>OZ025296.1:270381526-272781526 GCA_964019185.1 Maratus speculifer | reverse complement strand
TTTTTTTCAATAATAGTAATTTAAGTTTGATTAGACCGTAATCAGGCCCCCCCTCCTTTCTCAATCATCAACATCATCCGATATAACAAATTTGTAGTGATGAATATTCAAATTATAAAAGGAAAACAATCTGTATTTACTCCACTGAACTTTCAGAATAGATTACAGAAATAGTGTGTGTTCAAAAAATATAACAATGAATAAAAACTTATATCGTAATTTTACACAAATGTGAAATGTTTCCGCAGGTGATGAAGATCTCGTGTTTTAAAGGCGATTTTTGCACTGTCATTTATAAGTCTTAAACATTTTTCTAATGACATAATTTTTAACAATCTTTCATTCCTCCCGTTCTGAAACAAGACCAATAAACAGGGTTGGCTTTTTACCGGTAAAAACCTGGAGAGAAGGTGGTAAAAACCTAAGGATATACAATAAACTGTTAGCCCTTAAACTGTATTTTAATACTATTGATAAAAAATCTATTTTCATGTAATTGGTGTATTAATATATAATATCTATATAGGGGAGAGTGGGGTGGTGTGGGACTTTTTTTACAAAACTAAGAATTTTTTTAATATATATACAAAAAGAAAAATTTCAATTTATAGCATGCAAGGTAAAACACTTTTTAATCCCCCTAAACAATATAGAAACATAACGTGCAAATACTATTTTATTTTAAAGAGAACGTAAGTTTCAAAATGTGTCTCATACCTCCTCATTAAGAGTTATGGGACAGCAATAATAATCATCAATTTATTTACATTTTGAAGTATGAATGCATATATTATCAATGTTGTAATTAATATATTATCCTCTAAAAATATTTGCATGTTAGCAATTCGCATTATTATTAATTAAAAAAAAGGAACTGCGCGCGTCCCATTCCTCCCTTTTCTGGCATGTCCCATTCCTCGCCACTTCCTTATTTGTGTTAAACTTCTTGTTCAAACAAAAATGCTGCTTTAGGCTTAGTTTAAATTATGGATAATATACAGTATAATGTTCCATAAATAGGGAAACTATTACATTTATACATAAATAAGCCTTTAATATATAGAAAGCAAATAAATCAAATTTAAATTGGATTTTTGAAATAATTTTTTCTTTCGTACATTTGCAAGTCTATGCATATCAATATTTTTTGTAAACTGAAGAATGGATTACCATTGCTTCATCTTGTGTGTGATCGATGAAATGTTTAGAATAATGCACAAAGAGAAAAACCTACTGTCCCATTCCACCCGACTTTCCCCCATATCGCAAAAGGGGAAATAAACAATTAGCCAGTTCCCTAAAGCTCCTGATATACACTATATGGCCAGAGATGACCGTCCAATTGCGATTTTAGACATTTTGTTAAATATCTAGAAAAATGTATAAGGAATTAGCTTGAAAATCTTAGTGTATAAATATAATACACTACCTGGACATTGATTATCGTCCACTCGCGATTTTAGACATTTTGCAAAATATCTAGAAAAATACATGAGGAATTATCCTGAAACTCTCAGTGTATAAACAATATAGTACAGGTCATATATTTCCGTGAAGATTTTTTCCAGAAACTTTATAGGGGACCGCCAACAAATTTAAAAATGTATGAATATCTTTTGGATAACCCTGTCAAAACTAATGCATCAAAAGCGCTCAAACTGTAGATTGTGATTAAGTGGCTTATTGTTATAAACTGTGTTCATTTTTATGTCGATAGCATGTAAACTCGTAGAGAAATTAAGGTTTTTATAAAAATACTCCCAATTTTTTCCAAGATTTTTGCTTATAATTTGCAGAGTTCTTAATATAAAATAATAATATTTTCTGAAAATGTGACAAACAACATTGCACATAATACCCTGTAATCAGAATTAAAAAATAATAAAAATTGTATGAAAAATGAGTAGGTTTACTAAATAATTTTTCACTGCGCATGCGTCAAAGATATCAAAATTTCATTTGCCTATTATGTTAGCTAAATGTATAGAGCAACTTTTGTGAAAGTTGCAAAATCATAGCTTGAAAATTCTGAAAATAATCGTCAATAGAATCACTTAAAAATCTGTTATTTCTAAAATGAAGCAAAAACAAGAGGGGTTGTATCTATATATTCATTGATTAGCGTCAATATAGAATACACAATACGGAAGTTATTACTACATTTGGATAAAATCCCTCATTTTTTTGAGTCATTTTGGGAACAACGGATTTTCAACTTATTCTATTGACGATTATTTTTAGAATTTTCAAGCTATGATTTTGCGACTTTCACAAAAGTTGCTCTATACATTTAGCTAACATAATATGCAAATGAAATTTTGATATCGTTGACGCATGCGCAGTGAAAAATTATTTAGTAACATGCTATCGACATAAAAATGAACACAGTTTATAACAATAAGCCACTTAATCACAATCTACAGTTTGAGCGCTTCTGCTGCATTAGTTTTGACAGTGTTATCCAAAAGATATTCATTCTTTTTTAATTTGTTGGCGGTCTCCTATAAGGTTTCTGGAAAAAATTTTCACGGAAATATATGACCTGTACTATTATGTTTATACACTGAGAGTTTCAGGATAATTCCGCATGTATTTTTCTAGATATTTAACAAAATGTCTAAAATCGCAAGTTGACGATAATCAATGGCCAGGTAGTGTAGTACAAGTCATATATTTCCCTGAAGGTTTTATTCCGAAACTCCAATAGGGGACCGTCAACAAATTAAAAAAGAATGAATACCTTTTGGATATCTTTTAGATAACCCTGTCAAAACTAATGTAGGAAAAGCGCTCAAACTGTAGATTATGATTAAATGGCTTATTGTAATAAACTGTGTTCATTTTTATGTCGATAGCATGTATACTCGTAGAAAAATTAAGGTTTTCTATGAATCCGAAAAACAGTCTCAAATTTACCAAAGATTTTTGCTTATAATTTGAAGAGTTCTTAATATAAAGTAACATTCTTTTCAGAGAATGTGACAAACAACATTGCACATAATACATTGTAATCAGAATTAAAAAATAATAAAAATTGTTTTAATATTGAGTAGGTTTATTAAATAATTTTTCACTGCGCATGCGTAAGATATCAAAGATATCAAAATTTTATTTGCATATTATGTTAGCCAAATGTATAGAGCAACTTTTGTGGAAGTCGCAAAATCACATCTTGAAAATTTTGAAAATAATCGTCAATAGAATACGTTGAAAATTCGTTATTCCCAAAATGAAGGAAAAACACGAGGGGTTGTATCCGTATATTGATTGATTAGTGTGAATATAGGATACATAATAGGGGCGTACTAATAAATTTGAATAAAATTCCTCATTTTTTTAATTATTATTACTGGTTTGGAATATCTGGACATGTTAGGGAAATTCGTTGCTAATCTGGAATAGACACTTTGTTGCAAAATATGTTTTGTAAATATGATTAATAATGTAAATAGTTTGTAACTCTTAATGATAACACAGGAAAAGAATATCTGAATGACAAGTATGAGTTGATCATGTAATTTTCTCGTGCTGTCCGAAAATAGGCAATAAAATGAAAGTGCCCAGTTAAACTGATGGCATTGAGCTCGCATGCTATACATACAACTGTATATTATACTCTAATTTCAAAGAATAATGCCCTTCCAAAAATAAAAGAAATCAACTGTAAATTATTGGACAGTGGATTAACTACCACCCCTCTTTATGCATAACCAATGAGTCCCTAAAACTAATCAGGGAAGTGCCTTATCAGAGTAAACCTATTAACAAATTTAAAGAAAATTTGATAATTCTGCATGATTTCTGCATATTTATATAAATTAAGGGGGGTAGCACTCTCTTCTCTCCCTTCATATTTAACCAATGAACCTCCAATGCTAATCAGTGAAGAACCTTATCAGAATGAACCTGTATATAAAATTTGAAGCAAATCTGATATTTATATAAAGAGTTATCACGTTACATACAGAACCTGCAGGCACATTAGCTGTCAGGCTTTGATAGCCTTGTGAGCTATAATTTAAATTTTATTTAAATTTTATTCTTTCTTTTTTTGTTCATCTACCATTTTTGCTGTACTTTGATGATACATTTTAATTGGACTGTCTTGTTGTGTGTTTTTCTTAATGTGTTATTATTATTATTTCAGATAGTGAACTTACATTTACAGTACTTACATTACCATGCTTGATACAAGAAAAGTTTCCGACTCTTTGTCATGAAGAAGATGCACAAATTTCTGTGTTTCAACCTGTTATTGTGCTCCGCAATTCAAGCAACTTGTTAAAACACTCATGCTATGTATTAATTTTATATAAACAGTTTAATTACAAAAACTGATAATTTTATAAGCTTAGTTACTTTGTGGTATGCATTATTTTGGTTGTTTAACGTTAACTATAGCAAAAGCCAATTTAAATTTTTATCATTTTTATTAGATACTTATGTCTTCAAAACTTTCTCAGTGGTATCAGTTCCATATAGTGTCACGTCTTTGTTTAATAATATTTAATACATTCTTGGTGTTTACAATAAAAAGATTATTTGAACTAAAAGGTTGTTTTTTTAATTCAGTGTTTTATTCCTTTTATTATAATTAATCTTTGGATTAAAATTTCAGATGCAATAAGTCAAAACACAAAAACAATTTGTCAGAAAGTTTTTTGATGTGGATACAGGACTAGAAATCAGCAGTCGTTAGTCGACAAATGAAACTAAATTACAGAAAAAATTATTCCTAGTCGTCAAATCTTGATAGCTAGCATTATTTAACTTTAATTTTTGTTTAGCAAATGCTTTCATTTGTATTTTAGCATACATCCCCCCCTCTGCACCATGACATCAGCACGTGTCTTAAGAATTTTGAACCTGTCAATAACCTCTAAGTTAACTTCACTTTAACCGATGACTGATAAAATTGGTCCTTGAATATTACACCCCTGTAAGCAAGATTTTCTTTTATTATGAGATATTTCTGCATCCTTATATGTTCCTAAAATAAGAAACTGTATTAAAATTGTTTAAAATTTTTGTACTCCCTTCCTCCAACAAACAAAAATGTGTGTAATTTGGAAATGTTTTAAATGCCACACCATAATTGGCAACCAAAAATTCATTTATTTGCAAACTTTTTATTTTCTGATGTACTGTTATTCTCAGATTTTTTAAAAATTAGCGTATCCCTAGTTATAGCTAAAGCTCATATTTTCTTTCTGTGGACATATTTGCTTGATTATCTGTTTTGTATGCATATTAGCTTTATAAAAAGAATAAGTTTTTACAGAATCCAAATATTGTAGTTTCATATCAGGTTTCATACTTATGGAAAGTCAGTTTTTATTTTGTTTAGTAAGAAAAAGTGTTTAATATACAGGGTGATTCATAAAAGATGGGCAGAACTTTAAGGGGTTATAGTACACTTAAAGACAAATAATATTAAATAGGAGACTAAGGGTCCCAGACGTATTCCCAAGGAGATAGGGGGCATTAAAGTTTAGGGTCCGAAATTTCAAATGATTATAAAAAATGGAAAAATTGGTCGATTCGTTTGCGGTTTTTGCAAAAAATTTTCTTTATGCCAGTATTTTCTTGAAATAAAATTTTAAAGTTCAATTTCAAAAAATGCCGATAGGGGGCGTATTAGACTTTGGAGTAACAAACAACTATTTTTTAACGTTATTTTTTGTATTTCTTTAAATGATTTCGAAAGCTTAGACTTAAACTTAAATTTTGATCTAAAAATCTGAGTCCTAACGAGTAGTTAAGTAGCGTAAACTGAAATTTGAAACCCTTCTCCCCCCAGAACAAAAATCAGTTATTCCCGATCTTTGTGTCGTAGATTAGGCTCTAACTACTGCCGCGTTTTGCTAAAATTATTCTTTATGTCAGTATTTTCTTGAAAATAAATTTTAAAGAAAATTTTCAAAAAAATTCCGATAGAGGGCGCTTTAGACTTTGGAGTAACGAACAACTATTTTATACCGTTATTTTTTGTGTCTCATTAAATGCTTTCTAAAGCTTAGACTTAAATTTTCAGTCCAAAATCCGAATCGTTAGACGTGGTTAAGTTTCTGGGGAGAGGGGTTTGAAATTTCTACTCCTGAGCACAGTTCAGTTTATTATGTCCACACATTGTGTGCTGTGATACGAGGTAAAAAGACACAAATTAGGATTATGTTACCAAGGCATATTTAGTAACATGTAATTACAATAAATGTTCAAAATTGTGACCACCAGAGGTTATGCACGCAGAACAACGGCGAAGAATGGAACGGCGAACATTCGCGAAAACATCAGGCTTTTCGAGCACGTCCCCTACAGCGGCGGAAAGTCTGACGACCAGTTCCTCGGGGGATTCAATGGGTGTCTCATACATAAGAGCCTTCAATTGTCCCCAAAAAGGAAATCGAGGGGTGAAAGATCTGGCGAGCGAGCAGGCCAAGCAACAGGACCACCTCGACCAATCCATCTGTTCGGAAATGTGATGTCCAGATAGTTGCGGACGTCTCGTACGTAATGGGCTGGCGCTCCATCGTGCTGGAACCACATGACCCGCCGGATGCGTGGAGGAACAACGTTTAACAGGTCTGGCAGCACATGTTGCAGAAATGTGAGGTATGTTTTCCCGTTGAGGCGTTCAGGAAGAAGATACGGTCCGATTAGGTGGTCTCCGAGGATTCCTGCCCAAACATTGATGGAAAAGCGTCTATGATGAGTATGTGGATACGTAGCATGTGGATTGACATCCGCCCATACATGTGCATTGTGTGTGTTAAATGTACCTTCACGTGTGAAGGTACATTCATCGATGAAAAGCACAGTTCGTCCAAAATGTGGATTTAGCGCGTTCTGCTGCAGAAACCAGCGGGCGAATTCAATACGATTTGGATAATCCCCTGGAGACAGTTTCTGGACTCGTTGCACATGAAACGGGAGCAAATGTTCATCCTTCAGTACCCTCCAAGTCATGGACTGTGAGGTATCCACCTGCCTAGCCACTGTTCGTGTACTTATACTTGGCTGCGCCGCTACTACATCCAGAATGGCTTCTGCAACAACTACTGATTCGTCCTTTTTTGCACGACCTGCATTCGACCGGGAAGCGAGAAATGAAATGGCTTCTGCAACAACTACTGATTCGTCCTTTTTTGCACGACCTGCATTCGACCGGGAAGCGAGAAATGATCCCGTCTCACACAACTGTCTGTGCAAGAGCTCGAAAGTTTTGCGGTTAGGCAACCGCCTGTTGGGAAATCGCTCTCCGTACATTCGTTGTGCCTTTGCACCATTTCCATCTGCCGCTCCGTAAATTAAATGCATCTCAGCCTTTTCCTCATTCGTGAAGGGCACCATCTTCCGATTCATTACTACAGCGACTTACACTTGACTCACCGTTCAGTGGTTTTTATGCCTGAATCGTGTCGAAATTTTGCATACGTGTTCTTCTTCTTCCCTATTTGACATTTGCATACTTTCTGTCTCCTTCTTCACCCGGTGACTAGCGTCAGGAATGGAGCTTTAACGTTTGCATGAGCGACGTTTCCAACTGTGCCAGTGCCTTTATGAGTGAATTCCGACTATGCAGTCCTTGACGAAAGTTGTATTTTTGCCTCGTATCACAGCACAGAATCGTTGGGCATGGTTAAGTAGTGCAAACTGAACTATGTTCAGAAGTTGAAATTTGAACCCCCTCCCCTCGCTACTGAACCACGCTCAGCGATTCAGATTTTGAGCTGAAAATTTAAGTTTAAGTCTAAGCTTTAGAAAGCATTTAATGAGACACAAAAAATAACGGTATAAAATAGTTGTTCGTTACTCCAAAGTCTAAAGCGGCCTCTATCGGAATTTTTTGAAACTTTTCTTTAAAATTTATTTTCAAGAAAATACTGACATAAAGAATAATTTTAGCAAAACGCGGCAGTAGTTAGAGCCTAATCTACGACACAAAGATCGGGAATAACTGATTTTTGTTCTGGGGGGAGAAGGGTTTCAAATTTCAAATTTCAGTTTACGCTACTTAACTACTCGTTAGGACTCAGATTTTTAGATCAAAATTTAAGTTTAAGTCTAAGCTTTCGAAATCATTTAAAGAAATACAAAAAATAACGTTAAAAAATAGTTGTTTGTTACTCCAAAGTCTAAAGCGCCCCCAGTCGGCATTTTTTGAAATTGAACTTTAAAATTTTATTTCAAGAAAATACTGGCATAAAGAAAATTTTTTGCAAAAATCGCAAACGAATCGACCAATTTTTCCATTTTTTATAATCATTTGAAATTTCGGACCCTAAACTTTAATGCCCCCTATCTCCTTGGGAATACGTCTGGGACCCTTAGTCTCCTATTTAATATTATTTGTCTTTAAGAGTACTATAACCCCTTAAAGTTCTGCCCATCTTTTATGAATCACCCTGTATAAAGTTTCCTCCTTACTTCCCTTCAATACATTAAAATTAAATATGCAATGCAATATTATTACTATTAACATGGTTGTGAAAAGAAATAAGAAAATATGAAATGCAGTTGGCACATCGAAAAAAAATTGTAGGCATTATTTTGACACCTTACATACAGTTCTTAATTTCTAATCCTGTGTGGATATATGCTATAAAATATGGATTTGCATAAGTTCACTATAAAGGTAAGTACTACATATATTGTAAAAATGATTTTTTTTTTTTTACTCAATTTCATCTGTGATTTTAGCACAACTATAAAATGAACTTATTTTCTATAATTCATTTCATCGCTTGATGGCTAACTTTCTGGAAGAATTTTAAAGAATATGAACTATTCTTACTAATTTAAAAGTTACACAGCATTTATTACATATTCTTTTCTAATTTGTGTTTTACATTTTTTTAATTAGATACAGCAGGGTTGCTGAAAAAAAAATATTGGTGCGTTGTTTGACATTAATATTTCAGAACTAAAATCTGAGAAATGCTTATTTTAAAATTTTGTAGCATTTCTTCCATTATATGAAAATCTTAATCCTCCGAAAAGTTCACAACCGTCAAAATGATCAGCAACTAATATGTTAAAAGAAGAAGTGTTGCCCTCATGGAAGCAAAATAATTTTAATGGAATTTCCAGCAGTATTGGGGCCTTCACATAGAGCAAAAACAACATTGACCTTCAACACCCATTTTCATATTTAATAACAGGTGCATTGCCTTCGAACAATCAGATCTTAACTCACTTGACTTCTGTAGAAAATTAGAAATAGAAAATCCCCAGTTTGCATTGCATGTGATGCGAAATTAAGGAATGATTTAAGTCAGAATTATCTGCAGCGGACTGTCAATTCTGTGATCTTTCGTTTTCAAACTTGTGTAAAAAATAAATATCAAGCCAGTGAACAATTTGTTAAAATATTGTTATTTATTTTATTTTTTTAATTAAAATATGGCATATATTTTACAGGATATAGTATTTTTCTGTATCCCCATATTTTTCAGTTGCCCTGTATATAAAATAATGAAAATACATGTCAAGCAATATACTATATGTCAAAAAAGATGGTTACGGATTACTTCTGAAAGTATAAGAAAATTATAAAAATATTCATATGAAGATAGATAATTCAATTTGTACTTTCTCTTATTTTGGAGGCAAAAAACATCAAATTTTTATAATGTTCCTGCATCTAAAAATGCCCAATCACAAAAATAGTTACTGGCCCTTTCTTAAACATATTCAATAAGTTTGATCCAAACATCTGAGTCAGAGACAGTCAAAAATCATGATTTATTTCATTTTACAAGAAATTCAAAACATAAAATTGAAAATCAGGCTTCAAATTGCATTACAAAGTCACAATATTTGACTCTAACTCAGTGATTTTTAGAGGCAGAAAATAGGTGTAGAGGTTGTGTAAATTTTGCGATTTATTCTAACAAAACCTTTTGGGTATGTCTAACAATGCAATAGTGATGACTTATGATTGGTGATTTTGAAATTCAAAGACTGTATAAAAGTTAAAATTTTGAATTTTTCTTAAAATACTCTCCATGTAAATGAAAGTACAATTTGAATTCTCTGCCTTTCTATGATTATTTTTGTAGTTCATATTATCCCTCTCTGAGTTACAAAAATATGCTACAATTTTTCTTTGGACACCTGATAATGAGTTTAAAAATATAATATTCCATCAGTCTAAAAGAAAAAAAAAAGACTCAAAATATTGACGGATCATGATAATTTTCTCTGCAGAATTCAATTTAAAAATGGGTAAACACTTTGTATTTCATGATTCAAACCAATACAATTTCTTGACAAGCGGGGTGGGGGGAGAGGGTTGCAACTGTGGACCATAGATTGTGAGTGCTATTTCTTGTAGGATGCCACAGGGCACACTGGATTATGTGTGTCATCCGTTCACCCTCTAAGGCACCCTGGATAAGTGGTATCATTATTCTCCCCTGAGATGCCATCCTTTCACCTCCTGGGGCACCCTGGATAAGGGGTGTCATTATTCTCCCCTGTGGTGCCATCTTTTCACCCTATTGAACACTGTGGATAAGGGATGTCATTATTCTTCCCTGGGGTGCCGTCCTTTCACCCCCTGAAACACCCTGGATTAGGGGTGCCATCCTTTCACCCTAGTTAAGGGTGCCATTTTAGCTCCTCTAGGGGTGTCACCAGTGAGACAAGCCTTTCACCCCTAAAAGGTGCAATGTGTCACCATTAGTTTTAACAGTGGACCGTCAACAATTTAAAAAAGAATGAATATCTTTTGAATAACCCTGCCAAAACTAATGTAGCAAAAGCGCCCAAAGTCAAGATTATGATTAAGTTCCTTATTACAATAAGCTGTGTTCATTTTTATGAAAATAGCATGCATACTAGCAGAAAAATTAAGGCTTTTATAAAAATGGTCCCAAATTTTTCCAAGTTTTTTGCTTATAATTTTCAGAGTTCTTAATATAAAATAATATTTTTTTCTGAAAATATGACAAATAACATTGCACACAATACCCTGTAATCAAAATAAAAAAATAATAAAAATTGTATGAAAAATGAGTAAATAATTTTCCACGGCGCATGCGTCAAAGATATCAAAATTTCATTTGCATATTATGTTAGCTAAATGTATAGGGCAACTTTTGTGAAAGTCTCAGCCAAAATCATAGCTTGAAAATTCTGAAAGTAATCGTCTATAGATAAAGGACAAAATCCGTTGTTCCCAAAATGAAACAAAATAATGAGAGATTTTATCCAAATATAGTAGTACATCCCGTATTGTGTATTCTATATTGACACTAATCAATGAATATATGGATACAACCGCTCTTGTTTTTGCTTCATTTTGGGAATAACGGATTTCCAACTTATTCAATTGACGATTATTTTCAGAATTTTCAATTTATGATTTTGCGACTTTCACAAAAGTTGCTCTACACATTTAGCTAACATAATATACAAATGAAATTTTGATATCGTTAACGCATGCGCAGTGAAAAAATATTTAGTAAATCTACTCATTTTTCATACAATTTTCATTATTTTTTATTTTTGATTACAGGATATTGTGTGCAATGCTGTTTGTCATATTTTCAGAAAATATTATTATTTTATATTAAGAACTCTGAAAATTATAAGCAAAAAACTTGAAAAATTTTTGAGACCATTTTTATAAAAAACGTTAATTTCTCTGCGAGTATGCATGCTATTTGCATAAAAATGAATACAGTTTATTACAATAAGGCACTTAATCATAATCTAGAGTTTGAGCGCTTTTGCTACATTGGTTTTGACAAGGTTATTCAAAAGATATTCATTCTTTTTTAATTTGTTGACGATTCCCTGTGGAGTTTCGGGAAAAAAATCTTCACGGAAATGTGTGACTTATAATATTGTATTTATACACTAAGAGTTTCGGGATGATTCCTCATGTACTTTTCTAGATATTTAACAAAATGTCGAAAATCGCAAGTGGACGTTCATCAGTGGCCAGGTAGTGTGTATAGAAACAGACAGAGGTCACAGAGTCGCAGACAAACATTTTGTAAAAACATACATTTCGGGTTCTCTAACCGCTTAAACGTGCAAATCCGTCGAAAACTTTCGCGAATGGAATACTTTGTTCTTATAAAGACAGAAGAAAGTAAAAATATTATATGAAAAACGGCCAACTACACAACAGATAGGAACAGATAGGATTGACATTCTTCTTGTAGAATTGTGAGATTTCCAAAACACAAAAAACACTAATATTTTACTCAAAATGTAACACCACACTGTTGAAAATTTCTGTAAAAACACAGAAAGAAAAGTGAGACTCTATATAAATTTACACTAAGTTCTCGGTTAAGGGGCTACTTCATTCAAATGAAAAGACTCGTTTTAATACTTACCCTATGGAAGAAATTTATAAAAATATCGCGGTTGGTAATTTATTTATTTATTTATTTTATTTTTTATTTTATTTATTTATTTATTTTATTTTTTATTTTTTTTATTTATTTATTTTATTTTTTATTTTATTTATTTATTTATTTTATTTTTTATTTTTTATTTTATTTATTTATTTATTTATTTATTTTTGCATTGGATAGTTGAGATTGATCTGGATTCAGGCCGTTTTTTACTTTGTTGATTGTGTTTGCAGTCATTTTTATGAGGACGCTTTCATTTTTGGAGCCGGCTTAGAAAGCGAAAGCATCCTCACAAAAAATATCTGCAAACAAAATAAAAAAAATAAAAAAAGGCCTGCATACAGATCAATTGCAACTATCCAATGAAAAAACAAAAATCATTTAAGGGAGACCTGTAAGAAAAAACCCAAAATTTTTATTATTGATTTTAAAGTAATGAATTTTGGTGTAGTATTTATGAATCTTCTTGTAAGGAATAATTAGCAAAAAAATTCACTTTTTATTAAAAAGTATATTTTTTATGGGGATTTTTATGACTTTTTTTTGTCGAAAAATACACTTTTTAAAATTACTACTCCTCATTCAATTTTCAATATTTTGGTATTACAAAATTTCTTAAATTGTATTATAGTATATGGAAAAGAACTAAGGAGAGATATTTTTAATTTTCTATTTTAATCGGCTAAAAAAATAAAAAATAAAAATACGCATGGTAAATTTCCTTAAATTCGTTATAATTTTCATGTTTACCAATTTATGTAAAATTTTCAGAAATAGTTAAAAAAATATCTCTCCTTACTTTTGTTGCAAATTTTTTTAAGATTCTAAAAACATAAACACTTTGTTTCTAAATCATTTTACCACTGAGCCTTAGTACTTTGAACTTAGGCAAAATATGAAAAAAGTCATTCTCAGGAAAACACGTTTTAAATGGCCGCTAGTCCTTTAAACTCTATAGTGAGTACAATTTAAAAAACTCATTTTCTACCTGTTACAAGTGACCCCGAGTTCTGAAATTTTGCATGGATATTCGCAAATATGTATTTTATCGTTTTTTGAGAAAAAAAATTTTTTGAACGTTTGATGATTTTTTAAAACCTTAGAAACACTGAAATGGAACCGAGATAACCAATAAACTTTATAATTTTTTTCCACATGATTAGCATTACCGAACGTGTCTTTTCATTTGACTGAAGTAGCCCCTTTAATACATTATTCGACGTTTCTCGGTCATTATTATACAAACATTTCCGTTATGTTATATCTGATTTAGTCTTTAATGAAAGATATTTTCATCTTTGTTATAACTCACAGTTCAAAATACACACTTATAAAATTATTTTGCAATTTTATTCGACACATTAAAAAAGAAAATTTTGTTTAAAAATTGTTTTTCTTTTTAAGTTAGAATAATTTAGTAAGGAAAAAATCATCCCCTCGGTATCAGTGGGGATTTTTATCGATTTTTCTCCACTGAATCATACAAAGACATATTTGAACAAAATGCAGTCACTATGAACAGTCACTATCGTGTTCCTATATTGTCAAGAGGATTCGGAATCAAACCTCGGATGACTAGGAACAAATTGTGTAAAAAATCAGTGATACAGTAGATTCAAAATTACACGGAAAACTCAGATTGTTTCAGGCTCTCTGAAGATCGAAAGATTAACTGTATTTTGGAAATTTAAATTAAATTATTATCATGAAAAAGATTTTAGAGATTCGTGTATTTTTAACGATGCTAATTTGTATAATCTGTTTGCAAATGTACCGAATAATTTCTCTGTTATTTAACGGAATCCCTGTTTTTCAATTTTTGTAATTTTACATTAAAATGTTTGTGTAATGTTGCCCCATAAAATTTGTGGCACCAATTTGGCACTTCGCTGTCTCTAATTTTATGGAGTACTTTAACAGATATAAACAGGTGTAGCACTGTAATGCTACATCAATAATATATGTTTAAATTATACCATTATATAAGTGAAAAAAATTATTCCATGAAATAGAGGCAACAGTACCACCAATTTTATAGAGTAACTTTACATAAATATTTTACAGTGTAATACTCATACACACGGTACTTACCGTGCTCATACATACAGTGCATACTTACATACTACAGTTAAGACAGTGTAATACCATACACGTCTATAGTGTAATACTCGTAGATTCTGAGTAATTTAATAGCAAAATTTTAACAGTGTATTTTTAAATTTCTATCACTTTCAAAAGCATTTTCTTATTCTGCGACATATTGTAAGCATAATAAAGTTTTAATAAGGGCAAGTAAAATAACCGAATATCATAAAATCAGTTTCAAATGTATAGGAAAATCCTTACTGAATTTCTTTTCTTTAAGAAACAGACAATAATACGGCAGTTTTTCATATTTAACGTATAATAAATTTATTAAAACTTATTAACATTCTGAAGATACTATATTCGATGTATAAAGATGAAAATGGCATAGCATTAATTAAAACAAATTGTTGAAACGTAACAATTCAATTATTAACTCTCCATTGTTACAATAAAAGATTTTTTTCACATACAAACGATTGTTGGAATGTTAAAGTAAATTACACAAGAAATTTTGTCGCAATTGAATTTCAACAATTGAATTTTTAATTGCTTCTTTGCTATAAGAAAAATTTTTGAGCATAAAAGCAATTGCTATAAGTGTTAACTATGAATTTAAAATAAATGAAAGAAGAAATTTTGTCACATTATTGTGAAACACCGCATCAGTATTTAATCTTTTTATTGGGCTCAAGTAAATATATTTTATAAATTTTTCAGCTTTTTTTTTTCGTCCTTTTTTTAACTATGTTTACATTCTTCTATCTTTACCTTAAGAAAGTTTTCCATCAGCGTAAATTTTCGAAATAGGGTTTTCGACGGATTTACATGTTTTAGGGGTTAGAGAACCCAAAAAACATGTTTTTTCACAAAATGTCTCTATGAATCGGTCTGTTTGTCCGTATGTGATAAAATTATTTTGGGCGCTCTGTCTCAAGAAATAATATACGGAATTTCGTAAAACTTTAGTTTTTTACTGCAACTTCATATAAGCTAGATCTGATTCATTTTTGGTGTATTTTGCTGAACAGGTGGCGCTCCTATACTGCATTATTTACAGTTTCCACAATAGCCATATCTCAATAACTAGAGCATGGATTTTCATAAAAGTTTATATTTAGTTAGTGCTCGATATAACATAATGCTGATTGAGTTCTGGTGCAAATCGCTTAACAGGAGGCGCTGCCATGGTGCATTATTTACAATTTCCATAATAGCTATATCTCAAGATTCAGTGCATGGATTCTCATAAAACTTTATATTTAGTTAGTATTCGATATAACATGATGCTGATTGAGTTCTGGTGCAAATCACTCAACAGGAGGCGCTGTTGGTGCAAATAGCTTAGCAGGTGCAACTGTCATGGAGCATTATTCATCAGTATCGAAAATAGCTCTATCACAAGAACTAATTGCACGAGATTTTCTAAAATTTCAGACTCAGTTAGTCCTTGATATAGATTAGTGTTGTTTAGTCTTTCATTTGAATCGCCCAAGAGATGGAGCTGCTATTCTGCATTTTTCACAATTTCGCAATAAATGTATCTCAAGAACTAATGCATGAATTTTTATCAAACTTCAGATTTAGTTAGTACCTAATAAAATATTGATTGTGGTTAGTTTTTGGTATACATTACCCAACATGTGGCACTGTTAGGCAATTTTTTAAAAAGATTTTGCAATACCTCTATCTCAAAAACTAACGCGCGGATTTTCATCAAACTTTAGATTCAGTTATAAATTGACACAAGTTGATGCTAATTAGATTTTGGTACAATTACCTAACTGGTGACGCTGCTATGTCGTATTTTTTAGGAAGTATTAACATGTATATGACAGAAGAATTTTTGGGATTGCCACATCTGACTATCAATTTTATCTTTGAGTAATGTATAATATTTAAACATTTTAGAAAATTACAAATAAGTATGATGTCAGAATATGCTTCAACTGTTTAATTTTGTTTTACAAGCCAAAAATAACAGATATCAATTTTAAAAAAGGCCTAAATTATAAATTTTAACCATTCTAATGAAGGAATTTTGATTAAAAAAGTATAATGGTTATTCTTTGTGTGTTACATTTCTGGCTATCCCAAGCGCCCCAACACCCTCTATTGGTCCAAAACCTCACCTATTGTGATTTTATATTCTAAAAATTTTAATTCTTTAGTTTGTAATTTAGAGATAAATTTTCATATAAATTTGTAAGTATCAGATTTTTAAATTTCTGAGACTTTTCCACAGTAGAATTTAAGAAAATTTAAAAGAACGTGAACTATTAATAGACACATTTCCTTTGAAAATTTATTTAGACGATCTCCATGTTTTTAAAATTCGGTTTATATTTACTAAAAGACTTTTTTTTTCTGAAATTTTGAATTTATAATGTCTTTCCAGGTACCTCACTAATACCTCCTTGGACCTTTCCTCACCTATAGTCTATTTTTTTAATATTAATTATCATAAGTTTCATGTTTGACGGAAATATTGCGTTTATATGAGTAGGAAAAATCAAAACTAAACTGCATACTACAGAATCTGGTAATACTTTTTGCTTTTGTTTTGAAAGACTAAAATATCAAACGTAATCAATTCAAAGCTCTTAATTAGATAATCCCTCACGTAGTATGTACTTTTTATTTCACGGTTAAATTTTGTATGAATTTACTGTTTGCCCATTTTATGCATTCCCAGGCGTCTCACCACCTCCTCCAGGGTCCAAACCCTCACCTTTTATGGCGTTATTTCATTATAATTTATTTCGTAATATGAATGAGAAAGACATTTATATTTTAATCCGTTAGTAATCCAATTCAATTTTTAAAATCTGAAACTATTATAATGTCACAGTTTGAAAATTATCGTAAAAGTCAAAAGTAAAGGGTTTATGAAATTGCCTCAATTCCTAAAATGCATAAATCCGTATACGGGAGTTTTTATGTTTTAATGTATGCATTGATATTTGTCGCGTTATTTTCAATTTCTTGCACGCACGTCTATTGCCATTCACGGACATTTTTCCCCCTAAAGTCTACGCTTAATTTTATATGCAGTGTTAAAATTTTCCCCCAACTTTGTCATTTTTTAAAACATAAAATATCAAATTAAGAAGATTTTAGAAATATTTTGAGAACTAAAAACGACATCCTTTAAGAACTGTGTTGAATTCAGACAATTTTCTCAGGGAGGGACTTCTGTAGCACTGGGGGAGGGGGAGGATATGATAGAGTTCCGGGGGGGGGGAGAATTGCACTTTTTGACCATTGAAAACATAAAATCGCAAAATTTCCAGGGGGTACATTTCATTGCTCCGGGGAGGATGTCCCCTCTCGGATGATTAATTTCTTGAGGAGATATTTTGTCTATAAAAATGCACCAAATGCCCATAGACTTAACATTATGCAGGAGAATTTGGAAAATGAGAGACCAACGGTTTTAAGGCCCCACACTAGGCACAGAAAAAGACCCAGATGATAATGTAAAGTCCATGGGAGCGTTCTTTTAATATATCTCGCTTCAATTTTAATACTTTTACATGATTTTTTTTACACAAGATAGCTGAGGACGATCCATAACCGGCCTAGTTTTTACTTTTTCGAATTTGCTTATATATTTTTTATATTACGATAGTTTCTAATTCAGAACCGGTTTAATCCGGTTTCGAAAGTTTTTTTTTTTTTATCCGAAACCAAAATTGAAAAAGTAAAAACTAGGCCGGTTGTGGATCGTCCTTAGCTATCTTGTGCAAAGAAATCATGTAAAATATTAAAATTTGGGCAAGATATTTGAAAAGAACGCCTCCATTGACTTTACATTATCATCCGGATCGTTTTCTGTGCTTAGTGTTGCGCCTTAAAGCCCCTGTCCTCGCTCGAGGAAACGATCGCGAACTAATACTATTCCTATGGGGAAGCATTTTTCTAATAACTCTTTCGCATTTTAACATTTTTGAATAACTTTTTTTGCATTGGATAGCTGAGGTGCATGCCGACATCGCACGTTTTTTACTTTTTCGATTTTGGTTGCAGATATTTTTTTTTTAAAGCACTTTCTGTTTCGAAACCGGTTTTGAAAGTGAAACTAACTTTGTAAAAAATATCTGCAACCAAAATCGAAAAAGTAAAAAAGGTGCGCTGTCGGCATCCACCTCAACCATCCAATGCAAGAAAAATTATTCAAAAATGTCAAAATGCGAAAGAGTTATTAGAAAAATGCTTCCCCATAGGAATAGCATTAGCTCGCGAGCGTTTCCTCGAGCGAGGACAGGGGCCTTAAGGGAGTTGGTCACTCAGCTGCCGAAATCCCCTCACTAGTCTAAAGTGTATGGGTGTTTGATGCATGCTCATATATTTAAAATATCTCCTCATAACTTAATATTATATATTTTTAACTTCTATTTTTTGTATGCATTTCTTTTAAAATGTGTCTGTTTTTTCCCAGTTAAAAAAAAAAAAATAAATAAACAGTAATAATAGTAAATGTATACCGTATTTACTCGTGTATAACGCGCACTTAAAAAAAACAAAAAAAAACAGAGAACAACTCCTAGGTGCGCGTTATACACGGAATAATTTTTTACTGCTGGATGTAATCACACGATATGCATATGAATCAAGAAATGTATTCAAAGAAGAGATAATTGCTCGGAAAATCTTATTTAATTGAAGTATTACTGTATCTTTATTTCACTCCTTGCACTTTTTTTATACATTGACATTATATAAAAGCTAATTAGAAATTCTCACTGCCGTCACTCATTCCCTACCCGAAATCCAAAAAATCTATTTTCGCCTTGTTTTCTGGCCTGTAATGTTTGTTTCAACTTTCTTTGCTAAAATTCATTTGGTCATTCGTTCACTTGCATGTCAAATTTACGATGCGCGTTATATACGAGATTTTAAAAAAATCACCATTTTTCCTTGTAAAGTACAGGGTGCGCGTTATACACGAGTAAATACTGTATATATAAAAAGAAAACAGGTAAGTTACTGGGAAATTAACGGTACCCGTACGAAACCTGTTTTAAGGCTGTTCTCAACTGCTCTGATAACAAGTGCAAAACTTTTTGACACATTTACAAACTCATTTTTTAACGAAAAGATATAAAACTGGAAGACCTGACTACGGAAATGATTTAGAGTCGAACTGTATTTTCCATATTTTAATTAATAAAATGCCTGTTGAATTATGAGCGATTTTGGTATTGCGACAAACACGTTTTTTCTTCCTTTCTTGAGTGGCTATTCTTCATTCGCGCAGAAATTCGGTTCAAACCGCCCATTTTGACAATACTTTCTGAAAAATCTTTTGCGTTTGCAAAAAAGAAAAAAACCGTAAAAAACAGTTCAATTACATAATTTATGAACAAAAACATCTGCTAGTTTCATGCATTTCCGAACTAAAATAAATTAAAATTTATGTCATAAAATTGCCATTTTGGATTCAAGAACAACCTTAAAGATGAATTCAGTGTTTTATATACAGTAGTAAAGACCACCGTAATGTAAAGTTTTAGTTGTTCATATATACAGAACTTTCACTATCTAATTTGATTGTAAAAGATTGATCGGTATTGAGTAAATTCATTCACTAATGTAGGGGTTCCCAATCTTTTAGAATGGTGTACCGCATAGTGAAATTCATAACTTCAACTACCCTCTGAATTATAAAAATACATTTTATATTGCATGATTATCCTTTTTTATTGACATTCAAATAACAAGTAGCTTGAGAATTTCTTATTAATAACATGCGCAATATTATAATACATATACTAATAGAGTTTCGATTGTAGAGATTGTAGAGATACGAGACCTACAATGTTCATGTCTCATTGAACTTTGTAACCTGAAAAATGAACCAGCTTAAAGAAAGAGCAGCATTATCATATCCAACTTAAGGTTTTCCAATTTCAGCAATAATTTTTACTCAGTATTTAGTTTGCCAAAAGTACCGAAAGAACCCCGCCCTTTTAGAACACAGGAAATACTAATTATTTTAAAGAGGTCTTATAGTTGGAACTTTTGTGAAATGTATAGAAAAATTGTAGACGTTTTATTTGGAATTCGTGAAATTTCATAGGCTTTTTAGAATTTGCAAAATTTCACCCCTCGAAAGAAAAAAAAAGGATTGAAAGCGTTAGAAAGTAAAATTTGAAGAAAAGGGGTTATAAATAGCACTTTTTCAAGTGGGAAAACATATATGAGAAGGGGGAGAGGGGTCTTACTTTCGGTAGCAGCTAAGAAAAAGCACTTATATACATAATTTATGCTAAACGTGTAAAATTTTCACAAATTTTTGTAGAAATCGGGAATATTTCGTCAATCAAATCGCTGTCAATTTATCGTTTTGAAACTTCACAGCATACTGAAATGGATTTCTATAAAACACATAGCTAAATTAGTATAAATTTTTCTCTAATTTCAGAAAAAATTTATAGTTTATTGAAAATAATAAACTTCTTCTTGGTAAAACATATTTTTTTCCACCAATTATCAATTTTACTTTTTTCTCGTTAATGTAAGAAGCTGTAAAGTCTACATAATATTTCATTTTACCTTTGAAATATTCTCATGAAAATTATTTCTTTAAATAACTAGATACTATTTCTATCGAGAACCGAAATTAAAAGACTGAAGACAGAAGCACATAATTTAAATATTCTTTGTTTTTGCAACATGAAACACATACGACAATTATTTCTCTGTTTTACATAAACAATTGCAATCTGCATTATTTTCGAGTCATATTTCAATTTTTGCAGAACATATAATTCGCAAAAAGGATTTTTCGCCTTTATCTTGTATGAAATAGATATTTTAAACAGTAGTTTTCGAATATTTTTATTATTATTGTTATCTTCATGAATACGGTTGGAATTTCGTATTACATATTTTCATTTCCTCTAGCTTTTAAAATTTTATACACGTACATAAACTTAATTTACATTAGGAAAGATTTTAAATTCATGTATGATAAGAAAGCTTTTTTTATATATATTTTTGATAAACTTCATAATGATTTCTCTTATTACAATGAATACTTTGCAATTAGAAATAAATTTAAAACTACACGCGAATGCAAATAAAATAAACCAAAAATGTGTTTTAAAATATATACTATATTATACAGACTTGCTCCGACTTTTTGAAAACCACTATTTGTTTACAGAAAATGTTGTTCTCTTTAATCTCCCGGATTTTCAAATTAAATAATAAAACATTTTCTGTATTAAAATACTGGTGCCCGAAAAGCCAGAGAAAGATCTGAAATATCTATATTATCTGCAAGTTCATTGTGCCTAAATGTGATGAACCTTCAAAGCGAGAATGTTCTTTTACTTGAAATCTTAATGCAAGAACCGTAAATAAATACTATACAATGAAACATTCAATCTAAAGGAACAATACACGAAACATTTTCAATATTTTAAACGTTTTCATAAGGGAGCTCAGGGCTTGATCAGTACTGAAAAACATGTAAACAGAACTCTCGCTTCGAGTCCATATAAAAATAGAAGTATTCAATTTAATTAATTTAAATTTTCTGATATTTTTAAGGTGTGTTTGTAATGTTATAAAATTATGAAATGAAGTAGGGTAACATCCCCAGTAATTGGCATGCACCAGTGATTGGCACATCCTACAAGCATGTCCTAAAATAAGATTTATATCCAGTCTTTTAAAAATGCAAGACCATATACCAGTTATATGCTCATTTACGTTAAAGATTATAACTTTGATTTATGCTACTAGATGACAATAGTGTCTAGGAAAGAGAAACAATTATGGCTTGTATGAAATTAGCCATTTTTGTTGCAAATGTCTTTTCTTTGGTTTAAAGAAGGCATGCTTTTCAATTCATTATTATATGATTTATAATATATGTAAAATTTTAATTGAAAACAGTTTTGTTTAGTTAAAAAGGGTTACTTTAATTGTGTAAAAGTATTTTCGACACAAATATTTGGATTTCTGAATTAATGATAGATGCCAATTAATGGTGCTTCAATTTTGCTAGTTCCAAGTAATTGGCACTTATTCCAAATACAAGGAATTCGCAAGGAATTTGAGATTAAACCACTTATTTTGGGAGTACTTTTAAAGTTATAGACTAATTTTGTTTATCATTTGATTTTATTTGAAAATATGAAATATTATCGGTAATTGGAATCCATTAAAGCTTCATATGACAATTACTGGGGACAGCATGATAATTACTGGGTATTAATATAAGTATATTGTATTGTTTTAAAGTATTCACATTTCAGAATAATATGCTGATTTCTTACTTTCAAAAACCTGAAATATGTCATCTTCATCTACAGTAAATTCATTTAAAGCGATTAAACCCAATGCAAAAGTAAAGTTTATATATATATATATATATATATATATAAACTTGTGCCAATTACTGGATCACAAAGTGTCATACATTGGTGCTCTAGGTGCCAATTACTTGTGATTTCAGCAACTTTTTATAAATATATTTTTATAAAAATACTTTTTCGATTTTTTTTTTTTTTTTTTTGCTTTTAATGGGCAAAATAGATGCACAGATATGCATTCTTTGATTTAAAAATATTTCCAAGTAAATATCTTATTTCTTTGTAATGAAAATTGAAGTACGTTTAAAGACAAATTCTTAAAGTGCCAATTACTGGGGATGTTACCCTACTTCAATGTAATATAATAAACACAATTTTCGAAAAAAGAATTATGTCTTATATCACCATCCGTAAGATATCTTAACGTTGAATTGATATAAGAACCTAATGTTTGCTATAAAATGATCAGGAAACTTCACTCTATAGAATGAATTAAGGATATAAATATCACTCAAAAAAATTAATAAAAAACTCTCAAATTTAAAAATTTTAAAAATCCTAAAAAATACAATTTTTTTTCATTAAAAATACTCAAAATATTAAACTATCTAAAATATATTAATTCATTCCATAGATAATGATGTTATATGCATGCAAAAAAATTAAGCCATTTCATCAATTAGTTTTTAGCTCACAGGCTATCAAAGCCTGGGAGCTTATGTGCCCATCCTTTCTGTATGTGCGTATGTGCGTAACGTGATAACTCATGATAAAAATATCCGATTCACTTGAAATTTTGTAGGCATGTATATTCTGATAAGGCGCTTCCCTGATTAGTGTTTTGAGTTCATTCGATATGTATAACAGGGGGAACGGGGGCTAATGCCCCTCCCCTTAGCTTATATAAATGTTTTTTTATGCAGAATTATCAATTTTCGTTCAAAATTTAGATGTAAGATCATTCTGATGAGGCACTTTCGTGATTAGTATTAGGTGTTCATTTTATAAGAAAAAACAGGGAAACGGGGGCTCATGCCCCTTCCCTTAATTGATATAAATGGTTTTTCATGTAGAATTATCAGTTTTTGTTCAAAATTTAGATGAGGCGCCTACGTGATTAGTATTATTCATGTAGGTTTAAGGGGTTCAGTGATTAAGTACAAAAATGGAAAATGGAGGGAGCTATCCCCCCCCATTCTTAATTTGTTTTTCCAACGGAATTAACCCTTGAAAATATAAGGCTGTAATATACAATTAGGATGCGTAGCCTGTGAGCTCAATGCCATCAGTTTAACTGGGAGATATTCTTTTTATTTGTTAATCTTATGGATAGTTGTCAAGTTTTGAATCAAGCCAATCAAGACGAACCAAGTTTCGAGAAAAAGCGACTTAAAGTTGAAGTTATATAAGTGCGGCTTTGAAATTGTTGATACATAAATGCTTATAACTCCGTTAAAAATGCAAATATTTTTATGCGGTTTTTTGCATTGAGTTCAGAATTAATTGAATAATCAAAATAAATCATAAAAAATCCATTTTTTGGAAAAGTTTTCAAGCCTTGAGCCCCCTTTAAACAACATTTCCCATTAAAATACACATCGCTATTATAGCGTTACCATCTTCATTAATTGCGGAAAAAAATACAGAAAATGGCTTACAGTCTAGCAATTTTTGTTTTTTAACTTCGAAGATTAAATAACCTCATGGACATCAAGGTCTACAACGTCTATTTCATTTACTTGAGACAAGCTTAAGAATAGGCGACCAATCTTCAAATTAGAGTTATAAAATATGCTAATCATTATGGCGGCTTAGGAATTTCTTATACTTACTTGCGGGGAAACAAATGCTATAATTATTTTAATGTGATATAGTAAGTTAATTTCACAAACACTATAACATTCGGTAACCTAAATAGAGAAGCCAATTAAGGTATAAAGCAGCTTATGACCCCGGTTTTTATTCGAATGTTCCTTAAATCTGGTATTTTAAATCTTTTTCACCTCTTATTCACTAAAATCAACATTTTCTAATTTTAGATTAAAGTAAAATAAGAAATCTATGCTGTGATAAAGTAAGTATAGTAATTCATTGCTGAAAAATTATTTAAAATTGTAAAGAAATTTATGTTTATCTAAATAAGTATTTATGTTAACATAGCTGCATTTTAAGCGATAGAAAATGTTCATTTTTTTTTTTTTTTTTAAGTGCAAGAAAAAAGAAAGGGAAGGGAAGACAACACAATATCATACCTTGAGCTTCTCTTTGCTTAATAAGGCCTGCTTGGATAGAATTATTAGAAGTATTGAACAATTTTAATTATTAAATCTAAGATTTTTATCGTATGATATTTTATAATAACTAAAGTTATAAATAACATATTCATGTTAATACCGTTATAAATGTCTTGTAAATATATTTTATCCGTGATCTCAACACTAATATAGATTCGCACACACCAAAATTTAAAATGTCGGCGATGGTTAAAAGAGGATTGAATAAATTTGTATTTTTAATTAACAAAATATTATTTTTGATAAAAATCAATGTTCCTTGTATGTTCATTATTAAACTTTATGTATGGTTCATAGGATTATATTTCATTCTCACTACATTGCCAACAAAATTAATCTCTAACTGCTGTTAGCTATCTTCTTGATCTCTATTTTATTTCAATGTTCACATTTTAATTTGTAATTTCCACTTAATTACTTATAATTTCGAATAAACAGCCATAAAAAATTTATTCGCCTACATTTAAAACGTCAATTTCGATAAAAATTTGCATTTTGTTTTTAAATTATTGTTATTTGCTTTTCATATAGAATGAACATTTCCGTTACTAAATATACTTTTATTTTTTTCTCTTCATCTATTAGAAATGAAATTAGAGCTCTTTAAAAAACAGACGACGTTAATTTAAAGAGAAGTTGAAAATTTAAATGCGTTTTCTGAAAATTAGATTTTCATCTGAAAGAGCAACGACTGTTGCTCTAACTCCAAATTTTATTATTCTTTAACCGTAAAATTTTTTGTGTACCTTTTCGATAATATGTAGAGTATATTTAAATAAAGAATTAGCTGCAAATGACTTATTTGTTGATATATAGCTATTTTTATAAAGAATTTCATGTAAAATTATTGGAATTTCCTATGTAATTGTATATGTACGGCTGTGTTTCTTTTATATTTCCGCATATTGACTAAATTTTAGTTCATTACTCTCAAGAGTGTCTAATATGCATATGTTGAAAAAAGATTTGTGTTATATACATATTTTGGCTTATTTTGAACCAAAGCCGTTTTCATAAAAAAAATACTAAAAAATTACAAAAATTCTTCAAAAATTTAAAAAATTGCATAGATATTGTAAATTTTTTTCATAATTTTCTTTATTCTGTGTTAGATTACACTGAGGAATATCAAAAAATGTGTCAAAAGTAGAATTTTAAATAAAAATGTCTGAGAACGTAGTCGGATACCCTAATTATAGTCACTACTGAAATTCTGTTTCGTTTGAAGTCCTTAGTATTATTGTTAGAAATGCTTAACCCTCTCATTAATAAGCCCTTGTTAACACGTTCACTAAGCTCCAGGTTTAACTGCAGTTAAAGCAATATTTAAAATGATATAATTGTATTCTTTTAACAGATTTTTAACACATTGAGCAATAATTAAAGCTTTCAAGGATAACATTCATATTCGCTTTCAAGTTTCTTACGTAATTTTGAACGAATCATCTTTTTTTAGCATTTATATATAAAAAACAAAGCAGAGAAAACAACATTACAATTTTGCCCTTTTGCAAGACTGTCAGAGGGTTTAACAGGTAAAATTTAATTAGCATTAAAACTTTATTTAAAAAAAAGTATAGTGTATAAGTAGTATTCTTTGAATTAATCTCTCATTATTAGAATATTCATTTGGACACATAAATAGAAAGATCGTTAGAAATATTTGTATAGATGAAATTTAATCAGAGTTAATCCTGTACAAAAAGTTTGGTGCAGAAACACCATTCTATGAGTTATTCACACCTTTTGATCGAGCAGTCTCAAAAATGGTTCACAGTTGTTATCTGACAATTTCTTTCACAGTAATTGATGGTTAAATGACCATTTTTAGATGCATTTGCATATATAAAACACATTATCACATTTAGGACTTTGGACATCTCATTTAGATTTTAACAATTATAAATACGACAAAAATCACTTAAATGCGACAATAGTATATTCTAGATATAAACTACTGATACTGATTCGATTTGTATAAAACAAGATAGCTTTGAACTAAAAACACGGTATTCAAAAATTTTCTGCTTAATAAAATATATAATATTTATTTAATAAAAATTTAATAAAATTTATTTAATGAAATATATATTATTTATTTCAATTTTATCCTAAATGTGACAAAACTATGGGAAATCGTGTCTTATTTAGGCCCAATAACCTTAGTAATTAAAGTAACTTTCGCATATATGTGGAGATATCTGTCTGTCTATCACGATGATTAGCAAAATCTATTGCGCATAGAAGTCTGAAAATTTAGGTGAGGATAGCCCAAGACAGGTCCTGATGTACCTGGTGTTCACATTTAAATTTTTTTAAGACACGGAATTCCCTGGCTCCTTATAAGTTTTTATGCGCTAAATTGATAACAACTTGCCCCCTTTTTATAAAATTTTCGTCGTTTTAAAGGACTTTTTCCCCGCTTAATTATTCTTGCCTTTCTATTCTCTAGTTAAAACTTTGGCCCTTTGAAGTCCCTTACAAGTTTTCTGGAAGTTATAGAGCAATTAAATTGCTAATAAATTGCTTCCTTTTAATCCGATCTTCATTTTTGGAATTATTTTTCATTTAGTTATTCTCACTTTCCTATATTATAGTTTAGATTTTAGTCCCCCTCTAGTGACGTAGGGCTCGATCTAGGTTCCCTTGAGCATTTTGTGCGCCGAGAATTTTTCTCTCCTAATTTTCTCACCTTTTCGTGTTTTCAGTGTTCAAATTCCATAATTTTAAAATGGAATATTGGACTCTTCTTTCCAGGTCAACGCCCCCCATATTTTTACAATTTTTGGAGCATTTCTTTAAAATATTATTATAATGAATAAATCATACCTTATGCTTAAACTGGACTCATTATAGACCTAAAGCGTTAAATACTAAAGCATTTTAACATATTTTCCCGTTAGAGCCCTGTTTTTAACTATCAGGGGCCCTTTAGGTCCCCTATTTTAGTTCTCTTAGAAATGATCCGATTCATAAATTTTTTTCCCTAACTACTTTTTATGTCTTCCGGTTACAGAAGTCCGGTTCAGAAGTCAGTCTCATTAACTCCATGAAATTCACATTTAAACAGTTAAAGATGTCTATCTTTAATCTACTGTTTTTTTTTTTTTTTTTTTTTTTTTTTTTTTTTAATCGTTGGTCTAGGAATATTAGTTTTTAATACACGACGTACGTATCATTTTCCAAATAGTCGTTGTAATTTATTAAATTACATTTTTTTTCTTTGCGTTTAGCAGTGATTAAAAATGATTCTACAGAATTGTATAAATAGAGCCGACATACGCTGTAAATAATCAGCTTTCATTCCAGTTTTCTTTCAGTCGTTTTCATGAAGCTTAGGTTCTACGTATGTCTCTTTAACTTCTTTATATTACATTTTCAAGAAAATATTTTTAATTTTTCCTGTTTTTAAGTTTAAAAAATCGTTATTTTTTTTTCCTGAACTATGTTTGGAATAGCATGGTTCGAAATATGCGGATTCTGCAGTACCTTATCCATCAAAAAGAAATTTTCTATTAGAATGTAATCCTTATTACTTAAAATTTAAATAATGCTGCAAATTGAAGAAGTTTTTTAAACTTTCGAAAATACCACACTTGCAGGAAAAATTTCGAAAGAACGTGCCTTGAATTAAAGTTACGAAATAATGAAGATGTTTTTTATCAGTATTGTTTATGAAATGAACAATTAAACGCAACAAAAAAGAAATATATTTTGATAGCATACAGAATATAAAAATAAAAAAATTTTAAAAGTTTGAGAATTAAAAATAGAAACTTTGAATAAAAACCTTTTTATGGTTATATTTTACGTGATACGTATGAAAGAAGAAGAATTTTAAAATTGAAATACATAGTTACCAGAAACAGTGGAGCAAGGTAAAAGAAAACAAAATGAGACTTGATTGTTATTTGCCACAAAAAAATAATTTAAACTTTCATTTTAAATTATATACTTTTATCGTCTTATGTAAACTTTTGAAAAATTGCAGGGATGTTAAAGAATGATGTTGGATTTTTTAACAAAAAAAAAAAAAAAATTATATTAAAATTTCATGTGTAAATTTTTCTTTTGAGAATACTGTTTTTAAAAGATATATTTCCAAAGCTTTGTTGTGTTTTTTTTTTTTTTTTTTTTTCTAAAAGAATTGCCGTCGTCCTGAAATGAAATTTGTGCGAAAACTGCATGTAATATAATTTTAAAATAAAAACAACATTTCTTTTAGTAAATTTATCTGATAATAATGTATTCTCACCACAATTATTTTAGATTTTTAATTTAGAGACATAAATTCTGTTATGCATAAGGGTTAGTATGGTAACATCATAGTATAGATCCTTACTAATATTATAAATCGGAAAGTGAGTTTGTTTGTTTGTTCCGCTTTCACGCCGTAACTACTGAACCGATTGCTTTGAAATTTTGCAGACGTAAAGTTAGAAGTCCGGATTAAATAATAGGGTACTTTTTATCCCGGAAAAAATTGATATTCCCGAGGGAAAACAAAAATATAGTTTGCTTGATGGATGGATTGGAGATGGCGCTGTGTGTCGTTTAAAACAAGATAAAATATTGCAAACGAATATAAACATGTAAATTTAGAAGCTAAATGATACGGTAATGAATCCCCGAAAATGAGGAATTCCCGAGGGATGACGTACAATTTGTTTTATCGTCTAAACTGTTTTTTTTACATCTACTTATATATTGCAAACGAATATGAAAATGTAAATTTAGAAGTTAAATGATACGATAATGAATCCTCGAAAATGAGGAATTCCCGAGGGATCACGTACTATTTGTTTTTATCATCTAAAATGTTTTTTTACATCTACTTATACTGAAATAACTATAAGTCAACGAATTACTAATTGGTATAAGTATTAGTTACGTTATTTAGTTCTTGAGGTATGCGATAGATGGCGCGCTGGGTTTTTTTAAAACGTGGTAACGATGTGCAGTAGCTGTATAATAGTTAGGTTAGGTTAGGTTAGTTTAGTGGGTTTTTTCTAGGTAGATATCTAAAGTAGTTATTGTTTTTTCGATAGGTAATTACGTCGCTTTGTTCGTCGTTTAGATTGTTATAGTTTAGTTTGGGATTTTAGTTTAGTTTAGGTTTACAGTTTACTCATATTTTCACAATGCCTCGCAAACGTAAATCTAATTTGTCGAGCACCTCATCTAAAGCTCGGGCAATGAAAATTGCCCGATCTCAAGAATCGTCTCTCCATGCTGAATTAAGAAGGCGCGAACAAGCAGAGCGTCAGGCTGCTTCGAGAGCTGCTGAGCTACCATCTCAGCGCCAGCAAAGACTTGAGGAGCGAGCCGCTCGCCCAAGCTTCTTTGAGGGCTTCTGAGAATGATATTCGTACTCAAGTCCGTTTATCGCAACAGGCTCAACGTCAGCATGGTCAGCTCTATGTAGCGTGTTCCCTGGTTTCCAGTGCCCAAAATCTGCATGTTTTTGCTCCACAAGGGAAAACATATAATGTAGTGTACCATTCAGTTTTGGTTTAACAACTAATCGTATCCAGCGTTACATCGCGCTTCTTACATTTTTCCGTGGAAATGAGAAGTTTTCTTATAGTTTTGCTTTATACCGCAATATAACCGAATTCCACGCGGGCGAAGCCGCGGGCGGAAAGCTAGTACGTATATATGTTACATATACACTGGGAGGAGGCAGTACAGACAATCCCCTCATTGAGCTTACGGATAAAAATTTAAGATTAGTTAAATCTCGATTCACATATTAAAACACAATCAGTCTGCCAAGTCATATCTTGTTGGAAAACACTTAAAAACACGATTTTAGCGTTTGACTCATAGATTCACCATTATGCTTTCATGCTCCCAATCCTCTATATTTTCATATTTTTGAGTTCAGGAAAGCATTATGGTAAGCCTACGAGACAGTCGGTAAAATTGGGTTTTTAGGCAATTTCCCCCAAGATATGACTTGGCTGAACGATTGCATTTCAATATGCGAATCAAGATTTAACTAATCTTTAGGTTTTCATCCGTGAATTTGATGAGGGGATTATCTATGCTGCCACATCCCAGTCTCACACAGAAACATTCAGACATATTTTCCAGCAACATTTTTCACGGATTTTTCACTTAATTTCATAAGATAAGTTGTTTTTGTTCAAAAACAAATTAAATATGTAAAATTAAAAAATGTAGACTCTGTCGCAGATTGCATAGTTAATAACGCAGAAATGTATTATATCTCTCTGTTAAAAAAAAAAAAAAAAAAAAAAAATTATATATATATATATTGATTTTAACTCTAATTGAGTATATTTTCGATCTTTTCCAGTATTGAAAATGCATTTATCCTATAAGAGTGGATTTTATACATCCTTACGGGGTAGTTAGATATTTTCACTTTTTTTCTACTATATCAAAAGAAAAAAAAACTTAGTAACGAGTCATTTTTAATACCCCCTTTTTTTGTCAGATTTAATAGGCAAAACAAATTATTTTACTCTTTTTTTTCAGAAATTACTATTTAATTTTGTTTTTTAACATATATAACTACTCGGTCTGCAAAATGTATTATTTTTAAAACTCCATTTTGTTTTAATTTAACTTAGAAGTATCTTCCCGTTATATTTTAATATTATTAGTTTGAATCCGAAAATGTGGATTTCTTTGATTATTTTTGATATTATTATAACTTCTTAATATATTTTGCTTATGATACAGATTAATAATTTTAGACATAAAATTCATGTGTTACCTAAATGCAGGCAATTTCTTTATTTCTATTTATTTTATTTATTTATTTTTTTGGTTAAATGCTTGAATATGTACAGGACAAAGAATAGCACCTAATTAAAAATTTATAAAATCATAATTTTTAACTTTTACTTCAAAATCCATTCGCTCCCAAACTGAGGGGACTCTTTACAAAATCATTCCCATTAAACATGACAGACTTCAAGCGAGCTTTAAATTCCCTCATTGGCTCCGACGCGTATCCGACGAGATGATTTGTGCTAAGGTGCTAATACAAGCTATGAAAAAAATGTGAACGAATGGAACGAACCCGCATAATTTTTCGATTTTTAACTGTCGTTATCCTTCTGGTTGGTAGTTCCTTGACAGTAGTTTTTTATTCTAATTACTTCATGATCATATCGATAATTTTATTTAACATCTTAAGACCAAAACTAATCAATGGAAATGTGGGAATGTTTTGGATTATGAGCTATTAACAAAGATATGAACGCCTAAGTTGACTCATGATTTAGTAATGGATAAACTCTTTTTTTTTATTCTACTCCTTGCGCAGTTTTACTGTGCGATCTGCTCCAATGTCAACACAATGCATCGGCTATTTATCAAATCATAATGATTGAATTCTCGATTGATAACTGATATGCTGTACTAAATCTGTAGGAATTACAAAACTTCTAGACATGCATTATTCTTCGATTGAATTCTTCACGCCAGGATTTCCACAGTTTTACGTGTATTGCAGCACAAATGCGACTACATTTAAAAAGAACTTTTGACCAGGGAAATGACATTTCAGAAGTTTTAACATAATTCAAAATTAATTATAAATAACCTTTAAAAATATATCGTACAACATCTAAGATTTTAAATACTTTTTATGCCCATCTGAATTATTTTTAAAAAAATAAGGATTAATGATTATATATATTAGGCCACACATAAAAATTAACCGGACCACGTGCGGTCTGCGGCCATAGGTTGACAATGGCTGGCATAAAGTGTTAAAATATTTTTTCTTACTTCTGTTTTTGTGTATACAAACTTAATAAACGCATTCCAAATTCTTAAATTAATTTTTTATTATTCTTGTGAAACATTAAAACAAACACTTGATTAGATAAGTATACCTGAAATATGAAGCCAGGTAATTTTTTTTTTCATCATAACAACATCCGTAACTCTATTTTATTTCTCCATTCTATATAAAAGAAAGTTCTGCTTTGTCATAACTTATCAGCGGAAATGTTCTAACATCACCTTAATGCCGTGATGGGAAACGAAGAATTTGCCGGGAGATATCTAGAGCTAACGCAGATGTTTGCCAAAGTACAATAAATTGAAAGAAAAGCAGATCAATTACTAATTACGATTCGGAAAAGAAGAAAGATAAATTAAACAAAGTTTTATTGGCAGTTTATAAAAACAAATATGATGGTCACACATATAAAATGTTTTTATATGAATGAAAACATATTATATATATATGATCATGAAAATTAAATTTCAGTGCTTCATAAAAAATATTTCATAAAATTTTCTTATCTAACATGACTCTACAATCCTAATAATTATATTTTACCTTAAAGAATGTTCCATTTCCGTTCGCTTAAATTCATTTTTGATTAAATTGATATATATATTAACATTTTATTTCTCTTCAAAATCTGTGTTTTAAGAAATTCACCTAATTATTATTTGTTTTGAAGGTCTTTTGGTTTTCAAATTTATTGATGATATAAATTCTATTTAAATTATCTGTTACGAAAATTAAATTTTTTTACCGTTTCTTTTCTTTTTATTTCATTTTAAAGCCGGAGTTAGCTCGATTTTTCTTTCGCACTTAAGCTTTTCGGGTCTGGTGTACTATTAATAGTACATGTCCATTCATTGAGTATTTCTATGTCTTAGCAATTACTTTTGTTACTGTCTACATGTGATAATGATAGTATATATCCTAGCATTTCTTATTATGTTTTCATTTATGTTTTAATATTTAATAATTATAATAATAATAAAAGTTTGTTAATTCTCTTTGCATCACTAGCTATTTCTTTATTTTAAACACATATTCTAATTTTTATATTTAAAATATTGGTTATTTATATAAATAAATTATGTGTGATGAAATTTAAATAATATTAGAAAGCTGAAATATCCGCAACATCCTGTTACAATACGATGTTTTCCAAACTTCTCCAAAAATTCTTCTTTATCCTATTTTCATATGAATATTAATTTGATTGCGCGCAAAATAACTACTTTTTTTAGATTTAAAACAATAGCATTTCTTTAAACTTAATCTTAATCTATTAGATAAGTACTGTTAACATTATTGACGTAAGAGCCTTTTTCTTCTCAAAATTGCAAAAAAAAGTGGACCCGAAAGGATTAAAAGCATAATTCTACATTTGAACGAATCGCAGCATTTGTTATTAAAACTCATGACCAGTGTTGAATTCAAAGGGTGGCTTGGGGGCAACATCCCCCCAGGAGCAATGGCATCCATCCCCGAAACATTTGAGATTTTGTGTTTTCAATTGTCAAAAAGTGCAATCCCCCCCCCCCTGGGAACTGTATAATGCTCCCCCCCCCCTGGAGCCACAGAAATCCCACCCGAAAAAAGTGTTTTTAATTCAATACTCTCACTACTCTTACAAGGGTGGGGTTCTTTCTATATAACAGACATGACCGTATTAACATTGTTTTAAAATGTAGTTCATGGGGCTAACTACTAAAAGCTTAAGTAGTGAAATGTTATAATATTTTATAGACGGTTGGCTGATGTTTGATTCTGTAATTCTACTCTATTCGAGTGGCTTAATTGCAATCGAGAGGTGATTCTCGCTGACCACCATTGTACCGCTTAAATGGATGCTCCAAATGTTGGTGCTCCTAATTTCTTTCGCTTGATAAAGGCCAAATAATCTGCCATAAAAGATTGTGAAATAAACTTGTAAGAAATTGGTCGTGTCCAAAGTATTTAGTGTCTCGATTCACGAGGGACACATGACAACGCTCTTAAGTGTAAATAAAGATGTTAATAAAGATGATTTTTGTGACAAAGAAATCTGTTATTGACCAATGCTAAACACCATACATTTCGTTTCGGCGTCAAGAAAATAACAACTACTGTAAACGTGCTATTCTAGTAATGTCGACTACTAATATTATCTACTAAATAATTAATATAACTTGTGATGATCATAATTCTTGAATATAGAATGTTATAATCGTTTTCCGAGGAGATTTTTTGATGGAGCTAGAGAGAGATGTTTGTTATTATTGCTTCAGCTGTCGTCATTGTTACAAAATATTGTAACATATATATTGTTACAATAAATATTTACATTAAAAGTAAAAAATCGATTTTTTTAATTCATTAACATTTAGCTCATTATAAAACATCAAATTATAAAAAAGGGATACATAACTCTTTTTTTAATGAAAGAAATACCGTATTTTTAATTAATTAATTTTTGTGTGTGCCTGTATGTTTTTTGTACACTCTCAGCAGAAGCGGATTAACTACCACCCAGGCCCCTAGGCTTGACTTTCTAAGGGCCCCCTTTCACTACTTCAAAGAGGTATACACTGGAAAAATTAAAACACATGCTTGCTGCATTAACTCATAAAACATTGATGATAAAAATATAAATGATTATGACAAATAATTTCTCACGTCTTTTGTCTTTTGTATTATATATTATTGTCTGACCAGTATAAAAGAATATTTTTTTTGTTCTTTATATTAGGAAAATTTTAGCACCGGGCCCCCTTTTCTTCTGGGCCCCTAGGCTTCAGCCTAGTCAGCCTATTGGGTAATCCGCCTTTGACTCTCAGTATTGATGATCTGGGGAAAATATCCGAGAAAACATTTGAAACAGGTTTTATTCTGTCTAAATTAAACAAATGAATAGGTGTCTGAAAGTAGAAGTTATGTTTAAATTTTAATTTTAATTGAGATGAGAAAAAACTTTTAAACTCATTGATTAGTGGTAGTTTACTTGACGTGAATGGTGAGGATAGTGATGTTTTCCCATGTGATACTATGTCTCCACAAGAGTCATGTCTAAAAAACATTCAGAACAAGAATCTAAGAACAAATTTGTTGTCACAATCATGAGCAAATTTCCGTTATCTTGCAATACAACTGTCTCGAAAAAGCTTTTGACATTTTTCGATTCAAATATTGCGCGTGTAAGGATAGAAAGGAAATTTTTCATTTTTTCTAAGGAAAATTATGATTTTCATTAGACATTCTGTTAAAAATAGAATTGCACCTGCAAAAAATCGGAATATAGATAGATAGATAGATAGATTGATAGATAGATAGAGAGAGAGAGAAGTATGTATTTAATAGTGAAACACTATTTTGAAGTTAAGTGATTACTTTATTTAATCATAGAAACATTACAGTTAAATAAAGCGAAAATTACTTTCGGACTTTGTGGTGACAAACAGCTTTTAGAAAAAAAAAGTTGAAAACCTCTACGTTATACTTTGATGGCTACTGAGTTGTAGTAAACAAATAGATACATTATTTAAATTAAAAAAATAATAATGTTTAAAGCACCAAAACACTTTATTTCTTGTAGCAATTTAATTTCGCTAGCGTACCGCCATCAGTGCAATATATGATTGCTCAGAAAAGAAATTTGCCAAATATATGTTGGAAATGTGGATTCAATGATAAAGTTTATCAGCCAATAGAGTTACAAGAAATTTTAGGAACCACCCAATGTAAGAAAAGCGGATTCAAAGATAAAGTTTATTAACCAATACAAATACGACAGAAAATTTTAGGAAATGGGCTATGTAAACGGATTCAAAGATCAAGTTTATTGGTCAAAACAATTTCTAATGGCTAATAAATTTATATTTTAATCCGCTTCGCTTACATTGGCTGTTTCATAAGCTTTCCTGTAATCCTATTGACCAATAAACTTTATTCTTGAATCCGCTTTTCCTACATACATTTTAGAAAATTTCGTTTCTGAGGTAAAGGAGTAGTTTTCTTAGAAACTCTATAAAATTATATCGTCCAAGATCCGAAATACCAACTGTTGACAATACCCATGGCTATTGAAATTAGTTTGCAACAAAAAAAAATTAATGTTTTAAACGTTTATTTTATTTTTATTATTATTATTATTTATTTATATTATACAACGCCAAGTTATATCTTCTTGTAAAATAAATTATTTCTCTCATTTGAAAATATAGTTACAAAGATAGGTAAATGCGAATCAAAATAAAGAAACCAAGAAAAATTGTATTTGTGTTTTTGAAAAGAGTTTTGACAAATGAATGGAAAAATACTGGGAAACAAGAAAAAAAAATCATGATACCTAAAGCTTTCTTTTCTGAAAACAACAAAGCGAAAGAAAGCACTTATTCAACCGGAAATTGTTTTCCGAAGAAATTTTAAAATACTTGAATTCTTTGGTGTTTTTTAAACTCAAGGAATAAACAAACAAATCAAAACAAATATCAATTTATGTAAGAGGAAATCCACATTATTGAAATTGCACTTATATCAGGAATTCTATTATTTTAGAAAAATTCTTTTGGATTTTCAATATAGACTTTATTGTTATTTTTAGCGAGGAAGTCAAATTAACTTTAAATGTTCAAAAGATTCAAACGAAATAAAAATCTTTACTCATCATATTTGACTTTTGGGTTCACTTAGTGTGAATTAATTTTAAAAAGGAAAAATTAAACCTTCAAATTATATATTATTATTATTATTATTAGTAGTAGTAGTAGTAGTAGTAGTAGTAGAAATAACATTTTTAGTCCATGAGAAATAAAAATAACTCTAGTAGCAAGCTAATATTGGTCAAATACTGAATTTGCATACAAAATTCTTGCAAAGAAATCCCTCTTTAAAAAATAAAAAAATTCAAGTAATACAACCCAGGCTACACGGATTATAGATAATCAATATACTGCTCGCTGTATAGAAGGTAGGTAAAAATAGTTTTTAAAAAATAACTATAATATGATTTTTACATTTTGCATAATACCTAAAGATTGTTTCACAGTTATTTCAAAAAATAGGTCTCTTGCATTCACTGCAAGGAGTAATTACATCAAACAGGGTTCCAAATCATAATTTTAACATACACAAAGAATTTATAACAGTTAAAAGTTAAACAATTGTTTTATTTAATGATATAAATTTTGCAATTAACTAAAGCGAAAATTATCTTTCGGAATTTGTGGTGGCACATTTTTAGTCCATGAAAATTTCAGAAGACCCTAGATTATAATTTCCACGGTTAATGAATTGTAGTAAACAAAGTGATGCATTATTTCTTCTGTTCGAATATAAAGTTTGAAAAATAAGCAGACGCGAATCAAAATAAAGAAAGTAAAAAAAAAATTATTTGTGTTTTTGAGAAGAGTTGTGACAAATGAATGGAAAAAGAATAGGAAACATGAAAAAAAAAAAATAATCGAGATCTCGAAAGATTTCTTTTCTGAAAACAACGGAACGAAAGAATGCAGTTATTCAAACAGAAATTTTTTTCCGAAGAATTTTAAAATACTTGAACTCTTTGTTGTTTTTGAAATTCACGGAATAAATAAACAAATAAAGACAATATCAATTATAAAAGAAAAAATCAGCATTATTGAAATTGCACTGATATCAGGATTTCTTTCATTTTAGAAAAATTCCTTTGGATTTGCAATAAAGACGTCGTTTACTGATGAAGTCAAATTAACTTGAAATGTTTGTTTTATTGCAAAAGATTGAAACATATGCAAAATATTTATTCATCATACTTGGTTTGGATTCACTTAGTTCTGGATTAATTTAAAAGAGGAAAAATTAAACTTTCAGATTATCTATTTTTAGTAGAAGTAGTAGTGGTACTAGTTGTAGTAGTTGTAGTGGTAGCCGTAGTACTAACATGTTTTGGCACTTGAAAGAATAACAATAACTCTAGTATCAAGCCAATATTGGTTAAATATTGAATTTGCTTAGCAAATCTTTGCAACTAAATTTCTCTTTAAAAAAAAATAAATCAAGCGATCCACCCACCCTACCGGATTATAGATAATGAATATACTGCTCGCTGTATAAAAAGTAGGTAAAAGTAGTTTAAAAAATTTTTATGTTTTTTTACATTTAGCATAATACCTAAAGACTGTCCCACAACTACGTCAAACAAGTAAGAAAAATCATGCGACAAGCATAAATTATGAAACACTTTCCAACGCTTCCTGAAATCTTTAACAAAACATTGTTATTTGGGGAAATAAATGCTTCTGTCCATAGCCAAATATAAATTGAAATACTTTTAACCAGCCCTGTATTTGATCTGTCGGTTAATATATGTATATATATATAATGGGAAAATTAAGCTTAGCAAAAAAATGCCAAACTGGCTAAAATTTCTCTTGCAGCACTTTATTCTAATAGATGGAAAATACTTCAATACTTTTGTTCAGCCCAGTAATTTATCCAGTATCTTTACTACACGCCAGTATTTTATTAAAATGTAGTTCAAACAAACACATTCTTAAAGCTACTTAAATCACATTTGTGAAATTTTCACACATGCGTGTCCATGTAGTTAATTCTTTGCGTGACCCTGTATATCATTTTATCTATATTATACAAACTTTTCTTAGTAAACTGAAAGCAGTTCAACGTAAAAATGCATAACTATCACTTTAAAGTTAATTACTCTTATATTCAGTAACCTTTATGAGCTCTTTTGTGTAACCCTGTATATCAACTTTAACATTTATATACACCCTATAATTTGCAGACATTTTGTAAAACTTAAAAGTGCATATCATAGTTGAAACTACATTTCAAACATACATCAGCTATCATCGATAATACACAGTATTTCGGATAAAAATATAAGGGTTGAAATATTTTGTGTGTCCCTGTAAAAAGCTATGCACTTCATATTATGCGTTAAATATTAAGTCTCAGTGGCGTATATCAATTTTATGATACTTGAAACCGTTTAACATTATTAAATTCGTCACAAACAATCCCCTCTTTTATTATTGTGTAATGGAATTCTTTTGAATGGCCCTGTAAATGAATAATAACTATTATTTTGACAGCATATTTTACAGAATGCATATTTTAGTGCACTTTGCGAATCCATGTAACTTTGAATAAGTTTAACAGGGTGTAACACCTTTAAAATTAATTTGAAACGGTTTTTTCCTATTGGCCGTATCGGATAATGTATCGGAAAACTTTTGACTATCCCGGTAAATAAACTAATCATAGTAGAAACTACATTTTCAATAGGGTTCGTGCTAGGGTAAACATCAATAACATATAAAAATTTCAGAGCATTACGAGTATATTTACGGGAGTTAGAGCGCGACCAGACGGCCAGACGGACAGACAAACCGAATGCATAAACATTTTTCAACTTTGTTGGAAAGGGTTAAAAAGCACAATTCTTACATTTACTTCATGAGGTAGTTTCATCAACCCCGACTCTAAATGTCAATACTAATATATAGAGAGGATTTGTTTGCGATACTATTTAGAAGTTAAACAATTGTCTTACTTTATTATACAAACTTTGCAATTAAATTAAACAAAAATTATCTTTCAGAATTTGTGGTGGTAAGCGGTTTCCAGCAAAAAAAAAAAAAAAAAAAAAAAAAAAAAAAATTAGAATATTCTCTACATTATAATTTTCGAGGTTAATGAATTCTAAATAAATAAAATGGTGCATTATATTTCTTCCATTCGAAAAAATAAAAATACAAAAACAAGCAGACGGGAATCGAAAAAAAGAGCTAATAAAAATCACATTCGTGTTCTTGAGAAGAATTGTGACAAATAAATGGAAAAAGAATGGGAAACAAGAAAAAAATTATGATCCGGAAAGATTTTTTTTTTCTCTCTGAAAACAACGGTACGAAAGAATGCAATTATTCAACCGGAAATTGTTTTCCAAAGAAATTTTTAAATATATGAATTCTTTGGTGTTTTTGAAATTCACGAAATAGGTAAACAAATAAAAACAAATATCAATTTATTCAAGAGAAAATCAGCATTATTAAGATTGCACTGATGTCAGGATTTCTTTAATTTTAGAAAATTTCCTCTCCTTTTTGCAATAAAAACGTTGTTATTACTTTTACAGATGAAATATAACTAATTTCAAATGTTTATTGTATTTCAAAAGATTGAAACAAAACCAAAATCTTTATTCATCATACTTAGTTTGTGTACTTTTGTTTGTCGATTAATTTAAAAAATAAAAAAATTAAACCATCAGATTATGCATTACTATTTATTATTTTTATGATTGGTAGTAGTAGTAACAGTTTTGGCGCATTAAGAATAAAAATAAATCTAGTATCAAGATAATATTGTTTAAATATTGAATTTGCAGAGGAAATGCTTGCCTTAAAAGAGAAAAAAAATCTGTTGAAAGAATTCTCTAAAAGATATCCCCTTAAAAGAAAAAAAAACAGACGACAAAAACCAGGTTGCACGGATTATAGATATTCAATATACTCTTCGCTGTATAACAAGTATGTGAAAAAAGTTTTTAAATGAAATTTATAATATAACTTTCATATTAAGCATAATACCTAAAGCTTGTTGAACAATTACGTCAAAAAGCACATTTCTTACATTCATTTCAAAAAGTAATTACATCAGCCTCGATACTAAATCGTAGTTTTGACATATAGAGAGAATTTGTTTTCAATTTAACACTATTTAGAAATAAAATAATTGTCTTATTTAATAATATAAACGTTTCAATTAACTAAAGCGAAAATTATTTTTCGGAATTTGAGGTGGGAAGCGACTTTTAGCAAAAAAAAATTTTGAAGACCTCTACATTATAATTTTCACGGTTAATGAATTGTGGTAAACAAAGTAATGCATACAATTGGAGTTGAGAATAAAATCAGTGCAGAATTCACCTTGTTTACTAATTTAAAACTTAAAAATACAAGAAACTGTATATATATTACTTAAAAGGTGCATAAAACAAACAAATACTTAAAAATACATTTAAAGCACCTTTAAAAAAGGTCCAGAACGTTTTCGATCGTCGCTTATGCGGTCCTCATCAGTGTGAAAACAATAAGTAGCAACAACTGTCTTTAAAGTTTTTCACACTGATGAGGAGCGCGTAAGCGATAGTCGAAAATGTTCTGGATATTTTTAATGCACTTTAAATGTATTTTTAAGTATTTATTTGTTTTATGCACCTTTTAAGTAATATGTATACATTGACTTGTACTTTAAAGTTTTAAAAAAGTAATGCATTATATATTCCATTCGAAAATAAAGTTACAAAAAGGAAGAGACGCGAGTCAAAAGAAAGAAACAAAGAAAAAATTACATTCGTGTTCTTAAGAACAGTTGTGACAAATAAGCAGAAAAAGAATGGGAAACGGGGAAAAAATATGATTTCGAAAGATTTCTTTTCTGAAAGGAATTGAACGAAAAAATGCAATTATTCAACCGGAAATTGTTTTCCGGTGAATTTTCACATATTTGAATTCTTCAATGTTTTTGGAACATACGGAATAAATAAACAAAAACAAATATCAGTTTATACAAAAAATAAACAATTATTGAAATTGCACTGATGTCAGGGGTCCTTTGGTTTTAGAAAAATTCCTTTGGATTTGCGATAAAGATGTTGTTATAATATGATTTTCACATTTAGTATAATACCTAAAGATTGCCCACAACAACGTCAAAAAAGCACAATTCTTACATTCATTTCAAGATGCAATACACTAGACTCGAATCCAAGTCGTTGTTTTGACATTTATGGAGAGAAAGTTTAAAATGCAACGCTATTTAGAAGTTAAATAATTGTCTTATTTAATTACATAAACTTTGCAATTTACAAATATGAAAATTATCTTTCGAAATTTGTGATGGCAAGCGGTTTTCAGCAAAAAAATTTAGAAGATCCCTACATTATAATTTTCGAGCTTAATGAATTATAGTAAGCAAAGGGATGTATTATACATTCCATTCGAAAATAAAGTTGCAAAAATAAGCAGACACGAATCAAATAAAAGAAAGTAACCAAAATTGTATTTGTGTTTTTGAGAAGAGCTGTAACAAATGAATGGAAAAAGAATGGGAAACATGAAAAAAAATCATGATATCTAAAGATTTCTTTTCTGAAAACAAGGGAGATAAAGAACGCAATCATTCAACCGGAAATTTTTTCCGAAGAACTTTTAAAATACTTGAATTCTTTGGTGTTTTTGAAACTCACGGAATAAATAAACAAATAAAGACAAATATTAATTTATACAAGAAAAAATAAATCTTATTGAAATTGCACGGATATCAGGATTTCTTTCATTTTAGAAAAATTCCTTTGGATTTGCAATAAAGACCTTGTTATTACTTTTACCGATGAAGTCAAACTAACATCAAACGTTTACTGCATTTCAAAAGACTGAAACAAAATCAAAATCTTTACCTATCATACTTGACTTGGGTTCACTTACATATAGATTTATTTCAAAAAATGAAAAAATAAAGCTTCAGATTATATATTATTAATAGTAGTAGTAGTAGTAGTGGTAACAGTAGTAGCAATAAATAACAATTTTGGCACATGAAGGAATAAAAATAACTCTAGTAGCAAGCTAATATTGTTTAAATATTGAATTTGAATTGCAAATTTTGGCAGCGAAGTACCTCTAAGAAAATAAATAACATGCGATCCACTCCAAGCTACAGAGATTATAGATACTCAGTATACTGCTCGCTGTATAGAAGGTAGGTAAAAACAGTTTTAAGTGAAAATTATAATTTTTACATTTAGCATAGTACCTAAAGATTGTCCACAACAACGTCAAACAGCTGATTTCTTATATTCACTTTACACCAGTCACGACTCCAAATCGTAATTTTAACATATCTAGAGAATTTGTTTACAATGCAACACTGTTACAATATAACAGTACAAATTTAAATAATTGTCTTATTAAATGATATAAACTTTAATATTTACTAAAGCGAAAATTATCTTTCGGAATTTGTGATGGCAAGCGGTCATCAACAAACAAATTAAAAAAATCCTACATTATAATTTTGGAGGATAATGAATTGTAGTAAACAAAATAATGCATTATTTCTTCTATTCAAATATAAAGTTTCAAAAATAAGCAGACGTCAATCGAAAGAAAAGACAAAGAAAAATTACATTCGTGTTCTTGAGAAAAGTTGTGACAAATAAATGGAAAATGAGAAAAAAAAAATCCCGATCTCGAAAGATTTCTTCTCTGAAAACAACGGAGCGAAAGAACGCAAATATTTAACCGGGAAGTGTTTTCAAAAGAAGTTTTAAAATACTTAATTTCTTTGGTGTTTTTATTTTTTTAACTAACGGAATAAATGAACAAATAAAAACAAATATAAATTTATTCAAGAAAAAATCAGCATTATTGAAATTGCACTGATATCAGGATTCGTTTTATTTAAGAAATATTCTTTAGATTTGCAATACAGACATTACTACTACTTTTACCGATGTTATCAAATTAACTTCAAATGTTCATTTTATTGCAAAAAACTGAAACAAAATCGAAATCTTTATTCATCATACTTGACTTGGGCTCACATAATTGTGGATTTATTTAAAATATGAAAAATTAAACCTTCAGATTGTCTATTATTATTATTAGTAGTAGTAGTAGTAATAGTTTACCTATGAGTTAACAAATAACGCGAAAAAATAAAAATAACTCTAGTGGGAAGCTAATATATGTTAAATATTGAATTTGTATAATGCTTGTAACTAAAGACTCCTTAAAAAAAAGAGGAGAGAGAGAGAAAACAAACAGATGATCCAACCCAGTATGTCCCATATCCAGGCTACATGTATTATAGATAATCAATATACTTCTCGCTGTATAAAAGGTAGATGAGACTAGTTTTAAAGTAAAGTTGTAAACTGATTTTTTTACATTTAGCCTAATAACTGAAGTTTGTTCATAACTACGTCAAAAGCACATTTCTTACATTCACATCAAAATGTAGTTACACTAGTCACGACTTCAAATCTTAATTTTAATATACAGAGATAATTAGTTCTCAATGTAACAATATTTAGAAGTTAAGCAATTATCTTATTTAATGATATAAACTTTTCAATTAACTAAAGCGAATAACTAAAATTATAATATGGTTTTTACATTTAGCACTGGAGCTTGTCTCACAACTACGTCAAAAAAGCACATTTCTTACATTCACTTCATGAGGTAGTTACTCAAACAAAGACTCCAAATCGTAATTTTAGAAAACATACAGAATTGTTTTACAATGTAACACTATTTAAAAGGGAAACGATCGTCTTATTTATTGATATAAAATTACCTTTCGGAATTTGTGATGACAAGCCACTTTCAGCAAAAATATTTAGAAGACCCCCCCAACATTATAAATTTCGTGATTAATGAATTATAATTAACAAATTGATACATACAGTGTGTCCAGCAAATAACACCCTGATTTTAAAATTAAATTTCTCTAAAACAAAGATCGACAGAACTATGCGGTAAACGGTCTGTTTATTAGGTAAGCTGTAAAAATCTTATACAGAAATTTCGAACGGTGAATATGTTGAAAAGATTATGTTCTGATTGCAAAGAATGCTTTGATTTGACATTTTTCTTGTTTTAGATTATTTGCAGAGATAGAGTTTTTCGGCTTACAGTGCTATAGTTTAACGATTTTTCGAACTAAATTTCTTGAATTTCAAAATGTTAAAAATTTAATTCCAAAAATCTTTAAACTATGGCAATTTAAGCCGAAAAACTCATTCTCCGCAAAAAATCTAAAACAAGAAAAATGTCAAATCAAAGCATTCTTTGCAATCAGAACACAATCTTTTCCAAAGATTCACCGTTCGAAACTTCTGTATAAGATTTTTACAGCTTACCCAATAAAAAACCGTTTACAGCATACTTATGTCGATCTTTGTTTTTGAGAAATTTAATTTTAAAATCAGGGTGTTATTTGCTGGACACCCTGTAATTTCTTCCATTTGAAAATAAAGTTACAAAAATCGAAAAAAAGAAACAAAGAAAAAATTACATTCGTGTTCTTCAGAAGAGCTGTGACAAATAAGTAGAAAAAGAATGGGAAATGGGAAAAAAAAATTATGATCTCGAAAGATTTCTTTTCAGAAAAAAAAAACAGAACGAAAGAATGCAATTATTCAACCGGAAATTGTTTTCTGAAGAAATTTTAAAATTCTTGACTTTAGTGTTTTTAAAATTCACGGAATAAATAAACAAAGAAAAAAAAATATCAACTTTTACAAGAGAAAATCAGCATTAGTGAAATTACATTCATATCAGATTTTTTTTTATTTAAGAAATATTTTTTTAGATTTGCAATAAAGGCGATATTATTCTTTTACTGATGGAGTTAAATTAACATCAAATGTTTATTGTATTTCAAAGTACTGAAACAGTACAAAATTTATCACTTATCATGTTTGGTTTTATGTTTCATTTAGTTATAAATTTATTTTAATAACGGAAAATCAAACCATCAGATTATATGTTGTTATTAGTTTTATTATTATTAACTAATTTGTTCCATGAAGTATATAAATAACATTAGCACGAAGCCAAGATTGGTTCAGTTTTTGAATTTGCATAGGAAATATTTGCAACAAAATGTCTTTATAAAAAAATATATATAAAGTCGCCAGGTGATTTAACTCAGGTTACAAGGATTAAAATAAATTAATATATATTACTCGATGCACAAAATGAAGATGAAAATCGTTTTTAATTGAAATCTTTAATAGTTCTTTTTACATTTATCATACCTAAAACTTGCCTCACAACGACAACTAGAGTTGCAAAAAGCCGGTTTATTCCCGGGTTTATTTCCAATAGACCAGGTTTATTCCCAGGTTTATTTCCAAAAAACCGAATTATTCCAAAAAATCCCGGGTTTTTTCCAGGTTTATTCCTAAAAACCCGGTTTATTCCCGGGTTTTTTCTAACCTTTGCAACGCTAACGACAACTAAAAACATGGTTGTTACATTCACGTATTCATAGCAATGAAAAATCAAGCCATCAAGATTTTATCCTTTTGTTATTATTATTAAATTATTTTTGATTAAACTCTCATAAATTTCGATTAAATTATTTGATTTGGATTAAATTTTCATGAAGAATACAAGTATCTTTATTGAAATGGGCAATATTGTTAAACATTGAATCTACTTTAGAAATATTTTCAACAGAATGTCTCTACTTAAAAAAAAAAAGTCTACAATATGGAACGATTTAAGGATCTAAAATTTAGAACATTATGTATTCATTCATTTTAAAAACAGAACTTACCAAAAAAAAAAGAATGGACATAATTTTTTTTATTTCTTTACTGGTAAACATAAATATCATTTCTTTTACATTATGCTCCTGATTTCTTTAACAGCGAATTATATGTACACATACAGGGTGTTTCGCTACTAGACCGACAAACTTTGAGGGATGATAGTACACATGAAGACAAACATTATTAAATAGGAAACCATGGGGCGCAAACGTCCTCTGTAGGAACTAGGGGTCATTAAAGTTTAGGGTCCAAAACTTCAAACGATGATAGAAAACGGAAAAAAGGGTCGATTCGTTTGCGGTTTTCACTAAAATCATTCTTTATATTAAGATTTCTTTAGAAAAAAATTTAAATTTTACTTTTAAAAATTATCGATAGGGGGCGCTTTAGACTTTAGAGTAACGAACAACTACTTTTTACCATTATTTTCTGCATGGGGTTGAAATTATTCTAAAGATTAGACTTTAACTTAAATTTTAAGCCCAAAATTGAAAACATTCGGGTCGGGTAACTAGCGAAAATTGAACTGTGAACAGAGGGGGAGATTTTAAGTGCTCATAAACATTGGACAAACTAATCGATTTTGTTGCGGTTTGCATGAAAGTCATTTCCTTGGTAATTATTTTATTGAAAATGACGTACAGCTTTGGTGTCCTCATTTTTGATAGAGGGCGCTTCCGATACTTCTCCGACATTTCAATATATTACTCCTGGGTGTTTTACAACCAGACCAACTTACTTCCAGGAAGTGTTAGGGACACAAAGATGACTCGGAATCACATAGAAATGTAATGTTGGAAATGCCTTTTTTTCGAGTTATGGTTAAAGGAACCAGAGAAGATAGCAACAGAAACACCAGAGAAAGATCAACACATTAATGAGACAGAAAACAGTTTATATAAAGGTTTTACTACAAAAGGTGTTCGAAATTACAACCAAAAGTAGTCCGGCAAGTTTGACAGCAACGGTAGATGGCGCTGCGGTTTCCTTGCGGTAGATGGCGCTAAACGAAAATGCGTGTGAACAGCAATCACTTTGAAGTGATCATTCGCGAACCGGCTCCAAAGGTAGCAGAATGAAGTATTTGAAAGATGAACAGCACGATAGGGCTCCTCCACATTTTACCAATGATGTTTGTCGACACTTCAAAGTAACATCTGGGCAACGGTGGATAGGTCGTGGTGGCCTGCCAGATCGCCGGACCTATCATGTATCGACTTCTTCTGCTGGGGTCAAATGAAAAGTTGGGTGTATGAGACTTCCGTACCATCAGTTAAAGACCTCGTCATCTGGTATTTCTGTAGCTTGCCAGAAAGCTATCAGAGTTGCCAGGAATCTTTCAAAGCTTGAGGAATTCCATGCGACGTCGCTGTCAAGCATGCCAAACTACTTCAAGTAGTAATTTCAAACACCTTATGTTGTAAAACATTTGAATAAACTGTTTTCTGTCACATTAACGTGTTGCTCTTTCTCTGCTGTTTCTCTTGCTATCTTCTCTGGTTCCTTTAACCATAACTCGCAAAAAAGGCATTTCCAACATTACATTCCCATGTGATTCCGAGTCATCTTTGTATCCCTAACACTTCCTGGAAGTAAGTTGGTCTGGTAGTAAAACACCCAGGAATAATGTCTTTGAAATATCGGAGATGTGTCGGAAGCGCCCTCTATCAAAAAATGAGGACACCAAAGCTGTACGTCATTTTCAATAAAATAATTACCAAGGAAATGACTTACACGCAAACCGCAACAAAATCGATTTGTTTGTCCAATGTTTATGAACGCTAAAAATCTCCCCCTCTGTTCACAGTTCAATTTTCGCTAGTTACCCGATCCGAATGTTTCCGATTTTGGGCTTAAAATTTAAGTTAAAGTCTAAACTTTAGAATAATTTCAACCCCATGCAGAAAATAACGGTAAAAAATAGTTGTTCGTTACTCTAAAGTCTAAAGCGCCCCCTATCGATAATTTTTGAAAGTAACCTTTAAAAATTTTTTTAAAGAAATCTTAATATAAAGAAGGATTTTAGTGAAAACCGCAAACGAATTGACCCTTTTTTCCGTTTTCTATCATCGTTTGACGTTTTGGACCCTAAACTTTAATGGCCCCTAGCTCCTACAGAAAACGTTTGCGCCCCATGGTTTCCTATTTAATAATGTTTGTCTTCATGTGTACTATCATCCCTCAAAGTTTGTCGGTCTGGTAGCGAAACACCCTGTATACATATGCACAAGTATGCCAAACGTTAAAGTATTACAAATTTTTGAATGAAATAATTTTATAAACATTTAAGGCTTTAATACAAGCTTTGCATTTCCTAAAGACATATAAAAATAATAATTAAACAAATCAGAAATTGCATGTCAAGGTAGCAAATGAGGTACGTTTGTACTATAACGAAAAATTAAAAAATATTCAGATCTTTGTTTAATAGTATACAGTACTTGGGACACAGTACAATATCCGAAATCTGTTAGGAGTATTTGTTCTAAATGTTTTCTATTACTCAAGAAGTAACTTGTATAGACAACCTCAGCAACGTATACAAATATCAAAAAATGGGAAATAGTTTAATGAATTTAAAACGCACTCCCAAACAATGTTTCCCTCTATACCATTAAGTAATGGATCATTTTTGTGTGGCCCTGTAAATTAAAAATAAATATTCTTCGCACCACAGATTATACAGAATGTATATTTTTGTATATATTTCAAAAATGCATATGAATTTTATTGCCTACAAAAAAATGTAACATCCTTAAAATGCACTTGAAACTATTTTTTCCCATTGACTGTAATGTAACGGAATACTTTTGATTGTCCCTGTAATTGAGTTATCTATCCCATTTTCATAAAAATTTTAAATGATTCAACAAAATTATGCAAGAATTATACATTTTATAATTCAAACGGTTTGATTAAGTAGTTTTTACGTTATTATATGCGGACGGACGGACGTAGTGAACGACGATTATAGGTGGTAAGTAACGAACGCATCTAAAACAAATAACAGAATACTTCGATATAAAAAAGTAATTTTTGAAATTAAAAAAAAGTTTGGTTGGATGAAAAATGATAACGATATCGGAAAGTAATTTTCCTTCCCAAGAGATATCATACGATATCAGAGATATCATACGATATCAAATGTATAATTATTGCAACCCTCCTTCCGTGATAGCGTTATACATGCATAGTCCCTCTCCCTCATGATCTATAATTTTTCATTTATTGTGTTCTAGTTTGTTGTTTAAGAATTGTCTTTCGTTACGTGCGTTACAATATCTTAAAGTTTTTCTTTTCTTTAATGATCCTGTATATCGTTATTCGAAATAAAAAACTTTTATTTCTAATGAATATTTCAAATACATTAAATAATAATAAAACAAAAACACAAAACAGTGATTTTTAACACGTGAATAGATCAAATAAACAATTCAGCGGGAAAAAAATCCTGATAGTCTGTGCTATGCATGTATCTTTTAAAAATATGAATACAAAATAATTTGCAAAGATGAAAAATTTCCAAGAAAACTAATCATAACTGTGATACTCTTCAGTAAAGTTAAAAGAAGTATCTGATTATTTTAGTCTTTACTTTTAATTAAAAATGTGCATTTTGCTTAAAAACATCATATTTTCTTTTGTAAAATACTGCATTGCCTGAAGTAAAAATTTAATTTGTGTTCTTGTTCATCACAGAAATTCTAATGAATATAGCCAGATACTTATTTTTCTCAATGAAAATTTCGAGCATAGAATATTTTTCAAATAACTTCATTTTTTAGTACATAGAATTTATAATTAAAAGATGATAAAAACTTAATTTAAACATCTTTCATTGTTGCATAACGAAATACTTTTAATAATTATTTCCTACATATATACATAAATAATTGTGAGTTATTTTATTTTCTTAACAAATCTCATTTTTTTTCTGAAGGAATCCGTTGCAAAGAAATTTCTTCTAATTTCTAAGTAATGAAAATTATTATTCGAATAGGATTTTTATACTTTTCTCTCAAAAGCAGAATGCTGTTTAAATTTTTATACTTGCAATGAAGGCGTTTCGTATTTTATCGAAAAAAAAATAATAAAATGGTCCAAAAAAGGATGTTTTGTAACAAAAAAAAAGATCATTATTTGCGCAATAATACAAAAGTAACTGCAAATAAAATATCCCAAATTGAAAAAAATGTAAAACAACGCAAAAATAATAATAAGGTGAAGCAGTAAATATAATTTCTATAAGTTCATTTCTATTAAAAGAAATGCTCTTTTCGTTACGCAAGGAAATGGAAAAAAAAAAGAATCTGAGACAAACAAACTTTTTCCACTGTTAAAAAAATTACTATCGGAATAAATCCAGTTTTCTTTAGTTTTAGTACGTACAGCCTGAAGTGAATGTTGATAAAAATCATTTTTGTTATTGAAAACTCTAATAAATTCTATACATTTAATACATATTTTTTAATTTATGCTTATGTGTCCGCAGTTTGCGCTGTAGAAGATATCAGCACCTTTTTTTTCAAACAGTCTTCTAGACTTTTTTCAATTTTTAGCTCACAGGCTGCCATAGCCTGAGAGCTTATGTGCCCGTCCGTTCTGTATGTACGTTCGTGCGTAACGCGATAACTCATGATAAGAATATCCGATCCACTTGAAATTTTGTATGTAGGTATATCCTGACAAGGCGCTTCCCTGATTAGTTTTTGGAGTTCATTCGATATGTATAAGAGGGGGAACGGGGGGCTCATGCCCCTCCCCTTAATTGATATAAACGGGATTTTCATGCAGAATTAAGTTTACGTTCAAAATTTAGATTAGGATCATTCTGATGAGGCGATTCCGTGACTGTTATTAGGTGTTCATTGAATAAGTATAAATAGGGGGAACAGGGGTTCTAATGCCCCTCCCCTAATTTATATAAATGGGTTTTTCAAGCAGAATTTTCAGATTTCGTTCAAATCTCTGAATAGTTTTGGAAGTTTAATGGTTAAGTATAAAAGAGGGGGATAACTCCTTTTAAATTATATAAATGCTAAATGGGGTTTTATTAAGAATTATCTCATTTTCTCTGAATTTTGGATATAGATTTTTTATATGATAAAGCATGTCTTTGATAGTATAGGAGGTTCAATGATTAAGTATAAAAAAAGAAGAAAGGGGAGAGCTGTTTCCCCTTCTGAATTTTTTTTTTCGAACGGAATTAACCCTTGAAAATATAAGGCTTTAGTGTACAACTAGTATTTGTAGCCTGTGAGCTCAATGCCATCAGTTTAACTGGGCAGTATTCTTTATTATTCTTGCAATGACGGGGTTTCGTATTTTATCAAAATAAATAAATAAAAAGTAATATTTTCTACAAGAAGAAATGCACTTTCGGCAAGCATAGGAAAAGAAATCTGATGCAAACAAACTTTTACGAACATTTAAAAAAATTTTTAGGAATGAACCCAATCTTCCTCGATTTCACAACTTACAGCCGTAAGTACAGGATGTTGGTGAAAATTATGTTTTTATAAGAAAATTTTAATAAATTCTCTACATTTAATATTTTTTAGATTTTTCCCTAACACCAAAAAGCACTTTTTATATGAAAAATATCAATTATGTATTCGAATAGAGCTTTAAAATTTATTCAAAGGTGTACGGGCTTGACACTTCAGAAAGCACCTATCCTCATCTACTCTTTTTCTATCTACTAATTTTCTATCCGGACGAAGACCATCTCTTATATATGGGCAATTCCATTTTGAAGTTAGCCAAAGTAGATAATAATGAAAGTTGTATAAATTAATAAATATGAGATTTTTGATTCACCAAGTTGCAATGCATCAGGGGAGTTTCTTAAGAAAGTTGGTGAAAAGTTCATGAGATCATGAAATGATGTTTCAATGATCACTAAAGAAGAAATAACATCATTATACTTCCAGAATCTTTGTTAGATAACAGGGGGAAACTATCATTTGAATATAACTTCACAGAGTATAATTTGAAATAATTTGAAATTGTTTAACGCTAATAAATATATTTATATAAGCTTAACTTTTTCTCTTTACTAGAAATAAGCTGTGATTATCATCTAAAATCTTTAAAAAAAAAACCTATTAAGTTCGATAAAATCAGAATTGATACGTCCGTTACTTATGGTGATTCTTACATTACAACAAGTGTTTGTATAAATGGGACAATTTACCCCAATATTTTTTATTCATAAGAATCTTATGAAGTTATATGTAAGTATCATAATTTTGTTGGTTGAAATGAATTACAGTCAATTTTCATCCACGTATATTTTCAGAAAATTTTAAATTTTTATAAAAGCATAAAAATAACATTCATTTGTCAGATACGTCCGTTACTGAACAAACAAACAAAAAAAATGTTTCTGGAAATTTTCAAAATTTAATTGCATTATATATAAGCAAAGTCCTTTTTCATTATGAAGTTCATTCAATGAAACAATGATCTAACATATTAAGTATCTATATAGGGTATTTTATGCTCCGACTGATACGTTCGTTACCGTGGAATTACCCATATAATGATGGAAAAATAAATTTATTGTACTTTTAAATGTGAATGAGGTGACATTAACTTTTGTGAAAATTTTTCGTCAAATCATATATGACATTTATTTTGTTTTTAACATAATGCATCGAGAAAAAAAAATAACAGTAACATGCATATAATTATTTCGAAATTATCTTTGTGATAAATATTCATATAATAGTATTAAAATACAAAACAAAATTCAAAATAAGCTTAAAAGAATACGATACAACATTGTAATGTCTCTCTCTCTCTCTAATGTATTTTTTTTTTCAAGTAATAAATAATTTTAAATTATTGTTTCTTTATTCTCAACTATAACGTTTTTTATACAGAATTCACTATTTTTCTAAACATTTTAATTTTGAAAACTCAAATAAAATATCTAAACATAAGATTCTGCGAAGAATTAATAATGCTTTTAAATTAATTAAATATGAAAATTATGACAAAACATCATTTGAAAACTTAAAACTTGTGAACCAGTAATCAACTCTGAGAAGTTATGAAACATATGACTGTGAGACGAACATAATTAACATAATTATACATGTGCATTTCTCCACATGGCGGAAATTAAAACTCTCAGAAAGTATAATGTATATTAATTAGCATAAAACTGAGCTAAAACCTTTTCATCACAATAATTTTGATTTCAAAATCCGTTTATTTAAATATCAGAAACATAATTTTTAACAGGTAAGAAATGAGGGAATAAATTAAAAATACTATTAAAAACAATAGCGCCAACTTTTCAAAAATATTGAGTGAGCTCAATTTTTTTTTTTTTTTTTTTTTTTTTTTTTTTTTTTTTTTTTAGCAAAGTGACACATTTTTTGTGTGCGTGAGTGTAGAGAAAGAGGGGTGGGGAGCGAATGACTAAAGATGATAATTCAAGATCAAATTATGTTTTTTCTAAGCAAGTTTTTAAATTATTGTAATTTTATAAATAAGTTTATTGAATTATACTGTCACAAATTCTTCTTTATAATTTAATATTTATCATATAAACTGCTAACTATTGAAAGTGAAAAAAAAACTAAATTTCAAGAAAAACATACTAAGTGCTTTATAAATTCAAGAAATCAAAACAGATGGCAAATATGCAAGAAATATAATTTCGCTGAAAGGGTTTTCAGGGCTCCTGCAATTCTAACTGATGTCCTTACTATTTTACATTCAAAATTCCTTTTGGAACATTAAGGGGGCTCAGGGGTTGAAAACTTTTCAAAATATCGATTTTTTTATGCTCTAGTTTGATTATTCCTTTAATTCTTAACTCAATGCAAAGAGCCGCATAAAAATATTTGCATTTTTAACGGAGTTATAAGCATTTATGTATCAACACTTTCATAGCAGCACCCATATAATTTCAACTTTAAGTCGCGTTTTCTCAAAGCTTGATTTTTGACGACTAACACCAAGATTTAAAAAAACTATTTGATGGAATGACTTAACTTTTTTTTGCATGCGTATAACATCATTATCTATAGAATGAATTAATATCGTTTAGATAGTTTCATATTTTGAGTATTTTTAATGAAAAAAAGTTTATTTTTTAGGAGTTTTTCAATTTTCAAATTTGAGAGTTTTTTTAATAATGTTGTTTTTGAGTTATAGTTATATCCTTAATTCATTCTATAGAGTAAAGTTTCCGGATAATTTTAAAGCAAAAATTAGGTTCTTATGTCAAATTCAACGTTAAGATATCTTGGTGTTGGTGATATAACACATAATTTTTTTTTTCGAAAATTGTGTTACATAAATTTTGCTATATTTCTTATTATGTTACATTGAAGTACTTCATTTTATAATTTTATAAGACTACAAAAATATCTTTAAAATATCAGAAAGTTTAAATTAATTACATTGAATACTTCTGTTTTTATATGGACTCGAAGCGACAGCTCTGTTTACATGTCTTTCCGTATCGATCAACCCCTGATCCCCCTTAAGAAAACCGAATTTCATTTCAGCGATTAATTAAAAAAAGAAAATAAACTACGTATTAAACAAATTGAATTTGGGTAGTCGTAAAGATCAAATTATTGAGTGGGCTCGCGCCCCATGGTCTCATATAAATTGGCGCCACTGATTAAGAATGTGTATGTTAAAAACGCATAACCTTACTCATTGGTACATGCAAACAAGAACTTTAATATGAATTTGTATAATTAAAATTAAAATAAAATGTAAATTCAACGTTTCGAGCCGTCTTCTGAATCCGTCTTCAGGAAAATATGATGGTGAAATGGTTAAAAGTTCAGAAATGAATGATTCCTGCGCAAGAGACGATTTCTCGAGCCTTGACCAATGATGTGAATGCAACGATGCATTATCACCATCCAGTGATTATTAAAGAATATTTCTAATAAAATAAAATCAAAATGAATTAAAAGTTTGAATATGTCGCCATCTACGTGCAAGGAAATAGTAAAATATTCCAAACAGATTTAAGACTTTATGGTGTTATGCCAGATTTTTGGTATATTAGAGGATAAATTATTGTTACAAGTTATCGTTACAAGTAATGTTATTCTCATGTGAAATGATTTCAACAGATTCTCTAATTTTACGGTAATGGCGATAAAGGATCGTTGCTTTCACATCATTGGTCGAGAATCAAGAACTTGTCTCTCATGCAGAAAGCATCTGAACTTTTAGTCATTTCATGACCATATTTTTCTAAAGACCGCTGGAGAAGACGGCTCAAAACGTTGATTTTATGTATTTTTTTATTTTTAATTATAAAAGTTAATATTAAAGTTCTTGTTTTTGTATACCAATGAGCAAGATTATGTGTTTTTAACAAATATATTCCTAGTACACTGTAAAAAAATCTGTAAAGTTACTAAACCTTTTCTAGGAAACTGGGATTCCAAAAACTTTTCATGTTACAGTAACATGAAAATTTCATGTAATCGACTCTGAAACTTGAATTTTTGCTGTTACCGTTACAGGGAAAGTTCTAGGAATCCCAGTTTCCTAGAAAAAGTTTAGTAACGTTACAGAATTTTTTTTACAGTTTAGTTATATTTTATGGTGCAGTTGTCCAATATATGTTTATGAAATTAAAAAAAGAGCAATAAATTAATTTTCACTTACTAACAACCATAATCATAAAAATGAAATGATCTTTTTATATTAAATTTTTATCTGCAGAAACATTTAAATTTTTTTTAACTAGCACATATTTATCTAAAATATTTAATTCTATATGATCGATTTATATGGTTTCAGTGACACATCTGTAGCAGCCTTTGGCACGGTACACTGTAAAAAAAAATCTGTGAAGGTACTAAACATTTTCTAGGAAACTGGGATTCCAAGAACTTTTCATGCAACGATAACAGGAAAAATTCCTGTAATCGATTCTGAAACTTGATTTTTTGCTGTTACCGTTACAGGAAAAGTTCTTGGAATCCCAGTTTCCTAGAAAAGGTTTAGTACCTTTGCAGATTTTTTTTTACAGTGTAGTTTACTGAAAATCTTAACAAATCTTAGCGCTTGTAAATCCAGAGTTTATCCCTTAACCCTTTACGAGGCAGATAAATTCAGTTCATAAAATGCTAAAACAATTGAATGATACGAGATTTTACGAAAAAATTTCTTAGAAAATACAAATCTGATTTTTCACGCTATCATTCGAAAAATTAAATTTTATTAAAATATTCTTCGAACGGGTTGTCAGTTTTGGAATTTAAATTAAGTGGTCTCGCCACGTCATCAGCGCTTTTCAAAGGGTTAAAGCAATTAATCGTTCCAAAATCTGAGCAGTGCTCAACAGCTCCATTGCCAAAACTAATTAAACGGTTTATTTCTATATTCAAGATTAGTAAAAACAAAATCATTTTGGAGTCTTACAGTATTATACTGCATTAAAAAAGAACCATTCCAACTAAAAATCGCTGTTGCTAATAAAATTTTCACAACAAAAGAAGTAGCAGACGAAATAGAGTGGCAACATATTTGATCTCAGTATAACATACCGATCTCCTAACAAAATAAGTTCGGTAATACTAATAAGTTAAATTGGAAGGAATTACAGTGGAGTGGTTCATTGTCCATAAAGGAAAATAAGTTGGGAATTGCACGTGAAGGGTAGCAAATGAGGTGCGTTCGTACGATAAAGAAGTTTTAAAAATATCACTCTCATATATCAATCTCATAAAATTGTAAATAGTTAATTACAATTAAAATGCGCAACAAACAATGTTCTCCCTATACCATTATGTAATGAAATACTTTTGTGTGGCCTTGTAAATCAATAACAAATGTTCTTTCCACCACAGATTATGCAAAGCGTATATTATAATATGTACTTTATAGAGTTTTCCGTGGTTTTCTTCGAACCATGGATTTCTTTGCATAAGTAAGGGTTAGGTTCCCTTAAAAAGACCCTTACGGAGGGCACCCTTCCCCTCACGGCCTATATCCCTATTATAGATAATTGGCCGGCATAAAAAAAAAAAAATATTCTCAAGGTGTTAACCACTGTTTTTTCCCCTTTTTTAGAGTTTAACATACAGTTTACAGTTCAACTACAAATACATTTTAAATTTTGTTCAACTTGCGAATCAATTATCTACTTTAAAACAAGAACAGGTGTTTAATGAATCTTTGGCATATTTAATTTAAACTTTTTAAGTTGAAATTATTCAATTAAATTTCTTAAAAGATGTTTGGTTCGAATGCATTAAACCTTGATCAATTAAATATACTTATAACGAAATATTAGTGGGAGCTTAGCATAAAAAATACGAAACAAAAACGTTATACTCTTAGACTTTAACATTCGAATAAATATTTTTGTTTTTTAAATGCCGTTTGGAATAAATAAACTACACGGATGTAGCAATCGTGGTCTCTAAGGATACGAAATTCCGTATATTAGTACTTGATATTACTGAAACCGTGTAAATTATACAAAATTCATTATAATAGCACCACCCGAAAGATGATTGAAACAAAAACGCAAACAAAACCAATTCATGTCAAGAAGTAACTGAATCTGACTTTTTATGAAAATTCCTGCATTAGTTCTTAAGGTAGAGCAGAAATCGTAACAAATTCAGTGTAATACAACATCTGTGATATTCAGCTATATAGAACAAAATATAAACAACATCAATTCATGTCAAGGACTATTTGAATCTGAAGACTGATGATACTCCTTGCATTAATTCTGGAGATACAGCTATCGCGGCAATCCTGTACAGTAGGGTAGACTGTTAAGTGATTCACACCAAAACCTAATCAGCACTTATTTATATCAAGGAATAAATAAATGTAATTCTTTATTAAATTCCGTGGATTAGTTTTTGAGATAGCGCGCTCACAAAATTTATGTTATGTACAGAGATACAGGAGCAGTGACTCACAGACAGACATTTTGTAAAAAGATGTTTTTCGGTATCTCTGAGCCCTAAAACGTGTGAATCCGTCGAAAACCGGAATTCAAAATTTTCATGATTCCAATACTTTTCTCTTGTAAAGATAGAAAAAAGTAAAAATAGGTTTAAAACCACTTAAATTTTGAAGCTGAATAGTAAAAACTAGATTTTTGAAAATATTTTTGAGTAATTTATTAAAATATATTTCCATTAACATTAAAATATACATTAACATTAAAATATATTCCATATAACTCAGTTAATAGAAGTGTCATTATCGCTATTACTATTTTTACTAAACTTATTGCCTGCGGCAATAAGTTTTAAAGACACGTTTAATGAGAGTTTAATTAATATCACTTAATTTAATAACTCTTTTAATAAGTGTTTAATAAGACGGTCCGGCCAATGGGTCGTGCCATTTACGAGCCTGGCGCCAAGCTCGAGTTATTGGAGACATCTAGCATATTTCAAGGAAGTTTAAAGCAAAAACCTATACGCTTTTATTTTATATCAAAATGTTATAGCGGGTACACGACATTTCGGTCCCGCCATTTCGGTCCCGCCGTTTCGGTCCCGCCGTTTCGGTCCCGAGACATTTCGGTCCCTGGACATTTCGGTCCCGAGACATTTCGGTCCCTGGACATTTCGGTCCCGAGACATTTCGGTCCCGAGACATTTCGGTCCCTGGACATTTCGGTCCCTGGACATTTCGGTCCCGAGACATTTCGGTCCCTTGCCATTTCGGTCCCTGGCCATTTCGGTCCTTAATCATTTTGGTCTCTTGCCATTTCGGTCCATTGCTATTTCTTTACCGGCCACTTTATAACTTGGTTTCTGATTGATGAAGGCCCACTAAACGCTGTAAGCTCAACATTGTTCGGGCCTTTTTTAATATTTTTATTCTCCTGCCCCCCTTCCCTCAAATTTTATACAAAGCTGAATATAATAGTCCAATAAGTTTAATCTATTGTAACTCGTGATAATAAAATCACAGCGAGTTGTAAATTTGATTAAACAATGTTATATAATTTTACACTGTCTTTATTATTATTATTTAACAGAATAAATATTTTAAGTTTTATCATATATTTTTTGTATTAGGTATTTTATCTATACTATAAACTATTATTTTTATTGATTAACTTTTATTTTTATTGATTGCTTTCGCACACTTTCTTAGAATCTTTAAATTAGTGATTTCGTAACTAGGCGTGCTATAAAAATTTTTTGGTAAAAAAAATAAAAATGCTCCAATGACCTTTTTTTATGTAATAATTATTGGTTGCATTTTTTTTTTTTTTTAAACAGTTTTCTTACCATATGAAGACAATTTTTGTGAGTTAATTTTATTGAAAGTGGGCCTATTTCTTTGTAATAAAATGATTATTTTTTAATTTTATATAAAAATGTAACTATTATTTTAAATAATTTTATTTTCGATTTTTAACTGACAAAGCTAAGCTTTTTTAATTTATCGTTTATTTATTTATTTCCATTAACTTTCCGCTCCCATTTTCACAGAAAAAAATTGACAATTTTTATTTTAATTTTATTATTAATTGAATAAATAGTTTTAAATTTCAGTAACTTAAATATAAAATAAATAAACAGGTAAACGATAAGCTTCAGTTTATAACTACTACAAAACATAATGATAAATTGAATATATTTATTGAGTTTATGTAAAGTAAAATTCGAAATGCATATTAATAATTTTATCAATTTAATTATATAAAGATTCATTAAATTAAAAATACATAAATTTAATAAAATATTAATTTGATTTTCATTTTAAAATCACTAACTGTTTTGAGATTTAATTTATAGCAATTATTCATCACCATAAGTTATTATTCAAAAATTGTTATTTATTTCAAAAAAGGAAATTATTATTATTATTATTATTATTTTGAAAAATCAATTAGTAACGTAATGTAATAATTAATTAAACATAATAATGCAACACTGTAACAATGCGTAAAAATATTTCTTAACAGGTTTAGGTAACATTATTATCCAGATGCAGATTTAAATTTTTTGAAACAAAGTTATAGTTTACAGTTCGCAAAAATCAATCATATATTAATTATTATATTTAAAGAGTAAGAAAAATATGATAAACTCACCAATAAATGAATAAATAACATATTTATTTTGAGAATCCTTATCATTTTTATACATCCTAATGAAGTTAATAACATTATAGTAGCTGAAATTTAAAAAATATGTTTTATTTTCATTTTTGCTATAACTTCTATATAGTTCTTGTACTAGATTTTAAACAAGTAATTGATAAATAAGTCACTTAAACAATTAATAGTTAAAATAATTTTGAATCCTTATTAATAAATATGTTTGATAAAAATAATTTAATTTTTGAGAATTTTTTAATTTAACAACATAATTATTAATGCTTTCAAATTTTCTAAGATGATGTTAATCATTTAATAAAATAATGTATAACATTAAGTAAATAACAAATCAAAACCGTGTGCCGAGAATTTTTAAACACTTTTTTTATGTTGGTGTTCCTATAAAATTGGAAATGTATGCATATAAGTATCAGCTAAGTACTACGATTACCTCTTTTAAGCAAAAATTCTGCATGTCAATCAATTGTCAACGCCCATCTGAACAAATAGTCATCTTTATACAAGATAGCTAGAAGAGATAGGTAGTTAGGTTTATTCTACGTATCTTGATCTTTATACACTAGTCAGATGAAACCCTTATTCTTTACAATGCCCTTTATACTCTGGAATTCAAATGCGGACGGACCTCCCACGTAATCGCTGGCATTTTTCAGAAGAAATATGAATGTTTTGAAAAGAACAGCATTTCTCGGTGTTTTTTATTCCTCTTGCTGTTATCTTCATTTCAAACGCTTTTAGTATCAATTAAACCAGTATAAAAAGTAGAATGGAATATTTTTTATCCTTATTATTACAGCTTATGAATGACATTGAAATATTCAAAACTTATAACATAACTAAATAAGATTGTTAGATAAGATATTTACCACCTAGACATAATATTTTAAGTTACCTTTTTTAATTTAACTTACTTTTACAAAAGGCTTTTTTTTTTTTCATATTTTTTATGAGGGTTTTTATATTTTAATGTTAAAAATAATTATTTTATATAATAATATCAGCTTTAAATGAAATGACAAATTTCAATACGCATTATATTAATAATTTTGTAATTAGTTTCCTTAAGCTGGTTTTAGAAAATTTAACAGATGTGTTGTATAAATGTGATATATGCATAAAAGTATGGCAATATAATTTTTTTGCTGTTGCCGTTGTTTTGGAAAACATTATTAAAAACAGGGAAGCGTCATTATAATAAACATTCTAGATTGTAATAATAACAATAAAAAAAGAACTGTTGTCATGAAAAAATAATTGCTAATAATTCAAGATATAATTCATTTTTCTAAAAAGTAAAAAAAAAAAAAAAAAAAAAAAAAATCTTTAAGTTACAAATCATTTTAATAATTATTTCTGCTAGTGTCATATATTTATGTAATAAAATAATTGCAATGCTAACTACCTCCACGTGTTGCAATCTGGAAACTCTTTTCTTAATTTAAAAACGGAAAACTTTAAAAGGAAAATAAATGCTAGTAACCAAAAACAATATATAAAAAATGCCATAAACAAAAAGAGGATTCAATGATAATTTTGGCACAGGTCGTAAAATACCACCAGATATAGATGTTTTTTATTTATTTCAACATTTTTGCTCCTATGCGGGAAGTGGCGGGGGTGCAAAATAATGAAACACTTATAATTCTGAAAATTGGCTTCAGCGATTAAATCCTATAATATGCTAAGTGTCAGAATATAAATTCCATATAACAATAACTCATTCTTTTCCCCTGGCAATTTAAAAGCCTTTGTCTCCCTGGAAAGGAAACATGCATCTCAGAAGTTAAAATTTTACAACTATTATGGGGTGTGTTAATATCATAAGTTAATTGGGTTATTTTATAAATTTAGTTATCAGTTTCCATGTTAACTTCCCCGTTTCCTCATTCAAGAATTCAAAACATTCTGCCAATTTTTAAAAATGCCATTCATCTGTGAATTTTTTTCAGAAATCTCCATCGATTTCTAAATAATTGATCAAGTTTTGGGGTACTTGTTACTTCTAATTAATCGCATTACACTAAAATTTTATGCGACTTTCAGTTAAAAAACCAGTGTTGAATTCAGACACTTTTCTCCGGGAGGGACTTCTGTGGCTCCGGGGCGATTACACTTTTTTACCACTGAAAACACAAAATTTCAAATTTTCCGGGGGGGGGGGATAATTGATAGCTCCGGGGGAATGACCTGCCCCTGAATTCAACACTCTAAAATGTTCCTTATAAAATTATGTCAGCTATTTCCCGTGCACAAAATTTCAGCTTGCTGGAGAAGGGACCGAAAAGTCCAGGGACCGAAATGTCTCGGGACCGAAATGACCATGGACCGAAATGTCTCGGGACCGAAATGTCTCGGGACCGAAATGTCTCGGGACCGAAATGGCCAGGGACTGAAATGTCTTGGGACCGAAACGTCTCGGGACCGAAACGGCGGGACCAAAATGGCGGGACCGAAACGTCCTGCTTCCTGTTAAAGCATTGTCTTAGATCGACATTTAATAATGCGTAAATTAATGGTCAATCCCTAAATTGTATTTCAAATGAGCTGATATCGCTGCGCTCAGAGGTATGCTTAAGTGGTGTAAGTCACGAATTTCGGAAAATTTTGGATTTTAGTATCTTTTAGGGATTTGCAGATATCAAGATGAAATTTTTTTTTGTTCGATTCAGGAATGGATAAGGGAAATTTTTCTAATTGGAAGTTTTATCCTCTGGGGGCTGTATAAAAATTTAATTTTCGTATTTTTTAAAATAGACCCCCCCCCCCCCCATGGAGTTGCAACTTATCTTATCAAAAAATTTACCTTTTTTGATGAAACTTTGCAATTGGAAGTATGGGTCTAAGGGCAATATTTAAGGAGATAGCCTATTGTTTCGATATTTATGACTCACCCTGTATATTTACATAATTACAAATGCACCTAAAAAGGACTATCCTAATAAAAACGTACCTGTAATAATTAATTCCAGTGACTTTTCAAAAGAACTGAAAAAACTCTAATACAAGATTCTTCTAACAGGACAATTCTACAAAATTCCAACTGTAATAAATTTAAAGGAATCTTATCACAATTTATTGCACCTGACATTGCACTTTCTTCTAGTGTAATATAATGTGATTTATACAGTAATCGGATAAATAGTTTTCAAAAATCATGTCGGAAATGCAAAATAATATACTTGTAAACATATTTTGTGTTTTATACTGCTAATCTTTTAAGAAGTGATGCTTGCAAGATAATTCGAATTCTGACAAGAGAAAATGTTTATAGAGAATAAATCGATAGCCCTTTCAATATTCAAATAATCCAATTAATTTAAAAACTTAAATATACATAAATTTACCAATCCATAAAAAATCAAGTGAAAAATTTTAGCATTTACCGTGCAAAATATTATTCGAAATATTTTCAAAATTAATTATTCAGTGCAAACAGCAAAAAATAAATTATATTTTGGCAACAAAATATATAACAAAACTTAATTTTTTATTATAAAGCAAAAATAAATAATTCAACTTTACGATGAAATTTAGAAAATAAAAATACGAGTTCGAGCCTTTTTAATTTATGTATTTTTGAGATAATTTCGCTTTACTCGAAATTTTGAAAAAAAAAATCAATATACGGAGATTTATGTTAAAGAGCTTTGAAAGTGGATTAAAAATTTCGTTGCTTTTCATTTTCATCAAACATAATCTGATTTAAACTTTACTCTCGAAGCCATAACTTTTTTAAATTTTGATATTTTGGCTCTTATCGAAGCTTTAATAAATTAAGAGGATTATTAAGACTAGAATGCATTATTTACACTAAAAATAATCTGTTTAAAGTTTAAAGTCTTCGTCACTGAATTTTTATGCTTCGTGTGGCATTTCTGCTGAAAAATGTCTTTTTTAATTAAGAGTAATGCACTTGAAATTTCTGTTCGATGAAAATTAGATAGCGATTGTCTTGTTCCAAATTTAAAGAACTTATTTTTTTTTCTTTTATAAATTTAACATTTTAATTTTTATTTAATAAGCTTTCTTTATTCGGAATAATATGCACTCTATGGCAGCGATCTATATAGCAGCAATGTCTAATCTGTGGTACACAAAACTAATTTGTAGTATATAGGGCAAACGTGTCCGCCCGTCATGTTGACGTGATTTTAATTTTGTCATCAGTAGACGATTAAATTTCGCTTTTGATGCATTTTTTAAAATTTCTAAACATCGCACATTTTTAATTTTTAAACTGTCAAATGGAGAAAAAAATGTAATTATAAATGCAATTTGTTTGAAAATTGTATCGTAGTTTATTCATTTCATGGTTTTTAAAATCCTTTCCCAACATTTTTTTTAAACTTCAAACCGTCGTACATTTTCCATTTTTATACTATCGATTAGTTAGAAAAGTGTAATTACAAGCGTAATTTATTTGAAAACTCATTTTCGCAGTTTACTCATTTTTATGACTCTTAAAATTATTTCCTAGCGCTTTTTTAAACCTTTAAACTGCCCACATTTTCAATTCTCTCTTTCCAACTGTCCGTTATCCCTTGGATCTGTCTACGCGTACGCATTTAAGTTATTATAACACAAAGTGACAATCAAGTTACCTGCACTTCTCCAAACATAACCGCATTAAGAGGTACTTATTAAGAGCGTACACTAGTCACGCGGTAAAAGCCGAGCGCTAATGTAAAGTCTATGGGGGCGTTCTTTTCAAATATCTCGCTCAAATTTTATTTAAATATTTTTGCATGATTTTTTTGCACAAGATAGCTGAGGGCGATCCACAACCGGCCTAGTTTTTACTTTTTCGATTTTGCTTATATATTACGATAGTTTCAATTTCAGAACCGGTTTAAACCGGTTCCGAAAGTTTAAGTAATTGTTTAAAGAAAATCTGAAACGAAAACTGAAAAAGTAAAAACTAAGCCGGTTGTGAATCGTCCTCAGCTATCTTGTGTAAAAAAATCATGTAAAAATATTAAAATTTCAGCGAGACATTCGAAAAGAACGCCCCCATAGACTTTACATTAGCGCTCGGCTTTTACCGCGTGACTAGTGTGTGCTCTTAACAGTTCCAGTGGAATAATCTTGGCATGATTCTATTTCCATAATGAAAAAATATTAAATCTATATATCAGTCTAATAATGGGAAAAACAGTAAAGCAAAATTAATTTTCATATATTCAGCTAAAATTTGATGCTTTATGGTGTGCGCCATATGTACACATGTAGGATTTTAAAATAATGTATTGCTATATTTTACAACGAAATGAGCTTAAATTAATCAATTTTATCTGTTTGACATTAATCAAATTCTTATATGGGTATTTCCATGAGCACTTGTCGTGTAAGTCAAATTTCTTGTAATTACTACGTTGTTGGCCACCGTTATTTTCGAAAGGTTTGCATGGCCTTATTCAATTAATGAAATATCTCTGATAAAATAAGTCACATTTTCCCGTTCTAAAGTACTGGTATCCAAAATCGTAGTATGTGACTTACACGATATGTGCTCATGAAATTACCCATATATTAATATTTTTAAGAATTCAGTAAAAATAAAGAAAGTAAATCTTACCTTAATAGTTTGATCGAAAATTTCACTTCTTTCCAAAGAACAAAATGTAATTTTTTGTCTAGTGTAGTCCGACATAGACATAATAAGTTTTATTGCATTTTTTTTTATTGTTCCTGATCAGATAAATAGATCATATTGTCCAGAATTTATGGCACATAACGAAAATTACAATGTTTTTAGGTATGTACCAGATGTGGCACGTGATACAGTAAAGGGTTAAACAGTTAAAAGGTGTACTGTCTACCAGGCCAAATAAATGCCCCAGGTCTGAGAATATACCACTTAGATATAGGGAGAAGTTTGTCACTACACAATAATGTCGTAAAGCAGAATCTTTACTTGAAATGTCTTTCCGTATAGCTTTAAACGATATGAACGACATTGTGATCTTATTTTTCGCTGAAAAGTTATCTTTCTAAGTGTGTGTTCCAGGAAATGCCATTCAACGAACCTTTTTAAAAAGACTAATTTTTCAAAATCAGTTCACTTGATTATAAAACTCCCCCTCCCCCCTTCCCACACATACGATAATTCTTCAAACAAGCAAAGAAAAATGATATTCAATATACGAAACTATGCCTGAAATTTTTGCCCACTACTAATGCAAGTCTCATCACAATCTGCTCAGTAGAAATTGTTGTAATGGCTAATTTTTCATAATCGAGGTCACTTGATAGTAAAATTTTCTTCCATAATTCTATAAATAAGCAACGTAGAACGATATGTTATAAACTAAAACTTTTCTTGCAAAATTATGAAACAGACAGTGCAACCTCATCAGCATTCAACTGAACATTAATTATAAGTATTTCCCATTTGTATGTATGCAGTACTGCCCAAAATAATAGAAAATTTTGTAACACTTTTTAGTATCTGAATTCGCCTACATTTGTTCATTTTAAAATTGCTTTAATAATTGCATGGCCTTGTAGCATTGGCATTCAGCTAAATCATCAACGTTCAATATAGGGTGTCCACTCTCAACGATAGCCAATGGGTAAATCTTAAACCGTTAGACATAGACACAGAGTTCCAGTTACAAAAGTGTTTTAAATGAAGTAAAGAAATATTTTAAAAGCGATTCGAGTCAATGAAAACATTTCTTAAAAAATTACGAAATTTAAATTTTTATACGGTCCACCGGTTCTGTAAGTTATATTTCGTAAAATTTTCAAGTTACACTGGTGAGTAAGACAAAAAAAATCCCATTATTCTACTGTTAAAATTTATCGAATAGTAGCTGTTTAAAGTTGAAGCTTATTTTTTGTTGTTAATTAGGGGGTCATTCACAAATTTAGTAGAAATATAATTTCGTCATATATGTTAAAAATATGGCTGAGAATAAAATTAATAAATTTAAAATCTTTATTAATTCTGACATAGGAATGCAAAATATATCATTTGTAATAAACACATAAGAAAAAATTTAATTTTTGTTAAATAAAATCATGATAACTGACTGCCTAGAAAATGATATTTATTTAAAAATGTTAGTAGATAACACTAGCTGCAAAAGTTGAGTTACGTCATGTCTTTTTAGATTTTTGACAATTGAAAGTTATGTATTCTGTACTACTGAATCCGAAATGACCTTCATTTTTATTATCATTTAAATATTTTTTTGTAATCGTAAATTATAATGTCAAAAAAAGAAAAAAATAGCGAAAGTTTTATATTATAAAAAAGATGTGTTTTTAACGTTTGATAATTATTTTTTGTGATTTTTTACCACTGAAAGCAAAAATAACCTTCATTTTTAACCAATGTATCAGGAATTTTCGCAAATTGTAATTTTCAAAGTTAAAAATTAAACCTCCATGCCTCATCGCCCTTCATCGAACTCTCAGCTATTTAGCTGAAAGAATCCCAGTATAAACAAAAAAAGGGAAAAATGAATAAATTATTGAATTAAATAAAATTAAATGAAATTAAAAAAAGATTTTACATCTCTTTTATAGTATTAAATTTTCGCTATATTTTAACTTTAACATTTACGATTTGCAAAGTAATTTGAACGTGATGGTTAAAAATGAAAGTCATTTTAAGATTCAGTGCTAAAAATACACAAAAAAATCAAATATCAGAAGTTAGAAAACACAGCCATCTCTTCTATTTTGTCCGATTTTTGCTATTTTTTAACTACGACAATTTAGGATTTACAAAAAATCCCGACATGATTATCAAAATTTAAGATACTTTCGGCTTCCAGCGATAAAAAATTCATAAAAGTTAAAAAAACACAAGCATCGATATCCTGTGTTATTTAGTCTAAATATTTTTCTTTAATTTCTTGGCGATAATCTATGAGACATTTTTTGTGTTATCCTGTAAAATAAGTATAAATGGTAACAACCGAAAATCATAATAATATTAGATTGCCATCGGATTTACGTCAGTATGTAAAATTTAAACTCAATCGGGCATTTGAAATTAAGTTAAATTTAGAGTACAAATTTTGAACAGAAAAAATATACATACGATAGTTGAAGTTAAATCAAAATAAAATGAAAACTTAAATCAAAACATACAATATTTGTTAAAAGGAATCGTGAAAAGAAAAAAATCAAATCCTTACAAAATAAAACATAAGTTTAAATACAAATCTTTTAGACAATCATGCTTATCTGCACTTTTAAAAAAGTCGCACAAATATTTCGATTGAATTAAGTTTTTCGAATACCGGAAGCATGTAGCTTATGATCCCTTAAATCAAGGTCGAACTCATTGATTTTCAATGCAGGAAGGTGGTATAAGCCATGCATTTTTAAAATTTCATAACTCGGTCAATTTTTGTGTTATATAAACGGGTCTTTTTTTTTTGTTGTTGTTGTTTGTTTGTTTGTTTGACTTATTAGAGTAATGAGAAAAATTTGTTAAAGATAACTTATATATGCGGGGAACCGTATAAAGGTTTAAAGTTCGTATTTGTTTAATAAAGGATTTTATTGATCCAAATCTCTTTTAAAATTTTTCTTTACCTCTATTTAAAATATTTTTGTAATTGAAATTATATGTCTATGATTAACGGTTTAAGAATTAGCCATAGACTGCCAGTGAGAGTGAACACCTTGTATTTAAACGCAAAAAAGTGGCATAAAAATACAAAAACTATCTTAAAATGAACAAAATTAGGCGAATGTGCATAGTAAATTTTGGTTATTAATTTAGTTTCATTCAATTGCAGCATTTTTATTCGAGTTTCTTTTGCATTCCTAAAAGAAACCCAACACTGATAGTAGGGTAAAATACTACTTTTATTAAATTAATGATTTTTAATAAACGTTTTATTAAAAGTGCAAATTTTTCAAGTAGTAGTAAATTCCTGAAGGCATAATTCAAATAACTTTTTTAACAATGAATTTAAACTTTTAGAAAGTTAAATGAAGTACGTTACTTTCAATATTTTAATTTCAATGAGTGATCAAAATTTATTCTAAAAAGATTAGATTAGATCCTGTAGAAAATATCAGTTTTAACTCAATAAAAATGAAAAATATCATCGAACAAGACATAGTTCTGCAGATGTCTTTTATTGCACAAAATTTTCATAACTCAGCAAGTTATATGTTACTTTACTGCGAGAAGCTTTTATTATTGTTGCATGTCATAAACTATTGTGCAACGTTTAAATGTCAAAGTTTTCAAACTTTTGCTTCTATAACAGTATGAAATAAAAAATTGAAAGCTTATGAACGCAACATAGTATTGAAATTATCGAGAAAATTCAGGTGTTCCTGTTATGAAAATAATTCGCAACAATTTTTATTTCCGATAAAAATAATTCAAATATTATAATAAATTGTAAAATTTGGTGTATGGGATTTATTAAGAATTTTTTCCTCTGGTGTTAGAGTATACGTTTATCCCATTTAACGAATCTTTAAAAAAAGGCTAATTTTTTAAAATCAATTTACTTAATTAAAATTCTCTCCTTCTTTCCCTACAATAATTCTACAACCAAGCAACGCAAAATGACATGCAATATACGAAAACATCCTTGAAATATTTTCTCGCTACCAATGCAAATTTCATCCCAATATGTCCTGTAGAAATTCTTGTAATGGCTATTTTTTCATAATCGGGCTCACATGATAATGGAATTCCTTCCATTATTCTATTAAAAGTAAAACGATGTGTTATATACTAAAACTTTTCTTGCAAAATTATGAAACTAACAGCGCAACCTCATCAAAATTCAACTGAACTATAATTATAAACATTTCTCATTTGTATTATAATATATAGGTAGATAATAGATGCATCTTAATTTTGTTTATTAATTTAATTTTATTCCATTTATAGCATTTTTATTCCGGTTTCTTTCGCGTTCCTAAAATAAACCCAACACTGATAGCTGGGTATAATACTAATTTTATTAAATTAATTATTTTTAATAAACGTTTCACTAAAAGTACAAATTTTGCAAGTAGTAAATTTCTGACGGTATATTTCAAACAACATTTTTTAACAATGGCATTAAACGTTTAGATAGATAAATGAAGCATGTTACTTTCAATATTTTAGTTTCATTTTTGAAAATTTATTCTAAAAAGATAAGATTAGATCCAGTGGAAAATATCAGTTTTAACTCTATAAAAATGAAAAATGTCGTCGAACAAGTCAAAGCGCTGCAGATGTCTTTTATTGCACAAAACTTTCATAATTCTGCCAGTTATATGTTACTTTACTGAGGGAAATCTTATTATTGTTGCATGTCATAAGCTATTGTGTAACGTTTAAATATCAAAGTTTTCAAACTTTTGGTTCTATAACAGTATGAAATAAAAAATTCAAAGTTTATGAACGCAACATGTTATTGAAATTATCGGAAAAATTCAGGTGTTCCTGTTTTGAAAATAATTTGCAATAATTTCGATTTTCTTTAAAAATATTTCAAATATTATAATAAATTGTAAAATTTTGGTGGGTGAGATTTATTAAATTTTTTTCCTTTGGCATTAGTGCATGTGTTTATTTCATTTAATGAATCTTTATAACAAGGTTAATCTTTCAAAATGAGATCACTTGATTATAAACCTCCCCATTTCTTTCCCTACAATAATTCTACAACCAAGCAACGCAAAATGGTGTGCAATATACGAAAATCCTTGAAATATTTTTAACTACCAATGTAAATTTCATCTCAATATGTCCAGTAGAAATTCTCCTAATGGCTAATTTTTCATAATCGGGCTCACTTGATAATAGAACTTTCTTCCATAATTCTATAAATAGAAAACTTACAACGATATGATATATTTTAAAACTTTTCTTTCAAAAATAAGAAACAAAGAGTGCAACATCTTCAAAATTCAACTGAACTACAGTTACAAGCATTTCCCATTGTATTATAATATACAGATACATAGTAGATGAATCGTAATTTAGGTTATTAATTTATTTTTATTCCACTTGTAGCATTTTTATTCGAATTTCCTCCGCGTTCCTAAAAGAAACCGCACACTGAACGTAGGGTATATTACTAATTTTGTTAAATTAATTATTTTTAATGAACGTTTTATTAAAAGTACAAATTTTGCAAGTAGTAAATTCCTGAAGGCATATTGCAAAAAATTTTTTAACAATGGCATTAAACTTTCAAGAAGTTAAATAAAGTACGTTACTTTTAATATTTTAATTTCAATTATCTTTCAAAATTTATTCTAAAAACATTAGATTAGAGTGAAAAATATCAATTTTAACTCTATAAAAATGAAAATTATCGTAGAACAAGTCATAGCGCTGCAGATGTCTTTTATTCCTCAAAACTTTCATAACTCTGCCAGTTATATGTTACTTTAACTGCGGGAAGCTTTTATTATTGTTGCATGTCATAAACTTTTGTGCAAAGTTTAAACATCAAAGATTTCAAACTTTTGGTTCCATAACAGTATGAATAAAAAATACAAAGTTTATTAACGCAACATGGTACTGGGGTTATTTGAAAAATTCAGGTGTTCCTGTTATGAACATAATTTCCAACAAGTTTTATTTCCTTCCAAATTAATTCAAGTATTATTATGAAATATAGACCTTGGTATATGAGATTTATAAGGAAATTTTTCTTTAACTCCCTGACTGCCTGGCAAAAGAGTAAAATTGCAATGCTTTATTCTCCTCAATTTATTTAGATGTTAATAAAAGAGGGATTTTCAATCATGGTATAATTTTTTTGTTACGTATATGCTTATAAGCCTTGAAGGTATCAATCATAACTTAATGTCTTAAAACTAGATTATATTTGTAGAATTATATTAATTTAAATAAAGCTTCAACTGCAGTGAAACCTGCAGCCTAGTGAACGGATATATCCTGTCGCGGCAGTGGGAAGGTTAAGAGGTAGAGCATGCGTTCATTCTGAATAAATATTTCTTAAAATAAATAATAGTTTTCTGATTACCTAAACATGTAGGGTAAATTGGGTGAAAATGCCGAAGTTTTTGGTTTAATTGTTTTAAAATCGCCTGTTGATTTTAATTGTTATTCATTGATTTCTAGTTAAAGTTTGCTCTCTTATGTATGATTTGAAATGTATTTCATTTTACAGATATAATAGAAAGCATCGAAAAAAAAAAATCCGGCATTTTACCCCAAAACACGCATAAGATTGCAAACGGGAAGACCCCATCCCCCCAACTGACGTGAAGAAGCAGGATCCTTCGACCATTTATGTTTTGCATAAAGGGCAGGTACTAGTACTCCCTAAAAACATCACATTTATTTCTCTGGTATTTTAACTAAGATTTATGTAGACGAATAGAGAAGTCACGTAAAAGATTTTGCATACTAACTAGAAGTGTTAAGACAAAATAACAATAAAAAAGCACTTCTAAAAATCGATAAAATGAACGCAGATGGAAATTAAAGTATCCATAGGGAACCCTTTTGCTTACAACTGAGCGGCGCAGAGATTCTCTTCAGCGCCTGCGCATATGAAATTACGTGATTCGGCGTACAACACGGCATCTCCCTTCAAATTACTCTATTGCTTTCATACTCTTTAGCAGTTAAAATTACAATAATCTCCTGCTTATATCATGATGACTGGAAAAACTAGTATGCAGTAACCACTACAAAACATTCTTCTATATTATTCTATATATCAATTTATAACGGCATTAACTATTATAAATATAAATCAAATAGAATTATCTAATCTACTTTAACACGAAGTTACAATGATCAGTGAATAAGAATAATAGAACCCCTGTTGTGCATTCAAATTTAAAATTAGATCAACAAGCACAGATCGCTCTCCACAAAAAATGTGACATAACTCGCAAAAATTCACTTTGCGTTTTATTTCTCTAATAAGTCAGTCATATGTGTATCTTGGTACAGGAAAAGTTTCATATGTATTATTATCCAAAAAATTGATTTAATGCGCGATATGTCCATGCATGACCACAAAACAGGCGGGGGGGGGGGGGGGTAAAATTACTTAACCCTCCAAAAATCATCTATGTCTTCAATCTTAATGTTTTCATACTTTTATGGAAATTTTTACTGCTGCAAACAGAATTAAGTGCTATAATTTCATGTTACTGTTAAAACGTATGAATCTTCATATACCTTTCCTGTGAAATTTACTTTTCTAGAGATACGTGACTTTTCTTGCGAGTAAGTTATGAGATATATGAAAGTCAGCGTCACGATTTGGCAACCAATTTTAGCGTAGATCATTTTGTTATGTATGGTAGATTATGTAATAGAGATAATGAATTCATCAGTCAGCTAACATACCACCAGCTGAGGAGCATTTCCATAGCAACATTGAGCACCTTTTTGCAATGTGAAATGAAGGCCAATCTAATTATTGGTGTTATCCCGTCTCAGAAACATCATCAATAACCAGATTACCATTCATCTCACAATATAACCAGTTATGAATGGTTGCAAAAAATGTGGCGCTCCTCTTGGATTATAAGGGAATGTTGTAAATACATATTAAATTAATAATTAAGAATGGCGTATTCAATATAAAGGTAATTTTTAGAAAAATCTCTTTCATTCTAAATGTATTTTGCATCTCACATTTTTATCATTATTAATTAAAAAATGCTTTAACTCTCAAAAATGTTTTTTATTTTTTGATAACTCTATACACTATATCATAATATAAAATTTTTAAGCTCAAATATGATCCGGTATATTTTTACATCCAAAATAAAATCCTGATATAATGCAAAATATTGAGGGAAACGAGCATAAACATACATTCTTAAGATATATAAAATATCTTATTGATTTTTTATTGTGTCGGAAATAGGGTCTGTTAAAAATATTCAAACGGTTTAAAAAAAATTCTTTCGACAGTAAAATATAAATAAATTAAAAAACTTCCAAAAATTTGAGTGATAGAAGAAAAAATTAGTGCAAAGCAAATAAAATGCCAATTTAAAAGCTTGTAATGAATTTTAAAATACACTAGATTATAAATACAATACAGCGTACGTTATGTTCAGAGGAAATCTCATATAACGAGATTTATTTCAGAAAATATTCTTTATTTTTCTAAAAATAAAATATGGGACCAAACAAAGAGTGAAAAAAAGTATCAACAATCAATATTCAGACGTAAAATGTAATACTCCCTTATTTTTCTTTTATTGCATCTGAAATAGTATCTGTTAAAGCACTCAAAATGTTGTAGAAAAATCTTTTTAAATTAAAAGATTATTGATAAGAGCAGATAGAACTTAGAACATTATCGTAAAAAGAATTTTTTTAATTCAAAGCGAAGAAAATGCCTATTTAAAAAAATGTATTAAATTTAAAAATACACTGGATTATAAACACAATCCAGTATGCATTATATAGAGGAAAAATCTCCTATATAAAGATTTGTTAATTTTTTTTTTTTTTTTTTTTTTTTTTTTTTTTTTTTTTTTTAAATACACTAGATTATAAACACAATCCAGCATGTATTATGCACACAGGAAATCTCGAGTATCGTGATTTATTTGTTGAAATTTTCCTTGTCCTTCTATTATCGATATCTACTCTATTAAAATCTGTATGCTTATCTACTTACGCTCAAAATCTCTAAAACCGCAAGGCGCAGGGCTACGAAATTTGGCACACGGGTTCCTTGTAGGGGGTCCATGAAAGATTTGGGTCAAAAATTCAAGAATTTTAAATAGATTTTTTTTTTTATTTATTCTTAATGAATTTTTAACTTTTTTAATCATTTGGAAAATGGCTATTGTTCCCGGACAAGAATAGATGTTTCGGAGACTTATTTGACATACTTTTGTTGCCACAATGACAAAAAAGTTTTGAAAACTACAAAAATATTAATAACTAAAAAACAAATTGAGACACAGCTTTCAAACAAATTAAATTTAAATGTTTATGTTATTATTTTTTTTTTTCGTTATACGACGATGTAAAATTGGAAAATATGTGATGTTTAGAAGTTTAAAATTTTCAGTACCCAAAATTGAAAATCTGAAATTTTATTCAAAATTTGTTTATTGTTGGTCCAGGAATATTAATACTTAATCGATAGCGTACGTAATATATGATTCTGTTATAATGTAAGCCAAGCTCTGATTATCATAAAAATTATGTGTTTTATTTTTTGTAATATAGAATTTATTTGTCATAAATTTTAGTCTCTAAAAAAATCATTTTTGATATAATTGTTGTAATTTATTAAATTACATATTTCTTACGTTCAACCCGTGATCGCGCGAATTTTAACCAGTTCTAAATATCTAGTACAATGTGAGATACACATATTACGTACGCCACACTGCAATAACCAATTCTTTTACCTCGCATGCGGATAATAAGAGATTATTTGACTTCTCCAAGTTATAACCTTTTTTAAAAATAAATAAAGAAAAACATTCTATCACAAGCATTATCAAAATTTTGTATTCTGTTTCCTTGCTATAAAGATATCGTTTTACCGACTGCTATCATAGCAACATGAAAAATTAAATTTCATTAAAAATGCGCAGCAGCAATAAAATGTTTTTTTAATCAAATAGCTATTGAATAACTCTAGACTTTAACTGAGAATTCGTGTTTGTGATTTAGATATTTCAAAGTTGTTTGTTGTCATTGCGTTTTATTCTGATTTTCGTTTCGTTTTCGATTATTATTACGTCTATGTGAATTTTTTACACATATTATTACTTTTTACTACGGACTTTAATTTTAATCTATAGTAACTAAATTATTCGGATTTTAAATTTAATCCAAAATATCAATCCGTGCATAGAACGAGTTAAACAGCTAGTATATATACAGTAAAACCTCCATAACGGACACTCCCGAATAGCGGACATCTCTATTTAACGGACAGTTTTCAAATCTCCACTCCCAAAATTTAAATTTTTGTATGTTTAAGCTCTGAATAACGGACATTCCGAATAGCGGACAATAATTTTGGCAAAAAAGAATGAAAAATTATTTTTTAACGAGGAAAAAAATAAAAATCTTTTAAATTTATCAGGGCAATGTGTCACAAATTTTGTGATCACAGATAAATGTGGGGATGAGACGGAGTAAATCCCTTCACCCCTACATTTCTCTGTGATCACAACCCCTCCCCCCTCCCTCGGATGATATGAAATTGTATGCTTTTAAGAAGCAGAAAAAAAAAAGTAAACAGTTATGCGATTTTTTTTTTTTTTTTTTTTTTAAATAGAAAAAAAAATGATTTAAAAGGATTAAAATTACTGACAGAGTTAAAACTTCGCATTGAAAAACGAATTACATGTATTCTCAAGTAAAAGCAAACTTTTGTAAAACAAATTTTTGTAAGAATCTAATAAACAAAGGATAAAGGTATGCAGAATAGGGTGGAGCGAAAAAAATTATTTTTTAAAAATCAAAAACGGGTAAGTGCCAAAAGTTGTCTTTATACTAGTACATCAACTGCGGGAAATTTTACCGCTGAAAAAAAATTGCTTGAGTCTGCGCTTTTGCTTCAAAAATTGAAATTTTAGGTAAAATTTGTCATTTTTTGACATTTTTTCAAAAAAATTAAAAAGTTACTACAGAGCTGGTTATTACTTAAAAGTGTTACTTAAACCTTTATATTTATCTCCTTAACATGTTTAAACTATAAAACAATATCTTTATTCCGTATAGCTGGAGCAAAACAGACAACTTTTGGAAAGAAAACGGCATTACCACTCTATTGGGATATACAATGAAATGTTGTTTTGAATGCATTTCTTACCTAGCTGTTTATAAAACTACTTTGTATATAATTCATAAAGGTGACTACATTTCATATCCCACCCGTCTCAATCACCCAACCATCTAGGCCCAGTGTTTTATTTATGTACTGAATTGTCATTTTTTTCCTGAAGACGGGCATAAGTTTTCTATGTATCAAATTAGTTTACCTCTTCTTTGTATTCACTGATTTTGGATGCTGCTGGTGTGACCTGCTCCACGTATATTTTTTATACCTTGTATAACAGAAAAGAAGCTGAGTAATGTATTAGGTATGTTGTTAATTGAACCTATTCAGCAGTCTATTATCTTCAGTAAAATTTCATGCAATTAATACATTATGATTGGAACTTCTGTTATCACAGCATTTTTTTAATCAATTACATTTAATATATAATGATATGTCTAAGAATTGATTGTATGAATTCCATTTCTAGTATGTCTTTATTTATTGTACCTATTACGTTAAATATATTTTGAGAAGCTAGCTGTTCAATATTATGACGACCCTCACAGAGGATTGCAAACAAAATTTGCGTGTAAATCAACAATATTTCTAAAGAAGTTTTAGTATTTGTTTTATGTCGTTTCCTGTGTTGTTTCGTAGTCGAGTAATTTCTAATAAGTTTTTAGACCTATTCTTTAGGTGTGTATTACATTTGGTATAAAACATCCTGCGCTATAAACTTGGATTATTATTTTGTGAGTGAACCTATAGACTCTGATTGCCAATCTGTGCTTATATGAAGCGGGAAATTTTAATCGCTTTATTAGCTGTCTTTTGAGATAGATGTTTTCTAAATCTATATTCCTCATCTCTTCTGAGAAATAGCTTTCCTTATGAATTAGCTTTGCAATCTCCGACAGAAATTTCTAGTCTGTTCTGAGTATCTTTTTCTCAATTTGAGAAAATAATTTTTCAAAATTATTCTCTATTTTATTTAAAAAAAAAAAAAAAAAAAAAAAAAAAAAATTGCAATAGGAAGTGAATAGTACGTAGACAAAGATTTTCTTATTGATCCAGTGAATCCGTGTAGATTAGAACGTTTTATATCGACTTCTCTAATAATTGACGCAGAGGAAATTCACTGGAGTTGAAGTAGCATATGATTCATTATTATACACAATTCTAAGCTTACCCCATACAAAATGGTTTACAGCGACAAATAGAATTCCCCTAAATTTAAATGAGTACTTGTAGTCGATTAGAGTCTGTACATTCCCTCAAAAAGTACTATGCATTATAAGTTTATACCAGGACAGTTCACCATCAAATGTTGTCCACTTATAAAAAGGGGATCTAAAAGTCAATGGGAAATTACCTGGCTACGAAAACACTTAGAAAACGGCATAAAACTAATTCAAAAAAAGGTTATTTACAACAACGGTTGCTCTGCACATGCAGAATAAATTTTCATTGCAATTCTCTCTGACTATCACCATCACATTAAACAGCTCGCTTCTCAACATATAAAACATGCAAAAGTAGTATAAATGATGGCATACTTATAGTGGAAATACCTGAAATCATCTTTGAAGCAGATCATTACGTAAAAAAATATAATTGACTGAAAAAAATGTTGTGGTAACAGAACTTCCAATCACTTTCATCAACTGGATGTAAGTTTGATAAAGATAATAAAAGGCCAAATAGATCCCTCTAATAATATTCCCGTGCATTACTCTGCTTATCATTTTTTAGTATAATCTGTGAAAATATACGTAGTCATAGCAGCGTGTGGATACAAAGAACAGATAAACTAGGTGGTTGCATCGAAAACATGCCAAATTTTGATAAAGAAAATCACAAATCAATAAATAAATAAAACCCTGTACTAAGATGATCGAATAGTTGGGACGGGTGGTATATGAAATATAGCCACGTATGGCCAAGATAGTTTTGAAAACAAGAGCTGTATTAAAAACAACATTTCATTGTATGTCCCAATAGAGTGGTAATGCCGTTTTCTTTCCAAAATTTGTTTGTTTTGCTCCAACTATACGGAATAAAGATATTGTTTTATAGTTTAAACATGTTAAGGAGATAAATATAAAGGTTTAAGTAACACTTTTAAGTAATAACCAGCTCTGTTGTATTTTTTAATTTTTTTGAAAAAAATGCCAAATTTTACTCAAAATTTCAATTTTTGGAGCAAAAGCGCAGACTCAAGCCATTTTTTTTCAGCGGTAAAATTTCACGCAGTTGATGCACTATCATACAGGCAACTTTTCACACCTACCCGTTTTTGATTTAAAAAAAAAATTTTTTTTCGCTCCACCCTAATGCACAATTTTATTTCAGTGTTATTGCTTTAAAAATTATTTTAATTTCTGGTTAATCATATAATAGAGGTTTTAGGACATTTTAAAATCAACTAATAAAACATCAAACATTCATTAGCTATTTTTCTATCTCTGAGGTTTTCCCAATAGCGGACAATTTCTGCGCTTCCAAGGTGTCCGTTATTTAGAAGGTTTTACTGTATTAATAAAAATGTTTAAGGATAGATATAAGATATAATGCGAATATACTTTTACAACTAAAATAAAAATCAAATATGGTACCTAACAATAAGAGAAAATAAGTATGAACACTCATTTTCCTAAAGTAAAATTTAATGCTCCCTTTTTTTTAAATGTATCCGAAATAGGATCTGTTTAAGCACTCAAAACGTTTCAGAAAAAAAATTGACAATAAATGATAAATGAATCAAGAGCAATCGAAACTTAGAGCATTTTTTATAAAAAGATAATTTTTAGTTCAATGCAAATAAAGTGTCTATTTATAGATTTCTAAAACTTTTAAAAATACACTGGATTATAAACACAATCCAGCTCGTATTACGTACAGAGGAAATCTCGTGTATCGTGATTTATTTCAGGGAATATTCCTCATCCTTCTATTGCCAATATAGTTTTATTTATTTGCACTAAGTTTGTAATAATAATAAAAAAAATTGTAATGTATATAATTTTTGTAATAATAAAAAATATTTAAACATAGATATAATGAGAATATATTTTTACATTTGAAATAAACATCAAATATGGGACCAAACAATTAAAGAAAAGAAGCATGAATTCTCTTTTTTCTAAAGTAAAATATAACACTCATTTTTTTTAAAGTCCGAAATAGGATGTGTTAAAGCTTAAAGCACTCGAAATGTTTCAAAAAAATCTCATTGACATTAAAAGATAAATAAATGAAGAGCGATTGTAACTTGGAACATTTTTATAAAAAGAGAGTTTTTAGTTTAAAGCGAAGAAAATGTCTATTTAGATTTACAAACTTCAAAAATACACTGGATTATAAACACAATCCAGCATGTATTATGTACAGAGGCAATCTCGTGTATCGTGATCCTCATTCCATCAAGAATCCTCATTCAGATATCCTCATTCTTCTATTGCCGAAATAGTTTTATTTATCTGCACTAAATTTGTAATAATAATTTAAAAAAATGTAATATGTATAATTTTTGTAATAATAAAAAAATATTTAAACATAGATATAATAATGAGAATATATTTTTACACCTGAAATATACATCAAATATGGGACCAAGCAATTAAAGAAAAGAAGCATGAATACTCATTTTTCTAAAGTAGAATATAACTTTCATTTTTTATTTTAACCAAAATAGAATGCGTTAAAGCACTCAAAATGTTTCAGAAAAATCTTTTTGGCATTAAAAGAAAAATAAATGAAGAGCAATTGTAACTTGAAACATTTTTATAAAAAGAGAATCTTTAGTTTAAAGCAACGAAAATGTCTATTTAATTTTATAAAATTAAAAAATACTGTTTTATAAACAATATCCAGCATGTATTATGTATCCAGAAAATCTTGTGTATCGTGATTTTTTCCTGGAAATACTTCTTATTTTCCTATTACCGATATAGATGTAATAATAAAAAATGTTTAAACATAGATTGAATGTGAATATATTTTTGCAAGCAAAATGAAAATCAAATATAAGACCAAACAATAAGCGAAAAAAAAAAAGCATGAAATCTCATTTTTCAGACGCAAATTATAACACTCCTTATTTATTTTTGTTTTATTGCATCCGATACAGGATCTGTTAAAGTACCCAAAATGTTTCAGAAAAATATTTTGACATTAATAGATAAATAAAGCTAGAGCAATTGTAACTTGGAACATTTTTATAAAAAAAAAAAAAAAAAAAAACTAGTTCAAAGCGAAGAAATTATCTATTTAAAGATTTGTAAAACTTTTAAAAATACACTGGATTATGTTCAAAGCGAAGGAAATACCTATTTAAAGGAATGTATTAAATTTAAAAATACACTGGATCATAAACACAATCCAGTATGTATTATATGCAGGGAAAACTCCTATATTAAGATTTATTTCTGGAAATATTCCTTATTTCCCTGTTACTGATATATAACACTCTTTCTCTCTCTTTTTTTTCATCTGAAATAAGATCTGTTAAAGCACTCAAAATGTTTCAGAAAAATCTTTCTGACAGTAAAAGATAAATGTTCATAGCGATCGAAACTTAGAGCATTAATATAAAAAGACAATTTCTAGTTCAAAGCGAAGAAAATGCCTATTTAAACATTTATAAAACTTTAAAAAATACACTGGATTATAAGCACAATCTAGTATGTATTATGTACCAAAAAAATCTCGTGCATCGAAATTTATTTCTGGGGATTTTCTCCTTTTCCTTCTATTGCCGATATAGATCTAATAATAAAAAATGTTTAAACATAGGTATAGTGCTAATATGTTTTTACTACCAAAATCAAAATCAAAATATGTGACCAAAGAAAAAAGAATCATGAACACTCATTTTTTAAATACAAAATAAAGCATCCCCCTCCTTTTTATACATTTTTTTTTTCTTTGCTTATGAAATAAGATTTGTTAATACGTTCGCTGCCGCTTACATGAAGATGTGATGACAGTTAATGTCGCACTGTAGAAGTGGTTTTTTCCCAGAAGCCGATTTACTTTTTATAACAAAGAATCAGTGAAAGATTTCCCCGCGCTAGCGCGTGACTGGCTATTGGACACCACCCCACATCACGAGCTGGCGCGTGAGTGGCCCCTTAACGTTGGCGCCATATCACGCGCTTTCGCGTGAGTGGCAGCGAAGGTGTTAAACCACTCAAAATGTTTCAGAAAAATCTTTTTGACAGTAAAAGATAAATGAATCAAGAGACATCAAAACTTAGAGACCATCGAAAAAAGAGAATTTTTAGTTCAAAGCGAAGAAAATGTCTATTTAAAAAATGTGTAAAACATTCAAAAATACACAGGATTATAAACTCAATGTAAAGCAGATAACATCTACTGCAGGATACTTATCGTATAACTTTTAGTAATTTGTCTCTGGAAATAGTCCTTATAACTTACCCATCATACGTAGTATAAAATAGTAGTAGTAAATCTTGTAATCGTTTTAAAAATCGAAAAAGAAAAATTTTTTTTGACGAATTTACATGTTTCAGAGATTGTTAACACGTTCACAGAAACATTTTTTGGGGGGGGGAGGGGGGGAATGCTGTTCGTCTATTTGTGGGCCTGTTTGTGTGTTTGTAAACACTCTGGACGATTGAATTACAGACTTGAAATTTGGTGTGTACTTGCTATGTAATAATGAAAAGAACTGTAATGAAAATTAGTAACCTCGACTTTACGGAACTATTTTTTTCGGACTCTCAAAATATTCTTTCTGATAAAAGGTAAAAAAAGAAAAATTCGAAATTGTTTATTTCAAGGAATAAATATATAAGACAATTTAAAAACACACACACACACAAATTTTGTAAGAACGAAGTTTGTAGAATAATTAGTTGACGAGATATTTGTAATCATATTTTCCACGACCTGTGTTTCAATCAAATTTTAATTCAATTGGAAATGAGACGCTTAATCCGACGAAGAAAACTGTTAGTTAATACGATTATGTATCAGTTTTGAAATTATAAGTTTTTTTATGTATTTCGGTACTACTTGATTATCCTTTTGAATGTACTAAAGTTGAACATCAGTAAAATAATATTATGGTGTGATTCAACCATCGTCTTAGTGTGGATTCAGACTCCTCCTCATCTACTTAAAACTTTTGTGGCCAACAGAGTTCACAAAATTCAGTTGTTGACCCAGACTTTTCAATGGAATCATATACGCTCAGAGAACAACCCAGCAGACCTTGTGTTTCGAGGGCTAACCTTCGTTAAATTAATTGATTGTGAACTTTGGTGATACGGTCCTCTCTTCTTGAGAGAAAGAGACATTGAATCCAATCAGAACATTGATTTAGAACAAGTGAAAGACAGTATAAACTTTTCATCAGAATTAAAACTAAAAACTAATACTACACTGATCTGTTTTAATTCTTGTGAATTTGTAAATGAAATTTTAAGTATCAGCAATAATTATTCTAAAATATTACGTGTTTTAAGTTATATTTTTAGGATCTTAGATAAGACAAGAAAATCAGCTGAAAAGAGAAAGGGACACGTAAGTTTAGAAAAAATATCAAGATCAGAAATATTTTTAATTCGGGAGATTCAAAAAGTTGAATTTAAGGCAAAATATACTGCATTGTTAGAAGGTAAGCAAATTTCTAAAAAAAGTAAATTGCGATTGTTAAACCCCTTTTTGGATGCAGATAATGTGCTAAAAGTAGGAGGGCGTTTAGATAATGCAGATCTAAAGTTTTCTCAAAAACATCAATATAGTCTGCCAGCTAAGTTAAATTGTGTAGCCTAATTGCAATTTACTCATAAAAAATATCTTCATATAGGTGCACAAGCATTGTTATGCTACTTGAGGCAAAAATTCTGGCCGCTACGAGGAAGAAATTTAGCTAGAAAAATAACGCATGAGTGTGTAAGTTGTAATAAAAGCAACCCCATAACTATACAACAAATCATGGGTTCCCTACCCATCATAGAGAGAGTACGTCCTAGCGCACCATTTAATTACGTGGGAACAGATTTTGGTGACCCTTTTTCATAAAATATAATGGACAGAGAGAGGGAATTCTTTGGCAATCTTTGGCAATTATTAATCTTATTTGGCAATCTTTGTTTGCTTTGTAACTAAAGCAGTGCATCTCGAACTAGTGTCAGAATTGACTACAGATGCATTCATTACCACCTTAAAAAGGTTCATTCCTAGGCGCATAAGATGCGCAGTAATCTTTTCAGATAATGCAAAAAAAAAAAAATGTGGTGTTAATACCTAGTTACAGAGACTCCATAATTTACTAAGATATCCTGAGGAGAAGTTAGCGAAATATTTGTCAGAAGAGAATATTATTTGGAAATTTATTCCACCCACAGCACCTAATTTTGGCGGGTTGTAAAATATCATCTAAAGCGAACGGTAGGTTATGTAAGGCTAACGTTCGAAGAGTTATTAACTGTAATTGTTCAAATTGAGTCTATATTAAATTGACGGCCAATCACTCCATTGTCTTCAGACGTGAATGACTTGCAGGCCTTAACACAAGGCCACTTCTTAATCGGAAGGCCTACGACAGCCATCGTTGAACCAGAATTAATTAATGTAAACGAAAATAGACTATCTAGATGGCATAGAATTAAAAATACGTTCAATTGATATGGAATCGTTGGAATAAAGAATATTTAAATACGCTCCAACAACGCTCAAAATGGCAATTTGAAAAAAATAACGTTAACATAGGAACCCAAGTGTTGATAAAGGAAGATGACCTTCCTACAAATAAATACTTACTAGCACGCATTATAAATATTTTCCCAGGTGCAGATGGTAAGATTAGGGTTGTAGAAGTTAAAACCGCAAGGGGAATACTTAAAAGGAGTATTTCAAAAATTGCGTTGTTGCCACAACAAGTCTCAGAGAATTAATTACGAAATTAAAATAAAGGTTTTTTTATGTTTTTTTTTTTAAAGTTTTCCCATTGTTGTATGTTTATAATTGTATTTTTCATTGTTAAAAGAAAATTAATGTATTGTATCATATTACGTAAGCATTTGTAATGTTAATATTTTGTATTGTGTAATTTATTGAAGGTGACCCTTCAATGTCGGGCGGGTGGGGGGGGGGAAGTATGTTAGAGTTATTTTTAATTTATGTTTGGAATCTGGCATCATACTTATTCGCTAATGTATGTAACTATAGAAATGCAAATTGTCTTTTTTTTTCCTAGTGGTTTTGTTTTGCTAGAAGGGCAAGTAACGCTTCGGTATATCTTAAAAATAAAGTATGTACAGTACATTAAAGCATGTGAGTTTATTAATTACGTTAATACGCACCGCCGCTACAAATATTATTATTACTATTTAAATATATGATTAATCTTATAGCATTAATATTCTCTTTACTTATCCATCATACGTAGTATAATGTTAAGTCTTATAATCGTTTTGAAAATCGTCACGAAAATCATTTTGAAAATCGTTTCGAAATCCTTGGAATCGTTTGGGAGAAAAAATGACGGATTTACACGTTCCAGACTCTGGAGATTCTGAAAAACATATTTTTAGAAAAAACATTTTGACGTCCGTCTGTCTGTGTGTCTGTGTTTCTGTAAACGCTCTATTTCCCGAACAAATTGAGATGGAGACTTGAAATTTGGTATATATGTAGTACGTAGGAATGAAACGAAGTCTATTTAATATCAGTAACCTCGATTATCTGGAACTATTTTTTTCGGACACACTAAATATTCGCTTTGATGAAAGGTATATAAAAATTTTCGAATTTTGTTATTTTAAGAAATGAATATAAAAGACAATAAAAAAACATAAGTTTTGCATAAAGAATGAAGTCGATCAAATAATTAGTTGTTGAGATATTCGTAATCCTGTTTTCCACACTTTTCGATTTTTCATGACCCTGCATTTTATTCAAATATCAATTGTAAGATATATCTTAATTAGAAATGGAACGCTTAGTTTAACACAGTAAATTATTAGTGATATAATTACCATTTTTGGAGTTATAAGGATGCTTCTTTTACGCAATTCCCTCTTACTTCGTTTTATTTTCCTATTTTACCGTATGCATATACATGATGGGTAAATATTACGGTGGCCCCCAACGACTAGTTTTTCATTTTTTAAGATTTTTTTTAACCTTAAAATAGATTTAAACATTCTTTAAAAAAACTTATATGACGGGGAAAAAAAGGAAACACAACTATAATTCAAATGTATTTTTACATCCAAAATAAAAATCAAATATAGGACCAAATATTAAGGGAAAAAAACCTAAACACGCTTTTTTTTTCCATTTGGAGTGAAACGTATCACGCCCATTTTTTTCTTCGTTACTATATATCTGAAATACGATCTCTTAAAGAACTCAAAATGTTTCAGAAAAATCCTTTTGACAGTAAAAGATAAATGTATCAAGACTGATCGAAACTTAGAAAAGAAAGGAATTTTTTTTTTCAGTTGAATGAGAAAAAAATGCCTGTTTTAAAATTTTTGATAAAGTGTAATGAGTATAAGTATAAATAAACACTTTTTTATAAGCATTTAATGTTTATCTTAAAACTTGCGCCTAATTTCATGCTTACAATTTATGCTACTCCAAAAACCATCCTTGCAATACATTTAATCACGTTCACCTCGAATATGGAAAATTCCCTATTTTGATTTATTTTGGTAGACGAACAAGTGAATTTATTTTAATTCTTTGCCCTCAAGAGGAGATTCTTACTGACCACTAGTGTCCCTCGAAAATGGATGTTCCAAATGCTCTGGATACCAGTTTCTTCACCTTATCCAATGGCCGAATAATCTGTGAGAAAAGATGTCGAAATAAACTGTAAGACATTAGTGGTGTCTAAAGTATTTGGCGTGCCGATTTACCAGGGACATCTGACAGCACTAGTGGTGAGTGAGAGTCGCCTCTCGAATGCACAGAGTTAAAACTTTTTAAGGTCATTGTGCTTAAATGTGCCAACCCATAAATGTGATAATATTTTTTGTATATAAAATCTTAACGCAAGACTTGTATATACCGGGTGTCCCAAAAATGACTGATGGATTTTAAAATTCAATAACTTGCAAACGGTGACAGCTATTTTAAAAAATTTTTGCAGGAGGGTTATGTATAATGTCAGGAGTTTTTTTACCGTAATTTTTTATTTTAGTTCAAATTTCAAACAATAGGTGGCGCTGACGGCGATTGAAGGGCAGGTCGACGCTTCACTCAGCACTGATCACCTGGCCTTCAAGCGCCGTCAGCGCCACCTATTGTTTGAAATTTGAACTAAAATAAAAAATTACGGTAAAAAAACTCCTGACATCACACATAACTCTCCTGCAAAAATTTTTTAAATAGCTGTCACCGCTTGCAAGTTATTGAATTTTAAAATCCATCAGTCATTTTTGGGACACCCGATAAATGCTACATAATGAAACATCCGAAATTCAGGAACAAAACCCGAAACATTAAGCTGCATTTAAAACATTTTCTTTATAAGAACTTCCTATTAAAATGCACAGCGTTCAACATCAAGTGTCGCCAAAATTCTCTAATTGCGTGCTGACGCTTCAAAATTAGGGAAGGACTTGGTGTCATATAAGGTATATTAAAAAATGTGCATCTATTGAAAAAAATTGAAATGTCATAAACATATCGTTAACTGGGGCTATTTTGAGCCACAATTTTAATGGTCCAAATTGAGTTGTAAATAATTAATATGAAATAATAAAGCAAACTGTGGGATTTTAAAAAGGCAATTATTATTATTTTTTTAACTGTCTTTAAAATTTAGGAACAAAGTGTTGAAGATGTTTCCCTGTAAAGGGCTTCTTTGGTCATTCACTTAGTTTCGTATAAATTAGATGCATTTCATATTTCGAACTAAAGAAAATCTCTTGGAATAGAATCTGCTAATGAATTAACACTGCAAACTCGATAAACAAAAGATATTTTTTTTAAACATTTAAACACAATAAACCAATTGTAAATATTAAAAGCACTAGAAACATTTTTCTTTATGTTATTCTCAGTAACAGGAGCAAAAATATTTTTATAAGGTAAAAAAAATTTAAATGTTGCTTAAAACCTTTTTTAAGAGATTTGGTTGTATAGAAGGTATTCCCATGGCCGACTAGATCTAAAGGCCCGTCTATTTGAGATTAATGTATGAAGTCTCCCGCCAGAGGACTCTGATACCTTGCCCAAGCTATTCTAGCCAATCGTGGAAACCCTGAACCAAAACAATGACCACATGTGCAAACACGTCCACAGAACAGAAAACAGCTTACTCAATGCTAATTTGGGCAAGGTTTGCGCCACATGGACTCGCACGTGGTCCAATAAAATGGCTCAGGGTTTGAAGCTGAATCCGACTTCACTTTTTCGGTGGTTTTCAGCGAAATGGCTAGGCCGGTAGTATATAGTCGGCTATGGTATTTCTAAGCAACTGGGACTACTTCGGACCAAACCAGGTATGTCACAAAGTAGACCCGAAAAAGTAGTTTTCGCATGTAATCTTTATGAAAACGTAAACATTTATTGTCAAAACAGAGAGATAAAAGAGAAACTATAATCAGACATCAATTATAGGTCACTAAAGGTAATATTTTCACAGTTAAATTATTTGTAACTCTTATCCAGATTTTTTCACTATAGAAACTTTGGAGAGTTAAAATTTACACACAAAAACAGTTGTTTACAAAACATAGCCAATGTTGACACTAAAAAAAAAAGTACATTACCTCAAACTATTCAAATACCTTATAGTAGGGCACAAAATACTTTTCAAAGGCAAAAACTACAAATCATCTCGTATTGTTTGTTCAATACAAACAATAAATACTTTTTTTATGTGATGGACCAAAGTACCAACAATCGACGGTAAGTGTAAAAATCGCATTTACAAAGTATTCTGATGTAAGTTTTCTCCTAACAAAAATGCAAAACAATTTAGCTTTTCTAATAATGCTTTTAAAAATATTTGATAGTTTTTAACTATTATTCATTTTAAGCATCGATTATCTTTTATTCGATGCTTTCAAAAAACTAATGGAAAGAGCTCTTTAATAAATATTTATAGAAGCATCATTTGGACAGCTAAATTGATATGCATCTGAGTTGGAGGGAAACAATATGAGAATACCTTCTGAAAGCAATTTTTACACTTAAGTTTCTGACATTTCATACTGTCTCAATGCATTACCTATATACAATCGTGGAAACAATAGTAAACATCCCCTACTAACTCCTCAGCAAATTATTTCAGAAGAAAATTACTTATAGCAAACGATTGGAAATAAAGCCTACTTTTAAATGATGTATATAAAATTTGCTTAGGTGGACATCTACATACTAAAATGAAATTTAACTTCATTTTTTTTTCAACGTCAATATCCAATTTTAACAAAAGTTTTCAAATCTTCGAGTCAGACAATGCCTAGACACCAATTTAAAAATAATTTCAATGCTAAGTTCTTGAGTAGTAAACATTCAAAATTTAATGCTTCTTATGTTGTATGTGTATTTTTATTAATATCTTCTGAAATTATACTCCAAAGACTAATTATTTGTGTAATAATAGTATTAAAATACCTAACATAAATACGTCGATTTTGTATTTTTTATAATTTTATAATATGAATTATGAATTATGCAATTAATATTAAAAAAACATGAATTGAAACCTACATTTTTTGGCGAATTTAGATTTATTAATTCCTTCTTTATGGAAATTCAAAATATCAATTTTTTCTTCCAAATAGTTTTTTAATTATGCTTAAAAACGACAAAAGGTTTAAGATTGTTTAAGGAGCCGTATACAATAAAAGCGACTAGATATTTCGAAATTTCTTTTGTTATCCTGTAATCTAGCAGAGTCTTCAATGACAGTTTAAGTGGCGCCTAAGATGCCTTAATTAAAAAGGGGGTCTCCCTTGGTCAACAATCTAGTATCGAATTTCAATTTGGACATAGCCCCTAAAATATACTCTTTTTAAAATAATCAATTTTTCGGAAATTTCACAATACTCATTGTATTTTTTTTTCTTTGTCTGATTGAAAGGTGTAGAATTTATTTATGGTATCAGAATTGTGCATTTCTATTAGAAAAAACGAAGTTAGGGTTTGTTCAGTAGATGGCCCTCTATGCATTCTTTATGTACATCATTTGTTTTTCGCTTTTTTTTGCATCATCTCATCAATTTGTATTTCTAATTTAATATAAAGTCTCCACTCACAATGATGAATTTCTGATTCAGCATAAATCGTTCAATTTTAAAAATAGCAAATATAGTTATTTATTTTTATTTCTTTTTTATTTTTTATGTGTTATGTTTATGTAGCAAAAGGAGATTTTTTTAATTCGTAAATACAGAGTTGCTAAGTCTCTGGCTTTTTGAACATCACTATTAGCTTAGAAAAAAATAAATCTTTTAAATCATCGAAATGTTTCAATTAAATTAAACAATATTTTTTGTATTAAAATACTCCAAACTCCTTTGTATTAACCCTTTGCGGCGCAGGATAAATTTATTGCTTATACGTGGAAATTAATGACTGAAACCGGAATTTGAAAAAAACTTTATTTTTAATATAGAAAACGCTATATTTCACGTATTCTATAAACCGTAATTTTTTTAAACACAATTCTGGTGCCAATGTGGCGTTTGGGAATTAAAATTAAGTGCTATATCTATGAAACCAGCGTGCCACAAGGAATTAATATACATCCAAACACTCAGAAGCTTGGCAGCTCTGTAAATATTGTCCAAAAGTGTAAAAAATAAACAAATAAATAATGTAAGTTTTTGAAAAATATTTGCACGGCTCTTTCATTAACCTTATCTTATTTTCAACCTTATTTCGATCATACTTTGTAGGTAAAAAGTTAAAACCCGTTTCAACCTCTATGGAACACACTGTTATTCATATGCAGTATATTATTCTGACAAGTTATTTCAATGACAAACGGATAAAGATTGACAGCTTAATTGTTTAAATATAAATATGATGCGAGTGCAATTCTATATTCATCCAAAAACCTACATGCTGAGAGCGAAAAGTGTATGAACATTTTATTCTCAATCATAAAATGTGACGGAAAATGCTTCGGAAATAAGATCTGCCAAAGAATTCAAAATATTTTAGAAAAATATTTTTGACAGCAAGAAATAAAGTTTTAAAAAAAGGGATCGAAATTTATATCTGTAAGAGACTTTAAAAGGAAATCTTTCTGTTAGAGGAGAATAAATGGGTGAATTTAAAAATCTATTATACTGTGAAAAATGTGCTCGAATGTATCATAATGTAACAAATATATTTTTTATTTGACATTTTTAACTTTTGGGATCTATTTATCAAAATTTCTTACATTTTTTAGTATAATGTCGACAGCCTAACTGGCACTGTGTTTCATTTAACAAGATCATTCAGTCAGAGTTAATTTCATTAAAGGGTTTTAATTTTGCATTGTCATTGCTTATATAATTGGATAGAAATAAACATGTGTTTATGCTCATAAAGTGTTAAATTTTTTACGTTAACACTTAGTTTTTATTTCGTTATATTGGGTACCTTCTCTTTTAATTTCATTTTAATTTCATTTCTTTAATTTCATTTCATTTCATCGTATATAAATTAAACAATTTGAATCTTCGTTTCATGCACTGCAAATAGTGACATCTTAAATTAAGACGGTTTGTGGCTGAAAACGAATTTCATATATTGAAGTGTCTGCATCTGAAAATTCAGCCATAATAGATTAATTTACGATACATAAGTATCTTATTATGATCATGGTGTAAACAAACTGATAAATGTGTCTAATATTTAAGATACCCCAAATCAACTTTTTTCTAAATTACAGTATGTTAATTTATTTGTACTCTCATAAATCTTAAAATCTCTTTATTTACTGCCTAATATAACTTTATTTTATCTCATTCAAAAAGCTCTGTTCCGGGAGCAGAATCAGCGCAACGCTGCGACGTACGTCGCAGACCCTTGAGACAGTCTGCAGACTATTTTGAAACTGCAAGCACCCCGCAAACGCGCTATACCACGAAAAATACTCTTACGCGTCCCGTGGGACGCGTAATTTCGTCAAAAGATCGCAAAAAAGGCGAGTTTCGGTTAAAGAATCACGAGATATCGACTATTTTGCAGCAAATTTCGTGAAAAGATTCGCAAAAAATGGCTAATTTCGTCACAAAATCTCGAAAAAAAAGCAAATATCTTCAAAAGATTACAGAAAAATGACAAATTTTTTAAAAATTTGAGAAAAAACGACAAATTTTGTTTAAAAAAATCGCAATAAAACGTCAGATTTCCGCAAACTATCGCGAAAAATCGACAAATTTCGTCAAAAAATATGCGAAAAAATACAAATTTCGAAAGAAAGATAGATTTCATCAAAAAATCGCGAAAAAGCTGTAAATTTTGTGAAAAAAAAAAAATCTCGAAAAAAAAGGCGCATTTCGTCAAAGGGCCAGGACAAAAAAAAAGTTAATGCCGAGAGTGAATTTTCCTGTTCCAAAAACTAATATTCTAGCATCTTTTTTTATTATTATTTTATTTATTTATTTATTTATTTATTTATTGCTACTCCTAAAACGGATTTTCCTGATTTGCAATCCGTTTTTGACTGCTCCAAATCTTTCTGAGTAAATGTGACTCCTAAAAGCAACCCATTCATTAAACAAAAAGTATCCCTTTACTCAACAAATATATATATATATATTTTTTTTTTCAATAAATCAGTACTGACCATTTATTTATTATTATTATTTTTTTTTTAATGAAGAAAATTTCTCTTAATAGTTCAAAAAAATTACTATTAATTTTAATTATTTATTTATTATTTTTAAAACAATAATTATTGCATTTCATTTTTCTTTTGCAAATGAGAAAAGTCAAATTTTTGCTTCGAAAAAGTGACTTATTCTTAGTAGGGACACAGTCTTTTAGAAGTCCTGGGTCTCAGAGACTCAGGATTTTTCAAGTCCAGCGGCATCACTTAACTGTTAAAATGTAGAAAAAATGTTTGCTAGAAATTATTTGCTATGTGTCATTGTGTTATGATCCTCACCACATGCGATTGACAAAGCTCGGATTCACGCTAAAGTATAAATCAGGGACAATTTTGTTCCTAATTTTTCGAAAAATTAAAACCATCACTTCCAAAAAAAAAAAAAAAAAAAATCTGCCATTAATATGAAGATTTGCACATAAAATGCATCGCGAACGTCCAGAAATAATCTCCCCCCCCCCCCCAAAAAAAAAAAAAAGAAAAAAGAAAGAAAGAAAAGAAAGACAGAAATCAATTTTGTTAATTGTTCGAAGAAAAATTGACAGTTTCGCCGTGGGGAAAAGGATCGCAGAAAAAAAGCAAATTTCTTCAAAATACCCTGTAAAAACGACAAAATTCGACAGGAGATCCTGAAAAAAAAATGTCGAATTTTGTAAACAGATTGTGAAAAAACAGGAAATTTCATAAAAAGATCGCGAGAAAACGACAAATTTCGTCGACAGATTGCGAGAAAACGACAAATTTTATACAGGTATTATGAAATATCCGAATTTCGTCAATGGCTTGCAAAAAATATCAAGTTTCGCCGAAATATCACGAAAAAACAAAAAAATTCTTCAAAAGATTAAAGAAAAATTCTTCAAAAGATCACGAACAAACAACAAATTTCAAGATCCCAAAAACAGCTAATTTCGGCAAAAAGAAGCAAAAAAAATGACAAATTTTGTCAAAAAATCGCGAAAAATCGCAAATTTTACCAAAATCTCAAAAAACAACAAATTTCGTCAAAATATCACGAAAAAACGGCAAATTTCATCAAAAAAAAATCACAAAAAATGGCATATTTCCTCAAAATATTGAGAGAAAATTACTACCTTCGTCAAAATACTGCAAAAAAAAAAATGCAAATGCAACCAGATATTATGAAAAAAAACACGAATTTTTCAAAGGATAGCAAAAGAACGGGTAATTTCGCCAAAAGATCGCCCCAAAAGAAGGAAAATCTAATTAAAATATTGTGAAGAAACGGCAAAGTTTGGAAAAAACGCTAATTTTATCAACGGGTCATCGGAAAAAAATAAAAACACACACTGCAAAAAATAACGGTGAAATTAACTGTGAAATATGCAGTTATTATATCAGAAAAAGAGGAAAACGCATTTAACAGTAAATTTTGCTGTTATTTTTCTTCAGCGCCATCTACTGACAAAATCTCAAAAATACGAATGCCAAAGAATTGCACCTTGTGCGCGCTACTTCTGATTTCCGAATGTGACGAGACGAGTGGTCTATGTTTACGGAAAATCAATACTGAAGACACTAGTTTAAGACTTTAGGTAAGTGTAATCTTTATTTTCTATTGCACTGTAATAAATTATATGATTGTGTCTTTTCTCTTTATGAAATCTTGTGAAATAATTGTTAATTAAATTGATAGTCATGAATGTCAGTAGAAAATGTTAGGTCTATTTTGCGATATCTGTTTATCAAAGAAATTTTTACACGTAACGAGCGATTCCCACAGACAGATCGCAATTTATGCAAAATGCATTTAAATTAAACGTATTTTCTTTCTTTCTTTCTTTCTTTTTTTCCATAGTAAGCTAAGATCTAATGCAAGCCGTACACTAAAAACTTTTATTATCAACTTTACAAACTTTTAATTTTCGAATGTAACTGGCTTGCAAATTCTTAATTTTTAATTAGCATAATTGAAATTCCTAATCTTTGAGACTTATTTAATTTTTGTTTTTTTCGTAGTAAGCTAATAATTGAAAGTTTATTTTAATTATTATTTTATTAAATTTTGGGTAGTAATGTGTACGTTTACAAATTGGAACGAACCTTGTATTGCTTAAAGACATACATTTACATACATTTTGAGTATGAAAGTACGGCTTTAAAATTCCTTTAATTATAAATTTAATAAATCAAGTGCACAGTTTTAAAGGATTTTATTTATAATTAAAAAAATTTCCATGTGCAAAACAGTAGCATTTTTTAAAAATTAATAAAGCAAATATATTTTTAAGCCCATTATTGCTGTTTCTTATATTAATATGTTAAGTCTAGATTTGTATTCAATTTTATAATCTTTTCCAAAATATCTTGAAATTGATATTTCCATTCGTCCACCTACTCCCTCTCCCCTTTCCCACTATCTAAAAAAACTATTTGAAATATATATATATATATTAATGACAATCAGTTGTGGCCACGAATTCAGTTATTAGTATAAAACTGTGAAAAAGACTAATATTGAAGATTGTTACATTTTAATGTTTTTTAAAGCCATGCAAATTTTATGTTCTTTGTAGATATTTCAGAGTGCCGAAGTGCCATGGAGCTTTTTTTGCATTTATATCTCCTGTGTACTGTTTATTTACTTATAATTTATTTACTCTTTTGTAAAAGATTTTTATTATTTCTTAAAATAAATTAATAAATAATCGCGAAAAAATGCAAATTTTATCAATAAGGCTAAAAAAAAAAAAAAAAGAGCTTATTGGATTTCCCCCCCTTTTTGGACAATGTATGATTGTGTTAAAAATTCTAAATATGAAAGTAACTTATTTTAAGGGTTGTATAAAAGCCTGGTAAAATTTAAACAAGTTGGAAATTGCACGTGAAGCGTAGCAAATGAGATGCGTTCGTACGATAACGAAGTTTTAAAAATATCACTCTCATATGTCAATCTCATAAAACTGTAAATAATTCCAATTCAAATGCGCACAAACAATGTTCTCCCCATACCATTATTCTATGGAATACTTTTGTGTGGCTTGTAAATCAATAACAAATATTCTTTGCACCACAGATTATGCAAAATGTATATTATAATATCTACTTTATAGATGCATATCAATTTTATTACGTTCGAATGAGTGTAGCACCATTAAAATGCAGTTGAAACATTTTCCCCATTAACCGTAATGTAACGGAATACTTTCGATTGTACCTGTAATTGAAAAATGCATCCGATTTTGATAAAATTTGAAATAACTCGACAAAATTATGTAATAATTATGTATTTGAAATTTCAAACGATTAAAATGCATTTGAAACTTTTTTCCCCATTGACCGTAATGTAACGGAAACCTTTTGATTGTCCCTGTAATTGATCTATGCATCCGATTTTCTTAAAATTTGAAATGACTCGACAAAATTATGTAATAATAATATATTTTAAATTTCAAACGATTCGGTTGGGTAGTTTTTGCGTTGTTATATGCGGACGGACAGACAGACAGGTGGACAGACGGACGGACTGAACGACAACAAAAGGTGCTACGTATTTACATAATTACGAACGCACCTAAAAAGCAATGCTATGCTGGTGGCTTTTGTTAGTCTTAATCGGCTTTTTTTTTTTTTTTTTTTTTTTTTTTTTTTTTTTAATCAAAATTAACCTTTATTGGCCGAAGTTGATTTTCTACAAAGAATTTAAATTGTTACACTGCACCTTTTTATGTGTTTTTTTTTTTTTAAATTAATTTTAAAGATATTTAGTTGAGGTAGACTTCAATATAACCTGGTTTCTTAATAATGAAGACGTTAATATTGGAATAATTATGGATTGGAAAATTTTCAGCTAAACTTAACAAATCCATACAAATATATTTCTCTGTTTTATACTGATCTTAAGCCCCTCCTTTTTTTTTGTTTTTTACTGTTTCATGTAATTAAAAAAAACAATAGTTGAAATCCAAAGTTTTATATTACTATTCAATCAAAAAGTTACATTTTTACAGGAAAACAAAAAATATTAAATAAGTAAAGTCAGCTCTTAGCTTTTTCATACAGGTTTTCAATGAAAAATAGTGAAACTTTACAGTGGCTTGCGAATGGGGGGAGGAAGGGGACGTTTGCTTTGTGCATGAAAATTTAGGAGATGCCAAATTTATACTACCATCATAACTTTTGGCCTGTCATAAGAAAAAGTTGGGAGAGGGGGGCACCAAATTCGGTCTTTGACCCGGGTGCAATTTTCTCTTCGCATGTCCCTGAAATTTTATTCTGCTTCCTAATTCCTTTGACGAAAAATGTAAAAAAAAAAAATAATAATCCAGATTATAAAGCATGCAAGGGGAGGTTAAGAAAAAAATAATAAAAGTTTAACTATTATTATTTTTAAACACCAACCAAACATTGTGAAGCAGTTGATTACTGGAAGGCAGTCCATTACTGGCACATCTACCCTATATACAGTAGACTCCCTCAAATCCGCAAACCAGAAATCCACAACTCTCTAAAACCCGCACATATTTTATGGATGTGTAAACAATGAAATTTTCAGTTACGATATTGGGACAAAATTTGATTTTTTTAGTTTTGTATCAATTCCACACATTTTTAAATTTGAAATTTTCTTAATAATACTCTATTTATGTTTTTTCATAAAGGAAGAATTTTTTTTTTTTTTTTTTTTTTTTTTTTTTTTTTGAAAAAATTCCAGATATTGCTGGTAATCAAAATCTTACCAAATATAAATATGCATTAATCCAGGGGTGCCCAGAGAAGGGTTTGGTGACGCAAGATGCTTCATTCAATTTAGATTTTTTTTGGGGGGGGGGGGGGGATTTGAGAAAAAGTACATTTTTTTTGGGGGGGGGAGATTTTTACGTTTTTAATATTTCAAAATTTAATTCCAGAAATGTTCCTATGTTTTTTTCTTTAAATTCTAGATAAGGGCAATAATAGCTCATTCTGCTATTCTCATTTCGCTATCTCTTGAAGGTGCAATAGATTATAAGTAGAATATAATTTACAATTTGTATTATGTTTGGAGTGGAGAATGTCAAGTTTACATTTCTAATTGCCGGTAGAAATTAGAAATCAGTTCTGCTTGAAAAGAATATCATCAGATTATCCGCACTGGCAGATAATTCGCACTTGAAATTTTCGAGGTTTTTTAACAGATAATCCGCAGATTATACGCAGAAAAATAAGGTACTTCTTATGCTTGCATCAGTATGGTTTGCATCAGTATAGCTTAATTCCTTCTGAATGCGATTCACCAAAATGGTATACTGTTGGGAATATGTATATGCAATATGTGTTTTTAAAAGTCTTACCTTTTTTATTTTTATTTCCAGGTGCTTGTTGAACATAAATCCAAACAGGGGAAATAAACAGCGAAAGAACAGCCTAAAAGATGGCATAATGCCACGAGTATCATCATTGTTAAATAAATTATCGGATTACGAATGGTTGTAGATCATAACTTGTGGCTTGTATTTGTTGTTAAAATTAAACTTTTTTTAATTGCAATTTTCATGTTTTTTTTCCTCTTTTAAATCTAAATTATCTTTAAGACTTATTTCTAATGAAACTTGTTCAATTACAAGAAAAGAATTTTATATATAATTGTGCTTCCATGATCCCTGTTTAGGTACAATTACACGTTAATGTAGATATGGTAAATTTGCTTAAAATAGAAACAGAAAATTCTGACCTTTTCCAATCAGCAAACAAATGCTGATGGTCAAGGTAGAATTTAGTATCAATGCTTCGAAATTTTTTTTAGCTTACTTGAAATTTCATTTATCATAATTTATATTTCTGGTTTGAATTAACAATTAGTATATGTATGGGGAAACTTATATCTAACCATACAAAAGCAATTTTAAAAATGCATTCCTGATTGTTAATAATGCTAAGTTGAAACCGCAATAAGATTTCATGATTTCATGAACTGGAATATTGTTCTGATATCCTCCATTACATTTTGAGTCCTGTAACAACCAATATTACATATCTTGAAGCACTAATGGAACTCAAATAGGAAGTGCTTTGGAAAAAATTAATAAATTTTCATTTTTTATCAGCAAAGACAATTTAAAAATGCGTTAAGAAAGGAAAAATTCTACTTTTCTTAAAATTTGATCAAGAAAATCAAGCTTTTCTAAAAAAAAAAATATTCAATGATGGGGTTTTAACGAAACCGAAAAAAAAAAACGAAATGATGGGGTTTTAATGAAAACAGAGCTTATAATTAAATTCATAACTGTTTTACTATCAAGGTCTCACATTGTATAAAGGTACGTTTCTGGACACAGACGTACAATTTCTTTATCCTCCCTCCATCACACACACACACATACACTGCTTAAAATTTCAGATTAGGTGGAGTTTAATTTAAAATTTTGATCTATCCATAAAAGATGCCACAAATTTCTTCAATATTTTTTATCTCCCCCCTCCTCTTTTGCCACAAAATGTCAAACTTCACCTTACTCTCCCTCCTCCCCCCCTCTTGTTACATGTCATGCTATGTTATATAAACATATACTTGCCGTTCACGATCAAAGCACTACCTTATAGAATGTATTTCACACTACATTTTTAATCTTTAACTATCTGTTTTAATTATATTTGTGAGCATAACAGTAAAAATTTGTATACTTATTTTATATGCAATAAGGTTAAAGTTTATAACCAAAAACAGCAATGAAATATTAATATGAAAGAGCAATAGGAAAGATTATTAATTTGCAGTTCAAAATATAATTTAATATATTTGGCTTAAAATCTTATCTTTACTTTATAAACACAAAATACTTTTAAAATAACTTGGAAATTTAATCTATTGGTCTTACATGCTTTTATTTTAACCAAAATGTGATGTTGCATTTCTTTTTACCCCCCTACCACCCCTTTGCCACAGTTTCTCAAACTCCCTTCCAGGCAGGACATAATTTATTGACAGCCTCTGATACAATTTCGTTATTAAAACTCACAGGCAAAAGCTTCATAAATCCCTGGATTACTTGTATCTTTTGGATAAATTATGAATGATGGAATATATTTCCTCGATTTCAATGTGACATATATATTTTTTAATTTAACACTCTATTCTGTAAAAGATCTTTGTTATTCTTTCAAATTAATTTTATTTATATAAGACCAAAAATTATGTAACTATTTAATTTCAAAACATGCATATGAATACTTTACACTTTTGCATTTCAGAATTTTATTAATCTTCATATAGAAACTTAACAATGAACTTAAGTCTATATTTAAGTATTGCAGTTAAAGAAAAAAATGTACATGTTAGCAAAACTTGTAAAAATGTAATGTTGATGTACTTGACAGAAATACTGCTTCAGAGAGAGGTGTATTTGTACTACTTTTGTAGTAAACTATTTTAATCATTATCAAAATGTTCTATTTTTGAGTGTTTTACTCTATTGGTAAACTTGGTATTAAAAGCTTGTTAATGGATTTGAAAAGAATTCACCAGTTTTTTAGAAGATACACCTGGTTTAAACATTTTTTTTTAATCTAAAAATAAATTTTAATAAGTATAATGGCCCATCAGTCCAAAAAGACACAAGACATTGTATAGTATTTCTTACAACTTCCTTTTACTTAGTGCTGTGAAAATGATTGTAGTGAAAAAAAATAAAAACCTGAGAGCCCTTTAAAGTGTGTATACTATTTTAAAAAAAGATTTTGTTAAAAAAACCTAATGTCACATCCCAGTTAACTCATGCTTTAATAGGACTATAATCATAAGTAATTAAAATTTTGTATAGCATATTATTGTCACATGTTTGATATCACTATTGTATGGAGGTATTTTTCTTTATTTCTGAAATTCTGATGTCAAATAATACAAAATTATAATTAAAAGTAATTATGTTTAAATATTCCATACACTTTTCAACCTACGTCAGTAATTTACTAGATGAAAATTAAGGTATAATTTACAGCTACTGAAAAAATTACAAATGATCTATTTAAAAGCATGTATATTATGATGGAATTAAATTAAACAAAAAAAAAGGACAAATTTTAGTACATTAACTCCAAAAAATACTGAATAACTACAAACGAGCAGTTAAATCTGAAAAATAAATTTCAGTAAAATAACAAAAAATGCTGAAAATCTACAAAAGTACAGTAAAATCTGAAAAACAAATTTTAGTAAATTAACAACAAAAAATGCTGAAAATCTACAAAAGTACAGTAAAATCTGAAAAACAAATTTTAGTAAATTAACAGCAAAAAATGCTGAAAATCTACAAAAGTACAGTAAAATCTAAAAAACAAATTTTAGTAAATTAACAGCAAAAAATGCTGAAAATCTACAAGATTGCTGTAAAATCTGGAAAACGAGTTTTAGTAAATTAACAGCAAAAAATGCTGAAGTTATACAAGACTGCGGTAAAATCTAAAAAACGCAATTGCTGTAATTATACTGCAAAATTTTCTGGCACCCATATTGCCAGCATTTTTTGCTGTTTAATTACTGTGATTTTTTTTACAGTGCATAGTCCATGAGCTGACAGCATAAGAACTTATGTTACCGCACAAGTAAAAAAAAAACTTTTATTTTATGCAAGAGTAGTAATAAGGGAATCTCTGGAAGTGAATTGGTGCATAAGCCAAAAATTAATACCACTAGTGGCTCACTCGTAGATTTATCATTGTGTTTTCCTGCTCCCAGTTTTCCATATTTTCGTACTTTTGATTGTATGGCAAACACGATGTTAAACCTACCAGTCACCCACTAGTGGTATTCATTTTTGACTTATGCACCACTTCACTTCCCGCAGACATGAATCATTAGATTCCCCTATTATTACTCTTCCATAAAATAAAGGTTATTTTTCCTGTGCTTGATAACATAGGTTTTTATGCTGCCGGCTCTAGAACCAAAAGCAGCAAGAGTGGATTTTCTCCTCCTTTCGGACAATATATGATGGTATTAAAAATTCTGAGGACAAAAATAGCTTATTTTTAAAAGTACTTTCCCTTAATGTTAAGGGTGTTCTAAACTGATCCGCTCAACAAGCGCAAAACGTTTTGACTCATTTACAAATTCATTTTTTAACAGAAAGATATAAAATTGGAAGGCCTGACTATCGAACTTGTTTTTCCATTTCATGATAATTAAATTACCTATCCAGTTCTAAGCTATTTCGATCACTTGATTACCCGTTTTTCTCCTGCTTTTCGACCGGTTTTTCTTCTTTCGTCGGGAAATGTGCTCAAAAGTATCAGCTTTGAAGGTTTGTTATGAAAAATCTATTGTGTTTTTTAAAAAACCGAAAATTGAGTGCAATTAGACAGTTTCTGAATAATAACACCTGCTAATTTCATGCATTTCCGAACAAAAATAAATTAAAGCATGTGTCACAAATTTTCCCTTTTTGATTTATGAACACCCATAATCACAAATACAAATACTTGGGAGGTTTGAGTGCATTTAACGTAATGCGAGGGATTGGAAAGAAGGCATTTGTCCTTAAGTTCTGCAGACTATTTGTAAAGTTTCTACTTGTGTTGCTGAAAAAAAATCTGCTGCTGGGGTTCCATACTGCTATTTATTTCCTGTCTATAATAAATCTTTGCTTTAACTAAAGTACTTTCTTTTCTTAATTTAACTGGCCATTACATTTTGTTTATTTTTACAAAAAAGTTTAAGATAAATTTAACATCTGTCAGTTGAGGTAAACAAAATAATAATATTTTGAAAGATTTAATGTTTTTTTTTTTTCATTTTATCGTTATTAAACATATTTTCTTCTGTTAGATTTTGAATTTATTATCTTATAAGACTAACGGATTTATGATGTAACATATTTTTGGTTTTTGGTAGTTCGACAGAATGTTCTCTTGGGAGTTGGGTTACTGGCTCTTCAACGCTAAGTATGTAAAAAACTTTGTGTTCACATTAGGGGGTTCGCTTATCCTTTTTCTCAGGCTACCAATATTGAATTTGGAACACTTTATTCTTTTTGTTGTTGTTGTTGTTCTGTTAATTTCAGCATTTCAATATGAGAGCTTTTGGGTTCTGCGAATGACACTAGGCAGTATTACTAAATCCGGCTTTATACCATGATTCAAATATCTTCGTAAAATGTAATACATTTTACGAAGTAAAGAAATTAAATCCACTCTACAAACTTCCGAATATGTATTGGTGCCGAAAAAAAAATGCTAAAGACAATACATGTGGTGGTAGTCCTCTAAGTTGCTCCTATACCTCAATGTTAAATTATATTTACGTGCTTTACTTATTTATTTATTTTTATCATTGACAGAAGTAACCAGATTTTTCAAAATTTTGTGCCATAAAAAAATAAATAAATAAAAATGGATCTCAATATGCATTATATAAGATTTTTGCTAAAAAACTAAAGGATTATCTCTGCTTATCTATGCTTTCATTATTGAGCAGGGGAAAATATTTTTTTGAGAACCAAATCAAGGGAGAAATTATCCATAAAATGATAAAGTATAAATTATTAAAATCTTGGTCATTCCATTTGTGCTTGCTTTACATCATGCAAACAGACAAATAAATGCGTACATTAGTAAAAGGGAATATTTAATTATTAAAACAAAAAAGTTGTCACAGTAAAATAAACACGTTCAAAATTAAATAAAAAGAATTTTTTTTCTTTCGTAAAAAATCCCCATTAAAAGAATTAAAATTAATGAAACAAACTTTTTTTTTCAGTAAGCTTAAAATTATCTTTTTCTTCTTTTAAGTACAGCAAGAAAAAAATTAAAAAATACTTATCCAAATTGTTTTACCGGATGCACTTATTTGCTTGAATAAATGTATCGTCGAATGCAGACAAAAATATTTTAATATAATTTTTATTATTATATATGCTTATCAGTGCTTACGTTATTAAACAGGTGAAAATATTTTTTGAGAACGAGGGACAAATTATCCATATAATGATAAAATATAAATCATTAAAATCTTAGTCATTACGTTTGTGCTTGTTTTATATCATGTAAAAAGACAAATAAATACAAATATTAGTATAAAGAAATATTTCATTATTGAAAAAAAAAAAAAGAATTGTCAGAGTAAAATAAAAAAGTTTTTAAAGTTAAATAAATAGAAATTAATTTTTAATTTTTGTAAAAAATCGTCCGCTAAAGGACTTAAAATTAATGAAGCACATATTTGATTTTGCAGTAAGCTTAAAACTGTTTTTTTTTTCTTTTTTTTAAATACTGTAAAAAAGAAACAAAAAAAACTAAAAATTACTTATCTAAATTGTTTTACTGGATGCATGTATTTGGTTGAATAAATATATCGTCGCACGCGGACAAAAATATTTTAATTAATTTTTATTATTACCTGTGCTTATCAATGCTTATGTTATTAAGCAAGATTTTTTTTTTTTCTTTTTTTTTGAAAACGCCTTTATGGAGGGAGAAATTTTCCACATATAATGATAAAATGCAAAATTATTAAAATCTTAGTCATTACGTTTGCACCTGCTTTACATCATTAAAAGATAAATAAATAAATAAATAAATACGAACATTACCATAAAGAAATGTTACATTATTAGAAACAAACAGTTGTCAGTAATCTTTTAATTTTTTTCATTTATTTCACAAATTTTAAATCTTTTAACGGGCGACTTTTCACGTTAATTTCTATTCATTTAATTTTAAACTTGTTTATTTTACAATGACAACTCTTTTGTTCTAACCATGAAATATTTATTTTTACCAATGTTCCTATTTATTTCTCTTTTTACATAATTCAAACATAGTACAAACGTAATGACAAAGATTTTAATAATTTATATTTTATCAATATATGGATAATTTCTCCCTGAATAAAAAAGTTCTCAAAAAAAAATTGTCCCTGCTTAATAACATAAGCATTGATAAGCATAGGTAATAATAAAAAGTCGGAAAATGCATGTCAATCCTAGAAAATTAGGTGCTTTCGTATTATAAATAAATTTTAAAAATATTCAAATCTTAGTATGATATTATGCAGTACTTTGGACACAGTATAGTATTCGCAAGTTTTTGTGATGTGTCCCTGTAAATACTCTCAGCTTTCTATTTTATAAGAAGTAACTTGTAGTGAACCTCAGTTAGGTATATCAATTTCATATAAAATGTGAAACAGTTTAATATAATTAAAACGGGCCCCAAAAAGTATTTCCCCTTATATCATTATGTCATTAATATCATTATGGAATACTTTTGTGAAACCCTATAAATGAATAACAAATATTCTCTGCATCACAGATTGTAGAGAATTTATATTTTATTATATACTTCATAAATGCATACCAATTTTATTATTAGCGAAAGAGTGTAAAATCGTTAAAATAGACTTGAAACTATTTTCCCATTTTCCATATTTTCAAGGAATACTTTTAATTGTCTCCGTCATTAAACTATATATCCGATTTTCATAAAATTTGCGATAACTTGACAAAAATTTTATTAATCTATTTTAATTTTCAAACGATTTTCACAAGGGTTGTTTTCTCTCTGTTATTTAAGAACAGACGGACGGACAGACTGAACGACGACTATAGCTGCTACGCATTTACATAATTATTTTTGTAAACGTACATAAAAACGTACATTAACGTACATAAAAAATGAATTTTTTTTTTTTTTTTTATCTCGATTCGATGATATCTTTTTTCAAGCAAATAAATGCATCCGGTAAAACAATTTAAATAAATAATTTTCATTTATTTATTTTTTTATTTTTATTTTATTTTATTTTATTTTATTTTATTTATTTTATTTTTTATTTTGCCGCATTTAAAAGAGGAAAAAGATCATTTTAAGCTTACCGCAAAAACAAATATTGGTTTCTTTAATTTTAAATCTTTTAACGTTCGATTTTTCACGAAAAATAAAAGTTAATTTCTATTTATTTAATTTTAAACTTGTTTATTTCATTGTGACAACTCTTTTGTTCTAATAATGAAATATAACTTTTTACTGGTGTTTCTAATTATTTGTCTTTTTCCATGATGTAAAGCAGGTATAAAATCAATGACTAAGAATTGAATAAATTATACTTCATCATTGTATGGATATGTTTTCCCCTGATTTTATTTTCAAAAAAATAAAATAAAATAAAAACTTTCCCCTGCACAATAATGGAAGTATAGGTAAGCATATATAATAATAAAAAATGAATTAAAACATTTTTGTCTGCATTCGACGATATATTTATTCAAGCAAATAAATGCACCCGGTATAAGAATTTAGATAAGTGTATTTATTATTATTATTTTTTGCTATACTTAAAAGAAGAAAAATACAATTTTAAGCTTACAGAAAAAAAAATATTTTTTTCATTAATTTTAAATCTTTTAACGAACGATTTTTTACGATAAACAAAAATTAATTTCCATTTTTTAAAACTTGTTTATTTTAATGTGACAATTAACTTGTTCTAATAATGAAATATTTCTTTATACTAATGTTTGTATTTATTTGTCTTAATACATGATATAAAGCACGCGCATACGTAATGACTAAGATTTTAATAATTTATATTTTATCATTATATGATTAATTTCTCACTCGATGAAAGTGTTTACAAAAAAATATCTTCCAATGTTCAATAACATAAGCACAGATAAGCATAAGGTGATAATAAAAAATGAATTAAAATGTTTTTGTCTGCATTCGACGATATCTTTATTCAATCAAATAACTGCTTCCGGTAAAACAATTTAGGTAAGTAATTTTTATTTTTATTTATTTATTTTTTTAATTAATATCTATTCATTTAATTTTAAATTGTTTCTTTTTTTTTACAGTGACAACTCTTTTGAAAAAGATGAAACAAATATATATATATATATATATTTTTTTTTCAGTAAACTTAAAATAATAATTTTCTTTGTAAGAATTCGCCTTACAAATGTAGAAGAGAAGAAAGAAAGAAGTGATAACTTATCTTAATAAATATCTCGGGGCTTGCATTATTCTTTATAAACTTTTTATTACTTGAAAAGACGTCACTCACAAATATAACACTAACGCACACACATTATATACAAATAAAGCTTTTACATAATTCTGGCGCACGCCACCATCACAAGATATAAACCTCAGTTCACAACCAACATTCGAATATCACTAAGAAAAGAACATTTTTTAATAGAACTAGTGTTGCCAGATTTCTTTTAAACGAGAAATATTACAACTACATTTTTTTTTAATTTAGCAAATCTCAGGTCACGTGACGCGTGAATCTATTTTTTTTTCTTTTATTCCTTTGGAAAGCGCGTGTTACATCCTCCCCCTCTGTTTCCGATCTACGTCTCGGAGAGGAAACAGGATACTTTTTTGGTCTTCCTCTTTTTCTCAAGGGTGCAACTGGAATAGTTTCAGATTCTTGGAAAGGCAACAAGGCAGAAACGTGGTAAGATCCAATTCGTTCAGTAGGATTTTCTAGACTAGCAATGTCATATGTCACTAGTGACTTTTGAGTCAAAATTATGTATGGCCCATCTCTCTTAGGCATAAATTTTGCTGTTTTATTTTTACTTGCCTTGCTCACTGGATGTAGGTTAACCCATACTTTTTCACCAGGCTTGAAATATACTTGTCTACGATTTTTATCATAATATTTCTTTCGCTGATCTTGTTTCATTTCAACACGTTCTTTCACACTTTTCGAAATATTTGCAAGTCGTTTAAGATATGGGGTTATTTCCGGAACGAAATTGTCATTTTCGACAACAGCTTTGAAATCGTTTACCACATCATCGATTGTTCTTAGTTCTCGACCAAATTGTAGATAGGCAGCAGTTTGGCCTGTTGTATCAGATTTGGCAGAGTTCATGGCAAATCTAATGAAAGGAAGTTTATCTATCCAGGAACGGTGTTCATCCCCGACAAGGATTGCTATTCGAGGTTTCAAGTCTCGATTTTTGCGTTCGACCGGATTGGCCTGAGGATGGTATAAAGGTGTCAATGATTGGTCTATTCCAAGAATATAACAAACTTGTTGTAGAACAGCGCTCACAAACTGAGGACCATTATCACTTATCAGTCTTCTTGGAATACCATACCGAAGGAAGATCTCTTCTATCAAAGTAGTCGCACATTCTTGTGCAGTTGCAGTTGTTAAGGCAAATAGTTCTACCCATTTAGTGGCACAATCTTCCACTATAAAAATCCATCGGTGTCCATCTTTACTGGGTGGCAGTGGTCCAAAAAGATCAATACTGAGGGTTTCAAACCGCTGAGCATAAGCAGGTGTTCGCAATAAACCAGCAGGTTTCTGATTTGTTGCTTTATAGCGAGCACACTCTGGACATTTCTTTACATATTCAGAAATAAAGGCTCGCATGCCTGTCCAATAATATCTCTTAGCAATTCTTTGATAGGTTCCTGCTTCACCATAATGTCCAGCTGAGGGGTCGTCATGATGAAGTTTCAAAATATTTTCTCTTTCTTGAACTGGAATGACCAGTTGCGCTTCCTCGGCATCAGATTCAGGAGCATAACGATAAAGTACACCTTGATTCATCAGGAATCCTCTATCAGTCCAATTGGCAAAATCTTCACTTTTCTGTTCATCTTCAAAGCAATCTATAATTTTTTTAAGATTTTCATCTTGTAACTGCGCTTCCCTCATATCTTTTGAGCTTCTTGTTGGCATATCTATGCTAACAAAATTGCATGTCTCGCAGAAAGCAGATTGATGATTACACACAGGACGTGACAGCATGTCAGCCACAACATTAGATTTTCCAGGTTCATATTCTATTTTCAATAAAAACGATTGCAATTGTAGTGCCCAACGGGCTAATCTTCCCGATGGTGACTTAAGACTGAGAAGCCATTTTAAAGGTTGGTGATCAGTAGCTACAATCACTTCTTGGCCTTCCACATAACCACGAAATTTTTCTAAGGCCCAGACAACAGCCAAAGCCTCGCGTTCAGTAGTGGAGTAATTTCTTTCTGCACTTGTAAGAAGACGGCTAGCATATTCTATGGGGTGTTCAGAGGTCTTGTCGGTACCCTGTAAAAGTACAGCACCAAGAGCATAGTTGCTAGCATCAGTACGTAGAATGAATGGTTTGGTTCCATCAGCTTGCTTCAGTACTGGAGATGTCATGAGACAATGTTTTAGAGTTTCAAAGGCTGTTTGTTCTTCTTTTCCCCATTTCCAAGTGGCTTTCTTTTTCGTAAGATTGCTAAGAGGTCTATCAGCAAAATTTGATATAAATCTTCTGTACCAAGAACAGGTTTGTAAGAAGGACTGAATTTCTTTAACATTTTTTGGTGGAGGTATCGCTTTAATCGCGGATACTTTGCCTGGATCTACTTCTAAACCATTTGGAGTTATCCAGTGTCCTAGATACTTAACTTTCTCACAAGAAAAATGGCATTTTTCGCGTTTGGCATCTAACTTAAATTCAAGGAGTCTCTCGAACACAGCTGTAAGATCTAAGAGATGTTTCTCAAATGTTTCTGACAAAACGATGATGTCGTCTAGGTACGATAAAGCAAATACATCCTTAAGACCATTTCTAAATTGATCTATCAATCTTTGAAACGTGGCAGGAGCATTTCTTAGTCCAAAAGGCATTTTTAAGAAACGATAAGTTCCATAAGGACAGACAAATGCAGTTTTATCTTGATCTGGTGGGTAGACTTGGACTTGGTGATACCCAGAACGAAGATCTATAGTTGACATGTAAGGAGTATGCTTGGCTTCATGTAAAAGGTCGTCCATTCGAGGTAATGGATATTTATCTGCTACTGTGTTTTCATTTAATTTTCTATAATCTATGCATAATCTTACACTGTCATCGGGTTTTGGTACGAGGACCACAGGCGAAGCATAAGGTGATTCACATTCTTCTATGATTCCTTGAGCTAGAAGATTATCTAATTCCTTCTTAAGAATTTCTTTTTTAGCAGGAGTCATTCGATAAGGTGGTACAGCAACAGGAGCACTATCACCTGTATTGATACGATGCTCAACAAATGGGGTTGTCTCTCCCCCTGGTTGAAAACACTTTTCATACTTTTTCAGGAGATCATTAAGTCTTTCCCTTTCATCAGGACTTAAATTTTTGCCTTCGTCTTCACGTAAAGCATATGGGCTAACTTCGACAGCACCAGCAGACGTACTATTTTCTTCTTCGTACTCATCCACAAAATCAAACTCTTTATGAGGTTTATCACTAAAATGCCATGTCTTTTTAGCGGTATCAAGCACCATGTTAGCATTGTGAAGGAAATCCATTCCTAAAAGGGTTCTATTACCTTTGGCATTTGGTAAAACAATAAACTCCGTTTTGAAAACTCGGCCTTCAATTTCTACGGGCACAGTGGCAGACAAAGTTTCTCTAGCCATCGTAATTCCGTCAGCCAGGGTTACATCATGAGTATGGGGATTCAATGCAACACCAGTTTTCATAAATAATTTATACATTCGTTCTCCTGCGATAGAACGATTGGCTCCTGTATCTGCACAGACTAACACCTTCTTATTGCAGATCGTAATAGGCACATTTGGAGCTGAAACTGCTGATGTATTTAAACTATATAGCTGAAGACGATGAGCTTGCACTGTTTGTTTTTTAACCATAGGGGAACAATTTGGGCATTTCTTCTTTATAAATCCCACTTTGCCACAACCATAGCAAAATATATCGGATTCTAAACGTTTATTAGCAACCTTAGGAGAAGATCTGTCTTCTTTTGGAGGCTTACTCTGCTTCCATGTATTTTCTCGGCGAAAATACGCTTTTTTCTCCTGGGGTACAACCGAATCTTTTTTAGAAAACGTAGACCTGATAGTATCATACGCATCTAATTTTCCGGCAAGGTCGACTGGTAAATTTAAATGTTCCCAATCATCTAACATATGTTGTTTGCATTCAACAGGCACGCGCCTTTTCATCTGATCCGCTATGATCAGATCCTGAAGAGCTTCAAAAGACGTTACATTTAACTCTTTAAGCCAGCTTTCAAAGTAAGCACGTAACTCGAAGTAATAATCTCTCCAAGTAATTTCTTTATCTTTGCAATGCGTGAAAAACAGCTGCCTAAACCTTTCAGCGCTAATTTTAAACCTTTTTAGAAGTAGACCTTTAACATGTGAAAAATCTGAAGCGTTTTCTTCTTTTTCACGAGCAATAAGCGTAAATATAGAAGAGGGTACAACACTTAGTAAATAAGAAATCCAGAGGTGTTCTGGTACCTTCGAAAGCTTTAACTGTCGTTCCAGGAGCACCAGAAACAATGTTACATCATCTGTCTCTGCCCGTAAGACATGGTGACGTCACGGTGACGTCGTTGTGAAGTCACACTGTGACTTTGTGACCGTCGATGTGAAGTCACTGTGACTAAAATGTGAAGTCGTTATGGCCGTTTTAGAGCTTGTTTGTGACGTCACATTGTGACCACATTGTGACGTCGCAATGTGACCAATTTGTGAAAAGTGTGTCATTTGTGACGATTTTGTCATTAACATTGTGACGTAATTGTGACGAAAGTGACAAAGCTTTCAAGTCACATTGTGACCAAATTGTGAAATACAGGGTGAGTCCAAAATCATGGAACAAACTTTGAGGGGGCGGTAGGACTCACTATAGCAAATAATGATGGCACAGAAATATATGACCGGAAGTGACCCGTCAAGAAGCTACACTAGTCACCAAAAAAGACCCGGATGGTAATGTTATGTCTATGGGGGGGGGGGGTGTTGTTTTCAAATATCTTGCTCAAATTTCAATATTTTACATGATATTTTTTCCATAGGATAGCTGAGGACGATCCACAACTAGGCTAATTTTTACTTTTTCGATTTTGGTTATATTTTTTTTATATTACAATAGTTTCAGTTTTAGAACCGGTTTAAACTGGTTCTGAATTATTGTGGGCTCTTAATCTGTAACCAAAATCAAAAAAGTAAAAACCAGCCCAGTTGCAGGTCGTCCTCAGCTATCCTATGGAAAAAAAATATGCGAAAATATTAAAATTTTAGCGAGATATTTGAAAATAGCGCTCCCATACACTTCACATTATAATCCGTGTCTTTTACAGTGACTAGTGTGGCGTTTTAACGCGTCACTTCCAGTCATACATTTCTATGCCATAATTATTTATTATAGTGAGCTCTACCACCTCCCTTAAAGTTTGTCCCATTATTTTAGACTCACGATGCAGATCGTTTGTGACAAAACTTTCGTTAACACTGTGATGATTCTGTGACGATTTAACTTTTCTTAACGATTCTCTAACAATTTAAAAGAAACAGGATCTGCTGAAGCTATAACTCCACGCCATGTTCTGTTAAAATAGGGTTTGAGTCCTAAAATCATATATTGACAATTTATGAACAAATACTGTATAATATATAAAATAGTTACCTGCAGTAAGGAGACTTTCTTCTAAATTAAAGTTAAAAATTCGATTTACCTCACATGCCTTACAACTCTGGTGTTGTTTTTAAAATTTGAAAAATATTGCCTTTCAAAAATATTTATATATTTCCCCCACATGCTGAAAATTGCATAGCTTCAATTTTATTTATAACTGACACACATTTTGTAATATGCTGTTCAAACTGTTTAATCTTTTAAAACTTTTTTAAAAAAAACTTTTACTCGCTTTAATATCCACAAATTTCAGCACATATCTAAAACTGTACAGCTTGCCAATATTTCTGACCAATAATCCTGATGTCTATAAATATATAGGGTGGATGCTCCAGTGTTGGCCACATTAAGAGAAAAGTTGAAATGGAAATTTTATAGTTTTAGACTGAATAAAGCATATTAAATCGCAATAACAGTATTCTTTAGTAAATTTATTTGTCTTTCTGTTAATTATAATAACTTTCTATCAAATATTTTAGATTGTGAGTAATAACTCGTTAAGTAATTTCTTTCAATTTGCACCAGTTTTGGCCACCCCTGCACCAGTTTTGGCCGCCCTAATATCTTGTAATTTTGCAAACATTTTAACTGATAATAAGTAAAAATAAAGCATTTTTGTGCAAAATCTGTTTTACCACACAGATATTTGTTTGCTGTATAAAAAAGATTTGCATTTTTTTAAATGAAATCATAAAAACATCGAATAAAATATACTTAAGCTGATTTTAACTGAACATTTAAATTTAAAAACAAAAAATATATTTAATTCATAAAAAAGACTTATAGGACATAAAAAGCTTATTTTAACATTTTGCATATTTTCATTTATATATATCATATGTTATACTATACCAATATTTACAGTTATATGACTAGAATCTTGAAATTACTCCATTTTTACATGAAATAGTATTTTGACAATCTCTAAAATCCATTTTTTTCAACTGATTTTAAACTTTAATTCCTCGTACTTAGCTGCCTGTCAGCCTAATCATTTGGAGTTAGTTTTCTTCAAACCTTAGATTTCCTTGTGTAAATATTGGCTAGGATCTTAGAAAGACCTTCACAGAGGGCATCTCCCTTCTTTTTTGGCCCATATCTCTCATATAGATAATTGGCCATCATAAATAGCACAACCCTATTACTTGAGATTCAAAAATAGTAAAAACTGGTCTCCATTCTGTAAACTTGTGTTGCAAGGTAGAACGAGATACAACAAAACTTAACCATCTTGAAAAGCTGACAATGAATTTTGAAAAGCCATAATTTTACTTCCTATCTTATAACAGTGTTTAATCTAGACCATTTTTAAGAGTACAGAATTGTCTTTTTTAAACTTGTTAAAATGAATCCTATTTATAGTATAAAGATTTTCACATTATTTGTTATTTCTAAATTCATGTGCTTGAAATTTTGCAAAAGTTATGCAACTTCCTCATTTTGTTTTGAAAAAATACAAGAAACCACTAAATCATGCTGTAATTTTATTGAACTTTTAAATTTATAAGTCATAAAACATTTCTAAATATATTGCTGAAATTTTCACTATAATTAGTCTTGTGGCCAAAAGTGGAGCATATTGTTGTGCCATTTTTGGCCACACAATGGCCATAACTGGTACACATAGCAAATTTAAAGCACGTACTAGCACGTAAAGCAAGTAGTTTTGGCCACCCCTACTTTAAGCTGTAAAAATAATTAATTTAAATATGAAATTGCAACAGAGAGAAAGCCTACTTCATAAAGCTTCATAGCAATCTGTTTCAGAACAAATAAAGTTCGATAAATCCCTAATATTGAAAGATTGTGAAAACTTGTTACCTAAGCAAAAACCTTAATATATGTGAGTGCACACTATAGTTTTACACTTTTTCTTTTTTTTTTTTTTTTTTTTTTTTTTTTTCTGCAAGTCATTTTTTATCAAAAAATAAACAAATGGGATTGAAAATAATAAAAGAGTGTTAGATTAAGGAGTAAGAATGCATATAATTTGTTAAAATCAATTTACAGCCTAAATAGAGGGTAAATCATTCCAATGTGGCCAAAACTTGTGCAGTTGCCAAAACTGGAGCATCTACCCTATATCTTTTAATTATCTTTTGTTGTAATTTTCCAACTGATTGAAAAAGTGTCGAGGTCAGGATTCGAACTAAGCAGTCTTTCGCGCAAATTGTCAATACTTTGTCGACTGAACTATCCTGGAAGAATCTGACGCACACAATTCACACAGTGAATACGAACGCATACTTATCATTATTATATATAACCCTATGTAATAATACTTTAATTTTTTTTCAAACTACTCGTATGATAAATGCATACTATTCGTATGAGTATATAATGATATTTCTCCGGGTGAATTGTGCGTGCTAAGTTGCTCTGTTGGAAGAGCATTGGCAGCATACATCGAGGGTCTCTAGTTCGAATCCTAATCTAAACATTTTTTTACTCATTTTGGAAAATTAATATTCGTTTGATTAATTTACCAATTAAAATCATTCTGTTAAATATAATATAGAATTATCTTTTGATAAAACTACGTGAAGTTTATGCGCAATATTTGTAATATACAGATTTTATTTAAAAATCGAGTACTAATGAAGATGAGGCAATTAGTTCTAGTATTACGCTTAGTTATTTCCTTACTATAGTGGCCTGTGCGCATGTATGATTACACCAAGGTTTAAATTCGTAGTTAAACTCATATATATATATTGTATATGTCATATAGTGTAGATGTGCCGGTAAAGGTCATCCTTATGGAATTTATTTTTAAAAAGTTTCCTTATTAATAGTTATAATTATTAGATTTCATTTTTTTTCGTATTAGATGAATCTATTAATAGTATTTAAGTATTCTCAGTCTCACTTCCCAATATTAGACAAAATTTTATTGAAAATAATAGAAATACATCAAACACTAAAAATTTCAGTAATGTACATCCCACAAAAAAGTACATGTAATTGTTTTTATGACTATTTAGAACCAGGATTTAATGAACACATACTAATGGAACAAAATTGTTATTTTCAGCACCATTTAACAATTAAGATATCAAAAATTAATAAAATAATGCGATAATTACTCATTTTTTAAAATCAATAATTGTTATTATCACAAAATCAATATCTTAATTATTTTAGATACATGGTTTAAAATAATAAATGTCATGGAATTACAGTTATCAAATTTTTGGGATTATGAGAAATTCAGAAAGGTAATAAAAAAGTTTTAAAAAATTTGTTTTTGCAATATTAGTGCATAAATTAATATATTTATCACTATTTTCAACAGTTAAACAACCCCAAACTCCTTTATATATTAATTATAACGTTAACTTTTGATTATGCATACATTTTTAAATTTATTAATATTTGATTTTAACCATGTAATTAAAAAAATGTGATTAAAGTGCATTTTAAAAATAATGTTATTAACTATTTTCAAATCGTTGATATGCTGTTCCGTATTTCAACAAAATAAATGTTAAATTTATTGAATTTACTAAGGTAAGTGGATTCAAAAAAGTTAAATTAATATGATACTTATTCCTTTTATAACATGTTTTTTACGAAATTCACAGAAATCATTATAATAAAAGCAGGAAAAATAACATTTTCTTACCTCTTTCTTAACGGCATTATCCTCTAATTCAAGTTTCATAATCCAAATAGCAAAGATAATTTCGAAGTCGGAATGTCCGAATGAAGTACATTGACATTGGCGCGCTCATATTAACGAAACGCCACTGACAATGTATTTTTTCGGACCGGCATTTTATATAAAATGTCAACTGATCGCATTTCTGCATAACTTTTTAAAAATTTTCAACTTACGTACTAAATATACACGCATAACATCATAACAAAGTTACTAGAGCAGCTGGCCTAATATTCTAAAGAATAAATACACTAGTGTCAACTATTCTGGTTGTTGCCAAACGATATTTTTTAAGCAGGTGATTTTTTGTTATTATTGGTTGTTTGAGCTTCGAAGATTTATAAGTTGAATGCGCATGCGCATTAGTTTTATGAGGGTATCCCTAATTAAAATTTTGAGTTAAATTTTTTTTTCAAGCATTTCTATTTTACTTTCAATTAGTTTCAAAATACAGTGGAACTTTCATTTAACGAAGCGCATATTTAATGAAATTATCTACTTTTTTAATTTTCTGTTAAACCTTCTTTTAGAACGCAATTAACATTTAAATTAATATTCATATTAAAAAAAAAATTCTTCTTAGCAAAATTTGTTGCACTTCCGTGCATGCACAATATTCAAAAGGATAGATTGCTGTTAAGATTGATTGGTGAATATATTTCAGCGGATTGTACGAATTGAAGTTATGTATTTATTTTATCTTTTAAATAAAAAGGAAAAAATGCGAAAATTTTTCGATATGCTATGAAAGGGATTCTAGTTCCGCGAAAATATTATAGGTCCATTCTCTGAATACTTAAAAAAGATGCGAAAGTTTTTATGAGTGTATCTTTCATAAGAGATCGCACACAAAGTAATATTCGAATTTTTTTTTAATTTTTCGATTTGAAATACAAGAGAAAACGAGAATTAGAACGCTGCGATTCAGTTTTTGTTTCCCTTCCTTTATTACGCGGTTTTTTAGATATTATACTAATGATTTTTTTTATGTGGCTATATTGCATAACAAAAAGTACTATCCAAATTAAAACACAGTTTTATAATATTTCCATTTTTATTTGTAGTTTACTATACAAATTTCATGAATTTTCGTGGATTTCTATTCAACGATATTTTTTTCATAACGAAGCATTTAAGTGTAACGAGAAATTTCCTTAAATGGAAGTTTCACTGGTAGGTTCATTGCTGGGTGCTTAGTTTCATATGATGGGAGGTTTATCTCATATATGTGATATGACGTACATGTTACATGCAGTGCATGTAATGTGTGACATAAGAGCGATTGCACAATATTCTTCTGCAATGCCAGAAAACACGTTTTTTTTACCAGTAAATAACATGGTTTGGAGAATTTTTGTAATTTTCTAAAGTTTTCTAAGAAAGTCACATCTGAGTCACAATGTGACGTCACTGAGAGGTGGCATTTTGGTCACAGATGTGACGTCTCATTTCAGTCACAATGTGACGTCACTGAGGGGTGGCATTTTGGTCACAGATGTGACGTCACATTTCAGTCACAATGTGACGTCACTGAGGAGTGGCATTTTGGTCACAGATGTGACGTGACCACAGTGACTCACAGTGACGTCACTGTGACGTCACTGTGAACATGCATGCTATGTGGGTGGCTTAAATGTAGGCAACAGCTTCTGGATATCTATTTTACTCTCTGGATGAGACATTATCCCTGCCGCATTACCACCTACCGCTCCACTGGAAACACTTTGGCTCTGAGCCTGTAACTTAAGCTTCTCAAGCTCAAAATTCATCTCAAACTTTTTTAATTCCAGTTCTTCCGAAAGACGTTTTTCTTCTACTTCTAATTTACGCTGTTCTAATTCAGCTGCTTTTTGCTTTTCCTCCAAGTCTCGTTTACGCTGTTCTTCCTCGCGAGTCGCAATTTGGTTTCTGACTAACGAATTTACGAAATCAACTTCATACGAGGGAGAGGATTTAATCTTATCACGCAATGTGACAACAGTCATAGAGGGTTGTACATCTAAATTCATTTCTAAAGCGACCTGAAATAGGTCTTCTTTTCGTGCTTTGTTGAGGTCGGACATTCTTACCTTTAGCAAAACAACAAAATATATACCCCACAAATGCTAAAAATTCGATTTAAATAAATTGTTCCCCGGACGTGAGCTTTGCTTTACAACTCATATAAACAAGTCATTAATAAAACAAAACAGTGAACTTTAACTTTAGCAAAATATACTTTTAAAATAATTAAACTTCATAAAACTTCATAAAAGTATCTTTAAAATTTAAACTTTATTATTTTTTTAAAGAAAATATACTTTAAATTACGTGTCATTTAATCAAAACATTATTTTAACTGATATAAAACTAGTACTGAATTGTTGGCAACATTCATAAACAATGTTCTAAATAAGTCAAAACATATCTGAATAATTAAAATGTCAAGCAATATTATTATCATATTATCAAGACAAGACTACGTAATATAGTTTTTTTCAATATAACTTTAAAAAAAAGAAAGTCTTATTTCATAAAAATAAATAAATAAATAAATGCAAAACTTACTCAATCTGTTTTAAAAATCGTATTCAATGCTATTTCACAATATATCAGGAACTCTAAATTAAATGCTTAAAAATAACTAACAACAGAACACTCAAATAGAATTTCTAATTAAATTCTGTTATCTTGCGAAACCAACAACAAAACAAACAAAAAATAATAAACACATACCATATGACACTTGAAATACAAAGTATAAATACCTTTTAATATATTTTTCCCTTTTTTTCACTCAATTTATTTCCCTATTTTTTAAAAAAAAAGAAAAATAATATCAACGTAAATAAATGCTTATTTTATTATTTATCAACCCTTTTTTTTTTATTGTTTTTCTTTTTTATTCGAAGTAAGAAAAGTTGTTATTTAATCAAGATAAAAATTAAACATGCATGCAGAGAATGAAAATAAACAAAAGAATAAAAAATATAAGCATGGGGAGGGAAGGGGAATTACACAATACATAAATAAATTGTAAAGTAATCAATAAATTAAAACTAATATGTGGTATGCAAAATGTTACAGACAGGTAAAATGTGGTAACTTGCGAAAAGAACTAAGATACTTTAAAACTTGGCTTACTTATTGAAAATATATGACAAAGTATCGAACTTTAAAATGTTCCAAAATAAACACATATAAGATGAAACGACGATGACTGAAGCAGAAAATTAAACAAATTCAATCCGTAGAACATATATCACAAACAAATGAAAATGGCGCTTGGCATAAGATTATTCCGTAGAAATTTTTTCACAAACGAAGAACGAGAACTTTAAAGGCACAGAACATGCAAGCTTTGAAGAACACATTTCACAAACAAACGAGCAACGACTGCTCGTGCCATTTTCTTGCATTAAATATGCATGCATTTTTATTTCGTACATATTTCACAATCGAATGATTTCACATCAACGAAACAAACTTACTATGTTAATCATTTAAAATATACTTCACAAAAAGACGAGCACGACCGCTCGAGCCATTTTTTTCATTCTTATTAATCATATTTCATTATTAAAATATCGAACTTTTCTGGAACTAAGATTGCTGAATACTTTGGAATTGATTCGTAGCCCGAAGTTGGGTAGCCATTTTGTAAGAATTCGCCTTACAAATATAGAAGAGAAGAAAGAAAGAAGTGATAACTTATCTTAATAAATATCTCGGGGCTTGCATTATTCTTTATAAACTTTTTATTACTTGAAAAGACGTCACTCACAAATATAACACTAACGCACACACATTATATACAAATAAAGCTTTTACATAATTCTGGCGCACGCCACCATCACAAGATATAAACCTCAGTTCACAACCAACATTCGAATATCACTAAGAAAAGAACATTTTTAATAGAACTAGTGTTGCCAGATTTCTTTTAAACGAGAAATATTACAACTACATTTTTTTTAATTTAGCAAATCTCAGGTCACGTGACGCGTGAATCTATTTTTTTTTCTTTTATTCCTTTGGAAAGCGCGTGTTACATCTTGATTTAAGTGTGGCCAAAAAAAATAAATATAAATAAAAAAAATAAAAATTACTTACTAAATTGTTTTACCGGGTGCATTTATTTGCTTGAATGAATGTATCATCGAATGCAGACGAAAATACTCTTATTCATTTTTATTATTACCTATGCTTATCTATGTTTACGTTATTGAGAAGGGAAATATATATATATACAGGGTGTCCTAAACTAATGGTAATGACTTAGAAACTAATGGTAAGAACTTAGAATTTTAACTCTAAGCTTATGAAACTATTTAATGAGATGCAAAAAATAGTTTTTCATTACTTCAAAGTCTAAAGCGCCCTCTATCGGCATTTTTCGAAATTTATCTTTATAATTTATTTTTAAGAAAATACCAAGATAAAGAATAGTTTTAGTGAAAACTTCAAATCAATCGACCAATTTTTCCGTTTTTTACAATTATTTGAAATTTAAACCCTCTGAACACAGTTAAGTTTGTGCTACTTAACCCCTCCCAACGATTCAGAATTTGAGTTCAAAATTTAAGTTTAAATCTAAGATTTCGAAAATGTTTAATAGGATACAAAAAATAACGGTTAAAATTAGTTGTTGGTTACTCTGAAGTTTAAGGCGCCTTCTAACGGAATTTTTTTAAATTTATCTTTAAAATTTATTTTCAAGAAGATACTGACTTAAAGAATAGTTTTATTTTAAACCGCAAACAAATCGACCAATTTTTCCGTTTTTTATAAGCATTTGAAATTTGAAGCCTCTGAACACAGTTTAGTTTTTGCTACTTAACGACTCGCAACTATTCAGATTTTGAGCTCAAAATTTAAGTTTAAGTCTAAGTTTACGGAAACATTTAATCAGATGCAAAAAAAATAACTTAAAAAATAGTTGTTCGTCAATCGAAAGTCTAGAGCGCCCTCTATCGGCATTTTTTTTAATTTATCTTTATAATTCATTTTCAATAAAATACCGACATAAAGAATAGTTTTAGTAAAAACCGCAAATCAATCAACCAATTTTTCCGTTTTTTATAATCATTTGAAATTTAAACCCTCTGAACACCGTTAAGATTGTGCTATTTAATCACTCCTAACTATTCAGATTTTGAGCTCAAAATTTAAGTCTAAGCTTACGAAATTATTTAATGAGATGCAAAAAATCACGGCAAAAAAATCATTCCTTACTTCAAAGTCTTAAGCGCCCTCTATCGGCATTTTTCGAAATTTATCTTTATAATTTATTTTCAAGAAAATACCGACATAAAGAATAGTTTTAGTGAAAACCGCAAATCAATCGATCAGTTTTTCCGTTTTTTATGTGTATTTGAAATTTTGGACCCAAAACTTTAATTGTGGCTATCTCCTTTGGAAAACGTTTGAGATCCTTGGTTTCCTATTTACTATTACTCGTCTTGATGTGTTCTATCACCCCCTAGCGTATATACCTTTAGTTTAGGGACACCCTGTATATATATATATATGTATATATATCTATATCTATATATATATATATATATATATATATATATATATATATATATATATATATATATATATATATATATATATATATATACAGGGTGATTCTAAATTTTTTATACAATAAAAGATGGGTGATAGTACACATCAAGACAAACAATATTAAATAGGAGATCAAGGGTCCAAAACGTTTTCCAAAGGAGATAGCCCCCATTAAAGTTTAGGGACCAAAATTTCAAATAAATATAAAAAACGGAAAAATCGGTCGATTGATTTGCGGTTTTCACTAAAAAAATTTTTTATGTCGGCGTTTTCTTGAAATTAAATTATAAAGATAAATTTCAAAAATTGCCAACAGAGGGCGCTTTATACTTTGGAGTAACGAGCAACTATTTTTTGCCGGTATTTTTTGCATCTCATTAAATGTTTTCGCAAGCTTAGACTCAAACTTAAATTTTGAGCTCAAAATCTGAATAAGGGGGAGTGGTTAAGTAGCAAAAACTGAACTTTGTTCAGAGGGTTCAAATTTCAAATGATTATAAAAAACGGAAAAATTGGTCGATTGCTTTTCGGTTTTCACTAAAACTATTCTTTACGTTGGTATTTTCTTAAAAATAAATTATAAAGATAAATTTAAAAAATGCCGATAGAGGGCGCTTTAGACTTTCGAGTAACGAACAACTCCTTTTTTGGCGTTATTTTTGCATCTTATTGAATGCTTTCGTAAGCTTAGACTTAAACTTAAATTTTGAGCTCAAAATCTGAATAGTTGGGAGTGGTTAAGTAGACAAAATGAACTGTGTTCAGAGGGTTCAAATTTCAAATGATTATAAAAAACGGAAAAATTGGTCGATTCGTTTGCGGTTTTCGCTAAAACTAATTTTTAAATCATCATTTTCTTGAAAATAAATTTTAAAGATAAATTTCACAAAATGTGACAGAGTTCGCATTAGACTTTGGAGTAGAATACAACAATTTTTAACTGTTATTTTTTTAATCTCATTAAATGCTTTCAAATGCATAGACTTAAATTTTGGGCACAAATTCTGAATCGTTGGGAGTGTATTAGTAGCGAAAAATTGAATTGTGTTTGAGGAGCGGGGAGGGGTAAATTTCAACTCCTGAATACACTTCAGTTTGCGCTTCTTAACCCCTCCCAACGATTCAGAATTTGAGCTCAAAATTTAAGTTTAAATCTAAGCTTCCGAAAACATTTAATAAATTTTTGCAAGCATTTAATTAGAAACAAAAAATAATGGTTAAAATTAGTTGTTGGTTACTCTGAAGTTTAAGGCGCCCTCTAACGGAATTTTTTTTAATTTATCTTTAAAATTTATTTTTAAGAAGATACTGACTTAAAGAATAGTTTTATTTTAAACCGCAAATGAATCGACCAATTTTTCCATTTTCTATAATTATTTTAAATTTGAACCTCCCCCACCCCTTAAACACAGTTCAGTTTGTCGACTTAACCACTCCCAACTATTCAGATTTTGAGCTCAAAATTTAAGTTTAAGTCTAAGCTTACGAAAGCATTTAATAAGATGCAAAAATAACGCCAAAAAAGAGTTGTTCGTTACTCGAAAGTCTAAAGCGCCCTCTATCGGCATTTTTTGAAATTTTTCTTTGTAATTTATTTTTAAGGAAATACCAACATAAAGAATAGTTTTAGTGAAAGCCGAAAATCAATCGACCAATTTTTCCGTTTTTTATAATCATTTGAAATTTGAACCCTCTGAACAAAATTCAGTTTTTGCTACTTAACCACTTCCCACTATTCAGATTTTGAGCTCAAAATTTAAGTTTGAGTCTAAGCTTACGAAAACATTTAATGAGATGCAAAAAATACCGGCAAAAAATAGTTGTTCGTTACTCCAAAGTCTAAAGCGCCCTCTATCGGAAATTTTCGAAATTTATCTTTATAATTTAATTTCAAGAAAACGCCGACATTAAGAAAAAATTTAGTGAAAACCGCAAATCAATCGACCGATTTTTCCGTTTTTTATATTTATTTGAAATTTTGGTCCCTAAACTTTAATGACGGCTATCTCCTTTGGAAAACGTTTTGGATCCTTGGTCTCCTATTTAATATTGTTTGTCTTGATGTGTACTATCACCCCTCTTTTATTGTAAAAAAATTTAGAATCACCCTGTATATATATATATATATATATATATATATATATATATATATATATATATATATAGGTATATATATATATATATATAGAGAGAGAGAGAGAGAGAGAGAGATCCAAGCATATTGAGAACCAAATTAGACGGAAAATTATCCATATAATGGTAGAGTACCTGCTTTACATCATGTAAAGAGACAAATGAATAGGAACATGGCAACATTAGCAAAAATAAATATTTCTTTGTTAGAACAAATGAGTTTCAAGTAAAATAAACAAATTTAAAATTAGATAAATGTAAATTAATTTTCACTAAAATGTTTAAAAGTAATGAAACAATCATTTGATTTCTCTCAGTAAACTTAAATTTCTCATTTTCTTCTTTTAGGCATGGGAAATGTAAAAACAAAAAGTTTAAAAATCAATTATCTCAATTGTTTTAAGGAATACATTTATTTGCTTGGGTAAATATATCTTTGGTTGCAGTTAAAAAATCTTTATTTTTTTGTTATTATCTATGTTTATTCATACTTATGGTATTGAGCAGGGGAAAATATTTTTTTGAGAACCAAACCAACTGAGAAAATCGATATTATGATAAAGTATAAATTATTAAAATCTTTGTCATTCCTTTTGTACTTGCTTTACATCATGTAAAAAGTAAAAATAAAATAAAATAAAATAAAATAAATATGAACATTGTTAAAAAGGAAATATTTCATTATTAGAACAAAAGAGATGTCATAGTAAAAAAACCAAATTTAAAATTAAATAAATGGAAATTAATTCTTGTTTTTCGTAAAAAATCGCTTATTAAAATATTTAAAACTAATAGAACAAATATTCGTTTTTTTTTTTTTACGTAAAAACCAAAAGCTTAATATTAGTTTAATATTATTTAATATAATATTTGTTCTGAATTATTTTAGGGAATAGTTTTATGTGCTTGTGTGTATATATTTTCGGATGCACTTAAAAATATCTTAATTAGTTTTTGTTATTATCCATGTTTATCTATACTTAGTTATTGTTAAGTAAGAATTTTTTTTTTTTTTTTTTTTTTTTTTTTTTTTGAAAACGAAATCAAGGGAGAAAACATTCATATAATAGTAAAGTATAAATTATTAAAATCTTAATCATTTCTTTTGGACTTGCTTTACATCACGTAAAAATACAAATAAATACGAACATTAGTAAAAAGGAATATTTAATAGCTAGAACAAAAGAGCTATCAGAGTAAAATAAACAAGTTTAAAATTAAATAAATGGAAATTCATTTTTATTTTTTGTGAAAAATTGCTTATTGAAAGATTTAAAATTAATGTAAAAAGTATTTATTTTTTCAGTAAACTTAAACTTAACTTTTTCTTCTTTTGAATGCGGCAAAAAAATAAATTAATTAATTAAATTAATAAAAAATATTAAATTATTAAATTAATAAAAATTACTTATCTAAATTGTTTTACCGGATCACTTATTTGCTTGAATACATATATCGTCGACTGCAGATAAAAATATTTTAATTCATTTTTTGTTATATTCCTATGCGTACCAATGCTTATTTTATTGAGATGGGAAAAAAATTTTTGAGAAAACTTTAATGGAGGGAGAAGTTATGCATATAACCGTGAAATATAAATTATTAAAACTTTAATCCTTACGTTAATATCTACTTCATATTATATAAAAAGACAAATAAATACAAACATAAGTAAAAAGAAATACGCCATATTTATAATAAATGAGTTTTTACAGTAAAATAAACAAGTTTAAAATTAGATAAATAGAAATTAATTTTTATTCATACTGAAACATCGGCCACTTAAAGATTTAAGATTAATAAAACAGTTATTTGGTTCATCAGTAAAATTAAATTTCTTCTTTCTTCTTTTAAACATGGGAAATGTAAAGACAAAATATTGTTTTAGGGAATACATTTATTTGATTGAGTAAATATATCATGGGATGCAGTTAAAAATATCATAATTCATTTTTTTTGTTACTATCTATATTTATCCATACTTACTTTTTTTTTAGCAGTTTTAATCGGGAAAGAAAATATCCTTATAATAGTAAAGTATAAATCATAAAAATCTTGTTTGTAGCTACTTTATGTTAGGTAAAAAGACAAATACGAACATTAGTAAAAAGAATTATTTCAATGTTACAATAAATGAGTTTTCACAGTAAAATAAACAAGTTTAAAATTAGAAAAATGGAAATTTATTTTTATACACAATGAAAAATTGCCCACTTAAAGATTTAAAATTAATGAAACAATTATCAGGTTTCTCAGTAAACTTAAATTTCTTCTGTTCTTCTTTTAAACGTGGGAAATGAAAAAACAAAATGACAGTTTCAAAATTTAAAAATCTGTGATCTAAATAGTTTCAGAGAATAAATTTATTTGCAAAAGTAAATATATCATGCGATGCAGTAAAAAATAGCTTAATCCTTTTTTTTTATAATTATCTATATTCATCTATACTTACGTTACTGAACAAATGGAAATATTATTATTATTATTATTATTATTATTATTATTATTATTATTATTATTATTATTATTATTATTATTATTATTATTATTATTATTATTATTTTATTTATTTTATTTATTTATTTATTTTCAGAGCAAGAGAGAGAAAAGCTTTAATCGTCAGAGGAAATATCCATATAATAATAAAGTATAAATCATTAAAATCTTCTTTGTAGTTGCTTTACGTTAGGTAAAAAGACAAATAAGAATATTAGTTAAAAGACATATTTTATTATTAAGACAAAAGAGTTTTCACAGTAAAAAAAACAAGTTTAAAATCATATGAAGGGAAATTAAATTTTATTCATCGTGAAAAATCGCCCAGTAAAAAAGTTAAAAGTAATGAAAGAAATGTTTGATTTATTAGTAAACTCAAAATTCTCATTTTCTTCATTTAAGTTCCAGAAAAGTAAAAAAAAATGTGAAAAATTACTTACCTATATTCTTTTAGAGAACACATTTATTTGCTTGAATAAATATATCGTCGGACGCAGTTAATAATTTCCCAATACATTTTTTGTTGTTATTTAAGCTTATCTATACTTACGTGATCAGGTTTTACTTACTTATTTATTTATTTATTAAGAACCGCATCAATCGAGGGAGAAAATATCCAAATAGTGATAAAGTATAAATTATTAAGATTTTGGTCATTACGTTTGTTGCTGTATTGCGTCAAATAAAAAGATAAATATGATTATTTGCAGAAAGAAGTATTTTATTTTTGGAACAAAAGGTTTTTTCACATTAAAATAATGATATAAATAATTTAACAAATTACGAGAACCGTTCTGAAAATGACTTTTTCAAATGCTAAAATTTAATAATATTTAAAATCTATTAATTTTTTTTTTTTTTTTTTTTTTTTTTTTTTTTTTTTTTTTGTAAACAAGACATGTTTATTTTACGATTAAAGTTAAATAAAGGTGAAACAACTCGGAGAAATTATCATTTATGAGTTCATTTTCCTCCTAAAGGATATATTATTTTTTAAAACAAAATAAAGAGGCGATGCTATTTTTTTCCTTTCTGAATTCATTTAATTTCTTGTATAATTATATTTACCCTATCTTTATTATAAAGGCCAAATTTATGTGTGCATAACGCACACGTCCTTCTGCGTATGGTAACACTTTCAAATTTTAAATGAAATTTCAGTTTTACAACTTTTGGTATTGCAAATTTTTAAACTTCTAAACATCGCACATTTTCAAATTTTACACCGTCGTACAAGAGGAAAAAATTACTATTAAAATGCAATTAGTTTGAAAGCTGTATCACAGTTTGTTTTTGAGTTACTAATTTTTTGTAGTTTTTAATACTTTTTTGTCATTGTGGCAACAGAAGTATCCCATTTCCGTTGAAAGTAAACGGAAAATAGTAGATTACTGTATCTTTTTATTAACAAAAGAAAAAAAAACATGATTTTTATGATGATCAAATGATGGCTTACGTAATAACAGTCACATATTACGTACCTCATAAATTAAACATTAATATTCCTGGATCAATCAGAAAAGAAATAAAATGCAGACACCACAAGGATTGAGATATGTCTCAGATATATCTATTTTAGACCAAAAACAGCAACCATTTTCCAAATGGTTTAAAATTAGATAAATGGAATTTTTTATCATTAGTAATAGCATTATTATTGTTATTATTATTTTTTTTTCGTAATGAAAATCGCCAGCTAAAAAATTTAAAATTAATGAAACAAATATTTGGTTTCTCAGTAAACTTGTAATTCTAATTTTCTTTTTTAAAACATGGGAAATGTAAAAAAAAATCTGAAAAATTACTTATCTAAGTTGTTTTACCGGATGCCTTTATTTACTTGGGTAAATATGTCATCGGATACCAATAAAATATCTTAACTCATCTTTTTATTATTATCGATTGCTTATGTTTGCCTTTTGAAAACTTTTGTTTGTTTGTGGGTTTTTTTTCCTTTTCTCGATTCAGATAATAATCACATCTTTCCTTCGCCCCCACCCTTTTTAGGGTTTCGTTCATCTAACGAAACCCTATTCGTACCTGTCCTCTGTCTGTCACAGAGTCCGTACACAAAAATTAGAGAGTTTAAATTTTATATACTTACACCTGAATACCTCTTGTCACACTACAAATCATAATATTTTGACAAAGACTATTACTTTAATTAAAATATGTTTTTTTAATATCATCAGCTCATTTTTTTTCTAATTATTGCCCGCAAGTTTAAATAGATATAAAAATTAGTATGTGCGTAACATAAATAAATGGATTAAATAAATCACATGATAAATGAGCTTATTTATTTTATTTTCATTACAATACATCATATTTATCACGCGAAGTGAAATATTTTATTTTTCATTTATTAAATTCCTATTCATTTAAATTACTAGCCATCTCTGGTGACCAGTTTGGTCTCCTTAATTTATGCTAAACTTTGCAATATTTTACTTTTATTCATAATTTTATTTACTTGCGTACCTTCACTAAATCTGCAGATTCTGATAGAGAAATCAACAAATACTTGCGATCAAGGAAGCATTTAGGGGAAGAATTCAGTATTCTGTACTGGTTCGGCGCAATCGGCGAAGAAATCCGAAACAGCGCCAAAAAACTGTTTAGCAATTTCCAGGAGGAGCATTCTTAAATATAATAGTACTGCATTTATGTGAGAAATGATTCAATTAGCACTGATTAATGATTGTCAATTTTCGTTTGTTATTTTAATGATAAAGTATTATGAATTAGATATTAAACGAAATCATCTATGTGATCTGTGATCACACTTACCCACTTGCTTTAATTACTATCTTTTTTTTTTTTTTTTTTTTCATCTGCAGGCAAAATAAATTTATTCGTAAAATATAACCAATTTAAAAGACAATATAATAAAAAATAATAGTACTATTTTAATAAAAAGATATTTTCTTTCATAAAAATACAAAATAATGATCAAAATCAATTAATATGAAACGTGATATTATTTCTTATTAGTTTTTCTTTTCAGGCTATCATTCATATCAGATTCAACATATTATTCTGCAGATTTGGAGGAAAAAGGCAAGGCCCGCAACAATTAAAAACTAGTCGTTGGGGGCCACCGTAATACTTACCCATCATGGATATGTATATGAAAATAAAACATGTGAAAACTATTTATACAATGCATTGCAATTCATAAACAAAATTTAAATGTTGTTAATATACATAGTAATGCTTTATTAAAACACTGCTGATGTACCAATTTCGACAAATTATATAAAACGCCAAACTACTCAAGTAGTACCGAACTGCGTAAAAGAAACATCCATATAACTCCAAAAATAATAATTCTATTAACTAACAATTAACTGTGTCGGATTAAGCGTCTCATTTCCAATTAAATAATACCTCTGAATTGAAATTTGAATGAAATATAGGGTCTTGAAAAATCGAAGAATATGGAAAACAGGATTACAAATATCTCAGCAACTAATAATCCGATCGACTTCGTTTTATATGTAAAATGTGTGTTATTTTATTGCCTTTTACGTCCATTTCTTAAAACAAAAAAATTCGAAAATTTTTATGTACCTTTCATCAGAACGAAATTTTCAAGGGTCCAAAAAAAATAGTTCCGGATAATCGAGGTTGCTTATATTAAATAATCATCGTCCCATTCTTACATACTAACTACATACAAAATTTCAAATCTCTATCTCAATTTGTTCGGGAGATAGAGCGTTTACAGACTGACAGACAGACGGACGGCAAATTTTTTTTTCTAAAAATGTGTTTTTCGGAATCTCCACTATATAAAACGTGTAAATCCGTCAAAAAAATTTTTCGATTTTCAAAACGATTACAAGACTTACCCTATACTACGTATGATGGGTAAGTAAAAACCTAAAGATTCCAACAAGTAAATATAATCTATCGATAATAATAATAATAAAATGAAATATCGTATTTTATTGGTATCCGAGGACATATTTACTTAAGCAAATACATGAATCCGGTAAAATTTTTTTATGATTTTTCACTTTTTTTTCTATAAAAAAAGAAAAAAAAGTTTTAAAGAAGAGTAAGAGAATTTTAAGTTTACTGAGGAACCAAATATTTGTTTCATTAATTTTAAATGTCTTAGCGAGCGATTTTTCACTACGGAAAAAAAAAGATACTTTCCATTTATCTAATTTTAAACTTATTTATTTTACTGTGAAAAAAATCTTTTATTCGAACAATAAAATATTTATTTTTTGCAAATAATTGTATTCCCCTACTTATTTGTAACTCATAATTTAATTTAAAAATACGGCTGGATTTCAGTCCATTTGTGCACTTCATTTTCAACAATAATACCCTATTTATTCGTGTAAAATGCCCACTTTTTTTTCTAACATTATACGTATTAAAAGTGCGGTTGCATTATACAAAAAATATTTTCGACAGTAATCCGAAACTTCACATACTTTTGATAAATTCATTTGTCAAAAGACTTAGTTTTAATTATTTTAAATATAAGCATACCAATACAAAAATTCTAAATAACTACATTAAACAAACATTAATTTTAAAATTCGTCGTATCCAAGATTTAAAACAAATGGGTAAGTGCGATCGTAGATCGCACAGAGGGTTTCGTTTAACATTTCTTTCAAACAACTTATTAATGAATTAATAAATCCAAATTGTTGATTTATATTTATTAATTTCGTATATAAATGACAGCACCAATAAATTTAATTTTAAACCAATTGTAAAAAAATTTTTTTTAGTTTAATCAAATTGAAAGTTTCAAACTTACTTAAATAAAAATCCAAAATTCCATTTTTTTTTAATACGAAATTTTAAATTTCTAAAAACAAAAAAAAAATTGTTCAGACGAAATCATTGTACATCAATAGCATACATCATCACAGCACAATAGCTTTTAAAATAGAACGAAAATTGAATTCCGAAAACTATGAATATCAAATGAACGAAATTCTAGTAATATAATATCTTAAATTGGCAAAAAAAATACGAAATTTCTTTTAATTAAACCCATCTTATTATGAAATTTTCACTTTCCAGCACCGGGGATCGAGCTAAAAAAGTTTTGTTTGGTAGCGTCCAAGCAATGATATCCGCACGTAAAACATTGAAATTAAGATTTTCTTTTAAAATTTAAATCTCAAAAACGAACGGATGACATTGAAAAAATTGATTTTACTAAAATAATATTTTCTTTTCAAAATTTTATGATTTATCGTGTGACACAAAATATTCAGCTGTAAGTACACAAAATTTGAAGTCTCTAACTTATGCAGTTCTTGTGTACGGACTCTGTGACGGACAGGCAGACAGAAAACATCGACAAATACAGGGGTTGGACAAAAATATGGAAACACCTTTGAGAAATGCATGTTTGAAAAGAAAGATTGATTATAATGAACTATGTTGATGGCACTGGAATTTTCGCCTACAGACGCCACCTATACAACTTCGTAAAATCACTGCAGCCTTCACTCGTTGTTGGAACACTGTTATGTGAGATTATGATTGCATTATGTCAGAGTTAACAGACTTCGAACGTGGACAAATTGTTGGCGCGCGTATGGAGGGTGCTTCCGTAAGCAAGGTAGCCGAGGTTTTTAGTGTTTCAAGAGGTACTGTGTCGAAGATTTATTCCGCATATTTGAAATGCGGAAAAAACATCATACGCTAAATCACAGCGCGAACGAAAGTGTGTGCTGAGTGATCGTGACAGACGATCATTAAGAAGGATTATCGCAAAAAATAAGCAATCCACAGCTGCAAAAGTTACTGCTGAAATGAATTTCGTGTTACCAAATCCTGTGAGTACCAAAACAATTAGAAGGGAGCTTCATAAATAGGGAATTGCTGGCCGTGTTGCAATTGAAAAGCCATCCATCAGTAATGCTAATTCTTGTAACAGGAAAAAATGGTGTTTAAATCATAAAGCCTAGACTATAGAGCAGTGAAAGAGCGTAATATGGTCTGATGAGTCTTCTTTCGCATTGTTACCCACTTCTGGCCAAGTTTACGCCTGAAGAACGCCATTTCAAGCCTATAATACAGACTGCTTGTTGCCAAGAGTGAAACTTGGCGGGGGTTTTGTGATGGTTTGGGCAGCCATATCGTGGTTCTCTTCTGGCCCCATGATAACTCTGTAAGGGCGTATTACTGTTCAGACTTATGTGAACATTTTGGCCGATCAAGTCCATCCAATGGTACAAGCTTTGTTCCCCAATGATGATGGTATCTTCCAAGACTACAACGTCCCCGTTCACACAACTCACCTTGTCCAGGACTGGTTTTCGGAGCACGAGGATGAATTTTCGCATCTCTCCAGGCCACCAAAGTCATCAGACTTGAATATTATCGAACCTTTGTGGTCTACATTGGAGCGGAGTGTGCGTTATTGCTATCCACCGCCAACATCGTTATCTGAACTTGCCACTGTTTTGCAGGAAAAATGGTACAATATTCCCTTGGCAAACATACAGAAACTGTATTTATCCATTCCGAGAAGACTGCAAGCTGTTTTGAATAACAACGGGTACCGTACACAAAACTAGGCAAGGAAACGTGTTTTTTTAAAGGTGTTTCCATATTTTTGTCCAACCCCTGTATATAATTTGCTTATTTACTAATTTCCATGCTTACAAGAAGAATTTTATTGTGAAACCAAATATGTATTTCATTAATTTTAAATCTTTTAGCAGGCAATTTTTCACTAAAAAAAAAAAAAAAAAAAAAAAAAAAAAAAAAAAAAAGAAAAAAGAAAAGAAAAGAAAAGAAAAGAAAAAAAAAAGAAAAGAAAAAAAGAAAGAAAATTTCCATTTATATAATTTTAAACTTATTTACTTTACTGTGAAAAACACTTTTAATCCAACAATAAAATATTTATTTAAGCAAATAACCGCACTTGTCTTTTCATTCGTAATTAATAGCTTAACTTTAAAACGGCTCGATTTAACGTCGATTTGTGCACTTTATTTTCAATAATAATAACGTATTCATTCGTGTAAAATGCTCACTTTTTTCGAACATTATTATATACCTGAAAAGTGCAGTGTGCATTATACACAAAACATTTCCGACAGCAATCTGTAATATCACATATTTTCAATAAGTTCGTTGAACAAAACACTTAGTTATAATTACTTTAAGTATAAGCATACGAATACAGAAATTATAAATAACTACAGTAAATTTACATGAATTTCAAAATTCGCCGTAGCCAAAATTTAAAACAAGTGGGTAAGTGTGATCGCAGATTGTACAGAAGATTTTGTTTAAAATTTCTTTCAAACAACTTATTCTTTAATTAATAAATCCAAGTTGTTGATTTATATTTATTAAATTCTTACATAGACGATAGCACTAATAAATTTAGTTTTAGAATAATTATAAAAGGAAATTGTTTATTTTAATCAAATTAAAAATGTCCAAATAAAATTCGTTAAATAAAATTCCAAATTTCTTGAATATTCGAAAAAAAAATAAAATTTTTAATTTCTAAAAAGTAAAGAAAAATGGTTAAACGAAATTTGATAAAAACGAAATTTGATTTCGTTTAAACGAAAACGAATAAAATGTTGAATCATTAATAAACCCAAATATTTTTTTTAAATAGAAAGGAAATTTAATTCCAAAAATATTATGAATATCAAAAAATTAAAATATTAATAATAATATAAAACCTTAAATTGGAAACAAATATGGAATTTCTTAAATCCATCTATATTAAATTTTCAAATTCCAGCAACGGCGTTCGAACTAATAATCTTCCGTTTTCTTGTGAGATGCTTTGCCTCCAAATCATGATGTTTACAAGAAAAGCGTTGGAATTAAGTTTCTTTTTTAAAATTTAAATCGCAAAAAATGAACGGATGATATTAATAAAATGGATTTAATTAAAATAGTAGATTTTTTCAAAGTTTTATAATTTCTCGTGTGACACTAGGTATTCAGCTGTAAATACACAAAATTTGTAGTCTCTGACTTATACATTTTTTTATGTACGGACTCTGTGACGGAATGAACGAAATCCTAAATATGCCAGATGAACGAAACCTTAAAAATTATGTGTTTTTCCTCTCAATCTATTTTATTGGTAAACTTGCACCGACAAAACTTTGCATTAAGACTAATTTTATCCTATATTTGTGGAATTGTATAACCTTTGTTTACAATTAAAACCAATAAGACTTCTTCGCGATTTCCAAAAATTTGATTCTCTGGATAACGCGAGTTTAGAAAATCACGTTTTTAAATAAAATAAATAAAATAATTCCAGTTTTTAAAAAATGAAATTTGTATATTACAAGCAAATATGTTGTAGTCATTTCTGGTACCAATAAGTATATTTAAAACAAAGTTTCAAACGAAAAATTATTACACTTTTCAAAAAGCTTAATTTTATAGTATTTTAATAAGGATGCAAATACGTACGTAAGTGAGTAAAGAAATTTATTGTTCGGAAGTGGGGGGAGGGGGAGTTATGAACCATAATTTCCAAAGATTTTTTTTTTCTCTTTTTCAGGTTTTCTGCTGTTAATGTAGCACAATGAGCACTATACACATAATTTGGAGGGATTTTTCCTGTCGGAAATTGGGAGCGCTTATATGAATAATGTACGAATACGAATACGAATAAAATACGAATGAATGCCGTAAAACTAGAGAAATTTGCACTTGTGTTATTCGTTTAAAAGAATTACTTTCAGAATACTGAGTCATATATGTACAAATCTATAGGTCATATGCAGAGATGCACAAACAAAATTTAATATTTTCCTATTAATTTCACTTTTAAAAATAAATCTGTGAATTCACAGTAAAACTATTGACAGTAAATTTTAACTGCTGAATCATTTAATTTCTATACAATGTTCCCCCCAACCGTCCTGGTGTTTGAATCCGAGACTTTTTAACAGTGAGAGAACATCTTACTGACTGAGTTATAGAAGCTGTTGCTGAAAGTACAATGTATGTCTTTTATGATTCGACGGGGAAAAATCCATTGTACTAATGCTTTTCAAAGATATCGCTTCGAATATATTCGTTAGAAAATTCGTAATCTGTTTACTTTAATTTATTTTAGACATAACACCTATTAGTTTTTAAAATCAATTTTAATTTTTAACTAGTTTAAATAATAAATTAAAAAATCCAATGTATTTTTTTACAAAAAAAACATGAGTATAATTCATTTTTACAATAATAAAATTTTAATTTTTTTTCGAAATTGTTGCACATTATTTATTTTCTAATGATGTAAAAATAAAAACTATTAGTTAGAAATAAGAGAAAGTAAACAGAAAAAAAAGTAATTTATTATTTTAGAATGATTCTTTTACATTTTCGTTACCTTATTCATTTTGCATAATATGTTTTTTGAATATTAATATATTTTTATAATGCATTTACCAATGAAACAATAATAATAATAATAGCATCGTAATAATAATAACAGATTTGAAATAATACTATGTAATTTATTTTTAATATTACCAAGCTTAGCATGTGGAAATAGGAAAAACTGCAAAGTGATTGTCAATAAAAATCCTCACTAACTCCAAAAAAGATTATTTTTATCTAAATTATTCTAAGTTTAAAAAAATAAATAAATAAACTCCCTTCTTTAATATGTCCAATAAAATTTCAAAACAATATTAAAAGTTTGTAATTTGAATTACAGGTTTTAACATAGATAAGAATATTTCTTACAAAAGAAGACAGAAAATTTTATAAGTGTGCTTCGCATGCTTTGTGATATCACATCACTTAAATCACTAGACACATTTTGCAACATATGAGGTTTGACAGTAATTGAAGCGGAACTTAAGAAAAATAAAAGACATTTTTATATGAATTTTTCCGCTTGCAACCTTCATAATATTTATAATGCTTTTCGAAGAGTTAATAACATCATTCAAAAGAATTAAATTCTTACAACTTGCACCAAATTTGTAAAGACTGGCTCACAAGACATACACACTTCGTCCCTGTTTACACAATTAATATTTTCCTTTTAAAGACACCTGAGTTGTAATTTTAAGATAAACATTGAATTGTTATATAAATAAAAAAATATTGCCCAGTTAAACTGATGGCATTGAGCTCACAGGCTATGTATACTAGTTGTACATTACAGCCTTACACTTTCAAGGGTTAATTTTGTTCCAAAAGCAAATTAAAGCAGGGGGTGGGGGAGAAACAGCTCCCACCATTTTCCTATTTTATACTTAATCATTGTTCCCCTTAAAATAATCAGAGATATGCTTTATCATATAAATAAATTAAGGGGAGGGATAATAGTCCCCGTTCGCCCTCTTATACGTATCGAATGAACTCCAAAAACTAATCAGGGAAGCGTTTTATCAGAATATACAGATATCCAAAATTTCAAGTGAATCGGATATTTTTATCAAGAGTTACCGCGTTACGCACATACAAACGGACGATCACATAAGCTCCCAGGCTTTGATAGCCTGTGAACTAAAAAAGTGTTTAATAAACAAAACGAATTTCACATTTATTTAAATTTTAATGCGTTTATTTATTTTATTTATTTATTTTTAATATACAAAACAATGTTAGATTTTTCTTGACGTCTGATACATTAATCCTTCACTGAGAGATTTTTTCTATTCTTATGAAAAAATTATTTGAAATATATATATATCTGTCTAATAAGGAGAAAAATAGTAAGAAAAGGTAATAAATTTCAAATTTTCCTGCTAAAACTTTATGACGTGTAACCTACATACACAGTTAAGGTTATAAACTAATTCATTGCTATATTTTGCAATTAAATGGGCTTAAAATAATTAATTTTTCCTGCTTATCACTCTGCAACTTTCTTTATATTAACATTTTTAATATTCATGAAAAAATAATAATAGTAAAATTTGGCTTGATAGGAAATATCGCAAATTTTAGAATTTGTTCTTCGAAAACAAAAAAATTTTTGGTTGCAAAATTTGATCGATTTCTTCTTTCTAAAGAACAAATTCTAATTTTTTGCCAAATGCAGCCATCTGACATGAATAAAATACGCGTTCTTTGGACAGTTCTTAATCTGTTACAAGGATCATATTGGCCGAATTCATGTTAGATAATGAAATTTATACTATTTTTAGATAGTACCATATGTGGCACAAAGTGCAGTGAAGGGATACGTTTTATTATCGTCAGGAAATTCCAATTTAATGTTTTAACACAAGTAACGCCCGCTTAAGCACTGCAACACAAAAATCGCCATATGTTATTAATTTTTAGAAATACTTTTAAGAGGAAACTTGTGGAATATTACTCAGAAAACGAAGAAAGAAAGAAAAATGTATTTTCTGAATAAAAAAAAAAAAAAAGAAAAAAACACTAAACATATCCCTAAATAAGATACAAAATCAACATTAGCCACTTAAAAACATAAACTGAAATATTACTTTTCTAAAGTTGAATTTAGAAGATAACAAAGCTCAAACTTCAAATCAACTAAGCAAATATGCATTAGATAATGAAAGGAAGATGAACATTGGAAAAAGTTTGGAAAAAAATAAATAAATAAAATACGGAGGGGGAAGGGGATTATTCAAGATTGAAGCAAATTCTAACAAACAAACAAAAAGTACATGAGCTGCTGAAAATAAATTATTTTTGTTTACGTATAACATTACACGATGAGAATAATTTGAAAAATCTTCTGCTTTGTGTATTATAAAGAAAAACTATTCAGATATTTCTCGGGAAACAGGTGGAACATTTTAAACATCGAGGATCATAAAAAATGTTTTAAAAAAATCTCCTTTATTTTTCGTTTTCACAAAATTGTGCAAAAGATCGTTTTTACAATCTGAGCACATTTTCCATGGAAACATAAATAATTAATCAGGACTTTCGAAAAAGAAATATTTTGGCCATTTCTACTCCAACATGCTTTATTTAGAAGAAAAAGGGAAATATTTTAAAAGATTAAAAATAAACTTTTAATTGAATTTCAAGGAAGACGAATCTCAATTAAAGTCTGCTAAGCAAATGTTAATTAATTTTTCAATTGGAAATTAAAAGGTTTTCTTCAAACCTAGCTGAAAAAAGATGAAACTATTCGCAAAGCAATATCCCGACCAATACGAATAGCCAGGTAGTTCGAAAAGAAAGAAAGACTGAATTCGGAAGTAATTAGACGAAAGCTGGAAATTTTTTAATCCGTTTAGTTTAGGACTAAAATGAATATACTAAGTTTTCCCCCTCGTAATAGGTCAAAGTTAGAAAATATTTACGGATTCATAGCCGAAAAAGAGTTTAATATTATAAAAATAAAAATAAAATAAAATAAAACAATGTAATTTAACAAATTACAACGACCATTTGGAAAATGATACTTTCAAAGACTAAAATTTTAGACTTATAAATAAATTCCATATTAAAAAAATAATAATATTAAACATAATTTTTATGATGATCAAAACATGGCTTACGTTATAACAGAGTCATACATTACGTACGCCATAGATTAAACATTAATATTCCTGGACCAATCATAAACAAATTTTAAATGAAATTTCAGTTTTACAATTTTGCACTACAAATTTTTAAAACTTCTAAACATCGCACATTTTTAGTTTCTATACCATCGTACAGAGAAAAAAATGTATTTTTAATGCAATTTGTTTGAAAGCTGTATCTCAATTTCTTTTTAAATTATTGTTTTACAGTTTTTAATACTTTTTTTTTTTTTTTTTTTTTTTTTTTGTCATCGAGGCAAGATGAATACTTCATTTCTGGACACTGAATGAATATGGATCAATCAGAAGATGAATAAAAATCGGACATCACAAGGATTCAGATATGGTTAAGAAATCGAAAACTGAAAGATATAACCATTTGGCAAATGGTTAAAATATAATTATTCAAAATAAAAAAAAATTATTATAAATATTATTAATACAAATGCTATAGAACTTAAAATTCTGAATATAATGAGTACCTACATTTAATATTTTTTGTTAAAAACTAAGCTCAAAATTGTACTTTAAAGTTTAGTCTAAATCTCTAATGAAGTGCTTGAAGCCGATAGAGCTAAATGCCGAATATTCGATGGCCAAATACTTTTATATTTCAAGATTTAAAGATATTAAAATGCTAAATTTTAAAATCAATTTAGATAATACGTATTTAATACGGAAAATTTCATTTTCATAAACAAGACTTTTGCTCAAGTAAACTTTATGCTGGAGAAAATCTACTTTGAGTTATTTAAGAAGAGGATAGTTATAAAACATATATATAGTTATGTTAATAAAAATTTAAAATTTCATGGCTTCTTCTGCAATTAAAACAAATGAATAAATATTTTCTTAAATTCTAAAACAAACATTTTAAAATCACAGGAGTAATTGTGAAAAAACTGGAAGAGAGACTAATGTTAAAAATATATAAATGATACAATTTAATCAAATTTCAAATAGTGGTTACTCAACAAGAATATATTTTTTACTCTTTTACTTACCCATCATACGTAGTATAGGGTAAATCTTGCAATCGTTTTGAAAATCGAAAAAAAAATTTTTTTTGACGGATTTACACGTTTTAGACATTGGAGATTTCGAAAAACATATTTTTAGAAAAAAAATTTGCCGTCCGTCTGTCTGTCTGTAAACCCTCTATCTCACGAACAAATTGAGATAGAGACTTGAAATTTTGTATGTGCTTAGTATGTAAGAATGGGACGAAGCCTATTGAATATCAGCAACCTCGATTTTCCGGAACTATTTTTTCCGGATTCTCGAAAAATTCGTTCTGATGAAAGGTATATAAAAATTTTCGAATTTTTTTTATTTTAAGGAATGCATGTAAAAGGCAATAAAAAAACACAAATTTTGCATAAAGAACAAAGTCGATCGGATTATTAGTTGTCGAGATATTTGTAATCCTGTTTTCCACATTCTTCGATTTTTCATGATCCTGTATTTCATTCAAATTTCAATTCAGAGGTATATTTTAATTGAAAATAAGACGCTTAATCCGACGCAGTAAACTGTTAGTTAATATGATTATTATTTTTAGAGTGTATAAGGATGTTTATTTTACGTAGTTTGGTACTTCTTGAGTAGTTTGGCGTTTTATATAATTTGTTGAAATTGGTGCATCAGCAATTCATTAATAGAGTATTACTATGTGTATTAACAACATTTAAATTTAGTTTTGGAATTGAAATACATTGTATAAATAGTTTTCACATATTTTATTTTCATCTGCATATAAATGATGGGTAAGTATTACGGTGGCCTCCAACGACTAGTTTGATTTAGCAATGAAGTTTTCAGATGCATGTGCAATGTAAATTAGTGTCTGGAGTGGGCAATCATTTTCAGAGATTGTAAACATACAGATTGTTCCTAAGATCTAGTAACAAATTTTCAGCGGAGATAATATGATAAAAAAAAAAACTTTTTTTGAACAAGGTAATCTCAGTGCATTTCTTCCATCAAAATTACAATACATGCCTATCAGTCAAATTACTTGGTGTGCAACTATAAGCCGAAACTGAATTTTCGTTCACATATTTAGATCGGAAACACATCAGTTTCATTATGTTTACTATAGTGCAATAGTTTTTCAGCCATAGGGCATAATGCAAAGGAATTGTTTTATGTGAAATTACCATGCACTGCAAACTCTACAGAAATGATGTTTTATTACATTTTAATAATGTATACTAACTTAATATGTTACAATAACATTTGATTTATTGTATCATATTAAAATGTTAACGATTTTTTCTCATAGACCTTAAAGAAGTGTTTTTTGTGTTCTTGTAAATAAACTATAAACGCTACAGATTTCCGTTTCAATAGGGAATTTTTTTATTATAAAGCTGAATTTCATATACCAAACTGATGTTTATTCAATTATATTTGCAGGTGTTAGAGTACAGACAGACCAGCAGCCATAGGTAAACCAGAGTCGTTATCTTTTCAACTTTTATATTCAAAAGTGTTTAAAAAAAAGGGGGGGGGTTTCGTGCCAAACGTAACATTTGGCAGAAATTTATATAACAATGGCTACATTTTTATAGTTTAACCTCCTTAGTCTAGATGTTGCCTATAGGATAAATACACCTTAAATTAATTTAAATGTTTCTAGAACTGCTAAAATTGCTGCTAAACCTTTCATATAAATGCATGCATATCAAAAGCATCGATATATAGGCTGATATATCTTTGGAGGTGTTTTATAGTAATTTTAAAAGGGTTTTTGTGGTCTTTTGTAATATTTGTCTCAGGGAGTGAGGAGGTTAAAAACTTTACTCTACAACAAAACTGCACCGATTGACTTTCATCGAATTGTTTGTTAGAAATCACTCACTACAAAAATATATAGACATCAAATCCAAGCAATTGCTTAGTAATGAAAAAAAGACATAAAAGAGAAAAAGGAAGCAAAGAAGTTGTCTATACGGAACAAACTAAGAATATATATGACAATATAATGTGAACAGGAAAAGAAAAGGTACATTCTTTTGTGACAATTTGATCCATTTTTCAGATTTTTAATATAATATTTCTTTTATTTTGATCGAGCAGAGTATTTGATTGCTACGAAATGATTTTTGTACTTTTTCTCTTCAAAGAAAATTTTGAAATCTGCAAAAATGCATTGTAAGGCAATATGATATGAAAAGAAAAAGTCCTTCCGGCAATGCCGTGAGGAAGAGGTAGCTTTCATATACTTTTTTATTTATTTATTTATTTTAAATTAAGTTATATTATTCAAACATACGAAGCTCAAATTAGTGGAACCCGATTTTATAAGACTAAATACTAAGTTTTTGTCAATACTGAATATTAATAGGAATTTTTAGAAATTAGTCACATTTTATTCAACCTGGTTTTATTTTCAGCGATCTAGAGAATTGCCAAATTCCACGATATCATGAAGTGTATGCCATTTTAAAGCAACATGATAGATAAAACAAATCAATGAGCTTGGTCAAAATCTTAATTCATGTGCACATGCACACTCATATCGAAATCGATTAACATATACGAGTGCTATCGCGGGCAAATTGATTTTTTTTTTAAATATCACCTACATTAGAAATTCAAATTGCTATATCTCAGATTTTTTTAAAACATATCACCCACATTAGAAATTCAAATTGCTATATCTCAGGCGTTTTTTAAGATAAAGACAAAGAAAAAATTCTTCGGAATTCCTTATAAATACTTTAGAAAGAACCTTTTTTCAATTTCTAATTTTTTGTTAGTACGTCATTATGCATTTAAAAATTTTTTGACAAACTTGAATGGCCGCCATTTTGAAACAAGATGGCGGATGAAGTTGGCCAGTGAAATCGGTCAAGACATTGGTATGTACTATGTACACACGGTTATATCCAAATCAGTTTATAAATATGTGTATTATCGCGTGACAAATTTCAGCCCGTTTCGAAATGTCAACCACACTGGAAATTGAAAGTGCTATAACTCAGCCATTTTTCAAGATATAGATGAAATAAAAAATGCTCTGGAATCTTTGCATCAAGGTCAAACACACAAAAGAAAAATCTTTTTCAATTTCATACTTTTTTGCACCTAATTTTAAAATTTAATATTTAAAAAAAATTAATATTCCGCCATTTTCAAACAAGAAGGCGGATGGAACTGGCCAACGAACTCGGTCCAGACATCGGTATGTACCATGTACGCACCACGTTTCATCCAAATCGGTTTATATATACGCGTGTTATCACGTGACGAAAATCAGATCATTTCAAAATGTGAGCAACACTAGAAATTAAAAGTGTTATAACTCAGTTTTTTTTAAGATACAAAAGAAACAAAAAATGCTCTAGAATCTTTGAATGAAGGTCAAATGCATAAAAGAAAAATCTTTTTATTTTTTCACTTTTTTGTACCTATGTTTAAATTTTAAATAAAAAAAAATTTAAATGGTCGCCATTTTGAAACAAGATGGCGGACGGAACTGGCTAACGAACTCGGTCCAGGCCTCATTACTTACTATGTACACACGAAGTTAGATCTAAATCGATTTATAAATACGCGTGTTATCACGTGACAAAAATTAGATCATTTCAAAATGTCAGCCATAAGAAAAATTCAAAGTGCTATAACTCAATCATTTTTTAAGATATAAACAAAGTAAAAAGTGTTCTAGAATCGGTATTTTAGGATCTAATACATAAAATAAAAATATTTTTCAACTTTTAATTTTTTTGCATTTAATTTTAAATTTAAATTTTTTTTAAATATTAACTGGCCGCCATTTTGAAACAAGATGGCGGATGATGCTGGCCAACGAACTCGGTCGAGACATTTGTATGTACTATGTACATACCAAGTTTCATTCAAATCGGTTCATAAATACGTTAGTTACAGCATGACAAAAATCAGATATATATATATATGTGTCAACATTTGAACGGAGGGTGGTTTTTGGGTCTGGGGGTCATGATCGGTGAAAATATACCTAAATTTTCTGGAAGTGCTTTTCTCCGGACGGCTGCAATAGGTGCTTTTTACTTTTTGTAATGAAAGCTACCTAAAAGAAGAAGAAGAGATGTGTTATTTTTGTGACAATTTGATCCAATTTTCAGCTTTTTGAAAAGGTGCATCGTCTTTTATTTCACTTTGAGCACTCTTAGATCCGTTATTTATTACTTCTCTTTATATAGGTAAATTATGTCATTGTAGTTATAGAAAAGAAAACAAGAAACCCCCATCATGCATCAAGCATATATTATAAGCACTTTCCGATGCTTCCAGTGATTAGACAGAACTGTAACTGAATTCTTTTTTGTGTCACTGAAAATGAATAAATGGGCATTATATATTCAATATTCTACAGCAGGGCTGTCGAACGCGGCGCCCGCGGTCGCCATGGCGCCTTTTGATGATTGTCATGGCGCCGTTTTGAATTATTCCTATTTCTAGGAGTTTTTTTAAATGAAAAATCAATTTTTAAAGAAGTTTTTTTTTTTTTAATCCTCAGTATTCTGCAATTTTTAGTGTTATAGGCGAAATTAAATTTTCGCCTCCTTCCTCTACAAAATATTTTGATAAGCCTCTGTGTCAGGAAAATGTGATTTTAAAATTTCTATGATTTGTGCTTTTTTCTGTAATTATCTTTCACACCGAGCTCTGGATAGTATAGGAGGCCATATGGCCCACATTATTCAGTGTCTGTGGATCTTATGAGACGTATGTATATCGTTACTTTCTACCATGGTTGCCTCTATTGCCTCTTTCTTTATAAGAAAGATCTGAACTCATACCAGGAATTATGAATAATAATTTATAATTTAGTTAACAGACTGGTAGACGGCTGCAAAAACCTTCACTTCATCGAATCGATGACTGAAATTCTAGAATTAGTTAAAACTCTATTCGTATTTTAAAATACAACTGGTATGTCATGTCATCTCTTGGTAGAAAACGCCCATAAACCCATTTTTAGTAATTGACAGATAACTTTATCATTATGTTATCCTGGCCTCCATGCTCCATAATTTCTTATATTTGTGTGCAGAAAAACACAATTTTAAACCCGCTGATCAATCACTTAAATCTGGTCTGCATGAGGTTTCCTGCATTTTTTCTGCATGAGGTGCAACTGGTCTACCAAGACCAGGTGCATTTTGGTATGCTAATAAAGTTCTGCTTATTCTGAAATTTCAGCCGTCATTTTGAGGAGATGATCGATGTGAAAACACTCTTCACGAAGACATTCTGGCACCAGCAGCCGCTGATTTTCAGAACATTTTTCTTTTATTTATTTTTTTTTCTTTCTTGTGCAAACGTAAAGCTGATTGGTTATTTTACGATCTTTTTTATTAATGTTCTTTTTGTACCTTTCAGATTTCGATGTAGTCTTTTTAAGAATAATGATCAAGAAGCATGTAATATCTGTGCGCGCGTGTGTAAATAATCAACTTTTCTTTTTTGTGTGTTTACGTTTTGTCTCTTATTTTTGATGTGGATTTTTTGTCTTTGAAGACGAACAAGAATTAAGATTCGGACCACCGTGCATCCCTCAAGAACCCTTAAGAAAGGTAGGCAAATTTTATATTATTATTTTTAAGAATATTTTTCTACTGAAATATCGAATTTGAAATTAACATGGCATCCCTGTCGCGGGATGTACGGTGGTAATATATTTTGAAACAATTAAGAATTTTAATTTCGAAATAAACTAATTAAGTAGAGAAAAAGAGAAAAAAATGGCTGAAAGTTTAGAAACACTTAAAAAAAGAAGAACTATTTTTCGATCGGCTGTTACGAAAATTCTAAATAAAATCGAAACTTCCATAAAATCAGACGATGTGTCTATCGAAGAACTGCAAGAACATGTTGAAACATTGACCGACAAATTTAAGTCACTTAAGACAACAGATAATTCAATTGAATTATTAGTCAATCCCGATGATTTAGAGAAAGAATTAGAAGCCGCTGAAAAGTATAGCGAAAATGTAATATTATGGAAGTCACGCGCAAATCAGAAAATTAGAGAATTAAATGCCGGAGTTTTAAATTTCAAAACAAGAAAGTAACAAAGAACAATTTTCAGACAGTACATTTAATGAAAAAGTGGATAATTGTGTAAAAGTTAAGCTACCGAAATTGCATATACCAATATTTGATGGAAATATAAATGAATGGCTTTCCTTTTGGAGCAGTTTTGAATCGGCCATTCATGATAATAAGTCGTTAAATAAAGTTGATAAATTTAATTATTTAAGATCGCAATTAAGATCAACCGCTTTAAACACAATAGAAGGTTTTCCTGTGTCCGAAAAAAATTACGATGCGGCTATAGAATTGCTGAAAAGTAGGTTTGCTAATAAACAATTATTAATACACAATCATATTAGTAATCTTTTAGCTATCAAGCCTTTGAGAACTTCGAATGATATATATGCTTTCCGACAATATTTTGATAAATTATCAGTAGAACTGAGAAGTTTGCAAAGCTTAGGGACAGATTTAAGTAGCATTTCAAGTGTATTATGTACAACCATTTTGAAAACAATTCCGAAAGATTTGTTAATAGAACTTAACAAGTCCGATAATGAAAAGGGATTTTATGAAATTGAAGAGCTAATGAATTTCTTATCTACTTGTTTAAACGCAAGAGAAAAGGCTAATCTAGTAATAAACCCAATTCACGAAGAAAGGAAAATGTTTATTCCTCCTGAAAAGAAAAACTTTAATTCGTTTCGAAATAACAAACAAAAAAATTATCCCACAGCTAATGATTTAGTGTCAACGAACAAAAAAGAGAATTTAAACGTAATAAACTGCGTTTTTTGTGAATCATTTCACCACTCATCGGTTGATTGCGATAGAACTAATGAGTTATCTATTGATGAAATTAAGAACATTCTAATGAAAAAGGGAGCATGTTTTAAGTGCTTAGAAATGAAAAAACATTTATCGCGTTTTTGCAAAAAAAAATATAAAATGCCGGATTTGCAACGGGAATCATAACACGTTGTTTTGTTATAGAAACGTAAAAAGGGAAAAACCTAAACAACAGACCGAAGTGTCGGATACTGCCCTTTTTGCGAATGAAAACTTGCAGAAAGAAGTTTATTTACAAACTTTATATGTTTATGTAAGAAATAATGGTTGTGAATATTATAGTACGCGCATTGTTAGATACGGCGTCTTCTAAGTCGTATATTTCAAAGTTCGTAGCCAATAAGATGGAATTAAAAAGTTTAAGAAAGGTCAGAATTACTCACGGGTTGTTTGGAGGTACCGAAACAACGGTAGATCATAACTGTTATTCTGTTAATTTAAGGGGTTTAAGGGGAGGTAAAAAGATTAAAATTGAGGTAATGGAACAAGAAAAAATTTGTGCTAATGTACCCAAAATTAGAGACATTCGTTGTATTGCGGAATTAAAAGGAAAAAATATATTTTTGAGCGATATCTGCCCTGAAGGTAAAAATTGTTTATATGAAAGAAATTTAAATGAAATACATGTACTTTTGGGAGCAGATGTTGTGGGAGAACTGTTTACAGGTAAAATAGAAAATTTATCTTGTGGTTTGGTTGCGATGCAAACAAAACTGGGTTGGACTACTATGGGCAAAATTGGCGGAAATGAAAGGGATAGTTCTCTTTTGGTCCTTTCATTATATGTAAACGATGCCAAAATTACAGATTTGTGGAATTTAGATTCTTTAGGCATATTAGATCCTGCGGAAAAACAAACTAAGGAAGAAGTCCAGAAATTAGTTTTGGAGCATTTTAAAGAAACCGTAAGACGCGAAACTGATGGTAGGTACAAAGTTTGTCTTCCCTGGTTAAGTGAGCATCCTCCCATTCCAAGTAATAAAGATTTAGCGATAAAACGCCTGCAAAATAATATTAAGAATCTCCAAAATTGCGGTTTGTTGAAAGATTACGAAGCAGTTTTAAATGAGTGGGAAACTGAAGGGATTATTGAAAGAGTGAAAGAAGAGGAAAAACTTAACACCAAAGTCCATTATCTCCCTCATAGAGCTGTAATAAAACCTAATTCTACTACCAAAATTAGACCGGTATTTGATGGATCAGCACATGTTAAGGGTTCTGTTTCCATAAATGATTGTATAGAGAAGGGACCTAATTTAATTGAACTAATTCCTTCTGTTCTAAATCGTTTTAGAGTGGGAAAGATAGGTATTGTAGCAGATATTCGTAAAGCTTTTTTACAGATATCACTAAATGAAAAGGATAGAGATTATTTACGTTTTTTCTGGTGGAGAGATGGGAATTCAGAAAACCTTGAAATTTATAGACATTGTCGGGTTGTCTTTGGGATCCGTTGTAGCCCCTTCCTTTTGGCTGCTACTCTAACACGTCACTTAGATGAAGCACCTGAGAACATTAAAGATGTTGCTATAAAACTTAAAGAATCTTTCTATGTAGATAACTGTGTAGCTAGTGTAGAATCGTTAGAAGAGTTAGAATATTTTCGCAATGAAGCACGGAAACTCTTAGCTTCGGCACAATTTGATCTTCGTGGTTGGTGTCATAATCGGTGCGAAGAAATTGGATTAGGCTTTAATGAAAAGGGTCATTTGAGTGATGCGGCTGAGGATAAAATTCCCTTACTTGGTTTAATGTGGGACACCAAGAGTGATACATTATCGTGTGATTTTCGGAATTTTAAATTGGAAAATGAGTGCATCACTAAAAGAACAATTTTGTCCTTAACTCATAAAATATTCGATCCCATCGGTTTCACTTGCCCCGTGACCTTAATTCCAAAATTACTTTTACAGAAATGCTGGAAAATAAAGGCGTCATGGGACTCCAAGCTGCCCGATGAGATAGTTAAGGAATTTAGAAAATGGACTAAGGAAATTAATGATTTGGGAAATCTTGAGATCCCGCGAAGATTGTCTAACTTATCTCTAAAAGAGGGAAACTTATCTTTACATATTTTCTGCGACGCTAGTAAATTTTCTTACGCTACATGCATTTATCTAAGAAATGAAGTAGAAAATCGTGTAACTTGTCAACTTATTCAGGCTCGTTCTAGAGTAGCTCCTCTAAAGGACATTTCCATTCCACGCCTTGAGTTATTGGCCTGTTGTATTGGAGCTAGATTGTCTAATAGTATTAAAAACGATTTGAAATTAGAAAATGTTGATACTTTCTATTGGTCAGATTCAATGGACGTGTTATACTGGATAAAACGGGAAGGTCCTTGGGCTACATTTGTAGAAAATAGAGTTAGAGAAATTCGAAAGCTTACCCCCAACACTTCATGGAATTTCGTACCTGGACATATGAATCCAGCAGATTTACCGTCACGCGGTTGTTGTGCAAAATCCCTTATTAAATCTCAGTGGTGGTTAGGACCATCATGGCTTTCAGAATCAAAGGAAAATTGGCCTAGTACTAATATTTTTCCTAATATGGATATAGTGAATTCTGAAAAAAGAAAAACTATTGTGACCGCTCCTAATGTAGAGAGTGATGAGGCACCATTTTATAATCGCTATTCTTCTTACAATAAAATTTTGCGAGTTACTGGTTGGATTTTGCGATTTTACCAAAATTCGAAAAGGGGTAGTACCGACAGAATATTCGGTCAATTAACACACAACGAATTAAAAGCGGCAGAAACAGTATTATTAAAACTTGTGCAAAAAGAATCCTTTGTGAATGAACATAATCCAAGACTGAAATGCCTGAATATTTTTACAGATTCGGAAGGAATCATACGCGTAAAAACGAAGATATTTCAACGAGAAGATGAATTTAATTTTAGATTACCTATCTTACTCCCTTCAAATCATTACGTCGTAGAACAGATTATATTTTCGAAACATTTAGAATTCGGTCATTGTGGCGTACCCTTGTTGATGACTGCGTTACGAGAAAATTACTGGGTACTGAAGAGTCGGAAAACAATCAAAAAGGTAATCGGCAAATGTATCATTTGTAAAAGACACTCAGCAAAACCACCTGATGTAGCAGAAAGTGTCTTACCTCTTGATCGTGTCAGAGAAGCCGCGATTTTCGAAATAGTAGGAATAGACCTGTGTGGGCCTCTTTATTTGAAAAAAGAATCTAAAGTCTGGATTTTGATAGTCACGTGTGCAGTTTTTAGAGCTGTGCATTTCGAGCTATTGACAGCTCTTTCAACCGAAAGCTTTATCTTGGGACTGAAACGCTTTATTTCTAGACGAGGTCGTCCTGCAATAATATATTCAGATAACGGCACAAATTTTACTGGCTGCCACAATTTATTAAAAACTATTGACTATGAAAAAGTAAAAGCGGTTACTGCGTTTTCACGTATAGACTGGAAATTTATTCCACCTTCTGCACCTTGGTGGGGTGGATTTTGGGAGAGGCTTGTTGGAATCCTGAAACGAATCTTGAGAAGGGTATTGGGCAAGTCGTCTTTAAATTTTGAAGAACTACATACCGTTATCTGCGATTGTGAAAGTATTATAAATGCCCGCCTCTTGACGTATGTTACAGATAATAATGAAGATCTTCAAGTTATAACGCTTTCAACGTTCCTACAGGAAAATACTAAAATAGGTATGCCTGAACTAGAATTCCTAGACCACAAAGAAATGAATAAACGATACCATTATAGAATTAAAATTAGAAACGATTTAAAAGCAAGATTTAGAAGCGAATACCTCGGCACATTAAAATGTTCGATCTTTAGTGGGAAAAAATCAAGATCTTTGTGTGTAGGAGATGTTGTCCTAATATGGACGGAAAATTCTAGCCGAATAAACTGGCCTCTTGGTAGAGTTATCGAACTTATACCTAGTCAAGATGGCGTTGTGCGTGTAGTAAAGTTGAAGACTGCAACTGGAATGCTAATTCGTCCCATTAAGAAACTTTGTTCTTTGGAGGTGAATGAAATCGCCTATAATCAAAGTGATGCAGTACTGCAGAAGCGTTTGACTACTCGCCATGGTCGAATTGTACGGCCGCCCGAAAGACTCCAACTGCAGTGATTGAGTTCTGTCCCCTAATGAACTCAAGGTGGGGAGTGTGAAAACACTCTTCACGAAGACATTCTGGCACCAGCAGCCGCTGATTTTCAGAACATTTTTCTTTTATTTATTTTTTTTCTTTCTTGTGCAAACGTAAAGCTGATTGGTTATTTTACGATCTTTTTTATTAATGTTCTTTTTGTACCTTTCAGATTTCGATGTAGTCTTTTTAAGAATAATGATCAAGAAACATGTAATATCTGTGCGCGCGTGTGTAAATAATCAACTTTTCTTTTTTGTGTGTTTACGTTTTGTCTCTTATTTTTGATGTGGATTTTTTGTCTTTGAAGACGAACAAGAATTAAGATTCGGACCACCGTGCATCCCTCAAGAACCCTTAAGAAAGGTAGGAAAATTTTATATTATTATTTTTAAGAATATTTTTCTACTGAAATATCGAATTTGAAATTAACAATCGATCTACGCAGCCGCCTTTTCGTCTATAATGTTAAACATTTTAAATTTCTTAAAGTTAAAAAAAATAGAATTTTCAATGTAAATTTTTAATTTCTCAAAAAAAAAAAAAAAAAAAGAGTCTAAAATAACAATTCTTCCTTATAGTGGGGTAATATTGTTCTATATCTAGAGACATGTGAATAATGACGCGCTTAATTGTTTGACACTAGATCAAGTGCACCCGCGATTACTGAAAGGATTGACAGCCCTGTTCTACCGTATTTATTTTATAGTGCACCTCTGAATGCTCATCAGTTTATTTATATTTAATATAGTGCAGCATTTAAAAAATGCACTGATGATTTTATCCATTGGTTATAATGTAAAGGAATTGTTTTGTGTGAAACTATAAAAGCATGATGAATACCATGCGCTCTATATTCTACAGAAAGAATGTTATATTACACTTCGATAGTGTATATTAATTTCAGTACGTTTGATTTAGTGTAACATATTAAAATACACTGCTAAAGACTTTTTCTCATAGATTAAAATGTAAATGTTTTGGGAAGTATGAAATCTTCCCCCAGTATATCTGCCCCCGTCCGCCATTTTGACCTCTGCATTAGAAGGGGGTAGATATCCAGTGCTGCAGCATTTCACTTTCTACGAGGGCCTGAAATCTGCCCCCAGTATATATACCCCCATATCAGAAAGGGGCAGATATCCAATGCAGAACATTTTGTCTTCGGCGAGAGCTGGAAATCTACCCCCAGTATATCTGTCCCCGTCCGCCATTTTGAGCTCAGCATTAGAAGGGGGTAAATATCCAGTGCTGCATCATTTCATTTTCTACGAGGGCCTGAAATCTGCCCCCATTATATGTACCCCCATACCAGAAAGGGGCAGAAATCTAATGCAGAGCATTTTGTCTTTGTCGAGAGCTGGATATCTACCCCCAGTATATCTGCCCCCATACGTCATTTTGACGTCACAGTAGAAGGGGGTAGATATCCAGTACTACAACATTTCACTTTCTACGAGCGCCTGATATCTACCCCCTGTATATCTACCCCCATACGTCATTTTGATATCACAGTAGAGGGAACGTATATACAGTGCTAGAACTTTTTTACGTTCGTCGAGAGTTGGAAATTCTGAATATATGTCCCTTTCTACGTATAGTTTTTATTGTTTCCGCGAATAATCATACAGTTTATTTATTTTGAAATTTATAGACGATATTTAAAATATAGCTCAAGAATTATATAATTATATATGAGGACGTGAACTTCAAAACTCACCTTATCGAAATTTTTAAAAATGAAATTTCTGTATGAATCTATTCTCTTAATGTATCTGAATTAAAAAAAAAAGAAAGAAATCTATAATCTCAGAAAAAAAAATTAAAGTGTGTTTTGGAATTGTAAAATCTTGGTGTTTACAATGAAAATTAATAGTTTTTACGCGATTTATTTAAATCTCAAAAAATTTACTTTCTGGAAAAGGCAAAATTTGAATGTCACATTACGCTGTTCCAAATCTATTGAAACTGATGCATATCCCTGGATTTCTTTAATCACGTTAAAACAGAACATTTAGATGACAGAACTATTAGATGAGATTGCTGAAGATGAATTTTCAACTGAAATATATGTATCTCTTAAATGATTTAAATTTTAAAATGTATGTTGTTAAAAGATATCAATGTCTATATTATATACAGGGTTGCTAAAAAAAATCGGTTGATCTTCTTATTGTAGATCAGAACAGCAGAAATTATTTTTGGAAATGCGTTTTACTTTTCCATATGCTAAAATGAGACGGAATATTTTAATTTTTTAGACAGTGCAGTTTTGTTACATTATTTTTAATGAGTTGGGACGTTCTTCATAATCTATGCTTGACGCATGATTTTTTTCTTTCTTGTTAATATTAAAAATACATTTTTTATTATTTTTGTTTTCGTTTTAAAGTGTTACAGACCGATGGTTAGTTATTGTTTCCAAAAGAAAAAAAAATATTGCTGGTTTTCCACCTGAGATTCATTCCTGCTGATAGCATATAGGAATAAAATAATAAAGAAAATCATGGCGGTATCATAGATTATTGAACACTTTCCAACTTCTTTTACCTACTATATTTTTCCACTTTCAGTTTTTCGAAATAGTCTGTGCATTTATGTAATATATAACATTAAAGAAATTTCGATGAATTTATTCAATAAGAAATCATCAAAATACACTTTAAATAAATTACGGAACAGACTAAAATACTTCCGAAATCTTTTGTGTATCTTTATAACAACTATAAGTGCCACATATAACCCTTTTTTCCCCTATGACAAACATTCTGTAGCATAGTTTAAGTCTGTTTTCGCACAAAAGGTTGGTATTTTCTAACACATATGGGTCATTTTCTCTAAAACAGTGATATTTTTGTCTTTGCTTCAAAAATAATGAATAAAATTGTATATAAATGAGATAAAATGCTAAAATACTTTAATTACATGTTTTTATATATGTGTATCAGGGTAAAAAGAGATTTTTTTAAACATAGGCCATTTAAATATATTTTTATGCTATAAAAATGTCATTTCGCTGTGTGTCCCTTTCTCCTCCTTAACACAAAAGTAGTTCCCAAAAGTTGTCCATCCAAATATATGTAATTTTTTTGTTGGTTTAATTAATGATAAATTTCATAGAACGCTAAAATTTGAAAAAATAAAGATTTTTTATTATTTATTTTTCTGATAAAATAATTAAAATTATTCTTTAGTTTGTTGTCACGTTGGTTGTTGTCAGAAAATGAAAGTAATGATTATCTGCTGTGACATCATTTATATTGCTCCAGAATTTCATCTGTGAATAATGGATAAAATAACTTGATATATTCTTTTTTGGAGTGTAAAGTCTGGACATGTAAAATTTGTTGATTTCCAGAAACAAATTGCTAAGTATTTTTATTGACTGTGACTACAGTAATTCTTTTATTTACTTAAATTCTATATGGAGAGCTGATTCAATTATTAAACCTCATTTTATTAAGTTTCTTTAAGCTTCCTTTAAGTACAATTTATTTTTGTGCATATAGTTATGATAGTATACAAGCTAAACCTAATTTTTGTCATTTCCCTGTGTTCATTCACTTGTATGTAAGGCGAGGGAATGAATATTGTCTCTAATTTTTACAAATTGTGAATATTTATTAGAAAATTTAACTTTTAAAATATTTTATGTAATTGTACCACAAATTTACTGTTTCGAAAGTTAAAAATGTGTGTTTTTGTAAGCTCTAATTATGAAAACATTAAAATTGTTTTAAAAAAGTTGAATTTAAGGGTGTATTTCGATTCAAACTGCTTATTTTCCGATTTATTTTTGAATTCATTTTTGCTCTCAAATACACCAAACTTTCAAAATCTCTTATTTGGAAAGTACACGAGGTGCCGTGATGGTTGATTCTTTGATAAATTCAGAAAATATTGCAATAAAAGCAATCAAAAACGGCAGTTCGAACCGATTTTTCCCAAGTGGGAGATCTGGGAACAAAAAAAAAGGTCATACTGATAAGGTAATTGTTTATAACTCAAATTCTATTGAATTGAGCGTAAAAAGACATCACATGGCACCTCATACTTACTTTATCAATCCTTTTCTAATAGAATCTTAATAGGTATATACGCTTAATTATTAATATTTGGATAAAATATGTTTCCAAAAGTACTAACGATTAAGTATGAATTTCATAGATATTTGTGTAAACACTGTTATGTAACATTTGTAAAATATGAGTCATATAAAAATATGTATGTAAATCACTTTTATTCTATTGAATGTAATAAATCATTATTTAGAAATAAACTTTATTCATATTTCATTTTATTTTGCCATTTAATCACATTACATTTAATGGTTGTACAGGTATGCACATTGCATTTATAATAAAAATGACAACTTATAATATTTTTTCAAAATATTATACCTTTCTATTTGTTTCAATTCTTGTTTTTATAAATTTTCTGCTTTTAGACATTCTTCTTTGTCATCTCTAATGATTATAACATACTGATAAGTACTAAAAAATGTAAAATAATGACTGTTGATATACATTTTTGAGTACATATGTAAAGGTTTGTATATCATCTCTCTTATATGCATCTTTTTGAGTTAGAATTTCTAATTCTAGAGATGAATTAGCCACAATTGAATCCTACTAAATTCATGAATGTTAGATCCATTCTTCTTGATCTTTAACACTAGAACCGCGGAGCTGGTCAGTTTGACCCAAATCGATGTTTAATTTCTCGCCGCGCGAAAAGCATTAATTGAAAAAAGATTTCCCTTTCTGACTTTTAATATTTTAAGGTAAAGAACAACTTCCCGTATTTAATAGCGAATAACATAAATATTTTTTCAGTTACAACCACTTATACCTAGAACCGCGAAGCGGGTCAATTTGACCCGTAATAATTTTTTTATGCTTAAATGAGAAAATATAGAACTTTTTTCGGAACTAATGGGAAAGTATATCTGCCTCACACCTAATTCATCTAATAGGAAGAATCGGAAGGGGGGGGGGAATGAAAATTTTCAATCAAGACCTTATATTGATGTGAAGAATGGATGATTGAAGTAGAAAATTACAACAGATATTTAGAAGTAGTAATGAAGTGCCTTTTATTAAGCCTTTATTGGCCGTATAGATAAGATTTCCAATGTCTAAATGTCATCGTCAAAGAAACTTTAGAATGTAGCAACTATAATTTGAAAATGATTGTGAATGCAAATGATTGATGATAAATATCTGCCTGTAAATATAAAAAATGAAATTTTAATGATAAAAATGAAAGTGACGATGGCTCTGTCTATACTCATAATATTGTTGGACTTTTTCATTGGAATATAGGTGAAAATTTATCAATATTGATCGAAAATTGGTGATATTTGTCAGATAAAAAATCGCATATGAATATGAAGCAGGAATTTGAACAAAAGGGATTTGGACTTTGTACTCATGAAAATCTGAAAAATAAATAAGAAATATCTTGTGCATGCACACGTGAAAATAAAGAAGAGGACAAAAAAACTGCTACACTAATTGTATAAAAGGGCCTAATATAAGCAAAGTTGAGCACGTATTGTTTTCAATATCTGTGAGTAGGTTTACTCAGTATATGTTTAACAAAACTAGATAAATTCAGTATCGTATTACGTTCTAGTTGCTTGCAGATGTTGATAAAAAAACGAGCCTTAAAACGTCCAAGACGAGAAATATAAGTCTGTAAAAATGTCAAAATCCCAATTGATTGCGGCTATTCTTCTAACACATTCAGACATCAGCATATGGCCCGCCACAGACGTGTGAGACATTGAGCGAAAAAACATGAGACATGCGACAATTTCATCCTGATAACAAAGAAAAAACCGGTTTGACTGCGTCATGTTTCACGATTTTTGACGCATGTCTCCCTAGTGTGTGGCGTGCCTTTAACTGTTTACCAGGGAGAAAAGAGTGAAAATGTTTTGTTCCTTAGCAATCTACATCTAACTGTCAAAATTTTAGATAATTCTAAAATAAATAAATAACGACACTTGTTTACAAAAACGCTAATTCAGTGTTTGTTGTGTGATTACACAGATGACAGGAATTTTGCTTATGACAAGCCTCTATCTTATAGGAATCAAGTGAATGCAATTTATAATATTTTGTATTTTGCTGATGTAAATGCTTGTGAATATTCAAATCTGTAATCTGAAAATCTATTAGTATACGACAATTTATTCAAGACGTAGCTGAAAAAGTGCAACAGTTTGTTTTTTATTGCCCCCTCCCCCCTTCCCCCACAAAAAAACTTGTGATTTGGGCAAGAACAGACATTAAAAACGATGAAAAATACAAACTAAGCATAAACAGTCAGAAATATCAGAATTAAAAAAATGAAAATAAAAGTAAAGATAATTGGTCAAAATATAATGTACCCACACATTTCTGGTAAATGTGCAAAACTGTTAACCATTTTTTTCAAGCAATGCATACAATAAGTTGGAATAAAAAAATCAGTAAAATTAGTAAGTAGCTTGTATTTTTTATATTTTTAAAAATTACTCTTAGATTTTATATCTAAACTTATTGGAATGAGATAATCTATTTTTAATGATTATTAAGCCCAAGTTTCTTGACGTTTAAAATATTTGTTGAATGTTTGTTCAATATATTTTTCTCATACGTAATGAAATGTAATTTTGAATAATGGCATTTTCTGAAATGTAAAGAATTTCTGCTGACTTTATGTGTAAAATATAATGTAAATACTAAGAAATGTTGAGTATTGTAAGAAAACATAATCTTTTAGCTAACCAAAATAAATATATTGACATATTTGTAAGTTGTTTTCCATCTCGGATCAAATTGACCCGCTCCGCGGTTCTAGGTATACCGAAAGTCCCGCGGTTCTACACTGCAAAAAATAACGGTGAAATTAACAGTGAAATATGCAGTTATTATATCAGAAAAAGAGGAAAACGCATTTAACAGTAAATTTTGCTGTTATTTTTCTTCAGCGCCATCTACTGACAAAATCTCAAAAATACGAATGCCAAAGAATTGGGGTACACGACATTTCGGTCCCGCCATTTCGGTCCCGCCGTTTCGGTCCCGCCGTTTCGGTCCCGAGACATTTCGGTCCCTGGCCATTTCGGTCCCGAGATATTTCGGTCCCGAGACATTTCGGTCCCGAGACATTTCGGTCCCTGGCCATTTCGGTCCCGAGACATTTCGGTCCCTTGCCATTTCGGTCCCTGGCCATTTCGGTCCCGAGAATTTCGGTCCCTGGCCATTTCGGTCCCGAGACATTTCGGTTCCGAGACATTCCGGTCCCTGGCCATTTCGATCCCTTGCCCTTTCGGTCCCTTGCCATTTCGGTCCCTGTCCATTTCGGTCCCTTGCTATTTCTTTATCGGCCACCTTATAACTTGGTTTCTGATTGATGAAGGCCTACTAAACGTTGTAAGCTCAACATTGTTCTGGCTTTTTTTAATATTTTTATTTTCCTGCCCCCCCTTCCCTCAAATTTTATACAAAGCTGAATATAATAGTCCAATAAGTTTAATCTATTGTAACTCGTGATAATAAAATCACAGCAAGTTGAAAATTTGATTAAATAATGTTATATAATTTTACACTGTCTTTATTATTATTATTTAACATAATGAATATTTTAAGTTTTATCATATATTCTTTGTATTAGGTATTTTATCTATACAAAAAACTAAAATACATATTTTATTGATTATTTTAGCACACTTTCTTAGAGTCTTTAAATTAGTGATTTCCTAACTAGGCGTGCTACGAAAATTTTTTGTTTAAAAAATAAAAATGCTCCAACGACCTTTTTTATGTAATAATTATGGGTTGCATTTTTTTTTTTTTTTTTTTTTTTTTTTCAGTTTTCTAACTTTATGAAGACAATTTTTGTGAATTAATTTTATTGAAAGTGGGCTTATTTCTTTGTAATAAAATGATTATTTTTCAATTTTATATAATAATGTAATTATTATTTTAAATAATTTTATTTTCAAATTTTAACTGACAAAACTAAGCTTTTTTAATTTATCGTTTATTTATTTATTTATTTATTTATTTGCATTGCCTTTTTGCTTTCACTTTCACAGAAAAAAAATTGACAATTCTTATTTTAATTTTATTATTGATTGAATTAATAGTTTTAAATTTCAGTAACTTTAAATATAAAATAAATAAACAGGTAAACAATAAGTTTCAGTTTATAGCTACTACAAAACATAATGATAAATTGAATATAAAACAGATTATTTATTGAGTTTATTTAAAGTAAAATTCGAAATGCGTATTAATAATTTTATCAATTTAATTAAATAAAGATTCATTAAATTAAAAATACATATATTTAATAAAATATTAATTTGATTTTAATTTTAAAATCACTAACTGTTTTGAGATTTAATTTATAGCAATTATTCATCACCATAAGTTTTTATTCAAAAATTATTATTTATTTCAAAAAAGGAAATTATTATTATTATTATTATTATTGAAAAATCAGTAACGTAACGTAATAATTAATTAAACATAATAATGCAACACTGTAACAATGCGTAAAAATATTTCTTAACAGTGTTAGGTAACATTATTATCCAGATGCAGATTTAAATTTTCTGAAACAAAGTTATAGTTTACAGTTCGCAAAAAGCAATCATATATTAATTAATTATTTTTAAAGGGTAAGAAAAATATCATAAACTAACCAATAAATGAATAAATAACATATTTATTTTGAGAATCCTTATAATTTTTATATATCTTAATGAACTTGATAACATTATAGTAGCTGAAATTTAAAAAAATATGTTTTTTCATTTTTGCTACAATAAGAACTATAAACTAGATTTTAAACAAGTAATTGATAAATAAGTCACTTAAACAATTAATAGTTAAAATAATTTTGAATTCTTATTAATAAATATGTTTGATAAAAATAATTTAATTTTAAATTTTTTTAAATTTAACAGCATAATTATTAATGCTTTAAAATTTTCTAAGATTATGTTAATTATTTAATAAAATAATGTATAACATTAAGTAAGAAACAAATCAAAACCGAGTGCCGGGAATTTTTAAACACTTATAATTTTTTATGTTGGTGTTCTTATAAAATTTGAAATATATGCATATAAGTACCAGCTAAGTACTACTATTAACCTCTTTTAAGCAAAAATTCTGCATATCAATCAATTGTCAACGCCCATCTGAACAAATAGTAATCTTTATACAAGATAGCTAGAAAAGCTAGGTAGTTAGCTTTATTCTACTTATCTTGATCTTTATACACTTGTCAGATGAAATCCCTCATTCTATAATACAATGTCCTTTTTACTCTGGAGTTCAAATGCGGACGGACCTCCCAGATTTGACTTGTGTTTATTTCGCTCGTAGTTTTTGAATGTAATAAGCATAAAAATGTTTAATGTATTAAAAAGGATTTGTAATTCCTGCATTGTTATATGTAAAAAGGTTGTTACACGTAAAAAGTTATTTCGTAGCAATAATTGTTATATGTAAAAAGATTAACGCAAACTTTTAAATCGTTATTTTAATAGCGAAATAAAATAATTATTTAAAAAATAAAATGTTTTAGTCAATCCCGATGCAGAACTTAAAAAATAATGTGGCTTTATCACAATTCCATGTTAAAAAACCCTTAAAAAAATTGTAAAATGCCATAATCTAAAAATGATGTGCTGTTAAATAATAGGATGAAATAAAGATTTCTAAAACTATTTGCAGATTTTTTTTTTCATTATTAAACACATATTGTACAAATTATATGCAACTGAAAATGTGTAGGCCATGGACATTTACTTAAGCAAATTAAATTCGACTTATACGTGTTTTTAAATTACCAGATCTTCATGATTGAGGAACTTCTATATAAATCCACAGAACAATCCTCCCCTCACTCCTGAAAACAATTACTTCTGTCATATGAAATTTGCATGGCGTTTGGATCCGCTGCAATATGTTTGAGTTTGGATCCGAGTTATACGCGTAAGCGGTTTTTGGGTACTTGTTACTTCTAATTAATCGCATTACACTAAAACTTTATGTGGCTTTCAGTTAAAAAACCAGTGTTGAATTCAGACACTTTTCTCCGGGAGGGACTTCTGTGGCTCCGGGGAGATTCAATAGAGTCCTGGGGGGATTACACTTTTTTACCACTGAAAACACAAAATCTCAAAATTTCCGGGGGGGGCATTGATAGCTCTGGGGGGAATGACCCGCCCCTGAATTCAACACTCTAAAATGTTCCCTATAAAATTATGTCAGATATTTCCCGTGCACAAAATTTCAGCTTGCTGAAGGGACCGAAATGTCTGAGGACCGAAAAGTCCAGGGACCGAAATGTCTCGGGACCGAAATGGCCATGGACCGAAATGTCTCGGGACCGAAACGTCTCGGGACCGAAACGTCTCGGGACCGAAACGTCTCGGGACCGAAATGTCTCGGGACCGAAACGGCGGGACCAAAACGTCCTGCTTCCGCATAAAAATGTATTACGCAAAACAAATTACAACCCTTCTAAAAGTGAAGGGACCGAAATGTCTGAGGACCGAAATGTCTGAGGACCGAAATGTCTGAGGACCGAAAAGTCCAGGGACCGAAATGTCTCGGGACAGAAATGGTCTTGGACCGAAATGTCTCGGGACCGAAACGTCTCGGGACCGAAATGTCTCGGGACCGAAACGTCTCGGGACCGAAACGTCTCGGGACCGAAATGGCCAGGGACCGAAATGTCTCGGGACCGAAACGGCGGGACCGAAATGGCGGGACTGAAACGTCCTGCTTCCCAAAGAATTGCACCTTGTGCGCGCTACTTCTGATTTCCGAATGTGACGAGACGAGTGGTCTATGTTTACGGAAAATCAATACTGAAGACACTAGTTTAAGACTTTAGGTAAGTGTAATCTTTATTTTCTATTGCACTGTAATAAATTATATGATTGTGTCTTTTCTCTTTATGAAATCTTGTGAAATAATTGTTAATTAAATTGATAGTCATGAATGTCAGTAGAAAATGTTAGGTCTATTTTGCGATATCTGTTTATCAAAGAAATTTTTACACGTAACGAGCGATTCCCACAGACAGATCGCAATTTATGCAAAATGCATTTAAATTAAACGTATTTTCTTTCTTTCTTTCTTTCTTTTTTTCCATAGTAAGCTAAGATCTAATGCAAGCCGTACACTAAAAACTTTTATTATCAACTTTACAAACTTTTAATTTTCGAATGTAACTGGCTTGCAAATTCTTAATTTTTAATTAGCATAATTGAAATTCCTAATCCTTGAGACTTATTTAATTTTTGTTTTTTTCGTAGTAAGCTAATAATTGAAAGTTTATTTTAATTATTATTTTATTAAATTTTGGGTAGTAATGTGTACGTTTACAAATTGGAACGAACCTTGTATTGCTTAAAGACATACATTTACATACATTTTGAGTATGAAAGTACGGCTTTAAAATTCCTTTAATTATAAATTTAATAAATCAAGTGCACAGTTTTAAAGGATTTTATTTATAATTAAAAAAATTTCCATGTGCAAAACAGTAGCATTTTTTAAAAATTAATAAAGCAAATATATTTTTAAGCCCATTATTGCTGTTTCTTATATTAGTATGTTAAGTCTAGATTTGTATTCAATTTTATAATCTTTTCCAAAATATCTTGAAATTGATATTTCCATTCGTCCACCTACTCCCTCTCCCCTTTCCCACTATTTAAAAAAACTATTTGAAATATATATATATATATTAATGACAATCAGTTGTGGCCACGAATTCAGTTATTAGTATAAAACTGTGAAAAAGACTAATATTGAAGATTGTTACATTTTAATGTTTTTTAAAGCCATGCAAATTTTATGTTCTTTGTAGATATTTCAGAGTGCCGAAGTGCCATGGAGCTTTTTTTTGCATTTATATCTCCTGTGTACTGTTTATTTACTTATAATTTATTTACTCTTTTGTAAAAGATTTTTATTATTTCTTAAAATAAATTAATAAATAATCGCGAAAAAATGCAAATTTTATCAATAAGGCTAAAAAAAAAAAAAAGAGCTTATTGGATTTCCCCCCCTTTTTGGACAATGTATGATTGTGTTAAAAATTCTAAATATGAAAGTAACTTATTTTAAGGGTTGTATAAAAGCCTGGTAAAATTTAAACAAGTTGGAAATTGCACGTGAAGCGTAGCAAATGAGGTGCGTTCGTACGATAACGAAGTTTTAAAAATATCACTCTCATATATCAATCTCATAAAACTGTAAATAATTCCAATTCAAATGCGCACAAACAATGTTCTCCCCATACCATTATTCTATGGAATACTTTTGTGTGGCTTGTAAATCAATAACAAATATTCTTTGCACCACAGATTATGCAAAATGTATATTATAATATCTACTTTATAGATGCATATCAATTTTATTACGTTCGAATGAGTGTAACACCATTAAAATGCAGTTGAAAAATTTTCCCCATTAACCGTAATGTAACGGAATACTTTCGATTGTACCTGTAATTGAACTATGCATCCGATTTTGATAAAATTTGAAATAACTCGACAAAATTATGTAATAATTATGTATTTGAAATTTCAAACGATTAAAATGCATTTGAAACTTTTTTCCCCATTGACCGTAATGTAACGGAAACCTTTTGATTGTCCCTGTAATTGATCTATGCATCCGATTTTCTTAAAATTTGAAATGACTCGACAAAATTATGTAATAATAATATATTTTAAATTTCAAACGATTCGGTTGGGTAGTTTTTGCGTTGTTATATGCGGACGGACAGACAGACGGGTGGACAGACGGACGGACTGAACGACAACAATAGGTGCTACGTATTTACATAATTACGAACGCACCTAAAAAGCAATGCTATGCTGGTGGCTTTTGTTAGTCTTAATCGGCTTTTTTTTTTTTTTTTTAATCAAAATTAACCTTTATTGGCCGAAGTTGATTTTCTACAAAGAATTTAAATTGTTACACTGCACCTTTTTATGTGTTTTTTTTTTAATTAATTTTAAAGATATTTAGTTGAGGTAGACTTCAATATAACCTGGTTTCTTAATAAGGAAGACGTTAATATTGGAATAATTATGGGTTGGAAAATTTTCAGCTAAACTTAACAAATCCATACAAATATATTTCTCTGTTTTATACTGATCTTAAGCCCCTCCTTTTTTTTTGTTTTTTACTGTTTCATGTAATTAAAAAAAAACAATAGTTGAAATCCAAAGTTTTATATTACTATTCAATCAAAAAGTTACATTTTTACAGGAAAACAAAAAATATTAAATAAGTAAAGTCAGCTCTTAGCTTTTTCATACAGGTTTTCAATGAAAAATAGCGAAACTTTACAGTGGCCTTGCGAATGGGGGGAGGAAGGGGACGTTTGCTCTGTGCATGAAAATTTAGGAGATGCCAAATTTATACTACCATCATAACTTTTGGCCTGTCATAAGAAAAAGTTGGGAGAGGGGGGCACCAAATTCGGTCTTTGACCCGGGTGCAATTTTCTCTTCGCATGTCCCTGAAATTTTATTCTGCTTCCTAATTCCTTTGACGAAAAATGTAAAAAAAAAATAATAATCCAGATTATAAAGCATGCAAGGGGAGGTTAAGAAAAAAATAATAAAAGTTTAACTATTATTATTTTTAAACACCAACCAAACATTGTGAAGCAGTTGATTACTGGAAGGCAGTCCATTACTGGCACATCTACCCTATATACAGTAGACTCCCTCAAATCCGCAAACCAGAAATCCACAACTCTCTAAAACCCGCACATATTTTATGGATGTGTAAACAATGAAATTTTCAGTTACGATATTGGGACAAAATTTGATTTTTTTAGTTTTGTATCAATTCCACACATTTTTAAATTTGAAATTTTCTTAATTATACTCTATGTTTTTTCATAAAGGAAGAATTTTTTTTTTTTTTTTTTTTTTTTTTTTTTGAAAAAATTCCAGATATTGCTGGTAATCAAAATCTTACCAAATATAAATATGCATTAATCCAGGGGTGCCCAGAGAAGGGTTTGGTGACGCAAGATGCTTCATTCAATTTAGTTTTTTTTTGGGGGGGGGGGGGGATTTGAGAAAAAGTACATTTTTTTTTGGGGGGGGGAGATTTTTACGTTTTTAATATTTCAAAATTTAATTCCAGAAATGTTCCTATGTTTTCTTTCTTTAAATTCTAGATAAGGGCAATAATAGCTCATTCTGCTTTTCTCATTTCGCTATCTCTTGAAGGTGCAATAGATTATAAGTAGAATATAATTTACAATTTGTATTATGTTTGGAGGGGAGAATGTTAAGTTTACATTTCTAATTGCCGGTAGAAATTAGAAATCAGTTCTGCTTGAAAAGAATATCATCAGATTATCCGCACTGGCAGATAATTCGCACTTGAAATTTTCGAGGTTTTTTAACACATAATCCGCAGATTATACGCAGAAAAATAAGGTACTTCTTATGCTTGCATCAGTATGGTTTGCATCAGTATAGCTTAATTCCTTCTGAATGCGATTCACCAAAATGGTATACTGTTGGGAATATGTATATGCAATATGTGTTTTTAAAAGTCTTACCTTTTTTATTTTTATTTACAGGTGCTTGTTGAACATAAATCCAAACAGGGGAAATAAACAGCGAAAGAACAGCCTAAAAGATGGCATAATGCCACGAGTATCATCATTGTTAAATAAATTATCGGATTACGAATGGTTGTAGATCATAACTTGTGGCTTGTATTTGTTGTTAAAATTAAACTTTTTTTAATTGCAATTTTCATGTTTTTTTTCCTCTTTTAAATCTAAATTATCTTTAAGACTTATTTCTAATGAAACTTGTTCAATTACAAGAAAAGAATTTTATATATAATTGTGCTTCCATGATCCCTGTTTAGGTACAATTACACGTTAATGTAGATATGGTAAATTTGCTTAAAATAGAAACAGAAAATTCTGACCTTTTCCAATCAGCAAACAAATGCTGATGGTCAAGGTAGAATTTAGTATCAATGCTTCGAAATTTTTTTTAGCTTACTTGAAATTTCATTTATCATAATTTATATTTCTGGTTTGAATTAACAATTAGTATATGTATGGGGAAACTTATATCTAACCATACAAAAGCAATTTTAAAAATGCATTCCTGATTGTTAATAATGCTAAGTTGAAACCGCAATAAGATTTCATGATTTCATGAACTGGAATATTGTTCTGATATCCTCCATTACATTTTGAGTCCTGTAACAACCAATATTACATATCTTGAAGCACTAATGGAACTCAAATAGGAAGTGCTTTGGAAAGAATTAATAAATTTTCATTTTTTATCAGCAAAGACAATTTAAAAATGCGTTAAGAAAGGAAAAATTCTACTTTTCTTAAAATTTGATCAAGAAAATCAAGCTTTTCTAAAAAAAAAAATATTCAATGATGGGGTTTTAACGAAACCGAAAAAAAAAACGAAATGATGGGGTTTTAATGAAAACAGAGCTTATAATTAAATTCATAACTGTTTTACTATCAAGGTCTCACATTGTATAAAGGTTCGTTTCTGGACACAGACGTACAATTTCTTTATCCTCCCTCCATCACACACACACACATACACTGCTTAAAATTTCAGATTAGGTGGAGTTTAATTTAAAATTTTGATCTATCCATAAAAGATGCCACAAATTTCTTCAATATTTTTTATCTCCCCCCTCCTCTTTTGCCACAAAATGTCAAACTTCACCTTACTCTCCCTCCTCCCCCCCCCCTCTTGTTACATGTCATGCTATGTTATATAAACATATACTTGCCGTTCACGATCAAAGCACTACCTTATAGAATGTATTTCACACTACATTTTTAATCTTTAACTATCTGTTTTAATTATATTTGTGAGCATAACAGTAAAAATTTGTATACTTATTTTATATGCAATAAGGTTAAAGTTTATAACCAAAAACAGCAATGAAATATTAATATGAAAGAGCAATAGGAAAGATTATTAATTTGCAGTTCAAAATATAATTTAATATATTTGGCTTAAAATCTTATCTTTACTTTATAAACACAAAATACTTTTAAAATAACTTGGAAATTTAATCTATTGGTCTTACATGCTTTTATTTTAACCAAAATGTGATGTTGCATTTCTTTTTACCCCCCTACCACCCCTTTGCCACAGTTTCTCAAACTCCCTTCCAGGCAGGACATAATTTATTGACAGCCTCGGATACAATTTCGTTATTAAAACTCACAGGCAAAAGCTTCATAAATCCCTGGATTACTTGTATCTTTTGGATAAATTATGAATGATGGAATATATTTCCTCGATTTCAATGTGACATATATATTTTTTAATTTAACACTCTATTCTGTAAAAGATCTTTGTTATTCTTTCAAATTAATTTTATTTATATAAGACCAAAAATTATGTAACTATTTAATTTCAAAACATGCATATGAATACTTTACACTTTTGCATTTCAGAATTTTATTAATCTTCATATAGAAACTTAACAATGAACTTAAGTCTATATTTAAGTATTGCAGTTAAAGAAAAAAATGTACATGTTAGCAAAACTTGTAAAAATGTAATGTTGATGTACTTGACAGAAATACTGCTTCAGAGAGAGGTGTATTTGTACTACTTTTGTAGTAAACTATTTTAATCATTATCAAAATGTTCTATTTTTGAGTGTTTTACTCTATTGGTAAACTTGGTATTAAAAGCTTGTTAATGGATTTGAAAAGAATTCACCAGTTTTTTAGAAGATACACCTGGTTTAAACATTTTTTTTTAATCTAAAAATAAATTTTAATAAGTATAATGGCCCATCAGTCCAAAAAGACACAAGACATTGTATAGTATTTCTTACAACTTCCTTTTACTTAGTGCTGTGAAAATGATTGTAGTGAAAAAAAATAAAAACCTGAGAGCCCTTTAAAGTGTGTATACTATTTAAAAAAAAGATTTTGTTAAAAAAACCTAATGTCACATCCCAGTTAACTCATGCTTTAATAGGACTATAATCATAAGTAATTAAAATTTTGTATAGCATATTATTGTCACATGTTTGATATCACTATTGTATGGAGGTATTTTTCTTTATTTCTGAAATTCTGATGTCAAATAATACAAAATTATAATTAAAAGTAATTATGTTTAAATATTCCATACACTTTTCAACCTACGTCAGTAATTTACTAGATGAAAATTAAGGTATAATTTACAGCTACTGAAAAAATTACAAATGATCTATTTAAAAGCATGTATATTATGATGGAATTAAATTAAACAAAAAAAAGGACAAATTTTAGTACATTAACTCCAAAAAATACTGAATAACTACAAACGAGCAGTTAAATCTGAAAAATAAATTTCAGTAAAATAATAACAAAAAATGCTGAAAATCTACAAAAGTACAGTAAAATCTGAAAAACAAATTTTAGTAAATTAACAACAAAAAATGCTGAAAATCTACAAAAGTACAGTAAAATCTGAAAAACAAATTTTAGTAAATTAACAGCAAAAAATGCTGAAAATCTACAAAAGTACAGTAAAATCTAAAAAACAAATTTTAGTAAATTAACAGCAAAAAATGCTGAAAATCTACAAGATTGCTGTAAAATCTGGAAAACGAGTTTTAGTAAATTAACAGCAAAAAATGCTGAAGTTATACAAGACTGCGGTAAAATCTAAAAAACGCAATTGCTGTAATTATACTGCAAAATTTTCTGGCACCCATATTGCCAGCATTTTTTGCTGTTTAATTACTGTGATTTTTTTTACAGTGCATAATCCATGAGCTGACAGCATAAGAACTTATGTTACCGCACAAGGAAAAAAAAAACTTTTATTTTATGCAAGAGTAGTAATAAGGGAATCTCTGGAAGTGAATTGGTGCATAAGCCAAAAATTAATACCACTAGTGGCTCACTCGTAGATTTATCATTGTGTTTTCCTGCTCCCAGTTTTCCATATTTTCATACTTTTGATTGTATGGCAAACACGATGTTAAACCTACCAGTCACCCACTAGTGGTATTCATTTTTGACTTATGCACCACTTCACTTCCCGCAGACATGAATCATTAGATTCCCCTATTATTACTCTTCCATAAAATAAAGGTATTTTTCTTGTGCTCGATAACATGGGTTTTTGTGCTGCCGGCTCTAGAACCAAAAGCAGCAAGAGTGGATTTTCTCCTCCGTTCGGACAATATATGATGGTGTTAAAAATTCTGAGGACAAAAGTAGCTTAATTTTTAAAAGTACTTTCCCTTAATGTTAAGGGTGTTCTTAACTGCTCCGCTCAACAAGCGCAAAACGTTTTGACACATTTACAAATTCATTTTTTAACAGAAAGATATAAAATTGGAAGGCCTGACTATCGAACTTATTTTTCCATTTCATGATAATTAAATTACCTATCCAGTTCTAAGCTATTTCGATCACTTGATTGCCCATTTTTCTCCTGCTTTTCGACCGGTTTTTCTTCTTTCGTCGAGAAATGTGCTCAAAAGTATCAACTTTGAAGGCTTGTTATGAAAAATCTATTGTGTTTTTAAAAAAACCGAAAATTGAGTGCAATTAGACAGTTTCTGAATAATAACACCTGCTAATTTCATGCATTTCCGAACAAAAATAAATTAAAGCATGTGTCACAAATTTCTCCTTTTTAATTTATGAACATCCTTAATCACAAATACTTGGGAGATTTGAGTGCATTTAACGTAATGCGAGGGATTGGAAAGAGGGCATTTGTCCTTAAGTTCTGCAGACTATTCGTAAAGTTTCTATTTGTGTTGCAGACTGCTGAAAAAAAAATCTGCTGCTGGGGTTCCATACTGCTATTTATTTCCTTAATTATTTTTTCCTTAAATTATTCCTGTCTATAATAAATCTTTGCTTTAACTAAAGTACTTCCTTTTCTTAATTTAACTGGCCATTGCATTTCGTTTATTTTTGCAAAAAAGTTTAAGATAAATTTAACATCTGTCAGTTGAGATAAACAAAATAATAATATTTTGAAAGATTTAATGCTTTTTTCCCCCATTTAATCGTAATTAAACATATTTCCTTCTGTTAGATTTTGAATTTATTATCTAATAAGACTAACGGATTTTTGATGTAACATATTTTTGGTAGTTCGACAGAATGTTCTCTCGGGAACTGGGTTACTGGCTCTTCAAAGCTAAGTATGTAAAAAAACTTTGTGTTAACATTAGGGGGTTCGCTTAGCCTTTTTCTCTGGCTACCATTATGAGCTATTGAATTTGGAACACTTAATGCTTTTTTGTTGTTGTTGTTGTTGTTGTTCTGTTAATTTCAGCATTTCAATATGAGAGCTTTAGGGTTCTGCGAATGACGCTAGGCATTATTACTAAATCCGGCTTTATACCACGATTCAAACTCTATTACATTTTACGAAGTAAAGAAATTAAATCCACTCTACAAACTTCCTAATATCTATTGGTGCCGAAAAAAAAATGCTAAAGACAATACATGTGGTGGTAGTCTTCTAAGTTGCTCCTATACCTCTATGTTAAATTATACTTACGTGCTTTATTTATTTATCTATTTTTATCATTGACAGAAGTAACCAGATTTTTCAAAATTTTGTGCCATTAAAAAAAAAATAAAAAAAAAATAAAAATGGATCTCATTGTGCATTATATAAGATTTTTGCTAAAAAAACTAAAGGATTATCTCTGCTTATCTATGCTTTCATTATTGCGTAGGGGAAAATACTTTTTTGAGAACCAAATCAAGGGAGAAATTATCCATAAAATGATAAAGCATAAATTATTAAAATCTTAGTCATTAAATTTGTGCTTGCTTTACAGCATGCAAACAGACAAATAAATGCGTACATTTAGTAAAAGGGAATATTTAATTATTAAAACAAAAAAGTTGTCACAGTAAAATAAACACGTTCAAAATTAAATAAAAAGAATTTTTTATTTTTCGTAAAAAATCCCCCATTAAAAGAATTAAAATTAATGGAACAAATATTTTTTTTCAGTAAGCTTAAAATAATCTTTTGCTTCTTTTAAGCATAGCAGGAAAAATTAAAAAATACTTATCTAAATTGTTTTACCGGATGCACTTATTTGCTTGAATAAATATATCGTCGAATACAGACAAAAATATTTTAATATAATTTTTATTATTATATATGCTTATCAGTACTTATGTTATTGAACAGGGGAAAATATTTTTTGAGAACTCCTTCATCGAGAGAGAAATTATCGATATAATGATAAAATATAAATTATTAAAATCTTAGTCATTTTGTTTTAGTTTTTAGTTTTGAAAAAACGAAAGCTAACAACAGTTTTAATATTCTTTTTTCTTTTTTTTTTTTTAAGTACGGTAAGGGGAAAAAAAAAAAAAAAAAAAAAAAACTTATCTAAATTGTTTTACCGGATGCATGTATTTGGTTGAATAAATATATCGTCGCTCGCAGACAAAAATATTTTAATTAATTTTTACTATTACCTGTGTTTATCAATGCTTATGTTATTAAGCAAGATTTTTTTTTCTTTTTGAAAACGCCTTTATGGAGGGAGAAATTTTCCACATATAATGATAAAATGTAAATTATTAAAATCTTAGTCATTACGTTTGCACCTGCTTTACATGATTTAAAAATAAGTAAATAAATAAATAAATAAATACGAACATTACTATAAAGAAAGGTTTCATTATTAGAACCAAACAGTTGTCAGTAATCTTTTAATTTTTTTCATTTGTTTCATGAATTTTAAATCTTTTAACGGGCGATTTTTCACGTTAATTTCTATTCATTTAATTTTAAGCTTATTTATTTTACAATGACAACTCTTTTGTTCTAACCATGAAATATTTATTTTTACCAATGTTCCTATTTATTTCTCTTTTTACATAATTAAAAGATAGTACGAACGTAATGACAAAGATTTTAATAATTTATATTTTATCACTATATAGATAATTTCTAACTCGATGAAGATGTTCTCAAAAAGACAATATATATATTTATATATATATATATATATATATATATATATATATATATATATATATATATAGTCGAGTCTCCCTATAACGAAACTCCATACATCGAATTTCTCTATATAACGAATTTTTAGTCGGAACGGTCCCCTTTTCCCATGATAACATTGAAAACCGTCTCTATATAGCGAAATATTTGTCTCCATACAACGAATATTTTCATAAAATGTTCTTTTTTTATTCAATTTTAAAAAAGCTTCGAAATAACATGGAATCAATTTTCCATCACGTATTCCTGATTTATCGTTCAGTGCTGAGTTTATTATATTACTTCTATCCTTGAATCTCCTTGTTCTTTAAGTTCAACGAGTTCATCCCTCTCACCATCCCACACCTTTCAACATCTTTCTCAAAACAGTGTGAATTGGATTGTTACGTATGTAAGTGCGGGATCTAGGGGGTAATTAAGGAAAAACAGTTTACAATTGCTTCAAAAAGTCGGATTTCCTATACTAGAGGATAATGTGGATTCTGAGGACGAAGAAGTTGTGGCTTGAGCAGACTTGAAAGAGAAATAGAAATTAATTAATTAAGGAACATGGAGAATTCGAAGACAATATTGCTCTCTCTAATTTTTTGAAAGTGGATGACAATCGCACTTCTGCACAGTATCCTACTGATAGTGATATTTTAAGCAGAGTTATGAACAATGATGGCGAATGTGACAATGACCACGAGAACGAAAATCTGCAACAAGAAATAAAATCATCAAGCAGTGAAATGATGAGTCCTTTTGATCTTATTAGGAGAGGACTTTAAATGGGGGAAAATATTCTTTATACAATTTTTCATTCCATGCTAAAATTTAAACATTTTTTCGAGAGTGTAACAATCTTGAAATCGAAACAACAAAAAATTACAGATTTCTTTGTCTAAAATTTATGCAAACAGAGTATTCTTTATTTGATTTTCATTAAGCTGTTATATAAATGTCTGTTCTCTTTTTTGAAACTTTAAATAATTTAGAAATAGAATAAAAGGTTAATATTTATAGTTAAACATTTCAAATTCTTAATTAAACACATCAAAAATATTATTTCTTCAAATTTTATAGATTAAATAAGAATTTTAATGTCATTCTTCATTCAACGAATTTCTCTATATAACGAATTTTTTACTGGAACAGTAGATTTCGTTACATAGAGACTCGACTGTATATATATATATTTGTCCCTCCTTAATAACATAAGCATTGATAAGCATAGGTAATAATAATAAGTAGGAAAATGCATGTCAATCCTAGAAAATGAGGTGCTTTCGTATTATAAATAAGTTTTAAAAATATTCAAATCTTAGTATGATATTATGCAGTACTTTGGACACAGTGTAGTATTCGCAATTTTTTATGATGTGTCCCTGTAAATGCTCTCAACCTTCTATTTTATAAGAAGTAACTTTTAATAAACCTCAGCTACGTATATCAATTTCGTAAAATGTGAAACAGTTTAATATAATTAAAACGGGCTCCAAAAAATATTTCCCCTTATATCATTATGTCATTAATATCATTATGGAATACTTTTGTGAAACCCTATAAATGAATAACAAATATTCTTTGCATCACAGATTGTAGAGAATGTATATTTTATTATATACTTCATAGATGCATATCAATTTTATTATTATCGAAAGAGTGTAAAATCGTTAAAATACACTTAAAACTGCTTTTCCCATTTGCCATATTGTCACGCAATACTTTTAATTGTCTCTGTAATTAAACTAGATATCCGATTTTCATAAAATTTGCGATAACTTGCCAAAAATTTTATTATTTTAATTTTCAAACGATTTTCAAAAGGGTTGTTTTCCCTCTGTTATTTAAGAACAGACGGACGGACAGACTGAACGACGACTATAGCTCTAAGCATTTACATAATTACGAACGCACATAAAAAATGAATTGTATTTTTTTTTTTATCTCGATTCGACGATATCTTTTTTCAAGCAAATAAATGCATCCAGTAAAACAATTTAAATAATTAATTTTCATTAATTTTTTTATTTTATTTTATTTTTATTTTATTTTATTTTTAATTAATTAATTAATTAACTTTTTTTATTCATTTATTTATTTATTTATTTATTTTGCCGCATTTAAAAGAGGAAAAAGATCATTTTAAGCTTACCGCAAAAACAAATATTGGTTTCTTTAATTTTAAATCGTTTAACGTGCGATTTTTCACGAAAAATAAAAGTTAATTTCTATTTGTTTAATTTTAAACTTGTTTATTTCATTGTGACAACTTTTTTGTTCTAATAATGAAATATATCTTTTTACTGGTGTTTGTAATTTTTTGTCTTTTTCCATGATGTAAAGCAGGTATAAAATCAATAACTAAGAATTGAATAATTTATACTTTATCATTGTATGGATATGTTCTCCCCTGATTTAATTTTCAAAAAGATAAAAAAAAAAACTTTCCCCTGCACAACAATGGAAGTATAGATAAGCATACATAATAATAAAAAATGAATTAAAATACTTTTGTCTGCATTCGACGATATATTTATTCAAGCAAATAAATGCACCCGGTATAAGAATTTAGATAAGTATATTTATTTTATTTTTTTTTTGCTGTACTTAAAAGAAGAAAAATACAATTTTAAGCTTACAGAAAAAAAAAATATTTTTTTCATTAATTTTAAATCTTTTAACGAACGATTTTCTACGATAAAAAAAATTAATTTCCATTCTTTTAAACTTGTTTGCTTTACTGTGACAATTAATTTGTTCTAATAATGAAATATTTCTTTATACTAATGTTTGTATTTATTTGTCTTAATACATGATATAAAGCACGCACATACGTAATGACTAAGATTTTAATAATTTATATTTTATCATTATATGATTAATTTCTCCCTCGATGAAAGTGTTTACAAAAAAATATTTTCACTGTTCAATAACATAAGCATAGATAACTTGGGTGATAATAAAAAATGAATTAAAATGTTTTTGTCTGCATTCGACGATATTTTTTTTTTTTTTTTTTTTTTTTTTTTTTTTACAGTGACAAACGTTATTGAGAAGGGAAATATATATATATATATATATATATATATATATATATATATATATATAGAGAGAGAGAGAGAGAGAGAGAGAGAGAGACAAGCATATTGAGAACTAAATTAAGAGGAAAAATTATCCATATAATGATAGAGTACCTGCTTTACATCATGTAAAGAGACAAATAAATAGGAACATGGCAACATTAACAAAAATAAATATTTCGTTGTTAGAACAAATGAGTTTCAAGTAAAATAAACAAATTTAAAATTAGATAAATGTAAATTAATTTTCACTAAAATGTTTAAAAGTAATGAAACAATCATTTGATTTCTCTCAGTAAACTTAAATTTCTCATTTTCTTCTTTTAGGCATGGAAAATGTAAAAACAAAAAGTTTAAAAATCAGTTATCTAAATTGTTTTAAGGAATACATTTATATCTTCGGTTGCAGTTAAAAATATCTTTAATTTTTTTTTTTTTTTTTTTTTTTTTTGTTATTATCTATGTTTATTCATACTTATGGTATTGAGCAGAGGAAAAAAAATTTTTTGAGAACGAAACCAAATGAGAAAATCGGTATTATGATAAAGTATAAATTATTAAAATTTTTGTCATTCCTTTTGTACCTGCTTTACATCATGTAAAAAGTAAAAATAAAATAAAATAAAATAAAATAAATATGAACATTGGTAAAAAGGAAATATTTCATTATAAGAACAAAAGAGTTGTCATAGTAAAATAAACAAGTTTAAAATTAAAAAATTGGAAATTAATTCTTGCTTTTCGTAAAAAATCGCTTATTAAAATATTTAAAACTAATAGAGCAAATATTCGGGGTTTTTTTCTTTTTTCTTTTTCTTTTTTTTTAAGTAAAAACAAAAAGCTTAATATTAGTTTAATATTATTTAATATAATATTTGTTCTAAAATTTTTTAGGGAATACTTTTCTGTGCTTGAATGTATATATTTTCGGATGCACTTAAAATATCTTAATTAGTTTTTGTTATTATCTATGTTTATCTATACTTAGTTATTGTTAAAGGGGAAATATTCTTTTGAAAACGAAATCAAGGGAGAAAATATTCATATAATAGTAAAGTATAAATTATTAAAGTCTTAATCATTTCTTTTGCACTTGCTTTACATCACGTAAAAATACAAATAAATACGAACATTAGTAAAAAGGAATATTTAATAGCTAGAACAAAAGAGTTATCATTGTAAAATAAACAAGTTTAAAATTAAATAAATGGAAATTCATTTTTATTTTTTGTGAAAAACTGAAATTTAGTGGAGAAAAAAATTAATGTAAAAAGTATTTATTTTTTCAGTAAACTTAAACTTAGCTTTTTCTTCTTTTGAATGCGGCAAAAAAAATAAATAAATAAATAAATAAAAATAAAATTAAATAAAATAAAAATTACTTATCTAATTGTTTTGTGGGATTCATTTATTTGCTTGAATAAATATATCGTCAGTCGTAGACAAAAATATTTTATTTCATTTTTTATTATCACCTATGCTTATCAATGCTTATGTTATTGAGCAGGAAAAAATATTTTTTTAAGAACACCTTCATGGAGGGAGAAATTATTCATATATAATGGTAAAATATAAATTATTAAAACTTTAATCATTACGTAAATATCTGTTTTTATGTAAAAAGACAAATAAATACAAACAGAAAATAATATATTCCATGGTTAGAATAAATTAGTTTTATAGTAAAATAAACAAGTTTAAAATTAGATAAATGGAAATTATTTTTTATTCATAGTGAAAAATCTCCCACTTAAAGATTTAAAATTAATGAAAACAAATATTTGTTCCCCAGTAAAATTAAATTTCTCTTTTTCTATTTTAAGCATGGGAAATGTAAAGACAAAAAAGTTATCTATATTGTTTTAGGGAATACATTTATTTGATTGAGTAAATGTATCATGGGATGTAGTTAAAAATATCATAATTCAATTTTTTTTTTTTTTTTTTTTTTTTTTTTTTTTTTGTTACTATCATTATTTATCCATACTTACTTTTTTTAACAGTTTTAATCCGGAAAGAAAATATCCATATAATAATGAAGTATAAATCATTAAAATCTTGCTTGTAGCTACTTTACGTAAGGTAAAAAGACAAATATAGAACATTAATAAAAAGAAATATTTCAATGTTAGAATAAATGAGTTTTCACAGTAAAATAAACAAGTTTAAAATTAGATAAATGAAAATTTATTTTTAAGCACAGTGAAAAATCGCCCACTTAAAGATTTAAAATTAATGAAACAATTATCTGGTTTATCAGTAAACTTAAATTTCTTCTTTTAAACGTGGGAAACGTAAAACCAGAAAAGTTTATAAAAAATGTTTTAAAGTTTAAAAATCAGTTCCCTAAATTGTTTCAGGGAATAAATTTGATTGCTTTAATAAATATATCATGCGATGCAGTTAAAAATATCTTAATCCTTTTTTTCTTATTATCGATAGTCATCTATATTTACGTTAGTGAACAAAGGTAAATATTATTATTATTATTATTATTATTATTATTATTATTATTATTATTATTATTATTATTATTATTATTATTATTATTATTATTTCTTTTGCGAGATAAATACGAACATTAGTAAAAAGACATATTTCATTATTAAGACAAAAGAGTTTTCACAGTAAATGAACAAGTTTAAAATAAGATGAAGGGAAATTAAATTTTATTCATAGTGAAAAATCATCCACTGAAAAATTTAAAAGTAATGAGAGAAATATTTGATTTATTAGTAAACTTAAAATTCTCATTTTCTTCTTTTAAATTCGGGAAATGTAATAAAAATTGTAAAAAATTATTTACCTATATTGTTTTATAGAACACATTTATTTGTTTGAATAAATATATCGTCGGGCGCAGTTAACAATCTCTCAATGCATTTTTTGTTGTTATCTAATCTTATCTATACTTACGTGATCAGGTTTTATTTATTTATTTATTTATTTATTTATTAAGAACCGCATTAATCGAGGGAGAAAATATCCAAATGGTGATAAAGTATAAATTATTAAAATTTTGGTCATTACGTTTGTTGCTCTATTAAGTCAAATAAAAAGATAAATATGATTATTTGCAGAAAGAAGTATTTTATTTTGGAGCAAAGGATTTTTTCACATTAAAATAACAATGTACATATAATTTAACAAATTACAAGAACCGTTCGGAAAATGACTTTTTTGAATGCTAAAATTTAATAATAATAAAATCTATTTTAAAAAAAGCTTTTTTTATAAACAAGACATATTTATTTTACAATTAAAGCTAAATAAAGGTGAAACATCTCGAAGAGATTGTCATTTATGCATTCATTTTCCTCCTAAATGATATATTATTTTTTTTAAACAAAATAAAGAGCCGATTAGAGGTCTGCACGGGCCGGAATTTCCAGGCCCGGGCCCGGCCCGGCCCGTTTAAATTTTTTTATTTTAGGCCCGGTCCGGCCCGTACAAAAATCAGCGAAAACAGGCCCGGACCGGCCCGTTTTGGCCCGTTACAATTTCTACGATTTCTAAAAAATTCAGATTTTTATCATATAAATAAGATTCCTTTAAAGAATACTGCATACATATCTATGGAATGATTTTACAGTATATTTTACAGCAAATACACATTAACAACATTAATGATTACTTAGATTCTTAGGCTTTCAACATTCGAATAAAGATTCATTAAAAAATTAATATGGCTTAGAATAAAAGAAAAAAGAAAGAAAGCTAAAAACATCGTTAATTTTGAAGCTGTTTAATAAAAGAAGATTTATAAATATATTTCTATATCATTTTATTATAGATTTCAAATACAAATTCATTCTTAAATTCAAAGAAGCTCCTTTCTGATACATTTCTAAAATCATTTTTTTTTCTCAGAAACGCATAATATTAGCAGATATCTTTATTCAGAAACTATATAATCGAATGGCGTTATCCATTTTTTGATACAAGCAATTTAAGAATACTGCAAACAAAAAAAATACTGTCATAATTAGTGTTTTGAATGGAATTTCCGGAAGCAATAGCAATGGAAGGGAGAAAAACCTGCAATCATTTGAGAAACTATTACATCTCAACAAGGTTATACAAGTATTTTATTTACCAAAAATGAAAAAAGCTATTCGATTCCAAATCCCTTCAATAGTTAGGCTTATCACTTTTATACTTTTACAATTTAAAATTAATCAGAAAATGTGTCAAACTTTCGCATTATTGAGAAATTAATTTAAAAATCATCAAGAAGTATATATCAGAAGACTAAGCTAACTTAAGTTCTTTATCGCTGTTAATAATTTTACAAATCATGTTTTCTGCCAATAATTAAGTCTAGTACCGGTCCGGCCAGTCTATATGTAGAAAAATAATGCAAGCGTGATCTCGAACCGGCATGAGTCAGCTAAAAAAATATTAAAACGGGTTACACATAATGTAATTCTCCGATGCCAATACACTGTGCATTTTTACATTGATGCTGTCAAACTAGTATGGCCACATTTATACTTATTCTCGTTAAAACCATTTTCGTTGAAAATAGCTCATATTTTATAGTTTCTGCTTAAAACTTCAGAACGGGCCGGCAGGCCCGAAAATTTTTTTATCGGCCCGGCCCGTCTGGCCCGTTCAATTTTTATGCCGGCCCGCCCCGTTTATGTTGCTTGTCGGCCCGGCCCGGTCCGTTGAAAAACTATTCTAAATCTGCCGGCCCGGCCCTTTAGAAAATTCGAAACGATTCCGCCTGCCCGGTCCGGCCAAGCCCGGGCCCGTGCAGACCTCTAGAGCCGATATTGTTTTTTATTTACTGAATTCATTTAATTTCTTGTAACACTTTGAAATTTTAAATGAAATTTCAGTTCTACAATTTTTGATATTGCGAATTTTTAAACTTCTGAACATCGCACATTTTCAAATTTTACACCGTCGTACAAGAGGAAAAAATTACTATTAAATGCAATTAGTTTGAAAGCTGTATCTCAATTTGTTTTTGAGTTACTAATTTTTTGTAGTTTTTAATACTTTTTTGTCATTGTAGCAACAGAAGTATCCCATTTCCGTTGAAAGTAAACGGAAAATAGTAGATTACTGTATCTTTTTATTAACAAAAGAAAAAAAACATGATTTTTATGATGATCAAATCATGGCTTACGTAATAACAGTCACATATTACGTACCCCATAAATTAAACATTAATATTCCTGGATCAATCAGAAAAGAAATAAAATGCAGACACCACAAGGATTCAGATATGTCTCAGATAGATCTATTTTAGACCAAAAACAGCAACCATTTTCCAAATGGTTTAAAATTAGATAAATGGAATTTTTTATCATTAGTAATAGCATTATTATTGTTATTATTATTATTATTTTCGTAATGAAAATCGCCCGCTAAAAAAATTAAAATTAATGAAACAAATATTTGGTTTCTCAGTAAACTTGTAATTCTAATTTTCTTTTTAAAATCATGGGAAATGTAAAAAAAAATCTGAAAAGTTACTTATCTAAGTTGTTTTACCGGATGCCTTTATTTGCTTGGATAAATATGTCATCGGATACCAATAAAATATCTTAACTCATCTTTTTTATTATTATCTATTGCTTATGTTTGCCTTTTGAAAACTTTTGTTTGTTTGTGGTTTTATTTCCTTTTCTCGATTCAGATAATATTCACATCTTTCCTTCGCCCCCACCCTTTTTAGGGTTTTGTTCATCTAACGAAACCCTATTCGTACCTGTCCTCTGTCTGTCACAGAGTCCGTACACAAAAGATAAGATAAGATCGACAAAATTCCAATAGATCAAAAATCTGGTAATTATGAAATCCCCATCACTTTATCTAATAATGTTAAAAAAGTCTACATCGGAATGACTACGCGGCAACTTTTAATTAGAATTAAAGAGCATCATAGAGATATTAAATAATATAAACAGAATACTGGTCTTTCTCGCTTCTACTTGGCGAACAAGGATTGCCGTATTAACTTTGATGAGGCCAAAATCATAGTTCCGTGCATTAACCCAGTTCAAAGTAAAATAAGAGAATCTATCGAAATCATTGCACGAGAAAATAAACCATGTAATGATAATTTATCCTACAATATACCAAAAATATGGCATAACATCATAAAAATCATTAAATTTTTATTTCGTTACAATAATTTAATTTTTACTCACGTGTAAGTGGCAACATTTTTAAACTTTTAATTCATTTCGATTTTAATTTATTAGAAATATTATCTCTCGATCAAGATGCAAACTTAGTCCTTCCGTTATCATATTTTCCTGAAGACGCCCGCAGAAGACGGCGCGAAACGTTGATATTTTTATTTTATTTTAATTGTACAAGTGTACATTAAAATTCTTGTTTTGTGCACCACTGAGCAATGTGTTGTATTTTAATAAATACATTCTCATTAGTTAAATTTTATGGTGCAACTGCCCTGTATATATTTATAAAAAATTAGAGAGTTCAAATTTTGTATACTTACACCTTAATGCCTCTTGTCACACAACAAGTCATAACATTTTGAAAAAGACTATTACTTTAATTAAAATATTTTTTTTTTAATATCATCAGCTCATTCTTTTTTCTAATTATTGCACGCAAGTTTTAATAGATATAAAAATTAGTATGTGCGTAACATAAATTAATGGATTAAATAAATCACATGATAAATGAGCTTATTTGTTTTATTTTCATTACAACACATCATATTTATCATCTATTTTGACACGCGAAGTGAAATATTTTATTTTTCATTTATTAAATTCCTATTCATTTAAATTACTAGCCATCTCTGGTGACCAGTTTGGTCTCCCTTAAATTTATGCTACAGTTTACTTTTATTTATAATTTTATTTACTTACGTACCTTCACTAAATCTGCAGATTCTAATAGAAAAATCAACAAATTAGTGCGATCAAGGCAATATTTAAGGGAAGAATTCAGTATTCTGTTCTGGTTGGCGCGATCGGCGAATATATCCGAAATAGCGCCGAAAAACTGTTTATCAAATTTCAGGAGGCGAATTCCTAAATATAATGGTGCTGCCATTTATGCAAGGAATGATTAATTTTCTATTGACAATTTTCGTTTTTTAATTTAATGATAAGGTGTTTTGAATCAAGTATTAAACGAAACCCTCTATGGGGTCTGCGATCACACTTACTCACTAGTTTTAATTACCATCCATTATTATTATTATTATTATTATTATTATTATTATTATTATTATTATTATTATTATTATTATTATTATTATTATTATTATTATTATTATTTTCTGCAGGTGAAACAAATTTATTCGTAAAATATAGCCAATTTAAAAGAGCAATATAATAAAAAGTAATGGAATTGTTTTAATAAAAAGATATTTTCTTTCATAGAAATACAAAAATAATGATATAAATCATTATGATTATCACAATTATTGATATGAAACGTGATAATATTTCTTTTTAGTTTTTTGGGGGGTTATCATTCATATCAGGTTCAACATTTGTTATTTTGCAGATTCGGAGGATAAAGGTAAGGACAGCAACAATTTAAAAGGAAAAACTAAAGGTCCCCAAAAGTAAATATAAGCAATCGATAATAATAATAAAAAAAATGAAATATGATATTTTATTGGTATCCGTCGACATATTTACCTAAGCAAATAAATGAATCCGGTAGAAAAAAAACTATAATTGTTCACTTTTTTTTTTTATCTTTTTTATTTTATAAGCTTAAAAGAAGAAAAGGAGAATTTTAAGTTTACTGAGAAACCAAATATTTGTTTCATTAATTTTAAATCTCTTAGCGAGCGATTTTTCACTAGGAAAAAAAAATCCATTTATCTAATTTTAAGCTTATTTATTTTTCCAACAATAAAATATTTATTCCATGCAAATAATCTTACTTGGTTTTTCATTCGTAATTAATAGTTTAACCTAAAAATACGGCTCAGTCGATTTGTGCACTTTATTTTCAATAATAATGCCGTATTTATTCGTATAAAATGCTGAATTTTTTGTAACATTTTATGCCTAAAACGTGCGGTTGCATTATACACGAAATATTTCCGATAGCAATCTAGAAATTCATTAATCAAAACACATATTTATAATTATTTTAAGTATAAGCATACCAATACACAAATACTAAATAACTATATTAAACAAACATTAATTTTAAAATTCGCTATATTCAAAATTTAAAATAATTGGATAAGTACGATCGCAGATCGCACAGAGTGTTTCGTTTAACATTTCTTCTAAAACAACTTATCCTTAATTAATAAATCCAACTTGTTAATTTATAATCATTAAATTCTTACATAAATGGTAGCACCAATAAATTTAAATTTAAAATATTTGTAAAAAGAAATTTTTAATCTTAATCAAATTGAAAATTTTCAAATAAAATCATTTAAATAAAATCCAAAATTCCAAATTTTTTTAAAACCCGAAATTAAAAAAAAATTAGTGGATATATAAATAAAATCTTAAATTTCTAAAAACGAAAAAATTTTTTCAAACGAAATTTAAAAAGCTAAATCATTAATAAAGCACAATACCTTTTAAAATAGAACGAAAATTGAATTCCGAAAACTATGAATGTCAGATGAAGGAAATCTTACTAATATAAACCTTAAATTTAAAAAAAACGAAAAAAAAAAAAAAAACGAAATTTCTTTTCATTAAATCCATCTTAATATGAAAATTTCAAGTTCCGGGGATCGAACTAAAAAACTTCTGTTTACTAGCGAGACGCTTTACCTCGAAACTATGATATCTGCACGGAAAACGTTGAAATTAAGATTCTCTTTTAAAATTTAAATCTCAAAAATGAAATTATACATGATGCAAATATATACGTGAGTGAGTAAAGAAATTTATTGCTCGGAAGTTCGGGAGAGGGGGGGGGGTTATGAACCATAATTTCCAAAGATTTTTCTTTTCCTATTTTTCAGATTTCCTGCTGTTAACGTAGCACAGTGAGCATTATACACATAGTTTTCAGGGATTTTTCCTGGCGGAAATTGGGCGGCATATCTATCTATATTATAAAGGCCAAACGTATCTGTGCCTAACGCATACGTCATTTTGCGCATGGCAACACTTTCAAATTTTAAATGAATTTCGGTATTGCAATTTTTGCTACTAAAAGTTTTTAAACTTCTTAATGTCGCATATTTTCTATTTTTACACCATCGTGTAGGAAAAAAATGTACTTTTAGATGAAATTTGTTTGAAAACTGTATTTTAATTTGTTATTGAAATATTAATTTCTCTGTAGCTTTTAATGCCTATTATCTAATCGTGGCAACAGGAGTACTACATTTCTGTTTAAAGCAAAGGAAAAAAAGGGGAAAAAATGAGTTCTGTATCTTTATGTTGTCATTTCCTCATTTAAAAGGGAATAAGTAGAAATTTAAATATCTTCTGTTATAAAACCCGGTGAATTTTGACTTCATTTACAAAATTCGATTTACACGTAAAAGAATATCAACGGTTTAATATCTATTTCAGGTAATAGCATTGAGACTTCAAGTTTGAAACATAATTATCAAATTAAAATGAAGATTTTTTTTAAACCTGAATACAGATGTGAAATGTTCATTTGTAAATTTTGACATGGTGAAAATAATGCCGGGTTTAGATATCACGGGGGGGGAAAATTCTATGATTGAGTCAAAGTTGAATAAATTTTGCTTTTTATTATTTTGGAATACTAGCATTAGAACATTAATTGATAAATTTATCATAATAACATATCTTTATTATTTCTTACTGCTTACATATACAATTAAAGCTTAATTTTAACAATTTCTACAACTGCGTTTTATAGAAATAGTATTTTGTTAATTTGAGATAAATATAGTTTGTTTAAGAGTTAGACGTACCAATATAAGATCCATTTTTTACTATAACTAATTTTGTAGGTTTATTATAAGTTAATGAAACAGTTCCTTCTTAAACATTTTCTTTCGTCAAAATTTGACGGGTTCTACCTTGCATGAATAATGTACGAATACGAATTATATACGAATAAATGCCGTAAAACGAAACATCACTCTTTCGAGATTTTTTTTACGCTAATTACAATGCTTTTTTTTTTTTTTTTTTTTTTTTTTTTGAAGGCGGGGGGAAGGAGGTTTGTGTTTAAAAAGTAAAAAGGAATCATTATAAGATCACTCATGCCTCTGCCTGTCCCTCTGTCACAACCATTTTATTCGTAAACTAGAGAAATTTACAATTGTGTTATTCGTTTAAAAGAATTACTTTCAGAATACTGAGCCATATACGTACAAATCTATAGATCATATGCAGAGCTGCACAGACAAAATTTAATATTTCCCTGTGTAACTTCACTTTTAAAAATAAATCTGTGAATCCATGGTAAATCTATTTACAGCAAATTTTAATTGTTGTATCACTTGATTTCTATACAATGTGCTCCTAACCGTCCTGGTGTTTGAATCCGAGACTTTTTAACAGTGAGAGAACATCTTTACTGACTGAGTTATAGAAGCTGTTACTGAAAGTACAAAGTATGTCTTTTATGATTTAGCGGGGAAAAATCCATTGTACTAATGCTTCTCAAAGATATCGCTTCGAATATATTTGTTAGAAAATCCGTAATCTGTTTTTTTTTAATTTATTTTAGACATAACACCTATTATTTTTTAAATCAATTTTAATTTTTAACTAGTTTAAGTAATAAATTAAAAAAATCCAATGTATTTTTTTACAAAAAAATATGAGTATAATTCATTTTTTAAAACAATAACATTTTAATTTTTTTCTCGATATTGTCGCACACTATTTATTTTCTAATGATGTAATAATTAAAACTATCACTTAGAAATAAGAGAAAAATAAACAGAAAAAAAGTAATTTTTTTTATTTTAGAATGATTCTTTTACATTTTCGTTACCGTATTCATTTTGCATAATATGTTTTTTGTATATTAATATATTTTTTATAACGCATTTACCAATGAAATAATAATTATAATAATAATAGCATCGTAATAATAATAACAGATTTGAAATAATACTATGTAATTTATCTTTAATATTACCAAGCTTAGCATGTGGAGAAGGGAAAAACTGCAAAGTGATTGTCAATAAAAATCCTCACTAACTCCAAGAATATTATTTTTATCTAAATTATTCTAAGTTTTAAAAAATAAATAAATAAACTCCCTTCTTTAATATGTCGAATAAAATTTCAAAACAATATTAAAAGTGTGTAATTACAAGTTTTAACGTAGATAAGAATATTTTAAAATAAAGATGACAGAAATTTTTATAAGTGTGCTTCGCATGCTTTGTGATATCACATTACTTAAATCGCTAGACACATTTTGCAACATATGAGGTTTGACAGTAATTGAAGCGGAACTTAAGAAAAATAAAAGACATGTTAATATGGATTTTTTCGCTTGCAAGCTTCATCTATACTAATAAAAGAACAAAACGCTCTGTCTGTCTGTGTGTCTGTGTGTCTGCGATGGCTAGCAAAATCTACAGCATGTACGAAGCTCAAAAATTTTTTGAGAGTAGCCCAATGTCTCTCCTGATGCACCTGAAGCTCAGAATTTCAAAATTCTGTTTATTAACGGAATAATTAATTAAATTCCAAAGCTCACTCTCATAAAAAATCGCCTTTTTTAGCTTTTTTTTCCTTTCATTTTCTTATGGTTGATTGGTTGCATAAAATTTTCGCAGAAATAATTAAAAAGGCTGGGACAGACCTTTAAAATTCATAGACTGGCAAACTGTCAGTATAAATGATGACTTTTTTTAAATCACAGCTGCTGTACACCATGGAGAAAAAGATAGGTGGAGGCGAAGTAAACCGAAAAAAAAAAAGGTTTGCAATATTAAACCTAGTGATGGGCGATAACGAGAAGTTTTTCTCGATTTTCTCGATTGTATGAACATCTCGATAACTTTCGATTGTGTAAAATTTTTCTCGATGACTCCAGTTTGCAATTGCTTTTATACCATACAGGATTCAATTTTATCAAGAGTCTACTACAGGTGAATGAGTCAGTGTTAATAAAGACATGACGGATTCGTAATCTCGAACTGAACGTTAAATTTTGAAAACTGCCCCCCCCCCCCCCAAGGTAACGGAGTGTGTGTGTGTGGGGGGGGGGAATATATAAAATCGAGGTGCATAAGATCAATAAGTGGTCACATGCCAAACAAACACTTCCTGCTTATCTAAATTCCATGTATATTATAAATATTATTTATTGCAAAATCCGTAGAAAAAAAAAATCCGTAGGAAAAAAAAAAAAAAAAAACATTTTGGAACTGCCGACAGAAGTCAAAACTTGAACAATTACGTGTGTATTTTTTTAATCGTCAGGAAATATTTTATTGTGCAGGAAATACAAACCAAGTAACCGCGGTAAGTTAACGCCTACACGCGAGAGGAGACCAGAGTCCCAGCAGTGGTGAACAATATTTATATGATGCAGATGTCATACACGCACCACATTGGCACGATGTTTTCCAGATGCCGAGTTAGCGAAAACTTCGAAGAAGTTTAAGAAATTTAAATTTCAACCCATTATGGGTCCTTAACGTGACCCAGAATGACGGGAGAAACTTTTTTTATGCTAAATTGGTAATGTATGAAGCATAAGCTTTCAATAAACATATTACATCAAAAAATGAAAAATGCCCCCCCCCCATGGCCCCCTCTCCCCCCCCAAAAAAAACGGTGCTATGGGGAAAACCGTAAAACTGCAAAAAGAGCGGCGACGAAAAGTTAGCTATGCTATAATTTTTCTCGCCGCTGTAGCTCCCATACAAACAAAGTTATAGCTTTTTAAAAATTGAAATGAAGTGAAGAAATGAGTAAAATTATGTTGGTAAATAACCAACAGGGGGGGGGGCGGGTCAATAGCCCCGCTTGTGCCATATAGCTTAAACTTTTAAGTTAAAATTGGTAGAGAAAAAAATGAGCAATATTTTAAAGTGTATGTTGGGGGGGGGGGGTCAAGCCCCTCACCTTTGGAAGAGGTCCTCAAAGAGGGAACTTTAAAACAATGCCCCTAGGTTACAGTAACAATGTGGCTAGTTCAATAATTTTTTTCCATCTCAAAAAAATTTCCAATACGGCTAAGGACGTTTTCAATAAAAAAATTCGATCTAAAATGATAAAAACACAAAAAGCTTCGAAAAATGCCAACCCTCCCCCCTCTCCCGCCGTGTGAACCACATTCGGAAGGGGGGGGGTAAGAAAGCATCATAATATGAAAGAGTAATTCGAGATGATATACAACATGACGGGTTTAAAAAGTGAAAATTGTCCCCCTCCCTTGACCCCCGTCAGTCCAACCCTTTCGCCCCCAATTTCCTGCAGCAGACATTTAATTTTTTTTACATTTGATAAATAATATTTACCGAATGATTCGATGAAAAAAAAAAACACTTAAATTGATACGTATTGTAGAAATCGCTACAGTTTTAAACATATGCTCGTCCCCTCTCCAGTCCCCTCTTTGAATTTTTTTTTCTTTCTTTTAATAAATAATATTTATTGGGGGGGGGGGGTACCACGTACGTGACAGCATGGTAAGACTAAAATACCAGAAACTTTGAAAAATAGGTCTTCATTTCACAAGTTATTGTCATATTTTCATACTTGTTTCTGTACTTCGTTTTTCGATAAAACTTTCATTTCACAAAGCTTCATCGACAAAACGCCTCGATAAAGCTCGTCATATCTATTCTCAACGAGAACGAAAATCATCCTTATCGAAAAAGGCATTCGTCAGCAAACCACAAGATTCTCGGAGTGCCGCTTTTATCAAGGTTAAATTTCATCTGGATACCTTCGATAAACCTATTTCAATCGAGGTTAGTTTTCATCGCGATGAAATGATTTTCTCGTTATGCCTGACTTTATCGCGATGAAATTTGCTGAAATAAGAGGCATATACGAAAGCTCTTTTAATTATTCTTTAATATTATGAATCTTTCTACTTTTGGAGTTGAATTTTAAGGGGCGGGAGGAGGGGAGGGGAGGGGAGGGGGGAGCGATGAGGGGGCGAATTTTTTAAATCTTAGCTATTTCGACAATAAATGTTATTTTTGGTGCGGATTTTTTTATGGAACTCTCCGGTAAATATTATTTATTAAATATAAAGATTTTAAAGTGCGGACTGCATAATTTTTAGGTGTAGTCTAGGAAAAATAAGTGAACCCACGGGTGACATGTAAATTTCAAACCTGTTTTTTTTAACCCGTCATGTTATATGTACATCATCGGAATGTTTTCGCACCTCCCTTTCAAATTACGAATCTTTCTCCTCCTGGAGTTGAATTTCAGGAGGAGGGGGGGGGGGGGAGAGAAACAGATAAGAGGGTGAATTTTTTAAACCGTTGCTATTTCGACAATAAATATCATTTTAGATGTAGAGGTTTCTTTTATGGAACTCTTCGGTAAATATAACTTATTAAATATAAAGATTTTAAAGTGGGGGGGTACGTCATTTTTAGGTGTGTTCTGGGAAAAATGAGTGAACCCACAGGTGACATGTAAATTTCAACCTCTTTTTTGGATCCGTCATGTTATATATATATCATCGGAATTTTTAAGAACCTCTCTTTCATTTTACGAATATTTCTCCTCCTGGAGTTGAATTTCAGGAGGGGGAGGGGGAGCGATAAAAAGGTAATTTTTTTTTTTTTTTTTTTTTTTTTTAATTTTAGCTATTTTGACAATGAATATCATTTTAGATGTGGTTTTCAGAGGAGCGCTCCGGTAAATATTATTTCATAAATACAAAAGTTTAAAATGGGGACTGCGTGATTTCCTGGTGCATTCTGGGTAGAACATTACGGCCACGGGTGAGGCGTAAATTTCAAACTTTTTTTGGATCCGTTATGTGATATGTCATAGGAAAAGTTTCGGAATACTCTTTCATATTATGGACCTTTCTCTTCCTGCAGTTTAATTTCAGGACGGGGGGGGGGGCGACGGGGAGGGAATTTTTTTAATCGTAGCTATTTCGAGAATAACTATCATTTTAGAAGTGGTTTCTTGATGGAACCTTCTAATAAAAATTACTAATTATAAACATTTTAAAGTGGGGGATGCGTGATTTCCGGGTGTATTCTGTTAAGAAAAATTAAACCTGCGGGTAAGGAGTAAATTCCAAACTTTTTTTGGACCCTTCATGTGATTGATTATTGGAATGTTTTTCGAATCACTCTTTCACATTATGAACGTTTCTCCTCCTGGGGTTGAATTTCCGCAGGGGGGGAGGGGAGCGATGAGGGGTGAATTTTTTAAATCGTAGCTATTTTGAGAATAAATTTCATTTTAAATGTGATTTTTTGATGGAGCCCTTTGGTAAAAATATTTTATTAAATATAAACATTTAAAAGCGAGGCTGCGTGATTTCCGAATGTATTCAGGGAAGAAAAAAAATAGTGGAATAGTGAGGAGTAAATATGAAGCTTTTTATGGACCCGTCATATGATAAATCAACGGAAGTTTTCAAACCACTCTTTCATATTATGAATCTTTCTTCTCTTTTCCTCAATTTGGCCTCCTTACAGAAGCGCTTTTTAAACTTTTTTGAAATCATTTCGTTTTTGTGAATTCAGATCTGATTTTTTTATAGAGACTTCCAATATATAATTTATAATGTATGAAAAATTCACAAACTATGAGACCTTGTATTCCGGGTGTTGCAATAGTTGGAATTCTAAGGGTAGTGTTTTTATATATTTTGTTGACTCCTCTTTCGTGATATATCATCAGAAAGCTCTGTTATTACCATTTTATTTCATGTACCTCCCGCGCTCATCCCGCCTCACTTTGCCCCCGCGGGAAACTCTTTAATAAATTTAACCGACACCCATCATGCGAAGAATTGTTGGAAAGCCTAATGACCATTTACTCACATTATGCATTTTCATTGCTCCTGCACTACTTTGCCCCCCCCCCCCTCCGAGTGGTCGTTTAATGAATTTCAATACAGAGTCTTCTAATAATGGGAGAATTGTAGATCGTATCTCAATATATGTACAAAAATCAATAAAAGATTTTGATCACTTTTAATATCTTTTTAGTTTATGTTCTTTCACTAGGAGTGCTTTTGATTATTTTTTCTTTGGCCATTTTGCTACTCGTGACTTTACAACTTTTTAAAACCAAGGAACGCCGTTACATGACTTTTCTACTATTGCGGCTCCATTATAACATCCTTTTGGTTTGTTGTTGTTTTTTAAATTCATTTGTTTTCAGTTTGCATGTATTTATTAAATTATGCTTTTTAAACATGTAATAACAAAGATTTTAATATAATCGATTGTAAAAACATCTCGATTGTAGATTCTCGAAATTAATCGATGACTTTATCGAATGCGCTTTTTTACGATTACGATTTTTATCGAATAGGAAATTTTTGAGAATCGCCCATCACTAATTAAACCATTTATCGCTGAAATTTTAATGTCTCAAACAAAAGCACGAGGAAGGAATTTTGTATTAATAAAACGAATCGAAAGAAATGAATTACAGTTGAAGCATATTTTACGAAGAAATAGTAATTTTTTAAAATGGTTTTTTTCTATTATATTATTTAGGTTAAAGTTAGGTTAAAGTTAAATTACATTTATGTTATGGTTAGAATAAGGATATGTTACAATAAAGTGAAGGCTAGGTTACATTTCTGTTATATTTAATTTACGGTAGGGTACTGTTAAGTCGCTGTTATGTTACAGACAGGTTCTGGTTACGGTACAAAAGTTTAAGGTTAGGAATTTATACACAGAGTGAACATTACGCAAGATTAGATTAAAAAAAACACTTACTTTTGTTAAATAGCTCTGAAATTATAATACTATATACCAATCTTTTAGCTACCATCGTGTATCGATTTCATTCATGGTATAGTCGGATTTAAGAGTGATATAATTAGTTTGAAATTCAATATATTTCACTTGGGATTTGTATGTGAAAATAACAATTAGTTACGTGACTTAACAGTGATTTTTACGGGTAAATATCAACTTTTTAACACGAAAATCATGCAATCGTTGGATACATATTCCCTCCCGCGTTTTTCATTGCTCATTTTGAGTATTTTTCGAGCTTAATATTAGTTGTTGTTTTTAAAACCGATTTTTCACACAGTCAGTGGCTACGTATTTCAGACAATGCATTTCTGCATGTAACGAGTTAATGATAAAATCATACAAATTTCAAGTTCGTTTAATATTGTTAATACGGACCCGGGCAACGCCGGGCGGGTCAGCTAGTATTATTTACAATGCCTTTCGAAAAGTTAATAATATCATTCAAAAGAGTTTTCTTTACAACACGCACCAAATTTTTAATGACCGGCTCACAAGACATACAGACTTCGTCCATGTTTACAAAATTAATATCTTCCTTTTAAAGACACCTGAGTTGTAATTTTAAGATAAACATTGAATTATTATACAGTAAAACCTCTAAATAACGGACACCTTGGGAGTGCAGAAATCGCTCGCTATTCGGAGGTGTCCGCTATTGGGAAAACCTCAGAAGTAGAAAAATTGCTAATGAATGCTTAATGTTTCATTAGTCAATATTAAAATGTCCTACAACCTCTATTATATGATTAACTATAAATTAAAATAATTTTTAAAGCAATAAACCTGAAATAAAATTGTGCATACCTTTATCATTTGTTTATTACATTCTTACAAAAAAAATTGTTACGAAAGTTTACTTTTACTTGCGATTAATTTGTTTTTCAATGTGAAGTTTTAACTCTGTCAGTAGTTTTCATCTTTTTGAATCATCTTTTTCTAAAAAGAATAATTTAAAAAAAATGCATAACTCTTTATTGTATTTTTCTGCTTCTTAAAAGCATGCAATCTCAAGTCATCCGAGGGAGGGTTGGAATCACAGATAGATGTGGGGGGTGAGGGGATTTTTTCCAGCTCTTCCCCACATTTATTTGTGATCACAAAATTTGTGACACATTGCCCTGATAAATTTAAAGGATTTTTATTTTTATTTTTTCCTCGTTAAAAAATACTTCTTTCTTGCCAAAATTACTGTCCGTTATTCAGAGGTTAAATATACAAAAATTGAAGTTTTGGGGGTGGGGATTTGAAAACTGTCCGTTAAATAGAGGTGTCCGCTATTCGAGAGTGTCCGTTGTGGAGGTTTTACTGTATAAAAAAAGTGTTTCATAAACAAAACAAATTTTACATTTATTTAAATTTTTAATGCGTTTATTTATTTTATTTTATTTATTTATTTTTAATATACAAAACAATGTTGGATTTTTCTTGAAATCTGATACATTAAACCTTCACTGAAAGATTTTTATGAAAAAAATTATTTGAAATCAATATATCTGTCTAATAAGGAGAAAAATAGTAAGAAAAAGTAATAAATTAAAATTTTCCCGCTAAAATTTTATGACGTGTAACCTACATACACAATTAAGGTTATAAAGTAATGCTTTGCTATATTTTGCAAATAAATTGGCTTAAAATAATTATTTTTTTTCTGCTTATCACTCTTCAACTTTCTTTATATTAAATTTTTTTATATTTAGAAGACAATAATAAAAGTAAAATTTGGCTTGATAGGAAATATCGCAAATTTTAGAATTTGTTCTTCGGAAACAAAAAAAAATTTGGTTGCAAAATTTGATCGATTTCTTCTTTCTAAAGAACAAATTCTAATTTTTTTTGCCAAATGCAGCCATCTGACATGACTAAAATAAGCGTTCTTTGGACAGTTCTTAATCTGTTACAAGGATCGTATTGGCCGAATTCATGTTAGATAATCAGAATTATACTATTTTTAGTTAGTACCATATATGGCACAAGGTGTAGTGAAGGGATACGTTTTATTATCGTCAGGAAATTCCAATTTAATGTTTTAACACAAGCAACACCCGCTTGAGCACTGCGACACAAAAATCACTATATGTTATTAATTTTTAGAAATACTTTTAAGAGGAAATCTGTGGAATATTACTCAGAAAACGTAGAAAGAAAGAAAAATGTATTTTCTGAATTAAAAAAAAAAACACTAAACATATCCCTAAATAAGATACAAAATCAACATTAACTACTTAAAAACATAAACTGAAACATTACTTTTCTAAAGTTGAATTTGGAAGATAACAAAGCTCAAACTTCAAATCAACCAAACAAATATGCATTAGATTATGAAAGAAAGATGAACATTGGAAAAATTTTGGAAAAGAAAAAAAATGAAATACGGAGGATGGGGGGGAGGGATATTCAACATTGAAGCAAAGTCTAACAAACAAACAAAAAGTACATGAGCTGCTGAAAAATAATTCTTTTTGTTTACATATAACATTACACTATTGGAATAATTTGAAAAATCTTTTGCTTTGTGTATTATAAAGAAAAACTATTCAGATATTCCTCGGGAAACAGATGGAACATTTTAAACATCGAGGCGGAAAAAAAATGTTTAAAAAAATCTCCTTTATTTTTCGCTCTCACAAAATTGTGCAAAAGATCGTATTTACAATCTGAGCATATTTTCCATTGAAACATAAATAATTAATCAAGACTTTCGTAAAAGAAATATTATGGCCATTTCTATTCCAACATGCTTTATTTAGAAAAAAAAGGAAATATTTTAAAAGATTAAAAATAAAATTTAATTGAATTTCAAGGAAGACGAATCTCAATTAAAGTCTGCTAAGCAAATGTTAATTATTTTTTTTATTGGAAATTAAAAGGTTTTCTTCAAACCTAGCTGAAAAAAGATTAAACTATTCTCAAAGCAGTATCCCGACCAACACGAATAGCCCAGTAGTTGGAAAGGAAAAAAGACTGAATTCGGAATTAATTAGATGAAAGCTGGAAATTGTTTTAATCAATTTAGTTTAGGCCTATAATGAATATAATAAACTTTCCCCCTCGTAATAGGTCAGCGTTAGAAAATATGCACGGATTCATAGCAGAAAAAGAGTTTATTATTATTATTATTGTTATTATTACCATCATCATCAAAACAATTTCTAATAAAAAACTAGTCGTTGGGGGCCACCGTAATACTTACCCATCATAATATAAAATATGAAAATAAAACGCGTGTCTATGGCAACTCCAAAATAAAATTTAAATGCTTAAATAAAAAATAATTTTACCATACATAATAATGCTCCATTAATGAATTCCTGATGAGCCAATTTCGACAAATTATATAAAACGCCAAAATACTCGAGTAGTATCGGATTGCGTAGAAGAAACATCCTTATAACTCAAAAAATATTAATCATATAATTTAAAAATTTACTGCGTTGGATTAAGCGTCTAATTTCCAATTCAAATATATCTGTGAAATGAAATTTGAATGAAATACAGGGTCATGAAAAATCGAAGAATGTGAAAAACAGGATTACACATATCTCGGCAACTAATAATCCGATCGACTTCGCTTTTTATGCAAAATTTGTGTTATTTTATTGCCTTTTACATCCATCTGTTAAAATAAAAAATTTCGAAAATTTTTATATACCTTTCATCAGAACGAATTTTTCGAGAGTCCGAAAAAAATAGTTTCGGATAATCGAGGTTACTGATATTAAATAGGCTTCGTCCCATTCTTACATACTAAGTACATACAAAATTTCAAGTCTCTATGTCAATTTGTTCGGGAGATAGAGCGGTTACAGACAGACAGACAGACAGACACACAGACGGACGGACGGCAAAAAATTTTTTCTAAAATTATGTTTTTCGGAATCTCCAGTATCTAAAACGTGTAAATCCGTCAAAAAAAATTTTCGATTTTCAAAACGATTGCAAGACTTACCCTATACTACGTATGATGGGTAAGTAATAAAAAATAAAGATAAAATAAAATAAAATAATGTAATTTAACAAATTACAACGACCATTTGGAAAATGATACTTTCAAAGACTAAAATTTTACACTTATAAATAAATTCCATATTATAAAAATAATAATAATAAACATAATTTTTATGATGATCAAAACATGGCTTACGTTATAACAGAGCCATACATTACGTACACAGTAAAAAAAAAATTCAAGAGGTTACTAAAAATTTCTTAGTAAATTTGTGTTCCACAGAATTTTTTAGTAACCATTAGAAACTTTTTTTTTGCAAGTGAAACAAACATTTCTTTTGTAAACTGAACGAAAGAATTTTTTGTACAACTAACTTAAAACTTTTTAGTATGAGCCACCAAGCAAATTTTAGCAATAGCTCCAAAATTATTTTTAGTAACCATTACGTGTGCCCGAAGGGCAGGAGCCTCCTTCGAGCTGCATCCAGTGGGTAAAAAGACAGACTCTTGAAACGGAAGTTTTCAGGAAACCGCAATAGATGGTAGCACCAAACATTGCTACCTGCTCTATTTTGACATGTTTCTAAAGGGGAGGGAAAGTTCAGAGATCATTACCCATGGTAACTGCTACGACAGGATTTTCATAATCCCTTTATTTAACAAGTACTTACGTTGCATACATTCGGTGCATATTTGGTGTTGGCCAGCATCGAACCCAGGTACTTTCAGCCTGCAGTTCGGTGCTATGACCACTAAGCTATCACGGCCACACCAAATGAGTTTTAGTAATAGCTGTTGAAAATGTAAAACTATTAACTCTATTCGTTGCTAGCTTTTTTCTAATAATTCTTACAGATTCCTTGTAACCAAGTAAGATTACTAAAATTTTTTAGTAATTACAAAGATCACTAAAATTTTTTTAGTAGATCGACCCTTTTTTTTACAGTGTACGCCATAGATTAAAAATTAATATTCCTGGACCAATCATAAACAAATTTTAAATGAAATTTCAGGTTTACAATTTTGCCCTACAATTTTTTAAAACTTCTAAACATCGCACATTTTTATATTCTATACCATCGTACAGAGAAAAAAATGTATTTTTAAATGAAATTTGTTTGAAAGCTGTATCTCAATTTCTTTTTTAATTATTGTTTTACAGTTTTTAATACTTTTTTTGTCATCGTCGCAAAAAAAGTACTTCATTTCTGGACACTGAACATGGATGAATCAGAAGATGAATAAAAATCGAACATCACAAGGATTCAGATATGGTTTAGATATCTCTAAACTGAAAGAAATAACCATTTTCCAAAAGGTTAAAATATAATTATTAAAAATAAAAAAATATTAAAATATTATTAATACAAATGTTATAGAACTTAAAATTCTGAATTATAATGATTACCTACACTTAATATTTTTTGTTAAAAATTAAGCTCAAAATTGTACTTCAAAGTTTAGTCTAAATCTCTAATGAAGTGCTTGAAGCCGAAAGAGCTAAATGCAGAATATTCGATGGCCATATACTTTTAAATTTCAAGGTTTGAAGGTATTAAAATGTTAAATTTTAAAATCAATTTAGATAATACGTATTTAATACAGAAGCTTTCATTTTCGTAAACAAGACTTTTGCACAAGTAAACTTTATGCTGGAGAATATCTGCTTTGAGTTATTTAAGAAGAGGCTAGTTATAAAACATATATACAGTTATATTGATAAAACTTTATATTGCATGGCTTCTTCAAACAAATTCATTAAAGCAAATGAATAAATATTTTCTTAAATTCTAAAACAAAAATTTTAAAATCACAGGAGTAATTGTGAAAAAACTGGAAGAGAGACTAATGTTAAAAATAAAAAAAAAATTATACAATTTAATCAAACTTCAAATAGTGGTTACTCAACAAGAATAACTTTTTTACTCTTTTTGATTCAGCAATGAAGTTTTTAGATGCATGTGCAACGTAAATTAGTGTCTGGAATGGGCAATCATTTTCAGAGATTGTAAACATGCAGATTGTTCCCAAAATCTAGTAACAAATATATAAGGTACCCTGGGGTAATAACGCCACTTTAAGGTTCTACCAATTTTTACGGCTTAGTTTTAGATTGTATTTTTCAAACAAATATAGGATCTGATACAGCAACTCATTGACTATCTATATAAAATAAAATAATTTAACAGATATGTATTCATAAAATGTAATGGCGTTTTTTCTTGACCAATGCTATTTGGCGTTATTACCCACCTATATGGGTAAATACGCCATGCAAACAAAACTATGAAATAAGATGGAATAATTGCATGTAAATTGCCCAATTCTAAAAAAACAAACTCTACGAACTTAGAAATTGACAAATTGCATTCTAAACTATTGAAAATGTTCATTTTTTTGTGAAAGTGTAAGAAAAATAAAGGTGCGGTGTGGGGGGGGGGGGGGGAGGATGAGGCAAAAGAATATCAGACCGTGAGCTTCTTTTTGCTTAAAAAGGACCGCTTAAATAGAATTATTAGAAACATTGCGCAGTTTTAACTTTGTTTATTTGAATCAGTATTTAGGATGTAGCTAGGTCACTGTAGGGAATCAACCGGGGTATTAATGCCACGGATTGGCGTTATTACCCCGGGTTACTTATTGCACAGTAAATCCTAAACTACAAATTATCTCGAGAAGATATCCAAAATCTTCTACGACAATTGGAAAGTACATGAAATACACTACAAATTTATGTAATAAACAAAGTATTTCTGGATAAAAAATATATAGTCTTCAGATCAAAAACCTTATCTCGCAAATTTTAGATCAAGCGTTAATTTTAGTTGCTTGTAAAAACAATAAGACCTAAAAATGAAACAAATTAACTTGAAGCTGTTTTTTGCGATTTATATGACTCAAAACCCTTCTGCGCAGAGCATAAGGGTGTCATTTACCTGATTATTTCATAATTATGCAAAATATAAGCACTTGGCGTTATTACCCCGCCTGGCGTTATTACCCCGGCTTACCTTAATATGATAATATGATTTAAAAAAAAAAACTTTTTTTATTTGAACAAGATAATCTTAATCCATTTCTTCCATCAAAATTACAATACATGCCTATCAGTCAAAACACTTGGTGTGCAACTATAAGCCGAAACTGAATTTCCGAAATGTAGCATCCAAAAAATTATGCTGAATATCATAAATCGGAATCGGAGAATGACGAAGAAAAATCGGATTAATTCCGTTTTTTCTTGGACTCGTTCTTTTTTTCTGGAATATGTTCCATTTTTCTCGGATTCGTTCCTTTTTTCGGAACGACTTCGAATGACTCGTTCCTTTTGGTGAACGATCCGTAAAATGGATGATTTTGCCCATCTCTATTTTTTAGTATTGGAAATGATATAAATCACACACTTTTTTTTGTTCTTTGCAACAGGGTAAGGTAGATTATTTTTTTTGAAAAATAAACTAAAAATGATCTTAAATTCAGAATCGTCGAGGTTGGAAGAGTTCCGGTTTTTGGATTTTGTACTCTACAAACAATGGGGTGCTGCAGCACCGATTCGCTAGCAAACTATTTTCCGATATTTTATTTATAGATTTTTTTGTTGTTGTTGTTGTTGGTTTTGCGTATAAGTTGACCCCCCCCCCCAACTTTGAAGTTCTTTTTTTGTCTAAAATTTCTCGACTTATACGCGAGTATATACGGTACTCTGTTATCCCGTCGACCGATTTCGCCAAATTATACAAATCGCCAAACTAATAGCCAGATTATACATATTGACGTAATTTTTATTTTAAATTATAAAAAAATAAATAATTAGTAGAATATTAATGAAAATACAAATAAAAAGTCGAAATAAAAATCACTTAATGGTGTTTTAAACACGTGTATCGTATTTACTGTCATTGAATTGACATTAACGATCATCCATTATTGGCATTGAATCTTATAATTTGACAATAGTATTTTGGTCGACAGGATAATAGAATAGTACCAGTTTTTCATATGGACATAGGGAGTTAGTTTAAATTTAATATTAATAGTGTTTTATTTACTCGAAGTTTTTATTATAAAATTTCAAAATATTTAAGCATACAAAAAATGGATTTAATTAAAAAAAAATTGTTGAGTAATGGTGGAGCCCCTGTCTGACGTCGGGCTTCCCTTACTTCTAAGTCTTAAGCGGGCCCTGACGACCACGACTCCGACTCCTGGCTGACTAAAATACCAATGTTGCTGTTGGTTAAAATTATAAGGTGGCGAAGAAAAATAAGGCGAAAATTTCGCTATTTCGCCTTTCTAACTCAGTTCTAAGAGCTTTAAAAGAAAAAAAAGGATTTTTTTTTTTTTTTTTACTAATTTTTCAACTTAACGTCCCACAAACCCGAAAAAAATCAAACTATCGAAATTATAAAGGAGAAAACAAAACAAGCATCTACTATTCTGTGCATTAGAAAAGTGGAAATTGTTATAATTTTGATGTTAAGTCGAGTCCTCCAGAGCAAAAAAAAAAAAATCGATGGAAAGAAAACAAGACAGAAAGAATCACGAGTCAAGCATAAATCATGAAGCACTTTCCAACATATTCAAAATAATGTAACAAAACTGCATCGTTTAAAAAATTAAAATATTACGTCTCATTTCATCATACGGAAATGCATAACACATTTAAAAACCGAATTTCAGCTGTTTCTATCAAATTATCCGAATTTTTTAGCAGCACTGTAAAGGATATAGAAATGATTTGCATCTATGAACAGTGAACACCATGCATTCAAAATTTAGTTCATTTAAAATATACATGTGTTTCAGTTTAAAATTCCCCTTCAGCAATTTTGTCTAATGAATGGTTTGGTATGCAAGTACATTTTTGCAGCTCTGTATATGAGGTGTAGAATTTATGCATAAAGAGTAATATGCAAAGAAAAGTAATTAAATTTAAAAGCGCACACCGAATTTTAAAACATACTCTCCAGCAATTATTACGCAAAGACCGTACTGTCACCAATTTCTTTTTTGTGCCCAAGTAAATTAATAAAAAATGTTACATGAATGCTCTGTTTTAACATGATCGTAGTGAAATTCAGTGATTTATGTCAGTTTCAATACATTTGAAATATTGTAATATAATTAAAATATTCGATTTTTCCCCATGTATTACCATAATGTAATCAAATTGTTTTGAGTGTCCCTGTAAATAAACCATTACTCGTACCTACTTCATATGCATTACCAAACATGCTTTGGTGACTCTAAATAATCTTTGTCAATTCCTTGAAAATTCAAGTATATTTACGGGAGTTATAGCGGAGACAGACGGACAGCAAACCGAATGCATAATCACTTTTTACGTTTATTGGAAAGTGCTAAAAAAAAAGAAAAAGAAAATTTTACTAGTTTAGAAATAATTTGAGATCTACTGGAGTTTTAACAAGTATGAAAAATCATGCGTTAAGCATAGATTATGAAGCATTTTCCAACACTTAATGAAATCTTTAACAAAACTTTGTTATTTAGGTAAATAATAGTGTATTGCCAAATATACTCAAATATGTATTCCAATACATTAGAATATCCCTGTATTTCATATGTCAGTTCATATAATGGGAAAATTTAGCTTAGCAAGAAAATACCCAGTAGCTTGAGATTTCTTTTTCAGCAATTCATACTATTAGATGGAAACATACTTGAATACTTTTGTTGAGCCCTGTAGTTTACATTGTACCTTTATTACACGTCAGCATTAGGTTAAAATTTATTGTAAACTAAAACACTTTTAAAACAACTGAAATCACATTCTCATAAATCATCATTCATACGCGTCCATGTACCGAATTCTTTGCGTGGCCCTGTATATCCTTTTATCTATATTCTGCAAACATTTCTCAGTAAATTGAATGAAGCTCAGCGTAAAAATGCATAGCTTATTTAAGAACGACGTTTAAATAATTTACGCTCATATTCAGTAACGTTGGTGAGCTCTTTATGGGTAGCCCTGTATATCAACTGTAACATTTATACACACCATATAATGTGCATATATTTAGCGAAATATAAACGCTCATATCATAATTAAAATGCATTTCTTCCCTCCATCAGCCATCATCGGACACATATACGGTACTTCGGAAAAAATATACTATTTGAAATCTTTTGTGTGGCCCTGTAAATGCTATGTACTTCATATTATGCAAGACAGTAGCGTATAATTTATATTAAGCTTCAGAGACATATATCAATTTTATTATACATGAAAAAGCTTAATATATTTAAAATATGTAATGGGAAACTTTTAATTCGCCCTGTAGATAAACTAATCATGGTAGAAACTTCATTTTAGATAGGACTTGTGCTAGGGTATACGTCAATAACGTCCTAAAATTTCATGGCAATCCGAGTATATTAACGATTTTTCCCCATAGGCCGTAATGTAATGGGAAACTTTTGATTCACCCTGTAGATAAACTAATCATGGTAGAAACTTCATTTTCGATAGGACTTGTGCTAGGGTAAACGTCAATAACGTCCTAAAATTTCATGACAATCGGAGCATATTAACGATTTTTCCCCATAGGCCGTAATGTAATGGGAAACTTTTGATTCTCTCTGTAGATAAACTAATCATGGTAGATACTTCATTTTCAATAGGGTTCGTGCTAGGGTAAACCTCAATAACGTCCTAAAATTTCATGGCAATCCGAGTATATTAACGATTTTTCCCCATAGGCCGTAATGTAATGGGAAACTTTTGATTCGCCCTGTAGATAAACTAATCATGGTAGAAACTTCATTTTCGATAGGACTTGTGCTAGGGTAAACGTCATTAACGTCCTAAAATTTCATGACAATCGGAGCATATTAACGATTTTTCCCCATAGGCCGTAATGTAATGGGAAACTTTTGATTCTCTCTGTAGATAAACTAATCATGGTAGATACTTCATTTTCAGTAGGGTTCGTGCTAGGGTAAACCTCAATAACGTCCTAAAATTTCATGGGAATCCGAGTATATTAACCTTTTTTCCCCATAGGCCGTAATGTAATGGGAAACTTTTGATTCGCCCTGTAGATAAACTAATCATGGTAGATACTTCATTTTCAATAGGGTTCGTGCTAGGGTAAACATCAATAACGTATAAAAATTTCATAGCAATCCGAGTATATTTACGGGAGTTAGAGCGCGGACAGACGGACATCAGACGGACAGACGGACAGACAAACCGAATGCATAAGCACTTTTCAACTTTGTTGGAAAGTGCTAATTAAAAACTGTTTTCATCTACAATGTATTTCAAGCAGTATATTGGGAATCTAAAACTTGGATAGCCTGATATAATCCAAATAAACGGCCAAGTGCGAGTGTTATTCGCGCTCAGAGGGTTTCATTCAATAAATATATGCATTATTAACATCTTATTGGGAACAAGTGACTGGATTAGCCATTTAAAATTCTCAGAATCTTTCATTATTCGTTTGAGCTATTTTTATTGTGAGGTTCACTTTATTTAATTGGATCATTTTCGCGATTCAAGTACAGAAAATTTTCTGTTTTGAAAAACCGGTGATTAAAGATTAAAAATTAAGCAAAGTGCTCTTATCGCGAAAGAGTTAATTGTATTATTAAAATAAAATCGTGCTGAAAAAATAATAAGTAAAATACTATACAAAGTAGGATTGGATACAGCTGTATATACTAGAAAAGTTATGAATGGATATACCATAAAAGTTCAAAGAGATAAAAAGGCCTAAATAATATCAAATATTGCTATTCTGTATAACTCTCTTTTTTTTAACTTATCCTTATCTTTTTATATGGAACTTAATACGATACTAAGAATAAAAGGTAGTGCATACTTAAACTTCATTTGGCTTTTCATAAAACTAAATTCAGCATAGTAAAAACCATTTCTTTTTCCAGTGTAATCAACACAAAACCTTTGTTCAAAGTTTAAACTTGGCATTGTGCTAAAAGATCTAGTGTAGAAATGAGCTCACAAATTTGCAAAACCGCTTTGGTCTGTGATGTGTTTTTTCCTGATGGTTTTTTAATTAACTTTTAAATACACAAGAGTCGTAATGAGAGACCCACTCAATGCAAACTAGTCGTGAACCCCGTAGTATTTATAAAGTGTTCGCAAACATAAGGAATTTTTTTTATAAATTAAACATTTTAATACCAGACATTTCGTAATGTAGTGGCCGCTATATCTGAAGTAAGGGACGTTTTGCATTAAATAAGGCAAATAATATTTAAAAAAAATCCCGGTACTAAAATGCATAGACTTTTTTTCTTATGTGTGCGAACACTGATTTATGTGTTTAATTAAATTAGCATGCTTGCAATAGTATGAAATTTATCGCTTTCATACTACTTCTAGGTATTGCATTATACAAATATATTATTAAAAGTTGTTGTCTCGGCTTTAAATGCTGATGATATGCAGAATACTCCGCTCCTGTCATTATTTTTGACAAAACCGTCCCTGTCTTTAAAGGTTAATGTCTCGGCTGATTACCGACTAATTTTTTTAAAAAAATCACTATCAACAATACTTTTATACTGTTGACATAAAAGGTACATCTAAGGCTCATCAACACTTTTGCTCAATGCAAACAAATAGAAATTTATGTGTAACAGAAAAATGTGCTTTTTAAAAACACTATGTCATCTAAAGTAATCGCTATAGTTTTCCTGCAAGGTTTAAAATAATATCTATAACCTTAATTGTTTTCGTAATTTTAGTTACAGTAGATTCGAAATTAGATGGGGGAAGGGGAGACATATTTTTTCACTGTATTCTAGAGGATATCTCTGAAAATATAATACCTAAAATTAAAAGAAATATATTTTTGATTTCAGCGTAACGAAAATTTTCACACAATACTCCACTCGCTATACAAAGAAAGGATTTTTTTCTTCAAGTAACTTAATTAACCCCCTTACCCCCTCCTAAATATATTTGTAAATTGCCAGAGTCAACGCCGCGTCGTTGGTTATACTGAAGTGTTAAAACATTAAATTACTTCTGTAACTCGTGGGAAATTGTACGTTTTTTAAAAAGACTCCGCACTATCCTATACTGGGCATACAATCAAAAAATCTATGGCCAAAGCATTCATGACGGTGTCATCCTCAACCCCCTTTCCTAGTTACCTGATATTAACCGAATGGCCAATTATGTATGTGGTATATTTGAGAGGTTCTGTCATCAACACAAGGTTACACACATCACACATTAGGTTTGGTTTTGACAGCCTATAGCGGTGGTTCTTACGACTGGCCGAGGTTTCAATGAATGATGTCAGCCAGTGTGTATGTCGTCATCTATGCAGAACGTATATTCCTGTTTGAAAGCAAACGATTTGTTCTCTAAGGCCTCTAGCATTCTATAAATAAAGTAAAAACATTCTCTTTTGTTTAAATGTGATTCTGTTTCTAATTATTCTGGATATCTTCATAAGTTGTCACTTAAAAATAGTAGTTTTGTAATGTTTTTAAAATATGTTTTAAAAGTTTTTTGTAGTGTTTGGTTCGGCCAAATACAGTAGAGCGCCGATTATCCGGACCTGTCGAGACCGAGGCCGATCCGGTTAATAAAAATTCGGGATAATTGGACAATTTTTAAAACACCTATGGCAATATTTTTTAGATAACTTTCGTTTACTTTTTTCCCAAGCTGAGAACTGGCAATTGTGGCAATGCACATTATTAAAAAAAATTCATTGGGATAGGGAAAATTATTAATTGTCATTTACTTTATATACTGCATTCTTTTTTCTGCGTGAGACTATTTCGAATTAGAAGTGAAACTTATTGGGTTCTAGAAAGTTGATTTCATGCATTTCTGCCTTTGTATTTGTTGGGGATTTTTTTATTTCAGTATTAGGAAATATTTATTTAACGGTTAACTTTGGAGACATATTGCCAAATTTACTCTTCCGCGCCTAAAGATGCTTCACTTCAAAAAATTTTGAAGAAGAATGAAACAGAAAACATATGACTCTTTACCGATCCTGTTAATTGGACAATTCGGTTAATCGGCGTCCGAATAATCGGTGTTCTTCGGTGTTTTGATATTCGGCCAAACTGAACATTCGATAGGCTGAATAGTTTTATATTCAGCATATCGAATAATTTGATATTCATCCAAACAACAATATTCGGTAACATACTCAAATATCAAATACCAAATATCAATAGTCAAATATTCGGTGCATCCCTAAAATAACTACGCGTAGAACAAGGATCATAACAGCTAAATGTCGATATTTTAGTACAAACAAGATCGGAAACATATCACCTTCCCCCGCCCCCCCAAACACACTAAAGGTGCATATTCACGGTAGCCAATCGTCACGTAGCGACTAACTTTTTTGATCTGTTGAATAATTTTCGACGTCTAAGTCTCCATCCTTTTGAGAACTTTGAATTTTTTCTCGCGACCCTTCGACGAAATTTGCGTTTTTCCGCAATCCTCTGACGAGAATCCTCCTTTTTTGCAATCCTCTAACAAAACTCGCGAGTTTTTTAGCGATCTTCGAACGAAAATCGCATTTTTTCCGCGATTATTTGACGAAAATTGCGTTTTTCAGCGATTTTTTGACGAAAGTCGCGGCGTTTTTTGCAATCCTTTGATAAAATTAGCTTTTCTTCTGCGATCTTTTAACGAAATTTGCGTTGTTTCTTAATTTTTCTTAGAAATTAAGACTTTGCGGAGAATGGAATTTTAGGGTGCAGAAGCCTATGGCACCTTAAAAATTTGGGAATCTGCACCTATACCCCCAACACACACACACGCACACACTGTTTCCCACTGCAATTATTTTGAGCTCTTTCGCCGCTAAATACCATAGTTGTTTTTTTGTTTTTGTTGTCTTTGTTATTGTTTTGTATTTGTATTTGTTTTCTCTTTTTATTAATTTTCCACATAATTAGCGGCCACGTATTTCCGACAAAATCGGTTTAAAGATATAAAAACATACAAATTTATGTTCATTTAAGATTATTATTATGATGGGCAGATCAGCTACACTCTAAAAATGATTCAACAAAGTTTCTGAAAGTAATGGAGACTTCTGCTGCCCGATACTAACAGAAAAGTTTCGGATTTAAAAAAAAAATAATAATAATAATAATGTTTCGGCTAAAACACGGAAACCTTTCCGATTCGTAATGAAAAGTTTCTGAATGTATCTGAAACATTCCATTAAGAATGTGAAAAGATTCTCGATACATAAGAAATCTTTCTGTAGACGAGGAAAGGTTTCTAAATATATAGGAAGACTTTCATTGTGAATCGAAAAGCTTTCTGAATATATATGAAACACTCCTGGGGACGAGAATTATTTTTAAATTCATATTTTTGTAACATGAGGTATATTTTTCAAACATTTACTCTTGTACCAAAAAAAAAAAAAAAAAAAAAAAAAAAAAAAAAAAAAATGACGAATTTTTCTAGACTTATTTTTTTTTTAATTATTGCAAATATTTCTTTAATTGCAATTATTTTTAGAAATAAAATCAAACTAATTGCTCAGAAATGAAATCAAATAAGACATAAAGGAGGAAAGGAAAGCACAGTAATTATATACGGAACAAACTAAGAATATATATATGACAATATAATGCGAACGGGAAAAGAAAAGGTACATTCTTTTGTGACAAGTTGATCCATTTTTCAACTCTTCAATATATTCCTTTTGTTTTGCTCGAGCAGAGTATTTTATTGCTATGAAATGATTTTTGTCTTTTTTTTTTCTCCATAGAAAATTTTGAAATCTGCGTAAATATATTATAAGGCATTGTGATACAAAAAGAAAAAGAAGAGATGTGTTATTTTTGTGGCAATTTGATCCAATTTTCAGCTTTTTTTAAATCTACAATTTTTCTTTTTTTTTTTTTTTACTTCCCTTTGAGCACTATCTATTTCCGTTATTTATTAATGTTCTCTTTACATAGGAAAATTGTGTCACTATAGTTATAGAAAGGAGAACAAGAAACTCCTATCATGCATTACGCATATATTATAAGCACTTTCTAATGTTTGCAATGATTAAGCAGAACTCTAACCGATTTTTTTTATGTCACTGCAAATGACTAAATAGACATTAAATACACAATATTCTATAGTATTTGTATTGTAGTGCACCTCAGTATACACATCAGTTTCATTATATTTGCTATAGTGCAATATTTTTTCAGCCATAGGGCATAATGCAAAGAAATTGTTTTATGTGAAATTATCATGCACTGCAAATTCTACAGAAAGGATGTTTTATTACATTTTAATAACTTCAATACACTAACTTCAATAAATTTGATTTATTGTAACATATTTAAATGCACTGTTAACGATTTTTTCTCATAGACCTTTAATGTAAGTGTTTTTTGTGTTCTTGTAAATAAACTATAAACGCTACAGATTCCGTTTATAGTTTAATATATAGTTGAGATATTTGGAAATTGAGGTAGTTCAATTGAGTTTCTTGAGATAGTTCAATAGATAGTTTTATTATAAAGTTGAATTTCATATATTAAACTGATGGTTATTCAACTATATTTGCAGATGTTAGAGTACAGACAGACCAGGAGCCATAGGTAAACCAGAGTCGTTATCTTTTCAACTTTTATATTCAAAAGTGTTTAAAAAAAGAGCTGTTTTTTCGTGCCATACGTAACATTTGGTCGAAATTTATTTAACAACCAATGGCTACATTTTTATAGTTTATCCTTCTTACTCTAGATGTTGCCTATAGGATACGCTAATAAACACATTTTAAATGAATTTAAATGTTTCTAGAACTGCTAAAATTATTGCTAGACCTTTTAAACAAATACACGCATACCATAAGCATAGATATATAGGCTGATATATCTTTGGAGGTGTTTTATAGTAATTTTAAAAGGATTTTCGTTGTCTCTTGTAATATTTGTCTCAGGGAGTGAGGAGGTTAAAAACTTTACTCTGCTACAAAACTAAGCCGATTGACTTTCATCGAATTATTTGTTAGAATCACTCACTATAAAAAATATTCAGACATCATATCCAAGCAATTGCTTAGATATAAAAAAAAGACATAAAGGAAAAACAGAAATCAAAAAAGTTATCTATACGGAACAAACTAAGAATACACATGACAATATAATGCGAACAGGAAAAAAAGGGTACATTATTTTGTGACAAGTTGATCCATTTTTCAGCTTTTTAATATAATATTTCTTTTGTTTTGATCGAGCAGAGTATTTTACTGCTACGAAATGATTTTTGTTATTTTTCTCTACATAGAAAATTTTGAAATCTGCGTAAATGTATTGTAAAACAGTGTGATACGAAAAGAAAAAGAAGAGATGTGTTATTTTTGTGACAAGTTGATCCAATTTTCAGCTTTTTTAAAAGGTGGATCTTCTTTTATTTCCCTTTGAACACTCTATAGCTCCGTTATTTATTACCTTTCTTTATATAGGTAAATTATGTCATTGTAGTCATAAAAAAGAAAACAAAAAAACCCCTCTCATGCATCATGCATGTATTATAAGCACTTCCCGATGCTTCCTGTGATTAGACAGAACTGTAACTGAATTCTTTTTTTTGTGTCACTGAAAATGAATAAATAGGCATTATATACTCAATATTCTACAGTATTTATTTTGTAGTGCACCTCAGCAATGCACATCAGTTTCATTATTTTTAATACAGTGCAGCATTTTAAAATACATAGATGATTTTATCCTATAGGCCATAATGTAAAGGAATTATTTTGTGTGAAACTATAAATGCACGATGAATACTACGCTTTCTATATTCTACAGAAAGATGTTTTATTATATTTCAATAATGTATAATAATTTCAGTACGTTTGATTTAGTGTAAAGTATTAAACTGCACTGCTAACGATTTTTTCTCACAGACTGTAACGTAAGCGTTTTGTGTGTTCTTGTAAACAAATTGTAAACGCAACATATTCTTTTTTAATAGGGATTGTTTTGTTTTAAAGCTAAACTCATGATTTGGTAAAAGATATTTGCCAGAGTTAGAGTACAGTGAGACCAGCGGCCAGGAGATAAACCAAAGTCGTAGTCTTTTCAACTATTACATTCCAAAGTGTTTAAAAAAATTATATATTTTCATGTCAAATGTAACATTTAATAGAAATTTATTTAAAAATCAATTGCTATATTTTTATAGTTTAACCTCCTCAATTTTTATGTCGCCTGTAAGACGCACTAATACAAAATACAAAGAAAAAAATACAAAAATCATTTCATAGCAATAAAATATTATGCTTGAACAAAACAAAAGAAATATTACATTAAAAAGTTGAAAAATGGATCCAGCTTGTCGCAAAAGAATGAACCTTTTCTTTTCTTGTTCACATTTGTACTGTCACATATATTCTTAGTTTGTTCCGTATAGAAAACTTCTTTGCTTGCTTTTTCTCATTTTTGTTTACACACTTTAAATTAATTTAAACGTTTCTAGAATTGCTAAAGCTACTGCTAGACCTTTCCAATAAATGAGTGCATATCATAAGCATCGATTTATTGACTGATATATCTTTGGAGATGTTTCGTAGTAATTTTAAAAGGGTTTTCGTGATTTCTTGTAATATTTGTCTCAGGACTAAAGAAGCTACAAACTTTACTCTGCTACAAAAGTTCAATGATTGACTTTTATCGAATTATTTGTTAGAACCGCCCAGTATAAATATATTTAGACATCAAATCCAAACTATTGCTTAGAAATGAAAAAAAAGACAAAAATGAGAAAAAGCAAGCAAAGAAGTTTTCCGGAACAAACTAAGAATATATGTGACAGTACAAATGTGAACAAGAAAAGAAAAGGTTCATTCTTTTGCGACAAGCTGGATCCATTTTTCAACTTTTTAATGTAATATTTCTTTTGTTTTGTTCAAGCATAATATTTTATTGCTATGAAATGATTTTTGTATTTTTTTCTCTTCATAGAAAATTTTGAAATCTGAGTAAATATATTGTAAGGATATAAGATACGAAAAGAAAAAGAAAGGTGTGTTATTTTTGCGACAAGTTGATCCAATTTTCAACTTTTTTAAAATGTGCAATGTCTTTTACTTCCTTTGAGCTCCTCTTTGAGTATAGCTCCGTTATTTATTATTGTTTTCTTTATATAGGAAAGTTGTATCCCTGTAGGTATAGAAAGGAAAACAAGAAACTCCTATCATGCAAATGCTTTCAATGATTAGATAGAACTGTAATCGAATGCTTTTTTATGTCACTGCAAATGAATAAATAGACATTATGTATTCAATATTCTACACTCTAAATAAAAAGGAGTGACTATTCACTCCGGAAGAGTGAATATTCACTCTATCACAGACTCAAAATATGCCCAACCTCTTTAGAGTGACTATTCACTTTGAGCAAAAGTGGAATCGTTGACTCTTTGAGAGAGTGAATACTCACTCCTGGGAAGTGACTATTCACTCTAAACAGGGGTCAATAATCACTTTTTCTGGGGAGTGACTATTCACTTTTGCTAAAGGAGTGCGTTTTTTCACTCCTCGTAGGAGTGAGTTGTCACTTTTTCATAGGAGTGAATTCTTTTTTTCTTTCTTTCTTTTTCTTTTTCATTTTTCATTTTTTTTTTTTTTTTTTTTTTTTTTTTTTTGCTATTATGGGCATCTGAAAAGAATCGTATCTTTTAGAGCATACAATAAAAATAAATACGAGCGTTGTAAATATTGGAATAAAATTCTTTATTGGCAATATTTATTTAATTCATAGTATGTTACATTAATTGAACTTTTTAAGGGAAAACATAATTAAAGTTACTATGAATTAAATTAGATTATTGACAGAAATAAAATATTTTATTCCAATCTTTCTCCTTGTGTTTGCTTTCATCGGTAGACCCATAAATATATGATACTTTTAAAATGCTCATAAGCGCAAATTATTAAACAGTTTTAAAATCTTAAACAATCAATATATTTTTTTCAGATACCCATTAAGTTTTACATATTATTTAAATAAATACATATGTACGTTATCTGTTTTTTTATGTGTAATTAAAATCTTATTGCTGAAAAATATATATTAATGCAACCCTTATTTATAAAACTGCATGGTAAGCCATATTTAATTTAAATTTTTTATTTCCGTATGTAGAGTAGATGTGCATGTAATGGACACCCTTAAGGCATCTATCCCTGCCGGCGAAGACATTCATGAGCTAATGCTAACCCTATGGGGAGGAATTTTTCTAATATCTCGTTTGCATTTCGACATTTTATTTATTTATTTTGCATTGAATAGCTGAAGTTCGTCTCTATATCGCATCTTTTTTACTTTTTCGACTTCGGTCGCAGATATTTTTTTATAAACTTTCTTTCACTTTCAAAACTGATACCAAAAATGAAAGTGTTATTCTAAAAAATATCTGCAGCCAAAATTGAAAAAGTAAAAATAAACAAATATTTAAGAGAGAAAATATGTTTTTAACGACTTCCGAAACTTAAATGTTTTTATTTAAATGGTGAACGATTAAGCCCTATAAGCTCCTCTTTGACTGTGCCCTTAAACAATATTTTCGGCTTCATGAGTGGTTTGATTATAAAATAGACAAAACATAGGTTAGATTCATTTAAAAAAGTAATAATAAAATAAAGATGATATTGAAATTTTATTAATCACATTAATATAACTTAAAAGCAACTATTTATAAAAATTTTGTCGTCATTACATTTTGGTAAGTGCAATTTAAAAATTAAACTTGATTATTTAAGTTTTTAATTAAGTTAAAATATTTTTTGTACTATAAACACAGTGTTCAATTCAGGGGTGGTTCGGGGGGACATTCCCCCGGAGCATTGAAATGTCTCCCCCCCCCGGAAATTTTGAGATTTTGCTTTTTCAATGGTCAAAATGGTCAATCCCCCCCCCCCCACACACGGAACTATATGATATCCCCCTAGGAGCCAGAAATATAAGTGTCAGAATTCAACACTGCTATAAACATAACCGAAATTGCATTTTTAACAATGCCTATATGAGGTGTACATTACTGGAAAATGACTACTTAAGTATTCCAGTAATGGACACTCCGCTCAAAACCTTAAAAATTAATAAAGTTATAAAATTCGAAGTTTTTTTCAACTACAGAAACAAAAAATTGCAAATTTTGCAAGAAAATAAAGAATATATAAATTTACTAAATGAAGCCAGCTTATAGTATGTTTATCATGATTTTCAATGAAAAACAGTGGAACTTAAAAACATTATTTTCTGCTTCCTGATTGGTTTATTTAAGAGTGTCAACAATAGTGCTAAATTATAAAATATGCAAAGGCGAGTTACTAAAAAATTATGATAAAAGCTAAATTTTTATTAGTTATTTTTTTTATACAAACCAAAAACATTCAGGGTGTACATTACTACTACATCTACCCTATAGTATTCTATGAATGTGAGTTAAAGTTTTATAAAAATATACTCATGTGGGAAAAAGAATAAAATGAAAAAAATATAGAATAAAAGAAATGACTACATATATGTATTATTCTTACTGTTAGAAAAACATTTTTAATGAGTTATTTATCTCTAATAAACAAATTTCATCTAATATAAGTCATACTGCAAACTTTTAAAATTACCAAAGCCGTTTTATCTGAAAAACATTACGCATAAAATATCAATCTTTGCGTCAGCGATTTTTCTTTTCTTTTTTTTTTTTTCTTTTTTTTTTCTTTTTTCCGCGCACATTAAGAAAGCAGACAGCTTCCTGTATAAACTAAAACTTTTAACTCAACATTCTAGACTTACTTTCGGAAAATAAAAAGTTGAAATTAAAATTGACTTACCGGTTTTTTTTGTTAAATATTATCCCATGTTTGATGAATAATAATCCTTTGTTTGATAAATAAGATGTGTGCAGTGCACTGAGTATTAATGGAGTGTTATTGCTTTTCACTGAATTATTTGTTCTCCATTTTGACTCCAGAACAAGAAATTTAATCTATGTGGATTATTTTGAATCATAAGATATCGCAGTATATCATTCCAAGATCGAAATTTAAACTGCGTTTCAGTATTAATAATACAAATAAAAGATCCACATATGTATACCAAGGAAAGATAGTCGCACAAATAACGGACACGATAAAATGGCGGATACATTTTTATCATCACAACCGAGAAGACGGTTTCTGATTGGCTGATGCGTAATACATATCTAAGTCACTTTTTAAACGGAGTGACCGTTCACTCTTTCGAAGGAGTGACACTCATTTTTGAAAAAGAGTGTGTTTTAATAGCAAATAAGCGTAATTTTATAGGTTATATTATTAAATGTAGCTTTTGAAAATTAAGAATTGACATATTTTGGTACTTTTCATTATTTTACTCCATATATTGGTTGAAAATTTAACGGGTATTTTTTTCAAGTGTATAAATGCCGGGCTTTCACTCTCGTTAACGGAGTGAGATTTTTCACTCTCGAATATAGAGTAATATATATTTCGAAATATATGTGAAATATATATCTCGAATATATATTTCACTCTCGACAACGGAGTCAGATATTTCACTCCTTTTTAGGGAGTCAGAAATTCCACTCTTTAAAGAGTGTATTTGTATAAAGTTCACTCTAAAAAGAGTGAAAATGCAAATCACTCTTACAAAAAGTGAGCTTTTCACTCCTCCCAGTTTTAGAGTGTACAGTATTTATCTTGTAGCACACCTCAGCGGTGCACAGTTTCATTATATTTTATATAGGACAAATGATTTTATTCCATAGACCATAATGCAAAGGAATTGTTTTGAGTGAAACCACCATGCACTTCATATTCTACAAGAAGAATATTTTATTGCACTTGAATAATGCATATTGATTTCAATACGTTTTATTGAATGTAACATATTAAAATGCACTGGTAACGATTTTTTTCTTATAAACCGTATTGTAAGTGTTTTGGTGTGTTTTTGTAAACAAACTGTAAACAATACAGATTCCATTTCAACAAGGAATATTTCATTGTAAAACAAATTTTCATATACCAAACTGATGGTTATACACATATATTTGTCGTTAGAGTAAAGACAGACCAGCGGCCAATGTAAACCAAAGTCGTAACCCTTTCAATTATTATATTCCAAAGTATTTTTAAAAAAAGGTTTTTTTTCATGCCAAATGTAACATTTGATAGAAATTTATTTACATTTCTTTGCTACATTTTTATAGTTTAGCATCCTCAGTTCCGATTTCCCCTGCAAAAGACACTAATAACATACTCTAAATTAATTCAAATGTTTCTAGGATTACTAAAATTACTGCTAGCCTTTAAAATTAAATAAATGCATGCATATCATAAGCATCGATATATAGGCTGATATATTTTTGGTAGTGTTTTATAGTAATTTTAAAAGGGTTTTCGTGGTCTCTTGCAATATTTGTCTCGGGAGTGAAAAAGTTAAAAACATCACTCTGCTACAAAACTGCCCAGATTGACTTTCATCAAATTGTTTGTTAGAATCACTCACTATAAATATATTTAGTCATCAAATCCAAGCAATTGGTTAGAAATGATATCAAATAGAACATAAAGGGAAAAGGGAAGCATAGAAGTAGCTATCTATACGGAACAAACTAAGAATATATATGACAATATAATGCGAACAGAAAAGAAATGGTCCATTCTTTTGTGACAAGTTGATCCATTTTTCAGCTTTTTAATATAATTTTTTTTCTTTAGTTCGAGCACAGTATTTTATTGCTATGAAATGAGTTTTGTATTTTCATCACATCGTAGAAAATTTTTAAATCTGCGTAAATGCATTGTAATGCAATATGACATGGAAACAAAATAAGAGATCTGTTATATTTTTCGACAAGTTGATCCAATTTTCAGCTTTTTTAAAATGTGTATATTCTTTTATTTCCCTTTGAGCACTCTATAGCTCCTTTATTTATTACTATTATCTTTATATAGTTAAGTTGTGTTGCTGTAGTTATAGAAAGGATAACAAGAAACCCCCATCATGTACCACCCATATATTATAAGCACTTTCCGAAGCTTCCAGTGATTAGACAGAATTGTAATCGAATTCTTTTTTATGTAACTACGAATGAATAAATAAATATTATGTACTCAATATTCTACAATATTTATCTTGTAGTGCACCTCAGCAATGCACATCAATTTCATTATATTTGATATAGTGCAACATTTTAAAAATACACCGCAAATGGTTTTCTCCCATAGGCCATAATGTAAAGAAATTGCTTTGTGTGTAACTACAAATGGATGGTTAATATCATGCTCAGTGTTGCCAGTGGGCTACTTTTTTAAAATTCAGATTTCTTGATTGGCACCACTTTTTTGAAACGGTAAATTAACTTTTGTTTTCGCCTTGATTATCGCGCCATTGAATAAGGCACATTTAATCATTTGTAAAAAGTGGTGCCAATCAAGAATCTGCATTTAAAAAAAAGTAGCCCATCTGGCAACACGGATCATGCTCTCTATATTCTACAGAAAGAATGTTTTATTACACTTCAATAATATATATTAATTTCAGTACATTTGATTTAGTCTAACACATTAAAATGCATTGCTAACAATTTTTATCTTAAACACTGTAATGTAAGTGTTTTGTATGTTCTTATAAACAAATCGTAAACGATACAGATTCCATTTCAATAGGGAATGTCTTATTATAAAGCTAAATTTTATATACCAAACTGATGGTTAATCAAATATATTTGCCAGAGTTAAAGTACAGACAGACCCGTGGAGGAAAATTCCATATCCATTTCTGAATTTTTTTTTTTTTTTTTTTTTTTCATTAAATGAATGATTGTAGTTGCAATCTGCAGTTTTTAGAGTTGCTTTTTTATTATGGGAATGCACTTTATTCTTTTTTTTTCTGGTATATTTTTTTGCATTTAGCATATTTCTTCGGAAAAGTTTATAGCTTTTGTTTTAATTTGACATACATAATAAATATATGAAATATATAAAATTATAAAAATGTATATAAGCAAATAACATTTATTTATAGGGGTATATAATATGTCTCTATGTATAACTTCATACATGTAGAAAAATATCTGAAATGTATATACATAAAAATCTTTATATAAACATAGTTTTTTTTTTACATGTGACATATATGACATATATTAAACAAATACAATGTTTATAAATTATTGAAAACTCATGTTTTTCTGCCATCTTGAGAAATCTGATAAGTTGCTAAAAGGGCTTTTTGTTGCGATTTTTGATTTTTCCGCCAATTGTGCCGACCAGAACAGGATATAGAACTCTTCCCGACCATCGGCCAGAAATAAACCAAAGCCGTAGTTTTTTCAATTATTATATTCCAAAGTGTATAAACCATTATTTACTTTGTATATTAAACCATTTTTATGGTTTAAAAAATTTACTCTGCTACAAAACTGCACTAATTGGCCTTCATGTAATTATTTGTTATAATCACTCATTATAAATATATTTAGACATCAAATCAAAGTAATTGCTTGGAAATGAAAAAAGGCAGAAAAGAGAAAAAAGAAGTAAAGAAGTTTTCTATATGAAACAAACTAAGAATATATATGACAATACAAATGCGAACAGGAAAAGAAAAGGTTCATTCTTTTTGTGACAAACTGATCCATTTTTCAACTTTTTAATGTAATATTTCTTTTGTTTTGTTCGAGCAGAGAATTTTATTGCTATGAAAGGATTTTTGTAATTTTTTCTCTACATAGAAAATGTTAAAATCTGCATAAATGTATTGTATGACAGCACGATATGAAAACAAAAAATAAATGTAATATTTTTGAGAATAGTTGATCCAATTTTCAGCTTTTTTATTGAGAAATTCCGTTTTCTTTGAGCATTCTATTGCTCTTTATTTATTACTGTTCTCTTTATATAAGGAAGTTTAAATATGTGTAATAGACTATGTGTAAATATAGCTGTAGAAAGTAAAACAAGAGATATCCATCATGCATCACTTATATAGTCGATTCTGATTAAGAAGTTTACGGTTAATACGCGAGCCCGCTTAATACTCGGGTATCATCGCCCATAAGTCTCTTTAAATTTTGGTTTTCCAACCTGGATATTTTCTATTTCACAGAATTTCCCAGTTGTGTTGTCTAGATTAGTTTCTTTCTTAATTAACCTCAATGAATTTTGTTCTTATTCTCTATTGGAAAACTTCCGGATACAACAAAACCGAAAACTGTGTCTAGTAGAATACGATCAGAATTATTAACAAGAATTTTTCCCGGTCTCAAAAGTTCATAAAAAAATCCCTGCTCCTAAGATCACATTTACATGTTCCGATCTATTCTTATCTATCATCAGCTAATATTACATTAGGAAAATTTTGTATTGAGATTTCAATTGGACGCTAAGGCGTTAAATCTGCAGTTATTTTTGGAACTACGAAGCATCTTAATTTTTTACAAAACCTTCATTTCTATTGCATATTGATGCATTAACTTTATGATTTATTTCTTAAAAAGGCAGGATTTAAAATTTTAGACTTAAATTTCACTTAAATTTCAAATTCTCAATTAAAAGTTCTTTCCTTTTTTCAAATTCATCATTTCAATTAAATTTAGGGATGGTAAATTAGACTCGCTGCCTACATCTAACAAGAATTTTATTCTATATTTACATCCCGATTCATCATTTAGAAAAATTACTACAGCTCAATGTAAAACTTTACTTTTTTGTTCGAATAGTTATTATTGAAAGTTTTCGGAACAAACTCCTCAGCATTAGCGTTCAAGGTTGATGCGCCATAATTTTTCTGGCCAAGCATCTGAATATTCTTTCACGTTTATTTTAGCTTGTGTATTTTGTGTACTTTGAAAACATATTCTTACACATATATGTTATTATTTGTTTTCGGGAAATGAATAGTTTTATGGTAACGTTTCTTGCAAAAGCAAGTGTACTTTGATTGGCAGTTCGCTTCTGCATGTAAATTCAGACAATTAAAGCATAACTTATTACATTTTATTACGCTCATTCGTTCATTAACAGATAACTTTAAATAATACAGACATTTTGAAAGAGGGTGATGTTCGTGACACAAAACACAGTTTAATGTTTTAAATCAGATAAGAATAATTTAGTTTCGCTTTTGAAATAGGTATACTTTCGATTAACACTAAAATTCCCAGTAAGAGATTTTCCGCGTGATGCAAATTATAAATCAACCTCTCGTCTTAATTCTTCTGGCGAAAACAATTTATCTCCTTATCTCACACTAATGTGAGAAGCTGTTTCTTTATTTAATGTTTGGTATGATTTATTTGATACAATCAGTTGTTTTAGAGTCTCGAAATTGGAGACATAAAGGTGTATTCCAGTCCAAAATGCTTATAATTTTTTATTTTTCTCCTATAGAAAGTACACAATATGCCGTGTTTGTAAATGTTTTGAGAAATGCAGAAAATATTTTTCAAAAATGGCATCAGAGTTGGAGTTTTGAACCGAATTCTCCAAAGCGTGAGATTTAGGAACGAAAAAAATGGTCATATTGAGAAAGTAATTGTTTATAAATCAAATTATACTGAATTGAACGAAAAATGAAATCTAACGGCATCTTAAACATTTCTTCGAAAATCGCCTCAGCAAGTTTGATGTTTCTACTTTTAAAAATGAGTTGGAAAATGTATCAGAAAATTTCGAGCTGTTGATTATGGAAAAAATATTTTTTCATATACACCCTTAAATTTAGATAATATTCCCAATTAGTCATTAGTCGTAAAGCAAACTGTGCATGAGTTACACTTGGTTGTTTAATTTTTTTTCTAAATTGCTCTAAGCAAAAATAAGGTGTTGGTTGGAATTCTTTTAAGACTAATTCTTTTATTCTTACATAACTCTCGACATCACTACCATGCAAGTAAGGTATAATGTTAGACGCTTTGTCTCTTAATAAATTTAACAGAATGTCTGCTTTATTTTGTTCCGAAACATTTTCAGTCTCATTCCAAAGCAGAAAAGAAAAAGCCTCATCCTTCCGACCGTATAAAAAATTTTATAGTCAAAGTTCGAATACTTTTCATCAATTGGTCTAACAATTTTAAATTTATTTCACTCTCAGTAATATTAGATTTAACTTCAGATTTAATTTTAGCCAGTTCTAATTCATTTTGGATCGTTCAAATTTCATTTTTTTTCCCTGTTCAAATTGCTTTTGCTCCTCATTTTTATGATTTTCAATTATAGTATTTGCTATATCTGTCACAAAATCAGGTTTATTTTTATGTATTTGACTATTTTCAATAACTTTGTTTAAATAAGCAATAGTCATTTTATCTTTAATATTTAGAATTATTTCAGTGGTTATAAGCCAATAATTCTCTCTTTTCGCACCTTTAAGCATAGTTTTGAATTGTATATAACAGTGAAAGATCAACAAACATAAGAAAAATCACATTCACTTACTTTTGTAATGATCTTCAGATTAATTACATTGCATGGAATTCTACGGTCTTTTACTCAATTTGAAATTGATGGATTTCAAAGTATAAACTCGTTGCATTTAATCCTAGGTGCATCTTGCGTACTCGTCGGACCAATATGATGATAGCTAATATTAAAACACTCATTTATACTCAATAAAACATAGAACAAACTCTCCAACGAATTGTCATTTGTTTTAACTTAATCACAACTCATGCCACTCATGGTTACGTTTTCAAAACAAAATATTCTATCAACTAGTATAAAGAAACACAAATGATTAAAGACGCTGCTAAAATTACAAAGCATAAATACGACCGAACAGAATTATAGGATTTTTATTTAAGGCATTAATACTTCATTCAAAATTTTCAGCTTTCAAACATTCCTGTCTTTAATAAGAATATAATGATTGAAACAAATAAAGTGTCATTTTAAGTCTTAAAAACGCTAAAAATTGTCAACATGATGTGTTTTATCTATATAAATTGTTATTAGATGGACCACTAGGCTAAAATTCACAACCTTCGGTTAATACGCGAATTTTGATCGGTCCATTGATTCGCGATTCAATTGTATAATATTTTCCGATCAAAATAGAAAATTATGCATTAAACGGTTAGAATGCACTGATAACAATTTTTTCTCATAAATTTTAATGTAAGGGAATTTTTTCTGTGTCTTTGTAAATAATCTATAAACGTTGCACATTTCATTCACAACAGGCAATGTTCTATTTAAAAAATTCAATAAAATATACCAAACTGGTGATAATGCAAAAGTATATACACTGGAATTAGAGCACAAGTAAACGGCTAAATAAGCTAAAGTAATTGTCTTTGCAAAATATTCAAAAGAAGAAATTGCCTTTTTTGTGCCAAATTTGAAATTCAATAGAAATTTATCTAGCAATTAATTGCTACATTTTCATATTTTAAAAACTTTACTCTTTTAATAAATTAATTATATAACGATTGACTTTTATCGAAATATTTGTTAAAATCACTCACTATAAATATATTTTGACATTAAATCATAAGTAATCACTTAGAAATAAAATCAAATAAGACATAAAACATAAATTGTAAGCAAAGAAATTATCCATATGGAACACAATAAGAATAAATATGACAATATGATGTGAGCAGAAACAATAAAAATATGCAATAAAAATATGTTATTGGCTCGACCGCGATCCGTGCAGCTAAACGTTCGGTAAGTCTCTGATCTGAATTTCTTCGAAGGATCACGTTCACAGATAAAAGCTAATTTCGTTAAAGGATCGCGGAAAAACGCAAATATCTTCAAAGGATCGCGATCAAAACTGGGTCAACCATTCTCGCAAGAGTAAAAACCGAATCGAATCTGTAACTGACTGAAATCCGAAATGTATGACAATCTGCCCCGATGCGCTAAGCGCAGCTAAAAAGTAAAAGTCAAACCCACCAATAGCAAAATATAGTTGTTAACCGGACCCAGACCCGACCAGAAGCAAAAATTCAGAAAATAACTTGACCCGCAACAAGCAGTAGAAGTTAACCGGATCAAAACGCGACCCACAACAAAAAGTAAAAATTAACCCGACCAACAGCAAAAGATAGAAACGAACCAGACATCAAATTTTGTGAAATGATCGCGAAGAAAACACGAATTTCTTCAAAGGATCGTGAAACAGACACTCATTTCGTCCAATAATTGCGAAAAAAGACCGAAACTTTTATCAAAGGACTCACCCCAATCAATTTGGGTCAACCCGAACCCTTCTCGCAAAAGTAAAAACCAAATCCTAAACTGCCCCAAATCAGAATTGTATGTCAAACTGCCCCAAATGCGTTAAGCACAGCTAAAAAGTAAAAGTCAACCCGACCAACAACAAAATGCAGTAATCGACCTGACCCAAACTTGACCCAAAAGCAAAAAATCAGAAATTAACTCGAACCGCAACAAAGAGTAGAATTCAACCGGACCCAAACACGACCCAAGTAGAAATTAATCCGACCAGGAGCAAAAAAAGGAAGCCAACCGTACCCAAACCCGACCCACAGCAAAACAGTTGACGAAACACGACCCGTATTTAAAAAAAAATGAGTTCCGACTAGAGCATCAGACTGGGGTTTCCAAATTTCTAAAATCGCCCTTTCCCCTCCCCCCTTGAGGACTCTCCAGATCCGCCCTTGCAATCACCTCATCGAATTCAAGTGTGAAAATCTAGAATTAGGCAAATCTCGATTCGCATATTAAAATGCAATCGGTTTGCCAAGTGATATCTTGGTGGTAAACACCTAAAAAACCGATTTTAGCGGTTGACTCGTAGGTTTACCATTGCGTTTTCCTGCACCCAAAAATATGAAAACATGGAGGATTGGAAACAGGGATGTAGTGGGGGGTATACGGGGGTATACGGAGTATACTTTCTGGATTTTTTAAAGGAACACCGTATACCCTCTGTTTCTCAAGAAAGCTATAGTATATGCACTCTAGGATATACCCTCTGCTTTGAGCGTATATACGCTGTTATTTTTACAACGACACCCCTGATTGGGAGCAGGAAAGCATAAAGGTAAACCTATGCGTCAACTGCTAAAATCGGGTTTTTATGTGTTTTCCACCAAGATATAACTGGCAGACGGATTGCAGACCGATTTAATTTGCAAATCGAGATTTAACTAATCCAAGTTTTTCATCCGTTAACTCAATGAGGTGATTGTCTGCGCTGATATTTCCTGGTTTAATACTCACGTCTTCAAATGAAACATAAATAAACAAAAAATTAAACCTCTCAGTTGAAAAATATGCTTCCGTTTTTAGATGGAAAAAAAATGAAGTAAAAAAAATAATTAAAACAAAAAATGTTATCAATGCAGAAAAAGAATAGTTTCCGAAACAAAATCCCGCTGCTTTCTTTCTTTAACTGATCTAAGAAATAAACTAGCTAGAAATTCTTGTAACATATAAAAATGTGGCACATGGAAAATATGACGAGTATAAAAATGTCAGAGTTCAAAATAAAATGAGGAAAGAAGTGCCTTATCAAAAATTATATAGATTCGAACCTGAGTGATAAAAAAATGAATGCTCTTCGCTTTGAAATAAAACGAAAAAAGAATCAGAATTTATCTTATTCGGTTTTTCATTTGGAATGAGATTGGGTTAACCTTTTTAGAAGTAGAAAAGAAATATTTAGCAAAATGCCTGCATTATGAAATTTTCAATAAATATCTAAGAATAAATATTTTTGTAAGTTATCAGTGTGACCAATATCAGCATAGCTGATTAAAAATGAAATTCATAAATTGTTCCGGTTCATTACAGAATTATTTTAAAATGGCTTAAACGGAGACGAAACACGAGAATAAGAAAGAATAGGATATTTAACATCAATCTGTAAGAAAGGAGACCAACAAGAAGGTAAAAATTATTAAGACATTACTGTAATAGCAATATTTAAGGTGTAAACACATGAACGTACAAACTGTCGGCAACTATCGGCTTGTTTGTTGCAGCGACACGGTATTTTTTTTATCTTTTATGACTTTTGCAAGAAGAGGACTGACAAAACATGAATTTTTCCGCCCAGTGGGGTTGAGCTCCTTATCTCCTGATTCTTTGTTCATTCCCCTTCGTTCTATTATGAAGAAACCGCAAATGGGTCCTATACAAAAAGAATGCAACGCCTTCTCGTAGAATTCAGTTGACCGTGATAAAACAAGCATGTGCCTACAGCCTTAGTAGACTGTATGAACTACACTGTTAAAAATCTGCTGCATTTTGTTGCAATGCACTCCCCTGCTTGTATAGAAAACGGTTACTTGGCCGTGAAATGGAGCTTTCTCATTGGTTGGAATAGAGATATTATATACAAGCGGTGGAGTGCGTTGCAACAAAATGCAGCAGATTTTTAACAGTGTATATTCAGATAGAGTCATCTGATGGAAGAAGCTTATTCCAAGCTTTAGCAAGGGTGGTGTCTTTCACGGAGGCTCAAGCTTCAGCTATCATTTACATAACATCTTTCAAATTGATTTCTTTGGACAGTTAGTTGTTAATGACTATTTTCATTGTCCTGCCCCATTAGAACCATTGAAACAAATCTCAATTTTTCCTTCAGGAACACGTTTGGTTAACCGGTCGTTCAGCTGATCGAGGTCGGATAATCGATGCTCTACTGTAGTTGCTTCTAGATTCTCGAAGACATTACTCTACATGACCAAAAGTGACCTTGTTGGATAACTAGAAGAATACATGAGGAAACATGTTGAAATCTAGGTATGTAAACTAAAGGTCATATATTTCCACGAATATTTTTTCCCGAAACTCCACAGGGAACCGTCTACAAATTGCAAAATAACGAATATCTTTTAGATAACCCTGTCAAAACTAATGTAGAAAAAACAATCAAACTGTAGATTATGAATAAGTGGCTTATTGTAATGAAGTATGTTGATATTTATGAGGCTGGTATGTATACTCATTTACAAATTTTGCCAAGTTTTGTGCTTATAATTTGCATAACCTAAAAAAATGTTCTTTTCAGAAGTTACGACACAAAACATTATACACAATATCCTACAATCAGGATTAAAAAATTACAAAAATTGTATGAATAATGAACAAGTTTAATAAAAAAATTTTTCACTGCTAATCAAAAGCAATCAAAATATATTTTGCATAATGCGTTAGCTAAATGTATAGAGAAACTTTTGTGAAGCTCTCAAAAACATAGCGTAAATATTCTGAAAATTATCGTTAATAGAATATGTTCAAAATCCATTGTTCCCAACAAGAAGCAAAAAGATGACAGATTGCATCCAAATATAGTAGTGCACGCAATATTACGTATGCTGTATTGGCAATAGCTGCATCGACAAAACCTAAAAGGAGATGAATATGTCATAAATTATCAAGGTTATTTTATTTAAGTAAATTCGAACATTTAAAAAAATTATTCTTATATGCTTCTTTTTTAAACAACTTAACAAAATAATTTATTATAAACACAAGGGAGGATTTTTCGTAGGAGGCAGTTAAAAAAAAAGTTAAAAATGTGTGATAAAGAAAATATTTTGTTCGTATATCTGTCCCTAATATAAAAATAGTTTGAGCGGAAAAGTATATGTACCTTTATTTTATTAAGTTAGAATGTATCACTTGTTTCGATACATTGCAAATACAAGCTTCTAAACTCTAGAAATCTTAAATATTTCAAAGAAATACCCTCATAGCATGCATAGTCACAATGACGTCACTGTGAGTCACTTTGGTCACATAACATCTGTGACCAAAATGCCACCACTCAGTGACGTCACATTGTGACCGAGATGTGACTTTATTAAAAATTTTTAGAAAATTACAAATATTCTTCAAAACGTGTAATTTACTTTTAAAAACGTTTCTGGCAATTTAAATATCGTTGCTTTTGTCACAGTTTCGTCACAATGTTAATGTCAAATTAGTCACAAATGACACATTTTTCACAAATTTGTCACATTGTGACCACTTTGTGAAACGTCACAAAAGAGCTCTAAAACGGCCATAACGACTTCACATCGACGTCACGTGACGTCACATCGACAATCGATGGTCACGAAGTCACAATGTGACTTCACAACGACGTCGCAGTGACGTCACCATGCCTTACGGGTAGTTTCGACTGTAAAATAAAAAAGTTCTAAAATAAGATAAAAATTTATATCAGTAGAGTTCTGAAAGGACTAGGGTATCCGAAAAGAATATCGCAATTTTAATATTTATAGATGAGTGTAAAAAAGAGATGTATATTTCTTAAAGAATCAAGTTTTTTTTTATTTAAGTAAATTCGAATTTCTAAAAAATCTACTCTATAAGCTTCTTTTTTAAACTTCTTAACACAGTAATTTATTATTAACACAAGTGAGGATTTTTTGCAGGAGGCATTAAAAAGATTAAACATGTATGATAAAGAAAATGTTTCGTCCTTATATCTGTACATAATATAAATACAACTTGAGGAAAAATGTATCTTTTTAATTTGATTAAATTAGAATATGCCACTTGTTTCGGTACTTTAGAAATAAAATCTCCAAGACTCTAGAGATTTTAAATATGCCAAAGAAATAGTTTTGACTGTAAAATATATAGTTTTATAATAGGATTAAAATTTATTTCAGTGGGGTTCTGAAAGGACTGTGGTACATGCGAAAAATACAGCAATTTAACACTAGAAACGCGGGAAAATTAATTCAAATTTTAGAAAAATATTTCTCACCGAGATTTTTATTTAAAACTTTTTAAGTTATTTATTGAAATTATTTTTGCTCAACAAACATTTATCTTATTTCATAAAGGATTTTCTGGTTCGAATCGACATCTCTCCTTATGATACTGGTCAAAATCACCCGTCACCGCGGTTCTAGAGTTAAAAATTGGTAGAAAAGTAAAAAAGGAGGTGAATATGTCATAAGGCATAAAGATTTTTTCTATTATTATTTACGTAAATTCGAACTTTTAAAAAGTCTATTCTCATAAGCTTTTTTTTTTTTAAACTTCTTAGCACAATGATTTATTATTAACACAAGTGAGGATTTTTTTTACAGGAAGCAATTAAAAAAGTTAAAGATGTACAATAAATGAAATGCTTCCTCCGTCTTTTTTATACCTAATATAAAAACAACTTGAGGAGAAAAGTATATTTTATTTGATTGAGTTAGAATGTATCACTTGTTTCGATACTTTTGAAATAAAATCTCCAAGACTCTAGAGATTTTAAATATGCCGAAGAAATAGTTTCGACTGTAAAATATAAAGTTTTATTATAGGATAAAAATTTATGTCAGTAGAGTTCTGAAAAGACTATGGTACCTGAGAAGAAAATGGCAATTTTAAAATTAGTAAAAAAATTCAAAAGGAGGTGAATATGTCAAAAGGCATAAAGGTTTTTTCCATTATTAAATAAATTCGAACCTTTAAAAAATCTATTCTTATAAGCTTCTTTTTTAAACAATTTAAATAAATAATTTATTATTAAATCAAGTGAGGATTTTTTGTAGGAAGCAGTTGAAAAAAGTTAAACATGTATGATAAAGAAAATGTTTCATTCGTACATCTGTACCTAATATAAAAATAGTTTGAAATGAAAGTATCTGTACTTTTATTTTATTAAGTTGGAATATGTGACTTGTTTCGATATTTTGGAAATAAAATCTCATGGAATCTAGAAAGTTTAAACGTTTCAAAGAAATAGTTTCGACCGTAAAATAAAAAGTTGTAAAATAAGATAAAAATTTATATCAGTAGAATTCTGAGAGGACTAGAGTATCTGAGAAGAAAATGGCGATTTTAAAATTCGTAGAAGAGTGAAAAAGGAGGTGAATATGTCATAAACATTAATGTTATTATTATTATTATTATTATTATTATTATTATTATTATTATTATTATTATTATTATTTAAGTAATTTCGAACCTTTAAAAAATCCATTCTTTTAATGCTTCTATTTTAAATTGCTTAGCAGAATAATTTATTATTAACACAAGGGAGGAGTTTTGCAGAAGGCAACTGAAAAAAAAGTGAAACATTTTTAATAAAGAAAATGTTTCATCGAACATTTACTTAACTAGTACTGTACTTAATATAAAAATATCTCGAGAGAAATAAGTTATCTGTACCCAGAGATGCCAAGTCTCCGGCTTTTTGTACACCACTATTATCTCAGAGAAACTGTTGTTTTTTTTAAATAACCCAATTGTTCCAATTAGATATAAAAATATTTTCTGCATTACAATACTGGTACTCAAGAAGCCGGAGACTTGGCAGCTCTGTCGGTACCTATGTTTTATTAAGTTAGAATGTGTCACTTGTTTCGACAATTTTAAAGTAAAATCTAATAGACTGTAGAGATTTAAAACATTTCAAAGAAATAGTTTCGATTGTAAAATATAAAATTCTAAAATAAAATAAAAATTTATAGCAGTAGAATTCTGGAAAGATTAAGGTATCTGAGAAGAAAATGGAAATTTTAAAATTGGTAGAAGGATGAAAGAGGAGGTGAATAAGTCATAAAGCATCAAGGTTTTTTTATTTAAGTAAATTCAAACCGTTAAAAAAATCTATTTATATAAGTTTCTTTTTAAAGTTCGCAACAGAAAAATTTATTATTAATACAAGTGAAGATTTTTTTGTAAGAGGCAGTTCAAAAAAGTTAAATATGTATGATAAAGAAAATATTTCGTCCTTATATCTGTACCTAATATAAACATTGTTCGAGCGAATAATTATCTGCATCTTTATTTTATTAAGCTAGAATAGGTGATTTATGTCGATATTTTGAAATAAAATCTCTTAGACTATAAAGGTTTTAAATATTTCAAAGATATAGTTTTGACTGTAAAATATAACCTTGTAAAAGAAGATAAAAATTTATATTAATACAGATATGAAGTAAGGGTATCTCAGAAGAAAATGGCAAATTTAAAACTGGTTGAGTGAAAAAGGAGTAAAAATATCATAAAAAACCAATGTGTGTGTTTTTTTTTTTTTTTTCAGTAAAGTAGAATTTTTAAAAAAAATCTATTCTTAAACGCTTCTTTTTTAAACATCTTAACAGAATAATTTGTTATTAACACAAGTGAGGATTTTTTGCAAGAAGCAGGTAAAAAAAAAGTTAAACATGTATGATAAAGAAAATACTTCGTCCGTATATCTGTGTCTAATAAAAAAATTTAGGAGAAAAAGTATATGTACCTTTATTTTATTAAGTTAAAATATGCCACTAGTTTCGATATTTTGAAATAACAACTCCTAAACTTTAGTGATTTTACTTGTTTAAAAATCAATAATTTCAAAGTAAAAGCTCCAAGACTTCAAAGATTTAAAATAATTCAAAGAAATAGTTTCGACTGTAAAATGTAAAGTTCTAAAATAAAATAAAAATTTATAGCAGTAGAATTCTGAGAGGACTAGGGTATCTGAGAAGAAAATGGCAAATTTAAAACTGGTGGAAGAGATAAATATGTCGTAAAACACCAAACTTTTTTTTTTTTTTTTTTTTTTTTTTTTTTTTTTTTTTTTTTTTTTTTTTTAAATAAAGTCGACATTTTAACAGAATAATTTATTATTAAAACAAATGAGTATTTTTTGCAAGAGAGCAGTGGAAAAAAAGTTATACGTGTATGATTTAAAAAAATGTTTCAGCCGTATATCTGTATCTAATACAAAAAAAAAATTGAGAGAAAAAGTATATGTACTTTTATTTTATTAAGTTAAAATATGTCACTAGTTTCGATATTTTGAAATAACTACTCCTAATGATTTTACTTGTTTAAAAAAATAGTTTCTACTATAAAATATAAAATTCTAAATAAGACAAAACTATGATCAGTAGAGTTCTGAAAGGATTAGGGTAGCTTCCTATATCTGTTCCTAATATAAAAATAATTTGAGCGGAAAGGTATTTGTACCTATTTAGTTAAAAAAAGTGCACTTGTTTCTATACTTTGTAAATAAAATCTCCTTAACTCTAGAGATTTTATATGTTTCAAAGAAATTGTTTTAATGTAAAATATAAAGTTCTAAGATGAAAATTTATATCAGTAGAGTTCTGAAAGGATGAGGGTATCTGAGAAGAAAATGGAAATTTTAAAATTGGTAGAAGAGTGAAAGAAGTGATGAATATGTCATAAAGCACCAATATATGTATATTTTTTTAATACAGTGGCGGTCAAAAGTTTCCGGCTAGTAAAAAAATTTTAGTTAATTTGTAAGTATATTCATATGAAGACAAATATCAAAGTGATAATTATACATTTTATAGCCATAATAGTTAGACATTTATTTACGGAATAACATTTAAATATCAATAAATTTAACTGACAAAATTAAGTATAAAGGAAAACGTATGTTCTCAAAAGTTTCCGGCCATCTTCTCAAGTGTGAGAAAAAATGGCATTGTAATAGAAAATTACAGTGATTAACAACATTTAGAATTAGTGTTTTATCACCATACCTTTAGTGATAAATACTGCAACGCAGCAATCTCACATTCATACAGTTAACGGTTTAACGTTTAAATATCATCTATGGTACTTTTTCTCCTCATTTCTTGCAATTTTTTGAAAATTTTGGCTGAGTTGGAATATTTATAGTTCCGCACACGTTTGTCAACTTCTTTCCAAAGATTTTCCATTGGATTCACGTCGGGTGTTTGCGCTGGCCATTTCAAAAGGGAAACTTTTTTGTGAAAAAGCCATTGCTTATCGAGTTTTGCATACATTATTTAAGTCGTTACCATGTTAAAAGAAATAATTGCGACCACATTTTTTCCTCTAATGAGGCAGCAAATAATCTTGCAAGATATCCTAATACATTGCATCATTCATCTTGCAGTGGATTTCAAATAACGGACCGACACTTTTTTAAAGAAATTATATTCCCCACAACATAACGTGTCCTCGGCCTGCTTCATTGTAGGAATAACATAGGTCGAATCATATCTTTTGTTGTTAGGCCATCTTGAAATTCAATTAATTGTAAAGTAGTCTTTTTATCCAGTTTTCACTTGACCAGACTTTGTGTTTTTTGAAAAACGCCAATCGAGTACGTTTATATTTTTTTACCTATGGAAAAATTTTGAACACCGAATTTTCCATAAAGTTCTGCATCACGTCAGCATCTTGACACGGTAGACCGACTTATTTCAGCTATATTTTTATTCCGTAAACTGGGGGATATTGCAACGGAATTTTAAAGGGGGTCATCAATTGTTTTTCTCCTGACAATTCTGACCACAAGAATAGTAATTTTCCGGAGTCTCCCGGACCTCAGAAAGTCCAGAAGGTCATGGCCAGCTTTATATATCCTTATAAATATCATTCACAGTCGATCTACCGATCGATAACTTTTCCGCAATGTTTCGAGAAGTTTGGCCCTTTAACGACAAACTAATCACTAATTTATGAACAATAATTGTTGAGCTTTTCAATTTTGAATTTAAATTATACCATTGACGTTGATTCATTCGCAAACACCACCAAAAAACACTTTACTGATAGAAAAAAAAAAACTAAAAAATGATGAGTGGCCGGAAACTTTTGCACACGCGAACTTCGAATTTTTCCCCTTTGCATGAAGCGTATTCCAGTATCCAATAGAAATGATCATATGATCAGAGGTCATTCATATATTCCTTACTTTTGAAGCATTTGTGTTTCTTCTTTGTTGAAACCTTCTGGTAAAAAAATGAAAGAAACTAACTGGCCGGAAACTTTTGACCGCCACTGTATATTCGAACCTTTATCAAATCTATTCTTATTAGCTTCTTTTTTAAACATCTTGACAGAATAATTTATTATTAACACAAGTGAGGATTTTTTGCGGGAGGCAGTTGAAAATATTTAAACATGTATGATAAAGAAAATGATTCGCCCTATATCTGCACCTAATTTAAAAAATAGCTTGAGAGAAAAAGTATCTGTACCATTATTTTATTAAGCTAGAATATGTCACTTATTTCGATATTTCTGAAATAAAATCTCCGAGATTCTAGAGTTTTTAAATATTTCAAAGAGATAGTTTCGATTGTAAAATATAAAGCTCTAAAATGAGATGAAAATTAAAGCAGTAAAGTTCTGAAAGGACGGGGTATCTGAGAGGGAAATGACAAATTTAAAATTGATAGAAGAGTGAAAAAGGAAGTGATATTAGGGTGGATCGCTTTTATATGGTGAGAAAAAGATTAACATTCATCAAAATTTATAAAACAACTTCGCGATAAACTCATTCATCAACGATATTCCCATTAGCATAATGTTAAACACGAGAACTATAAGATTGCTTTCCCGCAAAGCATCCGATTTCCTGCAATGGATGTTCAAAGCATTTGGCCTGAATTACACTGCAATTTTACCATAATAAAAGGGAAATATTTACAAATATTCAAAATTCGTAACAATACTTAATCTATAGCGTACCTAATATATTACTTTGTTATTCGTAAGATATTATACCCGTTATATAATACATTATTTATACGATAGTATACACGTTTTAAAAATCATAAAAATGATGTTTATTATTATTTTTTTAAATATAGAATTTATTTATAAGTTTAAAATTTTAGTCTTTGTGAATATTATTTTCCAAATGGCCGCTATAACTTGTTAAATTGCATTTTTTAATTATTATTTAAGTATATTCTAACCTTTGAAAAATCTATTCTTATAAGTATCTTTTTCAAACTTCTTAAGATAATAATTTGTTATTAACACAAGTGAGGATTTTTTTTACAGGAGATAACTATAAAATGTTAAACATAAATGAAAAAGTAAATAGTTCAATCGTATATCTGTACCTAATAAAAAAAACTTAAGAAAAAAAGTGTCTGTAATATTATTATATTAAATTACAATATGTCACTTATTTCGGTACTTTTGAAATAATATCTCCTAGTCTCTAGAGATTTTACATGTTTTAAAAAAATTGTGTCGACTGTAAAATATAAAGTTCTAAAATAAGATAAAAATTTACATCAGTAAAGTTCTGAAAGGACTAGGACATCGGAGAAGAAAATGACAATTTTAAAATTGATAGAACAGTGAAAAAGGAGGAAAATATGTCAAAGCATCAAGTTTTTTTTTTTTTTTTTTTTTTTTTTTTTTAGCTTGTTCGAACTTTTAAAAAAATCTATTCTTATAAGATAACCATCTTTTTCAAACTACTTAATAGAATAATTTATTATTAACATAAGTAATGATTTTTTGCAGGAAGCAACTGAAAAAGGTTAATCATGCATGATAAAAAAAAATGTTTCATTTATACATCTGTATTTAATATTAAAAAAAAGTTTGAACGGAAAAGTATCTGTACGATTATTTTATTTATTAAGTTAGAATGTGTCACTTGTTTCAATACTTTGGAAATATCATCTCCTAGACTCCAGAGATTTTAAATGTTTAAAAGAAATAGTTTCGACTGTAAAATATAAAGTTCTAAAATAAGATAAAAATTTACATTAGTGGAGCTCTGAAAAGACTAAGATATAGGAGAATAAAATGATTGGTAGAACTGTGAAAAAGTAGGAGAATATGTCATAAAGCATCAAGATTAATTTTAGTTTATTCGTGTATATTTGAACTTTAAAAAATCTATTCTTATAAGCATCTTTTTCAAACTTCCATGACAGAATAATTTATTATTAACACAAGTGGGGATTTTTTGCAGGAAGTAACTGAAAAAAATTAAATTTGCAAGACAAAGGAAAATTTAACATTTTAAAACATTTTAAAAAAAGATAGTTTGAGCGGGAAAATATCTGTACCTTTATTTTATTAAATTAGAATATGTCACTTGATTCGATACTTTTGGAATTACATCTCCTATATTCTAAAGATTTTACATGATTCAAAGAAATAGTTTCGACTGTAAAATATAAAGTTCTAAAATAAGCTAAAAATTTATATCAGTAGAGTTCTGAAAGGACTATTCTGAAAAAAAAAATGGCAATGAATTTTAAAATTGGTAGAAGAGTAAAAAAAGAGGTGAATATCTCACAAAACATCAAGGTTTTTATTTTACTTTATTTTATTCAAGTAAATTTGAACTTTTAGAAGATCTGTTCTTATAAGCTTCCTTTTTAAACTTCTAAAGAGAATAATTTATTACTAACACAAGTGAGGAATTTTTGTTTGATATTTTCTGCAGAAATTTTTGTGCTTTAAAGCTTTCTATTTAAAAAATATGATGTTTTTCAAATGAACTGGGTAATGCTTTAGCTAAATTTATTTCTCATGAATAATTAAATATTTATTAGTTCAGAAGTGTTTTGAAGTACGAATAGAGTACTAAATCTATTAAATTTATTGAAATATACTTTTCAGATTGCGTTCCTAATAAATATATAGCATGTATATTCGTCGTCTGGTCCGTCCGTCTCTCTGTCGTCTATCCCATATAACAGCACAAAAATTACCCAAACCGAATGATTTGAAATTTAATATATGTTGTATAATAATACTCGTTGTAGAATTTTCTCAGGTCATTTCAAACTTTGTGAAAATGTAATAAAAAGTTAAAAATGCATCAATAAAAGTTTTTTTCATTCTACTAAATCCTATAACAGGAAATTAATTGAACGATATCCCATGACAGGTAATGATTATGGGTTGCCATGGTGATTGCGACTCCTGTGATTTCCGGATTACTGAATTTAATATAATTGTAATAAATTTTGTATTCACGCATTTTTGCATAGGAGAACAACACTTATTGCACCAAAATCTGAATATTTATAAAACTAGTTATAATACGAACTTACCTCATTTGCCAAGTTTGCCGTACAATTTCGACTTTTTTACTCCATTTAAAAAATTACAAACTTTTTCATGTTTAATTTTCCTTTAAATGTGTATATTATTCTTTAATGTTACTACAAATTCCACAGAAATTTTACAATAAAAGTGAAAACATCTTTAAAAATCAAAGAAACATACTTTTTGTAATAAGTCTTAAAATTATTTTTTTTAAAAAATGTTTTTTTTTTTTTTTTTTTTTTTTTTTAAAGAAGTATTTTGCTCTTGCACTCCCTTGGAGGATGAGTACCAAGATAAAAAAGTAGCCTATTATGTTTCCTTACTTAAAAGTGAAAACTGAACCATTATAAGATCATTCTTGTGTCTGTCTGTCTGCCACAGCCATTTTACTCGTAATCTATGGATCGTAGAAAGTTCAAATAAAGGGAAGTAATAAAGAGTATTGACCCACATAATTTACAGAATATTAAACATTCACAAATATACACTACCTAGCCATTTATGATCGTCCACTTGCGATTTTAGACATTTTGTTAAATATCTAGAACAATACATGAGAAATTATCCTGAAACTCTCAGTGTATAAAAATAATAGTACAAGTCATATATTTCCGTGAAGATTTTTTCCCGAAACTTTATAGGGGACCGTCAACAAATTAAAAAATGAATGAATATCTTTTGGATAACCCTGTCAAAATTAATGTAGCAAAAGCGCTCAAACTGTAGATTATGTAGTGGCTTATTGTAATAAACTGTGTTCATTTTTATGTCGATAGCATGTATATTCGTAGAAAAATTAAGGTTTTTGTAAAAAAAAAAGGGGGGTTTATAAATAAAAGGTTTTTTTCCAAGATTTTTGCTTATAATTTGCAGAGTTCTTAATATAAAATAATATTCTTTTCTGAAAATGTGACAAACAACATTGCTCATGATACGCTGTAATCAGAATTAAAAAATAATAAAAAATGTATAAAAAATTAGTAGGTTTACTAAATAATTTTTCACTGCACATGCGTCAACGATATCAAAATTTCATTTGCATATTATGTTATCTAAATGTATAGAGCAACTTTTGTGAAAGTCACAAAACCATAGCTTAAAAATTCTGAAAATAATCGTCGATAGAATAAGTTGAAAATCCGTTTTTTCCAAAATGAAGCAAAAACAAGAGGGGTTGTATCCAGATATTTATTGATTAGTGTCAATATAGAATACACAATATGGAACGTACTTCTACATTTGGATAAAATCCCTCATTTTTTTGTTTCATTTTGGAAACAACGGATTTTATGCTTATTTTATAGACAATTACTTTCAGAATTTTCAATCTATGATTTTGAGACTTTCACAAAAGTTGCTTTATACATTTAGCTAACACAATATGTAAATGAAATTTTGATATCTTCGACGCATGCGCATTGAAAAATTATTTAGTAAACCTATTCGTTTATCTTACAATTTTTATTATTTTTTTAATTATGATTACAGGATATTGTGTGCAATATTATTTGACATATTTTCAGAAAAGAATGTTACTTTATATTAAAAACTCTGCAAATTATAAGCAAAAAATTTGATAAAATTTGGGACATTTTTTATAAAAACTTAATTTTTTCTGCGAGTATACATGCTATTTGCATAAAAATGAACACAGTTTATTACAATAAGCCACTCAATCATTATATACAGTTTGAGCGCTTTTGCCATTTGACATTGTTATCCAAAAGATATTTGTGGTTTTCTTCGAACCTTGCGTAAATACGGGTTAGGTTCACTTAGAAAGACCCCCACGGAGGGCATCCCACCCCATAGGGCCTATATCCCATTGCGTAGATAATTGGCCGACATAAATACAATACAATACAATACAATACAAAAGATATTTATTCTTTTTTATAATTTGTTGACGGTCCCCTATGGAGTTTCGGGAGAAAATCTCACGGAAATGTATGACTTGTACTATTATATTTATACGCTGAGAGTTTCGGGATAATTCCTCATGTATTGTTCTAGATATTTAACAAAATGTCTTAAATTGAAAGTGGACGGTCATCAATGGCCAGGTAGTGTATTTAGGGAAAATCTAGAGGGGCTGGCTAAATTACTTGAAAAAAAATATTTTCTTTATATATCGTATGAGGTATCGTATGAGATCTTCCGTAACGCTGAACTCAAAAATAGATTTTTATTATTATTATTATTTTAGGTATTACATTTTCAAAGATATCGAAAATATAGGGCATAGAATACGTTCACCATCCTTCCCACCAACCCAGCTAATTCCGCATCTCTTGAAAACTAAAATTCTGAAAAAAATATCGAGATAGTAGTTGATGTTAACGTAAACCTTGCAGGAAAACTATAGCGATTACCCTAAACCGCATAGTTTTTGAGAAAAGCGCATTTTTCCATCACACACAAGTTTCTATTTGCGGGCATTCAATAAAGGTGTTGAGAAGCACTGGAAGTACCTATCGTAGCACAAGTATAAAAGCATTATTGATAATGATTTTCAAAAAACATCGTCGATAATTAGCCGAGATATTTACCCTTAAAGACCCGGGCGGTTTGGACGTATATAATGATAGGGACGGAGCACGCTATGTAGCATTGTCTTTTAAAGCCCAGATAACAACTTTTAAAAATATATTTGTGTAATGCAATACCTAGAAGCAGTATAAAAATAATAAACGTAAAATTGTTGAAAACAGATCTATTTAAGTAGAATTAATCACATAAGTACTATGGAATTCGTGACTAGTTTACATTGAGAGGGTCTTTCAATGCGCCTCTCGTGTTTTTAAAGTTAATTTTTAAAAAATTCTTGAAAAAGACGGCACGGACCAATACTGGTGTTGTAATTATGCGACTTCTTTCCAAAGCGTGCTTAGCACAACGCCAAGTTTAAACTTTAAACAAGGGTTTTGTGTCAGCTACACTGCAAAAAGAAAAGGTTATTATCATCATTAAGTTTTATGAAATGCCAAATGAAGTTTAAATATGCATTAATTTTATTCTCAGTACCGAATTCAGCTCATTATAAATTAATAAAGATAAGATCAAAAAATGAGCTATACAGAAAACAAATAATTCATATTATTTGGGCTTCATTTCTCTTTGAACATTTATGGTGCACCCATTAATTATTTTCAAGTATATAGAGCTATAACCAACCCTACGCAGTATCGTTTTTCACAAAGTCTTATTTGAGTTTTGTTTATCTGACGAAATCCTATTCGTCTTTGTCCTCTGTCTGTCAGTCTACCACAGACTCCGTGCACAAAAACTGTATAAGTCAAAGTCTTCAAATTTCTGTATTTACAGTTGAATACCTCGTGTCACAGGACAAATCATACAATTTTGAAAATATATATTATTTTAATTAAATTAATTTCTTCAATATCCTCCGTTCATTTTTGCGATATGAATTTCAAAAGAGACCTTTTTTCGGGTAGACATTAAGGTAGACATGGTGGATTTAATTTTTAAAAAATTCCGTTTCTTTTGGCAATTTAAGAGCTTATACTACTAGGATTTCATTCATCTGACATCTATAATATTTTAAAATTCTATTTTCTTTCTATTTAGAAGAGCATTTTGATTTATTAATGATTCAGCATTTTACATTTCGCTGAAACAATTTTTTTCGTTTTTAGAAGTTTAAAATTTTATTTATATCTCCGCTAGATTTTTTTAATTTCGAATTTTCCAAAAGTATGGAAATTTGGATTATATTTAAATAATTTGATTACAAAATTTTCAGTTTGACTAAAATAAATAATTTCCTTTTATAATTATTTAATAATTAAATTTGTTGGTGCTACCATCTATAAAAGAAAGAAATAATTATAAATTAACAATTTTGATTTTTTTAAATTAAAGGATAAGTTGTTTTGAAAGAAATATTAAACGAAACCCTCTGTGCGATCTGCGATCACACTTACCCACTTGTTTTTCTTTTAACAACCTTTTTTAAAAATAATATAGATAGCTTCTTCGCGACGAAAGTACTTTGTTTAATTTTTAATCTTTTAACCTGGTTTTTCAAAACTGAAATTTTTTTGTAATTGTATCGCGAAAATGCTCCGATTAAATAAGGTAAACTTTACAAAAAAAAAAAAAAAAACTGATTAGAATAATGAAGGATTCTGAAAATCTTAAGTTGCACATATATCAGTTGCTCGTGCCCAAGGGGTTACTAATTAATATATTTATTGTACGGAATTCTCTAAGCGTAATACTAGCACTTGACTGTTTATTTTCTCTTTTAAGTTTTCCAATTTTTCCAAAAATAAACGACAGATTTGTTTTTATTTATTTATTTATTTCAAAAAGGATATTCTCAAATGGAACATCGATGACATTTACATATTGTCGAAATTGATTCAGCACTTTTTAAAAATTCAACAAAAACTAATAAATAAATAAGTAAATAAATAAGCATCGTTGAAATATTTAATTTTCAATGATTTTTGACAAATGAATAGTACTATCTGTTTGGTCAGAAGTCCTGTGATTTTCCTAACTCTTACACGATTTTATTTCATTTTTATTTTATTCTAACTTTATGAGAAGAAACTATTTGATTCGTACAAATTTTTGAAATCTGGTTTACGGCGGATTTACACGTTTTAGCGGGTCAAATAACCCAAAAAACATGTTTTTACAAAATGTCTGTTAGTGAGTCTGTCTGTCTTTCAGTAAGTCTGTATGTGACAAAAATTTTGTGGGTGCCCTCTCAAGAACTAATGCACAGAATTTCACAAAACTTTAGATTCAATTAAACTTTGATATAAATTAGAGTTGATTAGTTTTTGGTGTATATTGCCTAACAGATGACGCTGCTATGCTGCCTTTTTCACGATTTCCGCAATAGTTATATCTAAAAAATTAATAGACGGATTTACATAAAACTTTATATTCCGTTAATGTTTGTTGAATAATATGGCACTGATTACCTTGTGGTGAATCGCCCAACAGGTGAAGCTGTTGTGCAGCATTATTCATGACTATCGCAATAATTCTATCTCAGTTACTGATGTACGATCTTTCATCAAACTTCAGATTCAGTTAGTTCCTGATATGAATTAGTATTGTTTAGTTTTTTCCATAAATCGCTCAACAGATGGTGCTATCCAGATTTATTTACATCCAGCAATGATTCTATCTCAAAAAATAATGCACGGATTTTCCTCAAACTTCATATACAGTTAGAGACACAAATTGTTGCTGATTAAATTTTGGTGTAAATCATTTAACCGGTGACTCTGCTGTTCTTCATTTCTCTGGAAATATTAATATGTATGACATAGAAGAAAGTTTTGGGATTGCCACATCCGATTAGTTTATTCTTAGGACCAAGAAACAATGTTTTAATCTTTAAAAACTTTTAAGACGTAAAATAAAATGAAAAACTGTAAAGTGTCTACATTCACAGCCGTAATGCACGTCTGTGCTGGGCTGTACAAATTTCGGAAAGAAGTTTTAAAGTCCTCTTTTAGAATGCTATTTAATAGTGACGTTACAGTTTTCTCGATGGCTTCAACATCCTGAAATCTTGTTCCCTTTAGCGAATTTTTCAGCTTAGGAAAAAGGAAAAAGTCTGCGGTTGCTCAGTCTGGAGAGTATGGTGGATGCTGCATCTCAACGACACTATGCTGGGTTAAGAATCGCCTCACAGGCCACGCAATCTGGAAAAAATCTTGCGTTTGCCCAGGTCTTGCGTCAAAATTCACCGGACCGTCTCTTTGTCCATGTTCAATTCATTGGCGAGTACTCGAATAGTCAATCGACGATCACATTTCACTATATCGCGAACTTTTTGAATTGCTTCCAGCGTGCGTACGAACTGCAGCCGACCTCAGTGGGGATCATCTTCGACGCTTTCACGTCCGTCCCGAAAGGTTTAAACCACTTAAAAGTTCTTGGGCGAGATAAAGCTTCCGCGCCGTAAACTTGTTTTAACATTTCGTAAGTTTGTGCAGCTGTCTTGCCCAATTTTAAGCAAAATTTTATGTTAATCTTTTGTTCCATTTTCACTTCGACAACAGGAATTTAAGAGCTTACGTTGTAATGCGCCTTTTCACGAGAATCACTTACTTCAGAATGGCGCCGAGTGCATTGCACATTCTCAAGAAAACACTCTTCAATATGCAATCATTAGCACCATCTTCCGGCTTTTTGTTCTCGTACAGTTATGTCAGTCCTGGAAATTAATAGCCGGACCTTGTATTTTAACGGTGGAGGAATTTGTACACTAATCCAGGTTATTCCAAAAGTCTATAATTTTTTCATTTTAAATAAAATCAAACAATTAAAGTCAGTATTTTTTTTTAAATTATTATATTTCAGTAATTAAATGAGTAGCTTCTTGTATCATTATAGAGAGCCAAAATTTTCCATAATGTAAAAATTGGCACACATTCGCATATTGAAAATAAGCAGCGCGACACAAAGCTAGTATTTCGGTGAATAAATTACATATTGCACGTTTAACCAGTTGTATAGACGCACAAAGTGTCTTTTCCTTGGAAAATTGGTAGGTGGAAGACAGGGTCAGAATTTAATCTTCAACTTTGGGGATCGATTGAAAATTGCAAGAAAAACAGTGTAGCAAGTAAACCGATTATCTTGGCAGTTGTCAACAAGTCGACCTTGTACCATTTTAGATATAAAAATATAAATCATATTAATGGGTTGCTTCCAAAATTACTTTCAACTGACGAAGTAATTAATACATTTTTATTGTAGTCTTAAATGAATACAGGTACAACTTGAAAACTAATGAAACAAATTTCAAAAATAAACTGCGATCACATGAAAAAAAAATGTTCGATACTAAATACTTTTTCCCTTTCTTTTTTCTTTTTCTTAAAAAAAAAATTAAAAAAAAAAAAAAGAAAAGAAAAAAATCGTGTCCAAATAAAGATAAATGAGATTTTTCTTCTGTTAAAATCAATGTCCTTGTGAACAAGCATTGAAGAAAAAAATATTCTTTTTTTTTATTTAAGATGATAAAAATATACAGATATAGAACTGATATAGAACTGATATAGAATGATTATGAATATGCATATATATATATGCATATGTATGTGTATTAATATCAGTTATACTGATTACAGTTACTGATTACATTACTGATTACAGTTATATTAATATCAGTTATACTGATATAGAACTGATATAGAACTGATATGATACAGATATAGAACTGAATAATGGTACAGTGACGTCATATGTAGGCAAAACTATGAGATGGTTAGTTGAGAGGATCAAGGAGCATAAAGCCGATTTAAAATTTAATAGACCATCAACAGCTCTGTCCAGATTATCGATGAAGGGGACTTTAAGAAATGTTTGTTTTGATAAAGTAAAGATTATTTCTCATTGTTCAAATCCGCAAAAAGCACTCATAAGGGAATCTATAGAAATTGGTTTCAGGAAGAATGAAGTCTGCAATGACAATATGTCTTTTCAAATCCCTAATATCTGGTTTAATATTTTAAAAGAAATACTTTTGTAAGTTTCCTCCATGGTTTTGTCATTGTTGTATTGTCTACTGAGTGATGGCAACTGGTACATATTTTTATTTTTGAATCTTGGCCTTTAATGTTTATTTAGTATAATTTTTGTCAATTTATAGTATGCCAATCTGTTTTTAATGTAAATTATTTCTCCTTTAAAAATATACCTCTGAAGATGACTCATTAGATTGAGTTCGAAACGTTAGGAATTTTTAATCTATAATAAATTGTTTTTTACGCTGATAAGTAATAATTTTTGTTTTTATCTTATAATGTTTACAGCGTAAGTCCAAGATTTCATTTTCATTTAGATCTAAAGCATTGTTTGATTTGTTAAAACATAAGACGAAATATCAATTTACTTATTATAATTTCATCCTTGCTCTTCAATAAAGGCATAATCTCAGCTTTTTTAAAAAAATTTTTTTAAATAATACAACATAAGAAACTTTTGAGTTTATTTGGCTTCAGAAAATTATTCATACACAATACACATACATATGCATATATTTGTAATAGATAGATATATAGCTTTAGAGAGAGGGGGAGAGGAGAGTTCCGCCACGTATACGAAATACCATATGTGCGGCTCGTTTTAATTAAAACAAAAAAGGAAAATCATGCATCAAGTATAGATTATAAAACACTTTCCAAAACTTTTAGAATACTTTAGCAAAATTCCGCATTTAATAAGGTAAAAAACATAGTTAACAAATTAGTATTTCTTTAGTTTTTTGAGTAAATCGCTCAACGGGTAGTGCTTCTATCCAGATTTATTTACGATCTCTGCAATGATTCTACCTCAAAAATTAACACAAGGATTTTCCTCAAATTTCAGATTTAGTTGGAACTTGACACAAATTGTTGCTAATTAAATTTTGGTGTAAATTACCTGACCAGTGACGCTGCTGTGCTTCATATCTCTGGAAATATTAACATGTATGACACAGAAGAAAATTTTGGACTTACCAAATCCGACTAATTTAATCTTAGGGCCAAAAAACAATACTTTAATCTTTAAAAACTTTTATGACGTAAGATAAAATCAAAACTGTAAAGCGTCTATATTCACTAAAGATTACTGTGGTTATATTCGCTTCATTTGAAGAATATATTTTTACGGTGGAGGAATTTGTACGCTAATGCAGGTTGGACCAAAAATCCATAATTTTTTTTTTCACTTTTACATAAAATCAAATAATTAAAATCAATTTTTTTTAATATTATATTTTAGTAATTAAAAGAGCAGCTTCTTGAACCATTATAGAGAGCCAAAATCTAGCCATACTATAAAAATTGGTACACATTGGCAAATTGAATATAAGCAGCGCACAACACGGCTGTATTTGGGTGAATAAGCCACATATTGCATGTGTAATCAGTTGTGTAGACGCATAAAGTCTCTTTTTATTGGAAAGTTGACAGGTGAAACACTGGTATAAAACTTCGGGGACCTATTCAAAATTGCAAGAAAAATGGTGAAGCAAGTAAACCGGTTTTCTTGACAATGGCCAACAAGTCGACATTTTACCAGTTTAGATATAAAAATATAAATCATATTAAAAGATTGCTTACAAAATTCCTTTCAACTGACTTTCAAACGAAGCAACTAATTCATTTTTATTGCATTCTTAAAAGAAAACAGGTACAGCTTAAAAATTAATGAAGCAAATTTGAAAAATAAACTGCTGTAACATGAAAGAAAAATGTCCGATATTAAATAGTGTTTTCCTTCTCTTTTTTCTGTTTATTTTTTAAAAAATCGTGTTCAAATAAAGATAAATTAGATTTTTTTTTTCTGTTAAAATCAATATCCCTGTGAACAAACATTGAAGAAAGAAATATTTTTATTTATTTATGTTTTTTTTTTGTTTTTACTCTAAAGATGATAAAAGAATACAGATTTAAAGTGTATTTTTAAGAATAAATTACGAAAGTGCTTTGAAAAATTGCTTTTATAATAGATATAAAACGTTGTTTAGTTTGTTAAAACGTACGAGATATTAATCTATTCATTATAATTTTTGTCTTATTCTTCAATAAAGATGTAATCCACACTTTTTTTTTAACAATACAGCGTAACAAGTTAGTGAGTTTATTCGGCTTCAGAAAATTATTCATACACAGCAAACATATGTACAGTCGGCTCTCATTAATTCGAACTCGTCGAGACCACAAGAAATGTTCGAATTATCCGAAATTCGAATTATGGAAAGTATGAGAGGAAAACATGCTTAATATGCGGGTACACCACATTTCGGTCCCGCCATTTCGGCCCCGAGACATTTCGGTCCCTGGCCATTTCGGTCCCGAGACATTTCGGTCCCGAGACAATTCGGTCCCAAGACATTTCGGTCCCGAGACAATTCTATCCCGAGACAATTCGTTCCGTGGATATTTCGGTATCCAGCAACTTTCGTCCCTTGCCATTTCGGTCTTTAGTCATTTCGATCCCTTGTTATTTCTTTGTTCGCTAACTTATAAATCGGATTCTAATTGCTGTGGGCCTGCCAAATGGTATGAGTTTAACATTATTCTTGCCTTTTCTCATTTTTTTAATTCTCCCCCTCCCTCTCCCCCGAAAATTTATAAAAAGTTGAATATAAGAGACCGATAAATTTAAACTTTTATAACTCGTGATAATAAAATCACAACGAGCTGAAAATTTTGTTTGATTAAAGAATGTGATGTGCGTTTAGAGGATATTGTCTTTTGCTTTTAGTAGTATTATATTAATCAGAATAAATATTTTAAATTTTATTATTAATTATTAGTATCAGTATTTTAAATAAACTTCTTTAAACTACTATAAACTAAAAGGTATTTTATATAAACTGCCATAAATATTTTTTTGGCTGTTACATTTTTTAGAACCTTTAAATTACCATTAATTAAATAATAAAAAAACTGTACTTATTTTTTTCATCCAATTATTTTAATAATAAATGTCGTTAATAATTCAAAGACAGTTATAAGTTATTATAATACATATTTTCTCAAATCACCCATCTACACCCCTCCTTTGATAATTCAGATATAAGATACATTTATTAAAGAACAAATTTTTATTTTGCTTATTATTTTTATATTACAAAGTTGCATCTTATAAATTTGATTTCATAAGTTACTTTCCATTATTAACATTGCGAAAGCAATAATGTTTCATTTGTGGGCATGCTATGAAAAAAAAAATTATTTGCCTCCGCCACTTTTTACTTACCCATCATACGTAGTATAGGGTAAGTCTTGCAATCGTTTTGAAAATCGACAAAAATTTTTGACGGATTTACACGTTTTAGATAGTGGAGATTCCGAAAAACATACTTTTAGGAAAAAAAATTTGCCGTCCGTCCGTCTGTCTGTCTGTCTGTAAACGCTCTATCTCCCGAAGGAATTGAGATAGAGACTTGAAATTTTGTATGTAGTTAGTATGTAAGAATGGGACGAACCCTATTTAATATCAGCAACCTCGATTATCCGGAACTATTTTTTTCGGACTCTCGAAAAATTCGTTCTGATGAAAGGTATATAAAAATTTTCGAATTTTTTTGTTCTAAGGAATGGACGTAAAAGGCAATAAAATAACACATATTTTGCATATAGAACGAAGTCAATCGGATTATTAGTTGCCGATATATTTGTAATCCTGTTTTCCACATTCTTCGATTTTTCATGACCCCGTATTTCATTCAAATTTCAATTCAGAGGTATATTTTAATTGGAAATGAGACGCTTAATCCGATGCAGTTAATTGTTAGTTAATAGAGTTATTATTTTTGGAGTTATAAGGATGTTTCTTTTACGCAGTTCGGTACTACTTGAGTAGTTTGGCGTTTTATATAATTTGTCGAAATCGGTAATCAGCAGTTCTTTAATAGAGCATTACTAGGTATATTAACAATATTTAAATTTTGTTTATGAATTGCAATGTATTGTATAAATAGTTTTCACATGTGTTATTTTCATATACATATCCATGATGGGTAAGTATTACGATGTCCCCCAACGACTAGTTTTTAAATAATAATAGCATTTATTGATTGCATTTTTTAACAGTCTTCTCACGCCATGAAAACAATTTTTGTGAGTTAATTTTATTGAAACTGGTCTTATTTCATTCTAATAAGATGATTATTTTTTTTTTATTTACATGTAATTAATATAATAACATTTTAAAATATAATAATATAAAAAATTTATATAAAATATAATATGTAATTTAATAAAATATATTAAAATGTAATATAATAATATTTTAAATAATTTTATTTTCAATTATTAAGTGACAAAACTAAGCTTTTATTTATTCATTTATTTATTTATTTGTATTACATTTTCACTCCTACTTTCCCAGAAAAAATAATAATAGTTCTTATTTTAGTTTTATTTTTAACTATACTAATTGTTTGAAATTTTTGTAATTTTAAATGTACAATAAATAAACAAGTAAAAGATAAATTTCAGTTTAGAACTACTTGAAAATATAATGATGTATTGAATATAAAAGGGATTCTGTATTGAGTTTATTTTAATGTAAAATTCATTATGTAAATTAATAATGTCATTAATTAATAAATATTTTTAATAAAATATTAATTTGATTTTTATATTAAAATTACTAACTATTTTGAAAATTAGGATTAGCAATTATCATTAGGATTACCAATTATGATTAGGATTACCATACAAAATTTGTGTGAATTATAATATTTTGGATAAGAGTTATACGTGTGTGCGGTTTTCAAGAACTTATAATCGCATTATACTAAAATTTTATAGCCTTCAGTTTAAAAATTTTGCAATGTTTCCTATAAAAGTATGTCTTATTTCATAAAATTTCAGTTTGCAGGAGAAGGGACCGAAATATCTTGCAACCGAAATGGCTAGGGACCGAAACGGCTAGGGACCGAAATGGCAGGACCGAAATGTCCTGCTTTCTGCTTAATATGGTACTATTACAAAGGAATTAATGTTATAGTATTTTTTTAATTTACTTCGGCTGTTATCATTAGAATATGACTTAATATTAAATTAGAATATATAAATACATAAATTAATTAAAAGATTAGAAACAAGCACAATGGAAGAAAAATTTGAAGCATCACTGATGGACAGACGGGGCACTAAGAAAGTGGATATCAAATGCATGGGATTGTATGCATACACGTTAGGAACAATTTTCACAAAAATCAAAGAAAGAAAGTTATTCAAATGATCTGATGAAATACGTGAGAAAGAAAAGAAAAATGGAAAATCGGAATTCTCGTTAGTTCGAATTATACGAAGTCAAGAGGAAAAGAGTTCGAATTAATGAAAATTTGTAACGTTATTCTGCCATTGAAAATTTCTGGACTTCAAGTTTAGTTCGAATTAAGCGAAGATTTGAATTATCCGATTTCGAATTAACGAGAGTGGACAGTATGTAGATAAATAGATAGATAGATAGATGCAGAAAGAAAGGTGAGAGAAGAGGAAGAGGGTCGGCAGATACATTTTCTGCAACGTGTACGAAAAATTGCGAATCTCATTTTAATCAAAACAACAAAGAAAAATCATGCATCAATCAGAGATTATAAAAACACTTTCCAAAATTTTTAGAATGCTTCAACGAAATTTCTCATTTAACCCTTTATCTACCGCATTATGAATTCATGAAAAATTTACATTCGAAAGCATTTTACACAAAAGTTTAAATTAAATTTAAAAATTCACGTAATCATTTAATAAATATTTAAAGGATTTTAGAAGGATTGTAGGATTTAGAAGGATTAATTAAATTTGACTTTACAGGGATTTTGTGCAATTTTTATAACTCCACTCAAATCTTTTATTTTTAATTATTTTCTTAGTATTTGTAGAAATGTACAAATTTGATGTTCTTACAATATAAATATATAGAAATATTTCGCATTAAAAAATCCCCACCTCCCTCCCTCAGCGCCAAGAAAGCTGAAAAGATGCAAAGGCAAAAGATATCATCCTTTTTAAAAAATATTTTTGCTTTGTATAACCAATAATGCTTTTGAAACAAGATAAAGTAATGTATCTGTAACTCATTCTAAACAGTATTACAACTAATTGACGTATTAAAAGAATTTTATAAGTTATTTTAATGGTATTTACAAGTACCGTCCGTAGATAAAGGATTAATAAGGTAAAAATGATACTTAAATAAACATTTCAGAAAATGGATAACACATTTGAAAACCATTTCTGATTTTACACACCATTTCTGGAAAGTTACTCCAATTCTTTTATACATTCTTTTAAATAATCTTTTTCCATTTGAATGTATTCCACACCGTATGCTAAAATTTATTTTGGCAAGGAAATGCATAACACATTCAAAAATCCCCCTTCAGCAATTCGATAAATTGATGGAAATATACAGGGTTAGCTGGAAATAAGTTAACCACTTCAGAGAGTTCTGGAATGCCTTCTATTGGTCCGAATGGTATCAAAAATTTAATTACAGCAAAACCCCGATAATTCGGATTAATTGGGACCAGACCGAATCCGGTTATCGAAAATCAGGATTATCTAGAGAATTAGAAAAAAAATGAAATAAAATAAAACATATTTATAGAAAATCACCTTTAATGTTAAACTTATTGAATATTTACAGACAGTAAAAATGCTTACTTTGCTTTATTCTCTTGAAAAGATTTTAGAAAAAGTCTTTTTTATTCCGAATACGACGGTGAAATAAGTTAATGTTATGGAAATTAGCCAATCGTTTCTCAAATTCGAAAAAAAAAATGACCAAACCGATCCGGATTAACGGGGTCCGAATTAGTGGGGTTCTACAGTAATATTAAAAAAAATAAAACTAAATAAAAATGCAAATCCACCGTAAAATTTTTCGCACGGCGGCATATATCATATACTTGGGAAACAACTGACACACTCACATAAACATGCGTAAACTGCAGGAAATATGTTTTTCACTTCAGAGGACTCTAAGATCTGCTTTATTGGTAGAAATGAAATTAAATTTTGAAATACAGATAATTCAAATGACACGTTTGACATTTTTTGCATAAAAAATTTTATTATCACCTTTTTTTTTTAACTATTTGGGAAAATAGTTTTTGTCCTCGATAGAGAATTGAGAAATCTGAAGCACATCTGAATCTTTTTATTGGTTGAATTCCGCAGCTTACTTTTTCATTTTAATCGTTTTCTTATTGGTCTATGTTTAATGTCCAAAAATGGAATACTTCTGTTTTTTTATTTTATTCGTTTTCTGATTGGTTCATGCTTAATGTCCAGAAATGAAATACTTCTGTTGCCACGATGCCAAAAAAAGTATTAAAAGCTACAAAAAATTAATAACTTAAAAACAAATTAAGATACAGCTTTCAAACAAATTGAATTTGAAAGTTTTTATTTTTCTTTATACGACGATGTAAAAATTGAAAATGTGTGATGTTTAGAAGCTTAAAAATTTGCAGTAATGAAAATTGTAAAATTAAAATTTCATTTAAAATTTGAATATGATTGGTAGAGTAATATTAATTTTTAATCTATGGCGTACGTAATATAAGACTCTGTTATTACGTAAACCACGTGTTGATCATCATAAAAATGATGTTCATTATTATTATTATTATTTTAAATATAGAATTTATTCATAAGTCTAAAATTTTATTCTTTGAAAATAAAATTTTCCAAATAGTCGTTGCAATTTGTTAAATTACTTTTTTTTTTTTTTTTGAGAGAGAGAGAGAGAGAGAGAGAAAGAGAAAATTTGTTTTGCATACAATATTTCAAATGAAAATCAAATTGCTTAAGGGGGCTCAGGAGTTGAAAACTTTTCAAAAAATCGATTTTTTATGATCTAGTTTGATTATTCAATTAATTCTTAATTCAATGCAAAAAAACCGCCTAAAAATATTTGCATTTTTAACGGAGTTATAAGCATTTATGTATCAACACTTTCATAGCCGCAATCATATAATTTCAACTTTAAGTCGCGTTTTCTCAAAACTTGATTTGTGACGACTATCCGTAAGATTTTAATAAAACTATTTGATGGAATGGCTTAATTTTTTTTCATGCATATAACAACATTATCTATAGAATGGATTAATATATTTTAGATAGTTTAATATTTTGAGTATTTTTAATGAAAAAAAAAGTTGTATTTTTTAGGGGGGTTTTAAATTTTCTAATTTGAGAAATTTTTTAATAATTTTTTTTTTTTAAGTGATAGTTATATCCTTAAATCATTCTATAGATAATGATGTTATATGCATGCAAAAAGAAATTTAAGCCACTCCATCTAATAGTTTTTTTTTTTTTTAATCTTGGTGTTACTCGTCAAAAATCAAGTTTTGAGAAACCGTGAAAAGTTGAAATTGTATGGGTGCGGCTATGAAAGTAGTGTTGATACATAAATGCTTATAACTCCTTTAAAAATGCAAATATTTTTATGCGGTTTTTTGCATTGAGTTAAGAATTGATTGAATAATCAAACTAGATCATAAAAAAAATCGATTTTTTGAAAAGTTTTCAACACCTGAGCCCCCTTAAGAGGCGCAAATGCCAATCTGGTGGAAAATTTTCCTTGCCGGGATTTTTTCAAACATCAGTACAGTGTACTTCTATCTTGTATTGCATTTGTAGCCATGCCAATATGTTATAGAAAGAAGTTTTACCCTGGGTATCGTTCCATGTGATTTAGTCGGTAGAACGTCAGTGCGCTATACTGATGACCCGGGTTCGAGACCCGGCAAGGAAACTTTTTCACTAGGTTGACATTTGCGCCTCTTAAGCAATTTGAAGGTTGATTTTCATTTTAACTAAAACAGTTTGTTATGAAAATTCAACAATAGGTGGCGCTGTAACTCAAATAGTATTTGCTTATATTGAAAATCTGAAACATCATTTGCATTACATTGGATGTCTATTACCATTATTATTTTTGTTGAAAGAGAAAATGGATTCTGAACGAGCATGATGATAAAGAAAATTTGAAGTGCCTGAACAACTTAAAAGTCTTTAAGGCTATTCTCAACCGCTCTGCTCAACAAAAGCAAAACATTTTGACATATTTCCAAATTCATTTTTTAACGGATAGATATAAAACTGGAAGGCCTGACGAAGGAAGCAATTTCGAATGGAACTTTGTTTTTCATTGTATGATAATTAAATTACCTATCAAGTTATAAGCGATTTCTATCATGTGATCGCGCGTTTTCCTTCCTTATTAAAGTTGGTTTTTCTTTCATCGTGAAATGCGGTTCAATACGCCAACTTTGACGGCTTGTTCGGAAAGATCTATTGCGTTTGCAAAAAACAGAAAAATGAGTGCGATTAGATAGTTTCTGAATAACATCACCAGTTAGTTTCATGCATTTCCGAACAAAAATAAATTAAAACTTACATCACAAAATCGCCTTTTTTGATTTTAAAACACCCTTAAGGCCCCACACTAGTCATTGAAAAAGACCCGGATGATTTAAGTCTATGGAGGCGTTCTTTTATAAATATCTAGCTCAAATTTTAAAAATTTTACATGATTTTTTTTTTTTTTTTCATAGGATAGCTGAGGGCGATCTACAACCGAGCTAGCTTTTACTTTTTCAATTTTAGTTTCAGATTAAAAAAAAAAAAAAAAATAAAAATAAAAATACTTTAACTTCAAAACTTGTTTGAACCGGTTCTGAAATTGAAACTATCATAATATAAAATAAGCAAAATATAAGCATAAGCATAATAAAAAAATAATAATAAAAAAGGCAGGTTGTAGATCGTCCTCAGCTATCCTGTGCAAAATAAAAAATCATATAAAAATATTAAAATCTGAACGCTCTCATAGACTTAACATTATCATCCGGGTCTTTTTCAGTGACTATTGTGGGCTCTTAAGAGGTAGACGAAGAAATAAATCCAGAGTTCTAGCATCGAAAATGTGACTACTGCAGTCCTTGAAGCTAGCAATCAGTCTCCGCATAGTAATGTGAGTCATTTGTTTGTGGAGTATTGGATATACCGTATTCAGGGATGTAGTGGAGGATACACGGGGGTATACGCCATATACCCTCTGGATTTTTTAAAGGAACACCGTATACCCTCTGTTTCTAAAAAAAAATTAATATACGCATTCTAGGGTATACCCTCTGCTTAGAGCGTATATCCTCTGTTATTTTTAAGACTACACCCCTGAGGACAAAAGTAAAGTCATACTCGTAAAGATGCAATATTATGCAACTCACGAGTGGGATCATTTTTAGACTTACATCTGTTATTTTATCTTGTAAGTCATATGACAGAGGTATAAGATAAAAAACGAAAGAAAATAATAGAAAAGAAACCCCTAAGGCATGGTGACGTCACTGCGACGTCGTTGTGAAGTCACATTGTGACTTTGTGACCATCAATTTTCGATGTGACGTCACGTGACGTCGATGTGAAGTCGTTATGGTCGTTTTAGAGCTCGTTTGTGACGTCACATTGTGACTACTTTGTGAAGTCACGGTGTGACAAATTTGTGAAAAATGTGTCATTTGTGACTACTTTGACATTAACATTTTTTTCTCTACGCAACGGTGTAAAAATTTTAAATGTGCGATGTTTAGAAGTTTAAAAATTTGCAGTTCCGAAAATTGTAAAACTGAAATTTCATTTAAAATTTGTTTGTGATGTGTCCAGGAATATTAATGTTTAATGCATACCGTTCGAAACATGTGGCGTTCAGATTTTTTTTTTTTTTTTTTTTTTTTTTTATCGTTAGTTTAGGAATACTAATGTTTTATGCACGGCGTACGTATTATATGACTCGTTATAATCATCCTAAAAATGATGGGTATTATTATTATTATTTTAAATATAGAATTTATTTATGTGTCTTTAAAATTTGAGTCTTTAAAAATATCATTTTCAAAATAGTTGTTGTAATTTTTTAAATTACAAATTTGTTATTTTTTTATTATGTTTTTAATTTTAAATAAAATGTGTAACACTTTTTTTTTCCTTTTCAATTCTCTTAAGTTCGATTAAAAATAAACTCGAAGACAAATAAACGAATGAAAATTTGTAACCTTATTACAAGACAATAGATAATTAAACATGTCGATTCAAATAATGAACAAAGTTATTCTGAGAATGTTTTTAAATTGTTATTCAGGAATAACAATGTCGTGTTGTGTGAAAACAAAAAGAAACAAAGAATAAAAATTTTCTTGTAACACGAAATTCTAGTAAAAGGAGGGAAATAAGATAACTAGAGAAATGTCAAAGTGAATTTTATGAAAGAAAACCCGGCTTAGTGTCACGTAATTACATAATATTGGGATTTAACTAAATGTTTTTAAAACTGAACATAATAAATGATTATAACAAATTATATTTTAATTTAAGGCTATTTTAAATTGTATAAAACAGCATTTAATATTAATCTTAAAATGCGTTATTCATATTACAGATGAATAAACGTAATATAAATCACGCAATGTCTTTGGGTGAAATCTTTCATGTTAGTCCCTGATGTAAGCTGGTCCTAATTAATTTTTTAGAATAAATCGCCCAACAAGTGTCGCTGCCATGCATATATTTTTATGATCTCCATAATAGTTCTATCTCAAAAACTAATGCACAGATTTTCATCAAACTTCAGATTCAGTTACAACTTGATATAAGTTGTTGCTAATTAGATTTTTGTGTAAATCACTTAACCTGTTGCGCTGCTATGCTTCATTTTTTTAGAAAATATTAACATGTAGAAATAGAAGAAAGTTTTGGGATTGCCACGTCCGACTAGTTTTAGCCTAACCCAAACGATAAATCACCAAATATTGTATCACAATCTTTTGGATTAAATTATTTTTAAGTATTAAAATCATTCTTTCAATGATTAAATTAAATATTTTCGTATCTTTATATTACATTTATCAAAACTGTTTAATTTATTTTATTTTATTTTATTTTTATTATGTTTTAAATTTTAAATAAAATGTGCAACACATTTTTTTTTAATCCTTTTCAATTCTCTTAAGTTCGATTAAAAATAAACTCGAAGACAAATAAACGGATGAAAATTTGTAACCTTATTACAAGCCAATAGATAATTAAACATATCGATTCAAATAATAAACAAAGTTATTCTGTGAATTTAAAAAAAAAAAAAAAAAAAAAAAAAAAAAAAAGATTTTCGGGAATAACAATGTTGTGTTGTGTGAAAACAACAAGAAACAAAGAATAACAAGTTGGAAATTGCACGTGAACGTAGCAAATGAGGTGCGTTCGTACGATAACGAAGTTTTAAAAATATTCAGATCTTGCTGATATAGTAGAGCGTACTTCGGATACAGTATAGTAGTCGAAATCTTTGTGTTTCTGTAAATATGCAGGAAGTAATTTTTATTACACCTCAGCAACATATATATGTTATTCATAAAATGTGAAATAGTTGAATATAATTAAAACACTCCCCAAACAATGTTTCCTCGTATAGCATTATGTAGTGGAATACTTTTGTGTGGCCCTGTAATTTAATAATAAAAATTCTTTGCATCACAGATTGTACAGGATGCATTTTTTAGTATACATTTCATAGATTTATGCCAATTCTATTATGTTCGAATGAGTGTAACATCATTAAAATGCATTTGAAACTTTTTTCCCATTGACCATAATGTAATGGAATACTTTTGATTGTCCCTGTAAAGGATCTATGCATCCGACTTTCATAACATTTGAAATGACGCGACCAAATTACGTAATAATTATATGTTTTAAATTTCAAACAATTAAAATGCATTTGAAACTTTTTTCCCCATTGACCGTAATGTAACGGAATCCTTTTGATTGTCCCTGTAATTGATCGATGCATCCTATTTTCATAACATTTGAAATGACTCGACAAAATTACGTAATAATTATTTGTTTTAAATTTCAAACGATTAAAATGCATTTGAAACTTTTTTCCCCATTGACCGTAATGTAACGGAATCCTTTTGATTGGCCCTGTAATTGATCTATCCATCCGATTTTCATAACATTTGAAATGACTCGACAAAATTATATTATAATTATGTATTTTAAATTTCAAACGATTCGGTTGGGTAGTTTTTGCGTTGTTATATGCGGACAGACAGACGAACAGACAGACAGACGGACAGACAGACAGATGGACGGACTGAGCGACAACAATAGATGCTGCGTATTTACATAATTACGAACGCACCTAAAAATTCGTCTTGTAACACCAAATTCTGATAAAAAGAGGGAAATAGGATAACTAGAAAAATGTCAAAGTTTCCTTAATCTGAGTGCTGACAAATCCAGAAATTTATAATTCTTTAGACGCATTTGCAATAAAAAAATTGATTTTGTTAAATTAAGTATTTATTTCATTTCATAATTTATAATAAATATCCATTTTAATAATAAAAAATAACTTATATAAATTTAATTTTACAATTTAATTATTGAAATTTATTTAAAATGAAGTTTTATTTGTTTTAAATTGTTTGTAGTCGTAATTTAATTTTTCTTAACTTATTACAATTTTCAAAAATTAAAATTTTCTTTGATGATTTGGTTGAAAATTAAAAAAATACAAGGGAATAATTTATAAAGGTCAACTATACTTTATTAACTGATTTTAAAAAGATCAAAATATAAATCTTAAAATAAAACCTTAATGCCTCGAGCAGGACACAACTCCAAACCTTTCGATCTCCAGCCGATCGGCTTTACCGACTGGGCCAGATTTTGGGAAGAGGGTGGAGAAAAAGAAAGCGCGCGCACGAATACAATAAGGTCTTATCGAATGTTTGCGTTCAGATTCCGATAGAAATGCGAAAAATATAGTTCGATTTTTCATGAGGATTATATAACGATCAAGAGTTTTCCTTACAATTGGTTTTGTCTTATTCGGTTCATTTGAAACAAATTCATATTATATATGAATTTTAAAAATATCCCTCGGGCCGATTGCGAGAAAAAAAAAATTACGAACAGACACCATCAAATTTACTTTAAAAATGAGTATCGAGATGTTAAAATATACTGCAGATAGAAATGCAAAAACTTTAGAATAGAATTAGACTACAAATATAAAAGTGTTTTTAAAAAATCAGAAAAATATGGGCTGTAATAGCTGAGTTATTAGAAGGCGGCTTTTCCCATTTCTTTTATACTCAAATTAGCTATATATAGTTGACTCTTCAATTCGGAATCGGATAATTCGTAACTTCGTTTAATTCAAACTAAACATGAAGTCCCGAAATTTTCCAATGGCAGAATAACGCTAAAAATTTTCATTAATTCGAACTCATTTCGTCTTGAATTCGTTTAATTCGAACTAACGAGAATTCCAATTTTTCATTTTACTTTTCTTTCTCACTTATTTCAGATCATTTGAATAACTTTCTTTCTTTGATTTTTGTGAAAATTGTTTCGAACGAGGATACATATAATTAAATGCGTTGGATATCCACTTTCTTAGTGCCCCGTCTGTCCATCAGTGACGCTTCAAATTTTTCTTCCATTGTGCTTGTTTCTAATCTTTTAATTAGTTTATGTATTTATAGATTTTAATTTAATATCAAGTCATACTCTAATGACAACAGACGAAATAAATTTAAAAAACACTATAACATTAATTCCTTTGTAATAGTACCACATTAGCATGTTTTCCTCCCATATTTTCCATAATTCGAACTTCGGAAAATTCGAACATTTCTTGTGGTCCCGTCGAGTTCGAATTAACGAGAGCCGACTGTATATGACTTCCGCCCTTCGACCATTCTGGAATGTGAGGAATATTATCGTGTTCCATGAAACCATGGCGTTTTTTAGGCAATTTACACACATTTTTACACATAAAGGCAATTTGCGTTCGAATCTCACATAAGAAATAATTTGAGAAAGAACATTTGAAATCAGTTATATATAGTGTAGTTCATAAAGTTTCATCTCATTTTCAGGAATCTATTCAATAAACTAACATACCTTATTCACAACACCGTTAATATTAAATTTTTATCATTTTTTACTCTAAAAATGCATTTTAATCTTATAAGACATAGGTTTTGTAAAAAAAATTATTTCGTAACTTAGGGAAAAAAAAAAAAAAAAAAAAAAAAACTATTGATGAAATTTAAATATTATGTGATACATATGTGATAAAGTTGTTAATCACATTTAAAACATTTTTACAACTGGAACTATATATCTCTAAAACAGCCGGTTCAGGATGCAGTTATTGGTCAACAATAAAAAAATATACCCTGCAATTTTTTTTACGCAATATTATTTACGCAAAGAAAGATTCATTACCTAATAAAATATTACATATTAAAGTTCTATTAATTAAACGTTTTTAGCGATATTCTAAATAAAAAAAATAATATACTACAATTATTAGGATAAGATTCATCCGATGGGCTTTTCTTTATCAATTTCTTTTTCTAAAGAGACATAAAAGAGATATGCAGTTCCTATGGGGTGTAAATGTCTCTTTGAACATTTGTTGTCTTCAGCCTTAACATGGATTTAATTAAACTCTAGTGCAAAGTATAATGACATGCCACTGCGCTGTATTTCTTTCATGAAGTTAACTTTGACAAGTGTCCATTTATCTTTGCTTTTCCTCATTTCATAAGAATTTGCTGTTACAAGGAAATTTGTTGTTCTGTGTTGTTTGTCACACAACATGTCATTCATATCTCTGAACAGTATTTTATTTATTTTCGATTTCAGAAAATAACATTGTAAGTATTTCATTTGGTTTGCTACATTATTAACTATTATTGGACCAAATTGGGAATTTTCGAAAACTTTCCAACAAAGTTGAAAAATGTTTATGATTTCGGTTTGTCTGGCCGTCTGTCCGCGCTCTAACTCTCAGATTTCCCTGAAATTTACTGAGTTATTGACGTTTACTCTTGCACGAACCCTATTGAAGTTTATAGCATGATTAGTTTATTTACAGTGACAATGAAAAGTTTCCCAGTTACATTATGGTCTATGGGAAAAAATCGTTTCAAATGAATCTGAAAGATATTGCACCTTGTGAAACATATTAAAATTTATATGCATTTACGAATTATATTAAAATATGGATTTTGTAAAAAAGAAGTGAAAAGAATAGCTATTATTCACTTACAGGCGACACAAAAAAAAATTCTATTGCATAACGGTATAGGGAGAAATTGTTTGCGACATATTTTAATTATATTAAACTATTTCATGTATAAAAAAATTGATATACATCGCTGAGGCTTAATATAAGTTAGTTCAAGCATAATATAAAGTGCACAGAACTTACAGGGACACAGAAAAGATATAAGTATATTCTATCCGAAGTACTGTATATTATCGATGACGGCTGGTGAATAGATGAAATTCCTTTTTAATTATGATATGCACTTTTAAGTTTCACTAAATTTATACATATTATATGGTATGTATAAATGCTATAGTTGCTATATAGGGCTGCACAAAAGAGCTCGTAAAAATTAATGAATATGAGCGCAATTTACTTATAGGTTGTTTTTAAATAAGTACATATTTTTATGCTGAATTGCATTCATTTTATTAAGAATTTTTTTTATAATATAGATAAAATGATATACAGGGCCACGCAAAGAAATGAATACATGATCGCCTATGGATGATAATTTCTGGGTATCATCCATAAGTCTTAAGAGTGTTTTTGTTTGAATAAAATTTTAGCTGAATACTGGTGTATGATAAAGGTACTATCTAAACTACAAGGCTCAACAAAAGTATACAAGTATGTTTCCATCTAGTAGTATAAATTGCTGAATGAGAAATTTCAAACTATTACTCGTTTTCTTGCAAAACTAAATTTCCCCATTATGTATCATGTACACTGGTGTCCAAAAGTTAAGCATAATTGGTAATTAAGTAAGTAATGAAAGAAATATAAATCGAAATGTGGTGAAACTCCAGGTGTGTAAACAAAATAGTACGCGTCATATATTTTCGCGAAGAGTTTTCCCCGAAATCGAACAGGGGACGTCAACAAATTGAAAAAGAACGAAGATCTTTTGGATAACCCTGTCAAAACTAATGTAGCAAAAGCGTTCAAACTCCACATTATGATTAAGTGACTTATTGTAATGTACTGTGTTTATTTTTATAAGGATAGCATTCATACTCGTAGAGAAATTAAGGTTTTTATAAAAACAGTCCTAAGATTTTTGCTTATAATTTGCAGAGTTCTTAATGTAAAATAATGTTCTTTTCTGAAAATATGACAAACATCACTGTACACAATACCCTGTCATCAGAATTTAAAAATAATAAAAATTGTATGAAAAATGAGTAGGTTTAGTAAATAATTTTTCATTGCGAATGCGTCAACGATATCAAAATTTCATTTGCATATTGTGTTAGCTAAATGTACAGAGCAACTTCTGTAAAAATTTCAAAAACATAGCTTGAAAATTCTGAAAATTATCGTCTATAGAATCAACTCAAAATCCGTTATTCCTAAAAGGAAGCAAAATATCAGGGGTTTTATCCAAATACAATTGTACGTGTAATATTGTCTAGGCACGGAACAATGGAATATGGATACAGCCCCTCATCTTTTTGCTTCATTAAGGAATAAAATATTTTGATCTCATTCTATCAACGATAATTTTCAGAATTTTTAATCTATGTTTTTGAGACTTTCACAAAAGTTGCTCTACACATTTAACTATCGTAATATGCAAATGAAATTTTAATAGCGTTCACGCATGCGCAGTAAAAAATTATTTAGTAAACCTGCTCATTTGTCATACAATTTTTATTTTTAAATTCTGATGACAGGGTATTGTGTACCATGATGTTTGTCATATTTTCAGAAAAGAACATTATTTTATATTAAGAACTCCGCAAATTATAAGCAAAAAACTTAGGACTGTTTTTATAAAAACCTTAATTTCTCTACGAGTATACATGCTATCCTTATAAAAATAAATACAGTACATTACAATAAGCCACTTAATCATAATGTGCAGTTTGAACGCTTTTGCTACATTAGTTTTGTCAGGGTTATCCAAAAGATCTTCGTTCTTTTTCAATTTGTTAACGGTCCCCTGTTTGATTTCGGGGAAAACTCTTCGCGAAAATATATGACGCGTACTATTTTGTTTACACACCTGGAGTTTCACCACATTTCGATTTATATTTCTTTCATTACTTACTTAATTACCAATTATGCTAAACTTTTGGACACCAGTGTATATGAACTGGCAGATCAAACACGGGGCTGTTTAAATGTATTAGAATTCATATTCGGTTATAGATAATAACACTTTATTACCCTAACTAGCGAAGTTTCGTTAAAGTTTTCAGGAAGTGTGTGAAATTGTTTCATAATCTATGCTTAACGCATGATTATTTTTTACTTGATTTTATTATTTTCAGAGATTTGTTTTATTAAACTGATATAAAGCAGTTTTAATAAAGCAGTCATAATATTTCATTTTCTGCAAAATCTACCTCTACTACACATACCAATGCAAAACATTTTTCTTTATGGTAACTATGGATTCACTGTTTTGGTATTGAAATTGTTAAATAAGGTAAACTCATACCTAGACATACATTACAAAGGCATTGCTAATAAAAGTGCAAAAGCCGTTTGTTCTTTGTTGTTGCATTATATTTAAAATGATATCGGACCACATATTAAGCATTTATACAGGAGATTTCACTGTGATTCTGATATAGATGGCATAATGATAGCCAAAGAATTTATTGATGAATCGTTTCAACGCCTGTGCTTCGTCCGTCAACCAAAGGATATGATCGAAAGTGTCAATTAATAGTTTAGGATAGCATTCTCGAAGAGCATATGCCATTTTATCAGAACATATTTATCCGGCCAACTACCACTGTTGAAGATATTCCAATTATGAATGACGAAGAATATGATCATGCGACAAAATTATATAAAAGAATGAAAATGTTCTGGTATAAATGTTATCTTCATTAATTTTAATTAGAAATACGTTTTACATTTCTGTTTTTTCTCCCCCGAATTAAATACCCCTAACATCATTTCTTGGAAAAACAGCAAAAATCACTAACAGTTTTCTGTTATTATTCATGAATTATAAAAATTATTAGATATTTTCAATTATTGAAGTCCAAATTCAATAATGAGACCAAAAAAATCCATAGAAAATTCGTTTACTTGTGAATAATTCAGTTTTTTTTAATTTATTAAAAGTTCTGATTCTGTGACGTGTGGTTTTTTAAATGACCGATTCAATTCCATCATTCAGTTTTTGATATAACGCATGTTATTTTATTATTATTGCCGAAACGTCAGTGAAGGCTTACTTTGGAGACACGAAATTTTTTTGTTTCTGTCTGTCAGTCAGTCTGTCTGTTCGGCGATAACTGACGTAAAAAGAATTCGATTGACTTGAAATTAAGTAGGTATGTTAGTGAGGCACTGGGATTAAGCCGTATAGTTTTTTGTTAGATTTGATTCATTCGTTCGGAAAATATAGAATATTTTATTTTCCGCAATAATGCTTTTCTACGGCAAATCCAATGATTTTCAATTTTTTTTTTTTCTTGATTAGAAAATGACACATTTGATTAATGAAATTCAATGATAAATGGATACTAAAATTTACCGATTAATTTATTCGTATTGTTTTGAAATTTTGTCTACGTATTTGTCAGATTTTTTAAATTATTACTGTACATTTTGGAGATTTTTGCCGAAACGTCAATGAAGGCTTACTTTGGAGACACGGAATTTTTTTTGTGTCTGTCTGTCAGTCTGTCAGTTTGTCAGTCTGTCTGTTCCGCGATAACTACCGCAAAAAACATCCGGTTGACTTGAAATTAAGTGGGTATGTTAGTAAGGCACTGGGATTAAGCTGTATAGTTTTTTGTAAGATTTGATTCATTCGTTCGGAAAATATAGAATATTTTATTTTGCGCAATAATGCTTTTCTATGGCAAATCCAATGATTTTTAATTTTTTTTTCTTGAGAGAAAATGCCACATTTCATTAATGGAATTCAATGATAAATGGATACTGAAATTTACCAGTTAAATTATTCGTATTGTTTTGAAATTTTGTCTACACATTTGTCAGATATTTTAAATTATTACTGTACATTTTGGAGATTTTTTATAAATGTGTTCCAATAATATAAACTAATTTGTTTTAGAGATTTCCTTATTTCAAATGTATTTATTTCATTTTCTTTATTTTCTCTTAATGGTTGCTAAGCAACCATTCATCATATTCCTTATTTTTATAATGTTATAAATTTGAATGCGTGTACGAAAATTTAAATGAAGTCAACGTCAAAACTGATGAATTAATGTGTTTGTATCTTTGTGTATAACTATAACATAGACCATAAAAGAACATAGGCTATGTTTTATTAATTTTATTCACATATTTTCCTTAATAATTCAAAATTTCCTTCTTTTTCATGCAGAATCAATAGCGATTTTTTAGATAAAATTTAACCAATTTCCTTTATCGTTGCCAAAAAAAAATCAAAATATGGAATAATTTTTCAACGGCAATAAGTTTCAATTGAGCAATTTCCATTCGAAAAATTAAACTAAGAAAAAATAAATATGACGTCAGAATTAAAATAAAAATATAGTATTTTGTTAAATATTAAACACGGAAATTTGTTTCGTTATTAAGAATTTTTCTGACAAAAATGGGGGCATAATTAGAAGTAAAAGAAATAAAAAATAATTATATTTTTAACAATTATTTCACCTGATAAAATTTGACGTCATAATTGAAATAAAACAGGTATTTTACAGTAGTCGTAAAAAATATTAGAAACATGGATAGCAATAACTCATGAATAATGACGTCATTGCCGAAACTTCAGTGAAGGCTTATTTTGGCGACACAAAATTTATTGTTTTCCGCCTGTCAGTCTGTCTGTCCGCGATAACTGCACAAAATGCAATCAAAACATATTTTTTTCGGAAACAAAATTGTAAAACCCTAGGTTACTGAGTTGACACTTTCAAAAGTTCCTGATACATCAGATTAAGTGTTTGTGGTGGGCAGGTATGTAGAAGTATGAGTATAATGAAAAATGCTTATTAAAACTGTTACTTATCCTTATAAATCAAAATGTATAAAGAAATACAAGATATACGATAACCATTAGCAAATTGATAGAAAGTTACAAATCTAAGTTTAATGAGATTAGGGGGGTTCAGGGGGACGGAGCCCCCCCTGAAAAAATCTACTATGTTATAATAAAAAAAAAAAAAAATAATAGATCATGAAAATTTCAGAATATCCTAACATAACTAAATCTTTAATTTAACGCTTTTAATGGCGGAAAACTCCTTATTCTTATTTTATTCTTATAAATAATTACGTAATTTGAAAATTTTAAATTACAGTTTCCAGGAAGTTGAATATTACCTAAAGTGTTTTTTAAAAAAAATGATGTGCAAAGCTGACGTTGAGGCTCCTGATCTGCAGATTTACTAGTTATTATTATTTTATCTGGATGTTTATATTTGTAACGATTAAATCCCTCAAGTCACAATTTTGGTAATGTGAATGATGTTACATTGTTACATATGTAATTTTTATTTCTTAGAATCTCTATTGTATGTCTTATAATAGATGGATAGTGTAGGTTAAAAAAAAAAAAACATCATTTTCATTAAAATTTATTTGGATAATTTCGTCTTGATGTAATCTTGCCAAGGTTGTCATTTTTCTATTATATTAAATATCAGTTACATTCTCCCTTTTTCTGTAATTTGAGTTTCTCTCAACAGTCAAATAAAGTTATTTTTGCGGTAATGTTACGCTGGCACAGAAATCGTAATTATTTGTTAATTGTTAATGGCAACACCCGAATGAAACGCCTTTCAACGATTATTGTGCAAAAGTCCTTTGGCAGGATTTAGGCCCAGATAAACCAGGTTTATTTACTCTCGCTCTTTCACTGCCATTATGGAGTTTCAAAATATCATTATTTCTGTTCTTTTTACTTAAAAAAAATTAACAAATAAATAAAAGTCATGAATTTTAAACGTTTCAGTTTAAAATAAAAATTGTGTACCGTAAATTAAATGAGTGAAAAGATTATATTTTAAATGAAATTAATGAAATATGAAAAAATGTCATGGGAACAATGCTTGACGATTTATCACGTGCGCACGGCTAGCATAAACATACAGAGTTCTTGATTTTACGAAGAGAATCTTCTGATTTGGCAATGAATTGAGCTAGGAAATTAAATTATGAATAATAGTATGATACAATGCATGCCATACATTTAAGAGAGACCAAACTGCTCGCCAAGAGCGGTTAGTTTTATTGTATTTAAAGTTTTAACTTTACACCTTTTTAGCTAATTAGAAATGATATATTATTACAAGGATTATGTGTTGTGTTTATCAAACAATTTTCATAATGCATATAACGTGATCGTAATTTAATTTTTTTAAGTACGATTATTATTTATTCCATTAATATATAATGCAAGAATTTTTTATTATGTAATAATTTTAAATCAATTTTTTCATGGTGTTTTATTTATTTTTTAATCTGCATTTAATCTGTACATATTTATTTTTTAATCTGCATTTAATCTGTACATATTAATTTTTTTAATCTGCAATGCATTTCAAATTTTCTTCTGAAGACAAAGATAGTATAAAGTAGACATTAACAGTACTTAAAGATTTACTTAACAATGCTTAAAGTAAAAACGTCAAGTGGTATTATCTTCTTAAATTCTGTGTTACTTCATAGTGCAAAAATGCAACTCAAGTCTATATAACTAAAATAAATGGAGGATATTTCTAACAAGCCTTGAAGAAAACTGTTTTTTAGGTTCAATAAGCAAACACAGACGAGACTTTGAAAAACGAAAATAAGTGGTCTAAGTGATTTTTTATAACGAAATTTTTTTTATATCAGTTTTTTCCCCTTCTTTTTAGCTATGAAAAATTAAGGATGATAAACATCCAATTACTCTTGAGAGAAAAATATACGAAAACTGTAAATAAATGCAAAAAATTATTCAAAGTTTTTTTTTTTTTTTTACTTTAGGTGGAGTTTAAAGAGTGGAGTTTGTTGCATTTTAACAGAAAATTAAAGAAGTAGAATTAATAGAAAAAATGAAGAAGAATAAAGAATAAAAAGAATAAAGAATGAAAAGAAAAAGAAGACCAATAAAGAATAAAAATGAGAAAGTAAAATAAGTTGTTAAAAATGCCACAATTTTTTATTGCATTTTACTTCGAAAAAAAAAAAAAGAAAAAGAAAAAGAGAGAGAGGGAGAGACAGAGAGAGTGGGGGGGGCAGAAATGATAAACCAAATGATCTTTAAAATAGTATTTAACCCTTTCGCTACGTGAACCTTTAACGAAATTGTTTTGGTAAAAATCGTCTGCTTTCATTTATGTGAAAAAGCTCCAGTAAGAAATTGTATTATTCGTTACCATGGTAATTTATTCTTTTTATTTTATGTTTTTGGCAGCATTCTATGTTTTTGTTTTTAAGTTTGTGTTTATTCGAATGTAAAAAGATGATGGAATGTTGATAGCCGACCAATGGCTCGCATATTTCAGTGTTAAATAAAACGCATCTACAATCCACATTTGTTGTGTTTAAGAACCAGCGTGTGTTATTTTTATTAGTGTAAAATCCGCTAAGACCATTTTTGGTAGTACGAACATTTTTGGTCTCAAGTCTAGCCGGAGCTAGTAAAAATTATCAGTGTAAAAAAAGAACATTTTTCCGAAATCCTTTTCAATGTTGACATTCATAGCAAGGGAAAAAAGAGAAGGTGAGTTAATTTGGCATTCGATTTTATGTGTAAAAAAGAATTAGTATAATTTAAAATTAATTTATTGGTTTAGTGTAATAAAAATGACTGACTTGAACACTTTTAAAACGAAACGAGCTGCTTTACGCAGAACTATTACAAATTATATTAAGAAAATCGAAAATATTATTGCGGTGGATGAAATTAATGTGAATGATTTAGAAGAAAACATTGAGTTGTTAAAACAGAAGGAAACTGAGTTAAAAAAGATTGATAGAGAAATAGAAATTTTAATTAAAGATCCTAAACAGTTAGAAAGCGAAATAGACGGTGCTCAAGAAATTTCAGATAAAATTGATTTATGGAAATTTAAAGGTGAAAAAATATTAAAAATTCAAAATGCTCAGTTAAATAAAAGTGAAAATAAATCTAGTGTAGTTACAGAACAAGTTTTTGAAAATGTTAAACTGCCAAAATTATCCTTACCTACTTTTGGAGGTAATATAACAGAATGGATAGGATTTAAGGATCTTTTCAGTGCTTGCGTAAATAGCAATAAAAATATTTCAAATGCCCAAAAACTGCAATATTTGAAGGCTTCATTAAAAGGTGAAGCATATCGCGTCATCCATTCTATTCAAATTTCGGATTCTAATTTTGAATTAGCATGGAATTTGCTAGATGAAAGATATTCAAATAAGAGAGAGCAAATTTTTGCGTATATTAAACGATTTCTGAGTTTACCTACACTTCAAACAAAATCAGCTATTGCTATTTTAAATTTAGTTGACAATGTTAATGAAATAATTCGCTCGTTAGAAATATTGGACCAACGCATTGATAAATTTGGGGATACATTAATGACATATTTAGTTTTGCAAAAATTGGATACTTCTACAAAATTATGGTGGGAACGCCAGCTTAAAAGCAATGAGATTCCGAAACTTAGTGATTTAATTGAATTTCTTAAAAATTACGCAAGAACTCTTCAAAATAGTACACTAGCTGTAAATAAGGTATCTAAACCTACATTTCCGAATAAGAATAATACTTTTGTAGCTACCTCGGTTTGTGGTTATTGTAAAGAAGATCATAGTTTAGCTAAGTGCTCAAAATTTCTTAATTTGCCTGTGCAACAAAGAATAGAATTTGTAAAGCGAAATCATTATTGTTTCAACTGTTTATCTAACATGTATTTACTCAACAAATGTAAGAGTCTTAATACGTGCCACCATTGTTTTGAGAAACATCACAATATTTTGCATATGGTAGATTATTCAAGGAATAAGACTCGTTCAAATAGTAGTATGTCACCACATGCACAAGAATTCGTCCCTCAAAAAGTTGAGTCAGCAAATGAGAATGTGTCGTCTACAGTGTGTGCTTCCCATTATGAGTCAAACGCAAAGAGTAATCAAAAGACTCATATTTTGTTATGTACCGCATTAATAAAAATTCAAAATTATAAACAAGAGTTTGTAAAATGTTGATGTTTGTTGGATACAGGTTCTCAAAGATCATTCATTTCTCGAGAATGTGTAAACAAATTAGGATTAAAAGTGAAAGACAGTTCTATTTCTGTCTCATGTTTAGGAACATTTAATACTGTGAGTGATGGAGAAGTCGATTTATTATTCACTTCTCACTTCAAAAGTGATCTCAGAGTATCCACATCAGCGTTAGTAATGGACAAAATCACATATAACATTCCCTATGTGTCTTTGCCTTCAAACATTTGCGATAACTTTAGTGATTTAATGTTAGCTGATCCATTATTTTATAAATCACGAAAAATTGATATTCTTTTTGGTGTAAATGTATTTATGCATTTAATAACTGGGGAACTTGTTAAACGTGAACCTAACCTTCCATTTGCCTTAAATTCGAGACTTGGGTGGATAATCTCAGGTACTACAAATTTTGAAACGCTAGCAAAGGATCCAGTACATGTAAATCATTTAAGTACAAAAACTGATGAGCTAATAAATTCATTTTGGGAATTAGAAAAAATTCCAGATGTGCCACTTTTAACACTTGAAGAAGAACTTTGTGAAAAACATTTTGAGAATTCTCATTTTAGAGAAAAATCAGGTCGCTATTCAGTCGCATTACCATTTAAACATGATCGAGATAGTCTAGGTGATTCTCGTCAAATGGCGTATAGAAGATTTATTTATCTTGAGAAAAGATTAATATCCATGCCAGACATTTATGATCAATATATTCAATTTATGAAAGAATATTTAAATTTGGGGCATATGGATCTTATTTCAAACGGAGATCATGGATTGGAGAATAAACATTATTATTACCATTTTGTCTTGAATAATTCTAGTTTAACTACCAAATTAAGAGTCGTTTTTGATGCGAATGCTAAAACCACAACAGGTGTTTCTTTAAATGACACTCTGATGATAGGTCTTAAAACACAAGATGATTTAATTTGCATTTTATTGAGATTTAGATTTCATAATATTGCAATAACAGCTGATGTAAGAATGATGTATAGACAAGTAAAAATTCATGAAAACGATAGGGATTTTCAGAGAATTTTATGGAGAGATAGTCCTGAAAAACCAATAGAAACTTATCGCTTAAATACAGTAACATACGGAACTGCGGCTGCACCATATCTTGCAACAAAATGTTTGAATCAGTTAGCAATGGATGAGGGTCTTAATTTTCCAAAAGCAAAGACTATAGTTTTGAGAGATTTTTATGTTGATGATGAGTTAACCGGTGTTAAGAGTAGTCAGAAAGGTACAGAATTGATAAATGAATTGCAGAATATGCTAGGAAAAGGTGGTTTTGAGCTACATAAATGGTGCACAAATGAATTATCACTGTTGAAAAACGCTGAGTTTACAAACATAAGTAATGATAATATACATAATACAGTGGGCAATAAGGCCATAAAAGTTCTAGGAGTTGAATGGCATCCTCATAATGATATGTTCAAATGCAATTTCAGTGATATAGATTATCAAAATGTCCCTACTAAAAGAATTATTTTGTCATATGTATCAACGCTTTTTGATCCACTAGGGTGGTTTGCACCTTTTGTAATTTTAACTAAAATTATTCTTCAGCAGCTGTGGAAATTACAATTATCATGGGATGATCCAGTACCAGAAATTATTAACCAAAAGTGGAAAATTTTGTGCCATGAAGTCAAACTCTTAAATTCCATATATATACCCAGAAAAGTCGTCTTTCCCAATTATTCTCGATGTGAACTTCATGGATTCTGCGACGCTTCAGAAAAGGGTTATTCCGCCGTTATTTATGTTAAAACTTGTAATAACTCGAACATTGATGTGAAACTTTTTGCAGCAAAGACTCGAGTGGCACACTTAAAGCCCATCACGATTCCAAGGCTCGAATTATGTTCTGCAGTATTACTGACACATTTAATACAAGCTGTTAAATCAGCATTACATTTAAAACCAGATTTAGTGCGCGCATGGAGTGATTCAAAAATTATGTTGTCATGGTTAACATCAGATCCTAAAAGATGGCAAGTATTTGTCACCAATAGAATTGCAGAAATTCAATCCATATTACCAGCTGAAAATTGGAGCCATGTAGATGGAAAGGAAAATCCTGCTGATTGTGCATCTCGTGGATTATTTCCAGCAGAATTACTGTCTCATGAATTGTGGTGAAATGGACCACCATGGTTAAGAAGCAGTAAAGTTCCAGTGAATAAACCTATTCCCATAAATGAAGAAGATTTACCAGAAGCACGGAAAACATCATCACTTGTAATTTCTGAAACTGCAAAGGAACTTGATATTATATCGAAAATATCCTCGTTTCCAATGTTGCAACGCATATTTGCATGGATATTGAGATTCATCTACAACTCTAAGGTAACACGCCCAGAAAGAAATACATCCTTTTTATCAAGCAAAGATTTTCAAGCCGCAACACGTTGCATTATTAGAATAGTTCAACAGATGAACTTTAGTAAAGAAATCCACTGTTTAGAAACCGGAAAAGAATTACCTGGAAATAGCATTTTCATTTGTTTGTGTCCTATTTTAGATGATGACAAAATATTGAGAGTCGGAGGGAGATTGAAAAATGCACAGCTGTCAGAGAATGAAACACATCCAATCTTACTACCATCAAAGCATCATGTGACTAAGATCATAATTCAACATTTTCACGAAAAATATTTACATGCAGCTCTAGAACTTCTTCTTTCTTTAATTAGGCAGAAATTTTGGATCATTGCTGCCAGATCTGCTATTCGTAAAATAGTGAGAACTTGTGTTACGTGTTGTAGATACAGAGCTCAATCTGCAAAACAAATAATGGCTGATCTTCCAGTATCCAGAGTAACACAATCACGACCATTTTATCGAGTTGGAACAGATTTCTCAGGACCATACATGATTAAATATCGTGCTGGACGTGGATCAAAATCATTTAAATCATATGTCTGTGTATTTGTCTGCTTCGTGATCAAAGCAGTCCATCTTGAAGTCGTAGAAGATCTTTCAACAAAGGCATTCTTAAGTGCATTAAAACGATTTATTGCAAGAAGAGGAAAACCTCTTGAGATTTTTAGTGACTGTGGAAGCAACTTCAAAGGTGCAAAAAAGGAAATCAACAAGTATCTATTGCAGTGCAAGCAGAATGAAGAAATTCACAAATTTCTGTCATCAGAGGAAATAACTTGGACATTTAACCCGCCTTCAGCTCCACACTTTGGTGGACTGTGGGAATCTGCAGTAAAATCAATGAAGTCGCACCTTAAGAAAACCGTTGGTGATACTGTGTTAACTTATCCCGAATTCCAAACCCTGGTTACGGAAGTTGAAGCTTGTCTCTACTCTAGACCATTGTGTCCTATATCATCTGACCCAACAGACTTAACTGCTCTAACACCTGGCTATTTTCTAGTTGGAACTTCTCTGACTGCCATACCTGAACACGATCTGAGTCACAGTCCCTTAAATCACCTTGATAGATGGCATGTGAGACAGTTCATGCTACAGCAATTTTGGAAAAGATGGAGCCGAGAATACTTGTCTCAATTTCAGCAAGATTAAAATTAAAAGATTTTAATGTTTTGTCACGGGTTTTTAAAAACAGAAGTCTATGATTTATTAAATCGAAAAAATGCTCAGATTAAATAAAGCAAATTTTACAGTAAAATTTTACTGGTGGGGATAAACAAGGATTCTTAAGCCTTTTTGGTATACACGTATACGCATCACTCATCCCCTAGGGGTTAAGAAAAGTGCATGATACTTGAAAATAAATAAAAACTTTTGGTAAAGTAAAATGTTAAACATAAAAGAAAAAAAAACATCCAGCGTATATTTTACTTTGCTTGTATAAGGATTGGAATCTGTTAATGTAAATGCATTTTACTAGAATACCGTTATTTATTTATTTATTTATTTTTCCAAGTCGCGAAAGTAAAATTTTATAACAAAAATACCATTGGTTTAAATGAACTGAAATTTCACCAATATGCTGCCAAAGCAATGGGAATTTTTTAGGCATGGTTCTTTTTTCTTAAAAGAAAAACGAAATCGTTGCAATGACTGTGTCATTGACGCTGAAAGCGGTGGATAAAATTTCTTGCGTTAGTTGCGCAGTTCCTGATGAACAGAGCCGTACGAGCGGGGGTCGAGGGGGCGGTCGCCCAGGCGCGGAAATTGAGAGGGCGCCAAATTTATATTACGATCGTTGTTTGTTTCTTCATTTTTCTGTAAAAAAAATAATAGATAGAAACATGTTCTTTTTTTTTTTTTTTTTTTTTTTTTTTTTTTTTGTGAAGAAAAAAAAAAAAAAAAAAAAAAAGCATACATTCTTAAAATATTATATTGTTTCTTTCTTGGAATCCAAAAGGGTTATAGAATACTTTTAGATATATTTTTTCCGCATATTTTTTCCAGATCCCCTTTGTGTAATGTTCATTTATATTATTTAGTTGTTAAAATTAAACCTTTTAAAGCTTCCAAATAAACGATAAACATGTATTCAAAATAATTTATTTGTGTTTTTACATTTTTCAATTTTTTGATACCTGTCATAAATAGAAATGGTGGTGAGGGGGGCGGCGCCAAATTGAAGCTTCGCCCCAGGCGCAATTTTCTCTTCGCACGCCGCTGCTGACGAATACTTTACTCCACATTTTTATTTCGTTCCGTTTCTGCGAAGATATTCGCAATCCGTTTGCCCAGTTACTGTATGTTTTTGATATGTGTAGTAAAAATTTCTTTTTCTAAATGTTCCGTCCATTGTTTTCAAAAATGCACTAATTCGGATATATATATATATATACTTTTTAACCATGTCTAAAAAATTCCCTTTCTTTAGCAGGATGTTGGTAAAATTTTAAGTCATTTGGATCAGTGGCTCTTTTGTTATGGGGTTTTACTTTTGTGACTTAAAAAATAAAATAAAATAAAATACCCTGTAACGAAGAAACAAAATTAACGTCATTGACGCTGAAAGCGGTGGATAAAATTTCTTGCGTTAGTTGCGCAGTTCCTGATGAACAAAGCCGTGCGAGCGGGGGTCAAAGGGGGCGCTCGCCCAGGCGCGGAAATTGAGAGGACGTCAAATTTATATTACGATCATAGTTTGTTTCTTCATTTTTCTGTAAAAAAAATGATATATAGAAATATATATATATATATATATATATATATATATATATATATATATATATATATATATATATATATATATTGTGAAAAAAACATACATTCTCAAAATATCATGTTGTTTCTTTCTTGGAATCCAAAAAGGTTATAGAATACTTTTAGATACATTTTTTCCGCATATTTTTTTCAGATCCCCTTTGTGTAATGTTCATTTATATTATTTAGTTGTTAAAATTAAACCTTTTAAAGCTTCCAAATAAACGATAAACATGTATTCAAAATAATTTATTTGTGTTTTTACATTTTTCAATTTTTTGATACCTGTCATAAATAGAAATGGTGGTGAGGGGGGCGGCGCCAAATTGAAGCTTCGCCCCAGGCGCAATTTTCTCTTCGCACGCCGCTGCTGACGAATACTTTACTCCACATTTTTATTTCGTTCCGTTTCTGCGAAGATATTCGCAATCCGTTTGCCCAGTTACTGTATGTTTTTGATATGTGTAGTAAAAATTTCTTTTTCTAAATGTTCCGTCCATTGCTTTCAAAAATGCACTAATTCGGATATATATATATATATATATATATATATATATATATACTTTTTAACCATGTCTAAAAAATTCCCTTTCTTTAGCAGGATGTTGGTAAAATTTTAAGTCATTTGGATCAGTGGCTCTTTTGTTATGGGGTTTTACTTTTGTGACTTAAAAAATAAAATAAAATAAAATAAAATAAAATAAAATACCCTGTAACGAAGAAACAAAATTACCACAGTAAAGTAAAAGAATAGTAATAAAACACAATAATGAGACATTTAAAAAAAAAACTGTTGAAAATAGCACAATTTTTTTGCAATTTGTACTTAGATAAGAAAAAGAAATAACACGAGTAATCAGTATAGTTTGGGGAGGCTATCTCCTCCCCTCCGTAGCAATGATATGTCCCCCGGAAGGCTTGAGATTTTGTCTTTTCAATAGTTAAAAGGTGCAACCTCCCTCCCCCCCCCCCCCCTGAAACTCGATAATGTCCACTCTGGAGCCACAGAAATCCTTCCCGGATAAAAGCGTCTGAATTCAATAGGAAAAATGTATGGTAATGGAAAACGAAAATCTATATTAATAAAATAACAAAACGCTCTGTCTGTGTGTGTGTGTGTGTGTGTGTCTGCGATGGCTAGAAAAATCTACAGCATGTACGAGGCTCAAAATTTTTTTGAGAGTAGCCCCAAATCTCTCCTGATGCACCTGAGCTTCAGAATTTCGAAATTCTATTTATTAACTGAGTAATTAATTAAATTCCAAAGATCACTCTCATAAAAAATCGCCTTTTTTCTTCTTTTTTTCCCTTCATTTAGTTATGGATGGTTGGTTGCATAAAATTTTCGCATAAATAATTAAAAAAGCCGGAACAGACCTTTAAAATTCATAGACTGGCTAACTAGCAGTTTAAATGATGATTTTTTATCACAGCGGTTGTAAACCATGGAGGAAAAAGATAGGCGGTAGTCAAGTAAACCGAAAAAAGGGTTGCAATATTAAACCATTTATCGCTCAAATTTTAATAACCCAAACAAAAGTTTTTGGAAGGGATTTTGCATTAATAAGACGAATTGAAAGAAATGAATTACAGCTGAAGCATATTTTAAGAAGAAATAGTAATTTTTTAAAATGGTCTTTTTTCTATTATATTATTTATTTAAAAAAAATGTTTGCTTTTAAAATAACTGAAATTGATAAATTCGAAATAATTAAATGTCAAAATAAAATTAAATAAAATATTGAAAACGTTTGATTTGAACTAAAAATTTTATTACTAAAAGTTTTCTTTTTTTTTTTCAGAACTTTGATACTTTATAACGTAGATGAAAAAAATGTCTATGATTTACCAACATATTAATAACTCTATGTCAATATATAAAATATATTTATGAAAACATCTTTTAACATCATGCGCGAAAACTTAAATAACAAATATTAGTCTAAAATCTAGATTTCAGAGTGCAGACGATTTTAAGACATTAACGAAAGAATGTTAACGTTTCAAGCAAAATCTTAAATGGTGCTTCTATATTGATATTTCAAAGTCATATGATAAAAATAATCACATAATTCTTGCCTATGATTGATATATTTGTATCTTTTATGCATTCCGATCGTGTTTTACAGTCAATAATGGCACAAAACGTTATTTTTTAAACGAAATTTTAGTCACAATAATAGTTTAAAAGGTAAAAAACAAAGAAATACGGGTTTAAACCAGTTTGAATTGATCGGCGTGTCAAAATTAAATTATGGCTTTAATTTGGTTTTAAAACAAAAATAAAATATAGCTGTTTGGCGTGCAATTGTTCGTTTCCACAAACGATTCATACACCATAAAAAATTATCAAATAGCAAAGTAAATAATTTATCAGAAATAGTCATAAAAAGAATAGTAGCAAAACTGGTTATAACCTTAATGTTTAGACTAATTAACACATAACCCGATCCCAACAAGAAAAAAACAGACCACACTCCGATCCGTGATAGGCAAAATTTCCGTGAGTATAAACCCTACCCGAACCTAAAAATTCTGTTTGAAAAAAAACTATGGATTTGATAACTGACCCGAACCAAATCTCAGTCCCATAAAAATGTTCAAATGAAGCATAACCCGATCCAAACAAGGCAAAATAATGTTAGTGGGCATGAAACCTGACCCGAACCTAAATATTGTCTTTAAAAAAACTCGAAATATGACTCGAACAAAATCTGAAACCGATAAAAATATTCCATTGAACTATAACCCGATCCCAGCAAGACAAAATACTTTCCGTGGTCATAAACCCGAATCAAACCTAAAAAATTCCATTTGAAAAATTCTGAAATTTGACTCAAACCACATCTAAATCCGACCAAAATATTCGAAAGAACCATAACCGGATTCGAGTAAGACTAAATAATTTCCGTGGACATGAACCCGATACGAACCTAAAACTTCCATTCGAAAAAATACCTGAAATTTGAATCGAACCAAATCTGAATCTGACAAAACTATTTCAAAGAACCGCAACCGGATTCGAACAAGACAAAATATTTCCATGGACATGAACCCAATCCAAACCCAAAAAATTTCTTTGAAAAAATCGCGAAATCTGAACTGAACCAAATCTGAACTTGGCAAAAATATTCCAGTGAAGCATCTCCTTATTCGAATAAGACAGAATAATTTTCGTGAACACGCAAGAAGGTCCGAACCCAAAAGTTCCATTTGAAAAAAAAACCCGAAATCTGAATTGAACAAAATCTGAACCCGATTAAAGTATTCCAAAGAACTATAATTCGATCCGAGCAAGACGAAATAATTTCCATGGACATAAACCCGACTCGAACCTAAAAAATCCGATTTGAAAAAAAACCTGAAATTTGACTCAAACCACATCTGAGTCCGATCAATATATTAGAAAGAATCATAACCGGACTCGAGTATGATAAAATAATTTCCGTGGACATGAACGAGATTCGAACCTAAAAATTCTATTTGAAAAAATACCTGAAATTTGAATCGAACCAAATCTGAACATGACAAAAATATTCCAAAGAACCGTAACAGGATCCGAATAAGACAAAATTTCCATGCACATGAACCGAATCTGAACCTAAAAATTTCTTTGAAAAAATCTCGAAATCTGAAATGAACTTGATAAAAATAGTCCAGTGAAGCATGTATTTATTGGAACAAGGCAGAATAATGTCCGTGAACACGCAAGAAAACCCGAATCGAAAAATTACATTTGAAAAAAAGCCGAAATCTAAATTAAACCAAGTCTGAACTTGACAGAAATATTCCAGTGAAGCATGTCTTTATTCGAATTAGACAGAATAATTTCCGTGGACACGCAGGAAGACCTGAACCCGAAAATTCCATTTGAAGAAAACGCCGAAATCTGAATTGAACAAAATCTGTTCCCGACAAAATTATTTCACATAAACCTAACTGGATCCGAGCAAGGCAAAATAATTTCCTTGGACTTGAATCCGACCCGAACATTTAAATCGAATTTCAAAAAATACCTGAAACCTGAATCGAACCAAATCTGAACCCGACGAAAATATTCTAATGAATCATAACCAAATCCGAACAAGACAAAATAATTTCCATGGACATGAACTCAATAAATGGTTAGATAACATTTGGGTTGCGACTACATTACGGCAAGTCTTTGATTTTATTTATTTTCACGTTAGGTTACAGTTAGATCAAGGTTAATTTAAAGTTAGGTTAAAGTTAAATTGCATTTATGTGATGGTTAGAATAAGAATAGGTTACAATAAAGTGACGGCTAGGATACATTTATGTTATATTTAAGTTACAGTACGGTACTGTTAAGTCGCAGTTAGGTTACAGACAGATTATGGTTATGGTACAAAAGTTTACGGTTAGGAATTTGTTCACAGAGCACACAGAGTTCACAGAGTCCACATTACGCATGCTTTGATTAAAAATATACACTTTTATTAAATGGCTCTGAAATTATAATACTATATACCAATCTTTTATCATCGCGTATCGATTTCATTCACAGTATAGTCGGATTTAAGAGTGATTTAATTAGTTTGAAATTCAAAATATTTCACTTGGGATTTCTATGCGAAAAAAATAGTTAGTTACGTGATTTAAAAGTGATTTTTACGGGTAAATATCAACACTTTAACACGAAACTAACGCAATTGTTGGATACATGTTCCCTCCCGTGTTTCTCATTGCTCATTTTAAGTATTTTTAGAGCTTAATAGTAGTTGTTGTTTTTAAAACCAATTTTTCACAAAGTCAGCTGCGACGTATTTCAGCCAATGCATTTCTGCATGCTTCCAGTTAATGATAAAATTATACAAATTTCAAGTTCGTTTAATATTGTTAATACGGACCCGGGCAACGCCGGGCGGGTCAGCTAGTTTTTAATAAAATTGAATACTAGACAAAAAGAAAAAAAAAAAAAAGTGATCAAAATATGTTTTACTTTGATTTTATCTGTTGAAAAAATCGCATTTTATAGAAAGTAAGAAAAGAGAATTAACACAGAAAAACAATCATAATAACGAACGAAAATAAGAAAGGGAAAAAATTTGTTGAAAGCGGCAGGAATTTTTATTGATTATTACTTGGATAAACAAAAATAATAAACGTAACGATCTTCAAAACAGTGTTGCAAGTAGATTGTGACATAGTTGAAAATGAAAGTTTTTACTAACATGCAATATTAGACAATCGAAGTATCTTTTCTTTTGGGAGTACATAAAGGTTGGAACCTATTAAAGTAATTGCATTTTATCAGAAAGCTAAGGAATATACATAATGGATAATAATAAAAGAATAATAAATCTAAAAAAATTAGATAACAAAAACACTTTTTAAAAGTTGTGTTTCAAGTCTTTGAATCGAAATCCTCTAAATGTTAGCATAGCGCGAATATAAAATCATGGTAACTGGAACCTAAACCGAAATCTTCAAACGCTGTTACAGTCCACAAAATTTTCGTATGGTAAATGATTTTAAAATGGGTCGATTTTTTATATAGAAGTCCTCCAACCTTTAGTGTGTTATAAATATAATATTCTGTCAATTTAAAATACTTATAACTAAAACTATAATTATTGTAGAACATTTAAATTTTATATGGTAAAAGGGGTAATGTTTATAAATAAGGGGGGGAAGGGGATTTATCTGATTCTTTAACCGAAGTCCCCTAAATTTTAGTTGATCGTGAATATAGAGGCCCAATATTCTCAAACACTTCTAAATCAGATTCAAATTGTCTCAGTCCACACACATTTCGTATGGTTTAATTACCATACGAAATCTGTGTGAGTTGCAAAAATTACAGCTGCAGTAATAAGTGTTTTAAGTTTTCAGGACCTTGCATTTATAATACATTAAAATATAGGATTTCTATTAAACAAATAATAGAGTGAAAAATTGGAGTGTATAACTAGTGCAAAATTAAACATTATGTTATCTTCATATGTACAAATAGGATGAGGGAGCGTTGAAACACTTATTTTAGGTACAATTTAGTAATTCTACAAAACTGTGAAAGGTTCTCAAACCCAAATTAATTTTTTTAACAGAGTTCAATTTGAATTTTCGGAGCAGAAATTCATTGAGTGATTTTGAAATCTTTTCCAGGGGGAGGGGGCTCAAAATATTTTAGGGGGGGCGCTGAGCCGCCCATAGCGCCCCCTTAGCTACGGCCCTGGTTGTACACGCCGACAGTATTTCAGCGCGTAGTGCAAGAGCTCCAAAATGACAAGAATCTGAAATGGCAAGCAACTCAAATGGCATCTAGACCGAAACGATGTTATCAAAGTGCCGGAACGAAATGTAAGACTCCCTAAAAAAAACTTTATATTTAAAAATATTTTATTATTATTTAAAAGTATTACATTTTAACTTCTCACACCGGCCCCCGTTTCACAAACCATGTGTGTCTTTTTATAAATATAAAATATTCAATATATAAAGTTATGTGCAGATTTTTTCAAATATCCAGCCATATTTTTTGTGTGTTTTTGTTTGCTTGTTTGTTTTATATGCGCCAAAATGAATCTTCTTTCAAAAATATGTTTTGTATATTGTTGCTACATAGGCGTAGCCAGCCTTTTGAACGGGGGGGTGCCCAAATTTTTTAACCTGAACATGTTGGGTACAAACAACATCTTATGTAATAAAACCTAATAAAACGGAACCCCATAAAACCTATCAAATTTTTCGTTTTAGACAGGTTTTTTGCGGAAGGTATAACTGTGTGGAACTTCTTTTAAAAAAGACCCAAACGCAATTTTTCATTGCGTGAAGAAGGATGAGAAGTTGCTTAAAACTAAATCTTATGGACAGGGGCGTGCGAAGAGAAAACTGTGCCCCCTCCACCCAACTTTTTCTTGTAACAGGCCAAAAATGACGTTGGTTGTATAAATTTGGCGCCCCCTAAAGTTCCAAGCCGGGGCAGCTGCCCCCTACGCTCCCCCTTTCGCACGACGCTGTTAATGGATAAGAAAAAGATATATAAACATAGATAAAACATGATAGATATAAAATAAAGATATCCGTAAACATAAATCTGTAATTATCACAAGTTTTCATTTCAAACAGCAATGAAATACTAAAATAAATAAGCACGACTTTAGTCCCCCCCCCCCCGTCATTTTAATCAAAGTAGCATTAAAATAACTTGTAGTATGCAATTTAAAGTGAAAAATAGCTCTTATATTTTCTACTCATGAATAAATAAAATTCCCCCGTTAAAAAAAATGAGCCCGTACGAATGTCAAAATATGATCCCAAAAAACGAAATTTAGCAAACCAACAAACCAACCTCCATATTAATTTGAATTTAGCGAGGAATTTTGCGTAGCATCATTTCTTATTTTCAGAGGAAGCACAGATTTGTACTAGAGATGAGTTCGGGCTCAATTTTTGAAACCCGCGCCCGAAAGATTTTTAGTATATTGGAGCCCGGGCCCATCCGAGCCCGATACAAAAAGTATACAAAAAATAAATAAATAAATAAATAAATAAAAGATTTAATGATATTTGAAAATTGTTTCAAATGTGATATCCCATTTTAAAAAATTTCCTATAAAATTTACTATTAAATAAAAATTTAAATTCAAGCTTATGAAAAGAGCAATTTGGTATCAAATAAAAATATCCTTCATACCTAAAATGATTCCCATATTTCTTGTCCTTTAAGAAAAAAATTTGATGCACATAGAAGTGTAATGAATAAATGGATAGCGTTTATAGAAATTACTATTTGTATGCTGAAGAATCAAAAAACGTTTTCAATTTCCTATAAAAAGAATACATCTTCAGGGGTGTAGTCGTAAAAAAACCACAGGTTACACGATCGACGCAGAGGGTATATGCTCAAGGCACAGAGAGTACAGAGAGTACTCTAGAGAGTACATCCTATGGGTTTCATGACAAACAGAAGGTTATACGGTGTTCCTTAAAAAAAAAATACCCCAGTATACCCTCCACTACATCCCCTGTACATTTATTTATAATCAATTCATTTCTCTTAACAATTCCCCATGACTGACGAGAATCTTAAAATCAACGCAAATTAAAGCATTGTTACAGTTATCTTAAAATTCCGTTGTTTTTATGGGAAAAGAAGAAACATTAATCGAATGTTTTCAATCGGAATAACATGTAAAATATGTTTACTTACGAAGGGAAATCCTCAGCATAAGCAAAATTCACGATGACAAACAGAAAAAAAAAATCACAATTCTGTTATCATATGAAGAACAATTATGATTCGTGCACAATCAAATAATTTGCAAACCTCAAGCATATAGTCTGCATCAAAAATGAAGAAATCATTCTCTAACAAAATAAATAAATAAACGTTCGAATTAAAAAATATCCTCTGCTTCAAACGAAAATCCAACCAGAAGCTAATTTATTATTTATGATTATTTTGATAGGCGCCTTATCAATTAATCGTCGACGGAAATGCAGTAGACATACATTTCCATACATCACAAATTTTCTTTTGAAGCAACAATCAACTATTGAAATATATACAAAAAAAAAAAAAAAAATTATTTTTCTTTCGGTTTGATCAAAATTACACTGAAATGACTTGAAAAAGAATAAATAATTTTAAAAGGAAAATAGTTCTTTCAATCTCTTCTACACATAAATGTTTTTAATTCTCCAATAGAAAGAGCCCGGGCCCGAACACTAAAATGAAAATAGAGCCCGTGCCCGCTTCGGACCCGGGTTTGGGCTCGGGCTTTCGTGCTGGGGCTGAGCCTGTCCCATCTCTAATTTGTACAACCTTCCACCCCCTCCGTTCTCCAGGCTAATCACATGGTGGAATTATCGTTTCACATCTGTATTTCCTTTCAAATTTTTTTTTTCTCCTATCTAAACTTTAGATAACAAAAGCAAATATATAAATAGTAGTTTCTATCTTTGTCGAGAATTTACTCTAATTTTTTTAATGGAAATATGCATGCAATAGAAAGGTGTTAAAAAATACCATAAAGAAACGACACCAAATTGGGATTATAAAACCAACTTTTTTGATTTACTGTGATACAGATTCTAGTAAATATTCTAGTTTTAAAAAAGATGAACAAAATAATTTTCTTAAAAAGAAAAAAAGAAAGAATCAAGGTCTCTTCTTTTATCACATTTCAAAACATAGACTGTTAGTTTTGATTAATTAATTGAACTAACTTTGCTTACATTTTTCTTCTTTTTTCTTTTATAAATTTTGATTTTTTAAAAGAATCAATCTTGGATCTGCGCGAGCGGGGGGGGGTGCCCGGGCACCCCCCCTGGCTACGCGCATGTGCTATTAATTACACTTGAAGCAGTTATTTTCCTTAAAAACTAACATGAAGCTCTAATTAAGCTTTCGCGAAAAAAAAAATCATTAAAATATATCCATATTTAGGAAAGATATATATTTAAACAATAATCCATATTTTTCATAATGCTAAAATTGTTGCTTGAATTTTCCCAATTCAACCTTTAATATTTTCAGCTCCTAAAATCTATACTTCCCCGAAGCAAGTAAACATTAACTATCAGTTATTAAACTGTCGAAAAAATTTTCGAAAAAGAAAAAAATATTTTTGTAATTACTTTATAGCCAACATTCTCGCTGTCGCGCGCCATTGTGGCAAGTCGCAACAAAATTTGGCGAGTAAATGATTAATCATACTCGCCAAATTGCAAGTGCTCAATTTCTGCTTTTTGTGTACAGTTAGTGTTGAGATTCTTATTCATGCGTTACTGTACGATTGGTATCGCTGTTCATGTTCAATCACACCGGGCCATTTAAATTTTTATTTATAGAGATAATGACTCAACACCAATTCAGTTTAGCAACAGCAAAATCACAGAAAGATTATACGATAAGTATTAGTCCAAGAGCCGATAGCACAAAAACCTAAAGTATCGAGCACACACACACGAACACACAAAAACTTGAGGAATTATCCTGAAACTCCAAGTGCATAAATATAATAGTACAAATCATACATTTCCGTGAAGACTTTATCCCGAAACTCCATAGGGGACAGTCAATAAATTGAAAAAGAACGAAAATCTTTTGGATAACCCTGTCAAAACTAATGTAGCAAAAGCATTCAAATTGTAGATTATGATTACGTAGCTTATTGTAATTAACTATTTTTATTTTTATGCAGATAGCATGGATACTTATAGAAATTACTAAGGTTTTTATAAAAACAGTCCCAAATTTTTTGCTTATGATTTGCAGAATTCTTAATATAAGATAATGTTTTTTTCCGAAAATATCACAAAAAATACTACACAATACCCTTTAATCAGAATTACAAAGTAAAAAAAAATTGAATGAGAAATGAGCAGTTTTACTAAATATTTTTTCATTGTGCATGCGTCAAAATTATCAAAATTCCATTTGCATATTGTGTTAGCTAAATGTATAGAGCAACTTTTGAAAAAGTCTCAAAAGCATAGCTTAAAAATTCAGATGTTCGTCGATTGAATAAGCACAAAATCCGTTGTTCCCAAAATGAAGCAAAACGATGAGGGGTTGTATTCATTTCTCCATTGATGTTGCGCCAATATATAATACACAATATGGCACGTACTACTATATTTTGATACAACCCCTTATTTTTGTGCTTCATTTAGGGAACAATGAATTTTGTGCTTATTCAATCGACGAACACTTTCAGAATTTTTAAGCTATGCTTTTGAAACTTTAACAAAAGTTTCTTTTAGCATTTAGTTACATTTAGCTAACACAATATGCAAATAAAATTTTGATAACTTTGATGCATGTGCAATGAAAAAATATTTAGTAAAACTGCTCATTTCTCATACAATTTTTTTTTTTACTTTGTAATTCTGATTAAAGGGTATTGTGTACAATATTTTTTGTGATATTTTCGGAAAGAAACATTATTTTATATTAAGAACTTTGCAAATTATAAGCAAAAAACTTGAAAAAATTTGGGACCGTTTTTATAAAAACATTAATATCTCCACAAATATCCATGCCATCCGCATAAAATTAAAAACAGTTAATTACAATAAGCTACTTAATCATAATATACAATTTGAACGCTTTTGCTACATTAATTTGACAGGGTTATCCAAAAGATTTCATTCTTTTTCAATTTGTTGACAGTCCCCTATGGAGTTTCGGGAGAAAGTCTTCACGGAAATATATGACCTGTATTATTATGTTTACACACTTAAGGATTCAGGATAATTCCTCAAGTATTTTTCGAGATATTTAACAAAATGTCAAAAATCGCAAGTGGACGGTCATCTTTGGCCATGTAGTGTACATTTCTGTGGAATTTTTTCCAAAAACTCTATAGGGGACCATCAACAAATTGAAAAAGAACGAATATCTTTTGGATAACCCTGTTAAAACTAATGTAGCAAAAGCGTTCAAACTGAAAGTTATGATTATGTAGCTTATAATTGTAATAAACTGTGTTCATTTTTATGCTGATAGCATGTATGTATACTCATAGAAAAATTACGGTTTTTATAAACACAGTCCCAATTTTGCTTATAATTTGCAGAGTTCTTGATATGAAATATTTGTTTTGTTTTGTTTTGAAAATATGACAAACAACATTGTACACAATACCCTGTAATCAAAATTAAAAAATAATGTAAAATGTATGAAAAATGTATTACTAAATAGTTTAAAAATATGTAAAATGTAAAAAAAATATAATGTGTAATGTATGTGTGTATATAATATGTAAAATGTATTACTAAATAGTTTTTCATTTCGAATATGTGAACCCTATCAGAATTCCATTTGCATATTTTGTTAGTTAAATGTATGGAGGAACTTTAGTAAAAGTCTCAAAAACATAGCTTGAAAATTCTGAAAATGATCGTTCTTAGAATTAGCTCAAAAATGTTCCCAGCAGTGAAGCAAAAAAATGAGGGGTTATATCTAAATACAGTCGAGTCTCTTTATAACGAAACTCTATCCAGCGGATTTCTCTATTTAACGAAACATAGGAACGGTCAAGTTTTTCCATGATTACATCGAAAATAATCTCCATTTAGCGAATGATATATCTCCATATAACGAAATTTCCTTCAGAAATGTTCCTTTTTTTTCATAAAAAGCTTCAAATTGCTTATGAAATCCATTTTCTTTCGCTGATTCCTGGTTTATATTTCATAGCTTCATTCTTAAACCTTATTTTACTTCCATAAAAGTATTCATCTCCCCTTCCCCCCCCCCCCCCCAAAAAAAAAAAAAAAAAGATCACACCTGTCATTGTTTCAAACAAGATGAACATTCGTCTTTGAAAAACATTTAAATAGATTGAGACATTTGCCTTCTACAGAAGCGGTTTGCAATTGTAACAAAATGTTCTAAAAGATAAAACTAGTCTATAGTCACTTTGAAAATTTTAGACATTTCAAAACCTTTATTAAACATCTCAAAAACATTTATTTTCAAAATTAAAACATTAAATAATTTTTCTTTCGTCGTTCTCTATTCTACGAATTTTTTGACTGAACAATGAATTTTATTATATAGAGACTCGACTGTATAGCAGTATGTGCCATATTGTGCAATTTTATATTGACACTAATCAATGATAAATGGATACAGCCCCTCATTTTTTTGCTTCATTTTGGGAATAATGTATTTTGACCTCATTCTATAGACGATCAATTTCAGAATTTTCAAGCAATGTTTTTTAGACTTTCACAAAAGTTACTCTATACATTTAGCTAACACAATATGCAAGCGAAATTCTGATAGGGTTTATGCATGCACAATGAAAAATTATTTAGTAAACCTATTCATTTTTCATACAGTTTTTACTATTTTTTAATTCTGAATCTGAATACAGAATATTGTGTAGAATGTTATTAGTCATATTTCCGGAAAAGAACATTATTTTTATATTAAGAACTCTGCAAATTATAAGCAAAAGACTTGGAAAAATTTGGGTCTGCTTTTATAAAAAAAACATTACCCAAATTTGTGTTAGCTGTGATTATATTACCCAAATTTGTATTAGCTGAAAATGTGGACTGAGCTTTACTGGCGCCTTAAAATCAATCAAGGAAAAACAAGTTAGAAAAATCATGCGTTAAGCATAGATTATGAAGCACTTTCCAACACTTCTTGGAATCTTTATCAAAACTTCCTTATCAAGGGAAATAATGTGTTATTGTCCATATCCAAATATATATTCCAATACTTTTGAAAAGCCCTGTATTTGATCTGTCAGTTAATATATAGACTATATAATAGTAAAATTTAGTTTAGCAAGAGAACGCATAACTGTTTGGAATTTTCCTTTCAGCAATTTATACTAATAGATGGAAACATATTTGAATACTTTTTTTTAGCCCTGTAAAATACATAGCACATTTAATACACAAAAGCCTTTTGCTAAAGTTTAGTTAAAAAAAAAAAAAAAAAAAAATCTTTAAAGTGCTTAAATCAAATTTCCAGAAATTATCATCCAAAGGTGATCCTGTATATCATTTTATCTATATTCTACAAACATTTCTTAGTAAATTAAATGCAGTTTAACTTAAAAAGGCATATCATATTTAAAAACCACCTTTAAGTAAAATACGCTCATATTCAGTAACTTTTCCGAGATCTTTTGTGTAACCCTGTATATTTAAATTGTATAACAATCAGCATTTATATAAATCATATAATATGAATACATCTAGTGAAACTTAAAAGAGTATATCATAATTAAAAAAATGTATTTCATCCATCTAACAGCCATCTTCCATAATATTCAGGTCTTTGGATAGGATATACTATTTGAAATCTTTTGTGTGTCCCAGTAAATGGTATGTGCTACGTATTATGCATGAAATAACTCATATTATTCCTCAGCAACGTATATCAATTTGATTAGAGATGAAATCGTTTACCATAATTAAAATATGTCGCAAACAATTCCCCCCTTTATGTATTGGAATATTTTTGTGTGGCCTCATAAATGAATAATAACTATTCTTTTTGCTGCATGCTTTACAAAATGCATATTTTAGTGCATTTCGTAGATGCATATAAATTTGAAGATGTTTGACAGTGTGTAACACCTTTAAAATTCTCTTGAAAAGATTTTTTCCCATAGGCCGTAATGTAATGGAAAACTTTTGACTGTCCCTGTAAATAAACTAATCATGGCAGAAACTTCATTTTCAATAGGGTTCATGATCGAGTAAAAGTCATTAACGTCCAAAAATTTCATGTCAATCCGAGTATATTTACGAGAGTTGCAGCACGGACAGAAGGCCAGACAAACTGAATGCATAAGCACTTTTCAACTTTGTAGAAAAGTGCTAAAAAAAGGCACTTTTAACACACTCCATGTTTCAATCAATTGTAACCAGTTTAAAAATTTGGGTTTATAACTATAGGTTACAGGCTGATGTAATACAGAAAGAGAATGGTTTGTTCAGTACAAAATGTGGACAAAATTCCATTCCAGGAGTTTTTGATAAGTGAAAGATCAAAAATCCAAGTAAACCCAAAACTTTAAATGGATTCAACCATTTACTAAATATTTGTGTTCAGAAATATTTATCTACATCAATTCCTCAACAACCTGATTATATTAATGTTTTACTTTAATTATTACATCATTGCTTATATTCGTTTAGCGGTGTGAAGCTTAGCTGATTTGAAACAACATAACTATACATTCTATTAACTAATTTGCCCAGTAACCATTTTGTGTGGATAATAGAATGATTCTGAATTTAAGGCACTAGTAAAGCTCATTCCATATTTTCAGCTACACAAAAATTTGGGTAACTTCATAATCTGATTTCATTTCTTTTCTATGCATTTTAGATTGAAAATATTTGCCAATTTTTACTGCAACATTTTTTTAGATCGAGTTCTACTTATCTCTCTGGTTCCACCAGTTTTTCATATGATTTCACAAGTTTTTCAAATCTTTTTAGGAACTTGATCAACCAAATTCAAGTAACAAATCTAAACTAAGATTTATCAGCTCAAAGTTATTAGTAGACAATTAGTTTGGTGAAATTCTGGAAATAGCACCAAGTTGGCATCATTTTTAGCGAGTAATTTTGGTCGCCAAATTGGCAATATACTGCTAAGCTGATGATGACGACAAAATTGGTGAATTTTGGTGACAGAACTTCCTCTTCTCAATGATAGTCCCCCTACAGTTTCATGTTATCTACACAGATTTTCATTTGTCCATAGGTATCCATATAACTTTTCAGACTTTGAAAACATTTAAATAAATGTGTCATGTTGTTTTAACACATGTTTAGTTACAGTTTACATATATGTTCATGAAAAAAATGTATTTTCTGTTTCACATGACGTCGATTGCAAAAATCTATCAGGCAAATCTGAATTTTTATTGACCTTCTAAAAAAAAGAATGTGGTATCATTCTCTTTTTTAAATTATTGTACTGTTTTTTTAGTTGGTGACAACTTGAAAGAAATGACTGAATTAGCAATTAAAAAGGAAAAATTTTTATAATTTTAAATTATGGAAGGTATAGTGCTATATAAATTTTAAATCGTTGCCATTTCCTTAGTATTGAAGATTTTTTGAAAGGATCTTCGAAAGGCACACACCTAAATCAAAAGCTTTGGAATAAGCTATTAAAGTCGCTGAATGTTTCCTGGTTTGGGTAATAATTGAGTTGTCCTTTTATCTTGTTTCATGTCCCTAAAAGTGACAAAACAGGGGTTCTGGATCTCCATAACTAATTGGTGGATCTGGATGAAATTTGGTAAACTTTGAGATCTAGAATAGGTCATTTAAGATTTTCAATTTTGTCGCAACCCGATGATTCGGTCGAAAGTTATTAAGAGACAAGCTTTGGACTTAAACATTAGAGATGCATCTGAGCTCAACTATACAGCCCTATTGTGCCGTATGATAATTCACTTGAGCGATATGAATAACAATTGCTACTGGTTCATTTTATAGTGACATGCAGAATTCAACAAATCAGCTTTCTGTTGAAGACGTACATTTATCTGATCAAGATCTAAATTTAGACACAGCCAAAAACATTTCGTTTACATTTTACGAGACATTTTATTTTGTTATATTACACAGTAAGTTATTATAGGGTCACATTATAGTTTTAAATGAATTTAAGCCGTGCATTGGAATACTTTGAACAAAATGAAAGGAAAAGGGCTTGATGCGACAATACGACATTGGAAAATGATTTATGCAATTTAACACCACCAACTAAATGCATTTTTATTTACATTTCCAATAAGATTTTGCATTACTTTTTAGACATTAAAAACATGTAAATTTCATATGTTGTTTGCTCAAATTGCATAGCTGACCAATGAAAATTATTTTTTATTGCATCTCTGTTTTCCCTAAGGTGTTAAATTAACTATTTCCTAGTTTGTTTGTTTGTTTTTTTAAAAGGTTTATTACTTTTCATTTTAAAAATTTGTAAATTCCATAAAGGTAATATGATTTATGCCCATTGGCAGCATTTCCTAAATGCATCTTTATTTACATTTTCAATAACTTCTTCAGATCTGAGTTACACAAATTTATACCTACATTCTTTTCCTCCTAAAAACTAAACTGTTTGAATTTTTTTCATTTTTACTTTACTTCTATGCAGCTGAATGTATTTTGCTTTAAAACAAAACCATTAAATGTCAGCACTGATTAATATTACCTCATAAAATAAATATTACTTTCTTTTGAGTTTCAAAAATAACTTCAAAACCAAGAAAGTAAGAAATATTTATGATTATTTAACTTAAATGCTTTACATAAAAAAATTTTGAAGATTTGCCGATCATTTACTTGTTTTGTTTAAAGACCTTAATTTCGTTATTGCATAAAATTATACTACTGATAGTGAAACTGATGTTTTAAGAGAGCTCAGGGTTGAAAACTTTTCAAAAAATAATTTTTTTTATGATCTAGTTTGATTATCCAATTCATTCCGAACTCAATGCAAAAAACCTGTATAATTATATATGCACTAAAATATTTGCATTTTTAACGGAGTTGTAAGCATTTATGTATGAACACTTACATAGTCGCACCCATATAATTTCAACTTTAAGTTGCGTTTTCTCAAAACTTGATTTTTGACAACTAACACCAAGATTAAAAAAAACTATTTGATGGAATGGCTTAATTTTTTTTTTTTTTTTTTGCATGCATATAACATTATTATCTATAGAATGAATTAATATTGCAGAGTTTCCCCCAGGTTTAAAAAAGGGCAGGGCGCTACTGTTCTGAAAAGGGCACTTTTTACATTTTTCAGGGCACTTTTTCATTTTTAAGGACACTTATCTAGCGGTTCAAAAAGTCGTGAAAAAACAGAAGTTTCATCAAAAAATTGAAAAAAAGAAAAAAAAAAGGTAAATTTTGTTAAAAGATTGCGAAAAAACGGCAAATATTGTTAAAAAATCACACAAAACGGCCAATTTTGTTATAAGATCGCAATAAACAGCAGATTTTGTTAAAAGATCGCAAATAACGGCATATTTTGTTAAAAAATCGCGAAAAAAGTCAAATTTCGTGAAAAAATCGCAGAAAAACGTCAAATATCGTGAAAAAAATCGCGAAAAAACGGCATATTTTGCTAAAAAAATCGCATAAAAATATCGCGAGAAAACGGAACTTTTCACAGAATTTTCCGTTTTATTGCGGTTTTTGGACGAAATTTGCGGTTTTTCGCAAATCTTTTGACGAAATCTGCCGTTTTATCGCTATTTTTTGACAAAAGTTGCCGTTTTTTGCAACTCATTTGACAAAATTTTCTGTTTTATCGCGGTTTTTGGAAGAAATTTGTCGTTCTTCCATGATCTTTTGAGGAAATCTGCCGTTTTGTGAAATTTTGTGACAAAATTAGCCATTTTTTGCGAATCTTGCCAGAAATTAGTCGTTATTTCACGATTTTTAATGAAACTTGCCGATTTTTTTGCGATTTTTTGACGAAATCACCCGTTCTACGGGACACGTATAAGGCTATTTTTTTGCGTTCCGTTGCCGATTTTTTGCGTAATTTATGCGCCATAGCGCGTTTGGATCATCGCTGGAGGGCTGCGTTTTTTCAAATGAGGGGCAAGAAGGGCGCTATTTTTTTTTAATGAATGACAAGAGGGGCGCTAGTTTTTGGATGAGGGGCAAGAGGGGCGCTAGTTTTTAAACTAAAGGGCAGGAGGGGCGGAGCGCCCTCCTGAAACCCTCTGGGGGAAACTCTGATATTGTTTAGATAGTTTAACATTTTGAGTATTTTTTAAGGAAAAAAAAATTGTATTTTTTAGGAGTTTTTTAAATTTTCTAATTTGAGAGTTTTTTTAATAATGTTGTTTTTGAGTGGCAGTTATATCCTTAATTCATTCTATAGAGTAAAGTTTCTGGATCATTTTAAAGCAAAAATTAGGTTCTTATGTCAATTCAACATTAAGATATTTTGGTGTTGGTGATATAACGCATAATTTTTTTTTTTTTCCGAAAATTGTGTTACATAAATTTTGCTATATTTCTTATTATATTACATTGAAGTACTTCATTTTATAATTTTATAAGACTACAAACATACCTTTAAAATATCCGAAAGTTTAAATTAATTACATTGAATACTTCTGTTTTTATATAGGTTTGAAGCGAGAGCTGTTTTTATGTTTTTCCGTATCAATCAACCCCTGAGCCCCCTTAAGGGGATTAGTACTTTTATGTCCATATTTGTAAACAGACCTAAATTACCAATCCCCTAAAGTATTGATTTCATAAAAATGACTCTGTCATCTATGGTGTCATTTCGATTATGCAAAAGCAATAAATATATTTTTGTAGAGTTTTTTTATGCTAAGGTCTGAGAGGACTTTTCCAATTTTTTTTAATAAATTATTTTGAATTTAAAAAATTTGTAAATTTTTGGCTAGAGTTCACACACAAAGTGATGAGTGAGCCAAGCGACCTGAGATTGCGTAGATGTCCCAATGCAAATTGCATCCTGCAAGTCACAGGAGTTGGTGAGCATGAGGGAGCAAGGAGAGAGTCCTCTAGTATACAATAATTTAGTACCATGTTTTGACTTAATAATTTAAAACCTATGAGAAATTATCATTATGTTTACAAGCAGAAGTTTTGTGCTAATTGATATTCTCAGCCTTAAATGTACTTATTTATTATATAGCTTCTAATCTACTAAAGCCTATATATTATATATATAAAACCTCTCCGTGTATAACGATTCCAGGGTCAACCCATCCACGAGAAAAAGAAACTTATTGCAACTTCATCCACGTTAGTCTTAAGTATTCCGAGCCGTTCACAAATATTCTAATTGTTCAACTTTTGGAAATATACATGTAAAAGATTTATTCATTACTCATTTTCTTTAAAACCTACAAAAATTATTTAATTATAATGTTTAAGTTCTAAATAAAACAACCAGCAATTACAGAAAAAACAAACATTAAATTACAAGAAAAGCAAACAATGTAAGCAAATTAATATGTTGCCATTCAAGAATGACAAATTCCGTGGATGAATCTTTAGAATGACTCCACTGTAACATCACGACTCAGGAGTGATTGGGTGCGTTCGGGAGCTATGCACGCTCAGGAGACAGGTACATGGAGTGGATCTTACAGTGGATATAGTACTTGGTACTGTGTGCTCATTAACAGATTAAGAACAGTCCATGGATTCGATTAATGACGGTGCTACTTATAAAGATAATCTGTTACAAACAACGGTGAGCTTCATGGCCGAATGGATAGAACGTTGAACTCCAAGCAAAAATTCCTGAACTCGCTTGCGCAGCGTGTGACTCTCCCGAACACACCCATTGTTTACTCTTTATTGTTGACATTTGTTTTCGATCTTATAAAGTGTTTTCTTTTAAGTATTAGCTAAAAAATGGGCCAAAATTTGAACTTTTTTATACATTTTAGATAATTTTATTATTTTCTCTCAATATATTTATATATTTTTTGGCTGTAGTTTCACAATATAATCTTTTATAATTGATTTTTTGCTTTACTTTATTCTTTTAAAATTTATGTATTTACGATTTGTTCATTACAATCCCCCCATCCAGCAGATAGTTTTGTTATAGTTTTAAATGCAAATTTCTGTTAAAATTTTCTTTTTTGTTTATAGATTTTTTTCCCCATGTTTAATCGCTGAATTTTAAAAAAATTGTTTAAGCCTAAAGTGGCTGATTGACCACAGTTGTAAATTTTCATCATCCTTTTAAAAATGCAAACACGTCATTTTGACGGGCTGTCTTCTAGTATATATATATATATGTATATATATTTTTTTTAATTAAAGAAAAGCTATTTCAAAAATATGTTATGCATAAAATTCTATGCTGCATTTGTATTTAACATGCATAAAATCAAAGTAAAAAAGCAATGGTTTAAGTGAGCCAAAGGAATTTCATAGTTTATTATCTTATACAAACTATACAGTAATTGTGGAGACAAATTCTGGCAGTTTTCTTATCTGTTACAACCTAAAACCAATCACTTAACAACACTTTTATTAAGTGAAAAGACCTTTCTTACTATGATTTTTATTTTATTTTTTAGAGGTACAGTCACAAGTTTAGAGCTTTGAAGACACTCTCTGGTGCAGAAGTTTGTCTCAGATGATTCTTGCGATAAATTAGTCAAATCTGATTCTTTGTGAACAATCAACACATGGATACAAGGTACTTTGTACATGGACTTTAAAATATAAAACATGGCATACTTTTAAAACTAACTGGCTTTTAGCCATCATTTACATACTAAACAGGCAGACGTAGAAAGCCACAACAAAAACTCACTATGTGAGTGCACATAAAATGCAATTATTGCATGTCACATAAAACACAGAATGCTGTTGTGTTCGCTAGATTCGGAAAATCTTTGAATCATGAAACAAAATGTCATCAACCTTATTGGCATAAAGCTGAAATAAATAAATAACGGCAGCAAAAAAAGGGAAGGGGGAGGGAAAAACACAACCAAAGTAGAAAACACACTTAGCATTTGTTGTTGCGCACTTATTTATACAGTATTATACAGATAAAAACATTCATCCTTTGTTATTTGTTATGCAGGTGATATTTCCTTAAAAGTGTGGTTGATTTTGATTTCAACAGTTCTAGTATCGAGAAATGTACACAATCAATGATAAAATTTAAGAATTTCACACAGTTTAAGAATGACACATCAATAAAAATCACACAATATATTTATTGTTTACAAGCAACTTCAGTCTTTTTTAAATTTTTTTTTAAACCTTTGATTGGGTAGAGTGAATTTTTAAACTCTATGTATATCAAGTAATACATGTATCCTTTGACTCTCATAACAAATGTTAGTCTATTCAATAAATACAAAAGAATTATAAAATCCTAATTTAGATTGCACAGCACTGTAACTTTTAGTATGAAAGCTATGACAGTCTGGATCTAACCAGAATCTAAAATATTTTCATTAACAATAATATTTGTTTTGTTACTGTAATAACAAAAAAATGTTTTGTGAATAACATGTTCATTAATTAAACAAAAAACAGTTATAAAACTTTAAAAAAGCATAATTTTCTTTTGACTTTTGCTGTGTAAATAACTAAACCTCAAAAAGTAATCATTGTTTACAAAATTAAGAAAAGCATAACATTTTTAGACTTTTGCTGTAAATTTAATTCTAGAAAAATTACTTTTCTTCATTAATAAACTTTTTTCTGCTAACTAATAACTGTTAAATTATGAAGTTGTGTTTTTCTGACAAGAGAGAAACATAAAACATTACACATTCATAAATACTGCTGGCTGCCAAGTTTATCAATATTAAGGATTTAAATTATACTCTGTATTTAGTCATTAATGTTTAATTAGTAATTTTAGTCATTAGTGTTTAAGTTGTCTTCTTTAAAATTACAATATATGGAGAGTTTCATTTAATTTTTATTAGCATGGAATAAAATTTAAATTTACTTAAGTTGAAATCTGTTAAAAAAACATCTTTCCTATGCTACACCCCTAAGCAAACAAACTCGGTATTTCCAGATCAAAATTCGAAACAATTGTCTTTAAAATATACAAACATATTAGAAAATTCTTAAAGCAAAGAAAGATGCTCAAGAAAAATAATGAGAAACATCCTAATAAATAAAAATATTTTTTCAAAGTTTTTTTTTTCGTTTGTATGGATTATTATTTTTTTTAATCATTTCATTAATATATAAAAACATGACTGTGTGTGAGAGAGAACAACTTATGAATTTACATTAATTTTTCTATGTGATTCTTTATTTAAGAAACAAAATATAGATGTTCATAAACAGAAACAATGAATGAAAAGATTGCATGTAACATTACATTGCTATGCACTATGTCTTACCATTGTTTTAAAATACTTAAAGTAGTGTTAAATATTATTCTAAAGAAGAAATAAAGTAAGTTATTTTCATAACTGAATAACCAATAGAATTTTTTTTTAAATGTGTGTATGTTTTACAAAGCTTTATTTAAAAATTTTAAGCCTATGTCATGATGTAATATATACTGTTATCTTTATAACAACCTTTATCCATCATAGCTTAAATGCTAAAAAAAAAACAGCACAGTTCTATTTTTGAATAAGAACAGCATATGCTGAATAACAATTGCCAAAACACATGTGGCTATGCTACACACACATAACAAATTCTGTATAAAACCAGAAGAGTCAGTTCAAAGGAAATCAAAATGCAAGCTTTACAATAAATTACAGAAAAGCAATACGATTTCAGCTTAAACCTTACAAACCAAATAACTTAACAATTAATGGAAAGTTCTACAAAAGTACAAAAATAATAACAAATAAAAAAGCTCTATTCAAAATTATTTTATACAATAATGAACAGAAATATATATGGGTTTAGAAAATGATGGATTTTGAAATACAAAATTTTTCCTGAGATACTCATATTTAAAAAGTGTAATATTTACATTCAAAATGTTGCAATACAATTTATCAACAAAAGAATATCAATAATACCTGTTTCCTTATTTTTTTAAATATAAGTCATTACACGTACATAGCATGAAACAATGTTATATATGAATGAGGGACCAGACATAACTGGCTTTAACAATTGACTTAATGTTTTAATACTTTAGTGTCTGAAAATATAATTTATGATACTAGGTTTTTAATGATAACTATAATAATCAAATCACCGGGTTACAACACATTTTCACAGCAATGGATGATATAATTAACATTTCATAAATAACAAGAATTCATAAACAATACAGGTTACAGTTGTCTAATTATACTTTTACTCAGAAGGGGGTTCCCAAAAATCAAACAGAATCAAATATAATCCAAAATCTTTGCAATTTTTGAGGTAAGAGAAATCAGATTTATTTATTTATTTAAACAGAATTCAATTAGGCTTCTTTTAAATCTGATGCTACTTATTTATAGCGAAAAAAGAATTTTAAAATTAAAATTCTTTAAACATACTTTCTCTTAAAGTTCATTGACTGGCCATGAGGCATTTTTTTCTCTTCAAAAATTATTGATTCAAAAAGTTTAACTTGTATATAAAGATAGTTTTTTTCATCCAATAATAAACTAACATTTCATAACATTACCATGAAAATGCTTTTCAGACAAAAAGAATATAGTAATTGATGATTTTGCAAGCAATGTTGCACATTTTAAAAAGTTATTTATAATATTTATATACAGTATAGATCTAAATATAAAAGTCCTTGTAAGTACAACTAGCCTATATTTTTTTCCCTTCATCAGGTCATTTTAAAAATAAAAAAATAAATTTCAAAAACACATAGAAATGATGAACAATGTATAAAAACAAATAAGAGGGACCTCTGGTCATGTAATTCCTGGCATTGCTAGGCCAGGTAACTCAAAAATATGATGAAATGGGACTTAAGAACTTATTTTCAGTATCACTGCATGAGATGTCAAATAATATTACAAACAAAAGTAATTTTCTTATATGTACAGAATTTGTTTCAAATTGAGATCCTTAACCTGGTGTAACTAACAGCATATTACAAAAAATACTGAATGAAGGCTTTAAATGACATTGATTATACATTGAAGATTTCTGCCATAATGTGCTTCAACAAATACTTAATAATAATTTGGGAACCCCGCCATACATAATATTTACATTGCTTTGCTTATTTTTATTTTAATTGTTGAAACATGAAAATAATCTCTTTATACCGTCTCATCAATGCTAGTACGAATTTTAGTGCAGCAATGTTTATATATAGCAAACAGCAGGCCTATGCACAATTCTTCATCACTACTGAGGACATATAATGTAAGTATTTATAAGTTATGACTGAATATGTAATATTTCCCTGACACATACAGAAAGCATTTTGGGTATTTTTAATCTCTATAGTAATTACAGATAATGAACCAAAATAAAAATGAAAACATGGTATGGAATATGCTAATTTGAGCAATTTTTAATAAACTTGCACCACCATTAAAAAAAGAAAATTGCTGAAAACTGGCGCTAAAGCTGACGATGTAGAGAAAGACATCTTTCTGACTAAAAATCAATAAGTATATCAGTTTCAAAATTGTGAAAAAATAGTGACGATTGTTCTAAAAACAAATAGGACAGCACACAATGGGAAAATACACTGATTAATTTAAATTAGCATAAATTAAGTGATGAGTCTGTGAAATCGGTAACACCAACTTTACACCATTCTTAGACAATGTTCAATGTTTGTGCGATTTGATGTAAAAAAATGAAAGTACAATTAAGATTTACAGATGTGCACCCACCTGTAAAGTTCTATACAGGCACTTTGAAATGGTCACAGCAGCCCAATACAGTGAGTGTTTAGTTCTCAAATCTCACAGGCTGGACCAATAAAGGAATAGTACATAATATAAATTAAATCAATAGAGGTATCACGTATTGCATAGTTCAGACCACCTAGTTTCAAAGAATGCCCTCATGGAATGACCAGCTTGACCAACAGGTGAATCATCTTCATTGAAAGTTTCACAATTGTCAAATATTAGACGAGCATCATTGGCAAAGTCTTCTCGACACTTGTACCTGATAAATGAAAGAAAAGGGTTCAAATAATTGTAACAAAAGATTAAAATCACTTGGATGTCACAGAAATATTACTTAAAACATTTTACAGAAGTGATTTATTTAAAATTAAAAAAAAAAGATGTATACATATTTTAATTCTTATTTTTTTTTTATTTTATATGCAGTTAACTATTAATTGCATGGCATGATTAATTAACATCCTTTATTTTTTTTTCTAAAAGTGTTACGATTGTATTGCATTTTTATTGTTAACTTATAATTAATTATTCAAAACTTTAAACAAGATAAGAATACTATTAAAAAGATTAAAATACTGTTAAATTATTTAAATACATTGTGAATTGCATTAAGTAATACATAATTTTATCACAAAAATAATTTAAAATAGATTAAAAAATTTAAAAAAATTACAACTATGGCCAATCAGCATATGTAATACAGTGTAAAGTTCATAATTAAAAACACATAAACTACTTACAATAATAAAATACAGTTATATTCTTATAGTTTTGGACAATAAAAAACTTGCCCATCCTCAGGGATAACACTGATGAACTGTATTAACATGGTACAATATCTACATTATCAGTTTCATAACAAATACTGGCATTTTCTAGAGAGTTTCTCAACGTCCATTGACCATAATCATAGTTTATTCATTTAAATACAGTATAATAATTCCTTTTAAGTAAATGAAAAAATTTCAGAAATTTGACAGTTTTCCACTGACAAACAGCTCTGTAAATTTTATTTACTTTAGGTAAAAAATAATTTTTTAAAAAAAGCACGAACAGATATAAGAACAACATAAGTACTTTTATTATTACTTTCTATATCATCATTGCTTTCAATTCACTGCTCTATCTTCCCCAAATTTTTCCATTGTTTGTTATCCAATTAACACTAGCCATTTTTCTGATTGCTTTATTTTAACTGAAATTGATTTATTGGTCATTTGACACCTCTTGGATACATTGTAGCATGCATTTTTTTGCAATGTATGTAGCTCATTTTGTTTTTGTCTCTTCTAGTTATATATATCTATCACAGATCTTTCCATATGCTCGTGTATTCTAAGTAATCTTTTTATTATCCATTTTGTTAGCATCTATATTTCTACTCCATAAATTAGTGCAGGCAAAACGTATTAGTTCAACACTTCTTTTCAAGCAAAAATCTCCTGTTCAAAGTATACATAACTGTGCACTTTCTTAATCTCAATAGGTGATGTTACTTTTGTCACAAACAAATTAAACTTCACATTAGTTTTTTCAAAAGTTATTTTTAATCCCATATAAATAGTAGCTTTTGCAAAAAAAAAAAAAAAAAACTTTTATATTATAACAGATGTAAATTTTCCATTTTTCATATTTTCGATGAAAAAAGTCCGGGCCAGGATTCGAACCAGGGATGTATTGGCTGAAGCCGCCAATGCTTTTCCAACTGAGCCATCCCAGACATGAACACTGGAGGATTATTTCACCCAAATTTGGATGAAATGTCTGAGAAAATATTTTCTAAGACAGGTGACTTTTTTTTTTTACATTATTAAAATTAATCAGATTACAATCTTTTAGCTCAATATAACAAGTTTTGTCATTTTTTAAATAAAATTTACCTGGAATTACAGCGATTTTGAACTTTTTATGAACTTTTTTTACAATTTTTCTACATTGATAAAATGAATTTAATTTCAAACTTTTAGTTTAATAAAATAAATTTTGTCCTCCACAATTTTTGAATTTTTAGTGCGATTTTAAAGTTTATTTACATTTTGTAGTAATTTTTTGACATTGTGAAATGAATTGTGTTTCAAACTTAGTAAATGTGTAGTAAATTTTGTTACATATGATTTTTAAAAGTTCTTACAACTTTAAATATGATTTTTAACAATATTTTATGCTTTAGATTACTTTTTTAACATTTATGAAAAAATTCCCGTTTTAAAATATACAGGAATTTATTCAACTCCTGTCCCCTATATAGGAAGCATCCCCTATATTAAACTTTGATATCTATTATTTTTTAATTTTTAGCAATTTTTTTCAGAGTTTTTAATGGCAATTCACATTTTATTATTATTATTATTATTATTATTATTATTATTATTTAGAAAAAGAAATACATGATGCATTTTTTTAGAAATTATTGACATTTGGCAGAGAATTTTCTCATTCGTAAAAAGAGATCCATTTTTGTTTTAGCCCAATGCAGCAAATTTGTTATCTGTGTTTTTTTAAATTTTAGTCTTTATGAGTGCATCTCAGTACGTTGGTAGTATAACACCCATAAAATTCCCCTCAAACAATTATTCTCCATGAATCATAATAATACAGTAGAAGTTCTTTAACGCATTTTGAGATGAGAGGTAGTGCATATTATAGAATATTGCATTACATAGAATACATTTCACATATTAAATTTACCTTGTAAACATAACCAAACATGTCTGAAACTTATCATTATACAGTAGAAGATTTTTACACAGTAGCATTCCTTAGAACCAAAATTTGTGCAGATTAAATTTTTTTCTGTAATATAAGTAAATTTCACATATTGTTAAATTTACTACATAAACATGGTCCAAATGTACCTAGAAATCATACTACACTTTTGCAAAAAAAAAAAAAAAAGTATTATAACAATAGCAACTATTTCATTAAAAAGCACTGAATTAAGCAAATGAAGTAATGATCAAATTTAGTTCTATAGAGAATAGTGATTTTTCTAGAATGTGGAATGCAGATGCTTCCTAACTGCAAAATTCATTGTTTACTTGTGAATGACATAAGAATTATACTTTAATGATCTTCTACTGTAGAATCCCTTCGTCTCTTTGTAAAAAACTTATAATACTACACACTTCATTTTAAATAGGAAAAGCCATGTAGTAAATCCCAATATTGTGGTAATCCAAAAATAGTTAAGAAAGTTTGAGCTCAGAGAGACAAATGGACGAACTAAAGATAAACAATTTTCAACTACAAAACATTGGAAAGTGTTAGGAAAAGGTGTCTGGTCTCTAAATATATAATCACATGCAATTTTGAATAAAAGATTTTACTTACTGGCCATTTTCCAATTTCGTACGCATTGTTGCAATGTCCATGGGCTTTTTTATCACTTTACGATAAGTTGGAAATTGTTTTGTATTTACTGGCATTAAGAATGGCCAAGCATCTTCATGTTGTTCCATTTCTTCAATTATTTGGCTAAAGCAGAAAAAAAAAAAATCTATTTTGAAACAATTATACTATTTTTAAAATCAATAATTTAATATAACTAACATAATCAATGAAAGAAGCACAATAAAATATTTTTAATCAAATGTAAATTTTATGTTAATTTTGTTGATTTATTTCATAATTTTATCACTTCAGTATTTTATCCAATATAAATTAAAATTTTTGTAGGTTATTTTAGATGTATATTGCCAGTGAAAAGACTTATCTATATGTGATTCCCCCAATCTATTAAGGTTATCAGTATTTAAATATAAGTAATTATTGTCAACCCAGACTTCACAGGCTATAGTTTTTTTCTTTTAATAATAGAAATTGAAGATTAATTTAATAAATAAATCATTAAATAAATAACAATAAATAAATAAAAAACTGTATGTAACCTTTGATTTCTAAACAAAAATTAATTTAAAAAAAAAAAGACAATATGATATCAAAATTAGGTGCGCTTATTAAAAACTACACAGTTTGGTACAATTTCAGCATGAAGGCAAGTCCTTCAGCTTATTTTTAAAAAGTATTAATTAAAAAAGGACAGTTTCCAAATGAATGGCTTTTTTTTTTTTCCTGGAACAATTTGATTATTAAAATATATTGGGTGTTTCAATAATGATATAATTGTATTAATATATGATGACACAGAGGCACTCGGCTTACAAAAGGTAATTTTTTTAAATGGAAAATGTTAAATAAGAACTATAATATAAGTTTGGAAATTCGATATCACACCATTTTTTAGCTACAACTTAAACCTTTTTCTTTTTTTTAGCTTGGCTCTTTTTTTTATTTATTTTTTACTTTTGAAAAGTTGTTTTATAGTGGATACAACATTACTACATAAACAAGTACTTCTTCCAAATTAATATATGCAGAAAGGGGAAAAAAATAGAAAAAAAAGGGAATGTAACTATTTACCAGATTTTGTTTATTTATTTATTTATTTATTTTTCTATTTGTAAAGACTAAATTATACTAAATTAAAAAATAAATCAAATATACAAAACTTACCTGCATGGAACTAAATCCTTATTACCAGGATTCGGTGGTGGCTCTTTCTTTTTCTCTTTCTTTTCAGAACTTTTTGTTTTACTTGGTGGCTTATCTTCAGCCTTTTTAGCAGGTTTTTCAGCAGGTTCTTTAACTTCCTTAGCAGCTTCCTTTTCTTTTTCTTTATCTTTATCTTTAGCAGATGATTTTTTCTTCTTTGGCTGAAAATAACATAAAATAAATATTAACTAAATTTACTAAAAACATTGCATCAAAAAATACTGAAAATTTTATAATAAGGTTTATCATTTACTTTAGGGTAGGGGTGCTCAACCTTTTCAAGAGAAAGGCCACTTACAAATATGTCTGGGTAGTTGAGGGCCACATCAATAATACAGAGAGAATTCGATTTCAACATCTATAATCAGATAAAAAATCTGGTTTCACAGGGAAATGGCGGGGTTAACCTTTTAACTTCGCTTATCCAGTCAAAATATCCAATTTAGTTGATAAGGATGTATCAGCATTTTTTACCTTTGTATATTTATGACAAATGTAGCAAGAATTATTTTCAAGATGTAAAAATATTCCTTGATTTCAATCAAGAGAGTAAATTTTATTAAATTAAAAGTGCTAAAAACCAAAAATAAGTGACTGGTGCTGAAGAAAATGTCAGCTTCATGAATTAAGGAGAGAGAAGGAGCCAATCAACAAGATTTTTCAGTGCTTGATAAATGAAATTCTGGATTTTTGTGTGTCTGATGAACGAAATTTGAAATTTTTAAAAACTTATCGACCAAACTTGCGTTTTATATGAAACCAATAAAAAAATTCAAGATTTTTCTGCATCTGATTAACAAAATTCATGATTTTTACGAAACCTATTGACGAAATTCGCAATTTTTACAAAGCCGATCGACAAAAATCAAGATTTTTCCTCACATGATGATCAAGATAATTCAAAATTTTAATACATATGATCATCGAAATTTTCGATTTTTCCATGACTGATCAACGAAATTATCGATTTTTTAGCACCTGATCAAGAAAATTCGTGATTTTAGCAAATTTTTTGATTTTTACGAAAAAAATCGAGGAAAATTGCACTTTTTACGAAGCTGATTGAGAACATTCCCAATTTTTCTGCGCTTAATCAATAAAATTCGCGATTTTTAGGAAACCGATCAGGGAAATTCACGATTTTTATGATGCCAATCAACGAAATTCATAATTTTTCTCCCCATGATCGACGAAATTAGAGATTTTTCTTCACATAATTGACAAAATTCGTGATTTTTCTGCGTCTGATCAACAAAATTTGTGATTTTTTCACCCGTGATTGATAAAATTTGCAATTTTTCCGCTTTTGATCGACAAAATTTTGGATTTTTCCGTGAATTTTACAAATGTTGATCGACGAAATTTGCAATTTTTACGAACCTGGTAGACGAAATTCACAATTTCTACAAATCTGATCGACGAAATTTGCAATTTTTCAAATTCCGATCTATAAAACTTGCTGTTTTTTCGTGTCCGATCGACGAAATTTGTGCTTTTTCCACCCTTAATTGACAATACATTTTCCACGAGTTGACAATCGACGAAATTTAGAGATTTTTACAAACCTAATTGACGAAATTTGCGATTTTTTTAAAAGCCGATTGATGAAATTTGCGACTTTTTAGAACTTGATCCACAAAATTCACGATTTTTACGAAGCCGATCAACGAAATTCGAGATTTTTCTTCGCGTTATCAACAAAATTCTTGATTTTTCCGAGTCTGATCAACAAAATTCGTGATTTTTTCTCCCATGATCTATAAAATTCGCGATTTTTCTGCGTCAGACCAAGAAAATAAGTGATTTCGCTGCACCTGATTGACGAAATTTGTGATTTTTATGAATGTCGATTGGCGGATTTCGCGATTTTTACGAACCTGGTCAACAAATTTGCAATTTTTACGAACCTGATCGACAAAATTTGTAATTTTTACAAAGCCGATCAACAAAGTTGCAATTTTATTTGACACTGATTGATGAAATTTGCAATTTTTCCGTGCGTGATCAACAAAATTGGCGATATTCCCCGTGCTCGACATACGAAATTTGTGGTTTTTTAGAACACAATCTACAAAAGTCGTGACTTTTTCGTGTCCGATCGACGAAATTTCTGCTTTTTCTGCTCTTAATTAACTAAATAAGCATTTTTACGCACTCAATCAACGATATTCGCAATTTTTAACTAACTTTGACGAAATCCGCATCCTTTTTATGCGGCAAGATGGAATGCGTGATTTTTTTCCCTTTATAAATTGACAAAACTCATGAGTTTTTCACGCCCGATCAACGAAATTAGCGTTTTTTCATGCAATAACCAAGAAAACATGTGATACTCCAACAGCCAATAAATTTAACTTGTAATTTTTTTTGTGCATCATCAATAAAACTGATGATTTTTTTTCCTTACCCGATTAACGAAATATGCAATTTTTCGTGACCAACCTGCAAAATTTGCGATTTTTTGGTGCCTGATCGACAAAACTCTCAAATTTTCCGTGCTCGATCGACGAAATTTCCTATTTTTTTTCCGAATCTCATTGGCAAAATTCACAATTTTTCCATACCTGATGAACGAAATTTGCAATTTTTCCGAGCCTCATCGACGAAATTCACTATTTTTCCACACTTGATCGATAAAATTCGTGAGTTTTCTGTGCTCGATCAACGAAATTTGCGATTAATAAGCAACTGATGAAATTTTATATTTTCCGCGGTAAAAATACGAAATTTACGAATTTTTGTCAGCGATCGATGCGCAAAAATCAAAATTTTTTCCAGTTGTAAGTTGACGAAATTCGCAGGCCACACATTAACCCATCGCGGGCCACAGGTTGTGCATCCCTACTTTAGGGTAATTAAGTAAAAAATATATAAATGTTTTTTGTTCTAAGATTTATTAAAGAAATGGCCCTTTACTATATATTTATATCAAATGAATTAGAATAAAATATTAATGTTTTATTGAAACATACAGAATTTTATACAGCAACAAAGAAAAAATATCCTTTCTACTTTTAAAATATAAAGTGCTGATGAATCTATTCGTATTGTAATAGTATTGACAAACACCTTACAGGACTGCATAGTTGTTTCTATAATATTTTAAATTTCACAACTATGTAAGTTTTTATCCAAAAGATTCAACAAATCATTTTTGGCAAAACTACATTTTTAGAGTACAACTTAAAAACATTACTTACCCCCCCCCCTTCCCCTCCCCTCACACAAAAGAAATGGCAATGCAAAGAGTTTGCTATTAAATTAAATTTAATTACATTTCAGTTAGATTTTTTAAAACTTAATTTATGCCTAAAGCCATGTAAAACAGACTTTTACTAATGAAAGATGACTTTCCCCAACTTGGTTAATGAGAGAGAAATTGCAGACTCAAGCATCGGCCAGAATAGCACAGTGGTTAGAGCAACTGCCTGGAGTGCTGTGGTCCCGGGTTCGATTTCTGGCTTTGGCTAATTTTTCACTCCAGTTCGGTTTATTGTATTTATTGTTTGTATGTCTGTTAATTATTTGTGTATACCTTTATGATTTGAATGCAGGCGTTATTTGCATGTGTATGTGTGTTTTAATAGTCATAATTTGTCAGTGAAAAGAACAATACAGTTGTTAATACAATGATGATCATCTTCATATTAATGAGAAATTTTTAAATATGTCACTTCCAAAAAGGAAAGAAAAAAAATTAAATTTTTTAAAAATAATTTGGTAAAAAGACAAAAGTAAAATAATTCTGATATTCAAAACATTAATAATTTTCAGATAATATGAATTACTTACCCTTGTTAAATTGCACCCAGAACAATACCATTTTCCTTTTGGCATCCTGAGAAAGAAAAAATATAACCATAACATAAAACAGTTACTCATTAAAAAACAAAAATACAACTGTAATTACTAGCTAGTGAACTTACTTTGATAGTGGCGGCTCCAAACAACCAAGATGAAAGGTTTTAGGACATGTTTCACATTCTATTAATTTACCTTTCGTACCACATATAACACAGACATTATCTCCAGTAGCCTAAAAGGAAAGTACAAAATTAAATCCGAAATTAGGAGGCGAAAACAGTGCATTTTAGAAAATAAAGTTTGCTACATGCATATTACAAGGCTGAAACTAACCTTTTTTTCATAAAGGGAATTTTACTAATTTTCTAATGATAGACTTATTTTTAAGTTTTAAATACTATGTAATCTGCTTTGTCGAATATAGATTCATTAAAATCTTGAAAATGAAATCGAAAAAAAATCTGCTTTATATAGGATGCTTGGAGTAGTAATTTCTCTTCTTTTCCATATCTTCCTTGGATTCTTCGATGCTCTTGCTTTGGCATGTCCCAGACAGAAGGAATTTAACAATACCATCCCAAAACATAGCCATGAGAAAAATTGACAAAACAAAATCTTCATTGCACCCAGGGAACATGTTCCCTCTATCCCCCTTAGTTTTGGCCATGCATATTAAATAGAAAATATCATCCCATTATTCAGTTGAATAGAAAATAAATTTTAATTTAATTTATAATGCATCACGTGAGTTTTATAAAATATGGAAGATTTAAATATTCAGTACTCATATGCCATATATTATAAAAAGTATAAAAATAAATTATGAATTAAAAAACATTTAACAGTTGTTTTGAAATTGTTGTTTACAAAAAAATATATCTTTAAACTAGAACAAGGACACATGTATTGAACACATATCACAACTGCAAATACATTTCTACCAATAATAGCTCATACACAATAATGTAACTTAATTCTTTTGTATATTCATGTAAATTAATGATAAAAGCTATGCACACCATATTCTCCAATAAGCATCTCCTAATGCTGCTCTATGATGTATATCAATTTCAATATGTTTGAGAAAGTCTAACATCATTGTAATATAATGCAAATGATTTTTTTCCATAGAGTATAATATAATTGAATATTTTTAATTGTACCTTTAACTGAACTATAGATGCTGCATATTTAGTTTTCAATGAAGTGTGCACAATTTATATGAATGTGCCACAGAAATCCTCAATAACATGCATCAATTACATGGCAATCCAAGTGAAAGAGCCAACAACAGCCAAATTCATAAACACTATTCAATCATGTTAGAAAGTGTTAAAAAATGGAAAGAAGAAAAATTTTGTTTGTTATTAAACAATTTAAGAAGCAATGATTTAGCTCTGTCTTATTACAACCAGAAGATAAGTATACATTGAAAACATGAATAAAAACAGCAAAACTAATGCCCCCTCCCCCCAAAAAAAAACATAAAGAGGGAAGTTTTTTTTCTCCTCTTTCCTAATATTTAAAGGTGAAGGAGAAACTTTACTGAAGGGGGTACACATTTAGGTCACTGCTATTTATTTACCTTTAGTCTTAAAATAGTGTCAAACAGGACAAAAATGTTTTAAAAAATGAAAGAGTTTAAAATTTTTAAATTTAGTGGGGGACAAAGAGGTTAGCAAAAATTTTAGGCAGATATCTGCCAAATAATTAAATATTCTAGCACCTAATTTGATTATGCACTACTATAGAAAAAAAAATAATTATTAATTATAACAACTATAAAAAAAATCAATATTGTACTAATAAATATTCAGAGACCTTATAGACATTAGTTTAAATAAAATGTATATAAAAGGCTAGGGAAAAAAAAATACCTTATTCAAACACTCAAAGCAATACCAATCTCCTTCAGGAATAGTTTCCATGACAGGCTGCAATTATAAGAAATACAGAATTCATAATCATAAGAAGTTCAATAATAATTCCAAGAAAATAATAGTAGAGAAAAAAAGATTGTAGTAAAAAACATAAATTAATACACACCTTAAAACAGTATGTGTGGTAACCCTTATCACAACCATCACACAAAAGCAATTTTTCTTCATTGTCCCCACTATGACAAAACTGACAACTCTAAAGAGAGAAAGGATATATAGATATAAAGAATAACATAATACATCCATGAATTTAATATTTAAAAAATTAAAGATTTTTTCCAGTTTGTTAAAATTTCAAATCGATAAAATATTAATAAGAATCAACAAAATTGTTTGGATAAATCAAACGACTTGAAGTTTTCAGAAAAATGGATGAGGGAACACAATATTTCAGCTCATGTTAAAGCTAATAAATTTTTAGATTTTTTTTTTTTTAAATATGAATTGCAACCAATAAATGTTTTAACAGAACACAATGTATCTAAAAGTTGAGAATTTAAAATTACAACTCTTTCTGGTACATACGTAGTTTTTGAGTTATGTTTAAGAAACTACCCACATTACAATCTCTTTTGCATTGATTATAAATGAATTTAACATGAAGCGTCCCAAATTTTAAACTATAATTTTTAAACTATTTCACCAAAAAACTTCTCATTTGTTATTTTAACCCTTCACTGCACCGTATGCCACATGTGGCACAGACCTCAAAACATTATAATTCTCATTATGTACCATGAATTTGGCCAAAATTATCACTGTAATTGATCAAGAACAGAGTAAAGAATGAAATAACATTTATTTTGCCCATGTCAAAAGGCTGCATTTGACAAAAGATTACAATTTGTTTTTTGGAAACAAAAAAATGTCAATCAAGCTATTAGGGCAAAATTTACTTTTATTATTTTTACTGAATACTTAAAAATATTACTATAAACAACTTGCAGAGTACTAAGCAGATAAAATTAACTAATTTAAGCCTATTTAAATGCAAACTATAACAATACAATATTTAAAATCCCAAATTATGTAGAAAAGGTACTCAACATAAAATATCAAATTTTAGCTCAAAATTTGAAATTTATTTTATTTTACTATTTTCCCCATTATTAAATCAATCAATATATAGATTTCAAATAACTTTTTCATAAAAATAGAAGAAATCATGCAGTGAAGGTTTAAAACTACTAGTCACTCAGCTCCCTAATTTCCCTAACTAATGGCATGGAGGCACATAGAATGCATTCATATATTTAAAATATCTCCCAAAAGAATAAATGTTTTTAATTGCATTTTTCTGTGTACTTTTCTTAAAATATGTTTAATATATTTTTTTTTAGTTCCCAAAACATCTATAAAATATGAGCTTAATTTAATATTTTATGTGTTAAAAACTGCAAACATTGAATAAGATTTTAACATCTCACATAAAATTAAGTATATATTTTAGAAATATTTTGATAACTAAGGAATAAAGAGACTTCTTTAGGAAGAGTACAAAGAAAACTATTCGTTGGGAGAGTTGTCATAAAACTTATCCATCATAGATATGCATAATATAAACTATGAAAATAAAATATGTGTAAGATATTTATAAAATTCATCGCAATTCCAAAATGAAATTTATACATAGATTTTAATATTTTTAATATACATAGTCATGCTTTATTAATGAATTGCAGATGAACCAATTTCGACAAGTTATATAAAACGCCAAACTATTCAAGCAGTACTGAATTGCATAAAAGAAACATCCTTATAACTCTGAAAAAATAATTCTATTAACTAACAGTTTACTGCGTCAGATTAAGCATCTCATTTCCAGCAAAAATATATCAATGAATTGAAATTTGAATGAAATACAAGGTCATGAAAAATAGGATTACAAATATCTCAGCAGCTAATTATTCGATTGACTTTGTTTTTTAAGCAAAATTTGCATTATTTTATTGTCTTTTACAAACACTCCTTAAAATAAAATAAATTATACTTTTTACCAGAACAAATATTTCAACAGTTTGTAAAAAATAGTTCCAAATAATTGAGGTTACTGATATTATATAGACTTCTTTCTATTATTATATACAAAGTACACACTAACTTTCAAGTTTCTGTCTCAATTTGCTTGGGAGATAGAGCATTTAAAGACAGACAGACACAGACATGAATTGTTTTTTTTCTAAGAATACTTTTTGGAGTTTTTAATGTCTGAAACGTGTAAATCCATCAATTTTTTTTATATTATTATTATTTTCAAAACAATTGCAAGATTTACCCTATACTACATATGATGAGTAAGTAAAAAAAGTTTAAAATATTAATTTCCCAATATTTTAAATATACAAATGCATCAAGTACCCGTAGATGTAACATAAGTGAGGGATATTTAAAAGCTAGGTGACTAAGAGCCTTAAAGGGGTTCACTTCACTGAAACTCCCAATTGTGAAATCTCATGTTATAAACTTTTTAAATTACCATGATAAAATTTTAGCAATTCTTTAAAAAAAAAAATTCAAAATTTAAGCAGATAATTTAAAAAAATACACATAACATAGGCACCTGATGTCTATTTCCTAATGATGAAAATAACATTCTAGTAATAGGTAATGAGTAATCGTGCTTTTAAGTTTTTCCAAATGCAGGATTTTGCAATCCAGGAGTTACAATACAGCCCCCCCCCCCCCCCCCCTCCAAGTAAAATTTACTAAAAATGCCAAATATGATCTAAAAATTGTGTTCATATTGAAAATTTCAAAGTTCATTACAAATCTAGTATAAAAACAATCGCTGAGCTTATATTTAACATAGACTGGAAAAAGACAATTTCCAGCCAAATGGCTATTTTAATCTTTTCTTTTGACAATTTAGAAATAAAGTGTGTGATTCTTTGTTTTGTTGTATGTGTATGTATGTGTGTGGAGGGGGGGGGGGAGGTAGAGGGCAGCACATATATATCGAATTAAAGGTGGCAGTTATCGAAATGAACTGAATTCTTCATTGAATGAAGAATCGATAAGTTGTATGTTTCAAAGAGTTAGTCATTTTATGGGGGTATCGTTGGAATGTTTTAATTGCTTTTCATTTTATTCTGTTTGGTTTGGTTTTAGTTAATTTCATTTAGTTAATTTGGTTTTGAAGGGGAAAGGGGGATGTTGCATGCATAAAATCTGATTTAAAACTAGCTCATGTTATTAACCATGCTGTCTCCTTGTTTAATTTTCTATTATGTTTTATGGTTCAGATATTTGTGAGTTATTGTTTTGATGGATTAGTTTTATAGTTTATGTATTCATTTTTCAATTCTGTTTTATGGTTTAGATATTTATGAGTTATTGCTGGAAGGATCAGTTTTGTAGTTAATGTATTGATATTTTCAGTTAAATAATTATGGTGTGTGATTTGAGTTGAATAAATGAAGTTTGAATTAAATATATCTAATTAAAAATAACTGTACAAAAAAGTAACTTTTTTCCAAAATCAATATGTATCAAGAAAAGGAGTTATACATACAGCTCTCATGATTGATTTATCCCATGCTGTGTGAGTTTCTAAGAAATTCAAACACATTGCTAATTGTGCAGCAGTACGGCAATTTTCTACTGCATTTCTCCATTTAATTAAGCCAGGTGGTAAACACTCTTCTTCTGACAGATCTGAAGTTGACTGAGTACTGCTGCTGACTCCATTATTTGACAAAGTGGATTTGCTTAAATCAGTTGCACTACAGAAAAAAAAAAAAATAATAATAACTTTTATTAGAAATTCATTTATTTTAAACTGCTAATGCCAAACATACACCTTAAATCTCAACTTAAACTAAAATATTTAACTATGCACAAAAAAAGTCAAATTTTGTTTATAACATTGAAAGAAATACAAAAAGGAGGAATATTTATTTACAAACTATTAGCAGAACCGTAAAAACAGTTGAAACAGCCCTTGGATTAGTTTAAAACATAACTAGTAAAGATGAAAATAGCTAATAGCAATATATAAAAAATATTTTCTATTTTTTTACTTGCACATAGTATAAAATTTTAAAGATCAATCACCTGTTAATACAGTAAAAAGCCAGATTTTAAAATAAATGGTTTAAAACAACTGGTAAAATACATTGTCCCTACTCCTTTAAATATTTTAGAGATCTGCTTTACCAATAATCAGAATCTCCAGATTTTTTTCTCTCTCTTTTTTTTTTTTTTTTTTTTTTTTTTTTGTTAGAAATAAATATCTATAAAATCAATAGAATAAAATTGATAAATTCTTTAGGTTAAGATAATTTAATTATTTAATAATAATTGATTCACACTTCACTCCTCGGGAAAAAAAGGCACAAAATAAAAGTTTCATTCAATTTTTTAGAAATTTAAATTCAATACCGTTGCCATATTGGCAAAATTATTTCCGAGTTCCATACTTTATACAAAAATGGCATAAGCAGAATTTTAACTGCTACAGCTACTATAACAAATCTTAGGTATTGCAGATGAAAATGGAAGATAAACTAAAATAGAAAAAATGACATTCCTGTATTTATCTACATTAAATGGTACTGGTTTGGACTCTGCACTACATGCAGTTTCAGAAGATTTCCTCATACAGACACACAGACTGACATTTATACAGATTTTAAATGAATAGATTATATCAATTTAGCAAAATTCATAATATTTAAAGTTACATCATAATATGTAAAAATATAAAGTCATAACTTCATTATAATGTTTCAATAAATATCCATAAATTAAATTAAAATTGCAAATAATGCACTAAATGTTCTGAAAATCATGCAATGTTTCTACAGATAAAACTTTCCAATTTTAAAATACTAGTATGCTAGTAGTAAAAAATAAAAATAAAAAAAATTTCAGCCTTGGAAGTCAATCGCTTCCATTATATATCATGTTTAAGTATTCAACAAGAACAAATACGAATAATTTTAATGCTTCAAAAAATGTCCTAATAGGTTTTTCTTACATAAAATCATTTTCTATCATCACAGTTTTATAATATAAATAAATTTCATATAAACAAATTAGTTAAGCCTTAAAAGATTTTTTTTTTTTTTTTTTTTTTTTTCCAAAATTAACACAAAGAATAAAAACTTCAAAGAATTATTTCAGTAAAAATACTTACTTAATGGCTAATGGTGGTTTTAAATATCTCCGTTCAATAGCTGCTTCAACTTTAAGTAATCTCTTTTTGGCTTCCTCAACTGGGTTTAACTTTCCAGGTGGGAGAGGTATAATATCACTTTCAACTTTTTCTTCTTCCACAATGGATTTTTCTAAATCTTCAATTGTAGTTTCAGAAGCATCTGGAATTTCACTCTCGGCAAAGGATTCATTCAATTCATCTTCAGGTTTCTTCTCCATATCTACATCCATTTGTAACTCAGGTTCCAGCTCTTTCTTTGGAGGCTTTTTCTTTTTGGAACCTTTTTTAGAATTTCTAAGGAAAATTCTTTCTTTAATTGCATCATATAACTCATCAGCTTTATAATGGATGTACTGTTCGCAAGCAGGAATAAATTTAGAAAGAGGTTCAACTGACAATTTTGGTGGAGGTTTCCAAAACTGAAAAAAATAATGTTCAGAATTAGAAATACAGGAAATACTAAACTGCTATTTTTACAGAAAAGTTGAAAGTAAATATTCTGACTGTAATTTAAGCTGACAAATCTTCATAAATAAATATCGCTGCTATAAATATTACAACATAAAATAATAACTCCTTCATGTAAGCCATACACGCTTTGCCATATAAAACTATTTCTAATAGCAAGAAAAAGAACAGGTAAATTCAACTTCTAAAAGACAGATACTGTGTAGCTGAGATAAAAAATATCCTGAGTAGGTTTGCTGTTTTCAAGACTCTAAAATTTGTACTGAAAGAGCTTTTTCTGCAGGAGTGGCAGGACAAAAAAGAGACTGAGATAATTCTGAAAACGACCGATTGAACGAGAGAAAAGACAAAGCCAGATTTTCCTAAATTAAAGTCGACATGCCAGTTATCCTAGCAACAGGACAGAGCCAAAGCTGGTTCCATGATCTTTCTTGTTCGAGCCAAACAGCAAAACAATTAGCTTTAATAATCACTATACTTTGTATTAAAATGTTCATAGTTTATAAAACCTGATATCTTCTAATCTTCACAAAGAAAAAAATTTAAGAAAATGCTCCTCTGTTGCAGATAAGTTGTTCTAGAATAAAATCAAGCATAGTAAAAAAAAATTTCTAACATGTAAATATACATGACAGAAGAACAACTGGCACTTTATTTTATGATGGAATTAACAACATTATAAAAATATCAATTATTATTATTATTATTCCATTACATTTCATAGATCAACAAGATGACATATCCCTCTTCTTTGGTGGGGGGGAGTGCATGCAGGATTAGCAAAAATGAACAAAATAAGAGAAGTTTTATAAATTAAAATCTTTAAAACGTTTTAACTAGTGACTTTTTTTTTTTTTCAATTTTAAAAGAAAAATTAAGTTGTTAAGAAAAAAGAAATATCTTTATAGCTCAGATAAATAAATAAAATAAAAATTTATATTATCGCACAGCATTTTACATAAGCATGTAAATCATTTAAGTTGATTCTATTTAACCATTTTGTATTATTATATATACTAACTTTAACTTGCATACTGGAACCATCAACCTTTTCTTCTAGATTTTCTACTTGTTCTAAGATTGCCATATCTGTACGTAATGCAATATCTCGATACCAGAAATCAGGAGGATCAGGATCAGGAGCTCCACCAACTTTTTTCGCAATTTCTTCATCTAGTTCAGTTATTTGCAGTTCTGTATCTATAATAGAATCATAGGAAGGTATTTATGAAGACAAATTTTAGCCATTATAGTTACTGTAAAAAACCTATATTTTACTTTATTTGTCTAAAGACTTTTATAAAGCACTATATTTATTCTACGACTGTTTTTAGAAAACTAAAAAATATATATAGATACGAAAAATCAATCTAATATGCAAACTATATTTACTAGCAATTAGTACCTTTAAAATTTTAAGGAAAAGGAAATAATGCATACAAACTTCTCAATTAAGATACTGCATGATAACAATATGCATGATAACATTGAGTGCATGATAACATGGAATTAAGTGATAAATAATTATTTCAACTTAATGATAAAATTAAGAAACATTTCCTCCAGATTCTCCAAAAATAAATGCTTAATGACAAGTTTACAGACTATTTTTTCTTTCTCTGGCAGATACAAGTATAAGTACAGCTTATCTGATAGTACTGCATATATAGATCTCTTTCCAAAAGAAAAATGGACATGAAACCTAGACAACAAAATGGTGATCTTCTTTTCTAATATACATGATACAGGATTAGTTAACTGATAATCTCAAATCCCTAATATTTAATTTGGCCTCACATAAACACTTGAACAGGATTTTTTTTTTTTTTTTTAATACATGCATATAAATTTATTTGTGATTTACTAATATTATAAAGAGGAAAGATTTGATTGTTTGTTTGAATTGAATAGGCTCCGAAACTACTTAACGGTTTTGAAAAATTCTTTCACCGTTGGAAAGCTACACTATTTCCGGTGAACATAGGCTAATTTTTAATTGATTTATTCAAATATTTTCCTTAATAATTCAAAATTTCATTATTTTTCATAGAAAATCAATTAAAATTTTTCCGATAAAAAATAACCATTTTCTTTCCCATTGCCAAGAAAATTAAAATATGGAACAATACTTTCTCCTTGGCAATTAATTTTCATTTGAACAACATCCACGTGAAAAATTAAAATAAAAAAAATTCAAAGGAAAATAAATAGATGTCATTTATTATATTATCGGAAGTTTTGTTTGCACAGATATCATATACACACCGAGGTAACTAATGGACACTAAATTGATGCTATTTTGCCTGACATGGTAACCCGATTATTGTTATTTAATTATCAATAAAATGTTTTTTTTTTTTCTTTCTCTTCTTTAAAATTATGCAAACTGTTTTGTTCTATACTTATTATTTAAACTTTTTTTACTAATTGTTATTATTTTTTTAAATAATAGAAAATAATTTAAATATATATATGAAACTGGTATTTGAAAACGATGTTTCCGCCATATTAGTATAAAAAATTATCGCGCCGACCTGCGCTGTTTTCTTTATGTATTAAGGACACTTTTAGATCATAAATCCGATTACAGAAAATTAGTCAGATTGTTTAATTAAAAGTAATTAAACTTATGTTTTTTTATTATGAAACAGACGAAGAAAAGAAAATTTACTATTGCTGCCCGACAGGAGAATTAACCTTGATTTTATTTGGTTTTATGCTTGATGTTATTTTTAAAAATTATCGAAATGGCAAATTTTTAATTATTTGTTTACTTTTTTTTTGTTTATATTATTCCAAACATTTATCCATTTTTATACACGCATCACCTTGGCATGATTTTTTTTTTATGCCAATTTGGAGAACACTGCGTTTTCAAATACCAGTTACATTTATATACTTTTATTTAATTTCTATTATTTTAAAAAGGAAATAATAATAATAAACTAAGTCAACAAATAATTATGGAACAAAACAATTTATATAATTTTAAAAGAGAAAAGAAAAATAATGAAATAATTTACTCAAAAATAATCAACTATTACCGGATTACCAGGTGAGGTATAAAATCGCAATTTGTTGCAATCGCGCCAACAGGATCCGTAGATACCTGCACCTAAATATTATTGGCAATATTATTGTTTATACAATTTGTTCATATTATTTTGCAATACATGATAATCCCATCGACCAAAAAACTATCGCCAAAGTACAAGGTTAAATGTCAATGGATGATCGTAAATGTCACATTCATTTGACATTAAATTTGTTATACTTAATTGTTACGCCATCAACCAATTTTAATTCGATGTTTATTTATATTTCTATTAACATTTTAGTAATTTATTGATTCTTTGATTATTTAAAATAAAAATTATGTCCATTTGTATAATTTGACGAAATTGATCGACGGAATAATCAAGTAGTACCCATTATTTGTTTACATTCTATCTGGATATTTAAATTGTTAGAATTAGCATACTTATCGGGCCCCTGCAAAGTCATACGCCAAGCAGCCGTTAAATCTGTGTTTTAGTCTTACTATTATAGCTTTTTCATCTGCAGGTATTTCACTATCACCAAAAAAGCAATATTTTCAATGTGTCGGAAAATCATTATAAAGAAAAAATATTTGCAATTCATTTATCATTCATTACAATTTAAAAAAAATGTTAGGAAAATAAATATACTTTAAAATTGGTTAAGAAAAAATACACATGAAATCTCGACAACTGAAAATTTTGTTTTTCATAATTACATAGCAGTTTTAATTAACGATAAGTCCTATCAACAGAACTTTGTCAAATATTAAACTATTAGACATTACTTCATTACCCCGTCGAACAAAAAACTATCATCAAGCTATAAGATTAAATGCCAAAATTGGATGATCGTAAATTTCACATTTATTTAAGGGCAAACATGAAATAAGTTTAGTACATTTGTAACAATATCGTTTCTAGCACTTCTAATGTTTGACACTAAAAATCATAATAGAATCCATTACAGAAGGTAGAAAGATTTTATTAGATGCAAACTAAAGATTTACTTTTCTACAAAATTTAGTCATCAAGATTATTCCCGATTTAACGGCTACATGTTTGCAACTGTTTTATAAAAGGAAGAGACAGTGAAACTGATGTAATTTTAATGTTGTTCAAATAATACAACTTTAAAACACACTTTTTGTGCTTCATTGTTCTAATAAATATATAAGTGAAACACCCTTCTTCGTCTGCCACCCCCACGGAGGGCACCCCTTTCCTTAGGGCCTATACCCCATGTGTAGATAAATGGCCGCCATAAATACAAACAAACAAAAACCCTTCTTTATCTGTCAATAATTCTTTACATTTTTTACTCTATGTATTCTTACTGGAACAGATCAAGGTAGATAGGAAACTACAGTAGACCTGCTAGAAGAGGACGTTTATTAAAAAATGTAACATGAAATGACATTGTATGTAGGCTACCAGAACTACACATAGTGCAAGTTCAAATGTCGGGATTTTAAGAAATAAGAAATGATAATGTACAATCCGAAAGTTAATAGAGTTTGATAATCAATATCACTAATCATTGCAATATCCTCTAATGTAATAGTGTGATGACTCGAGAACATTTTGATTCCTGTTGTCATAACGGTCTCATGTTCATACGAAACTCTACTATAAATGATAAAATAAAAGAGATGGTGCTTAATTGCCCAAATTTTCGCCAAGACTTACAATAGTACAACATTGCAATGGCGTTGGCATGACTTTCAGCAATATGGAAGGACATTCAAGGGTGGTCTATACTGCTTTAAAATAAAATTTTTAAATCACCGTTTTGTTTGAGTCAAGGTTCGTTTGGAAATACGGACCAGCGAAGCGGGCATAGCCTGCTAGTTACAAACATATAGGGTTTCTATATCACCAGATGGCAAATAAAAACATACAACTATATTTTTGAGAGCAGTTAATTAGCAGCTCTCATTGATAGGTCATCAATAACAGAAAGAAGTTAACACAATAAGGATATAATACCTGGCAGGCGATATTATTTATCATCTAGAAAAAAAGATCGATATACATATATTTTTTTCCATCCATTTATTTAATCACAATTAAATGATAGTTTTTGCTGTCATAGTTAAATGATTTTTTGGTTTAAAAACTCCCATAAAAATTTTCACACACCTGTGTATCATCCTCTGCAGTCCTGATACCAAAATTACTTAAAACCATAAAATTCATTTGTCAAATGATTGTAAAACAGCTCAAAATATATTTCAGCAGATAAATAAATGCTATTTTTATTATTAAGTTCTAGATGTAATTTTGTGCAACCTAGAAGCTGTTAAATTAATTATAAAAGTATTGTTTATAATCTTCCACAGACAATGAAAATATTTTTTTTCTTTTGGTCACATATCTGAGAGATAAAATTAAAATATTTTAATGTATTTGTTCACATTGGAGAAATAATAACACTATAAATAAATTAACACTATAAAATACAAAGAATTTAGGTTATGAAAAGAGTTATTCTTTCCTTTCTCCCCCCTACCCTCCCCCCAAAAAAGTTATAAAATTATTATTATGAAATTATTATTATGAAATTATTATTATTATTTAAATGAGATTTACCTTTATATTTCAGAGAGTTATTATTCTTAAACCCCAATAAAATAAGCAAACTTTGCAGTAATTATAACATATTTAGATACTTCATGGTCTTGCTATGTTTTTTATATATACAGTGGTGTGCAAAATTTAAGGACGAGTCCCAAAATACCAATTTTCAAGGGATTTTCAAGCAATAATTTTCACGCTAATATTCAAAAGGAAGTAATATAATTCGAATAATTACTGTCCCTGCATAACAGCTAGTCCATATAACAACATCTCATTCAGATCACACATGATCACAAGAGTCTCAGTTAGAGGTCTGCACGGGCCGGGCCGCGGCCCGAAGCCCGAGCCCGGCCCGGCCCGCGGGCCGGGTTCGGGCCGATTTCCAATAATGGCATTCGGGCCGGGCCGGGCTCGGGCCTTACTTCTGAAGACTCGGGCCGGGCCGGGCCGGGCCTAGTCACTAATCTTTCGGGCCGGGCCGGGCTCGGGCCTTAATTTTTTTTCTAGACGGGCCGGGCCTAACTTTTTTTTCCGTACGAAGCCGAGACTGATTCCATTCTTCCTAGTTTTCATGGACCAAAATAATCAGTTCCTATTGAATCTTCCTATATGAAAATCCTTTTCTCGACTTTTTATAAATCAGTAATATTTGGCTTTGTCCAAAAATGTTTGCAAAAAAGGCATATACTTTTAAGCCGTCATTATTCTACAATTAAACATTAGAATTTATTCCTTTTAAAGAATCGTAGATTACCAGGCGTTTTAAAATAGAATTAAACACACACACACAAAAAAAAACATGATTATGACGAAATTTTTTTTAAAGTGTTCATCCATGCAAAATGAATACAACAATACAGGAGAAAAAATATATTAAACATTTACATCTGTTAAGAAGGGAATGTTCTTTTCTTTTCTTTTTTTTTTTTCTTTTTTTTTTTTTTTTTTTTCGTTCCAAAGCGATTTCGTCTTTGGAAATTTTACCATATACCGCTTTTTCGACTTTTTGTCTCCATTACAGGGAATATGGATTAATAATACTAGTGATAACTGAAACATTTACATACAACAAACAAAGATTCATTTAAAAGCGTAAATATCGCAGCCTACGGCACTTCTGCATAAATGGAGATTATAAACATGAAAAAAAAAGACTAATATAATTTTTTTTGGTCAGAACTCTTCCATAAGATTAAAGATTAATGTTCTGTAGAAATTCACTTGAGCCGGGCCGGGTTCGGGCCGAATTTTAAACTTTTTCCGAACCGGGCCGAGCTCGGGCCGAAATTTTAACTTTCGGGCCGGGCCGGGTCGGGCCAATATTTTTTTCGTTCGGGCCGGGCCGGGCTCGGGCCGAAATTTTAACTTTCGGGCCGGGCCGGGCCGGGCCAATATTTTTTTCGTTCGGGCCGGGCCGGGCCCGTGCCGAAATTTTAACTTTCGGGCCGGGCTCGGGCCTGGAAATTTCGGCCCGTGCAGACCTCTAGTCTCAGTCACTACGGCAAAACAAAAAATAGGAAATTCCATATGTCTCTTTTATAAGTCTCAAATGACTACTATATGTGACTCCACTGACAGGTCACTGTGATTGCTGCTTTGTGTCTAGTCACCATGTGACTTTACAATGTCGTTTTCTTGAGACTCTCATGTGACTGTCGTTTGGAGACTCAATTTCAAAGTCATTGTGAATGTTGCATTTTGATAAATTACCAAATAATGACACATTAAAGTCACATGGTGACTTTCTGTCACAAATTTTTTTAAATGGTGACAGAGACCCTACTGTGAAATAACCACTGTGAAAAGTGGTGAAAAGTCGCCATGTAACTTTAATGGGACATAATGTTGTAGTTTTGTAGTGTTTATGTATCAGTGTTTGTTCACAATTTCCGCAATAGCTCTATCTCAAGAAATGAAGCACAGATTTTCATAAAACTTCAGATTTAGTACTACTTGATATAATATGATGCTAATTACTTTTAGGCACTCAATAGGTGGTTGTGCTATGCTGTGTTATTCATGATTATTGCAAAAGCTGTATTTCAAGAACTAATGCATGAATTTTCATCAACCTTCAAATTTAGTTAATCCCCGATATAGATAAATGTTGTTTAGTTTTTCATGTAAATCATCCTACAGGAGGCATTGCTATGCTGCATGTTTCACAATTTTGCAATAGCAGTATCTCAAGAATTAATGCATGGATTTTCATAAAACTTCAGATTCAGTTAATCCCTGATAAAAATTGGAACACATAAGTTTTTGATTTACATTGTCCAAAAAGATGCATTGTAATGCAGATTTTCTTAAGATTTCCTCAACAACTCTATCTCAGGAATGCACAGATTTTTTATCAAACTTCAGATTCAGTTAGAAGTTAACATTAGCTGTTGATAATTACATTTTATTGTAAATTACCTATCCGGTGGCACAGCTATGCTGTATTTTTCAGGACATATTAATATGTATGAGATGGAAAGAAGTTTTGGGATTACCACATCTGACAAGTTTAATTTATTTTTATTTTCAATTTTAAAGACTTTTTATGATATTTCTTCAAAATAGTAGCAATCAGGTTACCCCCCCCCTTTTTTTTGTAATAAAAAATTATTTTGCTTTATAACATTTCATCAATCAGAAATTTGATTTCATCTATGAATGTGCCATTATATTTAAAATAAAAATAATAATAATAATTTCATAAAATTTAATCATAATAAAATAGTTGTGTCTAATTATACAGCAATTGTGGAAGAACACAAATTATTTACAGAATAATAATATTTATGTAATCCCCATGTAGTAAATAAAATAATAGAAAATAATCTGTGATAAAAAGTAGTATCTAAAGTGAAAAAGTTTTGATAAGGAAAACGACTTCATTCAGAAATCAAATAAATTTGTTCCATGAATGTAATATATGTTGTTATAACTGTGTAAGTGATGACATCATATTCAATGATATTTATTCCTGTATCTTAATAGATTGGACTTGTTTTCTATTTAAAGATCATTACACACACACACACAAATGAAAATATTTCTGAAAATTTCATCATCTCCATTTAATTATAATCTATATTTAAAAAATAAGGTTATATTTTTCATCTTCAGGCCTGATTTTTCTACTCATCTGATTTCAATAATTTTTTTTAAAATGAAAGTACTTTATTTGTTGATGTGCCAACATTTGCTATTTTTTTAAACAATCCCATTTTTATATTTTTATTTTAAAAGTCCTTTATGAAATTTATTTACATTGGTAGCTATTAGATTATTTTCATTACTTAAGAGAGAAAGGAAAGAGTGAAAATTACCAGATCATTACGAATGCCATTTTCATATTAAAATTATAAACAACTTTTTAAAATTTTTGAATAAAAAATGAACTTATGATTTAAAATAACCCATTTTGACTCATAAAGCTCTTATTTATTTGTTTCACTCCATTAATACTGAGATTGAAATGCTCAATTTAGAGGGCTTCAGTAAGGAAAATTATGTTTTAGTAAAAATAAAATGAGTTGAGTATTTTCTTCGATAAATTTAAATATTTTCTATGTTCCCAAAAGTAAATTTCTGGATTTCACCAGCAAACAATTAGAACTTCTAAGAAAGTGAATGTTTACATGCAAAATTATAACTGGTAATGTTTGGGGATCTACTTATTAATAATGTATTGCACATTAAAATATTTTTCAAATAGTAACCACGAATATGAAAAGTATGCAAATAAATTTTTTTGCAATGGTGGAAAAGATGTTGTTTAGATTTCATTGATAATAAAAACTATAATTGTGTCATAGTGGCGTAATTTTCATTGATTTTATGTTAAGTAATACCAAGGTCGTAATTAATAACTTCCTTATCTTAATTGCATGTTACTGATTTGGTATAGGAAATTTAATTTATAAAATTTAAAAAAGTTGAAATTAAACTTCAGCTGAAAATAATATTTATTTAAAGAATTAGGTTAGCCAATATAATCTTGATTAATTATTGCATTTTTTTTAAACATAAATTCAATTAATTAGTTATTATAAACACTTTCATTCATCAAATTTGACAGGTTTTGACTCGTATTACATTAAAGTAATAAAATCTAAAGTCTCAGTAAAATAAATGAATAAATAAATACCTTGATTCTGTCCCTGAGAGCAGGATGAGCAGGCGAAAGTGAAATGCTTTTGAAGTTGCTTCTGAAACATTTTTTCCCTGATACCACGATGATGAAGCGCACTTATTATCAACTTCAGCTGGTTGGGATCTGTTATTCTCCACCAACCTCTTTGCAGCTCTAAAATAATAATTAAAATAATTTATTCTGCTTACAAATTATTATGCATAAATACAGGATCATAGAAAAAGATTGGAAAACATGAAGGTCTCTTAAACTGTACATATTATAAACTATGCATTGTCTGAAGGTCTGAGTTGTGAAAAAATTAAAATCGAACAAATCTGAAAGAATTGCCGAGCACTTTGCAACAAGAAATGTGTTTCTATAATTACCTTTGAAGTTATGATTTTATTTATTTATTTTTGTGTGTGTGTCCAACCTCTTCAATGACCTTATGTACTGTGTATTAAAGAGATATATAGACTTTTCTTAAATTTTTTGATATGCTGCAACCAAACATGAAGTTCCTCCAATATGTAATCTCCTTCTCCTACATCTATATTACATACAATATCCATTTCGCAGTTTTAAGATCATTGCAGTTATTCTTCAGATAAATAAAATTAACATAAATTAATGTTCCAATTACTCTTCAGATAAGTAAAAATTATAGTTAATAGATTAAGAATTTTTTTCAATTAATTTTCTTTATAAAAAACAGGAGAATAGGAATAGGTCTGATTGTTGATTGATTTATTTCTATAAGGCTAATTTTATAACAATATTAATATAAAAAAAGGCTAAGCAAAATAACTTACATCAGTGTTCAATCCAGCGGATAGCTTGTGAGGGACATCCCCCCCCCCTCCGCACTCCCAAAGATTTTAAGATTTTGTGTTTCCAATGGTCAAAAAAATAATTTCTCCCCCCCCCCCCCAAAAAAAAAAAAAACTATGATGTCTTTTTCAACACCAGAGATATCCTGCTCGGAGAAAAATGCCTAATTCAATACTGAATTACATTTTAATTACTATTCATATTTTGAAAAATAAATATAGCTCCTTCCTTTATAAAAAACAAATATATATCAATATATTGCTGAATTTACCTGGCTTAATTGGTTGAGGTGCTTCATATTCCTGAGTCATCTTTTCCATCATAAGACGCTTTGCAAAACTAGGTGAAGGCGAGTCCCGTGAGGTAGGTGTAGCATAACCATGAGAGGTAGGTCCTGGAGTGGCACTTGGTGTGGGTATTGAATTAGGAGTAGAAGCTGCAGGTGGACGATTGAAATTAAGATTGAAATCCGGCATTGGAGAAGTATGCGACATACTCGAAGTGAACGAAGAATGCTGAGAAGAAGTTGTAGGGGTTGACTGAAAGGTTGGACCATACTGCGGGGGAAGGAATGGATGCAAGAAAAAACCTGGAGGTACACCGTTCATGAGTTCCATCTGAAGATTGGACAGTGCTGAAGCAACATGACCAGGAGGAGGATTTGATGATTGTGTTGGATGTGCTGCTCGAGATGATCTTACATCAGAGGAATGTGAGGAATGAGTTGATGAATTTCTTGATGGTTGTTGAGGTGGACTTATTAAGCTTTCATCACAAGGCATTCTCGGAAGTATGCTAAACCATGGTTTTTGACTGTTAGATTTTTCTCCAAATGACTTGAATAGTTGTTCTGACAGTGCATTTGGCTGAAGTCCTAAAAATGGTCCAAATGGATTATTAGAGTCATTTTTTGGAAGGTTAAAATAAGTGCCATTCATGTCTCTCTGAGACATTAAAGGTCCATTAAATAACATATTTCCAGCCAATATGGAAGCAAATAAAGGGGAATGCAAAACCCAGTTTTGATCAGGAGGAATGGACGGGTTAGGAGTATTATGCCTGTCAGAGCTATTAAGTAATTTAGCACCCAAATCTAAGTTAATATTATTATCACATAAGTTAGGCATAAATATATTCACATTTGGTTTCTTTTCATCTTTAGCATTTAACATTTTTTCAATAAATTTATTCTCACTTTCCTTATTTTTACTATCTTTTTTATCTTCTTTTTTAATTTTTATATCTGGTTCTTTTTTGATATTTGGTATGTTAGATTCGTTATATTTGGTGTCAATTGTCCATATTTTCTGAGGAGTTTGAGACAAATTCTTAGCTTCTTTATCATTTTCAGAAGACTTTGTTTTTAATTCATTAATTGTAGCATCTTGTGCAGTTAATTTCAATTCAGAATCTTTATTTTCAGATTTTAATACACTTTTATCTTTTTCTAAAATTTCTTTTTCCTTAGAAGTATTGTCAGAAATATCTTTTACTAGCTTATTAGAAGAATCTTTCACAATCTTTTCTGAAGCATCCTTTACAGAGTTTTCTGAAATATTTATATTCATATCCAGAACATCTTTGACTATCTTATCAGAAATATTTTTTACTGTATCTTCTTCTGTTGTTTTATTCCCATCTATTTTTACCACTGTCTCGCTATTTTTATTAGAATCTTCTTCCTTACCTTCCTTTTTGATATCAATTACTTCAAGATCTAATTTTGAAGAATCACTTTCATTTTTAGATAACTCTTTTTCAGCCGATTTACTATCTTCCTTACTCAAATCATTATCACATTTAATTTCAGTTTTTTCTATGCTAGTTTCTACTACTTCAGGTGCTGATTCTTTGGTTTTAGTTTGGTCATCAACAGAGGAATTGATTTCTTTTTCTTTACTTTCTTTCTCTGCAGCTTGTTTATCTTCAGAATTTTCTGATTTTTTGGAACATGCAAATACAAGTTCTCTTTCAGCATCTTTAAGAGACGATTCCATTGATTCTACAAAAACACCACCTGCTTTGGGAAGAACCCAATACCTTCGGTGAAATCTGTCCATGCCAAATGTGACACCACGTATTGTATAAAATGCCTTAGTCAGTTTATTAGAGCACTGATTCAGTTGCTGGAAAGAAAAAAGTAGGATTTAAGAAACTGTAAAAAATAAGATACTTTAAATAGAAAAGAATAAGATTAAAGATTTTAAATAATAATAATAATAATAATAATAATAATAAAGGGAAGTTTCAGACCTTTGTTAATTTATCAATCTTTTTATTAATTTCATCATTTGATAGATGCAAATCATCCTCCTGTAATAAAAATAGATATATATATTTAAAAGGAAATAAAAAAATTAAGTATTAGCAAAACATGCTTGAAAAAGAAGGAAATTAAGAATGCACTGTTAAAATATTTAATATTATAACAAAAGGCTTATCAACATTAATATAATGAATTAATTTTTTGTTCAACCTAAATAACATACACGCAAATTAATTTTCAAATTCACAATTTAAACATGACTGGATAATTTTATAGTAAAATTTTAATTTGAAAGTTTTGTTTTGAGTGCTGAATGAATTGAATAAATATACACATATGAAAGACTAATTGTAATCAATCAATAGTATTAATCCTAGTGCAGTATTTATATAGAATTTTTAAAGAAAACTATCCTATATTTGTGTTGACTCTGTAGAAAAAGGTTTAACTACAGAGATTCACACTGACTTATCAAAAAATGAAACTAAAAACAAACCGTTACATTTTCAAGCTATATTTGAGGTTGTATCTTTCCAACCCTATACTAGAATATGTTTCTAATAATTTGGTTTCATTTATTATACTTCATTTATTGAAATTTAAAACAGTAATAAACTAATGCCATCTATAATAATATGCTCTAAATCAGAGCTATCAACCTTTCAGTAAGCATGGGTGTATCTTACCTAACAGCAAACTTTGAAAGCTGTCAACTTATATGAGTTCATGAGGCCCGAGCCTACTGAATAATTTGCTCTTATACCCAATTTCAATTGCTCTATTTTGTAATTTGTTTATTTTTCAATCACTGAAAAAATAATTCTTCAACTGAAAATAATTTTGTTTGAAAGCACAGTATGAATAACAGTAGCAGATACATAGGATCATAATCCAACCCATTTAACCTAACTCCAATAATCAAGTTTAAATATTACTCATGTTAGAGATGGTAACAAATAGTTACAATGTGTATATGTACTTGGCAATGAAATCCTCTCTGACTACATTTTGATTCATAATTTTTATGCATTATAGTCTAAATTAGCAAAATATACATTCAAAAGAAACAATGATAGGCTGTTTCCACAGTTAATAAGTTATTTTCTGATATATTTGCAAATTAATTTTTCATCCAAAATACACAAAAATCTCTGGTGTTCAGAAACCAAATACAGTTTTCCATTTTAGTTTGAATATATAAGATTAAATGAATTTTCAGAAAATGCTGTAGAAGATTTTAAAACTGATTTTTGATATACCCATATTTTAGTCCTTTGAGTTTGCAGTCATATTCATAGCAAAATAATAAATAAATAATTCATAAAATGAAGATCTTATAGTAATTAGGAAATTAATTTATTAAAATAAAAAAAAAATTATATTCATAGAAAATAATAATACAAATAAATAAATAAAATTCTAATTTCACTGTCATAACTTTCCCATCCTTCTCTTTATCTTCAAAAGAAAAAAAAAATCCTGTATCATTTACTCTAAAATGGTAAGCCCACCCAATATTTTTCAAAAGATGGCATCATTGGATGCAATTATTCCTGCATTTGAAAACAGAATATTATTTATTACCTCACATTTATTACAGTAGGAGACAAGGTTGCCAGTTTGGCTACCCCTTTATCATTCAGAAATTTAGAATTCATACCGGAAATTCAGAAACAAGTTTACTTTTAAAGTATTCCTAAATGTCCATTGACTATTTGAATTTCTGGATCAAATTCTGATGTTCTGAATGAAAATAGAGCCAATATAAAGATAATCCAACCGTAATAGAGAGTAATAATATATAGACATCTTATAAGATGTAAAGACACCTCACAATGTAAGATACAAGACTCAATCATGCAGAGTTCAATGTGAAAAATAAGTGCAATACAAAGCAGAAATTCCAGTAAATTAAGAATAATATTTTCCTGAATGAGAGCCCTGTCAAAATATATTTTATAGAGAAAGGATTCAAAAACTTATTGCAGCTTACCAAAAAAATCATGTGAAATACCAAGGATTTTACAGAAGCATCATTTAAAATCCATTTTTAAATTAAAAAAAGAAAAAAAAACAAATGAAATCTTGGACTTACGCTGTAAACATTATAAGATAAAAACAAAAATTATTACTTATCAGCGTAAAAAAACAATTTATTATAGATTAAAAATTCCTAACGTTTCGAACTCAATCTAATGAGTCATCTTCAGAGGAATATTTTTAAAGGAGAAATAATTTACATTAAAAACAGATTGGCATACTATAAATTGACAAAAATTATACTAAATAAACATTAAAGGCCAAGATTCAAAAATAAAAATATGTACCAGTTGCCATCACTCAGTAGACAATACAACAATGACAAAACCAAGGAGGAAACTTACAAAAGTATTTCTTTTAAAATATTAAACCAGATATTAGGTATTTGAAAAAACATATTGTCATTGCAGACTTCATTCTTCCTGAAACCAATTTCTATAGATTCTCTTATGAGTGCTTTTTGCAGATTTGAACAATGAGAAATAATCTTTACTTTATCAAAACAAACATTTCTTAAAGTCCCCTTCATCGATAATCTGGACAGAGCTGTTGATGGTCTATTAAATTTTAAATCGGCTTTATGCTCCTTGATCCTCTCAATTAACCATCTCATAGTTTTGCCTACATATGACGTCACTGTACCATTATTCAGTTCTATAGGTATTTCATACACGCCTGACTGGAATAAAAATGGAACGGGATCTTGTTTTTTGATTATAGCTGCAAACAAATTTTTAGTGGGGGAGGCTACAAGATGAATATCAAATTTATTGAAAATTCTCTTTAATCTTTCAAACATTATAGGGATATATGAAATTTTTCTATAAGATTTGCGTGTTAACTGGGCATCTTGAGGATAACTATTGTACTTGCTGATTAAATTATGTATAATTTTTGGACAATAACCATGATCAATTCCAATTTTAATAATGTGGTCAAGTTCGTCATGGCAACTGGTACATATTTTTATTTTTGAATCTTGGCCTTTAATGTTTATTTAGTATAATTTTTGTCAATTTATAGTATGCCAATCTGTTTTTAATGTAAATTATTTCTCCTTTAAAAATATTCCTCTGAAGATGACTCATTAGATTGAGTTCGAAACGTTAGGAATTTTTAATCTATAATAAATTGTTTTTTTACGCTGATAAGTAATAATTTTTGTTTTTATCTTAGAAAAAAAAACTTCTAAATAATAGAAATTATTCGAAAGGGTGACATGAAAATTTCCAAAGAGAGCTATGGTGCCCACAGGTGCCGCACTGGACAGTGCTGCTCTAAATTATCAACAATATGTTATATAATTTATAATGTAACTTTTATTCTTTAATTAGATTATTTACACACTTATTTTTTTATTTCTTAAAACAAAATTCTTATTTTTTACCTCTGAAATGAGTAATGTTAATATTTGAAAGAAAAAAAAAATGACAAAATTTATTTGAGAAAATTATGGCTTACAATGGAAAAAAAAATCTGTGAATAAAAGCAATTTGTTAAAAATTATTTAATTTTGGTAGATAAATTTTATTTCATTTTTAAGAACACATGTGATACTTCAACATACTTACTACAATAATTAATATGAGAGTTTTATTATTTTTTTTTCTTGTAATGTTACGAATTTGTTCAAAGCCAGTTAAATTTTCATAAAAGAAATTTTTTAAATAATACTGTTTTGACAAATTAAACATACCAAAACTTCATATTTCTAAATACTTGACAGAATTTAAAATTTTATTTAGTTAAAAGAAACAAAAAAAGTCATAGAATGTGAGATCATGTTAGAGGTCTGCACGGGCCCGGGCCTGGCCCGTGGCCCGTACCCGGCCCGGCGGAATCGTTTCGAATTCTCTAACGGGCCGGGCCGGGCCGGCAGATTTAGAATAGTTTTTTCAATGGGCCGGGCCGGGCCGACAAACAACATAAACGGGCCGGGCCGGGCCGAAAATTTTTTTTTCGGGCCTGCCGGCCCGTTTTGAAGATTTAAGCAGAAACGATAAAATATGAGCTATTTTCAACGAAAATGGTTTTAACGAGAATAAGTATAAATGTGGCCATACTAGTTTGACAGCATCAATATAAAAATGCACAGTGTATCGGCATCGGAGAATTACATTATGTGTAACCCGTTTTAATATTTTTTTAGCTGACTCATGCCGGTCCGAGATCACGCTTGCATTATTTTTCTACATATAGACTGGCCGGACCGGTACTAGACTTAATTATTGGCAGAAAACATGATTTGTAAAATTAACAGCGATAAAGAACTTATGTTACCTTAATCTTTGGATATATACTTCTTGATAATTTTTAAATTTATTTCTCAATAGTGCGAAAGTTTGACACATTTTCTGATTAATTTTAAATTGTAAAAGTGTGAAAGTGATAACCTAACTATTGAAGGGATTTGGAATCGAATAGCGTTTTTCATTTTTGGTAAATAAAATACGTGTATAACCTTGTTGAGATATAATTGTTTCTCAAATGATTGCAGGTTTTTCTCCCTTCCCTTGCTATTGCTTCCGGAAATTCTATTCAAAACGCTAATTATGACAGTATTTTATTTGTTTGCAGTATTCTTAAATTGTTTGTATCAAAAAATGGATAACGACATTAGATTATATAGTTTCTGAATAAAGATATCTGCTAATCTTATGCGTTTTTGTGAAAAAAAAAAAAAATGAATTTAGAAATGTATCAGAAAGGAGCTTCTTTGAATCTAAGAATGAATTTGGATTTGAAATCTATAATAAAATGATATAGAAATACATTTATAAATCTTCTTTTATTAAACAGCTTCAAAATTAACGATGTTTTTAGCTTTCTTTCTTTTTTCTTTTATTCTAAGCCATATTAATTTTTTTAATGAATCTTTATTCGAATGTTGAAAGCCTAAGAATCTAAGTAATCATTAACGTTGTTAATGTGTATTTGCTGTAAAATATACTGTAAAATCATTTCATAGATATGTATGCAGTATTCTTTAAAAGAATCTTAGTTATATATTAAAAGTATGAATTTTTTAGAAATCGTAGAAATTGTAACGGGCCAAAACGGGCCGGGCCTGTTTTTGCTGATTTTTGTACGGGCCGGGCCGGGCCTAAAATACAAAAATTTAAACGGGCCGGGCCCGGGCCGAACTTTTGAGTTTTGCAACGGGCCGGGTCGGGCCGAAATAACTTTCCTACGGGCCGGACCGGGCCTGGAAATTTCGGCCCGTGCAGACCTCTAGATCATGTAGATCATTATTATAAAAGGCAAACAATTACATTTATGGACCAAAAAAGCAGCAGATTAAATCAAAGTAAAATAAGATTCAAATGATAACATTTTATTGTTACTTAAAAAATAACAGTACCGAATGGGGGGAAAATTATTGAAATATAATAAAGAAAAAAAATTAAATTTGGAAAATATTTTTTTATGAATGTTTAACTATTAAACTGTCTTAGATTGAAGCTTTTTGTTTGATTTATTTGTCAAATTATATGGAAAATTTTTTGCTCAGTAACACAAGTTTGTTAAAAAAATATATAAGACACTAGCAGCCTTCGCCTGCTACGCTGGTCAAGTTAGAGGTCTGCACGGGACGAAATTTCCAGGCCCGAGCCCGGCCCGAAAGAAAAAAATATTGGCCCGACCCAGCCCGGCCCGAAAGTTAAAATTTTGGCCCAAGCCCGGCCCGAACGAAAAAAATAATGGCCCGACCCGGCCCGGTCCAAAAGTTAAAATTTCGGCCCGAGGTCGGCCCGGTCCGGAAAAAAGTTTAAAATTCGGCCCGAACCCGGCCCTGCTAGAGCGAATTTCTACAGAACATTGATCTTTAACCTTATGGAAGAGTTCTGACCAAAAAAAAAAATTATGTTAGTCTTTTTTTTCTATGTTTATGATCTCCATTTATGCAGAAGTGCAGTAGGCTGCGATATTTATGCTTTTAAATGAATCACTGTTTGTTGAATGTAAATCTTTCAGTTATCACTAGTATTATTAATCCATATTCCCTGTAATGGAGACAAAAAATCGAAAAAGCGGTATATGGTAAAATTTCCAAAGACGAAATCGCTTTGGAACGAAAAAAATGCATTCCCTTCTTAACAGATGTAAATGTTTAATATATTTTTTCTCCCGTATTGTTGTATTCATTTTGCATGGATGAACATTTTAAAAGAAACTTTCAGTTCTCAGTTTAAAAAAAAAAATCCGTCATAATCATGTTTTTTTTTTGTTTTTTGTGTGTGTGTGTGTGTGTGTGTTTAATTCTATTTTAAAACGCCTAGTAATCTACGATTCCTTAAAAGGTATAAATTCTAATGTTTAATTGTAGAATAATAATGACGGCTTAAAAGTATATGCTTATTTTGCAGAAATTTTTGGACAAAGCCAAATATTACTGATTTATAAAAAGTCGAGAAAAGGATTTTCATACAGGAAGATTCAATAGGAGCTGATTATTTTGGTCCATGAAAACTAGGAAGAATGGAATCAGTCTCGGCTTCGTACGGAAAAAAAAGTTAGGCGCGGCCTGATACTCCAGCAAAAAAATTAAGTCCCGAGCCCTGCCCGGCCCGAAAAGATTAGTGACTAGGCCCGGCCCGAAAGGTTTAGTGACTAGGCCCGGCCCGAGTCTTCAGAAGTAAGGCCCGAGCCCGGCCCGCGGGCCAGGCCGGTCTCGGGCTTCGGGCCAAGGCTCGGACCGTGCAGACCTCTAGGTCAAGTTTTTTTTTTTTTTTTTTTTTTTTTTTTTGTAAGAAACTTTGAATCAAACGAAATTTTTATATCATAGTAATTTTTAGTTTTATATCGTACTTTAGACTGTCTGTCATCGGTGAAAAATCAATCATCTAAACGGAAAGTTCAATGTTAGTCACCAATGAATGACACAGCGCTCAACATATTAACAATTTTAATCGCATAAAAATTCATTCAGCGGAACTTTTAAAATTAAGCCAAACTTTTGTTTAGTGTTCATTCTAGGCCATTTTTGAAGGGTGCAGCACCCTGCCCTTTTTGAAATTTACAAAATGCACCCTGCCCTTTTCAAAAATAGTAAAATGCACCACTGGTTTTATCCAAAGATTTTTAACAAATGTTTCTCTAATTCAGTAGTATTTCTAAATTTGTATGCTCAAAAATAATAATTTTTTTTCATTTCTTTAAGAAAAAGAACATTAAACTATTCAATATGTTTTTATTTAATTGTATTTTTAATTTTTATGTCATAAAATCATCCAAAATTAATGTTACTTGATTTATTATATTTAAAAATTATGTATTTTCCCGCTTTATTTTTCTCCTTCTAAAGGCAATACCAATTTTTTTCTTGCAAAAGTGCCCTTTTCTGTGGCAGTAGTGCCCTTTTTGTGAATAACACCATGCCCTTTTTATTTCTAGAGTGAACACTACTTTTGTTATTGGCTTCATCTGATAGAAAACATTTCCTAAGCATTCAATTAAACAACGTAGAATGCTATATTTCATTTGTTACAAAATTTCTGAAAAATTATCTAACTAACAATGTAAAATCCATTAAAATCTATCTTGTAGAACTTAAGTTATAAGCGGCCACAATGAAATTTCATTTGCGTTTTATATACATTGAGATAATTAAATATAGCTTACATAATAATGTTAAGCTGATTATAGAACTCTCTTTCAAAATTGTAGGTTCAATAGATTTTTTTGTGCTGTGATTAATACGAAATCCAGACTTCCTTTTATATATATATAGATAAGGATTGAAAATTTGAGGTTTTTGAGCCGAAGACACCGCCAAATGAGGAAAATGTGAAGTATCTCGCGAACTACTGAACTTAAAAGAATTTGCTTGGTACCATTCGATTCAGCATGAAAATATACATAAAATATTTTATCAGTTTAAAAATAGCTGCAAAAACCGATTTTTAAGGAATTTTTTAAAAGTTCATTCTTTTTTTTACCCCCCTTAATGGGGAAATTTTCAAAAATCACTTTTTAGCGGCACTCGATGTTATCAGAAGTATTTTTACCCCAATTTTCAAGATTATTGGTTCGGTAGATTTTTTTGTGCTGTGATTAATACGAAATCCAGACTTTCTTTTATATATATAGATAAGGATTGAAAATTTCAGGTTTTTGTGCCGAAGACACCGCCAAATCAGGAAAATGTGAAGTATCTCGCAAACTACTGAACTTAAAAGAATTTTCTTAGTACCACTCGATTCAGCATGAAAAAATACACTAAAATATGTTATCAGTTGAAAAATAACTTCAAAAGCCGATTTTTTAAGAATTTTTTAATAGTTTGTTCCTTTTTTTAACACCTTTAGCGGTGGATTTTCCGAAAATTCCTTCTTAGCGGCACTCGATGTTATCAGAAGTATTTTTACCCCAATTTTCAAGATTTTAGGTTCGGCAGATTTTTTTGTGCTGTGATTAATACGAAATCCAGACTTTCTTTTATATATATAGATTGTTTAAGCTTTCAATGAATAGATTATAAATATATATATATTTTTTGAATTATTAAAGCTTTCCTCAACATCCAGTTTAGAATATTACTTCTTTCAAATACATTTTTTGGAGATTGGGGATAACTGTTCTTGAAGCAGTGATGCAAGCACTGCATCAGAAATGTCTGATTATACTAATTTTTTTAAGTATTGCTTGCATTATTTATTGATAAGATTTCTGAAATTGGATAAAGCAGAGAATGCTATTAAAATCATCCATTTTTGATGTAGTACTAGCATTCCTGTAAGAGATAAGAAAATCTTTGCTTTAGCTTTTGCTATAAGGTTCAATCATTCAAACTTAATACCATGACTATGTCTTGCAACACAACTTTTTTTATTTTTTTATTTTTCAATACAGAGAAAAAGTTTTTTTTATACTTAGAAAGTTAAAAGCCCTGAAAAAATATTTTAAATGCTATCTCTTATTTAAATTAAAAAACACATAAAATAAAAATTTAGATACAAGGAAATATATATGAATTGATAGGCAAGACCATAATTACTTCATTATCAGACATCTGATTAGGAGCTTGTGTTTCGTCGCTTTCATTACCACTTTCATTTGCAAGTTCACTTTCAATGTCATCTAATTTTTCTTTATCTGTTTTTTCTTTAGAATCTTCTTCATGTGCAGCTTGATTCTCTTTTACAAGACTAAAATCAGGCAAATCAGCAGATAACATATTTGCTAAGTTAGGATTGTCCTTATTTTCTTCCATTGCACTTAATCTTGCTTTCAATGCCCGGCGCTGTTGAATTGAGCGGTATCTAGAATGAAATTATAATAATTAATTATTTACATTCTTAAATAAAATAAGATTATACAATAATATTATTGTATATATAAATAAATAAATATATATACAGTCGAGCCTCATTATAACGAAATTCAAGGGACCGAAGGTTTTGTTCGCTATATCCAGTGGTTCACTACATCTGAATCGTCAAAAAATGTTTTAGTTCACAAAATGTGTATATTATTAACTGCTACCTGTATATTCAATAATGATGAATTAAGAAACAAACGTAAAATTTATAAAATATGATCATTAAATCGACTAAAATTGATTATATTAAACTGACACAATGTTAAATAAATTAACTAAAAATGAAGACAAATAGAAATACAGTACTGCGCCAATTATTCCAACAAGTTGAGACTGAACCTAGTTCAGATAAGCAAAAGCTAGGATAAACGAACGATAATTTAAGGAATGTTCCGACTATCTTTACTAAAACCTCTACACTTTTTCCAGGCTTAGGATTGCTAACACTAGTTATTGCTAGCGCAGATATGTTTTATTTTGTCTCTTTTTTTTTTCTTTTATTATTTAAAATTTCATTATTTTATCATCTTCTGAACTCTAGTGATTATAATTTAAGGAAAAAAGTTTTTGATTCTTGCTTGCTTCAAAGAAGGTGTCCTTTTCAGTGTTGCCATACCTCAAATACGTTAGTTGAATATATTAGTCTTAAATATGTTACTAAGCACCTGTGATAGAAGTAGTGGAAAATGACTGACAGGTGGACGTGCTCACAACTCAGAATGGCTATCATAAAAGAGAAAGAATGTAGCTCTTTCTGTCCTTTAATAAAAAGACTTATCGCTAATTTGCACCACGTTTCACTAGCCGGCATGCATTGAAAAAATAATAAAATTAGAGTCAATTTCCTGTTTTCACAACTGCGGAAAAGTGAAAAGAAAAAAAAAATCATGGTTGATTTAAAAAAAAAAAAAATGTTAAATCCAATTTTTAAGATTTTGGAGGTTTGCTATAAAACGATAAATTAGCATTAAATACAGTAAGAAAATGGTGGGCACACAACTGCGGCAATACATAAAAATGTTGTTGTAAAACCCTCCACAATCTGATTTTTAATTTTTTTTTCATACTATGCTATTTTATATAGTTTGCATAATTTTTATATAAAAATTTTAGACTTGATGAATAATTCTCAACTGCTTGGCTCAACAAGTGCAAAACCTTTTGACACATTTACAAATTCCTTTTTTAATGGAAAGATATAATATTGGAAGGCCTGACTATGGAAGCAGTTTTGAAACAAACTCAGTTTTTCATTTTATGATGATAAAATTACCTACTGAATTATAAGCTATTTTGATCCCATGATCACACAATTTTCTCCCTTTCATTGACTGTTTTTTCTGCTTTTGTCAGAAAATGCAGTTCAAAATGTCAATTTTGATGGCTTGTTCTAAATTATGCATTGTGTATTGTAAAAAACAGAAAAATGAGTGTGATTCAATAGTTCCTGAATAATAATATCTGTTAGTTTCATGCATTTCCGAACAAAAATAAATTAAAAATTATGTTACAAAGTTGCCTTTTTTGACTTAAGAATACCTTTAATTAAAAATTTCTTCATTTGTGACGATAACCAAGATTTTGATAAAAAAAATAGTGCATCAAAAATTTGTACACCACTTCAAATGTTTAAAAATTTCCCTGAAACATAGAAACAATGGAATTACTGTTCCATTGCTTAAAATTTTTGTATAACCTCAACACTCAAACCCCTCCAAAATGTATTATATATAACCTGACCTTTTTTTTTAATGCATTGTAAGAGGGTTTATATTTTTCTAGACTATTTCTATTTGGAACATATGAAAGAGAAAAATATAAAATTATAAGCTTATGCGTAAGTACAAAGGAAATAAAATTGTAAATGTTACTTTTACATTTAAGTATGGCATACTACAGTTATAAACCCTTAAATGTAGAAAAAATATTAAAATTTAAATTACATATTTGTTTATAATCGACATTTTCTAATAAATAGAATTCAAGAAATAAACATTGGATAAAAATAATTAAATTTATAAATATAGAAAAAAAAAAATCATAAAAATGAGAGTAAACTAACCTTCTTAAATCTCCTTCAACGAGCCATTTGTCTTTCCGAAGAACATTCACATTATCAATATTATTATCTATTTGCCTGGGGAAAAAAATTAAAAAACAGTTATCAAGATAAATCCACAAATTCATTATTAAAACAAACCACAAATCAAAGTTAATTTTTTAGTGTATTTTGAACCGATAATAATTTTGATCATATATCACTATGTGTAAATTTAAAAAATATTATAAATATAAAATACTACTTAAATCACATAATTTTAATAACAATAAAATACATTTAAAATCAAGTACTTTAGAGCATGTTCTGGCTCATCATCAGCATTATAATGATAAAAGCCAGAGATTGGCTACTTTTACACTTGATCGGCTGATCCAAACCATAAAATGAAAACAAAGGGAACATTATACTATCAGATTGTTCAAATTCAAGTAAATTGGGAGGCTCAGATTATTCCTATTACAAATGTTCAGAATGATGTAGGATCAAGTATGAATGCAAATATAATTTGCTGCAGTAAATAAATTACTTGCATCTGTTTCTATTATTATCACGATCTCTGTGGCCTGAGCTAGAGCTAGCTGACTTTCTGCTAACAGCTTCCTTTGGAACATTTCATTGTGAAAGCCAAAAATAATACGATCATGTAGCAATTCATTGAGCAATGGGCTGTAGCTGCAGTATTTCACTAGACTGCTTAGCTTTGCAAAACTGATTTGCATTACTGATTAGCTAGCTCTTTGTATCCAATTGTTGAACTTATATCTTTCCACAATGATCGATTTAACTGGATCAAAGTGCATACTTAACAATTCTATAATTTGTATTTATTTAAAGTGTTTTCGTAAAGTAAATTTTGCAGCAATCTGTACATAGCTGAGATGACAACTATAAGAAAAATAGCTTCATTGGTGATGAGCATTTTCTATACCATTCACCTTGAAAAAGTGGTTGTACACAGAATCTAAGACTCATTTGATGCATCATATTTCTTAATCTGTCCAAAAGAAAAAAAAAAAAAAACTTCAGTTTTTGTGGCTACTTTAGCAGCAAACAGCAGGCACTTTTCCGATCTGTGCATTAGGCTTAGTTTGACGTTGTGGTGACTCGTATCTCTGTGTGACCATGTGCTGGCTTATGATGATAAAAAACAAGACTGCAATCAAGGCTTAGCATAGTGCTGCTTCAGCTTGGCTACTTAAAACTATGAATTGCAGGCATTCATTATAATTTCAGATGCATTATTACATTCAAATTACTGTTTAAGAAATAGACAAAGCAAAAGCAATCCACAGAAACCTGTAAAATACTAAAATCTGCACAACCTCTGGTCCCAAGGTATGTGGATTTGAGAAAATCTACTCTATTGACATAATTTATTTTCTTTTACCATTTATTATTGTAGCTGGGATAAAAAATATATACCCACAGAATCTTCCATAAAGATAAAATGAATGTTATTGTGAAGTCTTGATTTCAATTTAATAGGATGTGGGGGAGAAGCATTTCAATTTATATTCTATTTTTTTAATTTATAACTTAAACATTCAAATAAACCTGGAAAATATTGAAATTTGAATAGCATTATTTTATTTAAATTTACCATTGTTATCAATTTCATATTGAGTTTGAAAAGTAAGCTTGTTAATAAACTTAAGAGGAAAACCATTATCATTTGCTATATTTATATTTCTCATGATTTTTTATTCCTGACCAATAAATAGTAAGATACACCTTTTGCTATGCTTCCCGTTTCTTTCAATGTTTCATCTATTGACTCAAAGCTTTATCATCTAGAACCTTTTCTCTAGGATGTAACATGTACCATTTATGTTACACAGCTACACATACCACAAAACAAATAGCACTTTTTGTTGCATGTCACATCTCTCAGCACACAAATTCAAACTGGAAGAATAACAACAGAGAGAAAATCACTAATGCAATATTAAAGAGAACTAGCAACACCACCTAGTGAATAGAGGAAAAATTTACATACTTTCACTACATTTTAACATAAGAATTATTTTGATACATATTTTTCTATAAAGCTGCAAAATCCTTGCATTCTTTTTCGAAGACCCTGTATATACAAATTTAACATGTACTCCCAATCAAGGTACTTGAAGCTTCTTTCTAAAATAATTTAGTCATCAAGTAATATGGGAAGCTGCGCCTTTTTGGGCTATTACTTGAATCTCAAAAATTATTGCATAATATTGAAATGCCTAAGAATTCCATGAAAGATGTCTTTTATAAACATTTAAGTTACTTATTTCTAATCTAATGATTTTAGTATATACGGAAAGATATTGCACAAAATATAAAAAATATACATTTGAAATAAAATGAATATAATAAAAATTACAAGTAAATTTTAAAAAGTGTAATTTCTAAGTTACCTCATGAGTAGTCGACTAGTAAGTAGTTCATCGCATAAAAATGCAATAATTTCAGCTTTTTGGGATGGATTCAAAGATAAAAATGGTTTGAGCTGCAGCCATTCCATCATCTGATTGAAGAAAATATTTGTTTATAATCATTAATAAAATATTTAATATTTTTCATTTTTAATCGACTACCTATAATATAATTTTACTGACAGCTTTAAAACAGTATAAAATTACATTGTGTTTGAACCAACTTTAAATAATTTATTTTAAAGTTTTAAATTCTACTTCTACATGAATGAATATTGTGCAACATAACTGTAGTATAAATAGTCAGATTTTGTTATTTAAGCTCTATTTGAGTGAAGAGAAATTTTTTTATATACTGTATTTTCCTGCGTATAATCCACGGCCATAAATATTAACCTTTGAAAAAATTTTCAGCAGATAATCTGCACCGGCGTATAATCCGCGGGTTATACGATGATTGTTCATTGATTTCAATATTCTAAAATACTAATAAATAAAGATACTATTGATTTAGTTGTCCTATTTAAATAATTGTAAATAAAATAAATAATTGTAGGATAACTGCAAGTTAAAATAATAATCGATAGTATCAATAATATTTGATAATAGCTTAATAATTTTTTCCTTATTCTTTTGCTATAATTGAACATTCGATTACGGCAATCCATTATATTTGATCTATTACAACGTCTTCTGCCTTTTCTATTACATCCAGCTTATTCAGCTGTGTAACATACGCATTTTCTTTTAGACATGATTCTTTAACTTATATGTATTCCAAGTGACAAATGAAAGAAGATTCAGATAACAAATGTTTAGATTGCAATCTTTGATCGAGATGAGTTGAGAAACTCTGTATTCTTTATAGAAGCATGTTGTTAAAAGACTAGACAAATATTCTTTAAAAACTGGTGGCCGCTCCCACTAGAACGTACATGTCATATGTGAACCATTCACAAGCTGCTCCACAAGCGGTCTTCCAAACAGACAAACATTTGTTATGTTTACATTTTATAATTGCCGGTAGAAATGGGAAATCAGTTTTGCTTGAAAAGAATTTCATCAGATTATCTGCATCGGCTGATAATCTGCACTTGAAATTTTCGAGGTTTTTTAACAGATAATCTGTGGATTATACGCAGGAAAATACGGTAATCTGTATAAAGCTTACTTCAGCATTACGACAAAAAAATATTTTACCCATGGTCTAAAATTAATTAATCAAAAAATATTATGAAAAACATATCAGCAGAAAGGTTTGAGTTGAGATCTTGCTAAATATCACACTTCCCATAACTGAGAAAGTACTTAATATAATCACTGAAATATGCTAAAGCCTGTTAAAGTATATCATTATTTTTGAATAAAAATCTGATTTTTAATTTCCAAAAAGAAGTGTGTAACTAACACATGGATTGCAAAAGGGCAAATTCTAAGAATAAGTAAGAATTTAGAATAGATATGGTTTTGAATCTATGCTTGAAATAAAAAAAAATATATATATGATTGAGCCAAAATATTTCTTAAATTACAGTAAAACTCCAGTTTTCAAAATAGTAATCGTTTTACTTTCTTAAATCTGTACTTTTCAAAATGGAGAGTATAAATAGGAAAATAGCTAAGAATATTTTGTAACCATTCCCTGTGCAAGGCAATTTAAAATCATACTAACATAAACAGACAATGTAGAAAATTTAACTATTAAGAAATAATAAATATTCAAAAATAAATTTCTACCAGTGTTTTTTAAAATTATGAATGAGAATAGAAAATAGCACATTGTTGTTCGATATGTTGAGGAAAAATAAGAGTTCTTTTACAGAATGGGGATGTTTTTATCAGAAATCTAATGCCATTTTTCCCCCCAGTGATTCCCAAATCACTAGTTATTCTGAAAAAAAAAAAAAAAAGGGAGGTGGGATTAAATTGAGTTAGTTTTAACGATACACAATTATCAGATTCATGTCAGTCAATATTCTGGATCCTATACCTTCATATTTCTATCTTATTCAAAATCCAAAAAGGAGCAATCTTTCACTCCTTCAAGCAGCCATGCACTCTGTTTCTTTTAAAGGAAAAAATTTAATTGTCACTGAGACTAAGTGCAGTGCACATTAGCAATTCTCTCTTACAATATAATGTAACAATTTTTCCTTAAATCTTCCTGAATGAAATTTACAAAAGTAAAAAAAAAAAAAAAAAAAAAAAATGATCGAGAAAAAACTATGAGGTTAAAAAGAGAAATATTTAAGAATATAAAATGAGGGAATTATGGGATCTTGAAGTAAAATAAAAGGAGGAACAGAAATGACTTTTAATCTATTAACCAAAGCTGTTCCAGGCAGAATGAAAGTACTATAGAGATTGATTTTTAAATGTTGTGTATAATGTATATTCTTTTTGAGTATTGCATCTTTATATTTATGATAATGACAATGTATATCACAGTAAATAAAAATTTTTTTAAAGATTTAAAATAATGTCTTGAATTGGTATAGAAACAAAAACAAAAAGAGAAATAATTTTTCATAAAATTAATGCAACAATACTTTTAAAATGTTTTGATAAAATTTAAATATAATGAAGAAAGAAAGTTACTTACAGGGCAATTTTTATCTAAAGCTATGAAGTACAGTCTTAAAATTTCTGATACATTATTGTTTGTTATATCAGCATCTTTTAAATGCTGACCTAATACTGTTTGAGCCTAAAATGGAAAAAATATATATACATACATTTTTATACAATAAATAAAATTATAACTAAACAGTTTTAATTCATATTAATAAAAGGCCACACATGAAAATAAATAAATGAAATTTAGACTGATAGAATATACAGATGACAAATATGCTATATATTTTCTTCTTTCTTGAGAATTTTTTTCTATGAAGTTTTTAATTTGAAATTATTTCTTAATAAAGATTTATGATAATCATGTAACTTCAGGGGTCACACTCATTCAGTTTATAGCAGTTCTTAGAGCAATGAAAAATTTATTTTGTGACAGCAAAAATCATTATACTGTAAAATCCTGTTAGTTGACCTCTCTAAACACAACAGAAAATTGTAAAATAATTACAGAGGGAGTCATAATAATATATTTTTTTCTCTTCTCTTACATAGGATTTAAAGAATATATATGTAACATTTATGGGTGGGGGTTAATTGCCAATCATTGCAAAATATGTATTTTTGTATAAATTTGAGGAAAGAAAAAAACATTTACTACAATCACTTGTGGAGAAACACCTACACCTCTAGTTTTAGAAAATATAAAAAAAGAATTGTATATGAAGATGAAACAACAAAAGATTAGGATGAACTGCATTGCGAAGTTATAAAAAATTTTAATTATCTGGCACCGACAGATACTTGATGCAAATGCAAAATAGAGAAACAACACAACAAAATAAAAGTAAGTGTTGCCTGATTAGGAAGTAAAAGAAATCACCGAAAATATGATTGCCTATATGTACCATAGCTATAATATCATTTATCAGCAAATCAATGTTAATAAGAAATGAGGATGTGAGGAGAAAGAACGGAAAGCCAATCAGATGAATGATAAAATAAACCACAACAACAACAACAAAAAAAGCTAGATTTTTACAGAAATTTACATTTACCACACTTGTGTAGTTCACCCTTTTGAGAAAGGGCCATTTAAAAAAAAATAATAATTTTGTGAAGAGTTTGTTTTCCAAAAATTTACTTTTGTGAATTTTGGAAAAAAGAGGGAATTTAGGTTCTTCTTAGTTTTTTTTTTTTTTTTTTTTTTTTTTTTTTTTTTTTTAATTTCAAATTGTTTACAAAACAGAAGGGTTGGTAGTTGATCAGGAGGGAGCAATTAATGAAACATTATAGTAATCCTTATATTGTGTAAATTACAGAATAGTACAAAAAATTGTTTAAAAAGTAAGAAGTTTATGCTTCAGAATCAGTTGTGAAAGTTCGATTATTAAATTCAAAACTTTTAAATTTTTGTATGTAACATTTATTTATTGCCGAAGTGGGGCAGAATCACCAGATCTCAAAGGTCTGATGTAGACTCTAATGTATGTAACATTACAAAAACTTAATAAATGGGAAAGTCAATAAAACTTCTAGATAAACTGAAGCAGATACTGTGACTTGCCATGTATGCAATGTTAATTCCATATTTTCTCTCTATTAGCTTAATCATCTCACCTGCAATAATATTAAGAAACAGTGCTTTTACTCCAGACTTATCTCAGAACAAACATTAAAGTGGTTAAATAGAGAGGTGGCTCAAGATTGGATTTAAAGATTGCTAGATGCATGCTTCAATTATTATGATTTTTTGTTGTTGTTGTTAGCACTAGTTTTAAATAGACATCTTTGCCTTATTTAATCATAGAGTTGTTATTGCTTACATAAATTAATATGTGTTTTAGCATTTTGAAACTTATTTAAGCATTAATTATTTAATGATTAATTAATTAAAAAGTTCAAACTTATATCTTACACAGTTGTATAGATATCAATATCAAGATTTATTAGTTAAAAAAATGTAAATAACATATTTATGTAAATATCAGATTAGTTCTCAAATGTTCCAACTCAACAAACATTTAAAACATTTCAGAATGGTAAGAATCAATATCTAATACAGTAGACTCCCTCAAATCCACAGTGCTTGGGACCAGAGGTTTTGCGGATTTTAGAATTTTGCGGATTTCTGGTCATTGTTTTGTTTACATTTTTTTAAAAGTAATTTGAATGTAATTAATGATGAAATCAATAGTATAATGAATCTTACAATATACTAAATCATTAAAATAAGTAATAAACTAAAATAATAAAAAATTAGATAATTTTTAAAATGATTAAAACATTAAAAGCAAAAGTCAAGTTAATAATCAATAATGTATAATTAAGCATTCATTATAAAGATGGAATGTGTTTTTCCTAAATTATTCAATGAAACTAGTTTCATAAAGGTACATTACTAATTCACATCAGGATCATCAAATAAGGAAGCTTTATTTGAGGTTTAGACCAGACTTAATAACTTAAAAAGCTTGATTAATAGATAAATATGCTTGGTAAGATTATGATTATCAATGGTATAAGTAATACCTTGATTTTTTCAGAAATAAATTATTATTTCTTCATGAAAGAACATGAATTCAATAACCTTAACAAATATTACAAGTTAAAAAATGTATGGAAATTGATAGGAAAGTAAAAAAGTCAAATTTTGCACCTACATCTGAACTGAATGTTTCATTGTTTACATCCGTAAATTATGTGCGGATTTTAGAGAGTTGCGGATTTCAAGAGTGCGGATTTGAGGGAGTCTACTGTATATGAAAATATAAAAGATTCATGCCAAGAGTTTCCATATGTTCTTTGGGTACATTAGTAGTACTAATTTCAAATAAATTTAAATTGAAGACCTGCTTTTTAAGAAGATTATTCCAAAGAACACATATTTATAAATTCTTCAACTGACAACTAAAAAAAATCCATTGCAATTAGTTAATGATTAACTTAAAACATACAGATTAAACGGTGATTATTAAAAAGTTTATCTATCAAATTGTACATACCTCTGGATTATGAGGAACACCTGGATCATCAATGACACAAACAAGGAGATGATGAACAACTGATAAAAGTTCTTCTTCACATTTCTCATCTAAATTTAGCAGTGCAGTTTGAAGAGTGTTCAATGTTGGTAAACTGTCGACATCTAAGAAAGAATCATAGTTTTATATAAATACCAACAAATAAATAAAAAGTAAGTAACTATAACATTTTTTGAAAATTTTAAAGGTAACTTGATAAATAGCAGATATTACTAGAAAGTACTGCCTATGCTTGCAAACCCTCAGAAACAAATTTTAAGCACCACTGTAAAATTCAAATAAATAGTTCATATAAAAGGCCATCATTACACTAATAAAATTTTATGTTTTACTTTTTACCTCTCTCTTACCTATGGCACAAGCTGTCACACTTGAGTGATACTCTTTTTCTCCTGTTATGATGTCACATATTTTTACAGCTATTAATTCAGAGCTAATTTTATACAATAAACATATATAGATTTTTTTTAATCCCCATTTAATTAATTTCCTTTTTATTTATTATTTTTAATTTTCTATACAAATCTTTTATTCTTTTATGTATGTCCTTATTCAAAATTTGTCTCTGATGTATGCCAATATTTTATTCCAGCCTCAAATTTTTTGATTTCAAAATACTCTTTTTCTTGATCATAATTTTTTTTGAAAAATGCTTCACTGTACTTGTGCTCTGTTTGAGGACAGTTTATTTTCTTTCTCTGTCTGCCAAACTGGACGTTGCTGGATATCAGCCTTGCACATTGAGGTTGTATTCCTACGCTCTAACTAATAAATTACTTTGTACTGGATCAGAAAGGAACTTTTTCTACTTCCTCACTTCAAAATCAGTGGCTCTAGTTTCAGTAAAATGTCAATGTGATAGTGTAGCTGTTTAATATAAATTCAAATTTTTCACTAGTTGTGTGCTGGCATATTTTTATGCAACTTGCTGCATGATTATACAGAATATGTTAAGTTCTTCAAAACTAACTATGTATTGAAGAAAGATTCCCCTATCAACCTGTTGTCATTTATTGACTTAAATAAAGTCTTTTGCTGCAATTGATTCATTTCTTGTAAAAACTCTACTGTTTGAAGTAGATTTCATAAGATTTTCTACCTATTGCAGTCGTTACCATGGTACTATTTTTGAAAAAATACTTCATAACTTATTATTATATGATTCCAGGAACCAAAACCACCCCCATCTAAAGTCCCAAGAGCTCATTCTTAGTGATTAAACTGGGTTTATCTCTAATCTTGTTTTAGTTGTGGTGGTGAAATATGTACTAACTTTGATATCTACCTCTGACTGTAGGCTGAGCAGGCAGGGATTTTTTTTTTTTTATCAATGTTTTGCATAATCACCTATTATACATTGGCTGCCAATGTTTATTTATTTCATTCCCAGGGCGACTATGTTATAATATTTATTACCTTCTAATATAAATACTGTAAAATCATTATTATCTTGTGTCTATTTAATTGAGGCTGTTACAATATTAAAAAGTATACCTAATACCGCCTGAAGAAAATACATTTTTTTTTTAAGCTATTGCATAGCTTTTATGGCGGGCTTTGAGCGCGGTGACCAAATCCAAAAATTCCGTAACGTGAAAAATCCTAACACATCCGTAACGAAAAAACCTAACACTCGGCTAACACCGTTTCCGTTCGGCAGACTTCGGCACGGTATCCTTCGGTAGACTTCGGCAGACATTGACGCGATATTTTTCAGATATTAGGATATCAAGTCTCAAACTTATGTTTCTTATGATCTAATTTTCATAACGCGGCCAAATTTTGTTTGGTAATTTATTATGAGACAGTGTTTATTTTGGTGGTCTTATTTATTTTGGTGACAGGAGACCCCCCACCGTGAGGGTCGAAAAATTTAAAATGCTTATAACTCGCGATCTAACTTTCGTAGCGCGGCCAAACTTGTTTGGTAATTTATTATGAGACAGTGTTAATTTTTGGTGACAGGAAACCCCCACGGTGAGGGTAGAAAAACTTAAAATCCTTATAACTCGCGATCTAATTTTCGTAGCGCGGTCAAATTTTGTTTGGTAATTTATTATGAGTCAGTGTTAATTTTTGGTGACAGGAGACCCTCCACGTTGAGGGTCGAAAAAATTAAAATGCTTATAACTCGCGATCTAATTTTCGTAGCGCGGCCAAATTTTGTTTGGTAATTTATTATGAGACATTGTTAATTTCTGGTGACAGGAGACACCCCACGGTGAGGGTCGAAAAATTTAAAATGATTATAACTCACGATCTAATTTTCGTAGCGCGGCCAAATTTTGTTTGGTAATTTTGTCAGGATATATGCTCTGTGGTCTCATCACTGTACATGCTGGTGGAAATAAGTTAAGTCTGGAGGAGCTCTATATGACCTGTTTTACTTGCCTTTATTTCAAATATAAATAAACCTTTCCGTTATTTATATTCTATAATCCAGTCTTTAAATTCATCTTACTTTTATTTATAATAGACAAATATTTCAGCTCACGGCATCTTTGTTTAGCTTCTGGCTCACTAGCTTTTCTCATATTTAGCCGGCAACTGTTTTAGTACAAGTGATCCTTAATAGATGGCATAAGCAGCTCTATTTGATCACGGTTGTTAGTGTTACTACTACGCATAACCGGAAGTGTACTGTAAGAACCGGTTGTAGGGGGAGCTGGTGATGCATGCGTAGAATCTTTTTCTGCGTGACTGTATCGTATATATATCGAGAGTTCGTTGACCTCAATTGCAGTTGACGTTCTTCTTCTTTTAAGAGATGTTGGTGGAGCTTGTTGTTAAAGTGCTGTTTTGAAAGACTTCATATTCCTTTGCCATGAGTTCGTTTAATACCCGGTGAAACTTTTATGTTTTCTAATTTTTAAATTAAACAAGTTGCTGGTAGACCATAGACTTTTAAAGACAGTTTCTTGGAGATCTTTTTTATCAAGTTAAAAGCCGTGGTATGTTTTAGTTTTTGCTGGAATGACTCATTGGGAAAAACTTATGTAATTCAACAATAACTGATATCCCTTTTGACGTCCTAAAGATGTGGTCCAGTGTTAAGATGGTTTCTGTCATTTATCAAGCCCAGTGTTTTCGTACGACTCCGAAGGAAGTGGATGTTGGACTTGTTTTTATGATGATATCGTGAATGATGTTTTGGTTTCGCCAGTGATGTGCCTTTTTGACAGCGGAGGTATTTACAAATTAAATCTTTCAGGTTGCCACGTTTTCTCACATATAGTTTTATTTTTGGCTTTGACTAAAATAAGTTTCTATTTGAGCTCCGGGGTAAATATACTTTATTATTATGAAATACTTTTTGCTTAAGTTATATTTTGTTAATGCAATTGAAAGGTTCAAGTCAACTATTGTTATTGAATGAAGGAATTAATTGATAATATTTGAATGAGATTTTAATTATATTTTTATATAAATTTATATTAAATTGTTGACTATACATAGATATTTTTATCTTTACTTTTAAATAAATATCCTTGTTTAATTTAATTTGCTGTCTTTACTTTTCCACCACTACATATTTTTTTTGTTTTAATCAATAGATTAATACTTTAATACAGTTTCTAAATTACAATAGCATTACCTTTAAATCAACCATATATGTGTTAGGCTATGTCGGAAGGTCAGCTTATGTTTAACCTTTCACTGTGCGAGTTAAACTCTGCTTATAGATTGGGTATTACTAATGTAATATCCAACAAATTTAATATGAGACTGTTAATTTTTGGTGACAGGAGACCCCCTCCCCCCCCACGGTGAGGGTCGAAAAATTTAAAATGCTTATAACTCGCAATCTAATTTTCGTAGTGCGGCAAAATTTTGTTTGGTAATTTATTATGAGACAGTGTTAATTTTTGGGGACAGGAGACACCCCATGGTGAGGGTCGAAAAATTAAAATGTTTATAACTCGAGATCTAATTTTCGTAGCGCGGCCAAATTTTGTTTGGTAATTTATTATGAGACAGTGTTAGTTTTTGGTGACAGGAGACCCCCCCCTCCCACGGTGAGGGTCGAAAAATTTAAAATGCTTATAACTCGCGATCTAATTTTCGTAGCGCGGCCAAATTTTATTTGGTAATTTAATATGAGACTGTTAATTTTTGTGACAGGAGACCCCCATGGTGAGGGTCGAAAAATTTAAAATACTTATAACTCGCGATCTAATTTTCGTAGCGCGGCCAAATTTTGTTTGGTAATTTATTATGAGTCAGTGTTAATTTTTGTTGACAGGACACCCCCACAGTGAGGGTAGAAAAACTTAAAATGCTTATAACTCGCGATCTAATTGTCGTAGCGTGGCCAAATTTTGTTTGTTTATTTATTATGAGTCAGTGTTAATTTTTGGTGACAGGATACCCCCCACGGTGAGGGTCGAAAAATTTAAAATGCTTATAACTCGCGATCTAATTTTCGTAGCGCGGCCAAATTTTGTTTGGTAATTTTTTATGAGACAGTGTTAATTTTTGGTGACAGGAGACCCCCCACCGTGAGGGTAGAAAAATTTTAAATGTTTATATCTCGCGATCTAATTTTCGTAGCGCGACCAAATTTTGTTTGGTAATTTATTAAGCTATTGCATAGCTTTTATCGCGGGCTTTGAGCGCAGCGACCGAATCTAGGAATTCCGTAACGAGAAAAAATCCTATCACTTCGGCTAACGACGTTTCAGTTTGGCAGACTTCGGTACGGTATCCTTCGATAGACTTTGGCAGACATTGACGCTGTATTTTTGCATAAGTTGATAAAAAATGCTATGCAATAGCTTTACTGTGGCAGTCCCCGTGTGCCACACATATATTTTTTTTAAATGACCTTTATTATGCTCTTGGAAATAATGCCTATCTAATAATTTTCATAGTTTAGATGTGGCATTACAACATGTTAACCTATCCTCTTCCACTGTCACACTTTGTGGAACTCCTCTTACCACTTAAAATGTGATAAAATTAACCCTTTGAACTTGAGGCCTTTTTCATACTGGGAAATCAGCAATTTGACAAGTTTTTTAAAGTAAACACAGAAATTTATTTATTACCTGAATATATCTTTATAATATATTTATTAAATGAATAGATGATTATGTAATATTTACAATGTATACAAGAGGGAAATATGTCAAAAAAAATTTATCATTAAAAAATTCATTATTCTTTTTTTTACTATAATTATTTACATATTTTAGGTTATATTCATCATTTGGAAATCTGGTATATCGCCTGAGATTGCCTTGTTGGAAAAATTGTTGTTGTTTTTTTTTCTTTTGTGGGGTAAAAATTTTCGGTACTACTAGGTTATCCTGTTGACCAAAAATCTATCGCCAAACTACAAGATTAAATGCCAATAATGGATGATCGTAAATGTCACATTCAGTGATATTAAATACGATGCACGTTTTTAAAATGCCATTAAGCGATTTTTATTTTGACTTTTTATTTGTATTTTTATTAATATTCTACTAATTATTTGTTTCTTTTCTTATTTAAAATAAAAATTATTTCAATATGCATAGTTTGGCAATGAGTTTGGCGATTTCTACAATTTGGCGAAATTGGCTGACGGGATAACAGAGTAGTAGTACCAAATTTTTATATATATATTTTACAAAATTAAATTTATCAACAAAACAAAATATAAATCACAAGTTTTAGCATTTTCACTTGTGAAAGCATGCTTTTGTTTGGTGGATTGTGATGGAAAAACTGAATTCTGAATTTTATGTTACACAGCAATATATAAAAGCTATTTTAAAATTCAAAAGCTAAAAATATTGACAAATTATCGCAGACAATAAAAGTAATTACATACCTGCCAACATGTCAATTTTGAAATCCTTACAATTTTCACGATGCATTCTATAGCTTTAAAATGCATAACATGCCATGCAAATGCATAATATGCAATGTAAAAAGTAATATCATTTCACAACAATATTTTCTATGCTACTTTTATATTTATTTATATAAAAAATATATAAGGTTGCGCAAGAAAATGTTTTTGTAATTTCATACTTTGGAAACATGTTTCCAAAAAACTGTCCTGCATGATGATCTGTAATTAGATAAGGGCAGATTAAATTCACAGCAAATTTCCTGAAAGGTTACTGCAGTTGAGAGGGTGGGAGGGAGAGTATACCTACTAGCATTAATTATGCATTTTTATTGAATATCTTTAATGAAATGCACATTTTTTCACCTATCCTTTCACAAAATTCGCGTTTTTTATGTGATCTTTTAATGAAATCAGCGTTTTTTCAAAGATCTTTTGACAAAATCTGTATTTTTCCAGCAATTCTTTGACAAAATTCACTGTTTTCAATGACCCTTTCACGAAATCAGCATTTTATCCGCGATCTTTGGACGAAATCGGCGTTTTCCCGCGATCTTTATACGAAATCTGCGGTATTTTAGCAAAATCTGTGTTTTATGACGATCTTTTGTCGAAATCGGCGGTTTTTCAGCGATCATTTGGCGAAATCAGCGTTTTTTTCCCGTGATTTTTTGATGAAATCGGCATTTTTTTTTTCAACGATCTTTTGATATAATTTGCATTTTTACGCGATCTTGTCTCGAAAACGGCGTTCTTTGATGAAATTGGAGTTATATCCGCAATCTTTAGATGAAATTGAGGTTTTCTCATGGTTTTCAGACGAAATCAGCATTTTATCTGTGATATTTTTCCGCGCTCCATACACAAAATTCGCTTTTTTCAGCGATCTTTTCATAACGTTCATTGACAAAAACATTGACAAAATTGTCGTTTTTCCACTAAGTATTCAGGAAATGTGCGTTTTTCGGCGATCCTTTCACGAAATTCGAATTTCTCCGCGATGGTTTTTTCCGTGCGCAAAACCGTACAATCCAATGACCTTAAGATACTTAGACTCCAACCTTTTCGTAGGCCGACATGTGTGCCTTCCGTCACGTGACGGAGGGCAGATTTAGCACGCCAAACCGGTTTTTCTCCCGCCGAAACTCATATTGCTATGTTTGTCTTGAATTGGACCGCGCTTCTTCTTTTCTCTTTGTGAAATCTGAAAGTTGCCAATAAAGCGATCACCGCCAAAAAACAGCATCTTTTCGCCAAAGATGTTGGATTCGAAACCATGCCGAGATAACAATGGGATTTGGCGTCTACGTATATGAGAAAGTCAATGGTACAATCGTACTGTTCATCCGTACAACCGTACACTTAGAACAAAATCCGTACATTGTACGGCCAAACCGTACAAGTTGGCAGCTATGTAATTACTGAAATGAATATAACTTTGTTTTTCTACTGATCATATATATACATATATATATAAACAAAAAATCAAGTTGATTAGAAGTAAAGAATACCAAATCCCAAAGTTTCTCCAAAGTTGTGAAGGAATTCGAAAACCATCAGGGTATCAGCTAATGCTTTGCCACATAATTTTACACCAGGAATTCTATTCAATGTAGGTAATTCCTTAAAAATAGAAAAAATACATAATTAAAATGCTGGAAAAAAGTACTGATTTATTTTAAAAAGACGAAATATATATTTTTAATATATAAGAGATACATACAATAAGATTTTTCAACATCATGTCATCCACTGGCTTTTTCAACTCCCTTAAGTAATCTAATTCCATTCGTCTTTGTTCCTAAAAAGTGAACATAAATTATAATAATGGATAAATATAAATGTAGAAAAAATCCATTAAAAAAAAATGCTAATGGAAAAATTATATTACTAGTTTTTTTTCTCTGTTAATTCTTTTTTCAAATAGAATTTCTTCACGTTTTCTTTCCCTCTCCTATTGAAAAAAGAAGATAGAAATACATTACTATTTTAAACTATTAAATTTCAAATAACATCACAACATAATAAATTAATACACAAAATAAAATTTATCAAAAAAATTTACCAAATTTACCTCCTGCTTTTTCCTATTTTCCAGGGCTCTAACGAGTATCATATGTTGTCTCCGTCTTTCTCTTTCCTGTAATAAAATATTTACTTTTAGGATCTCTCCTGTCTTTCTTATTTAGAGGTAACACATAATATTACAAAATTTGCCAAGATTATTACTACCAAAATGAATCATGCAAACTTTTAGATGTGAATAAAGATTATTTTATTTTTTCAAAAATGAAAATTGTTATTGCATTCAGGTGGATTTTATACATATTTATTTCAAGTAATGTTAAGAGTTATCTAGATTACGAAAGTTCTAATTATAAAATTTGCTGAATGTGTCATATTAATTGAAATTAATAATTTATAATAAAAATCATCTTTTAAAAAAATAAAATGAAATATTACTTTACAGTTACAGATTATATCAAGGAGGGAGGAAATTACTATAGCTATAACTGTATCATACTATAGCAATTTTAGCAGATAGAATTTAAAGTATTTATTTTCTGCAAGACATAATGCAATTTACTTAAAGTAACAGTATCATTTAATATGGTATAGAGTTGAAAAAATTAACAAAAGAAACTGGAGTTATATAAAAGAATTAACATATAACTTTCCCAATAATTTATTCGATAAAATCTGTAAGCATCTAAGGCACTTTATAATATAAAAATTAAATTTTGCATCAATAACAATTAAAAAAAAAAGAAAAAAAATAGTCTTTTTTAGATACATATTCCTCCCTTTGAAACACAATTAATGAACTAAAATAATTAACAACAGTGAAAATGAAATAAATTCACAGAACTCATGTTAAATTATCATCATTTTATTATTACATCAGCATAAAGTTAAAATATTAAATGTTTTACATTTTTTTAAAGATGTCTCAAAATGAAGCATTTTAAAAAACTTCTTAGAAAGAAGGGAACACTAAATTAGGTAGGAAAATAATTGCATTTTCTTGACAGATGAGAAAAATAGCAAATTGTAGTGAGAAATCCCATCAGTTGTTGATAGATCATCAGAATACATCTATTATTGAATGTTCATAATGATTCAAAATATTTTTAATATTTGTTAAAAGGAATACAGATATCAAGCATGTAAAAAAGAATGATTAAACAAATCAACGATATCCTCTTATTTTATTTTAGTGTTGACTCTAAGCCGTTTTAGCAGGGCACAGTGCCTGGCAGTCCTTTTTTTAAAATTACTTTTAAATGATAAATTGATTAAAAAGTTCAAACTTATATCTTACACAGTTGTATACATATCAATAATGAAAGTTTGCAAAGTTAAAATTTTTTAGTTAAAAAAAATGTAAATAACATATTTATGTAATTATCAGATTAGTTTTCAAATGTTCCAACTCAACAAACATTTAAAACATTTCAGATGGTAAGAATCAATATCTAATTATATGAAAATATAAAATATTCAAGCCAAGAGTTAGCACAAGTACTTTGGGTACATTAATAGTACTAATTTCAAATAAAATTTAAATTGCAGACCTCTTTTTAAGAAGATTATTCCAAAGAATACACATTTATAAATTCTTCAACTGTCAACTAAAAATATCCATTGCAATTATTTTATGATTAACTTAAATTTTTATGCACCCGGCGGTCCTTTTGAACTATTTCAATACACCTGGCTGACCTTTTTAATACTTCCTGTATGCATTGTGACAAATCAATTGATCTCCGAAAAATAATGCAAATTCTAGGAGGTCTAAACAAATTAGTTCAAAATAATTTTGGTGAACAAGGTACAAGAATCTCCTTTTTCACAAAGAAAAAAAAAGAAAAGAAATGTGCTTTTTTTTAGAATAGTGTTTCCCTTTTTGAAAAGATGTATCCTTTTCTAGTATAGTGTTCCCTGTTTGAAAAAAAGTATCCTTTTTTCAGAATAGTGCTCCCTTTTTGAAAAATCCTGCCAAGTGGTCCTTTTTTTTCTTTCTACAGTTAACACTATACTTATATTATAATTATATTTGTGATTTTGATTGATAAAGTTATGAAATTAATATGTATGTAATAAAATTTAATCTAAATAATCATTAAAGTTTAAAAACACAAAAGGTGGAAATTAAATTATTATTAGCATCATTTTATAATCATCATTATTATTTAACATGAATCCTGTTGCATCATACATAAACACATTTTATCAGAAGAAATTAAAATTTTAATTATACTTTTGGCAGTTAAAAAAAAAAAAAAAAAAAAAAAAACACTGTATGCATAAATGGAAATTGAAGAAATCATGCAGAAAGGATAACAGCAAGGTCAACAACATCAGGACAATATGTATATATACATTTAAACATACCAGCACATAAGAATCCAAAAGCTTTGACAAGAAATAAAAGAATAAATAAGAATACAAGTAAAATCCAAATGCCATTCCAATTACAGAGAATTTATTTCCATGTGTTCTATACTAATAAGTCCAAGTAATGAAATGATTTACTTTTTTTTAAATAAAAAAGAGGCAACCAAGCTCTAAAGCAACTTACTGCCAAGCTAAAATTCAGAACAGGCTGCATGCAATATTAGTACAGCATATGCACACACAAGCACACATCCAACAAACACCTAACATTTACATACCAAATCAACCATTAGCAGCATTTCCCTACGTTTCTGCATTTCCTAATATGCATAAGAGAAATATTTGAGTTTTTCATAAAATGTTATCATTATGGATGTTACAAAATTATACCATTACAGAAGAATACCATCAACTGAAATAAGCAATTGTAACTGAACAGAAATTAATTCTGTAAGTTATACAAAAGTTGATACATAAGAAGGAAATCATTTTATTATAATTCCATAACACAAATTGAAAACAATAATTTAAAAACCTACATTTTATCTTTAATTATTATTATTATTTAAATTACTTTCTAAATATTACCAAAATTAAGTAAATAATTAGATTCTGGAAACAAATTTTTAAAATGGCAAATAATTATTTAATAATTTTAGTGTTTTAAAGCATTTTATACTAATTAATATAAAAAAAATTAATTATTTAATAATTTTAGTGTTTTAAAGCAACATAAAAAATAAATAAATGAATATATAATCTCTCAAATGAAAATAAAGGAGTAAGTAAATAAAAAATACTCATTGAATTTTAATTAGTGTCATTTATTAAAAGAGTCATATTGTTTTTATTTTGAATATTTACTATTGATTTTTTTTTACATTAGGTATCGTAGGTTCTACCAAACTGGGATAATCCCACCACTAACAGAAGTACTGATTTTTAGAAAGATTGGATTGTTTTTGAATTTTATACAAATTTCAAGAGTGCACCAGTTAAATGTTGAGCAAGAATGAAATATTTGGATCAGTCTTCTGAAATTATTCTGAAAAATTAAAATAAATATTTTTTAATCTTAAATTTCTTATAAATCTTTGAATTAGGGCGAGAGAGAAGGAATTAGGGAGGATTATTCAGTTCACATTTGTATCTTCATATTTACAGAATTTCTAGTAATAAATCAAGTTTATAAAACCTAGATTCAAATGGAATTTAACATGGTGTATCTTCACATTTGTGCATTGGCACCAATAGTTAAAGTGTATGATAATCTCAATGGGATTTTCAACTAATAATAAATAATAGTACAGTATATCTTGTGGATTATTTCTGCAAGTTCATGTATGTATGCTGCATAATCAAACCGGGGTGAGTCTTATTTTACAATTTCAGATTATTATTGTGCTTTTAAATAATACATAGTTTTGGTTAATTAGTATTTTACAGTTATTTACATTAAATTTAATCTTTTTTTTTTCTTTCTTTATCTTTTCTATGCTAATTTTGCATTTTATATACTGTTAAAATATGATTGGACAGATAAACAAATTGAATTCACAAATATACTTTTCAACTATGTTGGAAAAGTTTAAAAGACAGTTTCTATGATCTTTACATACATACTTTTGTGGCTAAAATGTAATTTCCATCTCAAAATATTAAGCTTTTTTTTCTTTTTTTAATAACTGATATTGCTTTAAACCAATATGAATGTAATTTAATGTTTAATTATTTTTTCTAATGAATTTTCAATATGGAAACAGTAGACAGCAAAAGATTAAACAATTTGGGATACATACTATTACTTTTTTATTCATATTACTTTTTTTTCATATTCTACCAACTTACAAATCAGTAAATATTCTGTAAATGCTTATATTTTCAATATGATTTCAAGATATTTCTAAAATATCAGTGAAAGTATTAAATACAGAGATGTTCGCACATAAGTTATACAGATCTCAGCAAACAACTGCTGTAAAATCTTCCATTAGTGCAAACATAATATTAAAGAATATTTGATAAATCATCAACATATATCCAATCTTTTGTTCAATAACCAATTTTCACAATTTTTAAACATGTATAAGCATTAAATTCATTTAAAAACTGAAAGGTTTTTTTACTGAGTAGAGGAAACAATAATTCTCATTATGAACTCAAAGAGGAGGTTTCTGCAGCATATCTCTCCATTACTCTTTTTTTTTTTTTTGCCCATCACCTCTTCAGCTCCTACAATTGACGCATTGAAAATTAATAACCCTTAAATGATAACAGTGTTGAATTCACACACTTTTCTCCAGGAAGGACTTCTGTGGGGGGGGGTGCACTTTTTGACCATTGAAAACCCAAAATCTCAACTTTTCCGAGGAGGGGATGTCTCCCCAGGGTCACCCCTTGCATTCAACACTGAATGAAAAACAGTAAACATAACAGTGACCTGGATTACAGAACATAAGTGAGAAACTGTTTTTATTAAAAAATTAGATTTTTTAAATAATTTAAGTTTTTCCACAAACAAACACAAATATACGAAAAATTTTATTATTATCTTTATACGAAGAATATGAATTACGAAGCAAGTAAAGTTTTCAAATTTATTAAAAGTGTCACTTTCATATTAGTCAAACCTAAGGTTTGAATGCTAGAGGTTAACAGCCGAATAACTAACCAAAGATTTTGCTACTTACAATAACACTTTTTATTCTGATTATTTCCGTGTTTAAGCCCATGTTTGGTTATATATCTGTTAAATTTATATTATCATACTTATTATTGACAAAGATATACTTTTTTTCACTATGCACTTAAATCATCTATGAAAAATAATAGCTCACATCTGGATGTCAGACACTTTTAGAAATGTACAATGATGGTACTGTGACTTTCACTTTTACTGCTCTTACATCATTTCTAAGCATCTCATGCTTTGAACTTTTACATCATCAAGAGGGAAAAAAAACATACTTTCAAATGAAATTTATTTCAATCTGTAAGTTCAATATAGTGATATTTTATGAATTTTTACATGATTTCCACGTACAATTTTTTAATTTAAAGATATTTTATGAATTTTTAAATAATTTTCAATTATGATTTTTAAAAATCTATCTCAACATTGAATATTTACTACAATAACGAAAAGTAAATAATGACAGTTGAATTGCTATAATTTGCAATTGATTGCCCAGAGCAAATAAGGCATTCTCTTTCTCTGTCTCTTTTTTTAAATTTACATTTATCTTTCAAGTTTACATTCAAGCATCGCAATGATATTTTTTTTTCAAAGTTTAATTTACTTTCATAACAAAATCCAGCAAAAATCATCAATCCATTTCCATTTTTTTTTTTTTTTTTTTTTTTTTTTTTACATTGAAATATTTATTTTATTGAGTTTGTTCTTTCATTGACTGATAAAAGAATTGCTGTTTTTCTATTATAGTCAGTTAAATAAATTACTGATTCATCAATATTATCCCACATTTCTATCTATCACTAGCTAGGAGCTTGTTATGGCAATCATTAGGAAAATGTTATCAATAAACTTTGAAAGAATTTTGGAAAACCGTCAGAAAGGTGTTGACAAAAATTGACATGACTGTATTAAGAAAGTCTACTAAAATTGAAAATTCGAGTTAGAATTGTAGCCAAGAATCAAGGCTAATTAACAGTCAAATTATAAAAAGAAGACCATTTATTCATAAAAATTAATTGTGATAATCATTTTCATAAATTTCAAACAAAACATCTGCATTTATTAAAATTATTTCATTATGTTTATTGTTATAAAAACTTGCTTTTTTAAAAATATTAAATAAGAAGTAAGCAGATTAAAATGGTTGAGAAAAGACAATGATAGATATGTGCAATAACCTGACAGGAGATGAAACAGTAAAAACACTTTCAATTATTTTGCATTATTAAGGCAAGCTTTAATCTAGAGAAGAAAATATCACTCACTCATTAGAAAAGTCACACATCTTGCAAAAAAACATTTTTAGTTTTATTCCACTAATAGCTCTGTCATAGGTTCGTCTTGCTACACAAACAGAGTCATAAGTGTAGCTATGTGAAAAATCACTTTATTACGGTAATTGTCCATTTGTGAGCACAAAAAATGGGCAAGTTGAGTGGGGAGGTAAATTGTCCAATCCTCCAAACCTCATTCTACGTCTTCATTTTTAAGGGTTTTGTGATTTTATGCACATTTTCATTCTTGTATACAGAGCTAAGAGCTATAATTTCATATTACAGTAAAATCATGCAAATTTACTTTCACTTGGATGCGTCACTTTTCTTGAGGGTGAGCGATATGTTAAAATTCATTTTCATATACTATAATTTGTTTTCCTACAAAAAAGCTTAGTTTTTACAAAAATGTAAAATATAGCAACAATTTAAAATGTCTCATTTAGCATTATGATAGCACACATAAGTTACAAGAACATATATCAACTAAAATAACAACAAAACAACTCTACCTGTTCTCTCAGAAAAACAGCTTGTTGCCTTTTCATTTCTTGTTCCTGTTATAAGTTGAAAATAGTATTAATTTAAAATGCATTCTACATTTCAACTATCTCAAAGATCAAATGCCTAATGAATCATTTACATTATGAAACCACTACAGAAATAATTTTATATATTAAAAAAGTTATATTTAAATTAATCTAAACATAATATTTAAATGCGTTTATGGTTAGAATTTAAATCCCCTGTAGTAAATATAAATTTACACCTAATATATTGATAAAACATTCATTTAATAGATTCAAAAAAGTTCTGATTTATATATATATTAAATATTAAAACAAAAATTTTACCATTGAATTATAAAATTAAGACTATATCTATAAAATGAAAAACAATTTTTTTTTTAGACCTAAAAATTTATTACCTCAAGAAGCTGTTGAGCTCTTATTTCTCGCTCAATCCTCATTTGTTCTAAACGCTCAAATTTTTCTTGCTGCTTCATCATTCGCTGCTGCTCTTTCTGTTTCCGACTTTCTTCGGCTAAATAAAAAATAATTCCATGTTTTGAAGATAAGCTAAATTAAACTTGTACAACTAAAAAAGCATTTTAAATAACGTTTCATAGAAAAATAAGGGTTCTTAAATTTTACAAGAAAGGCAAAAAACATTTTAGCTTGAGTAAAAATAATAGAAACACACTTTTTGAAGTTGATAATCTATAGATAAACATTATTAGATTATAATATAAAAATCATTGGTTTAACGATTTCCATTTATTTACAAATTTCTTTTTAAAATCTACAGTACTTTGTAAAATGCTTTGGGTGTGCTTATGGTGTTTTGTACCTATGAAATCCAGCATCTGAAGCAGATACTTTTTTCTCTCATAAATCAATGGAACTCTGATTTATTTCAAACTGCTTCATACTCATAAAATTTATGTTTGTTTTTTTCTTGAAAATATTTTTTCTTTCTCGCTTTTCCATGTTACTGAAAATTAGTTTTGTCTTTATTTGCAGTAGATACATTTTGAAAATTTGGTCCCTTGATTTGTTTAAAATTTATTATGAACTTGTTTTATGAAAGAGTGACAAACACACACACAAAACAAAAATATAATATTTTTCAACTGAAACTATGTTAATAGTGTGTATTTCTAAGTTTTGCCCTTCTCACTATGTGCTGTATGTCTTTTGGCACCATGCACTTACTTCCTTTCTTTTTATTAGTACACCAAAATGTCCAGTGCAAAGCACATATGAGTGTCCAGACATGAGAAATTAAAATCAGTGGTATCGTAGAAAGGCTCTACCACAGGAAAGACGAGGAGAATAAAAACCATTTAATTTTTATTCTGCCTTGCACAGTTGTCCCACCAGACTTTCAAATTTCTTTTGGATATGATCTGTGTAAACACTGGGTAAACAGGACACAAATTTGTTGCTTCCATGACCCACTATGTTTTCAAGACACTTTTGATGGCTTCCTCATGTACAAATAAGTTGTAATTTGAAAGTAAAACAGATTACTTTGTGTTAAGGTTGAGATAAACAGTACTTTTGCAATTTGAAAGATATTGGTTCTACATAAAGGAAGAAAAAGTTGTCTGCCTCCCTTTGGTAGTGTTTTTGCTTAGATAGTAAGGGAAATCTTGCTGTCCCACCTGATGACTTGTTAATTTGTCACAAATTCAGTAGATATCTGTCCTTGATCTTTTAGGACTGTTGTTGGAAAATTTCTGTTTGAATAACCTACAATAAAACTTATCAGATTTCTTTTTTTTTTTTTTTTTTTTTTTTTTTTATGAATGCTAAGTACATCACAAAGGATATTTAAGTCAGAGCTCAAGTATTCCTATGAGGACTTCTGAAAAATTATGTTCTGTAACTGTCGTCTTGGAGAAATGGAAGAACAATTTTTTTTATGAGAAGCTCATCTTCCTGTGTATATTTGATCAGCAGGATGCAAGACTATGACCATGGCCATCCTTGAAAAGCACTTACCCCTCCCCCCCCCTAAGGTGGAGCTTATTTTTTAAGTTTGAAAATGTAGTCTTCTCACCCTCTAAATTTGTTCTTTTTTATGAAAAAATAATCCAGGTAAAATATTAATACATTTGAAGAATATTTAGAGGTAGCTCAACGAAGGTAAAGTTTTTCAAGTATGGGCAATGATAAATTGATAAGTACTTGTATCCTATGTCAAAGAGAAAAAAATTCCATCTTTAAAAATATATTTAAAGAATAAAATATATTTTAAAAAGTATTAATTCATTGAAAAACAATGTTTGAAAACATTAAAAAATCAGAAAAAATAAATAAATAAAATTTTAAAACAATACTAATTTTGTGAGTTATTGGGATGGAAAATTTAATGTATGGTTTGACTGGAAAATAAAAGATTTGTTGATTGCCAGTATTAATTTTGAGAAAAGGTGTTTCTAAATTTTTGTTCTTTGTTTTTGAAATCACAAATTTACTCCTGAAAGTTTCATTGCAAATCTGAATATTTCCTCTTCTTGATGGGATGCCATAGTTTATAGGAGTTTGCCTCCTACTGAGATGAATCATCATATTTTTCGTGCTGCCTTCTTACTATAGTAAGATTAATGTGACTAAAAAAAAAAATCAGAATTTTGAATGAAACTTCTAGAAGTCATATGCTGATATTGAATGACACATGCAAAGATATCTGCAGCTAGTTTGTAACAACAGTACTGGTACACATTATTATTCAATAAATAGCAGGAAGTAGGTATCAATTTTGGATGTTTATGCTTGTTTTTAATATTACCTTTTTCCTTTAGGATTTTTTTAGCAATATACAGTCGAATCTCTCTTTAATGAAACTCCATACATCGAATTTCATTATGTAACAAAATTTTAGTAGGAACGATCCCATTTTCCTATAATTACATTACAAACAGTCTCTATATAACGAAATATCTATCTTCATATGACGAATATTTTCATAAAATGCTCTTTATTTATTCAGTTTTAAAAAAGCTTTGAAATTACATGGAATCAATTTTCCATCACTTATTTCTGATTTATCGTTCATTGCTGATTTTTTTATATTACTTCTATCATTGAATCTACTTGTTCTTTAAGTGCAACAAATTAATCCCCCCCCCCCTCCCACACACCTTTCAACATTTTTCTCAAAATAGTGTCAATTGGATTGTTATACATATAAGGGCGGGATCGATGGGGGACAATTTTTGAATTGGTGGTGAATTTTTAATTTTTGGGGGGTAATTGCTAAAATTTGAACATTTTTTTGAGAGTGTAACAATTTTGAAGTTTCTTCAAAATTGGTTTCAGGTTGGTACAGGTTAAATACAGGTTTCTTCGCCTAAAATTAATGCATGTCTTCCTTCTTTGATTTTCATTAAGCTTTCATATAAATGTCTGTTTTCTTTTTTGAAACTGTTTAAATATTAAAAAATAGAATATTAAGATAATGTTTATAGCTAAACATTTCAAATTGTTAATTAAACATACCAAAAATAATATTTGTTCAAAATTACACATTAAATAACAATTTTAACTTCATTCTCTATACAAAGAATTTCTCTATATAACGAATTTTTTACTGGTACAATGGATTTCATTATATAGAGACTCGACTGTATATACATATTTCTCTTTTAATAATTTAACATTTACAATAAATAATTTTATATACAAATTAAAAAATTTAAAAAAATGTTTCTTCAAATTCAATACATCAGGGATACAAAAAAGAAAAGAAAATTACACATAAAGCATATTTTATGACTTTTTCACAACATTAATTTTGGAAATTATATTGTTTATAATAAATTAAATAAAGAATAAGATTTATAACAATTTTTTTAACTATCTTAAAAAATGATTTTTTGTAAATTTTTATCAATTACATCTTTCTAAAGGCACAGTTTTAAATTGTGCACGAAAATTTATAGCAGTAAATAAAAAAGATTTTTCTTTAGTTTAAATCGCTGTTGTACTTTGCAATTGTTTAACAAATATTGCTGTTTTATTTTAAGATCATTTAACGAAAATCAGTTTCATTTCACAATCCTTTGATAATATAAATCATGCAAAATGCAGCATAGCAGCACCACCTGCTTGATAATTTACACCAAAGCTTAATCAAAAATAACTTTTTTTAAATATCTAACTGAACCTGAAATTTGATGAAATTCTGTGCATTATTTTTTGAGATAAGATTTATTGTGAAAAATCTGGCATGGCACAATCTAGCACAGACCTCTGTTACATTACCACCTGATCAAACTGCCACATTTTTTACAACTACATGTGACAAATAACGAACTTATTTCCTTTTCAATGCTGTTAGTCTTTGACCATATAGTCTCTTCACCAAAAAAAAAAAAAAAAAAAAATATACAAATTTTTGGAAATTTTGACACTTACCTCCTTTTTATTGACAATACCAATAATGTAAGAACTATATAAAATAATTGAAATAGATAACAATATAAATTATTGTAATAATGACTATAGTTTAAAATAATAATTAGTTTTGGAATTAAACTAGCGAATATAAAGTTTATTTTTCATTGCAATTAATTTTTTTAGATTTATAATAGGTTAATTTAACAATCCCTCATTAAATTCTTTTTAGTATTGAATTTTGATAAATTCCACCGGGTTTTTTTGTTGTTGTTGTTGTTGCTGTTTCTTTCTTTCTTTCCTTTTTTACTTTCTTCTATCTTCAATAGAAGAAAGTACTGTAATCGAAAATTTTTTGACTTCTGGTTTTTGACAGATTTACACATTTTAGGGGTCAGAGATTCCAAAAAACATGTTTTTACAAAATGTCTGTCTGTGTCTGTATGTCGCCATTCTACCATCAAAAAGTGTATGAAGTTATGCATCGAATTGAACTAAATTTTTTGTGTAAGTGTATGACTATGGCTAGTTGGTCCTCCCTGAATTTGAAAAAAATCTGTCAGAAGGGGGCGTTGCAATCGCGATTTTTGTGCCATTTTCAATATTGTACCGACCAAAAGTATATGAAGTTATGCATCGAATTGAACCAAATTATTTGTGTATATGTATGACTATGGCTAGTTAGTCCTCCCTGAATTTGAAAAAAAAATCCGTCAGAAGGGGGCGCTGCAATCGCGATTTTTGCGCCATGTTATTAATATTGTACTGACCAAAAGTGTATGAAGTTATGCATCGAATTGAACGAAATTTTTTGTGTAAGTGCATGGCTATGGCTAGTTGGATCGCTCTGAATTTGAAAAAAAATCCGCCGGAAGGGGGCGCTGCAATCGCGAATTTTATGCCATTTTCGATATTGCTCCACTTAAAAGTGTATGAAATTAGTTCTAGAACTGAACTAAATTTTTTGTATATGATTATTTTTTGGTAAGGCAAGTAATTCCTACCTGAATTTTAAAAAAAATCTGCCTATCATTCTATTGTCCATCGGCTCGTACAGAGACGGAAATTCGTTTTTACTCTGATTAATTGATAGAAGCAGAAATTTAAGATGAAAATCAAAGTTGGTATGGTATTGAATTAAAATTATTAAAGCATTAAAATGAGTAACTATTTTTTTTAATATTAAAATGTACGTATGAGATAGAAGAAAGTTTTGGGATTGGCACATCCAACTAGTTCCTTTTTAACATTTGGGAAATTGTTGTTTCTTTTGGTCTAGAGATATCTGACCCATATCTGAATCCTTGTGATGCCCATGTTTTATTTGTTTTCCAATTGGTCCATGTCCAGAAATGGAATACTTCTGTTGCCACAATGACAAAAAATTATTAAAAACTACAAAATAATAATAATAATAATAACTCTTAAATAAACTGAGATACAACTTTAAACAAATTGCATTTAAAAGCATTTCTTTTTTTCCTATGATGTTTAGATGTTTGAAAATTTGTAGTACCAAAAATTGTAAAGCTGAAATTTCATTTAAAATTTGTTTATGATTGGTCCAGGAATATTAATGTTTAAAACATGGCGCATGAATAGATGACTTTGTAGTTATGTAGGCCCACATTTTTGATCATCATAAAACTGATGTTTATTTCTTTTTTTACATATAGTTTTTAAATATAAAATTTATTTATGTATAAAACTGCAGTCTTTGAAAATATAATTTTCCAAATGGTCGTTATTATTATTATTATTATTTTAGTGAACTAATGACAATCAAAATTTTATCAATGTAGGTATTTTGACTTACTTTTCAAAGTATCAAAAACATGAAAAATAAAGAACAGCTAATTATAATGAATGTACATAATTTTTTTTTTTTTCTTTTTCTAGTTAGAGTCCAAGGCATTTGGGTCTTAAGTAAAGGATTTTGACGTTATCCGTAACAGTGCTTCGCCGCACAAGAGACTATCACTGTTCAGGTCGTTGGTAGGGGTCACCGATGAAAATTGGCTGCTCACCACAGCGGGGGTGAGCAGCCAATTACCTAGGTGGTTCCACCACCTACCCCCCCCCTCCCTCATCCACCATCCGAGATATACATATTCGGGATGAAGGCAGGGAAAATCGCTAGTTTCAGAGCCCCACCCACCCGCTAACTGTCTGTCAGTATCTTTAATTTGTCTAATTTTTCTGTTAAATTTGTCCGGTTTCAATTGTACTTTTTTCTTTTTCCTTTTCTGTTTAGAGTCCAAGGCATTCAGGTCGTAAGTAAAGAATTTTGGCGCTAATCCGTGGAGTGCAGGAAAAAAAACGAATTTTGGCAATTTATTGTGAAAAAAGAAAATTTTCATATCAAATTATAAATGTATTTTTGCATTTTATGAGATAGCATATTAAATTATTAGATTTCATATTTATGTAATAGAATGCTAAATATGGTATTAAAATGTTCTGCAAGTAAAAAATTACATGCCTCATAATTTATAAAATACTCTACAATCTGAAATATTCCGTAATCTGCACAACTTTTGGCTCCAGCTTGTGAGGATTAAAGAACTTCATCTGTACTACAAATAGCCAAGAGGAGGGTACAGGTTTTTACAACAGGAATAAATTTGTTATCTGATACACTTATGAAATTGTTTGATAGAAAATAAAATAATGTCATATTAAACTTAAAATAAAACTTTTCAATTACATGTATTAAAAAAGGATTTCATGCATTTATTTGAAAATGAAAATTGTCTTATTCAAAACACATTCCAAACTGAAAAAAAAAAAACATGCAAAATATTTCAAGCTGATTAAAGAAAGCATTCAACAACATTCAAATAATTATTAGGTAGTATTTTTCTTTGTTGGCCAAAAATTTTTTCCACTAACATTTTCATCAATTTACGCAATATCAAAAAGAAACGCCTATTACGTGAGATAGTCTTTCAAACCCTAAATTTTGAGCAATTCGTAATAAACATATCACTTTTATTTGTGTTATAAGAATAAATGACAAAAAAACAAGACAATGACAAAATAATTAAAATAAAAAACACAGAAACTAAACATAGGTAAAATAAATTTTAAAAATGCATGCAAACCTCGTAATCGTTTTTCTTCTCTAGCAGCCACTAAGGCTTGTTCTTTCTGGGCCTGTTTTAACAGCTTTGCCTCAAGAGCCAATCGAGTTTTTGCTACATTGTAAATGATAATATTAAATATTAAAATTGTATTATTTTTATAAGTTTTACTAGTTTGTAACAGTAGCTGAAATATTTAGCGTACAATAAAAACATAACTGTAATGTAAATCTACATTATACTGAAAGCCTGTACAATATAATATAAACTTAATATAAACAGGTTCCACTTAGCCTTTTTAGTCATCAGATTTTTAAAAAATTATTATTAAGGTGTTCTTTCAGCTATGAGCTATGCTTGCCAACATATACCTAGATCCCACAAGCTCTAAAAACACACTTATTTGCTCTTTTTTTTTTAACTACCTGATTACAGAAGATTGCATGATATTATCATGTCAGTGGCGATCTTTTGTAACCAAGTCGCCATTTCCCTTTGACAATGGGATTTTTTTATGCTCAAGGCCTCATTCAATGCTGTTGTAATAGCTAAAGGCTGTTTTCATGAGTGATTATAAAAGATCAACTATGATTTGAAAATTAGCTTGTATAAAATGGCTAAGTAAAAAAAAGGCACTGACTTTGAACTTTAATGTTTAGAAAAAACTTTTCCTTAAAGCACTATAAGAAAACAGTTTTGAATATGGCATTTTAAATATGATTTCATTTCATTGAATGCTTTTTGAGCATAATAATTTAATAATTTTACAAGTTTTTTTTTTCTATATTCATTTATAAAAACAGATATTTCAATTAAAAATACAGTGTTCAGAAATGCTATAGGAAAACAGTTTTAAATGTGATGTTTAAATAATAAAGTTTTAAATGTGGCATAATTTTCACCATTTAACTCTTTTCACATAAAATAGCTTAAATATTTTAAGTGTTTTTCATTTTTAAAAATTAACATGTAAATATATTTGTTTAATGAAAAATGTTTTAATTACTATCATTTAGGTTTTAAAAAACTAACATGAATAAATAAAAACTGGCTATTTCTAATCACGAATTAAATCTATTCAGATAATGAAATTTGAAAAAAAGAAAAAAAAAAAAAAAAAAAAAAAAAAGGTTTAAAAAACTAGACACATTATACAGTATAACATTTTTAGTCTGGACTATAATCCGGACACTTCGGTACATTTATTCATTTTTATTTAGGATTAGAGATAATAAATGGCACCATAGGTCTTATGTAAAGGAATTTCAGAAAATGATTAAGATAATGAAAAATTACATAATAACACAACTTTTTTTCAACATTAAAACTGTAAGAACTCTCTAAATTACATTTTTAATTAATATAGGTGTCTTTTTAGTTACAAAATTGTAAAAATTCATGACTGATATTAATTTCAGTTATTTTTCTTTTTTGAAAGATAAGATGTCACTAAAATATCACAAAATCGGATTTTTTTTTATTGTTATTTCTTTTAAGTATTTAACTTATGATTTACTTTGATAGTTATAGTTGCTATACATTTAATTTTTTATATTATTAGCATTATATATCAACATTTTTAAATATGGTATTGTAATTATAAGATTGATTTTAAAATTATAATTGTAAGTCTTAAATTTCTCATTGCAATTTTTTTTGTTGTTGTTGTTTTAGAATTTAGTTTTTCAATATTTTTTGTCACGAGTCTATTATTCTTGTGATATGATTATTTATTAAGCATTCATTAAGCAAAAATCGCAATTTTTAAAAAAAATTGTACGTTTGTTATTTTAAAAATTTATGTACGGTAACACTGCATAAAATATACATAATAATAATAATAATAAAATTTGTTTTTGAGCATTTTCAATTGATTTTTCTCAATGTTTTCAATTATCCAGCTCCCTGCCATTTTGTATTGCCATATTACTAAGAGATATTAGTATTATCATTAATCTTCATGCATTTTAGCTACACAACTTCTGTAATTCGGAATTTTCTACAATCCGAACTCGCTGTAATCACGACGATTCCAGATTAAAGAAGTTATACTGTAAAAAGTTTCCTTTTGTTTTATAGAAATTTTTCTACAAAATTATGAGTTCTCAATTAATTATAGACAATAGCTTCTATATTCTGAAAGGAGCAAAAAAAAATTAAAAAAAAAGTTGCAATAAATTCAATTTATGGCAGCTGCTGCAGCATTAATTATTTTTATTTAGATTACAGAAATATTTAGTTAATTCAATAATTTTTCTTCTTCAATAATAAAAAAAGAAGCAACTTCTTGTTCCATATAACATATGAAAATTAAATCTAAATTTTTAATTTTAATTTTAATAATCCATGACTTTAACAAAGAACATTGTTTTTCACAAAGCAAATTTTTAACATGCACTATTTTTAAAATATAAAAATAATATGAACAAGCCCCTTAACTGCCGCAAACATAAAATATATAGATTATTTGCTGATGCATTAGTAGTCTCTTGATGTATATATATGCTTACCAAAAGTAATTTTCATTTTGTCATTTTTGTTTTGATAAACCATGTCTTTTGCATTGAACAAGCTGAGAAGAGAAATTAGTTATTTTACCTTGAAAAGAATTTGACCAGACCATTTAACCTCCTCAGTCCTGGGACAAATTTTAAGTGGCGCTACAAAATCCGGTTTAAAATTATTATAAAACATATCCAAAGATGCATTAGTATATATTTAATGCTTCTAACATGCATACATCTATTTAAAAAGTCTAAATGTAATTTTAACAATTCTGTATGAATTTAAATTAATTTAAAGGGTTATTTTTAGTGTCGCCTTTAGGCGACATCAGGATTGAGAGGATTAGGGGAACCACTTTTTTCTAAGAATGAATCCTCCTTGCCTTTGTGTTTAGAAATGGGGAGATTCTGTAAAGGCTGAAATCTATATTACTGCATATGTTAGAATAATGTGCACTTTTTTTGTTACATCTTTTTAAATCTGATTTGAATCTGTTTTTCTTTCGTTCATGCTGTATGAATATCAGCTTCTGACACAGAGTTAGATGATTATTTTGTCTTCTTCGGGATATAAGAATCTACAGATTTTGTTATTTTTTCTGATGAAGTACGATTTCAATACAGATAGAAGAGCAGATGCACCAAATTGAGTACTTTGATATGAAAAATTTGTTTTGTACTACATCTACGCTACAGGCCTGATTTCCAACTGGGAAAACTTCTACTAGTAAATTTGAATAGACATTTTTGTCTTAAATAAATGTATTATTCATTCAGAACTTCAGTAATAAATAAAGATAAAATTTCTATTTATATTTTCTTTAATTGATTGAAGATTACCTTAGCAGTAATCAGGCCCTACCCACACTTTCTTTTTTGGGGGGTCAGCTATACTAACTATGGTTGTTTCTGGAAAACAGATGCATTAGGAAGCAACTAAATAGAATATCAAAAGCAGTTAAGAGATTAAGGGGCAAATCAAATACTGATTCCAATGAAAATTTAAATTTAGATAATAAGAAAAAAAATATATTGATAATTATAAGTGAAATACAAATTTTAATAAAGGAGAAAATATTTATAGCCTAGGATATATATATATATTTTTTTTAACTGATATAGAGAAAAATATTTAGAACTGACTTAATATACTAGATTAAATTTGATACCAAAAGATGAGATCACAGATGAAGCACAACTTAAACTACTACCTGTTCAATTTCCATTTTTTTTATTTATTTTTCATTTTTTTATTTTTTTTTTTGGGGGGGGGAAGGCTATATTTATGATTATTATAAAACATGTATTATTTCATATAGTTTAATGACTTATTATTATACTTAGAGAAGATTTAGTCTAAATAAAAAAAAATACATTGGAGTGCTAATATATATTAAAAATTATGATAGTTATTAAAATTTTAGCTCGTAAAAAAACACTTATAAAATATTTAAAACACAAAATGTATAACTATCATTGATCTCTGAATTCTAGATAAAAGAAATCCCAAAATGTTTAAAATACATCCCTTCTAGCATTTTTTGATATCTCACACTTTGAAAAAGAAAATAGAGCAAACCTTGTTGTTCTAAATGATGTTCAATTTGTTTCTGCTCCCACTGCCTTTGCTGCTCCTCTTCTTCAGAGGGCTTTGGTTGAGTGGGTTTACTACGATTCTGAACATTTAAGCGACTTTTAGCCGATCTTGCTTCTTCGATTCTGGCAACTACTTCTTGTTCAGACAGCAGTATGTAATCCTGAAATAAAATTTAAGAACTATTAAACGGTCTATTTATAATACTTAAAAAGATTATATTTAATGAATATACCAATATATAAAAACACTTAAAACAGCATTAAATTTTACTTAAAAGTCATACTCCTTGAACGGTTAACTACAGAAATGCATTAAAAAGTATAGTCTTGCAAAGAAGAAAAAAATATATATATATATATATTTTACCGGACCTGAAACCAAAAATTGGAAGTTCATCTGAAACTCCCTCCAAAGCAAACTAAATAATTTTTCTTTGATCCAAAACTCAACAAAATATCTTAATTTGTAATTTAAATCTCATTTTTGAAAATGAAAGACAAGTTAATCCATATTTTAATAGGTTAAAAAGGAAACCTCTAATCTAAAAACCTATCTCTAAAAGAAATAATAATCTCTATTCTCATTTTAAGATGCATTCATAATTATATAAATATGTAGCATCTACAGTGATTGGTTCATCCATCTGTCTACATATAACAGAACAAAAACCACTCAACCAAATGGTTTCAAATTTAATAAATATAATTGTTGGAGAATTTTCCAAGTGATCTCTATAAAAAGGAAGTATCCATAATTTATGTATTCATTATAACTATAAATAGTTTTCACAAATTAACACATTATATGAACTGCCTTGATAGATAATTTAATGAGCCATGTTATACATCTCCATGACTTAGATAACAATCAATAAACAACACATTAAATTATTCATAATTATTTTCTTACCTGGCCAGTTCCACAGGGACTCTTCTCAACAAAATCTCCAACATTCATTTTAGTGCTGAATGTAAAATTTTCTCTACCTAGGTCTGTTATTCCATTTTTTATAAGATACTAAACAAAAAAAAGAAAGGATTTAGATTTTTAATAAAGAAAAAAAAATGGAACTTATTTTTAATAAAGAAAAAAAAGGAGAAAAAATAATAAAATGTTCAAACATACTCTAACAACTTCTGGATAGCTACGAAGCTTTTTCCCACAAGGAGCATAGTATATAACTTCTCCTCTAACTCCTGATCTACTGAAGCTTTTTACTCTAGTCTCTCTCCGCCACCTACAAAATAAAATAAAATTGCACTTGGATTTAAAAAGAATAAGTTAAGATGTGAAATACAATTAACTTACTTGAAAAATGAATGAATTCAGAAGATCAGAATACTTTAAATTATTAAGTTGATAAAATTTTAATTGAGATTTTATTATCTAGTTAAATTTGTGCTTAGCTCAACATTTTTTTTTTTTCCCATAAGTAACAATAGGTTTACTCAAAAAATTAGGATATTCAATGTGTCATACTATTTTGACATTTGTAGATATGTAAATACTTTTTGAAAATTCTTAAAAAAATTACATTTCAATAAATCATAATCTGGGATAAGACATTTTCTTAAAAAAAAATAAATGTATTAATCAATAATGTAATTAGTCAAGAAAGCATAATATACTTAAAAAAAAGAGAATAGATTGTATAGTTTTAATTAAAAGAAGTATCAAAATAACTATAACTAATGATGATTAATAAAATAAAACACTTTGTCATAACAGCAGGAATCAGTAAAACAAAACATTACATACATTAGACCAAACATTTCTTCGAGTGAAAGCAATAAATTAAGGCTGTTAGTCAGTCAACTTCCGAATTCCTCTCCCTAATGTTAAGTCTATCGGCATGTGAAGCATTTGTATATTTAGACACTTCGATGGAAGACTCGAGATAAGTCAGGAAGCAAGAAGACTTTTTTTTTTTTTTTTTTTATCTCTGCTGCTGATGAAGGGATTAAAATATCTCTTCAAGAAATTAATTTTTTTAATTTTTTTTTCTGATTATAAATTGGACAGTTGCACCATAAATTATTTTTTAAAATATGCATTCAAATTGAATATAAAATGCTAAATGGTACACACATCCCAAAACAGTGTTTTCTCAAACACATTTAACATATAATTAAAATCTAAAGATGACGTTTGCACATTCTCCAGGACTCTTAGGCAGTTATGTAATTTTAGAAATTTAAACTTGAGTGTAACATTATTTTTATTCTAAAGACATTTATAAAAGTGATACATAATACAGATTTTAGTTACATTTTAAATGTGTTTGTGAAATCACTATTTTATAATGTGAATACCATTTAGCATTTTATATTTAATTTAATTTTTTTTTTCTGTGAACTTTTCTGAAAAGATGTCTCTATTTTAACGCTGTCAAAATATTTTAAAAATCTATACTTGATTTTTTATTTATTTATTTTTTTAAGTGTTAAAATCTACAGTTTATTTTTTAACTTTTTAACATAAATATTAAATTAAGCATGAATTATAAAAATATTGTGAGAAATAAGAAAAGAATAAACATCTTATTTTAAGAAAAGTAAAAATATTATAAGAAAAATATAAATCAAAAAATTAATTTACAGAAGAGAAAATGAACTTACCCATGTTCTATAGGAATGAGAACTTCCCTTTGATCTGGCAAAGATCGCCTCTTTTTATTTTGGTAATCTAATTGTAAAAATTTAGCAAAAAATTAAAATTCAGGACTCAGAAATTATAAAAAGTACCTTATTTACATTTTAATCATAAAGAGAGAATGATGAAAGTCATAAAGAAGCAAATACTAAAAGATTTATTTAGTACTTGACTTTTCCCCATTTCATATATCATATATAACATTTACATTTTTGATTATACAAAATGATCATCTCATATACTATAATCTATAATGAACATGCATTTAACAAATACTTTGGTTTTAAAAAGCACAACAAAGGGAGCTATTAACCTAACACAAAAATACATTGCAGTTAACTCATTTGTAATGAGGAAACTTTCAAATCTGATAGTCAGCAAAAGTTGCAAATTACACCCCCCCCCCCCAAAAAAAAAACAATAATAATGAAATAAATAGATAAAAATTAATTTTTCTTTATTATTATTTTTTTTAATTTATGCATGTTCTATGCTGTTGATCCAATTAGATGAAACACATGACATTATCACTTTATGCAGGCATATTTCTTAAATAACCTAACATATTTTCACAGTACAGTATGAAGTTGCAAATCCAGACATTTTGCATGTTTTATTTATTATTATTATTATTTGTATTACAGCAAAACACACACACAAGGTTAAAATAACATATAAAATTGTTGATGGCAAAATTAACTATATTAAATTAAAAAACATACATAGTTAAACATAAACTCTTGTAAACAGAGTTCTTTTACAATTGACAAAAAATCCCCACATGAAACATGAAAAACTGCAAAAATACCACATTAAAAATTCAAAAATTACTATTATTAGGCTAAAACAGGTGTCAGAAAAGTGTTTTTATTGCAGAAAACTACAATTATTTATTTTAAAAAGCAGCAATTACAAAAAACTACTTTTCAAAAATAGTCACCACTTTGTAACTTTTAGATTTTGTCAAAGAATACAATTTGCATTTAAACTGCATTAAAAAAAAATGTTGTGATAGTGATAAGTGTTTCCCTTTCTGAAAAAAATTCTTCTATTAAAATATCTGCTTTAGTATCTTGTTTTAGTATTAAAAATCTTTCCATGATGTAAATAATTTGTATGGAAGGAGAGGAGAAGAAATAACCAGTATATGTATACATTCTTTTTCTTGTTGTTATTATTATTTTTTTTTTCATTATCATCTTTTCATAGAATTATTCCTTAGTTATAAATTCAGACCTGAAAAACTATTAATGTGAAAGTTGTATTGCTATTAGTAATTTAATTTCACACTGTCATAATAAATTATGACATTCCTTGTATAAATCTTTAAGTAAAATTAATAATCTTTATTTTTAGCAATTATGATTTATGAAAGCATCATTTCTTCATTAGATTTATATAATAATTGATATTAGGTTAATTTTTGTCCCTTCAATTTTAAAATCTGAGTAGTATGTTTTTCTGAATTCTACATTTTATTGTCAGGCCCCAAGCAAAATGTACAACTGGAGTTCCATTGTACATGATAATTATGAGCAACTAGTTTCATATAAAACTAAAAACTATGTTGAAGTCACATCATAAATGAAAAAAAAAAAAAAACTTAATGAACTTTCACGTTTATACATTTATTGATTACATTATCAATAAGCTGCGATTTCACGATAAGTATTTAAACAGAAACAATTCTGATCTATATTGCTAGATAAGCTATTTTTTTATTTCAAAATAAATTGCAATGTTAAATTTATAGAATGAATAAATAAGTACTTGATAAAAAGTACTTTATTTGCCATTGCTTTATACATTAAAAGCTTAGTAAAAATAAAAACTTTTGGATAACAAACCTTTAATTTTGTACCTTAAAACAATTTTGCACTAAAAAGCAATGTGACTATCACCATGAAGCAAAAAAATAACGATAAAACATGAACAAATACAATAAAACATACAGTTACCTTAAAATTAAAATGACCATAATATAAATACATAAAGTTGCCTTTGAGAAGATATTTAGAGTTCTTTGACTTACCATCTCCATCTTCATCATAAGATCGTTTTCTCCTCCTTTCTGTTGATGCAGAAGCACTACTTTCAGAGCGTGAATGTTCTGTATCATCACTATCAGTTTCTTCATCAGAATCAGATTCTAAAACCATTAAGAAAAACTTTAAAACTAGGAAGAAAAATAAAAATTTTCATGCACATAGTCTCACACATGCATATTTGCATCATTAACAAAAATTAGCATGCTAGCTGCCACAATGTTTTAAAAATATTGAGATCTCTGAAGCCTGCTAATTTCCATGACAATTTATAAAGTCTTCTGTTTTATATGCTAATTTTAACCAGAAATTTTGCCTAATAAAATGCATTTCATTTTCAAGTAACATTTATTAATTAAAGTTTCTGATACAAAACATATTCATACTATGATCTACCAAGCTAAAACAAATACAATTTATGCAGCATAGTGAACAAATCTGGAGTTAAAAAATTGGAAAAAATATACTGTAAAGCATATGGGTAACAACCAAAACAAAAATTACTTTCCATCAAAGTTTGGATTTCTTCACTTCAAATAAAGTTTAATGCATTTTAAAAATTGAGTTATTTTAAGTCATTTTGAAAAAATAAATTTTACTATTTTTAATAAATCATTAGGAAAAAAAGTATATTAGTTAAATAAAATTCAAAATCCATAGAAGGAAATCCTTTGTAGCTGCCCAAGAAAGATACAATAGAAAGGAAAACACACAAATACATAAAATAAATAAAGTATGAAAATGTTTGATAAATGTGAAAAGATGACAAACTGGGCTTATTTTATTATGCTTACTGGACAAGCTTATTTTATTATGTTTTAAGACTTCAATAAATATTTTGTTAGATTTTAAATTTGGTTTGTTATCTTTTATATCACCACACATTAATTTGCTTTTCTTTTGCAGTTTAACTTATATTAACTTCTTAAATTCCTTTTCGTTTAATTGTGATTCGGGAACTAGCAAGAGCGTTTCTGCTGTATAAGCTGCTCTGCAAATCTTTAAACACTTTGTAAGTAATAACACAAGTAAGTAATATACAACACAATTAAATATTCATTTTAAAGATGAAATGTATTTTTCCTAACTTATTCAATGAAACTTGCCTCATAAAGATATATTACTAAATCACATCAGGATCATAAAATAACGAAGCTTTATTTCAGGTTTAACCAGACTTAACTAAAAAAACTTGATTCATACATAAATATACTTGGTGAGATTGTGATTACCAATGATAACAGCAATATCTTCATTTTTTCAGAAATAAATAATTTCTTCTTCATGAAAAATCATGAATTCAATAACCTTAACAAATATTACAAATTAAAAAATGTATGGAATTGACCCAAAACTAAAAAAGTCAAATTTTGTATCTACATCTGAACTAAATGCTTCATTGTTTACATATGCAAATTATGTGCAGATTTTAGAGAGTTGTGGATTTTAGGAATGCGGATTTGAGGGAGTCTACTGTTTTGAATTTTTAAAATGTAGCTGTCTTTTTGTTTGCTTTAGTATAAAGTAAAACTTATAGCTTGAAAGAAGCAGCTATACAGTACAGATGCTTTTTTTCTGATTTGACAGTATCTAGTTCAAATGATCACTTTCAAAAGATATCTCGCTACAAAGCAACTCAATCTTCTGTCTATGAGCAACAGTGTAATACATCTTTTAGAGAAGTCATAAAAATTTAGCTATAGTACAATAGTTGTATTATAATGCATTAAAAAAGGATAGAGAAAAAATGAGGATAAAAAGCCTTTATATCGAGAGATAAAAGACAAAGTGATTAAAGATAAATTAAAAGATTCTGATTGGATAATCCAAGATGAGGAAGCAGAGTTTCTTGGAAATCCATGAATTACAATAAGTGTAAAAGTTTAGTTTCTGGTAATTACTAACTGAATATTTATACATAAATTATTAATATTACATTTCTGGTGTAGATAAATGTTTTAAACAAAATTTCAAAAAAAACGAAAATATAGCAGAAATCTTAATTTTATGATATGGTAAATATATATGCTTAAATACAGAAATTTAGGTTAATATTTCTTTCTTCTCTTTGGCATGTAGTTATACATGAGATATAATTTCTTTAGTTTTCGCAATCAAAAAAAAGGGTGTGTATTATACATGAATAAATATATGTCATTAACTACTATTTTGAAATATTTTGTATTAGTAAACAGCATAATTAGTGCGTGTAAAAAATATATGTGCCTACTTGTCCAAAAAAAGGGGGTGTTTGTTGAAAAATTAATTTTAAATGATATTTTTCCAAATTTAAATTAATATGCTCCAAAATAGTATTTTAAGTAACAACTGAAATAATAAATATTTTTTAAATACACAAACCTGATGAGGAAGAACTTTCAGGTCTTGATTCTGGTTGAGGTGGAGATTCAGCTTCTTTTATTTTCTCTTCTATTTTTTTCACTTTGTTATTATTAATCTTTTTCTTTTCTTTAACTTTAGCATTCTTAGGCACAAACGATGCACCAGGATATATGCTGCTATCATTTTCTTGAAATGGATTTAACAAGTCCAAATTACCATTTGTTTCACTAAGTAGATGGTCTAAAGTAAAATTTTTCTTAGGATGAGGTAATATATCATTTGAATTTCCTAATGTATTAGAAACTGGAACTTTAGAACACTGATTAGAATTTACAGTTTTAAGTAGAGACGGATTAGGTGGATGCACAGACGTTAAGTCCATTTTAGTAGGCAGAAGTAAAGTTGAAATGTCTTTTATAGAATTCTGTAAAGATATAAAAAGATATAAGCATATGATTTAATATTTAATACATGCATTATGATATTATATAAAGAGTTGTTCAGGAAATCTTTTGGATTATTTACAAAAAAAAGATGCATTTATAATTTTGTTCAACAAACAGTTGCCGTCTTTCAGGAAATTTTAAGATCCTCTTTTTTATGAAACTTTAATTGTTTTAAACAGAATATTTCACAGCTTTGTTTTATGCTGAAATCAGAAGTGAAGATTACCAAAGTCTAATAGATTTGAATGGAGCAGCACAAGCATCAATACTATGGCGCAATATCAGAGTTATGTGGTAGGTATGGCAACACATTGGAATAATTTTTGCCGGATGTCCAAATAAATTTGGCATACATTATCATGATGAAAATAAAAAATACCTCAACAATTTACCAATTCTGAATAATTTTAATGCAAAGTACAATATCCTTGGGTTGGTTCCTTTCAGTATAGAATACAATTCCTTATTGTGCTGACTGATAGGAGTACAAAAACATATTTATGCTATCCAGCTATATTGACAGTATAATTTCTTTTGCCGAATTTAATGAATTTGATGAATAATTTATTAATAAATAATTTGATGAATATCAGTTTTCGTTGAAATGTTTCACTAGATTTAGATTATGAAATTTTATATTGCACATTACTACATACAATCCAATCTCTGGGTATCATTTTCTCCAATAATAAACTGTTTTGGTAATGTTTAAGAAGAACTTATCACAAAACTGATACTTACTATTAAATGAATTTATCCCACAGCATGTAAAAATACTCTTTTACAGGGATGAAACTCAGAAAATAGCAAAAAAGAGGAAATTATGTGTAAAATAAAATGTAAGAAATTTTTCACAACATTTATGCATGAATTTTGTAAACTATATTGTTTATAATAAACTAAAAAAAATTGCAGCTCTTTTTTTTTCTTTTTTTTTTTTTTTTGGTAAACTTTTAATTTATAAGAATTTAAAAAAATGATTTTTCTTTGGTTAACAGTATTTTACATCAATTAATTTAACCCAGCAACAAATACAGCGATTATTAGCAAATTTTATGTATTGCATCATTTTAAATCGATTTAAGTAACCCAACCATAGATTCAATGATTATTCCAGGAGTAAATAGCAAAAATTTACAATGTTATTTTTCCCCCCCATTTGATGAAAATAGCTGTTTTATTAATACAATAAATACAATACAATAATTGATACAACAATTGATACAATAAATAAATAAATAATTTAAAATAAAATAAATTGGGCAGAAAAAATTAAAAATAAATAAAGATTTTAAATGTATGCAATGAAAGAGAGAAAATTAGCAATAATTTTGAAGATTATTCACTTTTACTACAAAATAATACACATGGTAGATTTTATTTCTTTCCTTTAATTAAAAGAGCTCCAAGGATTTAAAAATTTGCATGAGGAGCGAAAAAAATAAATAAATAAATAAATAAATAAAATAAAAATAAAACCTGACCTTTTTTTTTTTTTTTTTTTTTTTTTTTTTTTTTACAGAAAATTTTTATTTCTTATTTTATTAAATGTAGTAGCATAATTTTTAATAAATACAATTTATTTGGATCATAAACTGGGGTTATTCTGAGACAAAATAAATAAAATTTAAATCAGTCATGGATTTATTGTGCCAAGAGGTTTTTGTTATACACTAACAATCTAAAGATAACAGCACTAATCAATAACAGTAAATTTAGGACAGATTTAATTTTTTTTTTTATTATTATTTGGATTCAACTAGCCCTCTTTTACTACAAAATACATGTAATTTTAAATGTGATGAATGAAAGTTCAGTTGTGAATCTTGCAATAATAAATGTTTTGATCAAACAATTTCAAGTTTTTTTATGCTGGTTTTAAATGAACATTTATTTAATAACAGTATGTGTAACTTTTAACAGTTATATTTAACTTTTAAAAATTAAAATAGATGTTTATATCATACCAACAATAAAGTAATAACTGAATATGCTTCCTTCGTGTAATTCTTTCAGTACATTCCAAAAGTAAAAAGAATATTAAAAAATATATATATAATAAATGTTACAAATATTACTTAATCATAGTTACTTATCATTAATATTTTATAAAATAAGACAACAGACCTTACATATAACAGACCTAGCATTTTCTCCAATATGCAACATATTCAAATTATCTTTCTGAAATGAAATGAAGTCATATGCTGTCATAATTGCATCAATTTTTTCCTCAGGCACACCAAATCATAATTCCTTAATGTCATCCTTGATTTTTAGAAATTCAAAGAAATTTCATAGAGACTAATCAGACTTGCATAGCAGTTGGGGAATGATGGTAACATTTTTTTCAACGAGATCTCCTAAAAAGTAACACTTCCAATCCCTCCATAAGGATTCAATTAAAATGTTTTTGATTTTGAGCTTTATCATCTCACAGTGCTGCTTGACCATTCAACATATTGCTAGCTATGATATGAAAAAAGCTAAATAGTGACCATTGCTTTTCAAAGTTCACTTTGCATGCTATCTTTCTCAAAAGTTGCATGGCTAAATGCCGTATTATCTGAAGAAATTTTCAGTTTTATATTTTTGCACATTTTTAAATAAAGTATGGTACTGGCATGCTGATGTATCTCATTGTTGGCCAAAAAAGGGATAGTTTTTCACACTTTTTAAAGCTTAAAAAGCTCTCACGAAACTATCGACAAAAGAGAGTGTGAGTACACAAATATTCTCTGATTTGCCTTCAACTGGCAACTTCATTTTAACATTCCCTCTCTGATTTTCAAATCAAGCTCTCTCACAGGTGCCATTTTATTCACTAGTCTGAAATGAGCAAATGAGAAAAAGCCTAACATATTTATATCCACCTCAAGAGGAAATGTGCAGGACTATTACACAACAGTAAGCTGATCATCAGACAAGAAAATTTTCATAAATAAGTGTGAATGATTCTTTTTTTTTCTTTCCTGCTGAATTGAAATGACTCTAAACTGTTTTATAACACATTTCAGGGGGGGAAAAATTATATATACACACAGTTATTGAGGTTTATTTTTGGAATTTCCTTATGTCTGTGTATGATAATGTCCATAATTGTTCATTAGAAAACAGCTTTTTAATTATGATTAAAATGCAATTTTATTGTTAATTGTCTCAGTACAATTTCACACTTTTAATCAGGAATAGTATGTATATAAATTTATATGTTTAGGACATTCTACATCAAAGTACCACCTATTGAATATTAGTCCACTTGAATCATACATAAGCTTAAAACATACATAATAATTCATTTTGTATTTATTTGTTATTGGTTTTAAATCTGTACTTTATACAATGATAGATAATTACCTGTTCAATTCTGCTGTATAAAAATTTAATATCCTCCTCACTTACTACAAAATTGGGATTACTATGAACAAACAAAATCATTGTACCACATATGTAACTTTTATTATTAAATATGACATTAACAACATTTAAGGCTAAAAGTGAATCATTTTACAACAATATCTAATTATAATGGCTAAAATTTATTCAATGGGATATACTATTTTTAATATTTTATATTAATCCATTTAACTTACTAGAAAATACATAACATAATTTTTTGGCAGTATGGTATTACAAAGAAAAAACAATTTGGATTTAACAGTTTAGGTAAAATCTTACCTGATCATAATTAGTATCGATTCCGATCAAAATAATGCATACATTTCAATCATTCCATAAACTTAAGAGCACACACTAGTCACGCGGTAAAAGCCAAGCGCTAATGTAAAGTCTATGGGGGCGTTCTTTTTGAATATCTCGCTGAAATTTTATAATTTTTACATGTTTTTTTGCACAAGATAGCTGAGGACGATCCACAACCGGCCTAGTTTTTACTTTTTCAGTTTTCATTTCAGATTTTCTCCAAACAATTACTTAAACTTTCGGAACTGGTTTAAACCGGTTCTGAAATTGAAACTATCGTAATATAAAAAATATATAAGCAAAATCGAAAAAGTAAAAACTAGGCCGGTTGTGGATCGCCCTCAGCTATCTTGTGCAAAAAAATCATGCAAAAATATTAAAATTTGAGCGAGATATTCGAAAAGAATGCCCCCATAGACTTTACATTATCATCCGGGTCTTTTGAGTACTTTTTCTGTGAATATTGTGGGCTCTTAATCTAAAAATCACAAGATAAAACCTAAAATACTATATAAACAAAATTAATAAAAAAAAAATGACTAACTCTTTTTATCTTCCGCACCTTTTCAGGCTGAACAGGAGGTGTAGCTGCAGTCATTTGAATTGTTTTAGGCTTGCGCCCTCGTTTTTTAGGAGCAGCCATTTTATTAGCACCAGTCACATTGCTGTCCGTTGTTACAAACTGCTTCTTTTTAGCAGTAGCAGTTGTTGTTGTTGTGCTAGGTATGAAAGAACTGGTCATAGAAGTGGTTACTTCAAAAGTCGGTTCTTGTTTCTTCATACAGAGATCAAGTGGGAATGATAAGTTTTGCTCTTCATCTGTAACACTATCACATACACCTGCAGAGATATCTGTAGGTATTGGTTTAGAATGCACTGGCAAAACTGGAGATGAATGAGCTGGAGTAGGAACTTGTTTCAATGGGTGGTTAAGAGTCACACTACTAGGCAGTGAATTCTTTGGAGTGCCAGAAACTTTCTTGGCCTGAAATATAAACATAATTAACATTTATTAATGTTATTATAAGTATGTCACATAATTATAAAATTAAATATTATACTCTTTCTATGGGAAGCATGACAGATCCCTTTTTTATTTTCAATGTTTAATTCCAAATTTTAATAACATATTTTTCATAAAATATTTTGTAAAATAACACAAGATAGTCGGAATTCATTAAATTAAAGAACTTTCCTTTTTATTAAGGAAATTTAATCAGACTTTGGCTGCACAAAACATTGCTTTAATCCAGTTCTAAAGATTACAGCTAAAAGTATTGTCACTCATAACTTAACTAAACCTACTTAAGGGGAAAAAAAAAAAAAAAAAAAACTGTAAATAAATTAAATGCATAAGATTTAAATAATAAAGACTATGCAATGAGATATTCAAGAATCTAACCTTTAAAAAAAGATGAACAAGTATTTATATCAATCAGCAAATGAACTGATTTTATTTATTTATTTTATTTATTTATTTATTTTTTCTGATTATAAACAAGCAAGAAATGGCTAAAATACTCGTTAGTTTAGATTATTAAAGTATAATTTATGACCAGAATTTATTAACAGAAAAGAAATATAAAATGTAAGAAATTCAAAGATTAGTTTTGAAACAAGCAACCAATTTATTCCACACCTTAAAATCAAAATAATATAACGATAAAATTAAGAGTCTTAAATTAGATAAAGGACAGTGAAAAACATAATTTCTATAAAGCAATAAGATTTTTAAAAAATTATAAATAATTAAATAAAATAAACTAATTGGAATTAGGTAATCACTAAGTAATTATAAATAATCTGTGATCAGCCAATGAAAAATTTGCATGGGAGTTTCAACCATTTAAAAAAATTTTAAACTTTAAACAATTATGCAGACTTAGTTCAAAAATAGCTTCCTCTTAAGGCTGTTCTCAACTGCTTTGATCAACAAGCACAAAACATTTTGACACATTTACAAATTCATTTTTTAACAGAAAGATATAAAATTGGAAAGCCTGACTGTACAAGCGATTCGGAATCTAACTTAGTTTCCCATTTTATGATAATTAAATTACCTATCAAGATAGCAAGTGATTTCAATCATGTGATCATGCAATTTTCTATCTTTGTAAGATTAGTTTTTCCGCTTTGGCCGGGAAATGCTGTTCAAATCGACACTCTGATAGCTTGTTCTGAAAAATCTATTGCATTTGCTAAAAACAGAAAAATGAGTGCTATTAGATAATTTCTGAACAACACTTCCTTGTTTCATGTATTTGTGCACAAAAATAAATTAACTTATGCCACAAAGTTTTCCTTTTTGATTTAAGAACACCCTTATTACATTAACTACCGAGGACCATTTGTGGCATAGCTTGGTCATTCAACTGACATTCCACTGACACCACCTATGCATCATCTGAGATAAATATAAGAATCTAGTGGATCACAGTTCAAGTGTGTTAATTTTAATCCAGTAATAAATGTGTTAACTAAATAATTTGCATTAAAGAATGAAAATAAAATGACTAATACCTGCCAAATATTAAAGAAAATTGGCAATAATATTAGTCTGATTCTGTAAAGTTACTTGTAAGAAAACACAAATAAGTCATGCATTAAATATAAAAAAATAAACAAAACAATCAATAAAATAAAATTATTAAATGAAATCAAGAAAATTACATCAAATAATAAAAAGGAGGATACCTTGATCTAAGTTACCATCTTATTTTATAAACATGTACTACTAATTTTTGAGCTGGATATATCGAAAAGAAAATTACAAAAGTGTATATGAACAATAACTTATATATTTGCACAGGGGACACTTGTATTTTTAGAATTTCTTTCCAAAAAAATACTTAATGTTAAAGGATCGACTTTAAAAAGAATTGTTTACATTTGAAACACTTTAATAAAATAAAATTGTTTACCTATAAAGTCAAAAAAAATAACTCATTTAGAAATTGGAATTTAGAAAATAAATTTAATATTTTTTAAATAACTTGATGCTAGAACAAGTAACTGCTTTTTATTTATACTAATTATACTATCCATACTTTTTGATATCGAAACAACCAATATTTCAGTTTAAAATAGTTCGATTTCACTTCGTTCTGCTGTAAAAACTTCTCTCAATAGTAATTTTAGAAAAAATGCCATTAATTCCTAGCTTTTACTGAAAGTCATTCAATATAATGAAGACTGGTGAAATTCAAGTGTCTTGTACATATGTTTTAAAATTTTTGTTTAAAATAATTAGAATGATGCATAAGACTTTGTATTAAAAAGTCTAACTTTATATAAAAATTTAATTTCAAATTCCAGAAACAGGAAAATATCATTTCATTTCTCAAACTGGGCTGTGGCTTTACATGGGACTGCATAACTAAAATGAGGGTGGTGGTGGTGTGTGTGTGTGGGGGGGGGGGGGGGGGCAAAAATGTAGGCAAAAAAGTTTCCGAACAATTAATAAAAACTATTAATTTTTTTAAAAACTTGTCTAAAATGATAGAAAGTTTTAATTGAGTGACAACCCTTGATAAACAGTAAGTAAGACAGCTAATACATTATTTCTATGGGTACCATTAAAAGAATTGCAATTTTTCTTTTTAAATACCTCTGGCTTAAGTTAAACTATAAATAAATCATTCAGTAAAGCAAGGGGGGGGGGGAGAAGAGAACACATATTAGGAGATTTTGTAAACATCTAAACAGCTGACATTAACATAATTTTTTTTTTTTTTTTTTTTTGAATTATTAAAATCATTTCAATACTTTTTAAAAAATTGTTTTGTTAGTAGTCAAGCTGTAATTTGATTGTTTGGCAAAATACAAAGAAAAAAAAATGCAACAGTTATACAATTTTCCAAACAAAAGAAATCTTGATTTTATTTATATTAATATAACTAAAATAGAATCAGTGAAATAACAGCATGGTCTTTTTCATATCAAGTAATCACTGGACTGGGGAAAATAAATAACAGTTTAAACTTCAGGAGATTGCATTATACATAATTTAAAAACATTTTTGCAAAAGAAAGCAAAAAAAAAAAAAAAAAAAAAAAAAAGACAATGCATTATCTCTAATTTTAGACAACAGTAACAAACTTGAGATAATGGCTGATGTTTTGAACACTTTGACTTTTTGGTATTATTCACAAGCCACAGTACAGCTTCCTACAATAGAGATAAAAATAAAATTGGACTGGCTTCAGATAGAAGACCTTACCTGAGGGGTGGGGGGGTTGGTCTAAAGAAGTGAAAATTCTAAATCTTACTATAAATGAAGTGCATAATTTAGTATTTTGGAGATAAAAGTTACAGATTTTGGTGACAATGGAAAACACATTCTCTTCATTGGAAACTATTCCCAAAAAGTCAGGAACCGCCACGATGAGCGGCCTATTTTCATTTACACCACTACCTATGTCCCGAATACCCCGACTCTCTTTTGCGAAGCGCTGTTGCTGCTAAGTGACCTAGAGCCTCACAAAATGTCTTTACCCACATCCCGAATATTCTGACTCTTTTGCACGATGTGCTGTCGCTGCTAAGTGACAATAACCCCGTCAAATGTCTTTACTTATAACCCGTATGCCTGAGACTCTAAATAGAAAAGGAAAAAAAAAAAAAAAAAAAGACAGAAATTGAAACCAGACAAATTTAAAATAGAAAGTAGACCAATTAAAGACACTGAAAAGCAGTAAGTGGGTGGGTGGGGCGATGAAACTAGTTATCACCTTAACCTACATCATGAATATATTTGTCTCAGAGATAACCTGCAAAACCTACAATGTTACCAATACCCTAAAACTAAAAATCCTAAATTGTCCCAAGTATTGGCATTTGATTGTAATGACCAAATGCAACAGCATATCACTAGACTTAAAATCAGCCCAAAGTTTTCAATTCAATTGAATAATTCAAATGCTATATAAAAAAAACTGCCTTAAATGAAACTTTATGTATGTTATGAAAGAAACATACATGAAGATTTTTTTCCCTTGTCCTTGGGGAGTGCAAAAATTTATCATCTTACAAGACATTTCACAAATGGTGGTTTCCATTGGAGAAGTTGTATCTATATTTATACAGATCAAGCATCTGTGTAGGCAAATATGGATAGAAATTTTGGTTTTGTATCAAAAATTAAATATATAAATGCCACTGACATTTTAATAAAGACATCACAATCCACCAACACTTGCACCACAAAAATAAACAAATTAACAAAAAATAAAAGGAAAAAGGAAAAAGCAGCATAAAATAACCAGATTTAGATGCTATGTTTTGCAATACGATAAAGAATATTAATTTCCTTAAAATTCTCATCATTTGTATTTAGATCTTTGCAAAGATATGAATTAAGTTTACTAAACCTTTTTGTGATAAGCTCTCAAAAGAATGAAAAATAAACAGATTATTTAACTAACTGTTAAAAGAGCTCTTGTTTTATTACATGAACAACTTTTTTTTTTTCTTTTAATCCAAAAAGATTTATAAAACTTAAATTATACTGTTTGTCAGAGTTTTTTGAAAAATCTAAGAATTTAAAACATGTCATTTGAAGAAAACAATTGTAACATTAAATTATCAAACTAAAAATTTTGTTAACAAGCTGAACATTTGAAACAAAAGAGTGGAAAATGGAACTTTGGAAATACTTACAGCTATAAATGATTATTATATATTTATTTGAATGAATATGGACTCACGATTAGGATATCATTACAAACAGTTTCTGAGATGGCCTTAAACACATTCTTACACTTTTATAATACATATTTAAGCAGAATGGCATTTTTAACATTAATATTAAAAAAATCAAACAAGGTGAACTCTGCAAAATATATCGAAGAAGCTCTTTATCTAGCAGTTTCAGGTATTTAGCATTCCATTAAAATGTAAACAAGAACATACAAATTACATAAAAATTCAAGAACATTCACGAATTTTACAATGATAATAGAGATTCAAACTTCCTAGAAGTTTCTGAATATTTTCAAGAAGTGTTTTATGAATTAACTTTCCGATTATTACACTGGAACTTTTCTTTAACACTGTAACTGACTGGAATAATTACTTGGAATTTGTCCCTAATAAATAATAAAATTACATTATTTTCAAATACATTTTTTTATAATTTATTAACAGCAAACATTTAAACATGATTTCTAGATTATATTTGTACATTGGGCTGTGAAATCATTTAGTTGTGTAAATGGGGATTGCAAGCCGAAAAAGTTTGAAAAGCCTTGTTTTTGAAAACCATCATATCCATGTTTGATATCAAGCTCCACATGTTTCAGATTTAGATCTTCATTCAGTTTTCATTAAGCAAAAATTCATTCTGCCAGCTCAAATACATCATTAACCTTTAATTTGTCAGCAAATATAACATCATTCTAATAAAAATATATTTTGTTTGCCAATAATTTAATAACTGCTATATGCAACATCTCCATTCCCTTAGTTTTTAAATCAAAATAAGAGCATTCGTCTTCCTATTTATCCATATTTTTAGTCATGATCCATATTTTTAGTCATGTCTGGTGGTTTCAGGGCAAATTTTATTACCAAAATTTTCTTCTGATACAATTGAAGGTTTTGCTGCAGGAAATTCTGTGTTTTGTTAGATGTTCTTCAGGATAAATATCCAATATTTTCCAAAATAGCTTGAAATGTAGTCCATGTTTTAGACAAATATCAATAATTCCATATAATTTACATCACTTTATAACATTAAATATGGTTAAATGTCTTAAAATAAACAATTTTCTTAAAGTATCAAACATTTTTATGAATACATACTTTGCCATCCTTATTTTTAACTTGAATTAAAGTATTGAAAACATTTCATGATTATGTATAAGTAAAAAACTTAAATGTCACTTTTATTTTTACATAAATTACCTCAATTCTTCAGATTAATAGCAAATTCCTTTTTAGAATTTGACAAAATATTAAAAAAAAAAAAAAAAAAAAAAATATTTTGAATATATTTTTTTGTAATGAGTCTCAAAACAAAAAAATAAAAGCACCCCCCTCCCCCCCCCCCAAAAAAAAAATAAAATAAAATGAATGATCCTTCAACATTTAGTTGACATTTTTTGCTCAAAAAACATATGTCCCAATACAAATGTTGCTCACTATATAGATAATATTTAGGAAAAGATGTAAAAAAGCTCACAATTAACTATGCAATCTCAAGTTTACTTGCACATAAAATTATGGAAAGATTGCATTTTGAATGGTTTCTAACATTTTTCATATAGCATGGGCACTGGCAAAGGAGGCAGAATAGGACTATTGACCTTCTCTGGAATTTGAAATGTAACAAATTTTCTTTTTCTGTCATAATGCTGATGAAAAAGGTAAACATTATTCTTCCCAAGTAGCTTAGAATAAACAATATAAAAAAAAGAACTAAGCATTTTTTGCCAAGGGAGCTTCTGCCCTCTGAACATCTCCATGGAAGATAATATTTGTACAATATGGGTTAAAATTTCATGGGTTAAAAAATCATCTTAAATAACAATTTCAGAATGTCAGAGCTCCCCTGCTAATAAAATAAACATAATATAAAATAAACATAATATAAAATAAACATAATGTAAAATAAGTATAATATAAAATAAACATAATACAAAATAAATAAATAAAACTGTTTTAATTCTCTATTTTGAAAAAATCCAATAGAAGCTTACTTTTGGAACTATTTCTTAAGTTCTTATATTGCTTTTTATATGCATATGTTTAAAAATTGTCTTGGACAGGAGTTTTGATAGATAATTTTTAGTTTAGCTTATTTCAAGTTTATATTTTTCATATAAAAAAAAGAAAAGAAAAAGCCTAGGTTATGGGCTTCAAGTACTTCTGTTTGAAAATCTTGCACCTCCCTGGATTTTGTTCTGCCGGCACCCATGTCATATAGCGTCAAAAATTCTATTGAAACTTACATGTGCTTCAGGTTTCTGGTGGGTGTTATCGAGAGTAGCTTGTGTGAGCTCTTGAACCTTTCGCCTAAGTTCTTGTTGTTGCTTTTTAAGCCTAGCAAGTTCTTTCTGTTGCTTTTCGCGCTCTTCTTCATCACTGGATTCACTAGAGCTGCTGCTAACCATGCCTGAACAATCAGCCTCTGAGCTGCTACTGCTGGAATCCATGTGGCTTTCACTTTCAGAACTAGATTTTTTAGCCTTTTTCTACAAAAATTGTTTGAAATTAAAAATTTTAAATAAAAAATAAAATAAATAAATTTAGAAAAAATAAAATATAATTTCTATTTTTTTTAAAGGCCAATTATATCAAAATGAAATTGTTTCAATGAAAAATACATCAGACCAATTTTAAATGCTTCATTAAAAAGCAATTATGCAAATAGGTGTAAGTGATATTGAGAAAGTCACTTGGTTAGAAAGTGCAGTTAGTAACTCAGACTGATTTTGTAGTATTAACAATACTCTTTTTTTTTTAAATTCATCTAATAGTAATATAGCTTTGATAAAGAAAAGCCTATATTAGAATAAGATGTATCTCTTAATTGTTTTTGCACTCACAAAAAATGTCAACATATTTCCCTACACAGAGCTTCAAAATAAAACCTACTATTATAGAAGAAAACAAAACTACAGCATAATTTATTTTTATTAGTTTGAATTAAATACTAAATGACTAGTGCTTACACTTTTCAATAACATGAAATGTAAACTAAAAAATTTAACATAAACAAAATTAAAGATTTTTACAAAGTGTGTTTTATTATATAAAAATATGGCTTTTAACTTTGTTGCCAGCATTTCTATCTAAATGTTATTTAATTATTGTTCTCAAAAAATTAGAAAACATTTTACTATTGGATGGCAATTTTTACTCATTGGTGTACCAAGAAATCTTTTAGAGATTGTTATTCTTAAGCTAATACAATGGCTCGTATTTCTTTTGAAAACCTTTATTTTTGAAACTTCTTGGGGAGAGAGAACTTAAATTTTTTCTTCGAGTATTCTTATATATATCATCATCATAAATACATATATATGATTCCACATGATTTAAGTAAAATCATTTATTTCAAAAGTACTGAAAATGGTATACTTGATATAATGAATACTTGTAAATTTCCACATTTTTCTTTAAGCAATATATTATTTTAGTATATTTTTTAATTTTATGTATAAACACAGCACAGAAATATGATTTAAAGTTTACGGTCAACTACTCTTTGGAGAAATATTTTTCAGTTTGAGACAAGTACAAAAAGTTCTTATAAAATGATTGCAAATTTTATTAGAAATCCTTTACTGGAATTATAATACTAGCAAACGTATTAAGAATTTCGCAAACATTGTTTTCATATACCTTTCACCTTTGTTTGATAATATAAAGTGGTAGAAATTCATGGAATGTTTTACTCTTTTATAAAATCTAGATTAAATTTAAATTTATTCCAAACATTGAACACTTATTCTGGGGAAAGACAGAGAAACAGAATTTTTTCAACAGTTAAAAACCTAGAGTTGCAGGAAAAGTGGTGCTAACAGTGCCCTTGTTAGAATAGCACTTACAAGGTTCATCAGCACTGTCACATACCAGTACTAATATATACTAATGCACCATCGATCAACAGAAAAAACTAACACAATATTTGCACTAGATGCCAAATAGAGTTGATGAAGTATTGGTAAAATCCTCAACTAATTAGAAGAAAGTTTTGAAATTAAAGTTAACCCCTGTAAAACCAGGCTTGTCATCAATTATAAAGATACAATAGACAAGCAGCAAGATGTTTTCATAAAAAAATTATTTTTCTTTTAATTTGGAGATATTGTATTCCAATGCATAATCAAACATAACATCATTCTAATAGAACAAATTTTTAATTGCTATTGATTTTTTTTATTATTATTATTTAAAAAGCACTAGGATTGATTTTATCATTCTGTCATTTATTGGAATTTTTTTCTTGCAAATTCTCATTAACCATGTTTAGATTGCACATCTGGTGTTTTTGAGACCAACTTCTATTCCAAAATTTTCTTTGATTCAATATTCAATTAAAGTTTTTTCTGGTAAAAAATTTTGGATTTATTTTATTTTCTTCAGAATAAATGTTCAATCACTGGGGAATAGTTTAATATGCAATCTAGATTATGAAAAAAGGATAAAATATTCCATGCATTTGTTAAAATACCCCATGCCTTTTATTATTATGAACACAGTTGAAAGTTACACAAACATAATTTTCAGAAAGAGACCAAATATATTTATATAATACTATTTACAAATAATACATTTGCTCAGTATTATGATGTTTTATTATCAAATTTGAGTGGAATTCACAGTAATTTTTATAAGAACTTGCCATACTCATAACGAACTGAAAATTAAAAAAATATTTAACAAAAAAAACTGATGATTACTATATTTAATATACATTTCTATGCATAATTTTCCATAAATTTTAAAATTATATGGATATGATACCAACTGCTTAAAAAAATTATAAACTTATGAGTGTTCAATTCATATGTGACTTCATTTTCAATAGCTTTGAATGTAGAATTTTTTTTTTTAAAAAGCATTTGAATATATTTTTGAATGACTAATAAATCTTAAATGATATATTAAGTGCACATGCAAAAGTTTATATAAGTTCCAAAAATGAAAGTGTCCCATAGAAATGTCTGCCATTGGAAGTTCAGGATAGTTAACAGGTCATTTTATCCTCCAACCATCCCAAAAATGTTAATTGTCCTAAAATAACATTTAAAATATTAATTAAGTAAAATTTTATCTTATGGTTTGCATAGATTTGCTTATTTTAAATATTTCTGAAAATTAAGCTATAGTAAAAATCTAGTGAATGGAGAGCTATATTATGTGTAGAAGACTATATATACATATATATGATATAGTCACTTAGAGAAGAAAGTTAATCTTGACTTGGTTCTTTTGCATAATTTACAAAACCTTTCTTTTATGCACAAAATAGGAGGGATTTTTTTTTTTCTTACACTTTGTCATGATTAGATTAACCAAACTGATAAGAATTTCATGAAAGGAAAGAAAGAAAAAAAAAACTACAAATAGCTAGATAAAATGAATTTATTTTATTTTTGGAGTGTAAAAAAGGTGCATATACAACATAAGCAAAGTGTCAAAGCAATATTGTGCAACTCCTTTTTTATATATGTTCTACACATGCTAACAAATACAAGAAAAACAAACTTAGAAATGACTGCAAGGAAAAAATAAATTTTAAATAGATTTTTACTTATTTATTTTTTTAAGCATGTTTGACAGAGATTCATGAATGATTCCCAAGAAAGAATAAAGTACATAAAGAATTTCACACAACAGAAGAATAAAACATGCAAAAACATTTACATAGATAATATCATTAATAAACAAATCACTTAAAAGTGAGCATACAATATTTTGCCTAATTTAGTGGGAAAAAAATGTATAAAAAGAATAAATTGCTAGTGTTATACTATAGAAAAAGATAAATACTGTAGCTTATGGTTGCTTTAATAGTATGTTTAAATTTAAAGCACAACTAAACATTAACTATTGTGCACTAAAAACAGAAATTAAAAGTGAAAAAAGAATCAAGTAGAATAACTGCAATCTAGAAAAAACTCTGATAATTTCAAAAGTTGTTTTTAATCATTATGGTGAGCACAACCATTGGTGTACCATTACTCACAGTCAGAACCAAATGTGGTACTACTAACTTCAATTGCCTTACAGACACTAATAGGAAATTAAGAAATAGATTTAACTTTGCTATTGTTATTTGTACCAGAATTGTTATAAGTCAAGGAAATTGAATGCAACTTTTTTCCCAAATACTAAAGCATATAAAATACAATAGTAATTGGTGGCATACCTGAATAGTGTATTTTAATTGCATCATTTAAAAAAAAAAAAAAAAAAAAAAAAAAAAATCAATAAAGTTTTTTTAAAAAATGTTACCTGAAACTAATTTAAATTTCAATATTTTAAGAAGTTATGACATCCTTAAATCCTTTTTCAAATCATGATTCATCCTAATTTCAAAGTTACAGACGCAGAATATACACCAGAATCCTGCACGGATTACCTTGACTCGCAAATTCCATTTTAAATCAATCCACAACCTGACCCAAATTTGCAAAAATTATTTTCTCCAACCCAAACCCGAGGTATTTCAACCTGCACCTGACTCGAACTCTCAATATTTCAACCCACAACCCGATTCCAACCCTTAATGAAATGAAAGTAAATCATGTTTTAATGCTATTATGAAAAACAATCCACAGTTGTATCTCTAACACCATTTCATGTAAAACATAGAAGAATGAACATATCTATGTTTTTAAATATTTAAATATAATAAAACCTCTGAGTAGCACACACTTTAGAATCGTTAAATAGAAACAAATATCGAGTTGGGTTATCCTGAATTATGTTTCTTCAGTTTGGAACAAATCTAATTTTCTTTCTGCAAGTCGGGTTTACACTAAAAAAATTCTTGTGAGTCATGTATAGGTTTTTTGCCACTCATGTTGTTGTTGGGATTTTTACAGAAAGTCAACTTCAACAATGTTTCAAATGGAAATAAATACGTATTTGAAAATGTGTGAGTATATATTCTATTTAATGCATGAGAAATAATATGTGCAAAAGAAATGCGATCATAGATTATTCTTTCTTTAAAAACCATTACTTCTTTTTTTTGTAATATGAAAAATAGTATTAACATTTTGTTTTTGATATACACAAAAACACATGCATTTTATTTTTTATATTTATGTACATTTACTATGTGTGTGTATATTAAGAGGTGCTAAAAAAAATTGTGTGACCCACAAGAGTAAAAAATCAGCCTGAATGCGACCCAAAGCTGAAAGTTAACCTGACCTGCAAGAAAAAGGCAAAAGTCAACCTAATCTGAGCCTGACCAATCCAAAAAAATACTGCACCAACCGAACCCATGGGTTGGGTCAGATTCAGGTATAAGCAGGTAACGTGACCCAATGCAGGACTCTGATATACACACATACCTAGATTTTACTACAATAGATGTTTGGCTAACAACCAAACTTGACGATCGGCTGTATGCATTCATCAGATGAGCTAAAGTTGATGATAGTATTGAAGTGGTTATGATATAAAATTGATAAAACAGAGCAACATATTTAGAATAGTAATTTAGCTGCAACTGACTTTACTGCTTTTCAAATAAATTTCCATTTGTGTTATTTATTTATTTTTTAAGGTAACTGCATAAACGGTTTATTTTCTCTAATTGTTAATATATACATATTTGTTATATGTTAAACACTTTGCAAAAAAAATTATGCTTAGGACTTTTATAGATGCTAAACAGTATGTGGCAAACAATAAAACTAGTCGTTGGGGGCCACCATAATACTTACAAATCATGGATATGCATAATATAATGTATGAAAATAAAACATGAGTATACTATTTATAAAATGCATTGCAATTCTAAAACAAAATGTAAACGTATAGTTAAATATTTTTAATATGCATAGTGATGCTCTGTTAATGAATTGCTGATGAACCCATTTCGACAAATTATATAAAATGGCAAACTACTCAAGTAGTACCAAATTGCATCAAAAAAACATCCTTATAACTCCAAAAAAAAAAAAAATATATATATATATATATTAAGAGCCCACAATAGTCACAGAAAAAGTACACAAAAAGACCCGGATGATCATGTAAAGTCTATGGAAGCGTTCTTTTCTAATATCTCGCTCCAATTTTAATATTTTTGCATGATTTTTTTGCACAAGATAGCTGAGGGCAATCCACAACCGGGCTAGTTTTTACTTTTTCAATTTTTTTTTTTTTTTTCAGATTTTCTTTAAAAAATTACTTTAACTTTTGAAACCGGTTCTGAAACTGAAACTATCGTAATATAAATAATATTTACCAAAATCGAAAAAGTAAAAACTAGCCCGGTTGTGGATTGCCCTCAGCTATCTTGTGCAAAAAAATCATGCAAAAATATTAAAATTTGAGCGAGATATTAGAAAAGAACGCTCCCATAGACTTTACATGGTCATCCGGGTCTTTTTGTGTACTTTTTCTGTGACTATTGTGGGCTCTTAACTAACAATTTACTGCATCGGAAAAGCGTCTCATTTCCAGTTAAAATATATCTTTCTTTGAATTGAAATTTGAATGAAATACAGAGTCATGAAAAATTGAAGAATGTGGAAACCAGGATTACAAATATCTCAGCAACTAATAATCCAATCGACTTTGTTCTTTAAGCAAAATTTGTGTTAATTTATTGCTTTTTATGTCCACTCCTTAAAATAAAAAATTTCAAAATTTTTTATATACCTTTCACCACAACAAATTTTTTGAGAGTCTAAAAAAAAATAATTCTGGATAATTGAGATTACTGATATTAAATAAGCTTTGTTCCATTCTTACATACTAAGTACTTATAAAATTTCAAGTTTCTATCTCAATTTGTTTGGGAGATAGAGCATTTACAGACAGACAGATGGCATTTTTTTTCTTCTAAAAGTATGCTTTTCAGAATCTCCAGTATCGAAAATGTGTAAACCCATCAAAGAATTTTTTTTAATTTTCAAAATGATTGCAAGACTTACCCTATACTACGTATGATGGGTAAGTAAAAAAGATACCAAAAGAGTATAATGATGAATCTGCACTAATATTTTGAAGAAGTAATATTTTCAGTTAACTCCATCAAATCTGTTATCCAATAAGCTATACACTGTTTTAGATGTAAACACTGAAAATTTGGTTAGCATTAACTTTGAGAGAAATTCAAGGTAGTGACAATTTGATCAATGATCGGGATTCAGCTCCCCCCTACCTCTCTTCACACAAACATGCTAATTTTTTAAATTTCAATGAAGTAAAACTTTGTTTTTTCAAATGCAGGGGGTTGATGTTGGTTTTTCTTTTTTTGAGATCCATTTTGTAAAAATTTATTTTATAATGAAAGGTAAAATTCAATTACTCAAATTTGAACTAAGCATTTATTAACAAAAACTTCCTTCAATTCTTTTGCTAAAATTTTCATTTCTGGTTAACTGGTTTTACAAATTATGCATTTTAAAACCTAATCAAATAAAAATAATAAATAGTAATAAGTTTTTATAGAAATAAATTTAATAAAGGGGTTTGTTTTATTAAATTCAATTTTGTGAAGGAGCTTTGTTAAATTCATTTTTGTTTTTTAAAAAAGGGACCTATTTTATTAAATAGATTTTTGTGAAAGAGCCTCAAATAGGACCCAAATTTTACCTAGATCGATCCTTGAAATAAAATAATGCGTTTTGTAAAAAATACATTAGATGATGCGACTGATTTTTTGGATGCAGAAGATATAATTGAATAGATATTTTCTTAAGATTAAGTTCCAGATAAAGAAAGTTTCAGAAGTAATAACATTATAAGCATTACTATCTTAAACTCTATTGAAATCAAAGGCGGTGACAGAGGGAGGGGGGAGGGTCGAAGAGGAGGAATATGCCCCTTAGTCAGGCATACAAAATTCTCTGACTTTTCCAAGTTTTCCCTGAACTTTTTCAGTAAATGTTCAGCTAATACATTTTTTAAAACCATCCACAATGGCTAACTTTAATCTAGGTAAATGTTAGAAGAAAAACATGCCTTATATGAATTTTTCATTTTGATATATAGTTTGGATAAATTTAACCCAAAAATTTTAAAAGGGATGAGTAATTAATTCAAAATCTTTTCATTTAAGACAATAGATATTCTGATGGAAGTAGTATATTGAAAATTCCCTCACTTGTCCCTGATCTTTTCAAATATTTTAAAAACTTTGACATTTCTCAGTTTTTTTTGCTTAAACTTTTTAATTCCATGACTTTTCTCTGTTTCACAGGTTTTGCCTGACCTGTAGGAAACCCATTATTACATTATGCATTTTTAAATTATTATGAATATGTATTTCAAATAATTACGAGCATATAATAATATATGCACATAATAAATCATAATTTCTGTATACATATCAATAAAAAGGAGCAATTTCACTGAATTGAAAACCTTAATATTATTAATTAAAAGGAAGTAATAATATTGAGAAATTCTTATGTTTAGCATTTTTATTTCAAAATATAAAAATCCAAACTACAATAATATGCAAATGCGAGACTCACATAATTTCGGATATGTTGGGGTTTATTTTGATGAATTACCTTTAATTGACTCAGAGTTAAAAGAAAGTGTTATAAATTTTAGTTTTCCATTTAAGGGAGTATTTGAAAAAAAAATATTTTTTTCCAAACTCAACAGCTAGAAATTTTCTGAGACATTATCAGAAGTAAAAACATAAAACTTGTTGAGGTGTTATTTTAGAGATTGTATGATTTCATACTTTGCCCAGTCATTTAGATTTTGATTTAAAAGCAATATTTTCTCAGTATGATCATTTTTTTGTTTACAGATCTCTCACTTTGAAAAATTTGGTTCAAAATGCCAACTTTGGCAACATTTTTTGCAATATTTTCTGTATTTATCAAAAAATATTATGTACAGGGTTGTTATAATTAAAGTTCGCCTATTCAGAAGGCTCTAGAGCCGGTTCTATGGCTCTAAACGAATCAGAATTTCACTAGTACGTAGTTGAAGAGGTGCGCTCTGCGAAAATCGAAAAAAAAATTAGTTAAAATTTTTGTCAGTAGGTGGCGCTGGGTCAATATTTAAGCCGACATTTGCAGATTCCTTTATTTTCGGGGGATTTTTGAAAGATTCTGTATCTAAAGACAGATGTCAGACAATTTCTGATCTGAAAGACAGTATTAGACTTCACATTCGCTCAATCTAATAGGACAATTTACGCAATGTTGGAGAAAGCACAATTCTTAGAATAAAATGCATTATTTAAAATGGCGGAGGATTCATTGAGCATGCGTAATATTATTCTTCGTTATTTCCTCATTGCCGAGCGACATGTTTTATTTTTGTTGATGCAGATTACATCACATGAAATTATATTCATTTTTCTGTATTGTTTGGAGTCATAGATCAGGCTCTAGATCTGTCTAATCAGGTGAACCTAATTAAAACAATTCGCAGTTCGTCGAAGCTTGTTGAAACTTTTAAATTTCTGTGTTTCGTCTGGATTGACAGATATTGATATAATGAATCTGCATACATCACCTTAAATATTGGCGCAGCGCCACCTAGTGACAAAAATTTTGACTAATTTTTTTTCGATTTTCGCAGAGCGCATCTCTTCAACTACGTACTAGTGAAATTTCGTTTCGTTTGGAGCCATAGAACCGGCTCTAGAGCCTTCTGAATAGGCGAACTTTAATTATAACAACCCTGTATTTATCAAAAGCACAGCATACTGTGTAGTTTCTAAATAAGAGAATTCACCGATTTGATGCATTTGAGAGCAAAAATGAATTTTAAAAATAAATCAGAAAATAAGCAGTTTGTATTGGAATATACCCTTAAGTTTTCTATATGATACTACAAGAATTCCAGACTTTAAGATAAAATTATGATAAAAATAATCTTTAAAATAGAATAAAAAACTTAAAATAATGCCGATTGAAAATTAAAAATAAATAAAAATGTTGATGAGAATAGCAGGAAATTAAAGCAACCATGAAAAATCACAAATACTCATAAAAAAAGGTGTATATTTTAAGCAATGAAGATAATGACTCTAAAGATTAAGATTCAATATGTGATATATAAATCAGATATCAGGTACTAGTTTAAATAGGTATTTAAGTTTATAAAAGATTGGAAAGTAGACAAAAAAAAAAAAATATTGCATTTACATAAATAAAATTAACATTACCTCTTTAGGTTGTTTAGATTTCTTTTTTTCGGCCTTGACTTTCTTTCCATTTCTTGCTGCATCTGGCTTTGAAACCTTTGGCTTACTTTTTCTTTTTACAACTTTTTCTGAGGTTACAGCTGATCTGCCTAATATATCACTAACAGTTTCATTGGACTTTTTGGATGACTTTACCAATTTATTCCCTGAGACAGAGGTAACTCCAGAAATTGAGGTGTATATACTATTACAGGTAGATTTATTTTTATCACTGTAAAGAAACAAAAATGTACAAAATAAACTTTGTGAATTTATATTATACTTAGACCAGTAATTGTGACATGAATTAATATTACATTGCTGAAAGACATTTGTAATACCTTATTTTTGAATGATTGATTTCTTTATCAGATTTGTTTTTTGAGGATTTTTTTGGCGCAACTCCTAGTAAATTAGATATAGCACTTGTTTTACACAGAGTTTGAGGGCTGGAAATACCTGTAAGAAAGCAAAATAGAGTTATTTCATCAACCATGCAAATCTACACAGAAAGAAAAACTGCTAAGAATATTTAATTTTTTTTCTTTTTTTAAGCATTTTTTAACGGTTTTATAAATTTGGCATTTCCCCCCCCCTCTTTTTTTGTCACTGCACCATTTTTGATTTTTCTCACTCTATGTACATTGAAACCTATAAAAAGAAGTTAAAATCCACCTGCAAAAATTTTTATCTTTTCAATTAAAGATTAAAATTTGCAGTTTTGCAAAATTTGTATTATATATGAGGATTTTTCAATACAGAATAATCATAATTTTTTTCATTAGCATACTTTATTTCGTACAAATTTACTTTTATGCTCCATTGTTAATTTAATATATAACGAATGTGTGGTAATGTTTTGTTCACTTATTTCTGGTAGTATGTCAGTGATAGCCATGAAAGTTCAGACACTTTTAGTATTGCCTATAGAGCTGATGGAGACTACACACGATGAGCAAATATGCTTTTGCATTTTGAAAATTTTGTTTCGTCTGAAAAAATCATAAGCTGAAGTGTATACTAAGTGATTCATCTCATGTACATGTAACACCACCTACAACATTGAACAACTGCCATGGTGAATGTCGTTTTGTTCGGATATGAGGAGTCTTGAAATTCAAGGCACATAAACATGTCCTGTGTTCCTTTTTCTGTTATCAATGTGTGGGTGATACCCAGAATAACTGCAATATTTTAAAACTTTTCTCATATCTAATGATATTTTTTGATAATAATAGCAATGATATTATGTTAAATTACGTAAGCTCAGTTGCAGGAACTCTCGCACACACGCATATATATAATGAGCAAATATTTCAGAAACTGAACTACTGTAACTCAAGAAAGACAAGAAATATTTATAAATTATATGTCGAAGTGTTTTCTAACTGAGTGAAAATGTAGCTCAGCTATGCATGTGAGTAGGTTCAGAGGCAGTAATAACACACATATAAAAAATGCATACTGTTGTCCTCTTTCCTTTCATAAATGTATAATTTTAAGAAACTGGTATTCTGAATATTATTTTAGTGTATAAAGTATTTTTAAAAAATACAGACACATCCATGGCATTTATTAAAATTTTAAAAACATGATAATTTTGTAAAAATCCCAATTTTCAAAAACCTCTATTTAAAAGCGAAAACAAAAAATTAGATGGATATTTTTACAAATGGATTTTAACTTCTTTTATATTTTGATTTCTGCATATAAATTATGGGTAAAATAAAAATAATAAAAAGATCAAAATTCTGCAAAATGACACCCTAAAGAATTATTCTAAGTAATATATTTAACACATTATACTCAATAATTTAGGACAAAACACTATGTTAGTATTTTGATATTAATTCTTGGTGTATAAACACAAACACACATTTTCATGACACATATACAAACATGAATAACATTATATTTTTCTTACTGAACATTTCATTAAAAAAATAATAATTTTGTAACACATTTATGATTTACTCCTTTTACAGCATAACAAGCTATGAATTTCAATGATAAGATTAAATTAATAAACACATACTTTTTAATTATTTACATTGTGAAAATTTGATGGCATTTCATCATGGCAAAAGAATAAGCACATGCATAATAATAATAATAAAAACTGAACACAATATCTAAAATGTTTATTAATTCACTTTTAAGCAGAAAAATTCTATAAATTTGTTACATTTAAATAACATACACTAAAAATAACTTGAATAAAATGTACAAAAATAATAATAAAGTAAAAACAAATAATAATAAAACAAATTCAATATATAATGAATACAAAATAAAATATTCAAAATAGCTGTACAAGAACTAAAATATGATAACAGCAAAACTAAAATTAAAAAAGCAAGCAGAAAAATAAATTGAAATGTTATGAGTGCAGCAATGCAATTTTATATGAAGAAAAGCAGAACAAAGCAGCAAAAGTCCTCATGCAAAAAACAGCATCATCCTCTCCCCAAGCAAGATATTATACCTGAGGACTGTGTTTCATTCTTTAGTTCAGCTGAAGGAGGTTTGGCATAAAGATGACCCAACACTTCTTCAACTACTGAAATAAAGAAACAAATTAATGTACTAAAATAAAAGAACATTACAGTACATTATATAAATTTATATATTACAAAAGATTTTGGGGGGTTTTTTTTGTGTGTGTGTGTCAGAATTTAGAAATTTAAAAGCAGAGCACTTTATTTTAAAAAATATTCAATAAGTTTTTTACTTGGGTAAAACTGAAAACTTGTGTTTGAGCATTTCTGAAAAATAACCTATTTAAGAATTTTTAACAATGTTTCAGAAGGTTTAAATCTCATACTCATTTTCAAGTTTGTCAGTAGAGAGATTGAATTAGACTTTTCTATTAAAATGAATTTGAGAATGAATGGCAGATTTTGTTGGAAATAAACTATTTCTTTACAAATATGCTTATTTAAAAATAAACAGAAGATTCAATTTTTAAATGTTTTAAAACCAATAATACAATTTTTAATGTAATGCTACAAACATGTTATGATATTCATATCTGTTATAAAACTATAACTCCCTTAATTATCTTATCAAGTGCATTGACAAGAAATGTTACAACTAGCACATAGTATGCTTATGTCTTCCCACTATATGCATATAATGTTATTTGTTCACATCCCAGTACCTCACTAATGGACTTTACTTTTCATAATAATGTTTGTGGGTGTAAAGTTAAAAATCCAATCTTGCTTTAAGTCTTTTTTTTTTTTTTTTTTTTTTTTTTTTTTTTAATTTACCTTTCATTAAAAATTTTAAATTCTGTGTATGTTGGTTGGAAGTACTAGTTAAGCATTTTTATATTTTATCAACATAAATAAAATATATTTATCACACACATATTATGAACAATGAAATGTGTTTATTACTTTGTCTTTTTTTTTTAAAGTTTTTTTTAACTAATTACTGTATTTACTCATATATTTGTAATACTCTCATAATAGTCACAGATTTGTTTTGAAGCAGAAAAATTTGCCATAGCATTTTTCCCTGCATAAAAATTCTTGTCTATTTTTCTTTATTTAGTTAAGGTTCTATTAAACATTTAATGACCTTGATCTCATGAATAAAAAGTCGTTCCTTTATAGTGAAAATAAGGAATAACATACTCAAAATATGAAATGTTGTTTTACTTTTTTTTATTTAATTGTGTGTCATTTAAAAATTATATGGTGATAAAGCATTTTTTTTTTTTTTTTTTTTTGTAACTGATTAAAAGATGTGGTTTGCAACCAATCAGTAAGTTATGAATTTCATTATTTAAAATTTTTATACATTTAATTTTTTAGAATAAGTCACATATTGGGTGTAAATTTTTTTCATGAAATAGACATATCTGGATAAAAGTAAGTGCAATAGACTCCCTCAAATCTGCACAGCTTGGGAACAATGTTGTATGATTTTTAGAATTTTGCGGATTTCTGGTCATTGCTATATTCATATTTTGCAAACAGTAATTTTAATGTAACATTGCAATCAAAATTACAATGAATGCTTGCATTATAGTAAAATATTAAAATAAGTAAACTAAAATGATCAAAAGTAAAATAATTTTTAAATGATTAAATTATCAAAAGTAAACAATGTTTTGTGAAATATGCATAATAATTGAAGACACTTTTTTCTTGAATTATTGAATGAAACTTTCCTCATAAATGTTTCCTATTAATTCACATCAAAATCATAATGTAAGGAAGAATTATTCCATCTCTAGCCAGTCTTAATTACTAAAAAACTTTATTAATACATCAATTTATTTTGTAAAAAAGATTCTAATTACCAGTGATATCAACAATTCTTTGATTTATTTTCAGAAATAAATTTATACTTAATGAAAAACTATGAATTGAATCATATTATTAAAAACATTATATTGCTAAAAATATTATATTAAGTATGTATATTAAAATAATACATACAAAATGATGTGAAACTAAAAAATTCTGTAATTTTGTCTCTACATCAGTTAAATTTTTGAAAAATTCTAAACTACTGTTTAAATTATAAAAAAATAGAAAGAAGGGAAAAAATGCATAAAGCTTGACTGATTAAATCAAAGTTGTGTTTGAAGAAAGAAAAATGTCCACTTTTCAATTATACCACAAATATTAACAAAATAATATTTAAACAAACTTACTTCTTCGAGGAGGTTGCTGTACATTAAGATGAGCAGGAGACACTGATGAACGGCCACAAATTCCTGATCTTCCAAAAGGATCTGAAATTGGCACAACACCACAACCAGGAAATTCGGCACTAGTGGCTATTGGAGAAGCAGCAGACCACCAACTGCATGGACCTGAACCATAATTGAGTAACCAGATACAAAAAATGCATTTGATTCATATGTTTTTTTTTTTTTTTTTTTTTTTTTTTTGCCCTAACCTTTGTTATTATTTATTAAGTAAAATAAATTATTAAGCACTATAAATATATATTATAAATAAGTGGAAGGTTTAAGTTGCAATGAGTTTAGGTTTCAAATTCCATTTGTTTGAAAAACGGCACCAAAAATTAAAAATTACATTTGTATTTCAAAATTAGAATATAATTATTTGATTATTACTTTATTTAATTTACATAAGAAGAAAGTGTTGGATTCATAAAAAATCTTGACTTCCATTTTAATAGATTTATAAATTTTAAGGTGATTTGAATGTTTTTCTGTCCATATGTTAACACAAATATTGTAACCACAGTTACTCAAAAACTAATGTACAGAATTTCCTCAGCCTTAATCTTCACAGAAATCATGATATAAATTGGAGCTTGTTAGATTTTGCTACATGTTGTTCAACAGATAGCAGTACTACATTTGTCGCGAATTAGATTAATATTTATAATTGCTTTAGTGTCCGCACTTTCATGGTGACTCCATGGTCGTGGTTTTATTTTTCGCAGATGCTCACGAGCAATGATAAAAAAGGAGTAGTAGAATTAATTCTGGAATAAAGTTTGTGTTAAGTTTTAAGTGAAATGTTTTTGAAGCTTCATTTTTTTTTTGTAAGATATTTAAATTATTTTTCACACGTAAAACGACGATGTCTATATTATCGGGTAGATTTTATAGCTTCGATTTCGCATTGTTTGCGATATGTGGCGTCCGAACTAATAGGGACGTGTGAAAAGTAACTGTTTTTTATTTGTTATCAGAAGTTGTCATTGAGAAAAAATGGATGCTTTGAAAATCAAAAGAACTCCTCTTAGATCTGGATTTACGAAAACTTATAATGCTTTAAATGAAGCTTTAAACGACGCAACTCCAGATACTAATTTAATAGAGAATTTAATGTGTCAACTGGAAGATAAAAGCACAAGATTGCGAGCTGTAGATGAAGAAATTTTGAATTTTATGTTGACAGAGAAAGTTATAGAAAAAGATTATTCTAAAGAATTTGAAGCTTGCGAAGAGTATACAGAAAAATTTATTGCTATAAAGCAAAAAGTAAAGACATTTTTGGTGAAGCCTATCGAAGAACAACTCCGATCGCAGAATTATACGGATGTTGAAAGAACACTGTCGCGACCACTTCGCTTACCAGAGATAAGTTTACAGCCGTTTGATGGCGATGCAAGATTATGGTTAACCTTTTGGAATTCATTCAGTAAAATTCATGAAGACACCACTTTAGATGACCATTTGAAATTTGTTTATCTTTTACAGGCGATAACGCCGAAATCCAAAGCAGCACAGATAGTAAATAGTTATCCGGTTTCAGCTGATAATTATCCAAAAGTAATTCTACATCTGAAAGAAAGGTTTGGCAGAGAAGATACACTTATTGAGATATATGTTAGAGATCTTCTTCAATTAGTTTTAAATAATAATCAATCATCAAGCAAGAATTTCAATTTATCGTCGTTATATGATAATCTAGAGACAAAACTTAGGTCTCTAGAATCATTAGGTGTCACAGAAGAAAAGTATGCCAGCATACTTTTCCCACTTGTAGAATCTTGTCTACCTGATGATGTCCTTAAAATCTGGGAAAGACAGCGTGAGAAGACTGCTCAAGGTAAGAATCAATTAAATTCTATCCTTGATTTTTTGAAAAATGAAGTTATTGCGGAAGAGCGGGTTCTTTTCGCTCATTCCAATCTTGGTTTTGAAAACCCAAAGAAATATCATAAATGTAATAATGAATATAATTCAATGCCAACTGCCACAGATTTATTTATAAATAATAAGTCTAATAAGAATTTAGTTTAAAAACGTGAAGATTTATGTATATTTTGTGACAAGTGTCACTTATCAGAAAAACGTTTTAAAGCTAGTTCGCTTTCTTTTGATGAGAAACGTAACTTAATTTTGAAGAAAAAAGCTTGCTTTGTTTGCCTGAAGAAAAACCACATTTCACGCAATTGTAACTCTAAAATTAAATGTTCGAATTGTGGTAAAAGACATTTTTCAATATTATGTCAAAATGTTTTAAATGAAGGTGGTAATGTGTCGTTAGAAAGTCATAAACATGAATCAGGGAGTAGTGACACTATTTTAACTACTCAAGCTTCGGATCCTACTGTGTTACTCCAAACTTTGAGTGTCCGTGTAAAGCACAATGGAAAAGAGAAAATCGTGCGTGGAGTTATTGACACAGGATCCGAACGTTCCTATTTATCACGAGATGTAATTAAATATTTGAATTATAAAAGTATTGGTGAAATTAAATTAATTCACACATTATTTGGTAATATTGAAACAAGTGAAACAAAGCATAATAAGTATCGAATTCACTTAAGTAGCATAGACAATAGTTATAAATGTGATATGCATGTTTTAGATGTTCCTGTTATTTGTTCTAAAATACGAAAAGTGCCAACTGGGCCTTGGTTATCAGAATTAAATAAATGTGGCATTAAAATTTCTGATGTTGAAAATAGCTCATGTGAAACCGAAAATGAAATTAAATTATTGATTGGTTCTGATGTGGCTGGAAAATTACTCACCGGAAATATTAAAGTTTTAGAAAGTGGTCCGGTTGCGGTAAAAACCCATTTGGGATGGACTCTAATGGGGAAAATTCCAAGTATTAAATCAGAAACAAATAAGGCTGCTATGATTATTTCATCACTTTGGAACAATTGTTCCGTTGCTGATTTGTGGAAGCAGGATATTATGGGTATAACGGATCCAGTTGAATCCAAAACTAAATCTGAAATTCATGAAGAAACTATGCAGCATTTTAAGAGTAATATAAGAATAGATTCAGAAGGGAGATACGAAGTAGCATTGCCATGGGTGCTAGATAAAGCTTGCTTACCTAACAATAGAGAATTGGCCGAAAAGCGGCTTGCTACAACGAGGAAAAAGTTAATTAATTTAAATAAAATTGAGGTATATAGCGAAGTATTTGATTCGTGGATAAATGCAGGAATAATTGAAAGGGTGGTTGATAATAAAGAAACTAAAGTACATTATTTGCCACACAGACCTGTATTTAAAGAATCGAGTGAAACTACTAAAGTTAGACCAGTTTTTGACGCTTCGGCTCATGTTAAAGGTTCCCCTTCTCTAAATGATTGCCTAGATAAGGGATTAAATTTGATTGAAATGATTCCTTCTATATTGCATCGGTTTCGGAAATATCCTGTTGGTGCAGTATCCGATATAGAGAAGGCATTTCTACAAATTGGTATTAGAGCAGAGGATAGAGACTATCTGAGATTTATATGGGAAAATGGCATAATTTATAGACATAAACGTGTTGTTTTTGGAATCAATTGTAGCCCCTTTTTATTAGCGGCTACTTTGAGACATCATTTAGAAAGTGCGACTGAAAATCTTGCTTCTACAGTAGAAATTTTGAATGAATCGTTATATGTAGATAATTGTGTTTGCAGTTTCAACACAGTTGAAGAATTAAATAAGTTTATATTTGAATCCCAAACGTTACTATTCTCTGCAAAATTTAATCTCAGGGGATGGTTGTCATATTATCCCATTCAAATTATTTCTGAAAATTCAGCAGCTAATGTAACACCAGTATTAGGTTTAAACTGGGATCTGGAAAATGATACCCTATCTTGCAAAATCAGTTCTATTGAGGAAAAACAAATTATTCCCACAAAACGAGCTGTACTTTCATTCGCTCAGAAAGTGTTTGATCCTCTTGGATTTACCTCTCCAGTGACTTTGCTCCCTAAACTTATTCTACAAGAATGCTGGAAGTTAAAAATTAAGTGGGATGAATTACTCCCAACTAATTTGGCTAAACAATTTTTAAAATGGGTGCAAGGATTGAAGATGATTTCTGACATCAAATTGCAGCGATGGATGTATCTTGATAATTATGAAAGTAATGATGTAGGCCTTCACATATTTTGCGATGGAAGCAAACATGCGTATGCTACTTGCATTTTTCTAAGAGTAAAGAGAAAAGATAAAATCCTGGTAACTTTCGTACAGTCACGTGCAAGAGTAGCTCCCCTTAAGAACATAACGATACCCCGGTTGGAGCTTTTAGCATGCTGCATTGGAGCCAGGTTGGGAAGTCGAGTTATATCTGATCTACGAATTCCAAATTTAAAGATATTTTATTGGTGTGACTCAACTACAGCTTTAAGCTGGATAAAGCGAGACGAAAGATGGGGAACATTCGTTTGGAATCGCGTAGAAGAAATCAGATTCTTAACTCAAAAGAACCAATGGCGACACATTGCAGGAAAATTTAATCCGGCAGATATCCCTTCCAGAGATTGTTCGATTGAACAATTTTTACAATTAAGATGGTGGGAGGGACCGGATTGGTTGGCTCAACCTGAATATACTTGGCCTCAAAGTGCTGAAATTCCCGATGAAGAAATTATTAACTCTGAAAAACGGAAAAGTGTCATTTCAGCAATGAACAAGAACACAGAATCTAGTGATTGGTATTATCGACGATTTTCATCTTTTAAGAAAATTATAAGATTGATCGCCTGGATTTTAAGATTCTTAAACAATTTAAGAAATCCTAATTCAAAAGAAGTTTCTGAACTTACGTGTTTGGAATTAGAACAAGCCGAAAGAAAATTGATAATTTTGATTCAGAAAGACAGATTCAACGAGAAAAATAATCAGAAGATACGTAGCTTAAGACCAATCCTAGATGAAGATGGTATTATAAGAGTGAAAACGCAAGTTATTTATAGAGAAGATGCTTTCAATTTTAAATACCCTGTTCTTTTGCCTTCTGACCATCCTGTAGTCCACCGCCTGATCTCTTGGAAACACCAAGATCTTTTGCCTGCAGAAGTGACTCTTATGATGACATCGTTACGAGAAGACTACTGGATCGTAAAAGCTAGAAAAACTATTCGAGCAGTAGTACAGAAATGTGTAGGATGCAGAAGATTTAGTGCCCAAAAGATTCGCCGGAAATTTAGCCTACCTACCGCTGCTTGGTGGGAGCGATTGATACAAATGGTGAAACGCATTCTGAGAAAAGTTCTAGGTAGAGCTTCATTATCCTACGAAGAACTGCTCACAGTGCTCTGTGATTGTGAACAAGTTGTGAATGCTAGACCTCTAACTTATGTTACTGAAGATGTGAACGATCTAGCACCGTTAACACCATCAATGTTTTTACAGGACATAAGATCTTCAGATGTGAGAGATTTTGATGCAATTGACGCGCAAGAATTAAATAACAGAGGTAAGTATAGGCAACATGTTCGAGAACACTTACGTAAGCGATTTCGTATTGAATATTTAGGACAATTGCGCCAGCAAAGTTCTTTGCAAAAGAATGTCAAGCAACTTACCGTTGGTGATGTCGTACTCGTAGAGTCTGATAAGAAACGTGCCTATTGGGCTTTAGCCCGAGTGCAAGAACTTATTTCTGGTAAAGATGGCCACCCAAGAGTTGCACGATTAAAAACTGAAAATGGTGAACTTTTGAGACCTGTCCAAAAACTGTACAATTTAGAGATTCCAAAAGAACTTTCTAGTGATCCAGTATTAAGAACGAGAAGTGGCAGAATAGTGACTGTCCCAAAACGTTATTAACTTTAAATACTGTTTCAACAAAAAACTTTATTCTTATTTTTTAGTATATTTCATAGTGTTAATTTGAATTTGTAATAATATGTTTAATTTTATTTGAATTTTGCAGAAGAAAATGTTTATTTACCTGTTTTGAGAAATGTAATATTGTAAGAATTGTATCTTATCACTGTAATGTAAGTATTAGTCATATTTTATTTTATATTTTATTGTACCCATTGTTGAGTTTAACTGTCGAAAACTCAAGGTGGGAGAATGTCGCGAATTAGATTAATATTTATAATTGCTTTAGTGTCCGCACTTTCATGGTGACTCCATGGTCGTGGTTTTATTTTTCGCAGATGCTCACGAGCAATGATAAAAAAGGAGTAGTAGAATTTATTCTGGAATAAAGTTTGTGTTAAGTTTTAAGTGAAATGTTTTTGAAGCTTCATTTTTTTTTTTTTTTTTGTAAGATATTTAAATTATTTTTCACACGTAAAACGACGATGTCTATATTATCAGGTAGATTTTATAGCTTCGATTTCGCATTGTTTGCGATAATTTGAATCCATACTATTATGTTACATTTTCATGATTTCTGTGATAGCTATATTTTCAAGTCTGGTGAATATTTCAGGAAACTTAATATGCAAGAGGCTAATTATTTAAAAAAATATACTGATTAAATTTTGTGTTTGACCACTCAACAAGGACATTCATATGCTATGTTTTTTGTAGGAAACATCACAGCTGTACCTCAATTTCAATTGCATGGACATACACACTTTAAATTATTGTTTTATAAGATACATTGATCTAATTTTACATTTGAAAATCCAAAAGAGCTGATATGCTGTGCCTCTTATAATTTATAAATATGTACAGTAGACTCCCTCAAATCCGCACTCCTAAAATCTGCAACTCTCTAAAATCCACACATCATTTATGGATGTAAACAATGAAACATTTAGTTCAGATGTAAGCACAAAATTTTACTCTTTTTCAGTTTTATATCAATTCTATACATTTTTTAATGTATAATTTTTGTTAAGGTTATTGAATTTATGTTTTTACATGAAGAAAGAATAATTTATTTCTAAAAAAATCAAGATATTGCTGATATCACTGATAATCACAATCTTACCAAATATATTTATGTATTAATTTTTTTTAGTTATTAAGTCTGGTTAAACCTTAAATAAAGCTTCATTATTTTATTATCCTGATGTGAGTAATCAGTAATATAGTAATTAGTAATGTACTTTTATGAGGCAAGTTTCATGGAATAATTTAGGAAAAATGTATTTCATCTTTATAATAAATATTTAATTGTACATTATTGATTACTAAATTCACCTTTGCTTTTTTAGTATTTTAATCATTTCAAAAATTATCTAAATTTTTATTGTTTTAGTTTATTATTTGTTTTAATATTTTAGTATATTGTAAGCATTTATTATACTTTTGATTTCATTTTTAATTACATTCAAATTAATGTTTAAAAAATGTAAACAAAGCAGTGACCAGAAATGCGCAAAATTCTAAAATCCGCACAACCTCTGGTCCTAAGCTGTGCGGATTTGAAGGAGTTTACTGTATATATAAAAATAATAGCAAAATCAAAGATAGTATACACAATTATGGAACAACATTTTGAATTGCAAATCCTCTCATCATGCATATAAATTGAATCAGCATAAAACATTCTTGCAGGGGTGCAGAAAATGTTTTTACTCCCAACATTTCTCCCAATCCACATAAAAAATTCCCTAAAATTTTACGATATCTTATAAGCTTATATAAATTCTTTAACACTGTAGATATAGATTTTGTTTTCTTCAAAATTCTCAACTTATGCACAGGTACTATTCTGAGATCAATTTTGTGAAGATCGCTTTACAAATCTTTCTATTTCTACTCAAAATTTTTCTGTCTTGGTGAACTTTGTAATTTATTTTTAAAACCTAAATCAATTGTACATTTTTCTGCAAAATTTCCCACAATCCAAGATCTCCAAATCAGACATATTCGTGCAGTCATGAACCTGTAATCTTGAAGTCAAAAAGTGCCTTTTACAATGTATCACTAATTGCAACTCCCTACTTCAAAACATAGAAGAACAAATTGAAAATCAAAAGTATAAGAAATGAACAAAACTGTTAAATGCCAAATAAAAGTATTTCTACAGATGTAATAATTATTTTGTTGAAGTTGTAAATAGCAGAAATGAATAATTTTAACAAATTATTTTAATCTTAAAAATTATTGATGATGGATTTATGAAGACTAATAGTAAAACAATTAGTCAGAGAAAGAGATGTGATAAAAAAAAGGATTTATGATAAGAGTAAATGGGGGGGGGGGGGGGGGGGAGATAACATATCGATTTTTCATTTGACTAAGTAAGGTATTGGGGTTTAACTAGATAATCAAGAAATATTTATGAATGACAAGACATAGTTTGACAGATTAATTTACAGATTCTGAAAAAGTGAAACAATATCATGAATCCAAAATAAAATATGTTAGAAGACATAAGACGAAGACCACTACAAGGTCAAAATGTCACATAAAATATTATGTAAGAGCTTCTGACATGCCTGTTAACAAAAATAGGAAATGTTTTCATAATATTTATTTAAACAATGTTTTTGAAAATTTACTTGTATCTGCTAAATTGTTACTCTTAAGTTTAATTTCAAATGAAAGTAACAATTCCTCATTGAAAATTTTTGTTAAATCTAGCAGAAAAATAAGACAATTTGCTTTATTTACATATTCAGAAAGTCCCAAAATAAGTGGAATGGCAGTAATGTAGAGGAACTCGCACATATATTCCTAATGGCTACATGCATGCCACCAGGGAAAATTCTGCAAAAATACAGTGCAATTTTTTTTTTATTTTTTTTTATAAAATCTTTTTTGCTGGCACTTCTTTCTTTTTAATTTTGGACTTAGGTGAACAGTGTGCAACTGTGAAATTTTGCTTCCTGCTCAGAAAAAATGTTGCAGAAACAATTTATAAAGATGATACTATGGAAAAAACTGAAATTTTGGACATCCTTCATCTTCCAAGAATGGAAGAAAATGTCAAGAAAATCTGTGCAATTGGACTTGAAAACTAACGACACATCATTGAAATAACTGCAGAATTATCAGGTCCAATATGTGACAGATAGGAGACAGTTTGTCCACTATGGCAATGCACCTGCTCACACAGTTTTATCAGTTCACCATCTTTTGACCAAAAATGACATGACTCTTTTGCACCAAGCCTTGTACTCATCTGACTCTGCTCTGAGTGGCATTTTATTGTTCCCTAACGTTTTAATGACTTGAAAAGACATTGTTCTAATGACATAAAAGATATGAAGGGAAAAATTAGGCAAGAATTAGCAGCTATACAAAAAGACGAGTTTGAACAGTGTTTCCAACAATGAAATCATCAATTAGATCAGTATATAAAGTTAAAGAGTTAAAAAGTGTTAAAGAGATTGTTTAAAAAAAAAAAAAAAAGAATTCTGGTTATTTTTACACTTTCTTCCCTTGTAGTAAAACTTGTCAAAACAAAACCAACTTATCATAGAATATGGGCTATAAGTTCCATAGTATGAAATAAATACTACAAAACAACTGTAACTGCTAAAACAAAAGCCCAAATTGTTTTAATATCTCCTATGATTATGCATAAATGTTTAAATTTTTGCTATGAACATTGCTGTATATGAAACCTTAGCTTAAATTTTAATTGCATTAAAAATGAGAATTTTTTTTTAATAGAATATTGGAAATTTCAGTTTTTAAGTTCAGGATTTAATATGAAAATTTAAACTGTTGTAGCATATCTTATACCAATTTTTATAAATACATCATGGATTGATGCACATTTTCACTTTTGAAGCCCATTTATTGAAAAATAAAAATTTTGCAAAATTTATTATGTTTTTGTGAAAAACATCTTAAAATGAAAGATGAAACCCAAATACTCAAATTCAAAGCAAACATCCATTAATAATAACTTCTTTAAATATTTCTATTAGTTATCCTTTCTGGTAAATTTGTTTTGTTTGCAAGTCACACATTTTAAAAACTAACAAAATAAAAATAATTAATAAAGATTATGTGTATCCTGTTTAAATGAATGGATTTTTGGAAAGGCACTTGTTTTAATAAATATACTTTAGTGGTGGGGTTCTAAATAGATCACAAATTTTGCCTGGACCAATCCTTGATTTTACAAACAAAAGGATATTTTTTTAATTAAAAAAACTATTGTATTTTTTTTTTTTTTTAGTGTGAATTTAAAATTTAGTTAATGCAATTTTCCTTTAATATTAAAATAATTTTAGTGGTTCCCAAGAAAAAGGTATATCAACGTCAGTTGCTTTACATGTGATTTTACAACTGTTGTCACCTTCTTAATTAAGGGGACACAATACCTTGAAATTGGTCAAAATATTGATTTTATAATATTAACTGAAAGTTTCTTTGATTGTGAATATTTTGAGTCATTTTTACATACATGACTATAGTATCATGAGATATTGTAAATTTTGATAATAGATCCAGAGCAATTACTCATGCAAATGAAAGCTTTTAACTGATTTTTCTCCCAGTTCATATTTTTACAACTTGCTTGTTCAAAAAATACTAAGGCTTTCTTGCTAATTTTGTTGTAATCTTGATAGTATATGTCCTTCATGGTGTATTTAATATTTTTGTGCAAACATTTAACATTCAAGTTAAAGTTTTTTTTTTTTTTTTTTAATATTTAAATTGAGAGTTTGTTGAATTTTTTTTCATTTCAGAGAAATGAGTTCGGAGAAAAAAACACATTTACACACATTCACTGTAAGGTTCCACAATTCAAACTTTGACTTTTTTTTAAAAACAATGGTTGACGTCGCCAAATAAGAGATAGACTTTTGCCAAGTGGCACGCCCTCGACGGAAAAAAGAGAACTGCGTTCGGGCAGTCGGGGCCGTGGTGTGATTGGAGGAAGTCCAAAAATCTCTCTTCGTGTGTCGCGAAGAAATATTGTTCTAGTGGAACAATAATAATAATATTCATGTAAATGCATAAAACTTTTGTGTTAATGTGACCGTATGTAGCCGTCTTATTTTGTCGTGTCAATAAATGTGGTTCGTCTATGAAATGGTCTCCAAGTTTCAGAGTCCTTCTACATTTAATAATCGTCACAGTGCAAGCAACACAAAGTTTGATGTTTTCCGAATGTTTTTGGGAAAAAGAACGGCGATCGGTATTTTCACATCCCACACATTTAAAAATCTATTCACATTTTCTAATATATATAATATATATATATAATATAATATATATATATATATATATATATATATATATATATATATATATATAATATATATATATATATATAATATATATATATATAATATAATATATATATATAATATATATATAATAATGAATGTGGGAAAAAAAATCGAAGCAAAAATATTCATATTTAAGAAAGTAATACAAAATTTTTTTTCAAGTTAAATATTTTTTCAATTAAATTTTTATAAAATAGACTATTCCACAAGATTTTTTAAATTTTATTTAACTTTTAATATTAAATATTGTGTCACCACATACATTACAATATTATTCAAAATTGAAAGGATGGTTTCAAAAGGTACTGTGTCCCCTTAAGAGACCGCTGCAATGAAATTCCCTGTTCGCAAAATCCCATGTTAAAGTATGGGAAAACTTTGAAGTGTGATGACTTATCATCTAATATACTTATTAAAATAATCTTATGACCATCAGAAAGTATACATCAGATGCTGATGACATGCGTCTTTAAAAATTGTCTCCATAAATTTTAAGTATCTTTATAAAAATGATAATATTTAATCAAATGGAAATATCAAAGTTTATAGGGATTTTTTATATACTTAAAATTTACGGAGACAATTACTAAAATGCATATCATCGGCATCTGAGGTCTACTTTCTGATGATGAAAATGGTATTTTGATAATTTTATTAGGTAATGAGCAATTGCATTTCAAAGTTTTCCCATAGGTTAACATGGAATTTTGCATGTGGAGTTTCACTGCAACGATGCCTTAACACATTAATATTGAATTAAGCATGGGAAATATGCATAAAGCAAATGGTATACCTGAAGAAGATGCAAGCGATGATAAAGCATCAGAAGCAGAATGATGCATGATAGATGAGCAAATTTTACTGCTTGCAGTTTTAGAGGCATTAGTTTCAGCATTAGTATGAGGAATGAGAACAGCATTTCTCCCGAGGACAGAGAAAGCACTTGGAGAATGAGCTAAGTGAGGTAAAGGAGACTGAACAGGAGTCGGAGGTTGAGAGCTGAAGATGGTAGGAGAAGGGGCTAGTAGAATTAGAAGGGAAAATTTAGAAGAGAGAGAAGGAAAACTAAAACTGTTAGCATAGTTAGTACTAAATTCTAGCAGCTGGATGGTGACGATAAATAAAATTAAAGAATAGGAAATATTTATTTCCCTGCACATACTTTTTAAAATTCACCTCAAAAAATAGCTCATGTATAGATAGAAACAAGTAAAGTTTGAATTAATCAGAAACCATAAAAGGAGGAAGAATGGAATAAAATAAATGGAAAAAATAAACAAGAACAGAAACTAACAACCAAACAAAACTATAAAGAAAACAAAAAAAAAAAATTCAAAGATTTCACATAAAATATTTATTATTGGTCAATAATAAATGAATTACAGTAATCCCTTAATATTCATGAGGGTTAATTTCTTAGAAACCTATGTGAAAGTTGAGAATATCTTCTTGTGCATCATAAAAAAGAAGGTAAGATTTTATTATATTCTAAGCAAAAAAAAAAAAAATAATAATAATAATAATAATAATTAATTCAAGCGCAAAAATATATTTATTAAACATTAACTGTACTCTTTTGAGTACACCGTCAATAAATTTGAATAATTATAAAAATATTGTACAAAACTAAAGTGCTAGTTGATAGTTGAAAATATTGATATATGATTTGGCAGAACAGATATCTTTTGTTAAAATTTTTCTAATGTTGCACTTTCGATTTCTCTATTAAATTTGAGATTCTTCACCAGTGAAGGATAGCCTTTCATTGCTTTCTCAGTAAGTTATTGAGATTGTTACTTTAAAATTTCCCATACAATTTTTGCAGAAAAATTTTCACTAGCAATAAAAAATTTTAATTTTAGAAAATTTAGGAATTTTTAGCATGAAGTCATATTTTTGGTTTCTTGGAACTCTTGATCTATATTTTGCTTTACTACGTTAAATTCTTGGAACTTAGACCATACAATATAATGCAGCCGTCTAATGTCAAATAATTTACAAAATTTGTAAAATAAAACAAATTTACTTTGTATAAAAATATTCTTTATGAAACAAAATTTGCGAATAAACAAGTAAAGCATTTGTGAATGTTGAAATGTTCTTATTTTTTTATTTCGGGAATATTAAATTTGTGAATGTTAAAAGATTACTGAACTTAAAATAAATAAATAAATATAAATAAAATAAATAAAGTAACTTAATGCTTGGCATTAAACATAAAATGATAACAAATAATTAATATTTTGTGCCAACCATGTTTAATTTGTATCACATGGAGCAAATATAACCATGCATGTTTACAAACAAAAATAGCTATTACAATAACTGAATGAAACAATAAAGAAATTTGATAATATACTTTTTCAATTTTTTAAAATAAAAGCACTTTTACAAATACATATGTATGGAACAAGGCTGGTTTAAATTACAATTGGTTGAAATATGTAAACAAAACATACATTTTCTGTACTTATGAAACAAAACCTAACTATATAAAATAAAATGGATAACATAACAATAAAATGATTATTTTAAATGATTAAACCAAGAATGCAACAAAACCAGGGTTCTCACTATCACTCACTATTGCATCAAATTATGATAAAATGCCTCATTTGGTAAATGAATAAGAAATGAGATTCGTCAAATTGCACATGCTCAATTTTTTTTGTGTGTGTGTTTTTGTATGTGTGCCAAAACAGTCGAAATTTTTATCTGCATTACTAAAAGATTGATATCACTTTTCATGTCCAATCACACCGTGTCATTTACCTTACTTTATTTATGGAGATACCAACTCAACATCAATTCAGTTTAATAACTGTCAAAGACAGAGAAAGGATTATGAGATAAGTTTTTCTCTAATATCAGTTAATTGTTATCTATGTACTGGCATCATGCCGGTAAAAACACAAATTAAATTACCTGTATTAAGTGCTAAATGGATTAAAGATTTGCCACATTGAAGTTAAACCTTTACCATACAATTTATTACTTGTATGCAAAGTAACATTGACCATACAATTTTTTTATCAGTTAAAGTCGAAATTTCATAGCTTTTAGTGTATATTTTAACAATGGTAAATCAAAGATAGCTGTTTTGAACTTTTATTTAGACTGATGAAAGAATGTTTGAAATGTTTGCATTTTTAAAAGACATTTAGAATTTACATATTTTTGACAGTTTCTGTAGCAAGTAGCAAAATTTTTATTTTATAAGCAGGGGTGCCCAGAGAGGGGTTTGGTGACGCAAAATGCGTCATAGAATTTAGTTTTAGGGGAGAATTTGATAAAAGTACATTTTTTTTGGGAGGGGGGGAGGGGGGAGATTTTTAAATTCTTAATATTTCCCCCTTTTTTTTTACTATTAAAAATGTTCTTGATTTTTTATATCACTTTTAAATTTTTTCAACATTTAATTTCCAGAAATGTTCTTGTATTTTCTTTCTTTAAATTCTAGATAAGGGCTATAAAAATCCATTCTGCTATGCTGAATTCGACATCTTTTGAAGGTGCAGTAGATTATAAGTAGAATATATTTTACAAATGATATTCTGTTTAGGGGGGGGGGGGTCAATGTTAAAGTATGGAGATTTTTTTTTGGGGGGGGGGGAGAGCTTGCGTCTTTGGATTTGGGGGGGATGGTCACCACTGTTTATAAGAAATTATAAAAAAATAGGTATTTAAGAACATATTGAAAAAGATGGGAATATAAAAATAGGTTGAAGATAGATTTTTCAGTGTTTCATGCCAAATCTATTTTGCTTTTTTTTTTTTTTTTTTTTTTTTTTTTTTCATTTAGCTACTGTTTTTTTATTTCTTATTCACCAAATTGCTAATGTTGGTCAAAAGCCAGCGAGAACCCTGAACAGAATCCATCAATACTTAAATAAATACATTAACAAATGAATAAAAAACTAGTGAAATTTTAAATACATGAAATTATAAAGAGAACAAGGGGGGGGGGGGATATATAATCATTTTTAATAACACACAAATATAGAAAATGAAATAATGTATATGTGTTTCATATCATGCTGAAGTATAAGATATTAAATAAAAATGATAAATTGTGAATAAAATTATATAACAACTTATATATCAACGGATTTTTTATACAAAAAAGTTATCAAACCATAATTATTACAAGTAAAAAACATATTAAAAAATGAATTAAGCTTAATTTATAGCTCTCAATCTATTATTCTTAAGATAATCTTAATTTTTAATATCACAACATATATTTGCATTTGAAATTATGATTTTTTTTAAAAGTATGACTATGATAAAATCCTATGGATAACCAAATGTTCACATGAAAAAAAAAAAAAAAAAGTAAAATAAGGTAATATTAAGCCTTATTTGATACAAAAAATAATACTGCACTTAAAAGCAAAATTTGTAGTCTGGAAACAGCTGACATCAAAAGTCCAGTCATCACAGATAATAAAAAAATTATGTAAATTGATAGTAAAAAATCATACAAACAAAATAAGCTAGATATGACCAGGTTAGGCAAGTTGGAAATATGTTCAATTAAATTATTTATTATTAAAAAGCTATAATGTTTTGCCATCATCGCAGATATTGACCACTTTTACATCATTTTACAGGAAATTTAATATTCTTCCAGAGGGGGGAAAAAAGAAAGCTTTATTTTGTTGGAAAAGACTGCCATACCAATTTTTAAAAGCAAAAAGTGCTAAAATTTCACATTTATTTTGATTTGAATTTTTATCGGTGGCTACTTTATTTCATGTCTGGATGTTGGCCAAGTATACACTTTTTGCAATAATCACAAATCATTATAGCTTTTTAATGACAATTTAATTAAACTTGTTTGTGGCTTAATCATACCTAGCTCATTTGTTCGTATGGTTTTTTACTATTGACTCTCATTAAAATAAAATCTTAATTCTGTGATGATAAGACTTTTCAATGTCCCCGGATCCTCGACTCTTAGACTCCAATGTTTATTAAAATGCATGTAATGGTATTTTCATACATAAAACATGTATCAGGACTAATTAAAAGCTTTAAAATATTAAATTTTACTTATTAGAAGGAAGTTTTTCTCTTGTATTACTTTGTGATACTTAATTGTTCTGTGATAAGTATTCCATAGCCGTCAACCTTTTTTTTTTTTTTTTTTTTTTAAATCAGATATTTATAAAATGTGTTATAAATTCAGAATAATTTTAAATGATAATATAATCCAAGGGATAAGATTAGTTACTGTAGTTTCAAAGTTTAGTATTGATTACATTAAAATATCATAGATTACATTGAAAAAAAGAATTAAAAAAAAAATAATAGTTGCACTTTTTGATTGATAGAATCTGAACTTGCATAATGTTTCACAGAGGAGGGGAAAACAAAGTTTAAAAATTTGAACTGCTTTTCAATTTTCATAAAAATTGTATAATTGGAATGAAATTGTTCTTACAAAAACCTGTTTTAGTTTATGAATTTCTTAATTCTAAAAATTTTTAAGCATCTAACAGAAAACCTTTATGAAATAACAGAGGTTTTTATAAGAAATAAAATACAAGTCCAAAACATACCTAGTAAACTAGCTGTATCAAAAATACCCTTAGATGGGGGTCGAGGACTTTGTTCAGCATTATCCATAACACAAATCCAAATTTACCTGGATAAAGATGAAAATTGAAATCATTGAGGTATTTCAAAAGAAATTACAAGCAAATAATAATAATAATAAAAAAAACATATAAATTTAAATATATATACAAAAAAATAAATAGCTTAAAAAAAAAAAAAACTGAAAAATTAATAAATTAAAAGTATTTGTAAATAATATAAACAAATAATAAAAGTTTAAGAATGTTCAGTTATTTAATAATAATTTAACAACTAATTTTTTTTCTAATTTTGAAAACAAAAACTATTTGGATGAAAAATTTTCGCATTTCAAATATCTATAAGTTCAATCATAAGTATATTTAAAAAATAAATAAATGATATAGAATTTATAATGAGTCAAAAAAAAAAAAAAAAAAAAAAAAAAAAAAAAAAATTAAAAAAAATAACATATTACTGAAGATCTCCATTAAGTGCATACTCAGAAAGATCTGAAAATATATTTCAGAATGTTCTTCCCATGTGGATATGTATAAAAATAATAATAAATTCATTTCCTTGGTGATTTATCACTTTTTGGTTACGTATAATTAAACAAAACGGTCAAGAGCGAATTAAACACTGATTTAACAAGCAATTTTAAAATGCATTAAAATTGCTTGTATTTGGTTAAGAAATATATCACTTGAAAAACCCTATAACATGTTTGTCCCTTTGCACCAAATATTTGAATTTTTTCAGATTTTCTAATTGGAGTTCTGCAATTAAATTTGAGAGTCTTTATTACAAAAGCAGTTTCATTATTATTATTATTATTATTTTTTTTTTTTTTTTCACAATATTCTGTGTATGTGCTGTAAGGGCACCTTCTTTGTAAGAATAAAAAGCTATAAGAAAAGTTAAAAGTCCTTCCAGCATGTGTTGGGAGAAAGGTAACTTTCATATTCCTTGTTTTTTTTTTTTAAATATAGCTTATTTTACTCAAACACATGAAGTTAAAATTAGTGCAACTCGATTAGATTATTCAATAAAAATTCTTTATTTCATAATTTTAATATTTTGCAAATTTTACTCAAATTTTAAGAAGTTAAAATGCAATGAACCTATAAAAGAAACTTCATCAATACTGAATTTGAATGAGAATTGCACCAAAATAGTAGCTATAGCCAGATTTGCATCATTTATGGTTGCTTAATTTTTACTGCTAAACTTGGATATTTCGCCAGTTTTTTGGTTGTCAAATTTGGCGATATTTTGCCAAGTATTGCCAACCTTGGCAAAAATTAGAAGTTAACATTCACTAATACTCATAAATTAATACCTGACTTTTTTTTTTCATTGTTGTCTTGTTTCAAAATGTCAACCACACTAGAATTTTAAACTACTATATCTCAACCATTTTTTAAATTAGAGAAAAAAATAAAAAATACCCCAGAATCCTTGTGTCAAGGCCTAACATAGCTTAATCATAAAATAAATTTGGATTTTTTAAAATTTTTGTGAATTTTTTTTTAGTTTTAAATATTTAAATGGCTGCCATTTTGAAAAAAGATGGCATGTGAAGCTGACTAACAACCTCGATCAAGACATTGGTATGTAAAACACATGCAATTATTATCATACAATTGCTTAATAAATACGAGAGTTATCTAGGGCCGTAGCTAGAAGTGAACAATAGGGGGGTTTCATTTTTTTTTTCTCTCTCTAATACAGAAAGATAAATAGTGCATATTCACATTGTAGGTACTATGTTTCTTATAAAACTGTTGTTATAACTTCATTTTATGCTAAGCTCAGGAACAAAATTTTTTTTCAGCAATGTGCAACACAAATAGAAACTTTAGAAACAGTAGCAGAACTTAACAAATGCACTTCTTCTAATCCCTCGCATTTATTACAGGCACTCGAACCTTCCAAGTATTTGTAATTAACATAAAAGGAAAGTACTTTTTTAAATAAGTCATAAATTGCCGAAAGGGAGAGAAAATCTACTTCCGCACTATTTTTTTTTTTTTTTTTTTTTTTCATGCTCCTAAGGCAAAAATAGCATCTTTCGCGATTTTTTGACGAAATTTGTTCTTTTTGTCATCTATTAACAAAATTTACATTTTTTGCAATCTTTTAATGAAATTTGAAATTTTTTTTTGATGAAATTCATTGTTTTTTCATGAAACTTGGACGAAATTCGCACTTTTTTTCATACCATTGACAAAATGTGTTTTTTCATGTTCCTTTGACAAAATTCGCATTTTTCCTGCAATGAAATTGACAATTTTTCTTCAAACAATTGGCAAATTTTTTTTTTTTTTTTTTTTTTTTTTTTTTGCGACCATTTGTTGAAATTCGCAATACATTTTATGCCCAAATTTTCAAACTTATGACCAATTTTTTTTTTTTTTAAATTTTTGAAAAAATTGGAACAGAATTATCCTTGATTTATAGTGTAACGGAAATCCGAACGTCCTAAATCGCATGGGGTGTGGAGTGGACTATATGACTATAGCACACAACAAATAATTTTTAGTGAACTTTTTTTAATCTAAATTTTCAGAGTTGAAAAATAATCAGTAGACTTTCTCAAGAGTCTGCGACGTGCGTCACAGCGTTGCGTCGATTCTGCACCTGAGGTGCTAAGAAAAGTATACAATGATGAAAATTTTGAGTGTATAACTGGTGCAAAATTAAACATCATATTTGCTTCATATGTACAAATAGGATGAGGTAGTGTTGAAACATAAGTACAATTTAGTAACTCTGCAAAAATGTGAAAGAGTCTCAAAACTAAATTAAATTTTTAACAGAATTTCCTTTGAATTTCTGGAATAGAAATTCATTCAATGACGTTGGAATCTTTTCAAGAGGGGGTCAAAATATTTTAGGGGGAGCTGAGCCGCCCATAGCACCTTCTTAGCTATGGCCCTGGAGTTATCATATGACATAAATCATATATATAAGTCAACATTTGGACGGAGGGTGGTTTCAGGGTCTGGGGGTCATGATCGGTAAAAATATGTACCAAAATTTTCCGAAAGTGTTGTACTCCAGACGGCTGCAATAGGTAACTTTTTACTTTTTGTAATAAAAGCTACCAAAAAATTAGAACCACATTACAGAAAATCGAAAAAAAAAAAAAAAAAAAAAAAAATGAAGATCCTTAAGTTACAATGTAAATAGCAAGCTATTACACCAGGAGCATATTAAAGAGGTAGGTTATTATTAAATATGTATAAACATCCATGTGGCATGGAATGCATGACAATATGCAACATAAAGTAGTAAGTAGAAGAAAGAATACAACAATATAGTGGGCATTGCAGATTATTTCAGACTTTGCAAATTAACAGTTAAAAAAAGAAATAGTTAAGTTTTGCTTTATGTTTTTAAATCATAGTGTTTTAAATTTTCATTCTAAATGAAACTTTTGTTCATTATACAGGCTACTATCATTATAAATGGCTTTGTCTAGCCTTATTGGAATTGACAGAGAAGATTGATTTTCAATGCTTATGCTGCAGACTGACACAGCAAACTCTGCTTTTAGAGCAATGCATGCAAAAAAGCAAAAATTAAGCCACAAAATTAACAAAAAAAATTAGCCTTATCCTTCTCACCATCACAAACTGATATGTCCCTTCACTAAGCTTTAAGTTTCAATGCAAAAGAAGCATTTTTTGATTAATATAATTCTACAGCTATAATCCAGTTTTGAAAGATTAAATTAAAATTAATACTCTTAAAGATTATATTCTAATAATACATAATTTTTTGTATATGACATTGAAAAATTGAGCTTTTTTCAGCTTTCTAAAAATTACACAGAAAACAGCATTACGATAGCTCTTTTGCTTGTCAATCAATGAATTAACATTAAAAAACAACAAAAAACAGAATTGTGCATAAATTATAAGCCCCCACACACTTAGTTGTAACTTTAAATTTATAGCTTTTTTTAAATATATATATGTTAACATAAAATAAATGTATAATAATAATTTAACCATATCAGTGATGTGTGATGTAATCATTTTATAAAAGAAAAATGTGTTACATTAATCCTCTGCCTACCAGATGGGTCCAATGGACCTGACAGATACATTCAAAATGATTTTAGAAAGACTTAAAATTTTGTAAATATATTACTTATTTACATACTTACAGAATTTTCAAATACTTTTTCATAAGAAAAATCATATTGAATGTACTGGTTGGATACATTGAACCAATTTGGCAGGTAGAGAACAAATTAATCATATTACTAATGTAGATATTTTAATTTATAACAGAATTATTGAAATAATTCATCAACAGTAATAATACTCACACCATTTGCATCAGGCTCATCCTCATCAAATTGGTTTGTGATAACTGAAATATGAAATAAAAAATTTGGAGTTTAATCATATGAAGGGAGTTTGGAAAATACATCAATTTTGGTTTTAACATTTACTGTTGCATGTTCTTATCGCTGCTTGCTGTTAAATTTTGATTTAAATTTTAAGACATTAAAAAAAGCTCTAACACGAAATCTGCAAAATTAATTTTGAAATCAGTGACGTTTCACAAATTTTTCCTTCAAACTTGACTAAATCTCATTCCTGCACAATTTAAAACATATAAATGCATTATTTTTTAATAAGAATATTGCTATTCTTAATAAATAATTTTAATTCCGTCATATACTAAAACTAGCACATTAGTAATATGATTAATGTATTTACATTGCTAAAATTTTTTCAGTTGAGTTAGTTACAGGCAAATATTAAAAAATATGGGGATAGCTATGTTTGAGAATGGGGAGCTAAGAATGAAAATTAAAGTTCATACATTGATGATATAGGTGGGTCAGACTTAATGAAAATATTTAAGAAATTCTTGAAAATTCTATGGCTTTGGCAATCAGATTTACAATTAACAATATTAATTAATTAAAAAAAAATCTGAATGTCCTGTGATACACAAGTCTAAATATTTCAACATTTTTAATAAAAATAAAATAAAATTAGATTTTTTTTCCCCCTAAAAGGAGTAAATAACCTAATATTGCTAAGTCTATTGTCATAGAAAAGCAGGAGGGGGGGGGGAAGAAATGCAGAATAGCAGCTTCATTGTATTAAATTTATAAGAACTAAACAAGTCCTAAATATCATAATGTTTAAGTATAATCAAAAATACTGTACTTTGATTACTGAATAAATGTACAGAATAATTAAAGTTCACAAAATAAATTAAGTAACACACTGTTTTGACAATATAGTAAAGCCCAGGAACAAATTAAAGTACGTGCACAGGCTTCAGACAAGACATAAATACTATTTTTTTGCATAGTAATCATCCCCTTATTTAATGCCACCTAGCACAAAGTTCAAGACAGGAGATGGGCAATGCAGATTTTCTTTTCTCTTTTGAAGATTCTTCTTCCATTATACCTTTATTTCGCTTTAAATTATGTTTAACTCTTTATTATTTAATGCAAAATTTCAAGATTATTATTAATAAATATGGAAAAAATGCTTGCAGGTAAGTGATTATTTAATTAATTAATGTTTCAATTGTAAAATATTTTACTTGCAGATTATTTTCTGCCACTGAATTATCTATCATACACACTTGGGGATTTTTCTGCTACTGGGTTGAGATTCCGAAACTCATAGAGCAAATTAACAAGAATTTTTCATCTTATGCAAAAGTTATAAAATTAATTTATAAGGAAAAATAATTACAAAATGAATAATTTACATTGAATTTATCATAACTCTCAGCAAATTAATAAAATTCTTTTCCTAAAAATTTTGCTCCAATCTTCACAGGTTATAGCAAGATTATGGACAATTTAAACATTACAAAATTATGCTTTAAGTTTTTAAAGTTAAATTGTGGAATCAATAATAAGTGCAGAAGATACTTTACCTTCCTGATGTATTTCTATGGCAGTTGTGTACAGCCATGGACTCTAAAAAAAAAAGAAAGAAAAAAATGTATATTCTTTTTTAATGGTAGATGTTTAAGCAGCACAAATGAATATCATAAAATTACAGAACAGTTAAAGTATGTATGTATGTAATAAAGGTCTCATTTTATATGACAATATATAGAAATCATTTATGTAAAAAGATGACACTACTAAAATATGAACATGGTTACAATTATTTAATCAAAACTAAAAAAAAAGTTAAAGAACTTAAACAACTTTAAATTTAGGATCTTTAATATTACCATTCATTTTTTCCCCTATTCCCTTTCTAATTAAGATGCATACATACTTTAATTACAGCTTTGACAAATTTAAACTATGAACAAAAATATTAAATCTTGTATAACTTCATTAAAAAAAACCAATTAATTAAACCATAGATAGTGCTTGCAAGAAGAAAAATATACAAGTTTTTAGAGAAAAGCTGAATAAATATTTGCAATTACAAATATTAAAATATTTTTAAAAAATGCTATCATTGAACAAAAAATGTTTGCAATATTTAAAAAGAAAAAACGATGGAAAATTTTTATTAATTGGAATATATAAGAAATGAAAATGATACAAGCATAACAAATGTGATAATTTATTCAAAAATATGAATATTTAATTTTCACACATTACCCAAAATTACAGAATGCATATGAGGATTAAAATTTTAAGAAAAAAAAATCTCATAAAAAATATATTTAATACTTTTAACGATTCATCACGTTTTGAAACAGAAGACAGGTGTTAGGTTTTATTTTATTTATTTATTTATTTATTTTTTTTTTTATTTTATATTGAACAAAACATATTCAATAAGAGGAAGAAAGAAAAAAAAAAGAAAAAAAGAATCAGAATAGCAAAAACCCAGTCATAGACAAGAAATCAATTCTTACTGCTGAAAAATATTATGATCAACTGTTAGAATTTCTAAAATAAAAATCAGGAAAATTTCGAAAAAACCCATAATCTTCAGCTTTAACTGAGATACAGCAGACTCCCACAAACGTGCACAGCTTGAGATCAGAGGTTGTGCAAATTTCTATTGTTGTTTTGTTTACATTTTTTTAAACAGTTGTTCAAATGTAGTAATGCAATTAAAATTATAATGAATGATTGAAATATAATATTAAAATATTTAAGTAAACTAATAAACTAAAATGATAAAAAGGGAAATAATTAAAAAAATATTAAGTAAAATTCAAGTAAATAATTAACTATGTCTAATTAAATATGCTTAATAAAGATGATATACATTTTCCTTGAAGTATTCAATGAAAGTTTTCTCATAAAAGTACTCTATTAATTCACAATCAAATCATAAAGTAAGGAAGGTTTATTTTAGGTTTAGCCAGTTTTGATAACCAAATAAGCCTAATATAAATATATATTTGGTGAAAAGATTACAATGACCAGTGATACAGCAAGTTCAATTATATTAAAGAGAATAATAACATATTAGATGAAATGGAATGATTATAAAAGTAAAAAATTGTGTAATTTTTTCCATAAATCTGAACTGAAAGTTTCATTGTTTATATCTGTGATGATGTGTGAATTTCAGGCATTTGTGGATTTTAGAGAGTCTACTGCATTATATGGAGAATTCATACAAGGGTTCGCCCCTCTCCTCCCAAAATATAAAGAAAGAAAAGAAAAATGTCTTGGGAAAAAGTAGATATAAATTTTTGTACTATCAAACCAATCAAAATTCTAAAATGTAGAAAATTAAACAAAGAGGAAAAAAATTTATAAAAAGAAGAAATAGAAGTCGAGCACAGATTTGTTGAAATGCGATTGGTCCACAGTTTTCCAATTTCATTGGCAAATAATTTATTTTGGCTGTCTTGTCACGATTTAGTAGTAGGTATACAGTAATATATGCCATATACCTTCCAATTTTTTAAGAACCACTCAATACTAGGTTTCTTGCATAAAGCTATAATGTATTCCTCACCTTATAGCAATTATCCTCTAGTCATTTTATGACTATACCACTGCCTCTTGCTTATGTTGCCTAATATTTAGCTATTGATTGAGTCAATAATTAGAATTGTGTTCAAGACAACAGCTGGATGATGGTTGGGCTACAGACAAAACTCTATTTGAGCCAATGATTGACTGATGGCTAAAATAATGAACAGAATATATTATAAGCCATCAATTGACTGATTGTTGGAAAAAGCATAAATTGCTAATATGCTAACACTTGCATCTAGAGTCATAACTGAAAACATATAAATAGACCCCATTTTAATTCACTTTAATTGATTTGCTGACTTCCTTTCAATTATTTTTACATTTTATGCATCTAGAATTAGTGATTAAAATGGCTTATAATTTAATTTCTTTGACTTAAGTAAATTTTAATAATTTTCTTTGACCCTAACTGATAGTTATAATGCTTATTAAGAAAAAAAAATGGGACTTAAGACTTAGAAACATTTTTTTAAGTAAATTTCATTAAATTTTAAGTTCTAAGAGTATACACACTATTTGACATGCAAAATCTACTTCAAAAACAATTATATTTATAACTAATTATATCTATAACATCTCCTCAATGAAATATACAAAATACAAACTTAAAATATTTTTATTTAAAAAAAATCACTTTAATTAATGTACATCAAAATAAAAAGTAATAAATTTAAATCTATTTCGAATTTGATTAAAATTAACTTTTTGAGTATTTCTATCAACATCTCATGCTTTTGAGGTTTTTTCAAGGCTATGTTTTAAAACAAGCGAAACCAGGAAGAAAATGTTAAAAATGCATTACATTTTAACAAATAGAGCACTTAAAAAAAAAAAAAGTTCAACTTCAAGGGTTTTTTTTTTTTTTTCCCACGAAATTAATTTGCATCCTGGCATTTTTTAGCATCAGAAAAAGTCATTATGTTAGAATACATGCTTTTTAAAAACATGTGAGTTTGATATGGGCCTGAGACTCGAGTGCAAATATTTTTGGAACTCTGTTCTCTCTCTCTCTCTCTTTATACATATATATCTTGAGTACATTGCACCTAGTACTACCGTACCAGTCCTTTTCCTTATGGTCTGCCTTGGTTAGGATTACCAACTGTCTGGTTTCTGAACAGACAATAAAATTTTAAAGCAATTTCTGTGGATCTGATTCTGTAAATGATACCAGATGCCATCCACATAATTTGGAATTCTTTAAACTTTGGAGGGAAAAATAACAATAAATTTTACACTTCAGCAGTTTATTTTTTGCCCTCATTTGATCTGATTTTTCTTCTCAAGACAGATTCAGAGAAAACATGTTTAAAAATTTAAAAACTAAAAAACTTAAATAATAATAAACAGGGGGCTGTCCAGACTTTTCTCACAGGGTCCTGTTTTTGTGAAATTGTGAATTTTTTTCTTATGTGAAAATTCTAGTCAGAATTTTGTGAATTTATTTTTCATACATAAAAAGCTAAGTAATATGCCCTTAATGATTTCAACTGCTTATTTACAAGCCAGATTTTATTATCAAATGATTAAATTTATGAGAAGTTCAATTTAAATTTGAAAAAAATCTGTGAAATGTCTATTTAAGAGACAAATAATTTTGTGAAGGGTCCTGTTTGGGGATAAAAAATTTTGTGATATGTCCTGTTTTAAGATAAATTATTTTGTGAAGGGTCCTTTAAAGGAAGCAAAATTTTCCTAAACATATCCCTGATAAATAAGTTGAAACAAAGACAAATTTAACATGTTTATATAAATGTTGGGATTATGAGATGACACAGCAGCTAAAAACAAATAAAATAAAATAAAAACAAATAAATAAATAAAAAGTATTGCTGTAAATTTTTCTTCTGGTCCTTTTTCAGTATTATTGGCTGTTAAATTTAGTGATTTAGTTATTAGGATGAGCGAAGCGAATCCTCTACTAGTCCACTCAAATTACAATTTGTCGTACGCTTTACAAAAAAACTATTCAATATTTTAACTTCAAATTAAACACAAAAATAAATTATGATCTGTAGATTTGCAGAATATAATTTTTTTATAGTAAAACGTTAAAAAAATTATTATTTTAATTAATTTATTTTACATGCATTTCCAATACGGACGCATTTTAGCAAATAATTAAAAAATGAAACGCGTATATTTTCAGAAAAAAAAGTTTAAATCATGGAGTAAATAATTATAGATAGAATCATGATTAATTTATTAAATAAAACATGTTTTCATTATCCCGCAAAATCGTTTGCACAGATGACACTTAAACATTTTAAAAGAATTGTATTATGGATTTTTTTTTTTTTTTTTTTTTGTAAACTGGCAACAAAATAATTGTAAACAAATAAAATTAATTCTTAAATTTGTTATATAAATGAAAAATTAAAAGATCTGCGTGAAGTTGTTGGTTCAAGCTCTTTATAAATATTTTTGCGAAGGTCGTATTGTGGCTAAATAATATCGACTCATTAATCAGAAGGATTTTATAGAAAAATAAGACTTTAATAAGTTCGCAAACACAACAATAATTATTCGTGAAAACGTCACTGCGAGAATGAGAGAGCGCTTCGTTAAAAGGTAATTCCATTACTTGAGTTGCCATTCGCAGAAAGTAAAAAGTTCTCCTACGCGGAGAGAATTACAGCAATTCTCATACGCTAACATGTATAAAAACGAAGAAATTAAAATAAAATGTTTTACAGTTAAAAATTCATAGTATCAACGAAAGCAGATTTCAAATGTTTTTTCCAGAAAATAGGATTTTGAAGAAGTAACTTTCTTCAAGCTTTCTTCAAATATATTATTCTAAAATAGCTATCAAAGATTATCGGATGTTGATTACAAAGATTGGAAACATGCATATTTCAAACAATTAAAAAACACCAGTGACTACTTGAAATTGTAAAAACATCTTTAAAAGAGCTTTTAGTTGAAAATTTAAAAAGAATTTGTAAAAGTTTGCTTCGAAAATATCTTATTATGCCAGTTTTACATCATAAATAAAAAATTAAAATGCGCCAAAACATAAAATAACGTTTTTGTTTAATAAAGATGCAAAAATAATAATAAAAAAAATATTGTTACTTTCAAATATCTGTTTTATAAAATAATGCTTCGCGAATCCAAACAAAGCATGGCTTTTGCTAGTATATATAAAGTTTCCCGAAAAAAGAACAGAAAAGAAAGAAAGAAAATGACAACCCTGGGAGAGAAGGGTACTAAATAAGGATACATATAATTTTTTTTTAATTTTAGAATATTCTTAAACACTTGAATTTAAAATTTCCTATTTCCAGATTTTTTTTTTAACTAATAGTATTATCAGTATGTAAGTTAAAAGCATATGTTGAAAGAAAAATTCTCATCTCAGACACTGAACATTTAACATTTTTCCAATCCATTTAAGTTCTCATTAATTTTTCACCTATCAATTCCTAGTCCAACTATCTTTCTAAAAGAAAGATAATTTAAGATTTCCCAGCTAACTGTTACATTTTCTAAAATGCGATTTTCATTAGAATAATTTCACACAAATTCATATGTTGCCATGGATACATATCTGGCAGTTTAATGTTTTACTAAAAACAAATATATTATGACAAATCCATAGTCAAAATATTTTGTAGGCATCTCAAGATAGGAATGCAAGAAAAAAATTAGTATGATGTGGCAATCCCAAACCTCTTTTTATCTCATACAGGTTAAAACTTCCAGAAAAATTAAACATAGCAGTGTCACCGGTTAGGTAATTTGCACCAAAATCTAATCTGCAACAAACAAATTATTTCAAGTTCTATTGATGAAAATCCACATATTAGTATAGAATCATCGCAGAAATCATTAAAAAAAAACTGGATAGAAGTGCCAGTTTTTGAGCGATTTACTCTAAAAACTAAAGAACAAAAATTTATATCAGATCTCAAATCACTAACTGAATTTGAAATTTGATGAAAATTCGTGCATTAGTTTCTGAGTTACAGCTATATTAATAATCATCAATAACGCCACATAGCAACGCCACCTGTTGAGCGATTTTCGCCAAAAACTAAAGAATATACTCAATTATATCAGGGACTAACTGAATCTGAAATTTGATGAAATATCATACATTATTTCCTGGGATAGAGCTATTGCGATAATTATAAATAATGCTGCACAGCAGCACCACTTGTTGTGTGATTTACACAAAAACGTAATCAGAACCATATTATATCAAGGACTAATGGAATCTGGAGTTTTATGAAATTCCATCCATAAGTTCTTGAGATATAGCAGCAGAGATAAGCTGTAGAAATCGTGAAATAGGCAGCATAGCTGCGCCACATGTTTGGCGATTACACTAAAAACTAATCAGACCCAGTTTATATTAAGCTCTAACTTTAATCTAAAGTTTTGTGAAATTTCATGCATTAGTTCTTGAGATAGAGCGCCTACAAATTTATATCACATACACCCAGACATTTTGTAAAAACATGTTTTTTGAAAACTCAGTTCCCTAAAACGTGTAAATCTGTCAAAAACCGGAATCCGAAAATTTTCACGAATTCAATACTACTACTTGTAAAAATTTTAAAACAAAAAGGGGGGGGGGGGGGGGCGAGTTTTGAAAGGAAAAAAAAAACCCTTTTTTTCCTGATTATGTCTTACATAAAAAGTTAACATAAAATTGGTTAAGATAGGCTGCTTACAAAATTTTTGTCCTGCACACACAGAGAGATTAACGAATTGCCATCCTCTAACAACAGTCATGCCGTGTTCTTGACCTTCTAAATCATATAAATTAGTCGTAAACCGAAAGCCAAAAGTTTTCACATTCCAACATTTCTTCTTGCCCCCCCCCCCCCCCCTTCAAAAAAAGGGAAAATGTGACTGGTAACAATGGATTACTAATAATCTTTACTAATTATTGCTTTACTTACACCTAAAAATGACATCATTTTGGATTCTATGATAAACTGTACCTTAAGTAAGGGCTGTTCAACCCAGAGTTCTTTAAAGAACTTTTTAATGCCATTTAAAATACTTCCTGTTATTAAGTTTTGTTTAAATATAAAATCCGTTTTTTAAAATGCTTAAAATTTTCAAACATACGAATTTACACTTATTACATTTTTTTAAAGAAATTAACGATAGCTAATCATAATTATTATAATCACAAATAAAATTACTTAAGAGCCCAAACTACTGATTGAAAAAGACCTGGATGATAATGTTAAGTCTATGGAGACGTTATTTTCAAATATCTTGCTCAAATTTTAATATTTTTACATGATTTTTTTTTTTTTTTTTTTTTTTTTTTTTTTGCATAAGATAGCTGAGGACGATATACAACTATCCTAGTTTTTACTTTTTTGATTTTGGTTATATATTTTTTATAATATGATAGTTTCAATTTAAGAACCGGTTCTAACCGGTTTCAAAGTTAAAGTATTTTATCATTATCATTATTTTAATCTGAAACTAAAATTGAAAAAGTAAACACTAGCCCGTTTGTAGATCGTCCTCAGCTATCCTATGTAAAAAAAAAAAAAAAAAAAAAAAAAAAGAAAAGAAAAATGTAAAAACATTAAAAGTTGAGCGAGATATTTGAAAAGAACGCCCCCATACATTTAGCATTATCATTCGGGTATTTTTCAGTCAGTAGTGTGGGCTTTTAAATCGTGCAATTAAGAGCGAAATAGCGCGGTGAAAACAACAGAAGGGGGGGGGGATTTTGAGTAGAATTGCGATAAACTGTCTATTATTGAAATCATGCAATATTACGTCTGTTCCGTATACCTTGACGACTTGCTAAGAAAAAAGGAGGATAATAAATAAGTTGGAAATTGCACGTGAAGCGTAGCAAATGAGGTGCGTTCGTACGATAATGAAGTTTTAAAAACATCAATCTCATAAAATTGTTAATTACAATTAAAATGCGCAACAGACAATGTTCTCTCTATACTCATTATGTAATGGAATACTTTTGTGTGGACTTGTAAATCAATAACAAATGTTCTTTGCACAACAGACTATGCAAAATCTATATTATAATATGTACTTTATGATGCATATCAATATTATTATGTTCGAATGAGTGTAATATTATTAAAATGCATTTGAAACTTTTTTTTTTTTTTTCCATTGACTGTAACATAACGGAGTACTTTTGATTGTCCCTGTATTTGATCTATGCAACCTATTTTTTTTTTTAAACTGAAATGACTCTACAAAATTATGTAATAAGTATGTAATTTAAATTTCAAACGATTAAAATGCATTTGCAACATTTTCCCCCATTGACCGTAATGTAACGGAATCCTTTTGATCGTCCCTGTAATTGATCTATCCATCCGATTCTCATAAAATTTAAAATGACTCGACAAAATTATGTAATAATTATATATTTTAAATTTCAAAAGATTCGGTTGCGTAGTTTTTGCGTTGTTATATGCAGACAGACAGACGGACGGACTGAACGACAACTATAGGTGCTACGTATTTACATAATTACGAACGCACCTAAAAAGCAACAGATAATGAGACGACAAACAAAATAATAATATCACCGATCTTACAAAATAATAATAAACAATCTATAAAAATGATTCAGTTTAGTCCTTTAGCGGGCGATGTCCACAAAAAAGGAGATCTAAAGGGCTAATCATTTTCGGCAGAATAAACATGCGAGTACCTCGATTTTTACAAAGGTTTCATACCCCTGTGGGAAAAAAAAAAAAAAAAAAAAAAAAAAAATTGTAATTTAAGAAATTACCCCAACCATTTGAAAAATGTTTCACTCGATACATTCATCTATCATTTTAAGCTAAATACCAGTTGTTTTATTGTGTATTATCCGTGCCACTGCTATAAATGACTTTATACATGCTGCAATTTGAAGGTACGGTTCGTTTAAGTTATATCACTCTATTGTCGCCAAGCATAAAAGTTGGCGACGAAAGAAACATTTCAAACTATTTAACATTGTTGGTGCAAAAGTAATCATTATTAAAATACAGCTTTGGCATATACTGTTATACTTGTAAGACTTTGGCATATATTGTTTGATTTTACAGAGCAGAATTTTGGTGATGGAGGTTTTAAACCAAAATCGATCGCAGCACATGCATCTGTGAATGGGTCCATCAGACATCGAATCAAAAAAGTTTTTTCCCAGTTTTTCCCAAGCCGATTGCTTTTTAGTTTTCTTTTTAGGTGGTGGAAAATCAAGAGTAATAGCTATAACATTTTCCGGCTTGTTAGAATCACTATTGGCACTCAAATTTTCCTGGTTAGAACCGACCGATAGTAAAACGCCATGGCTAGTGGATTGGTCGCCCTGGCGACATGATGTTTTACAATTAATCGGTTCGGCATTAAATTGCTTCCTTTTTCGTGATCGCCTTTCAACACGTAATTGGTTTTCAGCGGCTCAATAATCTTTTGATTTTATCATTTTCTGCATTGAAAGACGTTTTTGCGCCAAACCAAATACAGTATTACTCAGTTATCCCGTCGACCAATTTCGCCAAATGATACGAATCGCCAAACTAATAAGCAACTTATACATGTTGACTGTGTTTAATATCATTGAATGCGATATTCACGTTCATTCATTTCTTTGGCTTCGGCTTTTTCCGTATCTGTTAATTTCCGTCTACCCATTTTTAAATTTGTTAGTTTTCTCCTTTATTACAATGATTTTAACCATTTTAATTTACTATTCAAATAAAAATTCTTCTAAAAGTAAAGAATTTAATTTAAATTCAAATAAAAATTCTTCTAAAAATAAAGAATTTAATTTAAATTCAAAAGTGGTAACATCATTCAAAAGTGGTAACATCATCGGGTCCATTCTCCCGAAAACAACAACCATTTTTCAAATGGTTAAAAAAAAAAAAAGTTATTAAAATACGCTGCTACACATACAAAAAACGCGTTTCTTATATAAACACAACTTTTGATGTAGAAGTAAAAAGCAATTAGGAATTCCAAAGGAAAAATATCACTAGTTGATCTTTGCCGAAAAAGTTAACATCACAATTATCGCAGGGAAAGAAAAATAAATAAAGGAAACAAAATAAATCCAAGACTACCAAAACAGGTTAGAGAAATAACATTGTGACACATAAAATTATTAAAAAAAGTCGTTTCTCAAGATCGCTCAGTGGTGCGATTTCCACAGTTATCTAAAATAAATAACACAGGATATGATGCATTGTTTATTGAACTGCAGTGCGTGTCTGAAAAACTTTAAAACTTTACTTTATCGTAAAATCTATGTCCATGTGTTAAGAATTGTAGTTTTAAACATATATTTAACGCAATTATGTCAAATCTTTTCTAACCTCGGAATTTAGAAATAAAATAAAATATGCGTGTCAAAAATTTAAACGCACTAGTTATTACTATTATTGTTATTAACAAAACGACAATAATTAAAAGTTGATGCATGATTATCGTCCCATTACATCTAATTAACAGAAATAAAGGGTGTACCACCGATAACACCAGGTTTGTAATGTTTCTGGCTCGCTTTCACATCAAACGTTATCTATAGCATCTTTTAATTATTTAAGCGAAGAATACTGTTTACAATTTTAAATACACGTGTCAAAATCCACACTTCATACTTGATGAGAACTAATGACTGGCAAATTAAAAACCGAATCGGGAAGGTATGTCCGATGTCCCCCCCCCCCCCCCTCTATAGCGTAGCTCTTGTAAAGCAATACTGCAAGATGAATTCATTTTAGTTTGTTCACTAGGCAAATTTTCTTTATAAGAATCTCTTGTTTGCTGACGTAGTTAAAGAATTTCGTTCAATATATATATGTATATATGATCATGCAATTTCGAAATTCTAACGAAAAAAAAAAAAAAAAAAATTAAAAAAGGATATCACTCTGCCAGGCGTAATGTCTCGTTTTTAAAACTTAACGTTTATAAAATAAAAGCTAAGTTAGATAGAATTCGATATTTAACTTGGAATAAGATGTTTTGCAGAGCTGTAGGGATTAACTCCTCACCTCTAGTAGAGAAATGCAGTGTACAGAAATGCAAATCAAAACAAACTAAGCATCAGAAACCAGGGGCGGGGGAAGAAGTCGGAACCCAAAACCAAAATATATTTATAAAATAGATATAAAATACAGTATATAATTTAAAGTCATTAAAGGATTAGAATGATAATGATAAGCAAGAAAACTAAAATGGAATATGTACAAAAAACAGGAATAATTTGCAAAAAATATATACAAATTTACAAGAGAGGATAATGAACATCAAGGAAGGACAAACTCTATCAATGAAACAAAAACTAGGAAAAATTAACCTGAATCAATGTTTTCAGGAAAATTCGCTTAAATTCTACCTTTTTCTCAATATATATACATATTTACATTAAAAAAAGAGTTTAAAAAAGTAACTTCACAAATGTAAATTCGATAGGAATGCCGAAAAAAAAAAAATCTTGGAGGAGTTCCTAAATCCAGAATATTTAATAAATTGTTCGAAAATAACTTTCTGAAAATCAGAGTAAAATTATGATCAATGGGGTTATATTTTCAGTTCATTGTTAATACGTTAAAATTCTTCGATTCCAATAAAAATATTTGTTAAGAGTCAGGCGAGACATTGACATTTCTGATAGAGTTCATGATGATTTGAGTTCATGTTGAATGATTTGAGTTTGAATCTTTGAACTTCGTTTGAAAGTCGAAAATATATTATAGCCAAAGGGAGAATTAAAGTGTGATTTCAATAAATTTGTAATTTTTCTAATGTAATAACTCATATAGATTTAATTACACATGGGAAATTTATAAATTGCCTCTTCTCTAGTAAAAATAACTAACTTAGAAAGAGTAAACCCCTTTTGTTTGATTTATATTAAATCTAATATAAGTACCTTAAAATAAAAGCGAATCATTCCGACTCAATCTGAACAGTAGGTATTAAAAGATTGGGAAAAAAATACCAATAATAAGTTTATTATAATTAGCAATTTTTTAAAATAAAATCTCTATCCAAAATAGTGAATTTAGAAGGAGTAAGGCCAATTTGTTTAATCTATACTAAAACTGATATATGTACTTTAAAGAAAAATAAATATTATATATCGAAGTTTTTTTTATTTTTATTTCGGGGAAGTTTCGTTACCATCCATCAAGACAAATGGAGGCTGTTGATTTTTCTGGAATTTTTCTCTAATTGCAAGAATACCAAAATATGTTTGTCAATAAAAAAAAAGGGGGGGAACAATAAACCTTTATGAAGAAATAAATTCTTTTGACAAATTCTTGAATGAAAAATTAAAATTTTCTGTTTTGCCCAAGCTTAAAAAAAAAAAAAAAAAAGATGTGATCAATCATCGGATCATCCCTAATAGAAATCAAATGATTGGAAATACCACCACCAAGTTCATTTGAAACAAGAATTTTTTCAAAGCGTCAAATGTCTCCAACTCTGAATAATTCAACACACACAATAAACACAGCAGGCTTATGAATACTACATAAAAAACATTAAAATAAACTCTAATAACCTGCTTTAGACTGGATTCCCACCCTAACGACACGCTTGACAAAACAAGCTCATTCGGCATGGTAACTCATGAAATGAAAATTTAACTAAAAATTAAATATAAAAATAAAGTTTAATTATAAAGCGCGTAAGTCGCATAAATCTGGAGTAGCCATTTTGGCAAGGAGAGATAATAATTCTGCATAAGCATGCTTGCAACTACCTCCGGCGTCAGAGTCTCCACGAAAGCTAAAGCAATCGATCTGCAGGAAAATACTCCAAAATTACAGATGATATTCAAAGAGCCGTCCAGGTCATTATGTATAAATGGGTGGATTGCCGTATTCACAACGGTTATGGCGGTACCGCTGCCTTTCATTACATGGAGAAATCGGCTTCCGACTGCCCTCTGTGGCAAATTTAGAAGGAGACGCATTTGAAGTCGAGATTTCTGTCCATCGTTTTATCAAGAAGGGAAAAAAAAAACCAGCACTTCTTTCGTTAATGTTATGTTCGACAACAAATTTCAAGAATGCGAAACGGCCAGATAGTCAAAAAAGAAAAGAAAGTAGATTTACAGATTTTGAGTTACAGAATTCTTCTTTTTTTTATTATTGCATACCAAAGTCTCATTTCAAAATCCGCGTGATCAATTTCACAATGACATTAAAGATATCTACGTATTGAATTCACAAGCAATTAAATTAAAATGATGCTAGTTGTTTGGTTAGCAATTATCACATGTCAGATGTCATATAATATAACAAATGTTAGAAAAATATTTCAGAAATAAATATATTAGTTTTTAATTTATAAGTGCAGCAATACAATCAAAATACGGGGGTAGGTGGACCGATGACTTATTCAAGGGAAGGGTCTCTGGAATCTAAACCATCTGAAAGATAACAAAAAATTGTCATGCGTAATCGAATCATGCGCAAAGCATAGATTAGGAAACATTTCCCAACATATATTCAGAATACTGTAACAAAACTTCACCGTTTAATGATGTCAAAGTCTAAGTAAACACTTATGAAAATCAAGTTTTTGCAATTACCATCTGTAGTGTGAAAAGTATTCGAATTATTTAGCGCAGTCTGTATATGATCTATAGAGTTTTATATACACTACACAGAATGCGAAAATTCAGTTAAGACACGCAAAATAATTGACAATTCTCCTTTAGCTATTTCCACTAATAAGAAGGTGTGTACTTTAACTTTTTTGCGCAGCTCTGTACATGTTCTTTAGAATTCATACTACAACAAGTAATATCAATCAACTTAAATTTTAAAACGCATACCACAACACAACTGAAAACATACTTCAGCAATTATTATTCACAGACGGAATAACGAAATAATTGTATGTGATCCAGTAAATGCATTTAAATATTATGCATGTCATTTATAGTATGTATCGTTTAGTGCACCTCAATGATATATGCATGAATTTCAATATGTTTGAAACTATGTACCGTTAAAACACATTGCAAATGACTTTTTCCCATAGACTATAATGGGCCGGAATTCTTTTGAGTGTCCCTGTAAACGAGCTATAAATGTTACACACTCCACTTTAATTTCCGAATGTCATAGTAAACCTCAGAAACATATATCATTAATACGGCAACCTGAGTATATTTAAAGAAAACGTGGACCTCTATTTAAAAAAAAAAAAAAATAATAATAATAATAATAATAATAATACCAATTTTTGAAAAAAAAAAAAATAGACTTAAAAATTATTTTTGTGCATATTATTATATTATTCTCCAGTTTGTTTTGAGACATTTGAAAAAAAAAAACTCTCCCTTTTTCTCTCTGAAAATTTGAATACACTAAGAAAATTAAATTTTATTTTTAAATTATTCAAAGGTAAGATTTTGATAAAAATCGATGTGGGAATTCAGAAAAAAGAATAAATATTCAAGGGATTAAAAAAAAATGATAAACAAATTTGTTTGTAATAGAATTTTTAAGTGATTAAAATTTAAAAAATATCACAAAAATTCAAAAGCATGGAGCATTTTAATATTTTTTTTAACTTAAAATTAAAATAAGAATGGAAATTTTTTTTTAATGTGGTCTACGTACTTTTGTTGAAATGTATATTTCTACGAAATTTCATAACTCTATCGAGAGAAAAGAAAAAAAAAAGTTTGATAATTTTTAACGTTAATAATATTTTTAAACGCTTAGAGAACCGACAAACAGAACTCAAAAAATTTTCAACAACATTAGAAAGCAGTAAAAATGCAAACGTCGAGCAAAGTGCATTTTTTAATGGAATTTTAATTGATATATATATATATATATATATATATGCATAAATCCCTTACTTCAAACCATTAAAATTGAAAAGGCAGATTTTGTTTGCTTGATGTTTTATTCTTATTCATGGATCTTTATTACATACCGATCATTAAATTTTTCACTATTACTACAAAAATCGCCGACAATCATATAAAATTTGAAACTTCTATTGACAATCAAAATCCAATAAAACAAATATCCAAGAACTTAAAAACCTATTCCCCCCCCACCCTTTCAATTTTCAGACGCAACAACAGAATACATACAGAAGCAAATATACGAATCAATTCCATACATTAGTATTATACTAACCCCTTGGAGTCGATTGGCCGGTATACGTGCTGCATAAGATGCTTTGACTCTTTGATTATTCTCACCAGTAAAATTTTATTGTAAAATATGCCTTATTTAATCCGAGTACTATCCCGATTCAAATATAAATACAGTTGTTTTGAAAAACGTGATAAAAGATTAAAAATTCTATAAAAGACGTTCGTCCTGAAAGGGTTAATTATTTTTCAATTTTAATAAATATCAGTTTTCTCGACTTCTTAAGTTCATCGAAATTTTTCTATAAAAAATGGATGAAATTAGGATGGTATAGCTGCTGCAGTAAAAAGGAAGTTGATCATGAATTCGGTAAGATTTTTAGTATCGACTTTTTCGACAATTCTAACAAATGCCTTCTAACATTTTAAAGGACTACATTAAATTAAAACGAAAATTCATTGAATAGTTCAGATTTTGCTCAAACTTTAATATAATAGGCATCACCAAAGTAGAGCACACAAAGTCGAACAATTTTATTTTATCTCAATTTGCAGCAGTTTTTCTAAATATTAATGAGTAAATATTCAAATACATAAAGCAGCTTAAATTTCTTTACCGTTGCAAGATTATTTTATAATTTGATTCAAATGAAACCTGACAGCATTTTTTTTCTGAAACTCAACATTGTATTTTACTTTTTGATAAATATTAAGCTTTATCTTTCTAAAAGCTGTTTGATTATCTATATTAAGTAAAACAAAATTATATTAAAGCACATTATTATTAACTATTTGGAAAAATAGTTGTCCTCAGTAGAGAATTGGGAAATCTGAAGTATATCTGACTCTTTTTACTGGTTGAATTCCGCAATTTATTTTATTTTATTCGTTTTCTGATTAATCCAAGTTTTAATGTCCAAAAATGGAATACTTCTGTTGCCACGATGACAAAAAAAGTATTAAAAAAACTACAAAATAATAATAATAATAATAACTTAAAAACAAATTGAGATACAACTTTCAAACAAATTGTATTTAAAAGTACATTTTTTTTCTCTATACGACGATGTAAAAATTGAAAATGTGCGATGTGTAGAAGTTTAAAAATTTGCAGTACCGAAAATCGTATAACTAAAATTTCATTTAAAATTTGTATATGATTGGCACAGGAATATTAATTTTTAATCCACGGCGTACGTAATATAGATTCTGTTATTACGTAAACCACAATTTGATCATCAAAAAAATTATGTTTATTGTGTATTTTTTTTTTTTAAATATAGATTTATTTTTATATATGACTAAAATTTTAGTCTTTGAAAACATAATTCTCCAAATAGTCGTTGTATTTTGTTAAATTACATTTTTTTAACTATTTGGAAAAATAGTTGTTGTCATCGGTAGCGAATTGGGAAATCTGAATCTTTTTATTATCAACTTATTTTATTTTATTCGTTTCATGATTGATCCATGTTCAATGTCCAAAAATGGAATACTTCTGTTTTTTATTTTATATGTCTTCTGATTGGTCTATGCTTAATGTCTAGAAATGGAATACTTCTGTTGCCAGAATGACAAAAAAAGTATAAAAAAACTACAAAATAAATAAATAAAATAAAATAATAATAATAATAACTTAAAACAAATTGAGATACAGGTTTCAAATAAATTGCATTTAAAAGTAATTTTTTTTTCTTTATACGACGGTGTAAAATTTGAAAATGTGCAATGTTAAAAAAATGAAGAGGATTTGATCCAGGAAAAAATTAGGGGTAAGAAAAAAGTTTTTCTTTTTTGTTATATTTGTCTATAATTATTCGAAATCCCTTAGTCTTATTCTAAATAAATTTTATTGTTTTTTAAAACCAACAGAGAAAAACAAATTTAGTCTAGAAAATTTCAACATCCATAAAAAAAGCAACCCCGTCCCCCTTCCTTATATAATTTTTTATGAATTATTTTATGCCGTCGCCCACGCGATACATATTTTTGAATATCGAGGTTTGACTGAGAACTGGACAGCAGAAATGACTACGCACCATAAGAGGACAAATTTATCACGCGAGAAAAGGGTTGGGCAGAGGAAGGGGAGATTAAAAGGATCAATAACATGCAAATCTCCATCAATGAATCCCAGTCGCAAACAGTTTCAATTCTATTCAGAAGTTCACAGCGGCGAACAATTAAACGAGCACCCACCCACCCACTTTTTTTTGTTTCTTTTTCCTTTTCTTTTTTTATGGACGATTCCATAACCAGCAGAAATAATGAGAGCGAAAAATATATACGGGAGAGGCGGGAGAAAAATTTCTTAGCTTCTCTTTTCGGCAACTAACTTTTGCAAAAGTGGAAAAGGACGCTTTAACAAAAATCAATAACTTCAGACATCTACTCGTTTTGTGTAGGTTCCTACCTCACTTCTCCCCTATTAAGTTTTCTTTTTAGTTCTCCCAATGCCCTCTCTTCTTTCTCCAAGCCGTCATCATTTCTTTCTTTATATAAAAGCAAGCTCAAATGGCATTTCTAGCTGCTAAGTGCACAATGGCTGTAAGGAATAAGCAACTGAATCTATAATAAGCGAATCCGGATTTAGGATGCGTAAAAAAAAGAGGAGTTAAAAAAAAAAAAAATACCGAAGCAGTTGCACCTTTAAAGTCATTAAGGGTAATAATAATAAAACAGGACAAGCATTTGAAGGGAACGACGACTGCAAGCAACGACGCAGAACCACGAATGATGAAAATAATCAGATTCTGAATTCACATTACTCAAATGATTATCATCCAAGGTGTATTTCGACTAATACTTCATCTATGAATTCTACAGAATTAACAGAAGAGGAGCTAGTGTTCGTAAAAGCAAGAAAACGCGGGAAAGCTAACTGACATTCTTCATTTCTGCAATATTTTGAATTAAAGATATTCCTATATTTTAATTGTTTTTTATATTCACAGATTTGGTTCGAATTTTAAAGAAAATTCAAAATGAGAGAAAAGAGGGAGAAATAGAAGTATATAATTCTATTTAATAGAATGTAAGTAGCTTGTATACAGTGATTAATTATCGTTATTAATTATATAAATATTTGACAAAGACCATACTATCAGCGAAACATATTATACCAAGAAAATTTTAAAGTTAAATAAATGTCAGCAAAAAAAAAAATTACATCAATTTCAGTACATTATTATTTAAGTCCACAATAACAATATAAAGGTGCATTATCGGATTAAAAACATTTAAAATTCGAATATTCTCATCAAATTTATTTTTAAATATGCATATTTGCAAAAAAGTTAAAAAATAAATAAATAAATAAATAAATAAATAAAAATAAAATTTGTAAATTTCTCAACATTTGTCATTTATTCAATAGTAATAAAAAGGGAAACAAATAAGAAAAAACAGATTGAGTTACAAAAGAAATTCAACGCGGTATGTTACACTTATAGTCGCCGTATAGGACAAACTTTTTGGCTTCTCCGAAATAGAAAAAAAATGTGTAAGAAAAAAACTTTTACAAGTACCATTCGGGAAACGTTTACGCAAAAAGCTAAGAGAATCAAATAAATAAGGAAGGAAGAAAGAAAGAAAGAAAAAAAAAGACACGGTAAATTTACAGAGAAATAGAGCTATATGGAAAAAACAGAAAATGCATTAGAATGAATCGTATATGTCTCTCAACTTCGCAAAGAGAAAGCCGAAGAATTTAATTAAATGAAATTAAAATAATAAATGAAACTTTATGCTTTTTACAACAATGAAATGTTATGTTTCTACATTATATATTTTAAATCAAACAAGCCAAGATGACCCTAAATAGCGTTTATCAATTGTATTAAATTCCAAGTATATTTACAGCAGTTAGAGCGTGGACAGACGGATAGACAAACCGAATGCATAAACACTTTCCAGCTTTATTAAAAAGTGTTAAAGAAGGAAAAAAAAATAGATTGATTTATGAAAGAAATTCAACGCGGTATGTTTCAATTATAGTCGCCATGTAATATAAATTTTTTGGCTTCTCCGAAATAGGAAAAACCGTGTAAGGAAAATACTTTTACAGGTACCATTCGGAAAACGTTTATGCAAAAAAAGTAATTAGGGAAGGGTTAAATGTAAATACGATAAAAATATAGAGAAATAAAACTATAGTTAAACCCATCGAATCAAGGATAAGAATCAAGGGAACAAGGTCATTTTACCGAGAAATTTTACAGTTTTTTTTTTTTTTTTTTTTTTTTATATAAATAAAATTAATGAGTTTATTGAAGAATTAAACGGGAATCAAGCTATTTGAAATGCAATAATGCGTCGGAATAATATCAATAATTGCAGAAAAAAATATTCCTATAGATTTGAATAAAGTTCCTTGCAAATTTACCGCAAAAGGTCTTTGTAACCTCAATTATGTTTTTTACGTTAAAAAATAAATGAACAGCATACTGTGCTTTAATCAATATGAACAGTTTATCATTATTATTATCGATAGCCCTGTTATTAATGAAAATTTTGTAAGAACAGGAAGTGAAAATAGCAAAACACATCTTATTGTTTCTTTTTTTTTCTTTTTCTTTTTTTTTTTTTTTTTAACAGTGGCGAGTATTTTCAAACTTTTTTTTTTCTCTCTGTTTTTAAATTAATATTTTTTACAAACACAAAATGGTAAATAAGAAAAATACTTCCTACATTAAAAACCTATAAAATGAGAAGTGGAAAAAAATAATTATTCTGACAAGAAAGTTTTGATTTTACTGCAACTGGACAGAGGATAGTTTCAAAAACTTTATACATGTGCAATCAAGCACAAATTTGCCTTATCCGAAATTTTAAAAAAATCGTGTTTTTGTAGTCAGTCTATTCTATTCGTAAACTTACACCGAAAAAACACAACAATGTGGGGGGAAAAAAACATGTATTTCTGCTATTGTAAAATATTGGTTTGCAATGAAACCCAATGGACGCAATTAGAAGTTTTTGCGATTTTCCTAAATTTGATCTTTTAGATAAGGCGAGTTTTAAAAGTAACGTCCCCAATTAAAATCGGACATATAAGTGCGATAGAGTGTTTAGAAATGTGCCTGTTTCTTATACTTCACTGATAAATCGATAGTATTCTAAAAACACTATTTTATGATAAATGATTATCAGTAGCTGATAAAATTTACAAAAGAAAGGAGATATATAGAGTTTCAGATAAATAAGTGAAATTAGCAAATTCAATATTAAGAAGCTCAATTGAGCTTTTTTTTTTTTTTCCTTCTCCTTTCCCTGTAATTAATTATATATATATAATTCGGATATACAGTCAAACCTCGTTAACATGAACACGCTTAAAGTGAATTACTTTTAACACGAATTGTTTTCACAATCCCCTATAAAGACGAATATAAAGATTTGATACTGATAACATGAATTACTGTTAACATGAACAACATTTTGATTCCGTTCATGTTAGCGAAGTTCGACTGTAGTAATAATACTCCTTTTTTTTTTATTGCTGGATAATATATCCATGCTTAAATTGTTTAAGAACCTTACAGTTGATGTAAAGAAGAAAATGTATTTTCGAGCAAATTTTATGAATTTCTGAATCTTTTCTACTTATTATACACTGATAATAAACACCATCAATAAATAATAATAATCAACAAAATAATTGTTTGTAATAAATTGTTGATAATAATCAACAAAAATGCAGAGTGGAAACTAGAAATGTATAATAATAATATACATATATATATTTCTAGTTTGCATTTTTATTTCTTTTTCTTTTTTTTTTCTTTTTAATTTTATTTTACAGTTTTTATACTTTTACAATTTTACACACCTAATACGTCTCAAAATATTGTTGGGTAAAAAAATACTTTACCTTATTAATTAAAACAGTTAAATTGTATGTCAATCGGTTTATTTAGAAATATCTTAAAATATCTTATATGATATAATTAATGACTATTTTGCAGTTATGCGTAGCTTTGTTTGATAGTCATTTATGTAATAAAAAGTCAGACGTTTAAGTAGCAAAGCAGATGTTTTGAACCCATTGAAAAGAATGACAAAAATAAAAGTATCTGTTCAAGAAATATATGATACAATAATAATTAAGTTTATTTATTCATTTATTTTTAAGCTGTATGAACTACTAAATAAAAAAAAATATTATTAAATGCTCCGATTATTTTTATTGTTTTGCCAATAAATCTACTTAAGAGCCCACAATAGTCACAGAAAAATTACACAAAAAAACCCGGATGACCATGTAAAGTCTATGAGAGCGTTTTTTTCTAATATCTCGCTCAAATTTTAATATTTTTACATGATTTTTTTGCACAAGATAGCTGACGACAATCCACAACCGGGTTAGTTTTTACTTTTTCGATTTCGGCTATATATTTTTTATATTACGATAGTTTCAGTTTCAGAACCGGTTTAAACCGGTTTCGAAAGTTAAAATAATTTTTTAAAGAAAATCTGAAACAAAAATTGAAAAAGTAAAAACTAGCCCGGTTGTGGATTGCCCTCAGCTATCTTGTGCAAAAAAATCATGCAAAAATATTAAAATTTGAGCGAGATATTAGAAAAGAACGCTCCCATAGACTTTACATGGTCATCCGGGTCTTTTTGAGTAATTTTTCTGTGACTATTGTGGGCTCTTAAACGCCTGATTTTCTATTACATATGACTATCAAACAAAGCCACGCTTAATTGCAAAATAGTCATTAATTATATTACATAAAATATTTTAAGATATTTCTAAATAAACCGATTAACATACAATTTAACTGTTTTATTAATAAGTTAAATGATTAAAAAAAAATCTCAATAATCTCATAGCGTTAAAATATCAAAGAAATTTCGAATCCTAATGACGACGCGTGGACGCTTGCAAAGGGAGATATTAAGAAACAGCAATTGCCTTTTCCTGAAATTTTCATATTCAATTAAAAATTTTAATTTTTTATGATAATGTTTATAAACTATCACAAATTTGTTTATTTCGAAAATGACTTAAAATAATTAAATGAAAAGGAATTAAAAATCCCCCCCCCCTCCCTTTGTCCCTCCACCATCACAGAAGACAATATTTAAATTATATTTTTCCTTTTTATGAGAACGTGTCCGAAAACTATCCCAGAATACTTGACAAAAAAAGATACGGTAAATCTTCATTTTGAAAAAAGTCGGTGAAAATTAATTTATTTTTTATTTATTTATAAATATATTTTTACTATTTTATATTTTCCCCTTTTCCGTATTGCTTTTTTAATAGTTACCAAAATATTTTTAACAAGAATTAGAATATGGTATGCAAGGTGTTTTATCAGTCATTTACGTTACACAAAATAATTAGGTTACACAACTGTCTTAGTAGTAGCTGTTACAGGTGCGTTTTTAGTTGTGGTATGCGTTTTTAAATTTTAATGTGTTGCATATTACATGGTGTGCATAAATTATAACATCATATGCAAGATTGCACAAAAGAATTCGAATACATTTCCGTTTATTAGCGAAAAATTTTATTGTTATGCAGAACAATTTGTAGCATATTATGCAGTAGGGTGGGCCGAAAAAAACTTTTTTTTCGATTTTCGATAATGGCGGGTGCGGAAAAGTGGCCACTGGTGGCACTCAGTTCACACAAAAAAAATTGAGATTTTTTGGACAATTCCTTACCCTGCCGCAAATGGCTTGAAGTTTTGCCAAAATGCTGATTTTTGAACTTTTTTATTAAAAACTTTTAAAATATTAAATTAAGTTTATTTTGGCTGTATTTACTTGGAAAGGCATATTTAACGTATCTAATGTTTAAATAAGTTCTCATAATGCATTATTTAATTGTTGTGTGTATTTTAAATCAGCCGATTTTTATAGGCGAGTAAAACTCGGCGTGCAGCTACGACATCCACGCGAGGAGTTCTCGGTTGTTTCGCGTTGGTACGGAACGCAAAACAAGTTCAAATCTGTACATTTTTAAAGAACATAGCACTAAACTAATGCATAATTAGAGGTTATTTAAACATTTGGCACATTAAATACATCTTTTAAACTAAATACCACAAAAAAAGCTTAATTTAATATTTAAATTTTTTTTTTGCTAAAAAAGTTCAAAAATCAGCATTTTGGCAAAACTTCAAGCCATTTGCGGCAGGGTAAGGAATTTTCCAAAAAATCTCAAATTTTTTGTGTGACCTGAGTGCCACCAGTGGCCACTTTTCCGCACCCGCCATTATCGAAAATCGAAAAAAAGTTTTTTTCGGCCCACCCTATTATGCAGTATATACACAAATCTATAAGCCATATACAACTCCAGAAAAGAATTTGAACACTTTCCAGACCGTTGACGGTAATAATTGAAATTGGGTTTTCAAATGCTTTATGTTTAAAACAATTTGAAAAACGCATAACTTTTCATCTAATTACGCAGAAGTTTTGTTACATTGAATAAGTTGGAATATTTCATAATTTATGCATGACACGTGATTTTCGTTTCTTTTTTGATATAGTGTTTAAAAGTTACTTGGCAATTTTTTTTTTTTTTAATTTTTGCTTATTTTATAAGTTTTTAAAAAAGCAGTCTTGCATTTTGTCTCTCACCTGCCTTGTTTTGCGAGCAAATATACGACTTTGTAATTATAATAAAATAAAATAAAACAAAATAAATAAAAATGAAAAATAAATAAATAAAAATAACTAACAGTATTAACAATAATAATTAAATGAAATATTGTTCATTAAACAGAAGCATATCGTAATACGAAATTTAACAATTTTTAATATCGGGAGCATTTTATTTAAATTGTTGTACAAAATTAAATGATAAAAGTTGGACAGTAAAATCTTTTGTTTACTCACCTTAAATGGTGAGCTGTTTTATTCCATTTGCATTTTGATTGGATTTTAATGCCAGCCAATACATATTATCGAGTTCATTTCATAATTTAAAGATATTAAATTACTAAAGTACGTTTTATTGTTGAATTAATACATACATATTATATATATATATATATATGAAAGGATAAAAACGCGAAGTCGTTACATATATATATATATAAGGTAAAATTAGATAAAGGTTCCCTTTAGAGGTCTGCACGGGCCGGAATTTCCAGGTCCGGCCCGGCCCGGCCCGTAGGAAAGTGATTTCGGCCCGGCCCGTTGCAAAACTCAAAAGTTCGGCCCGGGCCCGGCCCGGCCCGTTTAAATTTTTGTATTTTAGGCCCGGCCCGGCCCGGCCCGCCCGTTTTGGCCCGTTACAATTTCTACGATTTCTAAAAAATTCATATTTTTATCATAGAACTAAGATTCTTTTAAAGAATACTGCATACATATCTATGGAATGATTTTACAGTATATTTTACAGCAAATACACATTAACAACGTTAATGATTATTTAGATTCTTAGGCTTTCAACATTCGAATAAAGATTCATTAAAAAATTAATATGGCTTAGAATAAAAGAAAAAAGAAAGAAAGCTAAAAACATCGTTAATTTTGAAGCTGTTTAATAAAAGAAGATTTATAAATATATTTCTATATCATTTTATTATAGATTTCAAATCCAAATTCATTCTTAAATTCAGAGAAGCTCCTTTCTGATACATTTCTAAATTAATTTTTTTTCTCAAAAACGCATAAGATTATCAGATATCTTTATTCAGAAACTATATAATCGAATGGCGTTATCCATTTTTTGATACAAGCAATTTATGAATACTGCAAACAAATAAAATACTGTCATAATTAGCGTTTTGAATAGAATTTCCGGAAGCAAGGGAATGGAGAAAAACCTACAATCATTTGAGAAACTATTATATCTCAACAAGGTTATACAAGTATTTTATTTACGAAAAGTGAAAAACGCTATTCGATTCCAAATCCCTACAATAGTTAGGCTTATCACTTTTATACTCTTACAATTTAAAATTAATCAGAAAATGTGTCAAACTTTCGCACTATTGAGAAATTAATTTAAAAACCATCAAGAAGTACATATCCAAAGACTAAGCTAACATAAGTTCTTTATCGCTGTTAATTTTACAAATCATGTTTTCTGCCAATAATTAAGTCTAGTGCCGGTCCGACCAGTCTATATGTAGAAAAATAATGTAAGCGTGATCTCGGACCGGCATGAGTCAACTAAAAAAATATTAAAACGGGTTACACATAATGTAATTCTCCGATGCCGATACACTGTACATTTTTATATTGATGTTGTCAAACTAGTATGACCACATTTATACTTATTCTCGTTAAAGCCATTTTCGCTGAAAATAGCTCATATTTTATCATTTCTGCTTAAATCTTCAAAACGGGCCGGCAGGCCCGAAAAATTTTTTTTTCGGCCCGGCCCGTCTGGCCCGTTCAATTTTTTTGCCGGCCCGGCCCGTTTATGTTGTTTGTCGGCCCGGCCCGGCCCGTTAGAGAATTCGAAACGATTCCGCCGGCCCGGCCCGGGCCCGTGCAGACCTCTAGCCTTCCATATCTTTTTCCAAAATATAAATAATGATTTTGTAAGCACTTTTTTAAGGATACATAAAAAGTAAATTTCGAAATAAGGGCATAGTTTGGAACAAAATAAGATCTTATTAAAGATTCACTAGTTTTTAAATATTAAAAATTGAATTAAACGTTTATTATCGGATACAGTGTTTAGATATAAAATACTACTTTAAAATTATTATTTAAATATTAGTTTACATTAATGGAAACTAGATGAAGATCTTTATTAAAAAGGTTCGATACATTCAAGTAGGTTTATTAAAAGTTATTTAATTACTGCTAAAATTTAATTTACTTAAGTATCTAAAATATTTTAACAAAATTGTTTCATTTTTTACATGCTGATGCATTAATATTATAACAGATTCAGAGCTGGTCAAACTATACCTGCATTAATAAAAAAAAAAAAAAAAAAAATCAGAAATTCATCGATAGCTGAACAAACTCTATTAAGAATACAATAATTTTCACTATCATATAAATTTATACATGAAGGGGGTCAAGTTTTCATTGCTTAGACAGATTTTGATGATTTCTCTCCTCAGCATGATATATTTGCATAAAAATTGGTTTTCAGATTAAAAAGTTTTTAAAAACTTTGAAATTTATTATTAAAAAATCTATATATATATTTAATTTTTTTACATAATTTATGAATTACTTTTCCGATTTTATTACTTTTTTCACTTTTGTGTGCAGAAAAAGTTTAAGTTTCTTATTATTTTATCTTTAGAATCTTTCTTTTAATTTTTTTTTTTTTTTAACAAAATTTGAGGATTTTTGAGAGCGACTTTTTATTTTGAAAATCAGATTCAATTTTCACATGAAATTAAAAATCCTGAAGACAGTATATTAAAAACATACAAAAATTCTGCACAAAATTTCAGAAATATATCTTGCAAGAAAGTTTAGCCACATCCCTTCAAACATGACAAATTATGACAAAATCTATTCTGAGATAAATGGACTTAAGGGACTTAATGGACTTAAATCAAAAAGGGCAACTTTGTGACACATGCAATAATTTATTTTTGTTCGGAAATGCATGAAAGTAGCGGATGTTATTGTTCAGAAACTGTCTAATTGCACTCATTCTTTTGTTTAAAAAAAAAAAAAAAAATAGATTTTTCATAACAAGCCTTCAAAGTTGATACTTTTGAGCCTATTTCCCGACGAAAGCAGAAAAACCGGTCGAAAAGGATGAGAAAAACGGGTGATTGCGTCATCGAAATAGCTTATAACTCGATAAGTAATTTAATGATCATAAAATGGAAAAATAAGTTCAATTCGAATTCGCATTAAAATTTTATAACTTTCTGTTAAAAAATGAATTGGTAAATGTGTCAAAACGTTTTTAGCTTGTTGAGTGGATCAGTTCAGAACACCCTTAAAAAAGTTTCAGCTACAGGCAAGGTAGCAGCACAAAAATTAATGTATATTGATGTAATCACTGTAGAAAAATGTGGTTTTCTTTATTTTTGTTTAACTTTGCAGTATTTTATTAGCAAAGAAAGGAAAAGATGTATTTTTTGAAATTTTTGACCTCCAGATCCCTATTAGCAGAAATGTTACACCTAAGTTAAGCAAAGCAAGCAGTTTCTGAGGACCGCGACATCATGAAAGAAATTATTAAAGATACTCGGTTGCATTTCAATATTTTTATTTTATTTTTATTTATTTATTTATTTATTTTAATATTAGATAGCTGGGATTGATCTGAATGCAGGCCGTTTTTTACTTTTTCGATTTTGGTTGCAGATATTTTTTATGAGAGTGCTTTTGCTTTCCAAACTGGTTCGAAAAATAAAAGCGTACTTATAAAAAATATCTGTAAACAAAATCAATAAAATGAAAAAAAAAAAAAAAAAAAAGAAAAGAAAAGAAAAAAAGAAAAGAAATTCCCGCATAAAGATCGATCTTAGCTATCCAATGAAAAAAACTTTTAAAAATATTAAGATGCAACCGAAATAACTTTATAAATTTCTTTCATACGATTAGTATTAGCGAATGGGTCTTTTCATTTGAATGAAGTAGCATCTTAAACTATGTTAACCCTCTCGTCACATTGAGTCTCATATGAGGCTCCTACTTTAAATTACAATATTTGAAAGAAAAAAGACGGATTTCTTTTTCTTTTCGTTTAGTAATACCATTAAATTATTTAGAATATATAGAAAGCTTCTAAATAGTTGCATTAGTCGAACTTAGATGTCAGTACCAGATAATTTCTAGCATTATTTACAATTGTTGCTTCATTGTTTTAGAACAGAAATGAACTATTTAATGAGTTGTTTAATATTTTTGGGAGATAATTTATTATTATTATTTAACCTTCTCTTAATATGTGCATGCTTTCAAATTAATTTTAAACATAACAGATTCCTTAAAAAATAAGGAAGTGTTTTGGGCCTTGTATTGTAGGCTCGAACAAAAGAAAAAAAATAAATAAAGCAACATTGCAAAAAACATCTGATTTATAGTGGTATTTTAAAACTATTAAAAGTTAGAAAGATTTTTTTCTCTACTTTTATAACAATTTGGTGACGAGAGGATAGAACTTGCGATATTCCATAGACAGCAGTAGGTACGAAAAAAAAATATATATTTAAAGGAGATGGAAGGTTAAATAGATAAAGACATCTTATAATTTTTATACTATGCAGTATATACTATACTATGCTAAGTTGATCATACTTTTTCTTATGCGTTCATACTTTCCTAAGGCTCGGCTTTGGTACGCCAATAATTGTGATGTATATGGTGTATGATTATACACCATTTTTTAATAAAAGATGAGAGAACAATAAATTAAAAATTTAATTTATTGAAACAGATGTAAAATTCAAATTCACGATAATAGAATGTAATAGATCATACATTCGAGGGAGGTCTCGCAGGCGAAAAGTTTGAGAACCAATACTTTAAATTCTGCATACTGTTACATCCGAATACTCAGCTCGCTCAAATATGATAATGCTAATTAACAAAATCATGAGAGCATATTATAAATTGATAAGAGAACATTTCCTCTTAAGCTCGGTCTGATATATAACTGTAAAATCCATAATGCCTGGGTGAATAATTGCACTCAAAATTCCGATACTGTACACATTTGCAGCATAATTATGGATAGTGAAGATTTCCGCAGTAATCGATACGTATCACAATTCCGACAACTTAAATTAGAACTCTTCTCATAGATATGAGAAACGTGTTTGGAATTTAAATTATTAAAATATTTATGGGATACAGAGAGGACAATATCGAATAATCTGACATAAACAAATAATTAAATTTTGAATAATTTTTTTTTAAGTTTTTTTTATTATTATTTTACGTTTAACAACAGTTTATTAAAGAATAAAAAAAATAATGAGGTACTAAAAACATACAAATAACGCCTACATTCAAATTATAAAAATACATACAAATACTATACCCATACACTGTTAAAAATCTGAAGCATTTTATCCAGTCATTTGACCGTTTTCTACAAAAAAGTAAAACAAACCGTCTTTTTATGTTATTCTGAACTTTTTATTGCCAATTTTATGGTCAGAATAGAGTTAAATTACGGTTATGTTACTGGTTTTTCAGAAAACGGTGAAATAACTGTACAAAATGCTGCAAGATTTTTAACAGTGTAGAAGAACAGCATGGAATGCTATGGTCTCGAGCTCGATTCCTGGCTCTGGCTAATTTTACACTCAAGTTGGGTTTAATGTATAGTATGTATGTCTGTATAGTATTTATATGTACCTTTATAATGAGGTATTGTTTAGATATAACTTTCTAAATGCAATATTTGAAGTGAAACTTTACTACAGTCTGTCAAATTGAATTATCTTTTTAAAAAATATTTGTAAATTCCATGACTTGCACTAGTAACCCTGCAATGGACTAATCGATTTAGATATTCTTTGCACCTTTTAAGGACTTTAATGGTATAAAACATATGTATAATAATTCATATCGTCGAAAGATTTGAATAAAATAAACGGAGATAAAGTTAAACTTTTCAGGTAAATTTTAAAATACTAATTTTACCAACAAAAGCTAAATCATGATTAGGCACTATATCATTTATCTGGCCACTTTTGACTAGTTTTTAATTTCTTTTTTATATAAGAGCTGGTTTGTTAAAACAATATTAAATAGTGTTTTATGCTCAACAACTCGAAATTTTGTGGCACATTTTCAGATTCATTTTTGAAAGAAAAAATACGAAACTTACTGACGTGATTTTTGAAGATATTTACAAATGGCCTGGTGCTTTTATTTTTCGTTCAATTGATTAGAGTTTGATTTATAAACAATTATTTTCTCAGTAGGACCACATTTTTCGTTTCCAACACTATTACTTCGCAAAATCCCGTTCAAAATGTCCACTTTGACACTTTTTGAAATACAATAAAAATTCGACTATTACGGCACATTATTCAGTTTCTGAAAAAGAGAACTTGCTAATTGGGAACGCTTGAGAGCACAAATGAATTTTAAAATGAATCAGAAAATAAGAAGTTTGGATTCGAGTGCCCCTTTAATTCTTCCAGCAGTTTATCTTCGGAAAATTCGATTAAAAATGCCCAGCATGACACCATTTTTAAAAATATCTTCTGAATATTTTTTTTTTTTTTTTTTTTTTTTACAAAGCTACATAAAAGAATTTGAATCTGTAATTGAAATTCTTTGATGTGGTCTTGTACTATAAATATTTAAAGTGCGTTTGCAGTGCTATTAAAAAATACTATATAAACCCAATTAACGGCAGCCGATACATTTTTTTATGTTCAGTTTGTGGATGTAGAATTGCGGTGCTTATCTGTGCGACAGCCTATATACGGGTTGTAATTGTATAAGGATTGGTTGAATGACATATTTTTTCAAATACCATTCATCTGCTTCTCAATCTACCTTTTCGCACCAAAACTTAATAAATGTTAAGATAGCAATTAAATTCAAGTATGTTATTTAAATAAAATTGCGGTACGTTCTTCATTAAATATGGTTACTTTAAACACATAATTTAAAACTCGTATAAAAGAATTTTATCACCTTATCTTATAAAAGTTAATTCGATTTTTTTTGTAATGCTGCTATCGATCTATCTTTATTACAAAGCAAAAACATGTCCGTAAGTAACTCTGACGTCATATTATGAGTAGCAATGAAAAAATTAACAAATTTCGTTCGGATTGCATTTTTGTTTTATTTTTTTACTTTTAAACAGCGTACAATTTTAATTTTTATATTGCCGAATGAATTAAAAAAATGCCTTTTAAATGCAATTTGTTTAAAAACTATCCCAATTTATTTATTTTACAGTTTTAAAAATAATTTTCAAGCATGGGCATTTTAAAATATGCGTATATTCCAATTATAGAAGGTTAATCAATTTGCATTAAAATAATGTAAATAATTTAGCATTCATTTTTTTCCAGTACAATATTTTATGTAACTAAATTGCCAATGAAATGAAAACTTCACTCATAGATAAATTTAACAGATATGCAATCGAACTACACGCATTTAAACTCTGAAATCAGAATCACAAAGATTGCTATAAATAGAGAATTCTTCCGCGATTGTTTGGTGTCATGCGGCTAACACAAAAGCACAAAAAGTGCGTTCTAGCAGTCTAAGAATATATATTAAAATGCTGCTCTTCTCAAAAGCCTCTATGGAAGACATTTTTATCCTTTTTACGTTGATGTGCTTAAGAATTATGTTAAAGGGGGTTTCGTCCCCGGGGGAAAAAAGAAAAAAGAGTTTTAATTCTTCACTTTGAAATTAACCGTTGAAAGCTTGATTTTTATATTTAAAAAAATTTTATTCATTATTTCTATATTTCTTTTTATGGTGATCTGTTCAAAAATTGTCTTGCAAGAGCATTCATGTCTAGAGTTGTTCAACTATTACGTGAGCAGTAAAGGTCTGTTATTTATTAACCCGCTCGAGACCAGCATTTTTTACAAGAATTTAATTCAATTGGCACCCCTAAGAGAGGATTCAATGTCTGCTTATTTTTGCTGACAAGGGGGAAAGGGGGCGGTCACGAAAATGTTTACGTAAATATTAGACAACAAAGCAACTATAGTTTAACAACAAAAAACAAAAGAGCATGATTTGGAGAAGCGTTCTGCCGATGTTGAAAGACTTGAGAAAAAAGATATGGAGTAAACAAGGATTGGAAACGAGGAACATCCTAGCCCACCAATCCATCGAAAATGTATTAATATACAATGCAAAAACATTGATTCAAAGATCTTGGGACACCAGACTAGAAATGTCTGTGAACGCCAAACACATGATATCCCAATGATTCTTGTTAAAATTTTTAGTTATGCATCTAAATAAGTTTGGGCCGGTTGTATTTCTTAAAGATTTTTTTCTTCTATTGTTCAGTACGATAAATAATAATATAATTAAACAAAAACATAATTTGCAGAACAAATTAAAAAAACCAAGATTTATTTCCTACACTCTTTAAGCCCGAGAAGGGACAGATATTAAAATAATTGATTTATTCATTTCGACATTTAATATTAAATTTTGGTAACAAATAAGTTAAACCAAGTGAACATGAAAAAATAAAAATGCAATTCAAACAGTATGATACTTAACCACCCTAAATCTTAGATCCCGTTCAAATGAAATCGAAATAAATCTCCGACTTTTTCTGAACATTTGCTTTTTTGATTGCCTATTCATTTTGTTTACACTTACCGTAAACATAATACAAAATCTGCAATACAAATTTGCAAGTTGAGTTTGGAAAAAAAGTCTTAGATTTATTTCGATTTCATTTGAACGGAATCTAAGATTTAGGGTGGTTAAGTATCATATTGTTTGAATTGCATTTTTATTTTTTCATGTTCACTTGGTTTAACTTATTTGTTACCAAAATTTAATATTAAATGTCGAAATGAATAAATCAATTATTTTAATATCTGTCCCTTCTCGGGCTTAAAGAGTGTAGGAAATAAATCTTGGTTTTTTTAATTTGTTCTGCAAATTATGTTTTTGTTTAATATCTCAAGTTTTTTAATAACTATTGCATTCAGGTGAACTCATTTCAAAATTAACTGAGGGTATCATCTTCAGGACTTCTTTATGCGGTATCGTGTCACAATTACTGATGTAATTCACCCAGGGCCATAGCTAGAAGCGAACTATGGGGGTGGAGGGCTGGGTGAGCTCAAGAGAATGCCTAAGGGGCATTCAGCGGCATACACTGTGCATGCAACACGTTGGCACGATTGGAACAAAATGGCGATTATGTGTCTCACATGCTAACTCGGCTATCATTGTATACTTATTAATAAATTATTTTCTTGTACTTTCTTTTTTAAAATGGGTACTTCTAGGTTATCCCGTCGACCAAAAAATTATCGCCAAACTATAAGATTAAATGCCAATAATGGATGATCGTGAATGTCACATTCAATGACATTAAATACAATTCACGTGTTTAAAATGTCATTAAGTGATTTTTATTTCGACTTTTTATTAATATTCTACTAATTATTTATTTTTTCGTTATTTAAAATAAAAATTATGTCAACATGTATAATTTGGCTATTATAGTTTGGCGATTTGTATAATTTGGCGAAATTGGTCGACGGGATAACCTAGAAGTACCTTAAAATGATATAAATTGCTTTGTTCTATTGAAAACGAAATTTTCACCATCAATTTTCTCAAAAATTGCGCCAACGTGATAAGTATTAGACATCTGTGCCAAAGGACAGAGCGTTATGAATATTTCAAATGAGTTTACATTTTATAATTTCATACAAATAATGCATCAAAAGAGTTTTATAAAAATATTAACTTGAAATATAAAAAAAAAAACAGCTACTTTTCAACAGAAACTCTTTGTGATGTTTTAAAAATTAAATCGTGTAAGTTTCTTATCATTTTAACAATCATAGGAATAATAAATTTAATACAAATTAATTCAAAATTAAATTTTATTCAATGATTAATTATTTGTGATGTTACAAGTTGAGGAGCGATTTTAAAAAATCGCCAAATTGGAAATTAAAAAAAATATTTGAATGATTAGGTTGATAGAATTGGCTAATTTATTGCAGTGCCGAAAAGTCTTACGCCAATTAGTCGTTAATTCTGCGGTTTAGCCTTAAAAAAATTGCCAGGAATTGAGTTTGAAGGTCTAGTTCTGATGATTTACTAATTTCATTACGTACCAAGGATGATATACTATTATTTTTTACTATTATTTTTTAATACTATTATTTTTGGAGACTTTTATTTACCTTAATTTATTTTGATTTTCTTCGAACGTATAAGGCGAAGACATTATAAAAATTGTGGTATAGGTACTAAATTCCAGCACAAATATCATATACTGGCTTTGGCGCGATTTTTTTTCAGATGCCAATGTGTCAGAAACCCCACATTCAAATACCATTATTTACATATATATTTTTAAGTTATTTTCTATTATTTTGAAAAAACAATAAGTAGAAAAAAGCTTAATTTACTAATTTTCTATATTTCTTCAATTAAAAATCGCCTTGATCCATCAATTAATATTAGAAAATATCTCTTTATTACAAAAATCATGCTTCATATTTATTATTTTCTGAAAATGATTCTTTTTCCTGGTACCAAATGTTTTAAAAATCTCCGTTTCACTTCCAATATGAAGTCTTAAATATGCCGTTTTTAATTCTTACAAAAAAAATTTCTTTTTAAATCACGTAAAAATTATTAAATGCTACAGGAAATATGTCCATTGATCACTAAAATTTTCATTTTCTTTTTCTTTTCTTTTTCTTTTTCTTTCTTTTTTTTTTTTTTTTTTTTTTTTTTTGATTGGAGGAATTTTTTTTTACTCAATTAGGTGCTTCGAAGAAAATCTGTGGCAGCGCGTACAAAAGGTGGGAAAATGTCTAGTAAATAACTCGTTCAATGTTAAATTCCCTATTAAAATAACATTACGGAGTCGCATTGGAAATAAATATAGCATAGCACTACCGTGCTATGCTATAATAAAGCCTATTTTGTATTCTATGAATTACTTAATGCAATAATCAACAATATATTAAATCGATTTTGCTTTACTTCGATACCACAACCCCTACATGTCTATTTATGTAAATTTGATGGATTAATAATGTAGTTTATAGCTAGTTGTTTTTTTTTTTTTTTTTTTTTTTTTTTTTATGGGAACATTGTTAATGTTACAATGCCTTAAAATCTTACGTAAGCAAAGAGGGAGGCGGGGTTTCTAGCATTTGCTTATTTTTCCTTACAGGAGGGCGGGGGACAGGTATAAAATGATTAAAAATATGATTACGTAATACTTGAACGGCCCCTCTAAAAAAAGAAAAAAATCAGTTTAGCTTATTTTCAATTTATATTCTCTACCTTAAAAACTTCGTCCTTGGCAGTGGATTATATGCACATCTGTTCCAAAATCTTTCCCCCAACTTGGATTTTGTTTTGTCGTACCCCATACTTATATAGGAATCTCACCTTTTAAAAAGAAGGAGAATGCACTATAAGAGATATATATATCTGGACATTCAGATTCTGTCTTCCATTAGGATATATGAAATAAAGAGCAGCAAAAAGCGTAAGTCTCAAATTAACATTCACGAAAATTAACACGGGGCTGCGATACGAAGACTTGTGACTGTAATTTGATCATCAAAAGGAAAAGAGTGAGAGCGGCGCGGGGGTAGAGGGGGAGCATGTAGAAGCTAACGCAATCAAAAGAACACAGTTTCTCCTCAGACTCAACAGCCGCATACTTTAAAAATATGCAAGATGGCTGGCAACCTGTCATTTTATCTAAGCTTCACGCGTTGCAGTTCCTTTCCTCCTTAAAATGGCGACCATGAGATAACAAATGAAAAGGGAAGAGACCCAATAAACAGGAGCTCCAACTATCGATTACAGAAATTTTTTTTTTCTTCCCCTCTTCTCTTTGCCTGACGCTCACTCGCCTTTTATTTTTCAGTTATTTATTTGCTTATTTCCTCCATTTTTCGTTATTCCATTTTGTTCTGTGATTCCTTCCACAATGGCCGATACACGGAATAGAGAAGAAAATTTAGTAATATTCTTTGATTCGAGTCATTGCCGCATGATGCGTCATGGCGGTAAAAACCAGTTGTAGCAGAGCGACTAACTAAGCTTTTTCTCTATGTCTAATGTAGTTGGGATTTCCGAGCAGAAGGCTTTGAAATAATTCTCAAGAGGTGCGCAGGTGTTTTAATTCTGCAGCTATAAACATTAGAAGAACACAGACTTGCCCGCAATGAATAGAAATGATGTAGGCTTGTGTAATGTGTTTCAAGATTCGAAAGAAATACTCGCGAAAATTTCTAAACGCGGGTATAGAAAAAACTGACAAATACAAATTTTTAAAGATAATAACTCAGCCAATAAAGGGATAAAATAAATAAACAAATGGATATTCAATCTTTTTAATAAATGGCTATTAATTCTAAGCGTATGAGAACCTGGACATCTTAAACAGTTTCTTGAATTCTTCATACATCCATATGTTGAAATATCATTATACATTTTTTCAAAATACTCCAAATTATAAGGCAATCAAAAATTTAAAAAAGGTGTGACTGCGATGCTTGGGCAAATGATCCCCCCCCCCTTTCTACCCAGGTATATAGCCGTAAAAATAACAGAGGACATACGCTCTAAGTAAAGGGTATATAAATAGCATAATTATACTTTAGCTTTCTAGAGAAACAGAGCGTACAGTGTTTCCTTTAAAAATCCAGAAAGTATACGGCATATACTTTCATATACCTTCCACTGCATCCCTGTCCCTACCTCTAATCTCATTTAACGACTGATTCAACCCTTTTCCAGAAAAACAAAAATGATTCAAACAAACTAACTCCACAAAATTGATTGTAAAGAATCAGATAACAAACACAAATGCAATTACAGGCTTAAAATACAATAAATGGGACAAAAAATAGCACTGACTGTTCATGACTCACATTTCCCAAATATATTATTATTTTCTAGAATTATCTGAAACAAATAATGAGAATTAAAAACTAACAAATAAAAAGATGTTACCCCTCTCTCTATTATATAAAACTAAAGGCAGATTCAAAAGGCATTAAATGCAATGAACTACGTACACACGCATCATTTAATTTCACATCATTTTAAGGAATTAAACAAAAAATTTCAATTCTTCTGTTAAAAATAAAACCCAGAAAGGTAAAAAAAAAAAATTTTAAGAAAACATGATTAGCTTAAAACTAAATAAACAAAGAATATGAACGAACAGAACACCGAAGATGCAAAAGTGGGACATTACAATAGAGCTTAATCAGATTACGTATAGAAGTAGGATAGTGTAATTAGTAATTTTTAAAAAGTGGTTAATTACACTTAAAAGTACAGAAGTGACAGGAAATACTTTTTACACAGAGACCAATTTACACAGGTTTCGAAATCTAAATCTCATTATAATTAACCATTATGTATTTATAGAACAATAAATTCAAAATTTTGCAGCAATTTTGATCGCGTTCTCTAAAAATTTGAAATGATCATATATTAAATTATTTTCTGCATACCTGGAAAAGAAAAAATGTTGGTGACACCTTTTAAACAGAAACACTTACTGATTCCTAGGGTAATGAAACTAAATCGTTTAAAAATGTTTTTAACCAAAAGATGATTTTCCGTTTTATTCCAGTGCAACACTGCGGCAGTAAAACATTCAATAACAGAATCAATACTTATTACTCGAGTCAGAAAAACTGCAAGGGGAAAAAAAAATCTGTCGAGGCTTTCACTTATTGTTTTAGAGGTAATCCGTATTTTTAATAAAATCAAAACATAAAGAGACTGACAAACAGACAGACAAGCATTCCATTTTTGAATCCTAATAAAATTTACAAAGCTAGTCAGAAAAAAAAAAAAAAAAAAAAAAAAAAAAAAAAAAAAAACTTTAAAATTGAAGCAAGGGCACCATTTAAAAATTTAATATATATGTATATATATATATTATATATATATATTTATAATACCATTAAAAGTAGACAAGATTCACCAATGGATTTTATCAATAAAACAATAAACCAAAACGAAGAATTAGAATTGAATTGAATTATAATAAAATAAAAAAATAGTGTAACGAGTATTTTGCTATTTCATGGCTAATACGTGGATGAAACCGCACACTTCATTTGTAGTTCCAGAGCATTTGGGGCCTGATGATTCTGCTTTTGGAGCTACAAATTCTATTTGCATTCATTTTATTTATTTTACTCGATTTCAGATTTACTCGTTACACTATTTTTTTATTTTATTATAATTCAATTCAATTCTAATTCTTCGTTTTGGTTTATTGTTTTATTGAAAAAATTCATTGGTGAATCTTGTCTACTTTTAATGGTATTATATTAGCATTCAAATTATTATGCTGCTCCGCGCGTGTAATTATGAATGTATACAATTTGATATTTAATTGATATCTTTTCATTTTGAATAGTCATAATGAATTTTTTCCTATTGTGGTATCTTATATATAATTTATATATAACATCCGTTGCTAATAGCAATTTTATACATACATATATATATATTAATATTAATGTTTAATAAATTTATAATCATGACATAAATTACAATTTGATTTCTAAAATCAGATGTAGGGTGAAACGCCTGAGTAACTGCCACCTTAAAGATTCTTTTTTGTTCAATTTACTATTACCAAGTTTTAAATCTATTTTATAATAATCTTTCTTTACCAAAATGTAGCAAAGATACATTTAAAAAATATATCTGCTTTCAAAATTTTGAAAAATCATACTTTTTAATACACAAAATTATTTTATTTTCATAAATAAGATCAATAACTTCAGTAACGGCCACGATCCTTATTAATAGCTATCCCTACCCTAAAGGGCATTATTTTGCAGAAAGATACGAAAAAATAAATATTTGGGTTCGAATTTTATTAAAGTGTCAGTTAATAGTTAGGTAAGAATAATCAGGGGGGGGGGGGGGGGTCCACCCCGTTACAATAATTTCACTCAGATATTTTTACTTCCTAGCAGCTACAGAAAAATTATTCAGGGAGGAGTAAGATTTTAGAACAGATCTGTCTGTAGCCCCTTATCAAGGATATAAAAATCATTAAAAACATTAATTTATCTTATTAAGAATTTCAAAGTCGATATATAAATAAGCATGTTACAAAGACACTTTGAAATTTCTATGAAAAACAATTAGACGACAGTGGAAGAGGAAAGATAATTAAAATACATTTAAAATTAAAAAAGACAAAAATTTATAATCACAAATTAAAATCAATTTTAATCTGTTTTTTAATTATTATATTAAGTAGCACAGTACTAAAGCAAATAACAATGATGTAAATTAATTTAAATAAAAATAATACTTTTTGCAGATGCTAGATGTAAGGCAGCTATGCATCCGTAACTGTTATGAACTGAAAGTTAAAACACACATTAAAAAGCTATTTTGGTTTAATTTCGGCACCATAAAAAACAGATACTGATTTTCAAACAAATTTACCACTGCACTGTTGTGATGAGAATGCAAAATGTGCTAATAGTAAATAGTACTAGGTTTTTCCATCAGGGAAAAAAGTTACGCTATCATGAAATACAAATAAATAAAACCGATAACATTTAGAAAAGAAATCACCAGATGGCAGCACTTCAATTTAAGAAAGAAAATCTTTGAAAATTTTTTAACTCCCTCATGGCAATTTACAATGAATGATTGAAATAATTACCACCATTAATTATGTCATGTCACGGTTAAACATAAAACTACAGGCATACTAAAATTCGATTAAATGGAGATAATATTCTAAGCACTTAGTTTAATTTTTTAATGTATTAAAAGAAAGAAATCATTCACAAAAAATGTGACTATTTCTGTATGAATTGTGCTATAAGTATGCACGATAAGCTACAGATTTTCTGAAATTCCTCGATAATATATTGCACAACGACATGAAAATAAATCTACTCAGTAAAATACGAAATGCTTTGTTCTACAGATTATGAAATCTGATTAGACCAAGAACAAGGAAATAGCTTGAAAGAGGTTTTTATAATTTTAACATGAAATTCACTTTGGTAAATGAATCAGCAGAAATAAAATGCATTTAGTGTCAATACCGAATTTTTTAAAAAAGAATAATAATGAAAATATTCTCTTAAAATGATTGTCAAACTAGAAATTTAGAAAACTTCCCCGTAGCCGTAAATCGTCTTCGTATCTATTATCCGCAGATGTAATGTCAAAAGTTTCCCGTGAATCATTTCTACGTGAGCGGTTTTGGGTATCATTTATTTTCTTCAAATTCTTTTAATTCTAAATAGTACCTCAAGTGAATGAATAAAAAATATACACCATGTTACCAACATTTATGAGCTAGATTTACAGCGCGCAGTTGTGGATAGCTAAAGGGGGGGGGGGGGGGGGGCGGATTCATTTGAATGAGAATGAGTATTCATTTTGCAAAATATTAATTTCTTCACTTTTTTGCGAAATCAATTTTTAATTTAAATTTTTAATGAATTTCGACATTATCTATAAATAGTTGACAATCTTCAGAATTTTTTTACACAATCGAATTTTTACCGATTCCCCGGTATGCTAGAATTAAGAAAAAAAAAGTATATAGGTGTGTTTAAAGCTTCTGTCTCTGCAGGCGAAGATATTCGTGAGCCTTAATGGAGAAGTTATTTTCTAATATTTCGATTGCATTTCGAGGCTTTTATTTTGAATTTATTTATTTTTTGATATTTTATTATAGATTCATCTCAACATCGCTCTTTTTTTTCTGATGTTGGTTACAGATATTTTTTTATAAAATTACTTCAGTTCCGAAACCGGTTCTGAAAATGAAAGTATCATTCTAAAAACCATCTGCAACCAAAATCGAAAAAGTAAAAAAAGAGGGATGTAGAGATAAACCCCAGCTATCAAATGCAAAAAATTAAAAATTTCGAATTACAAACGAAACATAAGAAAATAACCTCCTCAAAGTAGTGATGGGCGATTTCGATTTTTAAAATCGATTTAATCGATACTACGGCCAAATCGATTTAATCGATACTTTAAAATTTTTAATCGATTTCTCTGAAGGTAATATAATTTTCATTTTCCTCCAAAAGTCGAAGATAAAATAGTCGGATGTGCCAATTCAAAATTTCAGTGTATTAGTTTCTAAGATAGAAGAAATAAAGAAACCTCAGAACCCCCCCCCCCCCCCCCTGCAAAATAGCTTTTTTTGTTGAGTGATGTACACCAAAAATTGATCAGGATAAATTTTTATCAGGTACCAGCTAAATCTAAATTTTGATGAAAATCCATGAAAGCGCGAGATACAGCTATTGCGAAATCATAAAAAATGCAGCATATCAGCGCCCATATCAGCGCCACCAGCATATCAGTCCCACAGCATATCAGCGCCACTAGGGCAATTTACACCAATAACTAAACAACACTAATCTATGTCAGGGATTTACTGAATCTGAATTTTGATGAAAATTCGTTCTTGAGATAGCGCTATTGCGTTAATCATTAATAATGCAGTATAACAGCGCCATTTCTTAAGCGATTTCCTCCAAAATGTAATTAGCATCAAATAATATCAAGGACTAATTGAATCTAAATTTTTATGAAAGTCCGTGCATTAGTTCTTGAGATAAAGCTAAAATGGAAACAGGGGCGTGCGAAAAGAGAACTGCGCCCGGTTCAAAGTTCCAATTTAGCTCCCCCCCCCCCATTAACTTTTTCTTGTGATAGGCTATAAGTTATGTTAGTAGTGACGACCGCCTCCTTTCGCCTCCCCCCCTTCCACATGGCTCTGGGTGGAAATTGTGAAAAATTCAGCATAGCAGCGCCATCTGAGAAGCGATATACATCAAAATGCAAAAAACACCAATTCATGTCAAGGGCTAACTGGATCTGAAATTTGATGAAAATCCGTGCATTCGTTATTCAGATATAGCTGTTGTGCAAATCGCAAAAAATGCAGCATAACAGCGCCACCTGTTAGGCTATATACACCAAAAATTAATGAGATTCAGTTTATATCAAGGTTAAATTAAATCTAAAGTTTTGTGGAATTCCGTACATTTGTTCTTGAGATAGAACGGTCAGAAATTTTTGTCATATACAGACTCACAGAGTGACAGACATACACACAGACAGATATTTCTTAAAATCATGAAGTCATGTTAAAGACCTTCTAAAATATATAAATCTATCAAAAACGGGAAGTCGAAATTTTTCACGAATCTAATACTCTCTTCTTGTAAAGTTACAAAAGAAAGTAAAAATGTAAAATCGATTCTGCCCGTAAGATCGGTCTTTAGATTCGATTTCGATCTTTAGATTCGATTTCGATCTTTAGACTCGATTTCGATCTTTGAAATCGATTTCCTTCTGATCTACTAAAATTTACCAATTTTATTGTTAAATTACGTATAAGTATGGATTTTTTTTTTTTTTTTCTAAGCTAAATTAGTATTGAATGCAAGTATTTTTTCTACGACTCCGGAGGAAGGCATCATGTTTTACAGCTCTGCAAGAGAGGGGGGAATCGCAATTTGTGCATTAAAAAGTATAAAATCTCCTAACTTCTGGGGGGGGGGGGTATCCCCTGCGGGCCACCCCCATTAATTCGACACTAGGTTAAATCGTTATATTTTTGTTTAGAAGTCCAGTAATTTGAAGTATTAGTTTATTATATTTTATTTTTCACACTCGTCTCTTCTAATCCCCCCCCCCCTTCTGCGTCAGTTTTAACTTACAGGGCCGTTCGAAATATGCATACAGTTTTTAAAATGTCCAATTCTTGGTCTATTTTATTTTAGATCCACATTTTGAATCCTTGACAAAAGATAAATAAGGGATCGCCCTGCCGCCCGTTTAGGGTTTATCTGCGCCCCACAGGGGGCGTATTTTTTTGTTTCTTCAAAAGAAACAAAAAAAATGTTGAGAGGGGACTTGCACCCTCCCTCAATATACTCCTTAAAATTTCGCTCATTTAATTCTCTACCATTTTTAACTTAAAAGTTTAAGCTATATGGCACCCCCAGAGCTGTGGACCCCTCCCCCCCCTGTCGATCACTCACCTAATTTTGCTTATTTCTTCACTTCATTTCAATCTTTAAAAGGTTATAACTTTGCTTCTATAGGAGTTACAGTGGGGAGAAAAATTCTAGTATAGCTAACCATTTCTCGCCGTTCTTTTTGCTATTCCAGTTTCCCGGTTTTCCCTATCGGACTTTTTTTTTGGGGGGGGGGGGCAGAGGGGTTTTTTCTCATTTCTTCATACAATATGTCTATTGAAAGCTTATGCTTCATACATTACAAACCTAGCATAAGAAATTTTCTCCCATCATTTTAGGTCACATTACGGACCCATAATGGGTTAAAATTTTAATTTTTCAAACTTCTTAGGAAAAAAAAAAACATTGATACATATCAGCGAAACTGGGGTTCGAACCCGCAATCTTTTGATTGCACACGTAATCCCTAAGCTTATTAGCCACCGAGTGCTCAGCAGCGCTATTATTTCTTTAGATTGTCATCTTTAAATTCGTAATATCTTTTGAATGGAATGTCCGATTTGAATAATTCAAAAAGTAATCTACAGATATTGTAACAGGCATTAATACAAAATGATTTATTTGGATAAGGATTAAGGTATCGATAGTATGGTCTAATTTTGGTTGGTGTATTTATCGCGTTTTAAAATGTAAGAAAGTAGTTATAGTGAGTTAACTACAATAGCTGGACATATGGTATCGCGCGGTTTTTTTTATTCATATTTATATGTTCTTTAATATTATAGAACCTTTTTTTAATTCATTTAAAAGTATTTCCTGACGATTCAATTATATATCCTAACGATTCAAAAAATACACACGTAATTGTTTAAGGTTTCACTTCTGTCGGCACTCTCGGAGAGCCACTATTTTTTTCCATGTTCGTCCGTCCTAACCCCACTCCCCTCCTTCCTCACCAATCTTAACTTACAGGATTGTTCAAATTATGACTGCGATTTTAAAAAAGTCTAATCCTCGTTCTATTTTGTTTTAAATCCTTATTTTGAAACCTCAACAAATGATGCATTTGAGCGGGGTCGCCCTTCTGTCCGTTTGGGATTTACCTTGCCCCCCCCCCCCCCCCTGGGTGGGGGGCATATTTTTTGTTTCTTCCACACCATCTCATGTAACATATCGTTATAAAGCTTTTATCTCCTCGTTTTTTTCTGTTTCTACCCCTCTCTTCACCTAGTTACATGCTCTTGGCACTTTTTATAGTTTCAAAGAGTACATGTTCCCCGCGGCCACCCCATGTATTCAACACTAAGTTAAACACTATATTTTTGTTTAGAAGCTCAGTTATTTGGGTTATTAGTTTATTATGGTTTCCCCCCCCCCCCAAGTTCGTCTGTTTTAATCCCTCGCCCTCCCCCTTTCCTCGCCAATCTTTACTAAATGGGCCGCTCAAAGTTTGCATGCAATTTTTAAAATGTCCAATTCTCGTTCTATTTTATTGTAAATCCTCATTTTGAAACTTCGACTAAAGATACATTTAGGCGATGGTCGCCCTTCCGTCAAGAGTGGGGTTTACCAGTCCCCCCTGGGTATATGGCATATTTTTTGTTCTTCCAAACTATCTCGTGTAACATTTGGTTGGCATTAGAAAAAAAAAGTTTATACTCCTTGTTCCCCATCCTAGTTACACGCTCTTGGCACTCTTTATCCTCGGTTTAATACCAAGTTACTCAGTGTTGTTATTAGTTGAGTTATGTGTCTCAAATTTGTCAAAGTTTTTGTGTAAGTGACAACCATAAGTGACAATCATTTTAAAATTTAAAATTCTTATTATTCGACTCTAAAATCTGCAATAGCTTAATTATATGCCTCCCTAAATGGGGATTGGGGGGGGGGGAGGCGGTAATTATGGTCCTGCTGATTGTCTAAGTTTTGGAATTAGTAATTTGGATCTTCTCTGTGTGAATCTGAATATCGAAATATCGATTTTAGTATCGATTCTAGAACTGAGAAATCGATTCTTATTATGATCGATGTTGTTTTATACGATGTCGATTTTAATCGATTCTCAAAATTTCCAGAATCGCCCATCACTACCTCATAGGTTTAACATCATCTCGCAAGTGTTTTCGCCAGCAATATACCATTTTTATAATTTTAAAACTTAATTATAAATAAATTAAGCATTTTTAGGTTAACCGGGTGAAATAACAGTGTTTACAATGGCAGTAAAATACTTTCATATTTTTAGAAGTTTGTGTGTGTGTGTGTGGGGGGGGGGATACATTAAAATACATTAAATAAAACTAAGCCTGGGATTTTCAACAACATGAAATACAACATAGTTTTATTTATTTATTTAATAAAAATGTTAAATAAATAGTCATTTTCACTTTATTTTTTACATATGAAGAGCTCAGATGATAAAGGCGGTAATCGATTAAAAAATAGTAGTTAATCATATTGGAGACAATCAATGGTCCTCTATCATCAAATTACTATTAGAAAATAATAATGTACACAGATACTTTAATTACAAAAGGAGGCAGATGACAATGAACGCAAATAGATATTCGGAACTTTAAAACTCATTTTGATTAATGTATCATATACTACCTGTATCATCTAGATTTTCATAATGCCATGATATTTTATTTATTTTCTCCTAAACTAATCAACTTTGAAAATTTGATCTTTACATTTATAGACTACAGTTACATTTACCGTTTTAAAAGCAGTATACAACAAAAGATATTTTAAAATTTTGTTAAATCGTATTTAAAAATTAGTTATTTCAAATGATATTATAAAAATTACATTCAGCTCGATTAAATTATTTTCTTTCATAAAAACGTTTAATATGCCAGTAACACATTACAAAATGCTCAATGAAGCAACAACCAAAAAAGCTCAAGATGTATGAAGTACAGAGGAAAGAAAGAAGAAAACTAACATATAACGTGTACTAAACATAAAAAAGTAAAATATCAACCTAAATGTTGAGTATTAACTAAAAAGTGGTAACTCTGTTAGAGCCTGAATTGTTATTTTTGCAGAACAGTCCTCCCGGAAATTTTCCCGATGGTGAATTTCATTAACTTCACATATCAGCTACAATAATTAGCACTTTATTTTCTATTTCGTGGACCTTTATCTCTAGAATAATCAGATATAGTATGCGCAAGATTTTATGTGTCACAAAGTTCTGATAAGATTTAGGTTCAACTCTTTCATTGAAACAGAATTTTGGAGCGTTATTTGTATATATATTTCCTGTCTTGATATGGCAATACACGCTGGACGGCTTTTAATGCTTTGGGAGAAATTACTCACTTTTCCATGAGATTTTAAAGCGAAAACAATGCTTTTTTCCTGATTCTTAGGTTTCCATAAGGAGTGTTACGAGGTGCCCCAATTTACGCGGAATCTTCCGATTTTCAACAATCCTTTTAACCATTACAGGGGCAAAGCACTTGCATTGCTAAGATGTTAAAATGAATAAATAACACCAAAATTCGATTTTTTTTTTTTTTTTTTTTTTTTTTTTTTTTTTTTTTAAAGAAAATGAGAAACAGTTATATTTAAAAAACTACATGTATTAAAAATACTGGTTTTATTGGTTTATTGTATGGTAATATCCGAATTACTTTGGTTATATTTATAAAAGTATATATATATATATATATACTAAAATTCTGATGACATTTCAGAATTAAAACAAACTGGTTTCATAAACGTATTACCGCTCCTAAAAGGATTAAGCCCTGTCCCGCGAATCTAGTCCTGCGGAGCTCCAAAAGTCCCATTTTTTCATAATACACATGATATTCGTTAGGCTGCATGCTGCATAGAATATAGCTTTATGCAGTAAACCTATTAAAACGCAACCTATCTATCACAGAAATTTTTTAAAGTCTAGACGAAAGAAATCTATTCAGGGGTAATTCTGAGTTTTAAAAAAGTCTGAAATTCACAGCAAATTTTCTTTAAGGTTAAAAAAAAGGGAATGGGGAATTTAATCCAAACACTGACTATGCCGTGTATTTTCGCGATCTTCTGACGAAATGTGTCATTTTTCATGATCTTTTAAAAACATTTGCCATTTTGGGGGGGGGGGGGAGGGGGGAGTTTTTGGCGAAATTTGCAGTTTTCATCGCGATTCTTTGATGAAATTTACGTTTTTTCCAGCGATTTTCTGACAAAATTCCGGTTACTTTTTGTGATCCTTGGACAAAATTCGCGTTTTTCTTGCGATTTTTAGACGAAATTGGCGACCGTTTTTCGAAATTCGCGATGGAATTTGCCTTTTACAAATCTCGTCTTATCCTGTGTAAAACATTTCTGTGTTAACGGAAAGAATATCCATTCAATTATAACTATTCAATTGGAAGCCTCTCCGATACGAAATTTTCTTTCGGTCACTACCGATTCAGCTTTCAACGATTTCACTCTCTTAAATTAGTATGATTAATTTGATTTTTTTTAATGCATATATTAAAAAATGTAATTTAACAAATTACAACGAATATTTGGAAAATGATATTTTCAAAAACTCAAATTTTAAAGATAAATAAATTTTGTATTTAAATTAATGATAATAATAAACATCATTTTTAGGATGATTATAACAAGTCATATATTACGTACACCGTGCATTAAACATTAACATTTCTAGACCAACGATAAAAAAACAGTAGATTAAAGATAGACAACTTTAACTGTTTAAAATGTGAATTTTTATTTGATGGAGTTAATCAGACTGACTTCTGAACGCCTGTTATGACGTACGACATGAATTAAACATTAATATTCCTGGGCCCATCGCAAACAAATTTTAAAAGAAATTTCAGTTTTACAATTTTTGGAACTGCAAATTTTTCAACTTCAAAATATCGCACACATTAAATTTTTACACCGTTGCGGAGTGAAAAAAAATGCCCTTTTTAATTAGATTTGTTTGAAATCTGTATCACAATTTGTTGTTAAATTATTATTATTTTTTTAAAGTTTTAATTACTCTTTTTGTCATCGTGGCAACAAACGTATCTATTTTTGGACATTAAACTTGGACCAATCAGAAAACGAATAAAATAAACCAACTTTATTGCGGAATTCAACCAATAAAAAGATTCAGATATGCTTTAAATTTCCCAATTCTCTACCGAGAACAATATTTTTCCCAAATAGTAAAAAAAAAAAAAAAAAAAAAAAACTTTAAAAGTGTTTTCTGTAAAAAAATATTTTGTAATTTTTAGAGAATTTTTTTTACAAGCGCATTATAGGTTTGTCAATCTACCTCTATTAAAAATGACTTAAATAACATTAAACTTAAATGCTATTATATTAATAGAATAATGTGTGATGTAAAACAGAACAAAATTATCAAAAAATAAATTAATAAATTATATTAAAATAATAAAACATATTGACGCATTTTCAATCAAAAAAAATAATAATACCATAATTACATAAAAAATAACTACACCGTCTTAAAAATATGAAAAGAAATACTACGAGGAAAAAAAAGTCACTGAATGCTAATCAACAAAATTATCTTGAATAAAAAAATTGTATAATAAATAATTAACCATTTTTAATAAATGATAATAAAATAATACGCACTGACGCAGCAATCTAACTAAAAAATTAAAATAATTACTGTAAGTAGAAACAAAAGTATCTTTAAAAATATGGTATATTACCTAATAACTTCTGCAATTATTGATTAAAAAAACAGGTTAAGTGAAATTTTAAGAATTTAAAATTACTTTTGGTGAAACCTAATGAGCTGAACATTAAATTTACTTATCAGCTACAGAATTTAGTTTATTTCTGACCTCTGCAAGTACGACATGCTGCGAAAAGATAGACAATTCACAGGAGTTCTTTGATGACTAACGTCTCGAAAACAACTGTTATCAACAATGAAGTATAATAGAATATCCGGAAGAGATTATTTTAAATAACGTCAAGCAAAAAAAAATGTGGTAAGTGATCCTTAATTCTATAAAATACTTTCACGAGAGCAGCAATATGCATATAAAGGCTGTAAGAGCCGGAATTTCAAAGTGCGGTCCCCACTCGTTCTATTAAAAAAATGCCAATTTTTCTTAATATAGAATTAAGATTCTTTTAAAGAATACATACTTACGGAAATATTGCACAGTAAGTTTTAGATTACAATACATTCGCAAAACATTAAATACACAATACCAACATTAATGATTACTTAGACTCTTAGAATTTTCAACATTCAAATACATATTTATTTTTAAAAAAATTATTTAATTGAAAGTAGAACAAAAAAGGGTTAAAAATATCATAACTTTTGAGGTTGAATGGTAAAAAGTAGATTTTTTTTAAAACATCTCTTTTTAATTTGTTAAAGCATATTTCCAAAGACTCCGTTTAACTATTACTATTTTTACAAAGCAAATAGTTTGTTCCTGTTTGAGTATGTAGGATAAAATGTAAGGCTGATCCTGGCCCGGCCCAAGATTGCTGCAAAAATGAAGCTCCGGATCAGACACGATGTATCCAATATAGTAAATTTTTACACTGGACATGTTATATTTTTGTAAAAACACTTTGAAACTAACATCGTCTCGTGCAGCTCTTTTGAGCGTATTCTCGCGAAAGTCATATCCATTGAAAATTGTCCATATTTTATAGCCTTCGCTAAAACTTTTATACTGGGCCAGTCCGGCTCACTTAATTTTTTTCTATCGCCAGGCTGGCCCGTTTATTTTATTTTACTTTATTTTATTTTGCCGGCCCGGCCCGTTTGAAAGTTTGTCATCGTCTTGCCAGCCTGAATCTGTGCCGACATCTAAGTGCTACGAAATTGTGGAAATTTGTTTTTGCATTTCTGTCGGGACAGAAGACATTAGAAAATAAAAAGCAGGAAAAGATACCATAGATATGAAAGAAAACTATTTTGTTTGTTTTAAATTCCGTAATGTCAATTCTAATTTTAACAAAACAAAAGTTCACTGCATTGTTTGCAACTATAAAAGATTAGTTTGAAAAAGATTTTCTTAAGTTTTTTTTAAAAAAAGTTTCTAATTCTTGAAAAATTTTTAAATTATGAAACAGATCCTTCATAAAACAGAAGCAACATAATACATTATTATTATAACACAATCAAACTGATTCGTAAAGTTATCATACAAGTTGAATTTTTTCAACTGAGCTAAAAAATTGCCCAGGCCAAGCAATAATACAATCGCTATACAATAAATAGTCTGAGTTAATACTGACTCATAATTTTAGGCTATTAAAATAACTCCCCTTTTTTCATTCCTCTTTTTTATCATTATTATTATTATTTTCATAATTTCGAACTTTTCCTCGTTCATTACTTAACTTATGATTTGAAGAATATAAAAAGAATTTTGCATTATGCATTTTTAAAATGCACAATAACAATATAATTAATTAAAACAATGCGTTTAATATATATAATCGGATTATATCGGGCATATAAACTTACCTTATGTTTCTACGAGTTCCGTAAAAATTGATGATCCTCGATGTGAAATGGCATAGCAATTCATTAAGGACAGTACAAGCAATAATGCTGATGCTGTATACAAACTGAAAAAGAAAAAGAAAAAAAATATCAGACAATTAATAAAATTTTTCTGTTTACTTTCTTCTCTATATACATAAGAATATTGGAATCGTGAAAAAATTCGACTTTCGTTTTTTTATGGATTTACACGTCATGAGATGCCAAAACGCGATTTGGCTTTTTTAGAAAAAAGTATCTGTCTGTCCACGTGACACAAACTTTGTGGTCTCTCTTTCTAAAGAACAAACAAACCAAATTTTATCAAAGTTAACATTCTGTTAGACACTAACGTAAATTGGTGCTTATTAGTTTCGAGTGTATTAAAAACAGGAGGTTTTTTACAATTTTCGAAATAGCTGTATCTCGGGCATTATATCTATTCAGTGGAATTTGAGGTACGTGACAAGAAAATCAACAATGACGGAAATCACAAAAATTATTAGTAAAATCACAAATATGTTAGAAACGTTAATGTAATTTGATTCGATTTATTATACGGGGTGTTTCTAAATGAATATCGGGGTTTTAACGCTTGGCAGTATTTATTACATAAAACTAAACACATCGATCCTTACACACGCTCCTTTATGAACCCCCCACAGGTATCATCGAAATCACATTACGTCAGATCGGGTGACCATCTGAACAGAAATTCTCTGCTGTTCTTTGTTTGGGAAGAACTGAGTTATCGACATGATGTGCGCCGTGTGACGAAAGGTGCTCGCTCACACTGAACACTTGTAAGCTTGCAAGTAAAACTGTTTGAGTTGCATTTTTATTGTATGTATTAATTATAATTTTAAGTTTTATGTTATAAATACTACCAAGCGTTATAATCCCAATTTCCATGTAGAAATATCCCGTGTAGTTGCGATAAATAAAAAAAAAGCATGTTTACGTTTTCTAGTTGAATGAACAGGGGGGAAACGGGGAAGTGATTATGAGAATCAGGTATTCCAAAATGAAAAGCATAAGTAAGGGGTACGTGAAAAAAAATTAAGTGCTGTTACAGTACATTGTTCAACAATTGGCACTGCTGTGCTATGATTTTTACTATTTACGTGATAGCTATATCTTAGCGTCTATCAGATGGAATTCCACTAAATTTCGTATGCAGTTAGATCTTCATTAATTAATTAATTACATTAATTTGTACGGATTAGGTTTTAGAGTATCTTGTTCAACAGATGATATTACCGTACTGTGTTGTTTTATTATTATTTCCGTAACAGCCATACCTCAGCGTCTACAAAATAGAACTTCATCAAATTTCGTGCGAGATTTATTTATTAAAATTATGTTAATTCAATTTAGACATTGGTCACTCAACAGGAAGCGCTGCTGTGCTGTATATTTGACTTTTTTTTTTTTTTTTTTTTTTTTTTTTTGTCAGCTATACCTCGGTATCTGTAGGGTAGAATTTCATCAAATTCACACGTGTCAGTTATTTATATATACGTAAGATATTTATTAAAATTTATGCTGAATGAATCTTGGGTTTATTCATTCAATAGGGACACTGCTATACTTTTTTTTTTTTTTTTTTTTTTTTCAATGCCAACTTTTTTTAACTACAGCTGTATCTTAGTTTCTATTGGGTAAAAATGCACTAAATTTTATGTTTGATGATATTAATTGAAAATGCACATCTTTTTCTAATTTTGTGGAATCTCAAGATTTAATGTTAAATACTAATTAAAAAAGTTGCCAATTAACCAAAGATCTTGGCATTGTCAATATTTTAAAATGGCGGCGCGAGAACGCGAGCCAATCAGAAGCAACCTACGCAATTTGGAGAAGTCGTTCGCCAAGAACATTTTGAAATACATAATTTTACCAAGTGGTAAATACTACAAAACCTGGAAAATACAAAAAAATCTAAATAAAGTACTATTAAATTTAAACAGGCTGAAAGTGAATTATAAAAGTCAAATTTGTCATTAATACTATAAAACAACTTCCTAAAGTGGATAATTTCAATTTTAGAATTCTATTAAATTAGATCCTGAATTAAAGTTAGTCTAAGAGTCATGAAAATCCTTTGGAATATATTTCACAAATTAAAGGATTTTCTTTGGTATGGGTGTGCAAGTGTTCTTTTCAGATGACCACTTCGTTGAAGTCCTTTGGAACATATTTCACAAACGAAAGGTCTTTCCTTTGAAAGGGTACGCAAATAAGTTTTTAGATCTCCAATTCGTGAAAATCCCATTTAGCACATTTAAAAAATATAAGGTTTTTCCTTGGTACAGGGGTGCAAGTGTTTATAGTGAATCTTGTCTACTTTTAATGGTATTATATATTATAGTATGGTAATATATGAATTACTCTGGTTATACAATGTCCATTTATCCACATATTTCTTAGTAATTTGGTAATCTGCCTTCTATTTCTCTTCAAACTTCAACTATTTTTAATAATATGATTGTAAAATTATATTTGTTTATAATGTAAAATTTATATTAAGAGTATTTCCATGAACAGTGGCGCCAACTTTTAAAAATATTGAGTTGGCTCAAACATATTTTGTGAGTTCAAAAGTATTTTTGAAACATGATGCGATCAGTTTGTTTTTCTTTGAAGGGATGACAGATGGTGAAATAAGAGAATACAATTAATAAATTTACAATTTTATTAAATTATATTCACATGCGTTTTTCCTTATACAGGTAAGACACTAAATACACTTTTATTTACTGTAATGCCATGATATTATAAACATGACTATAAATTGAATTAGAAATAAGTTAAACATGGAAAGCAAAGCATTTCAGCCATTTGGAATTTATGGGCGTGATAATTAAAACACGTGGTCATTGGCAAAATAAATTTTATTCTAAGGAGAAAAATTAATAATAAGAAAATAATGAAATAAATAACTAAAACAATGAAAATTTTGTACGTTATGATCCAAAATTATTGGGTGGGCTCGGGCTTCACGGGCCCTTATAAGTTAGCGCCACTGTCCATGAGCACTTGTCATGCAAGTCACATTTCTAGTAACTGGTAAATTGTTGGCCACCGTTATTTTCGAAAGGTTTGCATGGCCTTATTCAATTAATGAAATATCTCTGATAAAATAACTCAAATTTTCCGTTCTAAAATACTGGTATCTAAAATCGTAGTATGTGACTTACACGACATGTGCTCATGGAATTACCCATTAACATTTTCTAAAAATCCTTTAAAACATATTTCATAAACAAATGGTTTTCATAAACAAGTGGTCTTTGAGATGGCCACTTTATGAAGGTTTGTTAGGATTTTCCCCCCATTTTCTTATCCAAAATGTCGTTATCTAAACAGAGATTTAATTCATATCTTTAAATAGATGTTTTTCTCTACTGGCAATTAAAAAAAAAAGGCCCAAAAAATGTATCTTCACAAACAGTGTTTTCAATTCAAAAGTTTACTAAATTAAGTCACGTTCTGGTACAACGTAATTACTAATCAGCATAAAAGATGAGCATTAACTATAATGAATTTTTAAATGAATAATTCAGTTAAAAATTAAAATAGCTATCGACTTTTTCTGTTCACAAAATGATTGAAAAATGGTTTCGATACCAAACTCATGCATAGACATATTCATATGAAATTGATTATATTTCTTGTCACAAAACTATAACAGATCTGCCGACTTGGTGATCATTCGGAAATATGGTTTGGTAACTAGTTGTTCACTCACTTACTCGCACATATTCGCACAAATCGTTAAAACATCAAAAACAGAATTTAATAGACTAAAAGCGTAATAAAGTACTAATACTATGTAGTATATTAATTCCCTGAGAAGATATTTTGAATATAAAAATGGATCAAAAGCCCATAGGCTTAACAATCACATAAACAGATATGCCGAATAGGACATCATTCGGAGTTGTTCACTCACTTACTCGCACATATTTGCGCAAATCGTTAAAACATCAAAAGCAGACTTTACTAAAAGCGTAATAAAGTAGAGATGCACCGGATGTGGATTTTTGCCGGATACCGAATAACGGCTATCCGGCACAAAATTTTACCGAATATCCGGTATCCGGCCGAATAATTTCTCATTTTTAATTTTAATAATATTTCAATTTTATGCTTGTTTAAAGAAAAAAAAAATTATTGTAATTTTATATTATGCAAGTATTAATAGATTTCAATTCACTTATTAAGTCAAAATTACTTAAAAACATAGTAAAAATTAAATATTGAAATGTAATAATATTTTGCCTTTTCAATATTACTTATAAAACTTCTAACTTTACATGCATATTTTTTTCTACCCTTTCTTTAGTCTCTATCACCAGATTTAGGTAGTGTCTTGATGTTTTTATAGATGCATTGTATCGATTAACTAACAGAAAAAAATATTTTTACCCTGTTAACACATAATTAACAAAAATGGGATAGTTATGTATGTTACTCCTCTTGACTCTGAGTGAGCATTACAGTTTTCCTATTAAGCTCTTTTCGCATTGTAGAGCAAGTTTCAGAATGAACTTTATTTAAAATATCACTTGCAATTTTAACATGAGCGGGTGACTTATATAACAAGGCGTAGTTCAATTGTTTTGGAAATTTTTACTAAAATATGTTTTATTTAAAAATGCAATTTGTATATTTAATGATTTTTTTTCTTTTGTTTTTACCACATTTTTTTTCTATTGTTGACTGCTTAACTTGTGCAATTGATGTTCCAGCAAAAATTGAATGGTTTCTTTATTATCAGCACCATTTTGTTCTTGATTTTCTAAAGAAACACACTTTGAATCTGGAGTATGAATAATCATAAATAAACTCTTTAGTTTGTGGGAAACTTTATTTTTCTACATAGTTTTTAATCCTCAATACTTTAGCACTTATAAGATGGCCCCATTGTACACATTTCAGACTCGGATTTTTGACGTATTAACAGCAACTTCATAAAACTTTTAGATTAGATATTTATACCTTTCTCTTTTGTTGATATTAATAATTCAAATTAATAATAAAGTTATTAACAAAACACTTGAGAAGAACTATAAAAATCTACTATTTCATTACAAAAAAAAAAAAAAAAAAAAAAAAAAAAGCAAAACAAAGTTGAAATTGTAGTTGATATTCTAGTTTTGGTTTTACAATTACAGTTATGACAGAATTATTGAACACTGCAGTTAAATTTTGACTGGTGAAAATTACAATAAAACTTTTGAGAGGTGTAAAATTACTTCATTACTGAAATTTAAGAACAATTTTTAAGAGAAATAAAAAATGTGAAGTTGAAGTACATATTCTAGTTTTGTTTTTACAATTGCTGTTATAGGTTATGACAAAATATTGTCATACTTTAAATATATCTTCATTTACATATAAACATTATAATTTCATAATTGTGAAAATATACAAGTATTTATTTTTGTTAACATTGCTTTTTAATAAGATAAGGTATGCAAGGAGCAAATTAGTTTTACATTTGTTTTTAAATATAAAAAACAGAATTTAAAAAATGTTTTACTATCCGGCAACCGGATATTAAAATATTCGGCCGGAACGAATATCCGGTTCGAGTGCCGAATAAGCAGTATATCCGGCAGGAGCCGGATATCCGGTGCATCCCTATAATAAAGTACTAATACCAATACTATATTAATTCCTTGAGAAGATATTTTGAATATAAGAATGCATCAAAAGCCCATAGACTTAACATTATCGAGGGGAATTCGGCCATTGAGTGGCTAGCACCCTTAAAATCTATAGCTTTAACTCTAAATCCATTTATAGCCTGTAAAACAGGTTTCTCCCCTCAATTATAGTTACACGGAGAAGCTGTTATTAAATAATACATTATGCTCTTTTAAAGCTAATTTTTTAACATTTGCTACAAAAACTGCTGTTCAGTAGAATGCAAATGAATAATAAAGAACTTGTTGCTGAGACAGCGATGAGAAATTACAGCATAAAAATAAAACACTGCAGACAGAGCTTGTCTCAATAATATTAGGACAAAACAAATAATTTAATATATGTTATGATATTTGCATTAATTTAATATAAAATCAACAGGATGGGGGATTAGGTACTTACAAACATTTGTATAAAAGATCAAGAACCCCCCCCCCCCTTTAGGAATTTGGTACAAGCTTTTAAACCATCCCATCTGCTCTCGCTGATATCACCTTTGACGGATGTATCTTCGAATTTAATAGCTTGTTTGAAGTTTAGATCTACCTTCCCCCTCCAGTATAAGCTGGGATATAAAAGCATAAGCCTGTGCGCAATATTATTATGACAAAATGGCAGGAGTGCAACAGCAGAAACTACCAATCTGTCCAGAAACATCTATAAATATACAAATGTCCATGGTGTAACGATATCATTGTAAGGGAAATATGTACAGTAGACTCCCTCAAATCCGCACAGCTTGGGACCAGAGGTTGTGCGGATTTTAGAATTTTGTGGATTTCTGGTCATTGCTTTGTTTACATTTTTTAAATAGTAGTTTGAATGTAATTAATAATACAATCAAAACTATAATAAATGCTTAGAATATAATAAAATATTAAAATAAAAAATAAACAAAAATAAAAATTTAGAACTTCTTTAAAATGATTAAAATATTAAAAACAAAGGTCAAGTTAATAATCAATAGTGTATGATTAAATATTTATTATAAAGATGAAATGTAATTTTCCTAAATTATGCAATTAAACTTGCGTCATAAAGGTACATTACTAATTCACATCGAAATCATAAAATAAGCAAGTTGGAAATTGCACGTGAACCGTAGCAAATGAGGTACGTTCGTACTATAACGAAGTTTTAAAAATATTCAGATCTTGCTGATATAGTAGAGCGTACTCCGGATACAGTATAGTAGTCGAAATCTTTACGTTTCTGTAAACATGCAGGAAGTAATTTTTATTACACCTTAGCAACGTATATCTTATTCATAAAATGTGAAATAGTTGAATATAATTAAAACACGCACCAAACCATGTTTCCCCGTATAGCATTATATAGTGGAATACTTTTGTGCGGCCCTGTAATTTAATAATAAAAATTCTTTGCATCACAGATTGTACAGACTACATATTTTAGTATATATTTCATAGATTCTTGCCAATTCTATTATGTTCGAATGAGTGTAACATCATTAAAATGCATTTGAAACTTTTTCCCCATTGACCGTAATGTAACGGAATCCTTTTGATTGTCCCTGTAATTGATCTATGCATCCGATTTTCATAACATTTGAAATGACTCGACAAAATTACGCAATAATTATATGTTTTAAATTTCAAACTATTAAAATGCATTTAAAACTTTTTTCCCTATTGACCGTAATGTAACGGAATCCTTTTGAATGTCCCTGTAATTGATCTATCCATCCGATTTTCATAAAATTTGAAATGACTCGACAAAATTATGTTATAATTATGTATTTTAAATTTCAAACGATTCGGTTGGGTAGTTTTTGCGTTGTTATATGCGGACAGACGGACGGACAGACAGACAGACGGACAGACTGAGCGACAACAATAGGTGCGACGTATTTACATAATTACGAACGCACCTAAAAAGGCCCAAATAATATATCTTCACAAACAGTGTTTTCAATTCAAAAGTTTACAAAATTGAGTTACGCTCTGGTACAACGTAATTACTAATCAACATAAAAGATGAGCATTAACTATAAGGAATTTTTAAATGAATAATTCAGTTAAAAATTAAAATAGCTATCGATTTTTTCTATTCACAAAATGATTGAAAAACGGTTTCGATACCAAACTCATAGAACCATTCATATGAAATTGATTATATTTCTTGTCACAAAACTATAACAGATATGCCGACTTGGTGATCATTCGGAAATATGGTTTGGTAACTAGTTATTCACTCTTACTCGCACAAATCGTTAAAACATCAAAAACAGACTTTAATAGACTAAAAGCATAATAAAGTATACTAATAGAGTAGAACCCCGCTAATTCGGACCCCCGTTAATCCGGATCGGTTTGTTCATTCTTTTTTTCAAGTTTTAGAAGCGACTGCCCGTACGGCTTGCAAAAGGTACAAAAAAACTGGCACAGAAGAAAATTACAAACTTTTTTATTACAAACATTTTTACTGTCTGTGAATATTCAATAAGTTTAACATAAAGGTGATTTTCTGCAAGTATGTTTTATTTTATTTCATTTTTTTCTAATTTTCCGGATAACCCGGATTTTTGATAATCCGGAATGGATCTGGTCCCAATTAATCCCAATTATCGGGGTTTTACTGTACTATGTACTATATTAATTCCCCGAGAAGATATTTTGAATATAAAAATGGATCAAAAGCCCATAGACTTAACAATCCCAAGCCTATAACAGATATGCCGAATAGGACGTCATTTGGAGTTGTTCACTCACTTACTCGCACATATTTGAGCAAATCGTTAAAACATCAAAAGCAGACTTTAATATACTAAAAGCGTAATAAAGTACTAATACCAAATATTATATTAATAATTAATTCCTTGAGAAGGTATTTTGAATATAAGAATGCATCAAAAGCCCATAGACTTAACATTATCGAGGGGAATTCGGCCGTTGAGTGGCTCGCACCCTTAAAATCTATAGCTTTAACTCGGAATCCATTTATAGCCTGTAAAACGGGTTTCTCCGCATCAAATATAGATACATGGAGAAGCTGTTATTAAATAATACATTATGCTCTTTTAAAGCTAATTTTTTAACATTTGCTACAAAAACTGTTGTTCAGTAGAATGCAAATGAATAAAATAAAGAACTTGTTGCTGAGATAATGATGAGAAATTACAGCATAAAAATAAAACACTGCAGACAGAGCTTGTCTCAATAATATTAGGACAAAACAAATAATTTAATATATATTATGATATTTGCATTAATTTAATATAAAATCAACAGGATGGGGGATTAGGTACTTACAAACATTTGTATAAAAGATCAAGCCCCCCCCCCCCTTTAGGAATTTGGTACAAGCTTTTAAACCATCCCATCTGCTCTCGCTGATATCACCTTTGACGGATGTATCTTCGAATTTAATAGCTTATTTGCAGTTTAGATCTACCTTCCCCCTCCAGTATAAGCTGGGATATAAAAGCATAAGCCTGTGCGCAATATTATTACGACAAAATGGCAGGAGTGGAACAGCAGAAACTATCAATCTGTCCAGAAACATCTATAAATATACAAATGTACATGGTGTAACGATATCATTGTAAGGGAAATATGTACAGTAGACTCCCTCAAATTCGCACAGCTTGGGACCAGAGATTGTGCGGATTTTAGAATTTTGCGGATTTCTGATCATTGCTTTGTTTACATTTTTTAAATAGTAATTTGAATGTAATTAATAATACAATCAAAACTATAATAAATGCTTAGAATATAATAAAATATTAAAATAAAAAATAAACAAAAATAAAAATTTAGAACTTCTTTAAAATGATTAAAATATTAAAAACAAAGGTCAAGTTAATAATCAATAGTGTATAATAGTGTATAAAGATGAAATGTAATTTTCCTAAATTATGCAATTAAACTTGCGTCATACAGGTACATTACTAATTCACATCAAAATCATAAAATAAACAAGTTGGAAATTGCACGTGAAGCGTAGCAAATGAGGTACGTTCGTACGATAACTATGTTTTAAAAATATTCAGATCTTGCTGATATAGTAGACAGTAATTCGGGTACAGTATAGTGGTCGAAGTATTTGTGTTCCTGTAAATATACAGGAAATAATTTTTAATACACCTCAGAAACGTATATCACATTCATAAAATGTGAAATAATTTAATATAATTAAAACACGCCCCAAACAATGTTTCCCCGTATAGCATTATGTAGTGGAATACTTTTTGTGTGGCCCTGTAATTTAATAATAAATATTCTTTGCATCTCAGATTGTACAGAATATATATTTTATTGTATATATAAATATACTTCATAGTTTCATGTGAATTTTATTATGTTCGAATGAGTGTAACATCTTTAAAATGCATTCGAAACTTTTTTTTCCCCATTGACCGTAATGTAACAGAATACTTTTGATTGTCCCTGTAATTGATCTATGCATCCGATTTTCAAAAAATTGGAAATGAATCGACAAAATTATGTAATAATTATATCATGTTTTAAATTTCAAACGATTAGAATGCATTTGAAACTTTTTTCCCCATTGACCTTAATGTAACGGAATCATTTTGATTGTCCCTGTAACTGATCTATGCATCCGATTTTCATATAAATATAAATGACTCGAAAAAAAAATGCAATAATAGTGTATTTTAAATTTCAAACGATTCGATTGGGTAGTTTTTGCGTTGTTATATGCGGACGGACAGACTGAACGACAACTATAGGTGCTACGTATTTACATAATTACGAACGCACCTAAAAAGTTTTATTTCAAGTTTAGCCAGACTTAATAACCAAAAAAGCTTGACTAATACATAAATATTTATTTGGTAAAACGATTGTAATTATCAGTGTTATCAGCAATATCTTGATTTTTTTCAGAAATAAATTTGTTCTTCCTTCATGTAAAAACATGAATTCAGCAATATTAACAAAAATTACAAATTAAAATATATATGGAATAGATATGAAAAAAAAAATGAAATTTTGTCCTTATATCAGAATTGAATGTTTTTCATTATTTAAAATTATAAATTACGTGCGGATTTTAGTGAGTCTATTGTCTGAACGTCTTTCAATCATTTCCTAAAAATACTCACAATACAAGACATTTACAGTATTCTTTCTTTTCTATTCTTTTTACAGTACCATATACTTTCGTACACGCACAGTACGAAAATGTTTCACGTATAGCATTATTATAAGTTGGTTAAATATATCTTGAATTTTTTCAGAAATAAATTTATTCTTCCTTCATGTAAAAACATGAATTCAGCAATATATCTGTCTGTCCGGTCCATAAATCACAAGATTTTATGTTATTCGGAATCTGAATATGAAAATATCTATTTACATGTTTCTCAAATATAAATCTTTTTTTTTTTCCCCTTTTAACCCATTAACGCCCAGCGTCCTCGTTTGAGGACGGTTACAAAAACAGCAAGAAAGCGATTTTCCCACCAGTAAAGAGAAATAAAAATGTATACCTTATTTCACGAGACAGAATCCTTGATAAATTTAGGTAAAAGTTAATTTGCTTTTAAAAGTGGTGGGGAATACAAAATTTATATTTTAGCGAAGAAAATAATTCGGGCGTTAATGGGTTAATAAACAATTTATATTACTTGAAAAGTGTTACAAAATATTTTAAAAACAAATAATTTTGACATGTTTATGTTCTAGGGCTTGAAATTCAATTTTCCAGAGGAGGGGAGACTTCCTACCAACATTTATAAATGGAGGGGAGTTTAGCTGTTTGGAAGGGAGAAAAAAAAATCTTTAAAAACTACTGTTTAATGTGCTATTTAAAGAATTACACAAATACAGACATGACAAAACACCGCTGAAGCAATTTTTATTAACAAATTGTTATGCAAAATGAGATTTTTTACTTAAAAAAAGTCACGATTTTATATAGTTTATTTAGTTTTCAAAAGGATAAATTCTCTTCCTGTGCTAATTACTTTTGTTTCAGGTCTAATAAACTGTTTTTGGTTCAGGTTAGAGTGTGATTCAGGGTGAAAAAATTTTTCCGGAAATTCACATCGCGTTTTCGAAAATCGTCGGGGGGGGGGAGGGGGGGAAGGAATTCCGCAAGTTACTTACCCCTTGAGGGGGGATTATCCGCGATCTTCAGACGAAATCAGCGATTTATCTGCGAAATTTTAGCAAAATCGGCGATTTATAGCGATCTTTTGTCGAAATCGGCGTTTGTTACGACGATCTTTAGACAAAATTTGCATTTTTACGCGATCTTTTCTCGAAAACGACGTTTTATTCCCACAATCTTTTGACGAAATCGGCGTTTTTCCCATGATCTTTTGATGAATCGGCTTTTTTGTTTAAAATGATTTTTCGACAAAATATTTTTAAGCGATCATTTATCGAAAACGGCGTTTTTTCCGCAATTTTTAGACGAAATCGACGTTTCCCGCGATCTTTAGACGAAATCAGCATTTTATCTGCGATATTTGATGAAATTGCCGTTTTTTTTTACGCGATCCGCGCAGGAAATTCGCGTTTTTTAGCAATCTTTTAATAAAGTTCGTTGACAAAAACACTGAAGAAATCGTCGTTTTTCCACGAAATATTGACGAAATGTGTGCTTTTTCGGCGATCCTTTTACGAAATTTACATTTCTCCGCGATTGTTTTTTCCGTGCGCAAAACCGTACAAGTTGGCAACTATGAGGAATTGATAACCCAATTCCAAATTTTCGGAAATTTCGGACGAGAATCATCCCTGGTTCAGGCTGATTTTAGGTTGAGTGAGAACACAGAGTCTAAAGTAAATCCCCCCCCCCCCTTTCACACAATCCACTGTAACATTTCAGAAAATTTGCTGCAAATTAAAAAAAAAAAAAAACCACCCCTGAAGAATCCTTTGATAAATTTGGTGTTTTTCTGCGATCCTTTAAAGAAATTCAAATGCAGGGACGTGTTAAGAGAAAACTGCGCTTGGGGCAAAGTTTCAATTTAGCGTTCTTTTTCTTCTTACCGGCCAAAAATGATGTTGGTTGTAGAAAATCAGCGCCCCTAAGTTTCTGCACCCGGGGCGACTGCCTCTTCGCCCCCACCTGCCCCTTTTCACACGACGCTGTTTATATGGCGATCCTTTCACAAAATTCACATATTTTCCGCGATGCTTTCACAAAATTCGCGTTTATTCCGCAATCATTTCACAAAATTCGCGTTTATTTCACGATCCTTTCACAAAATTCGTGTTTATTCCGCGATTTTTTTTTTAAGAAATTCGTGTTTTATCGAGATCTTTTAAGGAAAATCGAGATTTTTTTTCGCGATTCTTTGAGAAAATTGCCGTTTTTATCGCGCAATCTAACAAAATTTTCTGCGAACGATTGATGAAATTGATTTTGAAAATATGCAATTCAGCTCGTTTTCAAAAACTATGAAAAATCGGTAATTAGCCCAGAAATTTAGACATAACTTTCCAAATTTCGGGGTTGATAAACGATGTTTCATAACTTTTGAAATCGAATGCGTTATTTTTATCGAAATTTTGAAATGGAATTACTCCGTTCTCGCGACGGTAAATCGCACGAAACTTGTCAATTGATGGCGGGAAAAAAAAATGCGAAATTTGACGATTGGTTGCGGAAAAATAGCGTGAATTCCAACGATTTTTCGCAGCAAAATGTCATTCAGTCGCACGAAAATATCACAAAAAAAAGAAGTTAATCGTAGTTTTAAAATGCAAAATTTTTCGGAAAATTCAGGAATTTTTTTGGGCGGGAGAGTCCCGCCTACGATATTTTTTTGGGCGGGATTTCAAAATTTCGGGCGCGAATCCCGCCATCCCGCCCTGAAGTTCAAGCCCTGTGTTCCAATTCTGATAACAACCATAATCCTAATAAAAACAATTAGTTGGATGTCTCAATCCCAAAACTTTTTTCTATCTCATACATACATTTGAACCACTTAACCGGCGACGGGTATGGGAAAATAGTGCTTTAACCCCCGACTTATTTGGGGCAGCCTTTGAAGTGGTTAATATTTCAAAATCAAAATGTAGTAATACATGTTAATACTTTAATGTTATTAATTCAATACTATACCAACTTTGATTTTCATCTTAAATTTTTGCTTCAGTAACCGTCGAAAACAGGAAGTCGAAAAAAAATTCGATTACAATACTTTCTTCTATTGAAGATACAGAAGAAAGTAAAAATACGAATCGTCTCACGGTCAATGCAAGTGACACGTCACTATGAGATGTAAACAAAACCACGCGCTCTATTGTAAAAAATTAAAAATAGACCATGATCTAAAACTATTATTTTCCAATGTAATCTTAATATATTTTTAATTTAATTTTTTACTAAAGAGCGCGTGGTTTTGTACATGCGCCTAAACGGTACTGTAGGCAGCAGAGACCAGATTCGAGATTCATTCGGTTCGAGATTGGGTCTTTTTATAAGATTTAGCAGTATACAAATTTCAAATTCATTTAAGAATTTTATTACGGGCCCAATCAACGCCGGGCGGCTTAGCTAATAATCAAATTACAAAACTTTTAGGTGTAACTTATTTGGTAATTATTATCTTTCAATTGAAAGTTTTTTTTTCTTCAAATCTGTTTCAACCAACTAAAAAAGTAGAGTCGTAAAAAGCTGATGAGTCAGATCAGATTATCCGTAAAATACAGCATTTCAACACTAAACTTAAATCTGTCAACTAAAAACGGTAGACTCTCAGATTATTTTGAACAGTATTGAATCCAGACACTTTTTTTCCAGGAAGGACGTCTGGGGCTCGGAGGGGAGGGGGACTGCTTCACTTTTTATACGCTAGGCGAAAAATTTGATAATTTAATTTTAGACGCTTAGTGATATATCGCCAAATATTGTTCCATCACCATCATTTCATCTAAATCAGGGCTGTTCATCAACGCGGCGCCCTTTCCAGGTTTCCTGTTACTAGTCTATATAATAAAAGCCTAAGTCAAGTAACTGACATCAACAGTTCCGGGTTGACCGCTTCATTTTTTATATATCACGCGGTCATTTTGCTGCTATTATACTAGCTTGGCGTAGACGATTAAATCACCAAACAGGGTTAAATTAGCAATAATTTCATTCAAAATATAAACTCTTCACTAATTTCATTTAAAACAAATGTGTATCAGATACACTTAAAATACACGTCTTTCTTTAATCGCTTAAAAGGTCTAAGCCACATGACTCATTAATAGAAGGGGTATAACTACCTCGTTTTTCATATATCCAAATAAGCCATTGTTAGATTGTTAATATGTACTTCGGCATTCAGATTTTTAACTTGATTGGCAGTTTAATAAAACTACGAAAATAATAAACATAAAAAAGCCTGTTTTCAATTAAAAAAATATTAACATTTACAAGTTTCGTAAAAAAAATAATATTTATCTTATTCTATTATCTTATCTTACCTATAATATTAAAAATCTTTTGGTTTATCTTTTCAATATTTTTATTTCCTATCTACATCTTTGGAATACAAAACAAATAGTCAACATAAAAAATGTTGTCAATAGCACCAAAATAGTAAAATAAATAAATAAATAATAATAATAAATTTAATTACATATGATGAAGTTGTAGAAAACCACTGAGTTCAGTTTATCATGTGACAGCCATTTTTAATGAAAATTATTTTTTTCCAATAAAACTGCATAAAAGTCTCTTTCTTAGAAGTATCATTCAAAAATAAGGTACTTTTCGATTAGCCGGTTGAATGATAAATTACATTCGAATTTCGAATATGAAACAATTATGTTATAAGCAATCGTCATGCAAGAAAGATGGCTAATAATCCGCATTCACACAGGCAAAGGGGGCGTTAAACAAAAGTAACAGAGTGTTAAAATTGTGAGAGCTATTTAAATGATAGAAAATTGGCTATCAGAAAAAAACCACACAAAGAATATTTTACATATCTTTTGAATGAAGGCCAATCATCGGTGTACAATCTTCAATAAAACAAACAATTTTTAAGATTAATTATTAGATTAAGATTAATTTTTTAGAACAAAAAAACATTCGAAAATTTTCTATTTCTGTGTTACTGCTGTGCCTAAAAATTTGAAATTTTGCTTCGGGTTACTTTTAAATTAGTTTTTGAAATAAAAATATCTCGATAAAAAATTTCTAAAAAAAAAAATTATTTAAAAACATGAAATTAATGGAAAACGTTCTAAATTATCATTTATTTGGAATATCTAGGTACAGAAACTTAATTTTTGATACTACGCTACACATCTGAAATTAAACAACTTTTGTTAAAAATGCACAAATGTCGGTGTAAAACAGCGAATAGATTGCCCGAAAGTAACTTCTTGTCAATGTGTTCCTTATCAAAACTTCTTTTTATTTTTCCCTCACAAAGCTCACTAACTGAAGGATGTGCAAGGTTAAATTTTATATGCAATTTTTTAAAACTTTACTAATCTAGAAATTTTATTATAGAGTCACTTTCTCAATTGTCATCAGCAGATTTCTTATATAATTTATTCGGGTACAGCTGCATAATCGAGTTCACATTTTCGTATTTGAACTTGCAAGTTTTGCTGAAAAAATATGCTCAGGTTTATAAATTACTTATGATAATTCTTTGGCAGCTCAAAATTTTTGCAGACGAGATATTCAGATCTTGTGCTGTACCTTACACTACGGCCACTGTCAATACTTTTTATTTAACGCATGCCTAAAGCGAAATACTGCTCAACTTAATGAGAATAGGTTTGGAAACAAAACAACACAGCATAGGTAGTGGCCAGCATGGCTACCCATTTAAATCAGATTGAGCATATCTGGAACATACTCCGAACAACGCATTGCATTCCTTTCTTGACATTTTCGGGATTTTGATAAATCACTTTTTGAAGAGAGAATTCCTTAAACACGTATCGAGAACCTCATCATATCCATAGAAAACAGATGTAGACATTATATTGCTACATATACTAATCATATTAATTATTCTGTGTTAATTAATCGAGAGGATAGCATATCATATTAAAAAAAATCCTTTATTCTCTTCAACCATCATGCTTTTTGCCATTTATAGGCTCTAAATTTGTTTTGGAGTGTCTGTTTATGTTCTTGACGTCATTTTAAAAATTCCAGTGTAATATATTTTAGTACTTTATTTTCCGTATTGCATTTAGTGTATTGCCTACTTCCAATTGTATATGCATGCATGGCTGTTTTGCATTATTTGCTTCCCAATTTTTTAGTGGCGTATACGAATTTACATATAATATTTTGTAATTCTGCGATTCACTTTGCTAATTTTCGGCATTTGAATATGTTAAATGAATGAATATGTCACAAGTTACTGTTAAATTTATATTCCTTAGTAATATCGCTCAGACTAATCCCTCAGAGGGAAGTCCTAATTAGAGAAGATATATATTATTATTAATTGCTGTTCATTTACTTTATTATTTCACTTTGTGCTCATTCGTCACATTTTCATTTTTAAATGCGTAGCTTGAAGATCGGAGTAGTGTTCGAGATGAAAATTAGGTAAAAAGAAAATATTTAACTGCTGTACCATAATTTTTTAATCCGTCATTTTGCTCAAATTGTCAAGATTTATTTTCAGGATATAAAACCACAAACTCGGTATATTATACGATAGGGCGTCGTTACATACTTAATTGTTTTTGCACAGGATTCTCTGATATTGGCTACATCATTATTGGATGCTGGGAATATGATTTTTGCATGATCAAAATCTATTGTGATATTCTGATCGAGATATAAGCGAGAGAGACAATAATTAGAGAAGTAAACAATAGCTATATTAAAGATCGACCTCAGTTATCCTATGCAAAAAATCTTATAAAAATATTTAAATTTAAACGAGAAATTAAAAAACAACTTCCTCATTCGTTTAATGTTACGGAGTTGCTGTTTTTAAGTGAGTGAAGAGTCCCCCTTAATGGCATTAAATACTGAATCATCAATTTTTTCAGTTGAAATCGCTGGTCGAAAAATTACGACGAATTTCAAACTTTCAATTGTTTTGACATCGGGGCAAAGTATTTTTCACACCATGCATCAAATAAAATGCCTCGAATTTTTTTTTTTTAATCAAGTTGCTTCATTGAAAGATTTACATTAGAGTATGGAGTTAATCAAAATGGCTTCTGAAGTAAATTGTTTATTATTCAGTGGCTAAATAATTATTTTGTTTAATGGTATAAATCTTTGTTATTCCGGAAAGTTATTACAAACATAAAAAGTTAGGACTATATCAAGTACGAGACGCTTAAATTTTAAGAATTTTCAAAAAAATAGAGATTTGTGTCCTAAATGGCTCATATGATAGTCACATTGAAATTTTTGAGATCAAGTTAAATGGTTCAAGTTAAAAAATATTAGGAGTTTTCAAAGTAATTTAGAGAAACATCGATGACACTGCGCCTTTTAAGCAATTACAAATTTTAAAATTACATCAATGCACTTTTAGGTAAATTTTCCAAAGATTAAATACTTCAAGCCATCCACTTCTTCGTAGCGAAGAAAGATAATACTTTCATAGCTTCATCAACCTCATCTTCGAAGTATAATCCTAAGAGAATTTCTGTTTCAAACTGTGTTTTGTGGATGTTAAATGTGCATCTGCGAAATAGCACTGTTAAAGAGGGCCAAAATCTAACAGTCTTTCTGCGAAACAGCTAATCTTGATGAGAGATGTCTGCTGGACAGGCTTTAGTAAACAAGTGGAAATCAGTGGTGTGTAAACGGCCAGAAAGGATATGGGGTCGGTTTATTCTCGGCAGAACAAGTTACGTGGTGGCCATGAATCCAAATCATTTTCATTCTCCTTCTTGCAGGTAGGTAGAGCTTTGACTGGGTCAGGCACAGAATACATTACGTCATCCAAGGCACATAATAAGAGAAGAATTTGCAAAAAAGCAGAAGTAAATAAGTGGAGAGAAGTTAAGTCGTGATTTCTGTTTCTTGGCGTACATGTTTAGAGAGCAGATGCGCATTATAACGCCTACTAGCGCAGGTAATACACTGTCTCAAAAGTGTAGACACAACAAGAAAATGTCGTTCATTAAATAACACTACAAAATGAAACAAAAACATAATTTACTTATTTGATTCGGTAAAAATATTCAAATAAATCATATCAAAATGAAAAATCAGATAAGATCACACTTATCTGATTTTTCATTTTGGTACATTACGAGGAGAACTCGCAGCCCGGAGCGGACCGTTATGCCATATAACCAGGGCTGGGTTTTTACCGGCAAAAACAAGAGGCAAAAAGTGGTTTTAACCGGCAGAAACTGGGATAAATTCATTTCAAGACATAATCTGAGACTTTTTTAAAAGTATTCAATTGCTTATACATTTTATTCATGATAAATAACAAATAATAATTTGGATAAAACAAAGTTAAAAACATGATTGTTCTATTGCAGCTGCTCATAAAATTTACTTAGCTTTATTTAATGATGGAATTATCATTTAAACTCACAAATGCAAGATTCAAATCTCATTTAATGCAGTGTTAGTTTTTTTTGCTAGCTTATTTTAACTAATTTTTTTATATATTAAATACAAGTGTGAATTATGAATCACTGCAGGTTAAAGCTCTTATCAGTATTACTTCTTAGTTTCTGCCAGTTTTTGCCACTCACTGGCAGAAACTTGCCAGTCCTGCATATAACGGTAAAGCTTGTATTGTAAGTTTCTACCGGGTGTCCCAAAAATGACTGATGGATTTTAAAATTCAATAATTTGTAAACGGTGACAGCTATTTAAAAAATTTTTGCAGGAGGATTATGTATAATGTCAGAAGTTTTTTTACCATAATTTTTTATTTTAGTTCGCATCTCAAACAGTAGGTGGCGCTGACGGCGATTGAAGACCAGGTGATCAGTGGTGAGCGAAGCGTCGACTTGGCCTTCAATCGCTGTCAGCGCCACCTATTGTTTGAGATGCGAACTAAAATAAAAAATTACGGTAAAAAAACTCCTGACATTATACATAATCCTCCTGCAAAAAATTTTTAAATAGCTGTCACCGTTTGCAAGTTATTGAATTTTAAAATCCATCAGTCATTTTTGGGACACCCGGTAAGCTTATAAGTACCTAATTTCTAAGTAGATGAAAAAAAAAATTGTTGCAATACATTAATTTGACGTTAATCCCGATTATAAAAATTCATGAACTTATCAGGCAATAAATAGATAAATAATTATAGATTAATGATTTTTGGATTTTTCCTTCCTTTACTTATCAGACCTATTAAAACCCAAAATGCAGTTGAGGCTGATCTAGAATCTTGAATTTTGGTGTGAAGAAGGGGGTGGTCAACACATGTAAAAGCAAAAGAAAAAAAAAATCATCAATTTATAATTCCATGCGGATTATGTTTTACATGATCAGCATCGTCAATTACAGAAATTCACGAATGTTTCATACAGAATCGATATAAAAAATAATTGTAGGATTTTTTTTTTTTTTTTTTTTTTTTTTTTTTTTTCGTTTGTTGGGCTTTATAAACCTTCCCTTCATGACAAATTATACGGTTTGGGTCAAATTTCAATCCTCTTTTCCTTCTTTAGTTAACCAGAAGTACAATATAGGTTTTACTCTCAAAACCTAAAAGGTACTCCTGGTTGACCAAAAACTTTGCACGAAGGAAGGTTTTACAGCACATATAAAGGAAGAAAGCTGAAAATCCATAATTTATAATTCTATGTCCATTTTTACGTTACTTTCTAAAATCAGGATTACCAAAAACATTGTTTAAAAGCCGTAAGTTTTTACTGCATTAAGTTAAAGGCTTGAACTTTTTATATAAAAAAAGAGATAATAGTCCTTATTATTTGATATTAATTTAAACTCGACATCCTGAATCATTCATGACGCGACGGGGGGGGGGGGGAGTGAAAGGTATAAGGGTTAATCATTTTTTTCTTTTTAAAGTATGGAATTTTAATAAATAGATACATATGATAACTTTGATAAAAATTCACATTTCTACTTTTAAAACTAGTTGGATGTGTCAATCCCAAAACTTTCTTCTATCTCATAAGTACATTTTAATATTAAAAAAAAAAAAAAAAAAAAAAAAAAAAAAAAAAAAAAAAGTGGTGACCCCAAAATTATCTACTATCGAATTTCCTCGAACATTTGACCTAGCCTACTGAGATTCTGGTATCCGAAAAGCCTAAAACGCAAAATTTAATTAATATTCTGAGAAAATGAGCTTAGCAGTGCCTCATGTTGGGTAATTTATACTAAAACCTAATAAGCATCTACTTATGTCAAGACCTAACAGAATCTGAAATTTGATGGAATTTCGTCCATTAATTCTTGAGATATAGTTATAACAAAAATTTGCAAAACGTAGCACAGCAACACTATATCTTGGACAATTTATGCCAAAACGTAATAAAGCGTCTAATTATGTTATGGTGTAAAAGAATCTGATGTTTGATGAAATTCTGTGCATTAGTTCTTGAGATATAGCTAATTTAAAAAAACCGTGTAAAATATAGCACAGCAGCACCATCAGTTGAAGGATTTATAACAAAACGTAATCATCGTGTAATTACGTTATATGTCATTTTGTAACAAAATCTGAAGTTTGATGAAATTCTGTGCGTTGGTTGTTGAGATATAGCTATCGGAAATATCGTGCAAAATGCAGCATAGCTGCACCACCTGTTGCAAGATTAATACCAAAATGTAATCAGCGTCTAATTATGTTATATATTCTAGTGTAATAGAATCTAAAATTTGATGAAGTTCTCTGCATTAGTTCTTGAGATATATCTATCGCAAAAATAGTGCAAAATGTAGCATAGCAGCGCCACCTAGGGGGCAATTCACACCAAAACCTTATCAGCGGCTATGTATCTCAAGGTATCGCAGAATCTGAAGTTTGGTGAAATTCTGTGCATTAGTTCTTAAGATATAGCTATCATGAAAAACGTGGCATATCAGCGCCACCTGCTGGCCAATTTACACCAAAACTTGATCAGCGTCTATGTATATCAAGGGGTCTTGAGATATAGCAATCTTGAAAATCATGAAAAACGTAGTATAGCAGAGCCACCTGCAGGCCAATTTTCACCAAAAACCAATAGGCACTAATTCATATCAAGGTCTAACTGAATATAAAATTTTATTAAATTTCGAGCATTAGTTCTTGAAATAGAAGACAGACGGACAGACTCACAGACAGACATTTTCTAAAAATAGTCAAAACATGTTCAGGACCTTCTAAAACGTATAAATCCGTCGAAAACCGGATGTCGAAAATTTTCATGAATCCAATACTTTCTTCTTGTAAAGATAGAAGAAAGTAAAAATATTATAATTTACGTTTTACGCTAAAGTTTAATATGGTATTTGAAAAGTTTGTCTTTTGTTTGTCCGTGTAAAAATAAATAAATAAATACCGTATATACCCGTGTATAAATCGAAGAATTTTATACAAAATTTGGGTGTTGAAAATAGGGGGTCGCCTTATACACGAGTTAGTAAAAAAGTTCGTAGACAATCGGCGGATGGGTAAGTCTTTTAAGTAATCATATATGGGTCTAGGTTGGAGCGAGAGTTAACAGCAGACAGTGGTCATTTCCTTGTAATTGACAAAAAAAAAAAAAAAAAAAATTCAACAATCGTTCTGCGAGCATTATCTCTTGGGATAGAGGCCCCTCAAAACAGGAGCTTTCCTTTAAACATTTTAATCATTTTTTTTTTTTTTTTTTTAATAAACTGTTTAACTTGGGAATATTTCTATATATCTCTCCTAAAAGTCTTACAATACAAAGTACTATATTTTAGCAGTCTAAGAAGTTATTTACCTTTGTAAAATAAGACTTGAATCGATGTTTGAAAGAATTTTCTTTTTTATATCATTCTATTGATGTGAACAGGTTTGAAAATAGTTTAAGTTATTGTGGTTTTACAACGCACCTAAAAATAGATTTTTTTCGTAAATTGCATTTATTTATTTATTTATTTTTAACATACTAACAGATTCAAACACAGAAATTATCCTCGCGTAGAATTTGATTTTGTGTCTTGACAGTAGTTGATTTTGCCAAGTTGTGCGTTTTTCCTGTAAGTTGTACATTTTTAGTCCTATCATACAAAGTACGTTTGGTTTAAATGTGTCCCGTATGACGATTTCGCCTGTTTTCTACACCTTACTTTTGAAAAAAAAAAATCTTTAAGTTTGCTTTAAAATTTCACCTTTTGCCGAAATTGATACAATTGTATCTCCAAATGTAAAACCAGCTTATTTGCAATCAGAATGACAAAAATTTTCCAAGAGCAGTGCAACCGTTAATAGCGCATTTAATCAAATCTTGATTAAGATAAGATCACTTGAGCTTGACATAGTATATAGACTATAAGTATTTACAATATATATATATATATATAACTTAATATATCTGTATATATATATATATATATATATATATATACATTTAACATATCTGAATCTTTCTAATATATTATTCCATTTATTACCTCTTTTTATGTTTAAATACAAACATTTATTATTATTATTTGTATGTTGTTCATTACTAAAATTTTCATATCAGCATTGAATAGTATAAAATGTTTTGATGTTAGAACTCTACTAATTTCCATTCAAAATAGGATATATGACTGCAAATTTAGTTTTTAAAAATGTTCATAGAATAATTTAACGCAAATACAGCTGCAAAATAATGATTAAATCGATTACTTAACTTTTTTTTTTAAGTTACCAAAAATATTATTGGCACATTCAACATGGTTTAGTATGATATAAACAAGTAAGAAAAATCATGCGTTAAGCATAGATTATGAAGCACTTTCCAACGCTTCATGAAATCTTTAACTAAACTTCGTTATTTAGGTAAATAAGGATATAAAGCCAAATATAACTAAATATGTATTCCAGTACTATTGAACAGTCCTGTATTTGATCTGTCAGCTAATATACATAGCATATAATGGGAAAATTTAGTTATGCCTAGCAGCTCTTTCAGCAATTTATACTAATAGATGGAAACATACTTGAATACTTTGTTCAGCCTTGTAGTTTTCCTGGTACCTTTATTACACATCAATGTTAAGTTAAAATTTATTTTAAACTAAAACACTCTTAAAACAACTGAAATCACTTTCTCATAAATTATCGTTATAGGCTCCATGTACCCAATTCTTTGCGTGGCCCTGTATATCATTTTATCTATATTCTGCAAACATTTCTTAGTAAATTTAATGAAGTTCAGCGTAAAAATGCATAATTTATTTAAGAATCACCTTTCAGTAATTTATGCTCATATTCAGTAACGTTGGCGAGCTCTTTTGGGTAGCCCTGTACATTAACTATAGCATTTATACACACCATATAATATGTACAAATTTAGTGAAACTTAAATCAAATATCGTAATTAAAATGCACTTCATCCATCCATCAGCTATCATCGGATACATATACAGTACTTCGGAAAGAATGTTCTATTTGAAATCTTTTGTATGTCTCTGTAAATACTATGTACTTTACATTAGGGTAGGCAGTATCGTATAATTTGTACTAAGTCTCATTGACATACATCAATTTTATTACACATGGAACAGTTTAATATATTTAAAATATGTCACACACAAATCCCCCTTTTACAATTATCTAATGGAATTCTTTTGTGTGGCCCTGTAAATAATTAATAGCTACATTTTCACCTTATATTTTATAGAATGCCTATTTTAATGCACCTTGTAAAAGCATATAAATTTTAATATGTTCGACAGGGTATAACATCTTTAAAATTCCTTTGAAACGATTTTTCCCCATAGGCCGTAATATAATGGGAAACTTCTGATTCTCCCTGTAGATAAACTAATCATGGTAGAAACTTCATTTTCAATAGGGTTCGTGCTAAGGTAAACGTCAATAACGTCCTAAAATTTCATGGGAATCCGAGTATATTTACGTGAGTTAGAGCGCGGACAGACGGACAGACAAACCGAATGTATAAGCACTTTTCAACTTTGTTGGAAAGTGCTAAAAAAGAACGATAGTGACATAAAAACTAGTGTCAATCAAAATCTTCCCTTTTTTTTTCTGATAAATCTGATAACCCTAATTGTAGTTATGAGGCTGCTTCAGTCAAGCTAAAAGAGCCGTTAGCTATTTCAACGGAAATAAATTATAAAGATATCTCGGTTGTATTTCAATATTTTTATTTATTTTTTTTTTTTTTTGGGGGGGGGGGACATTGTACAGCTGCGAACGAACTGTATTAAGACAGCCCCCCCTTTATTTTTACTTTTTCGATTTTGTCTACAGATATTTTTAATGACACTTTCATTTTCGGAACCGGTTTCGAAAGTGAAAGCATCTTCACTAAAAGAAAAAAAAACATATGCAGTTATAATGTTAAAAATGGTGTTTGCACAGATCGATTTCAGCTATCCAATGCAAAATAAGTGGGTAAGTGTGATCGCAGATCGCACAGAGTGTTTCGTTTAATATTTCTTTCTAAACAACTTATCCTTTAGTTAATAAATCCAAATTGTTAATTTTTAATTATTAAATTCTTACGTAGATGGTAGCACCAAGAAATTAAAATTTAAAATAATTATAAAAAGAAATTATTTATTTTAACCAAATTATGAAAGTTCAAATAAAATTATTACAATAAAATCCATTTTTTTTTTTTATTCGAAATTTAAAAACATTTTTAGCAAAAATATAAATAAAATTTTAAATTTCTAAAAACGAAAAAAAATTGTTTAAATGCAATTTAAAATACTGAATCGTTAATAAAACACAATAGTTTTTAAAATAGGAATAAAAATTGAATTCAAAATTCTTTTTATGAATGTCAGATAAACGAAATCCTAATGATATACACCCTTAATATGGCAAAAATAAGAAATTTATTTTAATTAAATCCTTCTTAACATGAAATTTTTAATTTAAAGCACCGGAGCTCGAATTAACCATCTTCTGTTTATTAACGAGACGCTTTACCTTCAAGCTATGATGTCTACACGCAGAACATTCAAATTAAGATTCTCTTTTAAAATTTAAATCGCGAAAATGAACGTATGATGTTGAAAAACTAATTTAATTAAAATAGACAAAAATTTTCAAAATTTTATGATTTGTCGTGTGACACGGGGTATTTAGCTGTAAGTACACAAAATTTGAAGTGTCTGACTTATACAGTTTTTGTGTAAGGATTCTGTGACAGACGTTCAAGCAGAGGACAGAGACGAATAGGGTTTCGTCAGATGAACGAAAAAAAAATCGCTTAAAAATATTTAAAAACAACAGTCACTAATGTTAATTCTATGGAAGAAATTTATAAAGATATCTGGGTTGCATTTTAATATATTTGCATTGGATAGCTGAGATTGATTTGAATGTAGGCCGTTTTTTAATTATTTTTCAGATTTTGGTTGCAGATATTTTTTTATGAGGGTGCTTTCGCTTTCCAAACCGGTCCCGAAAATGAAAGCGTCCTCATAAAAAATATCTGTAAAGAAAATCGAAAAACTAAAAAACGGCCTGTAAACACATCAATCTCAACTATCCATTGCAAAAAGAAAGATATTTAAAAACTTTAAACTGCAACCGCGATAGTTTTATAAATTTCTTCCGTCGGATTAGTATTAACGAAGGGTTTTTTCATTTGAAGTAGCCCTTAACCCTTTCGGGTCTAAATTTTTTTTCAGTTTTTAGAAAAAATCACTTTTACGTCAATAACATGAACACAAGCTATACAAATAGATTAATTAGTATTTAACGAATATTTCACTGTCTGAACGATTACGAATGTTATTGTTTTGTGTACTATTCAATTCATATTACAATAAGCTAAGGAAGAATTTTTGGAGACGTTTAGAAAATATGGTATTACAACAAGATTTAACTTATATTACAAATTTCTAATACTTTTTGTGCTTCATTACAAACTTTTCTTTCCATAAAGTAACTTTAATTTTAAATTTAAAGAGTTAAATGTATGTTTAAAATAAAAGACTCGCAAACGGCCCATACAGAAATAAACAAATAATTATTATTTTTGTTATTATATACCTAAATATAAACGAAGTCATGTAATAAATGCATAGACTTAATACTAACATTATTATTTTTAAATAGTAGCAAAAGTATTTCTTAAAACAAAATAATACTCAATTAAAATACATGTACTATTAATAGTGCACCAGACCCGAAAGGACTAATGGCATATTTATAGTCATCCTAATGGAAATTTCGAAGAAGGATCAAACCCTGTTCATCCCCACATTGACTGCTGCCTCTATTTATGCACTGTAAAAAAATTGTAATTTTTACAGAAAATAATTAAATTTTTTAAAGAAAAAACTGTTTTAAAGAAAAACAGCATTTTTCTGTAAAATAAACTAAATTTCGTAACTTTTACTGAGAAAAGCTGTACTTTTTACAGAAAAAATCTGTTTTAATGAAAAATTACAGATATTTTCTATAAATTTAAAGGTTTTTAAACAGCCGTTAAAATTGACAGTTTTTCCCCGTCAATTTGAGACTTTTTTTTTTTTTTTTTTTTTTTTTTTTTTTTTTTTTTTACAGTGTGGTTTATAAATATCCAGATACTGGTACCTTGTTATAAAACTTTAAGATATAAAATATAATTAAAACAATAAATACCTTGTGCACATAAGGAATTCTAAGAGGAAACAAAATCAATCAAAAAGTTTTCATACATCATATTGGAAGCACTTCATTTTTTATTACTTTTAGCATGTTCAACATCAGCAAATGATCTGAAATAATAAAAGGAGACAACAGTAAGCAACGATATGAAAGTAATTGAAGAAGCACAAAAATAAAGCATTCATTGCCATTGCCATGAATTGTGAAGTGATACAATAAAAGGAGATTCCATATCATATTCAGACCTGAGCATATAACTCTACAAATACATATTTATTGCTTTTGCATAATCGAAATGATACCAAAGATGACAGAAAGAGTCATTTTTATAAAATCAGTACTTTAGGCCGGGACTGGTAATTTAGGTTTACAAATATGGATATAAAAGTAATAATCCTCTTAAAACATCAGTTTAACTATCAGTATTCAGTAATATATACCGGGTGTCCCAAAATTGACTGATGGATTTTAAAATTCAATAACTTGCAAACGGTGACAGCTATTTAAAAAATTTTTGCAGGGGGGTTATGTATAATGTCAGGAGTTTTTTTGCTGTAACTTTTGATTTTAGTTCGAATTTCAAACAATAGATGGCGCTGACGGCAATTGAAGGCCAGGTGATGAGTGCAGAGTGAGGTTAGTTTCGGCGTCGTCCTGGCCTTCAATTGCCGTCAGCGCATCCTATTGTTTGAAATTTGAACTAAAATCAAAAGTTACAGTAAAAAACTCCTGACATTATACATAACCCTCCTGCAAAAATTTTTTAAATAGCTGTCACAGTTTGCAAGTTATTAAATTTTAAAATCCATCAGTCATTTTTGGGACACCCGGCATTTACGCAATAACAAAATTAAGATCTTTAAACAAGTAAATGATTTTTTTTTTTTTTTTTTTTTTTTTTTTTTTTTTTTTTGTAAAGCATTTAAGTTAAATAATCACGAACATTTCTTACTTTCTTGGCTACAATGTCTTGAAGGCATTTTCGAAACTCGGATGAAAATAATATTTATTTTATGAGGTAATATTCATCAATGCTGACATTTATTGGTTTTGTTTTAAAGCAAAAAACATTCAGCTGTTTAGAAGTAAAGTAGAAAACGCAAAAAAATTCGAACAATTTAGTTTTAATGAGGAAAAGAATGGAGGTACACATTTGTGTACCTCAGGTCTGAAGAGTTTATGGAAAATATACGCATACTTCCTGAACAAGACTCTCAATCAAATAAAAAAATTAAAATAAATAAATAAATGTTTAATAATTAACAAATTTATTTACATTATTTGAAGCTATTATACAATAAGCATGGAAAAGGAAAGAAACTAGTCGTTGGGGGCCACCGTAACACTTACCCATCATAGATATGCATAATATAAAATATGAAAATAAAACATGTGTAAACTATTTATAAAATGCATTGCAATTCCAAAACAAAACATGCATTTTAATACTTTTAATATACATAGCTCTATATATATGCTCTATAATGAATTGCTGATGAACCCATTTCGACAAATTATACAAAACGCCAAAATACTCAAGTAAGTACCAGATTGCGTAAAAGTCCTTATAACTCCAAAAATAATAATCATATTAACTAAAAATGTATTGCGTCGAATTAAGCGTCTCATTTCAAATTAAAATATATCTTTGTATTGAAATTTGAATGAAATACAGGGTCATGAAAAATCGAAGAATGTGGAAAACAGGATTACAGATATCTCGGCAACTAATAATCCGATCGACTTCGTTCTTTATACAAAATTTGTGTTATTTCATTGCCTTTTATGTCCACTCCTTAAAATAAAAAAATTCGAAAATTTTTATATACCTTTCATCAGAACGAACTTTTCGAGAGTCCGAAAAAAATAGTTCCGGATAATCGAGGTTACTGATATTAAATAGGCTTCGTCCCATTCTTACATACTAAGTACATACAAAATTTCAAGTCTCTATCTCAATTTGTTCGGGAGATAGAGCGGTTACAGACAGACAGACAGACACACAGACGGACGGACGGCAAAATTTTTTTTCTAAAAGTATGTTTTTCGGAATCTCCAGTATCTGAAACGTGTAAATCCGCCAAAAAAAATTTTTCGATTTTCAAAACGATTGCAAGACTTACCCTATACTACGTATGATGGGTAAGTAAAAATTGAATGTACACATATATATATATTCCCCTTTAAGATTCGGTTGAATAAATAAATGGAAATTTTAAATAGATTTTATTGAATTAGAGCTGTATCACCATATTAGATTGTTTAAATGATAAAAAAATCAATATTGCTTAATTTTTTTTAAAAAAATGTATCCATAATTAATCGCTTCGAAATTCTAGCATTTAATTATTAATTTATAGATATACGTAAAAGCAACGGAATGTCAATGCAATTATATAAATATCGAATGGCGAGAAAAAGATAGTTAATAATGCAGATAATCAAAATATATTATTTCTCTATCTCTCAAAATAAATAAATAAAAGGGAACTTGCAAGTATGTGTATAAAAAATTTTGTCTATTAAAAAAAAAAAAAAAAAAAAAAAAAAAAATTACAAATTAAACTCGCAAGAACTAGAAACAGGCAAGCGTCACTAACTAGATGATTTAACAAACAATTGCGAGGAGAGTAGAGGTGATGATATGAAATACAAATACGAGCCTTTCAGAAGACCGGAATCGATAAAAATCAGAAGTAACCCCTTTTCATACAAAGCTCCACAATCACCACAAGACTTCACACGAGAAAGTTATTTCTACCGCAACCCCTGATTTCTTGCATTCGCATTATACCAAAAGTAGTTTAAGATGTAACATAACAGATCAATATTTACCTAAATAATTTTTTTTTTATATACTGCTTTAAATGGATAATACGTTTTTATTATCTAATTGATGGTGGATTAAATGTTTTAAATCGAAGCGTCGATATTAAAGATCAAAAGTCTTCAAAAAACTAATTATATTAGCAACTAGCATTATTTTTACTTTGAGAAAGAGCATTGATAATGAAATTTGCACTCCCATATACCATATAGATGTAATTGAACATTTTTTTAAAATATGAAATCACTATAGTGCTCTAAAAGTGTTTCAAACCGATTAACGGATCAGAGATTAAGAAACCTGGAGAAGAACTGTACAGTATGCCTTAATTTTTGGAAAACGCTTCTGCTAATGATTCCAAACTACAAAATTGGAAACGGAAACAAGGAGAGAGAGCGAGAGCCCCTAGCATCTTTTTCTCCAATCGAAATTGAACAATGGCGATGATTCGTTGCTGGCTTAATAAAGCGTCGGCGGCCGCCATATTATAGAGGCGAACTGTTCCGACATCCATAAACACATCGGAGAGGGTACAGAGGAGGAAATCGATGCACTTTGATTTGGAAACTTGCAAATAAGCCTTTTCAAAACTGGTTCGAAACAACCATGACGGCAAAAGGTCATTTTCAAAGCTCAGTCACAGAACATTCGTTTCAGAGACACTCTCCAAAGTATTTCTCAGCTATCACTCAACCTGGCAAGAATGAGCAAAATTCACTATGGCAATGATTCTCATCGTTTTTACAGAACCTATCTACACTTTAAAAATTTATAAATATGAAATTTAATACATATTCCCTAAGCATGGATGTAGTGGAGGGTTTACGGGAGTATACGCCATATACCTTCTGGAATCTTTTAAGGAACACAGTATACCCACTGTTTTTCAAGAAAGCTAAAGTATATGCACTCTACGGATCGAGTGTGTACAATTTGCTTAGAGCATATACAATCTGCTTTTTTTAAATGACTACACCACTGTCCCTAAGGCCAGTGGGTGAAAAGAAGCATCTGTTTTCTCCATCACTCATACATCAAACATTTTACTTATCGTAAAATGTGACATCTTAAAAGGTATGATATTTGAAACAGCGGAAATAAATAAGCTTCTTTTGATTCCAGATGTAAAGTTTTAATAAATTCCCAATCCATAAAAAAAAAAAAAAAAAAATCATGATGCAACTTGCTTTTTTTGTAATTAACTTCATTTTTTGATGTGCCATGCCCATGTTACTGCTAAGGACATGTGAACCAATATGTGCACGACCACTTATAATTAAATATAGAGAAGGAATTGGTCACATAAAAAAAGTACAAATAAAATTTGAAAAAAAAAAAAAAAAAAACTGAACAAAAGCTATATTTAATGTGAGTATTACTCAGGAAAAATGCGTATAATTTGCATATAAAAATAATTAAAATGAATTTAAAAGTTCTTTCGGAACAACTTTATAAAAGTTAAAAAAGAAATTTGAAAGACGTCATCAGAGCAACTGTTTTTACTCAAATGATATAATTAGAAAGAAGTAATACATACACATCTAAAAATATTTGAATGGGTCCTCAAATTGTAATGCAAACACTTACTTAAAAGAAAATGCTGTTCTACAGATTATTATGTTCTTATTTTCTTAAGACAACAATAAGACCGAATTCAAAAAACAATTTAAACATACATTTTATGTTAATTGTATTAAAATCATTTTGTGCATTGTCATAGATTACATATAAGTATTTCTGTTTCATTTCATTCTACTAAGCAAATGTATTTTTCAACTGCAGAGCAACTAATTCCGACTCAAAAGGTTTAAGCATTTATTTCCCTCCCCTTTGTCTTTCCTAGTCAACTCTCATGAAGTCAAAAAATTAAAAATGCTACAATAATAATAATAATAAAAAGCAATATCATTTGTACTTAAAAATTCCGATATTCACAATTTTCTTTTTAACAAAACCATTTTTTTTTTTTTAATTAATACTTGCTTTGATTCAGAAATAAAATTTACTAAATACGAAATTTCTTATACACTTCAACTCTACGAATTTTCACGACAAAGAACATCCGGGAGTTTTCATTTCATCAACTTACCACCTGCCCTCTTTGTGTCAGCACGAAATATCACGTGATAATGGCGTTAAAAGACTTCAGGACATATATAAAAAAGAAGCTACAATTCCATCCCCCCACCAACATAACAACTGAAAGCTGATATTCCAACCATGCATCTAATTACTTACAGTTGAGACTAATTTCCAAAGTTTTAACACGTGACAGGTAACAAATGCTTATATTTGGTGTTTTTACCGAATATTTTGAAATATGATAAAAGAAAATTTCTGGTGTTTCACACTTTTAACAATCCTCAAAGAATATATTAATAGAATAAGCACTAACAAGAATATGCATTTATATAATAATTGTCTTCATGTGGCAGTAATCTTACAAAGATTATTTTTTATTACATTAAGCACCTATATAAAAACAAATACTAATACAGATACACGCAATAATTATAAAAATTATACAATAAACGTGATAACACTATGTATATACATGTGTGCGCCTTATAAGCAAAAACAAAGGCGACTTCAATTGCCGAAGTCGTGCCACGTTTCCCCTCCTCCGATTTTTAATAGCGGGACATATTTTTTTCCCGTTTACGACAATTCATAGAAAAAAGATCTTTACAGGTTTTGCTATAGTAACTAGAAGTCAAGCGAAATTTTATAAAAAATATCTCGGTTGCATTTCAATATTTTTATTTATTTATTTATTTATTTATTTTGGATTGAACAATTGAGAGTGTCTGTATGAAAACTTTTTTTTTTTTTTTTTTTTTTTTTTTTGACTGCATATATATATATTAGTTTCCAAACCGATTCCGAAAAAAAAAAAAAAAAAAAAAAAAAAAACTTGTAAACAAAATCGAAAAAGCAAAAAAAAAAAAAAAAAAAAAAAAACGGCCTCCGTACAGGTCAATCTCAGCTATCCAATGCAAATAAATAAATAAATATTGAAATGCAACCGAAGTATCTTTATAAATTTCTTTCATAAGAATAGCATTTCGCTTGACTGAAGTAGCCTCTTAAGCGATCGATTAAAACTTCGCTCCCCCCTTCCTCTTTCTAAAAGGAAATAAAAACCCATGTATCATGCATAGTATTAGTATGCAGTAGTATTAACAAAATAAAATTTGTGTAAGAAATGCCCGAGTCGAAAGGATTAATCTCATTTTCAAGTGTCCCTTATTCAGAGGTAAATACATTACACTCCCTATACCAAGGGACTGGGACCGGAATTTTTGTCCCTTAAATAGATGTGTCCCTTATTTGTAGGTTTCAGTGTATTTTATAAGGGTAAAAAAAGGGGGCATCTAAAGAATTTAGAAAACGCGTAATCCTCAATTTCAGCAATTTTCTGTAAATTTTTTTCTGAATACATATACCACACATTAAAATTTATTTTCAGTACTTGCCGTCCATAAAAGCTAGCATGGCTTTTGTACATCTTGGTATACAATTTACATATTTTTATATACAGTTCATATCAAGCTAAAATTTACTGTAAAAGAATCTATTTTCGCGAAAATGAAGATATCGGTGATTTTGCGAGCCGAAAATTTCATGAACTTTTATGAACAAAACTGAAATTTGAAAAATCCCGAAACACATTTAACGATGTTGAAGTCAAACATGAGATAGTTCTGAAAGGCTTCAAAAGAAGCCGGTATAAATATTTTAAATGAATGAGCTGCATTCAATTAGTTATATTACTGTTTTTTTGCATAGTATTCACGAAATAGCTGTAAGTATTCAAGAAATTTTTCCGCTTATTTCTTATTTAAATAACTAAACTGTAATGAATAAATTAATCAAAAAATTTTCACTTATAAGGGGGAAAAAATTTGATTAATTAGATTTATAATTATTATTTGAGGCGAAAACAAAAGTATTTCGCGAGGCTTAAATTTTTGCGATTACGACGGGCTCGCGGAAATTAAAGCCTTAAGAAAATAAGTGCTTTTACAGCAATTCATTTAGGATAAGCATAGCGCTAAGTTCACGTTCCAATAAACTACCATTCACAGATGACAATATTTTTTTTTTTTTTTTTTTTTTTTTTTTTGTGTGTGTGTGTGTGTGTGTGTGTGTGTGTAGCCCTATATACGAATTTCTTTATATTCAACAAACATAGCTTTGTATTAGTATACTAAAAACATAGTTAAAATGGAAAATGCAAAAAACAATACAAAATACCTACAAGCAATTTACGCCCATAGCAATGCTAATGTAATTTTTTGAATAGCACCGTACATGATGAGATATAAAGTTTATAGACACTGCACAATGTACTAAAATTTTTTAAGGTTAAGACGCATATCGCATATTTTGTGTATTTTCAACGCAACAGGTTGTGAAAACAGCAAAATCCTGATGCACTTTCAAATATTTTTGCGCATGTCAATGACCACCGGCAGGGAATAATAATAATAATGCCTATATTTGTTTCATTTAACGGGTGATATATAACTAATATTTTATAAGGGATTTTCTTAACAAGAAAATTACGTGTATGATCTTCGTTTAAAAACATAAATTTACAAGAAAATTATACTTTAAAATAAATGCATTTAAATCAATAAAAATAAAGTTTATAAAAAAAAAATGTATTAAATGGATTTTTTTTTTTTTTTTTTTTTTTTAAGAAGAAGAAAAAAACTATTAGTCATACACAGATTATGAGGCGCTTTCATTTTTTCTTATAATTGCATAAAATAAGAATATCGTTAGCATTTATTGAAAAATAAACTTTAACCAGAAAAATCTTGTAAAAATTAGTCAAAATACGCAAATTTTGCTTTAATCTAAAAATGCAATTTAAAACTAACAAAGAAACGTGTAAATTGAAATAATACGCATTTGACAAATAACATACTAAAATTTTTCTGAAACAGAAAAAGCATAAATTCATTAACCCCTTCGGGACGAGCTCCTTTTACAAAATTTTTAATCTATTATCAACGGTTTTTTAAGGCAGGAATTTTTGCCTAGCTGAATCGCGAAAATGCTCGGATTTAATAAGGTAAGTTTTACAATAAAACTTTACCGATAAGAATAATCAAGGACTCTAAGCACCTTCTGCGCACGTAAACCGGTCGCTCTTCCCAAGGAGTTAAAAAGCATTTCAAATAAAAATTCTACAATACAGAAGGTAAGACAAACTTTTTTTTTCCCCGCGCAGCACACAAACTTACATTTTATTGGTTGGTTGCTTGGTTATGTTCATGACGGCAATAGGCCCAAAATCGAATACTCTCCTTGGGGGATCTCTTTCTAACGGAACCTAATTCGTATTTAAGCAAGGTTGATTGGTTGTGTTTATGACGGCCAATTACCACCACGTGGGATATAGGCCCTAAGGATAGAGGGAACGGGGTGCCCTACGTGGGGATTTTTCTAAGGGTACCTAACCGTATTTAAAAAAGTATGTCCAAGGTTCGAAGAAAAAGGGAAAATTCCGAACGATAAGGCCGACGGGCGCGATAGGGTTCGAATCCAAAACCTCCCATTGACCAGTTTTCAGAACATAACATCTCAGTCATTAGTGGGGCCATACATTTTATTGAAAAGTTCTTCTGATGCATAGAGAGGATCTTTGTATAGGATTATTTTAAACTATGATTGTTCAATTTATAACATTTTTGTAAAACAAATTCGTTCCTATATATATGTGCATAAAAATAGCTTTCTGGTGAATATTATACTAGTGAAAATAAACGCAAAGAAAACCATTGCAATAAAAATGTACCTGGCTAACAGATACTTCATAATAAATTTACATACAATAATTTAATACACATGTTGTTCGAGGCACGTGATGTAGCTGCTGTATCTTCCTATATATACATCTATATATAAACCTTTTTATATAAAAAATACACTTTCAAATTTGTATTTTTAAAAAAAATCGAAAACCTTAAATGAAGTTTTATTATTATTACAATTGTAGGCTATTTTTTTTTTTTTTTTTTTTTTCTGGTTTATATTATATATATATACTACATGGTAGAAAATATTTGCAGATTTTAATAATCTCGGAAGAATTTTTCTTCGCTTCACCGCACTAGAATTCTAAAGATGTAATATCTATTTTAAAACAAGTAGGTCAGTCGATCGCAGATCGACTGACCTTCGTTTAATATGTCTTTTAAAACACTTTATCCTTAAATTAATAAATTGAATTGTTAATTTATAATAATTAAATTCTTACATAAATAGAAACATCATTACATTTACTTTTAAAATAATTAAAGTAATACATTTTAATCAAATTAAAAATAACCAATTAAAATTATTTAATAATATTAAAAATATATAATTAAAAATATTCAATAAAAAATTCGAATATTTTTTAATTCATCAATTTAAAGAATTTAGCGGAGTTATGGATAAAAAAAATACTAATTTTAAATACAAAAAAATGTCATTTAAAATTCTGAAATAATTCAGAAAAAAAAAAAAAACCATATTTTTTTCCCTTCTCAAAAGCTCACTTAGATAAAGAATGTTATATGTATTAACAAAAATAATACTGCCCAGTTAAACTGATGGCATTGAGCTCACAGGCTACGCATACTAATTGCACATTACAGCCTTATATTTTCAAGGGTTATTTCCGATCAAAAAAAAAAAAAAAAAAATCAAAAGGAGGGGAAACAGCTTCCCCTTTCCCCCTTTTATACTTAATCATTGAACCCCCTAAACTAATCAGGGACATGCTTTATCATATAAAAAATCTATATCCAAAATTCAGAGCAAATCGGAAAATTCTTAATAAAAACCCATTTATATAATTTAAGAGGAGTTACCCCCCTCTCTTTTATAATTAACCATTAAAATTCAAAAACTATTCAAACGAAATCGGATATTCTGCATGGAAAACCCATTTATATCAATTAAGGGGAGGGGCATTAGAACCCCTGTTCCCCCTGTTTATACTTATACAATGATCACCTAATACTAATCACTGAGGCGCCTCATTAGAATGATCTTATACCTAAATTTTGAACGAAAACTGATAATTCTGAATGAAACACCCATTTATATCAATTAAGGGGAGGGGCATGATCCCCCAATCCCCCTCTTATACTTATCGAATGAACTCCAAAAACTAATCAGGGAAGCGCCTTATCAGGATATACCTGTATACAAAATTTCAAGTGGATAGGATACTTTTATCATGAGTTATCGCGTTACGCACGTACATACAGAACGGGTGGGCACATAAGCTCTCAGGCTATGATAGCCTGTGAGCTAAAAACATACATTAAAATTCCTAATAAAAAGGGAAAAAAATAACTTTCAATTTCTCAACAATCTTGCAGATAGGGCTGTCCAGCGCGGCGCCCTTTGGCAACTTTCTTGGAACCTGTATGAAGGCTTCTTGTTACAAGTTTTTTTAGAAGTAAAATTCTATTATGAAAAAAGCTTTCTTTAAAAACATGAATAGTATTTGCATTCGAAATATTTTCAAAAGCAATGAAAATGCATTAAAAACCAGAAACATATTTTGAAAATGTAATCATGTATATTTTCACGATTTGTAGTTATTGTTCATAACGTGTAATTATGATAGTTAAATTTTGTAATAACTGGAAATAACTCTTTTTAATACTTAGAAAAGTAAACCTTTTTTTTTAATTTTACCGTATTTCTTTGAAGGCACATGTGCACAAAATTTCAGTATTTTTCATTTTGCTGCTGTCACATAGGTCACTTTATACCAGGGATAAAGAGGCTTGATTTCTGCTTCTTGACCTTTGAAATTTTAGGGGGGGGGGATTCTTTTTTTTCAATTTGCTTAGAAAATTAATAAATTGCAGAATGATTTCTATCAATGAAAGCACATCCAGGCTATCTCTCTGGAACTACCCGTATAGATTGATCACTATCATGCCAGTCTTTGTTTTTGTACTTTTTTATAAAATTATACTCACTTCTTCAAAATAAGTCAAAGCATATTTTCACATTCTAAATGAAACCCATCAATATCTTTGATTTTCAAGTTAATTATTATTATTATAGAGATGATTAAAGTCTCCGACATCTTTCCTTACAAACATTTTTGAGATAGATCTTTCTTAGAAAAATGTATAATTTGAAATTTAATATTTGCAACTACAAAACCGTAGAGGCATTTTGTTTCTATCTACCAGTGAAAGATCCAATTGCATTATGTTAAGACATACTAATAACGTGTGATAATATTGCCGCATGTTTTCAGTCATGTGAATAATGGCGCCCATCGTTGAGTGTTAAAAGCTCAGGTGCGCCCTGTTTATTAAAAGGTTGGACAGGCCTGTTGTAGATAACTTATTGTCCCTAGATATCTATTGTTTCAAAAAATTGCCGATAGATGGCAGTGTAAAATAAAAAAAAGACTCCAATATTTATTCCAAGTTTAATTTTTTTTTTAATTTTTCCTTTTTCTTTTATTTATTTACGAAAGTAAGGTTTTTAAGATTGCTCTCAAACGTATCAAGTTGACAAGTGCTTTTATTAAGAAATTATGCAATTGAACTGTTTTGTTTTATTTAACGCTGAAGGCAGACATTTTTTCAGTGAAGTAAAAGGTGATTCTTGAACTAAATTTTTGGAAGTGACAGCGCAATAAAAGGAAAGAATGGGACAACAATAGTCCCATACTCGTGCTGAATGCATTTATCGAAAAAACTAACGCTACAAATGACTTAAATAATTATGTTTGCAAGTGTGTCATGTTTTTACGTTTAAAAATGAGTCAGAAAGGTTCGCGTTTTGAAGAGAAAATATTTTTTGAGAACTCCTGCCCTGCTGTCGAAGACACTCGTGAACTAGTGCTAATCGTATGAAGAGTTATGTTCTTGTATCTCGCTTCCACTTTGACGTTTAAAAAAATTATTTTTTCATTGGATAACTGGGGTCTCTCTCTATATCGCTCTTTTTTTTTTACTTTTTCGATTTTGGTTGTAGATACTTTTTTAAATGATACTTTCATTTTCGGAACCGGTTTTAAAAGTGAAAGTACGTCAAAATGGAAGCGAATAACCTTCCCATACGTTTAGCATCAGCTCATGAGTATTTTCGACAGCAGGGACAAAAGACTTAAGGCGGTTATCAAAAAAAATATTTTCCTAGCTCAAAACGCGAAATTTTCCAATTCATTTTCAAACGTAAAAGCATGACATACATGCAGACATAATTATTATTTAAGTCATTTGTAACCTAATAGTTTTTTCGATAAATGCATCCAGCACGACTTAAGCTATTGTTGTCCTATTCCATCTATATTACATAGCAATCCAATGAAATATACACACACACACATAAAAATGTCTAAATGCAAACGAGATATTAGAAAATAACCTCCCTATAGTTTTAGCATTAGCTCACGGGCAATTTAACATTCAGGGGGTGACTCGTGGTGAGAACATCCCCCCCCCCCTCCTCCGAAACAATCAGATGCCCCACTCCCTGGAAAATTTGAGATTTTGCGTTTTCAATCGTCACAAAGTGCAATGCCCCCCCGGAGCCACAGAAATCCCTCCCGGAAAAATGTGTCTGAATTCAACACTGCTCATGAGTGTCTCCGCCAGCAGGGACAGGAGCTTTAAGAGCAAGGTTCCTTTTTATGAATTTAAACAGATATTTTAGAAATTATAAAGAAATTTAGCTATAGTAATTTTTGAACAACGTCCTGTTCTTTTACAGCATTTTATAAATCCAACTTTAGTTCAAGAATCAATTCGTATGTCAATACTTATTTTCAAAAATAACAATAAATCATACTCGAAATACCAAGATTGGCTGCATTGAATAAATCGTTAAAACTCCTCTCCCCTAAAAAAGGATATTTTTAAAGTTGTGATAAGCCGTGCAACAAAAAATTACAAATACAAGTTAAATCAAGCGTATCCAATTATTTTCAACGCAGCGCGCGCCTCCGCAAATTTTTAGGCAGGTGAGTCAATTAATAAAAGGAGCATATAAATTCTCCCACATTCTTCTCCTCTGCTTTATTTATTCTGATTACTCAAAAAAAGAAATGCTTCCATTAGCCTTCTATATTGATACTTCGATCCAAGATGGAGGACATTCTAAAGGGAATTTTAACATGAAATTTCTGAAAGAGGCAAGGAACAAAATGCGACAAAACCATCAGATGAAGTCAACAACGCCAAAGCTCCTTGCTGCAGCTAAAACTGAATCGATACTCACACATCAAAACATTGGAAAAGCTTCCACCATTTCCAAATGATAGCCCCAATGGATTGTGGGTACACGTCTGCCTCACACAGCTTAGAGGAGAAATTAGACGACTTAGAAAAGCGGGCTATTACGTCACGAATGCAGCTAAAGGAAAAATTGCAGAAATGTTTAAGATGGAAAGCTTTTGATTTCATATTCGAAGATTTAATTGCAATACGCGAACTAATCAAGAAAACTGATTCATGAATACTAGCCATCGAACTAGCACAGTCTCAAGAACTTCAGACGAAGTACATTAGGAAAATATAGATTACTCTGATTAATTTGAATCGGTATTTGCAATTGAAATATAGCCATTCTAAAACCAATGCAAATAAAGCTAAAGGCTATCATCATAGGCATAGTAAAATTATCTGACATAAAATAAACTAGAGAACGCCTCATCTCAAATCCTTTTATATGAATAAAAAAAAAATCCCTATAAAACTCTATTTGAAATCAAAATGGAATTCCCAATCATTTAACTGTATTTCGGATAATAGTTTGTTATAGTTACAAAGTGCGTAAGTAAAGAATGTGAAAGAACATTTAAGAACGACTTTTTATGATAATCAACAATAATTGTTGAAAATGGGATCTATGCATTAAATTTACAAAACCATAAAATAGTTTTAATAAACACTGCTAACCCCTCAAAGCTTTCAAGAAATTTTCAGCAAGGATATTTCATGAAACATTAAAATTAAAGGACGATAGTCATCTAAGATACTTTCAACAGTTCGGGTACCGTGCCTTATTAAAGCTATGTAGAAAGTACAATAAATTCAAACCAACCTTATTCGAATGCAAAGTAGTTTTATATTGCAACAGCGCATAATATAACGTTGCATCAAAATCAACACGAAACAGAAAAGAATAAAATGTGGAAAAAGACAACACGACATGAAAAATCAATCACATTTTTTGATTTGAATAAAAAAAAAAAAAAAAGCTCTAAGAAAAATATATTGGAAGGTATATTCCTATAGAAAACAATCACAGTCTTTCAAAAAACAGATAAATTGTGTGAAACATACAATATAAACATTTATTATTGGCATCATTGCAACAGATTGATAAAGGAATACGACATAATTATTAAGGACACTTTTAAAATTATTTACAATAATTTTAAATCATTGCATTACCCCTCCCCCACTCCTCAAAAAACTTTTAAAAGCGTAAGCATGCTAAGTAAAAAAAAACAAAAAAAAAAAAAAAAAAACAGTAAATTTAGAAAAAAAAAAAAATGAAGTCAATTTTATTTCTTAATAACCAATAATCTGATAAGAAAAAACTTGGGTCCTTCACAAAACTTTTCATCTATAAACAGAGCACATCACAAAATTCTTCATTTTAAAACAGGTCTCTTCACAAAACTTTTCTGCCTCTAACTTATTCACAAATTTAAATGATTTAAAAATAAAATCTGTCCTATCACATAACAGCTGAACCCATAAAAAAAAACATGTTACTTAACTTTTTTACACTTAAGGATGAATGCACATAAACGTAGATAAAATGATAATTTCAAATTCACAAATTTATGACTAAAATTTGTACAAATATAGGAAAAATTGCTCATTATTTCACATAAACAGGACTGTGAGAAAAGTCTGGACAGACCCCCTGATAACTAAAACTCAACGGTTAAGGTTACAGCAATGAAAAAATCCATTTGAAGGAGATGCGAAAGTAACTATGAACACAAAGAACAAGTTTACTGAATTCTGTAGCTGCTATGCATGCTATGAAAATGATATGAACACAGTAAAATGATTGAAGTTATAATGTACCACCATCATCAGTAATTAATCAAACAAAAGAAAACTGCAAAGAGAGCTAGACCAAGGAAAAGGGAAAGAAGGATAAAACCTAAAAAAGTGTTCAGAGATTGCATGGAATTCCAAAATAAGACTGAATTAAAAAAGAAAAAAAAAAGTTTCATTAACCAATCGGAGACGAGAGTCATGTATACATGCCACATAAGATGTTCAGACTCATGGATTATCCCCACCACTTATTTTTTATTGTAAATTTTGTCTCATTCAATCATAGCAAATTCCCAATTCAATTAGGCAACAATCTTTGTCTGTTATACCGATGACAAATTCGGGAAAAAAACTGAAAAAAAAAAAAAACTGATAAAAGATTAAAAAAGAAAAAAAAAAAAAAAAAAAAAATGTAAAATACTCTTGTCGCGAAGGGGTTAACAAAATGTCACATCTAAATTTAGTTCTGGATGATAAAAACTGATAAAATAGAAAATTTTCAAAATGATGCATAGTAAAATAAAACTTGCCATAAAAAAAAGTAGAAGAAATCTCAGAAACTTAAGCATCTGATCTAAAACCGCAAAAAAAAAAAAAAAAAAAAAAAAAAAAAAAAAGTTTGCCTTACTACAAAATATTTAATAATATCGCTTTGAATAAAATTGTGAAGCGCTAACGTATAGGTCCGTTTGAATCAATTACTGTGTTTTTATTTTTAGTTACAATACAAAAACACATAACTAATAACATTTGAATTAAGTTTTCAGAATTTGTTAAATAAATAATTAACTATTTATTTAATAAGTACTTTGTTATAGTATTAGTTAATTCTGCGATTAATACATAATTAGATATAGAATTTTTGCATATCAAAGTAAATCAATATATAAATAAATTATATATATATATGTACTCAATTCTATCTTCTAGGAATTCAAAACTTTCGATCATTTTATCTCTAAAAAAAAGTCATATTTTAAAGTGTTAGAGGCAATTTTTAACGGCAACAATCAATATCGTTAAAAGATAATTTATTATACTCGTATATATGTAGTTAATAAATTTCTTAATAAAAAATACTCTTGAGCTAATTTATTTTCGTACAACATTTTTTTAACAATATGTCTTACATGTAAAAAAAAAAAAATAAATAAATATATTTTATCTCAAAATTATGAATGTGTGCCAAATATGAAACAAGTTAGTTCAACAAGTGATTAGTGCACTTGTACCAATAAAAGAAATCAAGCTAAAATGAAAGAGGAAAAAAAAGTAAGTCACTAGTAAAATTCACAAAAACAAATAAATAAATAAAATAGATGTAAAATCCTACATAAAAAAATCATTTAAAATACATACAAATCGCTATTGACAACAATAATTAGACAACAATTTCCACATGAGAAAAAGTATGATGATATGATTGTGTTTCTAAAACTGATATGTCCTGACACACAAGTGCGTCGTGAGAGTACCTGAGGCATTATGACCTATCGCATGAAAGATGTAATCTAAAATAAATGTAATCCATCTTTGAATATTTAATAAAAGTTATGTTAAAATATGTTTACTTTAATATTCTATGAGTTAGGAAGCTAATACATATATCCCCAATTATTTTGACATTAGATTATTCAAAACACGAATAAATAAATATATTTAGAGAACATAAATTGTTTTATGGCATTTCTTTCTCTTTTTCCCCCGCCCCCCTAATAATCAAGATTTTAGTTAGTGCACATTGAAATTGTGAAATTACTCTTAAAGATTGACCAGATCACAGTTTAATATTTACCCTAAGCAGCCAAAAAAATTCTTAATCATAATAAATTAGAAAAGAAATACTACAACATAAATAATTAATTTTTCAACTAAGATATTCCTTTCCGCGTCCGCTACCTTCTCAGTTTCAAAGTTATTTTTGAAATTAAACTCACTTCTACATTACGATTCTTATTTAACTCTTTTGGGTCTGAATTTTCCCCCATTTTGAGAATAAAATTAATTTTTGTTTAGTAATGTTAATTGTAGCTATCCAAATAGACTTACTGAGGAAGTTTAAAGATTATCTCATTGTCTAAAATTTAACGAATGTACATATTTTGTGTAGTATACAATTCATATTTTCTATATGATAATAGGCTAAGGAAGAGTTTTCGATGACGCATGGAAAATGACGTATTACGATAAAATTTAAGAGGGTATTACAACCTTCTAATATTTTTGGATTCTCATGACACGTGATACATTCAGAAAAGTAACCTATATTGCACATTTAAACAGTGAAATATATGGATAAAATAAAAGAATGGCCGACCGTGCAAAGAGAATTAAGTAAACTTTCATTATTATTGTTATTACTAAATGTCAAAACATAAATGAAGTCGCAATAAGAAAGGCGCAGCCATGTACTATCATTTTTGTATGACGAAAGAAGCTAAATAATTGTTAAGACAAAATAACACTCGGTGAAAAGACATGTACTATTAATAGTACACCAGACCCAAAAGGGTTAAATGCGAGATATTTTGTGTACATTACATATATGTGTAAATCATTGTGTATTTCGTACTTTGCAATTGGCATAAAAGAAGAAATCCTATAACGAATAGGATTCCTAAATATGCCATTTTCGTAAATATAAACATTATCTGATATTTTGATATACTATATACGATATTTTTGTTACATATTCGACATTTTCAAAACAGTCAGCTTACAGATGATTATAATTATTTTTAGACTTCAACCCTTTCGGGTCTGGCGTGCTATTAATAGCACATGTCATTTGAGTATTATTTTGTTTTAACAAATACTTTTTTTACTGTTTACATCTAGCAATGTTAGTGTCTATGCATTTACTATATGACTTCATTGAAGTTTAGGGATTTAGCAATAATAATAATAATAAACATTTGCTTAATTCTCTTTGTACAGTTTGCAATTCCTTCATTTCAAACATATATTTCACTCTTTATATTTAAAATAAAGGTTACTTTCCAGAAAGAAACATGTGTAATAAATCGCAAAAAAAAGTATTAGAAAGTTGTAATATCAGTTAAATCCTGTTGCAATCAGTATTCTCGCTGACATTTGACCAACGTTAGTAATTTGGCTAATTTAAAATAAAAAACATTCGCCAAATGAAAAAAATATTAGCCAAATAGATTCGCCATATAGCATTAAAAAAATTATCTTTAATTCTTTAATGTACCCCCTGTTTCTCAATATGTTCTAAAAAATAACCTAAAATTTTATAAGTGCGACAACGATTGTTATTAATCTAAATTCAACTATCCGCTACAAATATATTAAAAATGTGTTATTATACAAACATATTAAAAAAAAAATAAATTAAAATTATTAAACACACAAACGCAAAAAAAAAAAAACCCTGAGCATCAGCAATTTGGCGAATCTAATCGCTTGTTTACTCGCCAAATGAAGAATTTAGTCGCAATTTGGCGTAATGGCGAGCGACAGCGAGAACACTGATTGCAATATAATATTTTCTAAACATCTTAATAAACGCTTCCTTAGCCTATTGTCATGAATTAAACAGTAGGCAAAACATCAACATTCGTTATGTTTCAGACAGCGAAATATTCGTTAACCCCTTGAGGATGAGCGAGACGTATACGTGCCGCAAAAGGCTTAAGAATCCTTGTTTATTCCCACTGGTAAAATTACACTGTAAAATTTGCCTTAATTAATCGGGGCATTTTCGCGATTTAATAAGGCACAAATTTCTGTTTTAAAAAACCAGTGACAAAAAATTAAAAATTTCGTTAAAAGCTTCCGTCACAAAGGGGTTAAACTCTAATTAATCTATTTGAATAGAATCCTATTAACTTAAAAGTACTTTTTTCATACAATTGAAAAAAAAAATAATAATAATCGGACACGAAAGGATTAAAAACGTTACTTTCAATGTAAAAATACGTCTTCTACATAATGACGCAGTTGAAAATTTCATTTACAATTATTTTGACTGAAAACATCAAACATCATGATAATTTGAAAATAAATATCGGATTTATGTCATGATATAGTACATCCATTGATATAATATCATAGAACCCTGATAACGAATACCTTATTAATATAAAATAAAAACGCTTTCATTTTTAAGATAATTTCAGAAGAAATAAGCACTTGATTTGAAAATGAACTACCGAGTCAAACACGATTTATTTATAAAAACGTAGCACAGGTGAAACATATAACAAAAAGGGGGAGGGGGAGGGTGAAGAGTATAGTACACTTTATTTCAAGGATTTTTCAAACACCCTTCCAGCCGGAAATTTCTTTTATAACAAAAGAACCCGTAAAATGCACATCCGACAGATGGAGCTGCTGAGTTAAAAGTCTGAATATATTTTTCTTCTATTTTTCATTTTTTTTATCGGATTTATTAACATAAAATCTGATTTGATAAAAAAAAAAAAGAAGAGGGGAAAAAACCCCTTGTCATTGTATTTCATAATATGACAATTCTCATCAAATCTATCACATGAATACACAAAACAATCACAAATTATAAAAGAAATTCGTATAACGACAGAGGAAGTAAAAATTTACTTTTTGGATTTTAATTACCAGAAACTAAGAACAATTAAAAAACACGTTTTACGGATTATAGATTACCGTTTTGTTTATACGTTTTCCCTTTTAATCCGACTACAAATGCGCACATTTACATGAAAAATAAAATGAAAACAGAAAGAAAGAAAAAAGAATAGTAGTATAGTGCAAAAGTAGCTAAATATGTTTAAATACAGTTAACATACATATTCAAACTTCAATGGTTGATATGTAATTTTTTTTTAATTTGACACGGTGGTAGTTTAAATTTCAGTTTATGAACACAAGGTATTTATATACATAAATACACATTTTCTGAAATTAATTGTGATTTCCATTGTTCATATTCCAAAGTAAATGGAGACTTTCAGAGAAATGTGGATTAAACTATGGTGCACTTTAAAGAAGAGTACAGCATATTTTAAACATTTTACTCCCGATTCTATTTAAAGAATTTCAAAAAATATTCAGAAAAATAAAATAAAATAAGTAATAAATAAATAAAAAGGACGGACGAACAAAGAAGCAATAAACAGCAAAATACACATATTTTTTATTAATACAAGTAAATTAATAAAACGCGAAAATCTATTGAAATCCAGCATTAAAAATACAGCTGGTTCTAGATTATCCGATAATCTTTGAATTAATACAGGGTGTCCAGCAGATAAGACCTCGATTTCAAAATTACATTTCTCAAAAACAAAGATCGATAGAATTATGCGGTAAACGGTTTGTTTATTAGGTAAGCATTAAGCATCTTATACAGAAGTTTCGATCAGTGAATATTTTGAAAAGATTGTGTTCTGATTGCAAAAAATGCTTGACTTGACATTTTTCTTGTTTTAGATTGTTTGCAGAGAACGAGTTTTTCGGCGTGCAGTGCTATATTTAATAAAAAAAATTTTGTACTAAATTTTTGAAATTTCGAAATTTCAGAAATTAAAATTTAAAAAAAAAAATCGTTAAAATATGGCACTGTACGCCGAAAAACTCGTTCTCTGCAAACAATCTAAAAGAATGCCAAGTAAGCATTTTTTTGCAATCAGAACATAATATTTTCAAAATATTCACCGTTCGAAACTTCTGTATAAGATTTTCACAGCTTACCTAATAAAAAAAACTATTTACCGCATAATTCTATCGATTTTTGTTTTTGAGAAATTAATTTTGAAATCGATTTCTTATTTGCTGGACACCCTGTATAATGCCTAATTGATATGTCAGACATGGTATACTATATGATAAGAAGCATGACGTATTAAAAGTAGCATTTTATAATATTTTTAATATTCCCTGTCATTTATTCCACATTATCAGTTACGCACCATAATCATAGTTCAATGGGTGTTGAATAAAGATTGCACTGCATATTTCACAAATATCCATGCGTCATTTTATCAGTCCGGTTCTCCTTCTGACCGACTCTTATTTTTCCTTCTTTTACTACTTCCAAACATTTAACTCACAAAACAATTCTAACAATGTTTTTCCTTAAACATAAAAAAAAAAAAAAAAAAAAAAAAAAAAATGATTAGAACATGAAAAATACGCTTTTATTTTTATTTCTGAAAACAAAATTATCACAATAGCCAGCACTTTTCTTATCCCAGAAAAATATATAATATATTAAAACAAGCACTAAAATTAAAAAAGCTAATGAAATAGTTGAAATGAGCAAAATTTTTAATCATAATTGAAAGAAGTCAATGGTAAAATTAGAAGGAGAAAGGAGAGGATAGGCAGGGACCGATTTACAAATTTAGGGGCCCCTGGGTAGAGATGCTTACGGCAGCCCCCTTGCACCAATACTTATAGGGGAATCGACCAAAAAGGAAGATGAAAAAAAAAAAAGATGGTTACTAAAGTAATCATTATTGTCTTTAAAATATTTATTGAAAAATTTAATATGATAATAAATAAATAACTTAATTTAAAATATTTATTTCGCAATTACGAAATTTAAATGAGTAGATGTTTTGTAACGAACTGTGTGGTACTAATTATCGCTTCCTATGCAAGTCAATATATCTGGAATGATAAACGATATACACAACTAAATTTTCGACAACATCAAGCTACAATTATTTAAAATATTACGGGGCTCTACAGACTGCAAGCTAAACTTAACAACACACAAATAATCTGACAATAACAGAAAAAGGATTAAACAAAAATTAGAAACACAATATATGTTTAAAGTCATAAAGATAAAAGAAAAGATTCACTATAATAAAGTAATAAATAGATATGTCAGACAAAATATACCATGTTATAAAAACACAATATGAACATAATAGAATGAAGAATGAAATGTAAAATTTCATTGGATATTAAAACTACATCAGATTTTAGACACTGTTTGAAAAACCTTCAACATTATTTGGGGCCCCCTAAAAATCAGAGGCACTGGGCCTGTGCCCTGCCTTAAATCTGTCACTGGAGATGGGGTGGGTGGACAAATTAATTCTAAGCAAAGGTCACATAAAAACCTGAGAGTTATAAACTTCTACTTGGTCTAAATAAAACTCACTCATAACCATTTTCCTGATATCTGCGAATAAAACCAGCAGAGGAGGACGCGCTAGCAGTGATTGCAACATCGCTCTGTACCTTGTCACATTTCTCTGGAGGAATCTAAAAAAACATAATCCCGCTCCCTCTCCACAGGCTGATGATTATGAAGAAGCCGCAAAGGCCGAACAAACGAAATCTCAAGAAACAGAACCGCCATGTTGGAAATAAACGCTAAAGAGAACCTTTCCCCAATCGATGTATTTTTCTGCTCCTGTTTTTAAGAAACGAGCACATTAAAAAAGAGACGCCAGAGAAGAGGAAAAGGACAGTTTCATCAATTCTCATGCCACGTACTTGCAGCGCTTCTCAAACATTTCCCCTCTTAGTCTCGAAATAAAACAGCATCTGGCGAGACACATCCCGATTTTTCCCGGGCCCATTCCGGAAGAGCATCTAACAACAATCCTCTCTCTTTTTTTTTTGTAACGATATTATTAATGCCTTACCTATTACGGCTAATTAATTAAATCTATCAAAGGTTAGTCAGATGTCACCCTATTGATTGAGTTTAAAGAATATAGTCTTGTTTCTTGAATCACACCATCGATTCCTGCTTAAACACATCAGTGATATGTGGGTCAATGAACTATTCTTTGCGCCAAAGATAAGTTAAATAATATTTTAAAATGAATGAATAACTCAAAATTTTATTTCTAATGTTTACTACATTAATAAATGAAGTTTTAGATACGATAGTCACCAATGTGCTTTTCTTTATTTTTTCTAAGACTATTTTTTCGTTCCATTTAAATCTGTATTTGTATATGTTATCGTTGGCAGAAATTTTAGTTTTGCCTCTTACGTTACTATGAAAAACAATGACGATATTAACAATTATTTCGAAACTTTGCAATAATAAAGCATAGATTAATGGTGTAGCTATTCTGCAGATAAACAAAAACTACAATTATAAGATTTAAAATAGATGTATTACATATTTTTATAACGGACAGAAGTTCATGCAAAAATTAGTTAGTTAGCCTAAGTATGCCTTTGATTTTAATTTTCTCTGAAAAATATTACCGTGCGTAACATATGATAGAAGAAATGACATTCTTTATAAAGTTTTTAAAATATATCTTTAATTGAACTAAAAGAAATCGAGAAATAGTGATATGGGACACCAAGACAAAATTTCACCTAATATCTTTTAAAGTTCAATGGATTAAAATTGATTATAAATGCGCATTATAGTTATCCCAATATAATTTGCAATTACGTATATACAGATCAATCAATTAAACTTTTCTTATAAACAGTTTGAATAACTTGTTTGTTCCGACTCAACAAACAAATAAATATCAACGAAAACGATCTGTTGACGTTTATCAATAATACTTTACTAAACTGACAAAATTATTCTAAAATACTTTACCATTTGGATTAATGTAATATATTCTTCACAAGATGTGAAATATTATACAAAGCCAATCTGTAAATCTGTATAGATTACAGATTCCAGTATCAATCAATAATCTGCATAGATTACTCAATTGATAATATAATACAGTCGACTCTCGTTAATTCGAAATCGGATAATTCGAATTTTCGCTTAATTCGAACTAAACATGAAGTAACGAAATTTTTAATGGCAGAATAACGTTAAAAATTTTCATTAATTCGAACTAATTTTCTCTTGACTCCGTTTAATTCGAACTAACAAGAATACCGATTTTTCATTTTTCTTTTCTATCTCTCTGATTTCAGATAATTTGAATAACTTTTTCTGAGATTTTTGTGAAAATTGTTCCCAACGAGTATACACATAATCCCATGCATTTGATATCCACTTTCTTAGTGCCCCGTCTGTCCATCAGTGACGCTTCAAATTTTTCTTCCATTGAGCTTGTTTCTAATCTTTTAATTAGTTTATGTATTTATACATTCTAATTTAATATTAAGCCATATTCTAATTAAAGAGACAAACAGATTTAATAAAAAAAACTATAACGTTAATTCCTTTGTAAATAGTACAATACTAAGCAAGTTTTCATTTCACACTTTCCATAATTCGAACTTTGGATAATTCGAACATTTCTTATGGTCCCGACGAGTTCGAATTAACGAAAGTGGACTGTATTTGAATTATCTAATAAACATTTTTTACTATGATATAAAAAATAAATAAAAAATCCCTTTTAAAGCAGAAATATATATATATATTTTTTTTTTAATAAAACATTTATCCGAATATGTTTCACACTCACACGAATATATATATAAATCGACAAAACCCAGTAAGCTATTCTGAAGTATTTTGCCATTGAAATGATAAAGAGAACATTCCGTAAATGAAGAGAAAATCATTTAAAATTTCACAAGTTATTCTAAATAATCGATTGAAATAATAAATTACGAGTACTTGGTAGATTTATAAATAGCCGTCACCGCGAGACCATTTGTAAGAGTGATAGGAAAAATACAATTATTGATCAACTTCTCATATAACAGAGCTGTTTTATATACTATTTATCGAAACACATTTTTTTAAAATACTTAGGGGAGTTTAAGGAGGCACATGTGAACAATTTTTACATTTTTGACTATTTCTTAAAATTGTTATGAGCTATTGAAACAAAAATTGATTTACATGGATATTTACACTTTGTTTGTTCTTTTGGTGAAACTTTTGAATGCATTTATCAAGAACTTCTAACTTATCATCGTTCTAAAAATTGCCTAAATCTGTTTGTAAGTGAAATGGTGCAGGGGTAAGTTATGAACACATACATAAAACAAGGCAAAAATAATTTTTGTGAAAAAAAAGTGTGATAAAAATTAATATTCGGCATTCGACCGAATAGTTAATATTTGGTTAGCCGAATGTTCGGCATTCGGCCTAATAGTTACTTTTTAGTGTTTCCCTAGTTTCATCTGAAGACAAATTTGACGTTTTATCTGGTCTATCTTTTGGTATGTTCCTCCATCCCTCCCTCTTCCAATGAAGAAAGGCCTCTTATAATGTAACAACTCCTGAAACAGATATATGCTCAGTTTATTCGGTACGTGTTTTCCTTTATACTGGTTTTTACCTGTGAAGCAAAAAATAATCTTAATTTATTCCAAACCATTTGAATTTGCGAATAAAAATCTGTTAGTCTGAGGGAGGAGGTCAAACAAGAGACATAGTCACATACAATAATGGCCCGATACTTTTGGTTACAAAATTGCATTTTTAGTACATAATTTATTTTACTTTAAGCAATTCCAAGAAAAAAGTTCTTAAAAATGCATTCTCATGCCTAATGACAGGAATCATCAGAAATTGAAAAACTTTCTCTTCGGCAACATCACAGACGAAAAGAAAATAAATCCCATCGCATATTTCACCACCTCCATTCGCCACGTACATTCTGCATATACAGCTACAATGGTTCGCAAAACTTAAGAAACCGAACATATAAAGAAAGTATGAGAGTAAAACTCAGTCAGAACTACCTCTCACAATACAACGCTGGGAAAGAGAGCAATGAACTCGCAGGTCTTAAGTAATCAGGATCCAAATAAAATGCCCCGACAATCTTTTAGAAAGATAATTGGGTAGATAAATTAAAGCACAAAAACCGAATGGAATATAAATTTTAGAATTTCGAGATACAGAAGATGCAGAGGTGTGTATGTTAGTGGGTTGGAGAAAGCTATATATCCTTTGGATTATCCAACGAAAAACACCGTTACATTATTTGAAACGCACCCAGTTATGGGGACAAGCTACTTTTTTAAATGACATTTTTTTTTTTTTTTAATCGGAACCAGGTCTGTTTTTAACACGCTTTTTACACAGTAGCTTGCTTTTGTGAAATTTTACAATTAATTTTTCACTCAGTTCCCAGCATGCTAGAATTATTAAAAAAAAAAAAAAAAAAAAAAAAAAAAATGCTTACATGTATGCTTCCAATAAATACAATATTTTAATATTTTTACAATTTTAATAGGTAGATTTTAGGATATTTTTCCGTTATCAGACCTCAAGTGATAAATCGCCAAATACTTTTTTATGGTTACAATTGCTTACGGGTTAGTTATCGACAAAGCACTTGCAATTTGTCCAAGTGATTGGAATCAAACTTAAAAAAACATATAAATGCACAAACCAGAAAAACACATGCTATTTTGCCATATGTAACGTTTATATAAACTTTCAGTTAATATCAGCATTCAGTCTAAAACCGAAATTTAGATATAAATCTCATTCAGAAAACCAGATAAAAGTCGGACAACCTTAATTATTGGCTCGTATTCGTGCAAATGAGAGGGAAAAAAAAAAAAAAAAAAAAAAACTATCAACGAAACGCACATGAATGAATTTGAATCAAACTTAAAAAAGTAAAAATGAATAAATAGGAATATGTACGCGATTTTTCAGTTTAACTTTTACATATTTTCAATTAATATGAGCATTCAGACTAAAACCTAAATTTAGACATAAATCTCATTCATAAAAGCAGATGAAAGAACGTTACTGAAAAAAGAGGCATCCTCATATTTCAAAAAAGATCTTCGACGCTAATTAACACTGAGCAAATTACTCTCTTAAATCTAGGTTAAGTATATTTTAGAGCATGCATTACAAAATGCGGACAAAATTCAACATTTTTAATATCATAGTACACTTTAGCTCGAAAAGGTCCAATATTAAAACTATTTTTTTTTTTTTTTTTTTTCCTCGAGAATTAGATGTCAGTTAACTGTTTTAGCGTAAAATTAAAGTTTAGTGAAAGCATTTTTTTTTCCTGTGTATTTTAAAAACTGAAGCCTACTTTCAAAGAGGATTTTTTTTTCTCCCCGTAAAAGAAACTTTCCCTTTTATTTATTAGAAACACTATTTGGGGGAGCAGGGAATCATTTCAATTGCAAGCAATAAGAGTTTTAAATTAAGTTGAAATGATAAAGCTTGTGGGAGTTAAAATTAAATTTTCTTTAGATAACTCAAAAATAATAGGATCTTATCGAATATTCAAAACTACATTTTTAAATAAATAATGAAAATTTCATTTTATTTCATTTGCACACAGCACTTTTCTTTCGACCAAAAACAGGACTGAAATTATAGCAATAATATACAAATAAAAATATTTCGGTAAACTAGCATAAAAACGATTTATAATAATAATAATAATAAATTGTAATTTAACAAATTACAACGACTATTTGGAAAATTATATTTTCAAAGGCTAAAAAAAATTTTAAACTTTAAAAAAAATCTATATTTAAAATAATAATAATAACAAACACCATTTTTATGATGATCAAAACGTGGTTCACGTAATAACAGAATCCTATATTATGTACGCCATGGATTAAAAATTAATATTTTTGTACCAATCGTATATAATTTTAAAATGAAATTTTAGTTTTGCAATTTTCGGTACTGCTAATTATTAATCTTTTAAACATCACATATTTTCAATTTTTACACCGTCATATAGAGAGAAAAAAAAAAGTACTTTTAAATACAATTTGTTTGAAAGCTGTATCTCAATTTGTTTTTAAGTTATTAATTTTTTTTTAGTTTTTTAATACTTTTTTTGTTATTGTGGCAACAGAAGTATTTCATTTTTGGACATTAAATATGGACCGATCAAAAAACAAATAAAATAAGTTGCGGAATTCAACCAATAAAAAGATTCAGATATACTTCAGATTTACCATTCTCTACCGAGAACAACTATTTTCCAAATAGTTAAAAAATATATAAATATTATTAAGCAACTTAAAGTGATTAATAAATGTGAAGAAGCAATGTTTAATCATGTGCATTACAGGCTAGCCCATTATAATCGTGACAAATTATTCGAAATAGGGGATGTTTTTTGTTGTTTTTATATAGTCTATTTTAAAATTTCATCAGTCAATTACTTTCATCCTTATTATTGTATTTATTAACATTTTGAAAGTAAGTTGAAATGATAAGGATGGCTTCTTGGGCAACACTATTTGGCGTAACAGGGAATCATTTCAATTGCAAGCAATAAGAGTTTTAAATTAAGTTGAAATGATGACTTGAAGGAGCTTGAAAGCTTGTAGGAGTTAAAATTAAATTTTCTTTGGATGGCTAAAAATAATAGGATCTTAAAGAACATTAATTTTTTTTTATTTTTTTTTTAACTTTAAATTTAATTTTACTGTTAAATTTAATTTTACTTTATTTGCATAAAACATTTCTCTTTCGACGACAAAGAAAAAAAAAAAGGATTGAAATTATAGCAGTAATATACAAAAGAGATAAATATTGTAACGCAAACTTAAAATGATTAATAAAAGTGAAGAAGCAATGTTTAATCATAAACGCAATAGGTTAGCCCATTATGTATCGTAACAAATTGTACGAAATAATTTTAAAATTTTATCAGTAATTATCCTTCATATTTATTTCTGTATTTATTAACATCTTTATCTTACACTTTTATCTCAAGATGCTGTTTTTGCAAGTGTATTTTTTTTTTTTTTTTTTTTTTTTTTTTTTTTTACATTAGTGAAAATCTAGTCCTCATTTTGGGAATTGAAAATTATCGTTATATTCAGATTATTTTTTATATTTAAAAAGATATATGTAAAATACATATGTTTTCTTATGTAAAACATATATGTAATTACATATATGTAACTTAATTACATATGTGTAACACATGTAAAAGTGACAGGTCAGATTTTATTTTCTAATGATTAATATTTTGAAAAGCATAGTTTAGAGATGGTAGATAGATGGTTTAAAGATAGTTTAGAGTTTTTGTAAAAGGCCCATTTTTAAGACAAAGAATTTTGTGAAGAGTCCTTTTTTAGGGTGAAAAGTTTTGTGAAGGGTCCTTTAAAGAACCTATTTTTTTTTACTAAATAGATAAATCCCTACATTTTGAAACTAAGTTTAAATATTTTTCAACTGACTTATTTTTATTTAATTTTATTTATTTGTTTATTTATTTTTGTTCATTATCATGGTAATGCATCATTATCATGAAAACGGTGTTATTAATGCAGTTATTGAATGAAATTTTAAAGTGCCCTAAAATATTTGAGCCTGATTTGTGTAATGTATATATGGTGCTTGAAATCTCTTTAATTTCTACCATGGTTGCATCTAATATTGAAAAATATGTTTCCGGAAACTTCAATCTTGATTTGCTATAAAACTCGAGAAAAGAAAAGATGTTATCAAGGTGGCGATCGATTGTACATTTTGTAATGGCCACTTTTTCGCATTTAGCCGCCATATGGCAAGTGAAGGCCACAAATTTATACTTTTATACTATAATCCATTTATTTATGAAACAAGATGTCAGGATCTGATAGCACCTGTGCTAAAGAATGTAATGTCTACTCTTTCTCTATTTGAATATCTCATATTGTATGGTTGTGTACAAAATTTCCAAGGTGACATTCCTTCTTCATGGAAAGGGGAATTGCCAGCTAATCATTTACAGGTGGGGTGTTAGAGAAAAGAGATAGCTGAGAGGCATGTCCGCCTGTCAGTGATGTATGCGGATGGTGAGCCGATTAGTAGCATGCCACTAAGCAAGAAAAGAATGGAGTGTCCAATGAGGAGGCTCCAAAGGGGTTTATGTGGGGGAAAGCAGTGATTTGGAGAGGGCAAGTTTGCCTCAGATCATTCATTCGGTACCTAGGTTTCGGACCTAGAGGTTGCTCTGTGTGGAAGAGCGTAAAGTGTGTGTTTTCTGGTGCGCAAAAGGACACAGACGTCCTGGTGTTTAGTGCTCTGGGCTAAGAAGTGCAGGCCCAGTATACTTGTGTTGGGAGACTCAAGGTTGAGCTCCAAAAAAGTGAATTCAACGTGTATTGAGGGTGAGGTGGAAAGTGTAATTGGAATAGTACACAACCAATCTTTACGGTATCTAATTTAATGTTGAACCGGATCACCTATATCCGAGTTGTAGTTGTATATATTTGTAAATAGCGTATTTTGTGTGTACATATATTCTTAATAAAATGATAATTCGGTTACTAGCGTAAGTCTTCCTTTACACCAATCTCACAGTGGGTGACCGATATCACCTAGTAATATCGGTGGTGGCAGCTATATCTACCACGGACATTCTTCAAAGTTGTGTGGACTGAGGGGGTAGTTGTTGGCAGCGTCGGGATAGAATCGCCTGAAACCAGTGACCAGCGAGCCGTGTTGCAGTCTGTTAATGCCGGAGTATCCAGTGGAATTCTTGTGTGGTCGTGCCATATCGTCGAGAGTGTGCTAAAGCATCGTGCCGGATCGTCGATTGTATGCTAAAGTGTCGTGTCGTATCGTCGAATGTGTGTAAAGTGTCGTGCCGTATCGTCGAGTATGTGCTAAAGTATCGTGCCAGATCGTCGAGTGGGTGCTAAAGTGTCGTGCCGTATCGTCGAGTGTGGACTAAAGTGTTGTGCGTATCTTTATTAGAAAGAACTAAACTGAACTGCTGTGCCATATTACCGCTACATCGTGGAGCTACCTGTGATTAGAAAAGTAATCCAGCAAAGAAAGTATAAGGTAAGGTGTTTTGATTATATCTTTCTGCTGACATCTCGAACCAAAATTTGTTGTTGTATAATTAATAGTAATTTAAGTAAATTGTCTATATTATTTATGTGTTTTATCAATAATCCCTATCTATAAAGTGTTAATAAACATATTGGCTATTGTTTTAAGGAAAGGTCATAATAACTTGAGCTAATATTGGCTTTTTATATATTTCCTTTTATTAATTGTGGTAATAGTAGTTGGAAGGAATAATTGAATTTACTTAAAGTTAAATTATTGTTAAAGTAATATTTAAATGAAGCAACATTTTTTTTAAGTTTGAAGAGTGTATAATAACATTTGCTTAGGATTTTAATTGGCCAATAGTAGTGAGAAAAAAAAAAAGGCTCAAAAGAGAGCCATAGTGAAAAAAAAAAGGCCCAAAAGAGAGCCATAGTGAGAAAAAAAAGGCCCAAAAGAGAGCCATAGTGAGGAAAAAAAAAGGCCCAAAAGAGAGCCATAGTGAAAAAAAAAGGCTCAAAAGAGAGCCATAGTGAGGAAAAATAAAAGTAAAGATTTTCAGTATATTTATTTTAAGTGTAAGAACCAGTATTAAGTTCGGAAATATTTTAGTGAGGATAATTGTAGAAATTTATATATGCATGTTTTACAATTTTTCTTTATGTGGATTTTTTTTATTGACATCAATACTCCTATTCAATTTCAACGTATCAGTATTATTTTATAAATTGTATGTTGTTATCTAAGTGTATAAGTTGAAATCTGTATTGCATAGTAAGCAAATCGAATTATTGTTTTACCTTTTTGTTTTATTGGAAGTAAATTGTGTGATATCAATGGTTGAAAAAAATTAGAGTATTCAGTAAATTAATTAGAAATGAAATGTATTGATTATCTGAAGGGTATTATTTAGTATAATAAGTGGAGAAATATCTGTACTAAGTTAGAAAATTAGGAAATATTAATTGGGTAGGTTTAACTATTCTTGTAGGGTGGTAATAACAATCGGTGAAGGTATGGCTTTCTTACTGAAACTAAAAAAGGTTGATCTTCAGGTGATAGCTGAAGAATTGGGTGTTGGATTCGCGGAAGATGATACCAGAATTCAGCTTAAGAAAAAGATAATGGACAGGGATGAGTATGACGAGGGGGTTATTAAGGAATTATCTGACGCTATTGTTTCAGAACGATTAGAACAAGAAAAATTAGAACGCGAAAGGTTAGAAAAACAGGAAAGGATAGAGCGTGAAGAAAAACAGGAAAAATTAGAGCGCGAAAAGTTAGAAAAACAGGAAAAATTAGAGCGCGAAAAGTTAGAAAAACAGGAAAAATTAGAGCGCGAAAAGTTAGAAAAACAGGAAAAATTAGAGCGCGAAAGGTTAGAAAAACAGGAAAAGTTAGAGTGCGAAGAAAAACACGAAAGGTTAGAAAGAGAAGAGAGGATAGAAAAATTAAGGATGGAACATGAATTAGAAATGGAGAGACTAAGGGTTCAAGGTTCGGCAAATAATTGTAATGTTTCTAGGGAATCTAATAATGAAAGTAATATAGAAAAATTGATCAAAAGTGTTAAAACTCTATCTATCAAAGTACCAGAAGGGACTGAGGGATGGAATTTATTTTTCAACAGTTTAGAAAGGGCATTCAAAACTAAAAATGTACCGGAAAACCAGCAGGCCGAAATTCTGCTAAATATGTTAGGAGATAAGGCGGATAATTTGTTAATTTATACCACTACGGAACAAATGGAGAATTATAAGGAGTTAGTTCTAAGGGAACATGAGCCGACACCGAAGGCATGTTTGGAAAATTTTAAGAAGGCTAGGAGAAACCAGAACGAAACTCATGTATTATTTGTATCGCGTTTAATAGCGACGTGGGAAAATTATTGTAAGATTAGAGGTGCAGACTCTTATGAAAAAGTCAACCAGTTAATAGTTACGGATAAATTAGTAAGTACGTTAGATGAGGATACTGCGTCATATATTGGGTTAACTCACCAGGGTAAATGGCTAGAAGCTTCTGAAATTGCTAGAGAATGTGACCATAAACATAAGTCTTACGCCGTTATGTACAAAAGCTTTAAAGGCAAAGATAAGTATGTAAACAATGAAAAAATGAGACCGAGGGAGGATAGCAAAGTTAGTGGAAATTGGAGGCAAAACGGGAATAATGAGACTAGTTCTTTTTCGGATAGGAAAATAGATTTTAAGAAGCCTAGTGATGCTTCAGCTCCTAAATGCTTTAAATGTGGTTTGAGAGGTCATTACCAACGTTTTTGTAATAAAGTGGGTAATGAGGGAAATAATGGTAATAAAGGGCGAGATCCGAAACCGGGTGTGCATAAGATTGTGGTAAAAGAAAGCAAAGAGTTACCTAATGGAGCTATTGTGGCGAGAATATCGGCAAAGGCCGAACAGAGAACTAACGTTATTGGTGAGAAATTAAATAAACTCGAGAAAATTGAAGTTAGTGTAAATGGGCAAAAAGCAAAGGGATTGGTTGATTCTGGATGTGAAATTAGTGTTGTTCATAAAGATTTGGTACCGGAAGAGAAATTAAAAGGAACGGGTAGTATTTATTTACAAGGGTTATTCGGTGAAGCAGTTAAATCGCCGTTGGTTAAACTACCGTTAGCTATTCCGCAATTCGGACAAACTAATATAATTCATCAGGAAGTACTTTGCGCAGTGACTGATAATATTAATGAGCAAGTAATTTTACATCCCGAAGTGATTAACGAGTTGTCAGGTGTCAACCGTGAGGAGCCATTGCTAGAGGCCCAAGAATTAGAAAGTTCAGAAATTATTATTGATAATTCGGAAGTTATTGATAATTCGAGTAAAAAGGAAGATATGAATAACGATAATTGTAATGTTTACGCAATAGAAGCGAAATCAGAAAATGTACAAACTCAGAATACGGAAAAACCGGAAGTGGAGAAAGATAATAAAGCTATTGTTAGCAATTCAGATATGTTTAAGAAATCCCAATTAGAATGTAAGGAATTAGAGAAAGCTTGGGAATTAGCTAAAATGGATAAGGGGGATTATTATGTTGTAAATGGTTTATTGTATCATAAAGAGAAATTATTAGGCGAAATTATAGCGCAATTAGTAGTACCCAAAGTAAGATGGGAAGAAATACTAAAATTAGCGCATGGTTCGGTATTTGGAGGGCATCATGCAGCCAAGAAAACTTTACAGAGAATCAGGTATTCATTTTATTGGGAGGGGATGGCGAAAGAAACTAAACAATTTTGTGAGTCATGTTTAGAGTGCCAATTGACTAGAGGGGTTAAAGTAAATGATAGAGCTCCTATTTCCCCAGTGTCGCGTCCGGAACTTCCATTTCAGGTAGTTAATGTTGATTTAATTGGGCCTATTGATCCTAAAAGTTCCCAAGGGCATCGGTATATACTAACCTTAATTGATCAACATACCAGGTGGGCGGATGCGATCCCTTTAAAAAGTTTAACTGCTAAAACCGCGTGTGATGCGTTACTTCAAATATTTATGAGGACAGGAATTCCGAATATAATTGCTTGTGATAATGGAACCAATTTCACCGCCGACTTAACGAAAGAATTTGAGAAAAGGTTAGGCGCTAGTCCAAGATTTTCGACCCCACAGTATCCACAGTCTAACGGGCTTGTGGAACGATTTAATCAGACCCTTAAACGTATGTTACATCATACTATTAGAGAAGAAGGAAAAAAGTGGCATGAACAAATACCATTTGTATTATGGGCGTATAGGGAAGTCCCAAATTCTACGACGGGAATCGCACCTTTCCAGTTATTATATGGTAGAGCGCCGGAGGGTCCTTTATCGATTCTCAAGTCATCTTGGGCAGGAGAAAATAAGGGGGCGCAGTTAGATACTACGCCGATTCATGAGTATCTGAATAAACTTAGAGGACGTTTAGGAAGAGCCGCAAATGAGGCAAAATTATCGTCTGAGGTGCAACATAGTAGAATGGCGTATCATTACAATTTAAGGTCAAAGGAAAAAACGTTTGAAGTAGGTGATAAAGTAATACTGTTAATCCCCGATTCGACTAATAAATTATATTCTAGGTGGCAAGGGCCGGCAACTATAGTCGAAAAACGAAATCAGCATTCATTTATAGTTGAGTTAGCCGACGGGAGTAGGAAGCATGTGCACCAAAACAAAATACGAGAATTTATTGCTAAATGTAATATAGTTAATATTGTTTTTGAGGGTGATGAGGAATTTGGAGAAGTTGGGGAAATTCCTATTTTGAACCGGGATCAGGAAGTAGAACGAGATATAGAGAGGTTCGAAATAAAAGGGTTATCTAACAATCAAGTTAAAGATATAAAGTCTATTTTGAGGGAGAATAAAGAGGTATTTATGGGTCCTGTACGACCAGCTGATGTAGGGGAGCATCGTATTGATCTTAAACCGGGGGTGGAAAGGAAAAAGCCAAAGATATATAGTGTACCGGTAGCTTATAAAGAGGAAGTAGATAGGCAGATTCAGGAGTTATTAGAATTAAATCTAATCGAAGTGTCAAATGCTGAAATTAGTCATCCAATTGTTTGTGTGGCGAAAAAAGACGCAACTGTAGAGCATTAAATTCGGTAACTCAGGTGCCAACCTTTCCGATGAAAGATTCTCAAGAAATCGTGTATACCGCAGGGGCGGCTAAGTATTTATGTCGATTGATTTATTGAGAGGTTATTGGCAGATTAAAATGGCGGAGGAGTGTAAACATTTGACAGCTTTTACAACGCATAATGGAACTTATCAGTGGCGTACAATGCCTTTTGGATTATCAGGGGCGGCTGCCACGTTTCAGAAAGATATGAATGAGGTTCTTCAAGGTCATCGGAGGTATGCGGAAGCATATATTGATGATGTCATCATTTTCTCCGACACCTGGGAAGAGCATTGTGAACATGCTAGGGCTGTCATTGAAGAGTTGAAAAAGAGAAATTTTACGATTAGGCTAGACAAATGTAAATTTGGAGAGAAATTAACTAAGTTTTTAGGTCATGTAATTGGGGGTGGAACGCATGCACCTGATGAGGAAAAAATAGGAGCAATAAGGGATCTAAAGAGACCAAAAACTAAAAAAGAAGTCAGATCTGTTTTGGGATTAATAGGATTTTACCGATCTTATATTCCAAATTATGCCGAAATTGCTATACCTTTAACCGAATTGACTAAAGGGAAGTTTAAAAATGCTGTACCATGGGATGAAAGGGCAGAAAAAGCATTTAATACCCTTAAGGATGAGTTATGTAAAGTGACGAGTTTGGCTACACCTATCGTAGGCCGGGAATATCAGCTCCACGCAGATGCTTCCGACCTGGCAATAGGATGTTGTCTTACTCAAAAAGATGAAAAGGGTCAGTTTAAACCAATAGCTTTTGCCAGTCAGAAATTGTCAGGGGCTCAGCGTGTTTGGGCGAGTATAGAGAAAGAGGCTTGGAGTGTTCTCTTTGGGTTGCGAAAGTTTGAAAAATGGACCTATGGACCTCAAATTGAGATCATCACGGATCATAATCCATTAAAATTTCTCACTGAAACAACCCCAAGATCACCCAAACTCACTAGATGGGCTCTTGCCTTGCAACGCTGGAACCTGAGTATTTCTCATCGACCAGGAGCGCAACATTTAAATGCTGACGCAATTTCTAGGCTACATAGAAAGAGCTGGGAAGAACAACCAGTTGTTAGCCCATCAGCATCAATGACCCGGTAGTGGACAACCTTAAAGGGATGTCGTCACACATTTAATTTTTTTTGTGCATGTGTAAATATTTTTGAATTTTTGTGTTTATAATAGTGTATTAGTACGTGTATTGTTTATGTAATATTAATATTGGTACAAGGTTCAGTAGAGATGTCAGTAGATAGTGTTCAGACACCTGGAAATACCTATGTAATAAGCATAATGAAGAAATCTGTAAAGAGACTATTGAACTCTTCTGCGATATTACTATATGTTTGGGGAAAATTAGCCCCTAAAAGGCATATTTTCCGCTAAGGTGGGGGGGGGTGTCAGGATCTGATAGCACCTGTGCTAAAGAATGTAATGTCTACTCTTTCTCTATTTGAATATCTCATATTATATGGTTGTGTACAGAATTTCCAAGGTTACATTCCTTCTTCGTGGAAGTGTATAAAATAGTCAATATTAAATGTCAATATTAAATGTCAATATTATTGTGTCAATATTAAATAGGAGACCCTTAGTCTCCTATTTAATATTGTTTGTCTTGATGTGTACTATCACCCCTCTTTTATTGTAAAAAAATTTGGAATCACCCTGTATATATATATATATATATATATATATATATATATATATATATTTTTTTTTTTTTTTTTTTTTTTAATGAATCAAACCAAAGATATTTCCTCACCGAGAATACGCCGATATACAAGGAGTTCTAGGGCAAAGACCGTATTTTTTTTTATGCGGAAATCTGACGAGTGCGCAATTTTATAACGTCATGATTACTAAAACTAATGTTTCATAAATGTTTCGTATCTCACTCGAGCCATTTTTGCCTCCACAATTATCAACTAATTCTAAGGAAAAGAATAGAAGCTCTTCCAAAAGAAAAAGAAAGGTGCAGACATGTCTAGTTTGATCTATGTTTCAAACAGGCATGTCTGAACTTCAATTTGGAGAATAATCCAATTTTTAGGATGGCTTGAAGTGCAGTATATATGTATATATTCTTTCATTATAATTATTCTTCCCTTTAAAAAATGCACACTTGATAACTTTATATTGTTTTGCAAAGACTTGGCATGAAATTTTACACAGCATTATATTTTAATATTTTAATTTGTAAATACATAGTAAATCCTTTATATATATATATATATATATATATATATATATATATATATATATATATATATATGGGTGATTCTCAAAATAGGTGACAATTTCAAAAGTGAAATCTTAAAAAAATTACTGTTAGCAAAATTTCTGAAAAAAATAGGTGTTGTTAATATAGTATTAGGCATACTTTACATGTAGTCAGCAGAGCTAAATATTTAAAAATTAACTTAAAAAAAATAATTAGTATTTTTTGAGCCATGCTAATGACAAAACAAATTGCATGGAATAAATATATTAAAAAATTTTTATTTTCTTCCTGTTTAAATATTTTTTTTCTATGTTTATTAGCCTTCCTTTTCAGCAAATGGTTTCCATTTTTACATATATACATATAAGGAGAATAAAAACATTACCAAAGAGCAAACTTTGTTTACATGAGCAACATTCTGACACTAACAATGTAAGAAGCTGTCTTAGTGATTTTCTGACAGATTTAATGCATATTTTAGGGATAATAAATGTAATACCTAAATGTATATGTAAAATTAAACTTTATAAAAGATACAATGTAAGCAATGGTAACATTTATGCACATAGGAGTCTTTAGCATGGACAGAAAAACCATGCTAATGACAAATTTTAATTTAAATAAGATTATGAGCCATAATATAATCACAATGCAATAGTCCTTTCTGGGTCTTTTTAAAACACAAAAGTTCTATGCAAATAAGTAAAATAAAAATTTTAACTATAAAATAAACATGAAAATTATTATCCATTCTAATGACATACAATTGATGTACGCCCCTAATATTCAATTTATATTCTTAAAATACAATACATGCTTCTATTTTCAGGCTGGGATAAAATGGCTATTTGTTGCCATGAAGAAACTTTATATTTTCAAACTATTGTCATATGTGAAAATGAAATTTTGATTATTAACCAGCTGTTATAATATGACCTTGTTTTGAAAATAGAATATGGAGGACAAACTTTAATTATTTTTTTATATACTATAATTTTATTTTTAAAAAGAAATTTATTGGATAAATCCTCTCCTTGATTAATTTAAAGAAAGAATAACATTTGTTTTACTTTATAAACATGATATTAACTCTTTAAAAAGCTAGTATATACAAGGCACAGCTGCTGTGGACATCCATGCTAATGACATTTTGAACATTAATTCTGTTATTTTAAGGTGTTTTTAACTATAAAGTGAGTAATTCTTGACTACAAATAATGAATAATATTAAGACAAACATATCTAAATGTAAAAACATGACAGAAAACCTCTCAATTTTTTTTGTATGCCGAAAGATATAAATTGTCCCCTATTTTGAGAATCACCCATATATATATATATATATATATATATATATATATATATATATAGAGAGAGAGAGAGAGAGAGAGAGAGAGAGAGAGAGATTTATATATATATATTTAAAAAAAAATCTGAACATATAACTATATACAGACGAAGTAATAATAATTAGTATATTTCAACATAAATTTATTCCATTTTAAAATTACACATATTTTATTTAACCTTTCAACTTTAACCACATTTTCTATTTTCTAAAAATTAGCACCTACGAAAGAAAATTCACTAAAATTTAAACAAATTTAAGGACTTTTTGGGGTGTTGATTAAAATTTCAGGTAAATTAAGATGACAGAGTATATTTAAAAAAGGCAAATTTCTATCACAAAAATTTTTTATTTTTGACCTAAAATTAAAGCCTGATTTACTAACCTTCTAGATCAGTTTCAGTTTTGTGCTTAGAATTAGTTAAAAACATTTCAATAACTACAAAATTCAAAACAAAATATGGTGTTTAATAACATTTGTCAGCTGTTTCTCAAAATGAGATTTTTAACATTTTGCTTTAATGCAAAACCCAAGCGAATGCAAAAAAAGTTACGTATGTATTATTATAAAATTTTGTTAACCATTTGCACTCTGCGTCATTTTAACTGTGGGCTACCAGCAACTCCATGTCATTACACAAATTTTATTCGGTCGGCAACATATTTTAAAAAGAAGTTTCCTTCAATTACAAAATTTCAAAAATGATTTGATTAAATAAGGCAATTTTTTTTCTTTTATTATTAGCGCCAAAAACAAATTTTGCAAGAAAAGACGATGCTGCGGCAGCGTAGTTTTTAACTTATCTTAAAATGTCACAGCAGCGAAGACAACGGAGAGCAAAGGGTTTTTAAAGGTTTGGAAAAAGGCTCTAAAATAATTGATTTAGAAAATGAAGTTATGATCCATTCCCAGAATCAACTATACTTTTTGTTTCCGCAGCCTTGTGACGAAATTCGCATTTTTTTGCGATCATTTAATTAAATTTGAGTTTATTCCGCAATTTGTGTTTCTTAGCGATTGTATTTGCATTTATCCTGCGATCTTTTAACGAAATGTGAATTTTATCTTTCGACGAAACTTGCGCTTTTGTTTCGCGATCTTTTTCAAACACTGCAGTTTTTCGCGATCTTTTGACGAAATTTGAGTTTTATGTTTTCACGATTCTTTAAAGAAACTTGAATTCTTCCCACGATCCTTGGACGAAATTCGCGTTTTTATACTCGATACTTTGACATAACTGGTGATTTTTTTCTGCGAATGATTAATAAAATTTATTTCGGTGAAACAAAATTTATTTGTTGAAATTCGCGATATTTTTCAATGCTATATTTTTGTCCAAATTTACGACTGGTGGCAGATTAAAAATTTTCGGAATTGAACAGCTTACAGTTTTGAAAAATCTGGAACAGAATCACCTCTAGAATTGTCATAATATTTGAGGAATTTTCTGTTTGTAAAATTTTGTTGTGTATAACTTCGTAAATAGCAAGGAGATATAAGAGTTAGTATTGCATTCAGACACTTTTTTTCCGGGAGGTATTTCTGCCCAACTATAGCTTCCGGGAAAGGAGAAGGGGGGGGGGGGCTGATATTGATTCTGGAAGTGTTTTAATTTTTTGCATTTCTTCCTTGTTTGTATTTTCTTTATGTGTCGTATTTTCCATTAATAAATTATACAGAAAATGATGGAGATCGACAAAAAAATACTTATATATATAGAAATAAATTTCACCAAATGAGTGAATAAGCAAGAAAAAAAGCAAAATGTAAAAAATATGCGTAAATTAAGTAAATCGCAATGAATACGCGATTTCAGTCTATGATTACGATTAGTCAGGCAAATGCGATATTTAAATCAATACATAAGCGGGATATTTATTTCGAAAGAGAAGAAATTTAATGAAAAGTTTCATTTAAAATTTTTATTTAAAACAAAAGAAAATGATTTTCAAATCAAGGGAATGGGGATAAAAATGCACGTCCAGGATGGAAGCAGCTCACAAACAGGGAACAAAATATATAAAAAGGCTAAAAGTTTTGAAATTAATATTAAAAAAAAAAAAAGCAACTTAAAAAAAATTAAAAAATAAGTAATTTAAAAGCTAAATGAAAATTTAAAGCTAAATTTTCATTCTTATATATAGTATATTTTTTTTTAATTTGAAAATAACCGATTTTCTGAACAACACCAATAGAAAATATCCAGAAAAAAAGGTGTCAAACTTTTAAATACAATAAAACATGTATAAAAATGAACTAAAACGAAAAAAATATTTCCTGTTTTAATTAACATGAACACGTGATTTAAACGTCATTTTAAACAGGGAAAAAAACTTTTAATGCAAAAAAAATGTTTTTTCGAAAATTTGAAAATTTTTGTATACCGGTTCCCTTTTAAAATATATAGAGATAGTTAATATTTGTTCAAAGTTTTTGGACAATAATCTATAATGCAATACATTGTAAAAATTAGTTTTCAAAATTTTAAAAAACTTCGAAAATAAGCGGATAGCTTACTAAAATATGCAATAGAGTATTATCATACTATCCTGCTACTTTATAATAACTAAATAATATCTATAAAATACCGTCACACTACATCTAAAATTTCATAAAGAAATAGATCCTGGCAGTGTTTTAATTTTTTGCATCTCTTACTTTGTAGGCTTCACCAGTAGCCGACAGGAAGTGCTGAGTTCGAACCCAATCGCGCCCGATGGCCTAATCGTTCGGAGTTTCCCGTGATTTCCTTCGAACCGTGGATTTCCTTCTTAAATGCAGGTTAGGTTTCCTCAGAACGAACCCCGCGGAGGGCAATCCCCCCGCCCCCCCCCCAAACCACCTGTTAGAGCCTATATCCTACATGTTGATAATCGGCCGTCATATATACAAAAAAAAAAAAAAAAAAAAAAAAAAAACAATTTACCTTTTTTTTCGGTGTTTTACTTATGTGTCATACTTTCCATCAATTTCCATCATATTTTCCATCAATAAATGATACAGAAAATGATAAAAATATATATACTTATTAAAAAAAAATAGAAAAATTAAATTTCGCGAAATGAGTGAATAAGCCAGGAACAAGCAAAATGTAAAAAAAAAAAAAAAATTAGCGTAAATTAAAGAAATCGTAATGAGTACGCGATTTCAATCTATGACTATGGTGAGACAGGCGAATGCGACATTTAAATCAATACATAAGCGGGATATTTATTTCAAAAGAAAAGAAATCCACTGAAAAGTTTCATTTAATATATTTTTTTCAAAACAGAAAGTGATTTTCAAATCAAGGGAATGGGGATAAAAATGCACGTCTAGGATGGAAACTGCTCACAAATAGGGAAAAAAATATTTAAAAAAAATAATCTACATTAATTTAAAAACAATAATAATTAATAAATAAATAAGAAATTTAAAAGCTAAATTTACGTTTGGTTCTTATATATTTTTAAACTTTGAAATGACCTATTATCAGAATAACACTAGGAAAATGGAAAATATCCAGGGCAAAAAAGTGAATCTTTTAAATACAATAAAACATGTATATAAAGAAAAAAACTAAAACGATATGATGACAAAATGACAATACTCTATGCCTATAATACTATACATAGTAAAAAATATTTTTTAAATGTTAAAAAACTTCGAAAGTAAGTAGATAGCTTACTAAAATATACAACCGAATATTATCACACTATTCTACTACATTATAATAATAATAATTAAATAATATCTATAAAATACAGTCACACTACATCTGAAATTTCATAAAAGGAAATATATTCTAGCAGTGTTTTAGTTCTTTGCATATCTTACTTTGTTTTTTCGCGTTTTCTTTACGAGTCGCATTTCCCATCAATAATTTACTATGCAGAAAATGATGAAAACAGACAAAAAGAATATTGATAAAAAAATTTTTAAAATAGAAAAATTAAATTTTGCGAAATGAGTGAATAAGCAAAAAACAAGCAAAATGTAAAAATGTGCGTAAATTAAAGAAATCGCAATGAATAACGCAATCTATGACTACGATAAGTCAGGCGAATGCGACATTTAAATCAATACATAAGCGGGATATTTATTTCAAAAGAAGAGAAATCTACTGAAAAGTTTCATTTAATATATATATATATATATATATATATATATATATATATATATATATATATATATTTTCCGAAACAGAAAGTGATTTTCAAATCAAGGGAATGGGGATAGATGTGCACGTCCAGGGTGAAAACTACTCACAGATGGGGGGAAAATACTTAAAAAGGCTAAAAGTTTTCAAATTAATATTTAACAAAAAATAATCTACTTTAAAAAAAAATCAGAAAATAAGAAATTGCAAAGCTAAATTTACGTTTCTTTCTTTATATGTCTTAAACTTTGAAACGACCGATTTTCAGCAGGGGTCTGTCCAGACTTTTCTCACAAGGTCTTTTTTTTGTGTGTGAAATTGTGAATTTTTTTTTTTTCTTTTCTATTTGTGAAAATTCTAGGCAGAATTTTGTGAATTTTAAACTATCGATGTCTTCAGGCTCTTTTTTTTTTTTTTTTTCATATATAAAAAGCTAAGTAATATACTCTGAATTCAACTGCTTATTTACAAGCCAGATTTCATTATTAAATGATTAAACTTGTGAAAAGTTCAATTTGAAGGAGAAAAAATTCTGCGAAAGGTCTATTTAAGAGAAACAATTTTGTGAAGGGTCGTGTTTGGGGATAAAAAATTTTGTGAAGGATCCTGTTTTAAGATAAATTATTTTGTGAAGGATCCTTTAAAGGACCTACAATTTTCCTAAACATATCCCTGTTCAGAATAACACTAGAAAAATAAAAAACATTCAGGAAAAAAAAAAAAAAAAAGTGTCAATCTTTTAAATATAATAAAACATGTATTAAAATGACAAATTTGTGAGTAATGAATGCGGCTTGGAAATACGAGTTACTAGCAATTACTATAACATCAGATTCAGGTCAAAGCTCTGAAATTACTTGAAGTCGGAATGTTATCAAATGTATTTTACTTTTGCTCTTTTTTTTCCCTAAATTTGTTTTAACAATTTTTAAAAGTTTTTTCTCAAAATATTTATTTATTTATTTTTAATATAAAAAGACAATGATATTACCAGAACATATAAAGTTTTCCTTTGACTTTTCAAAAGTAGATCAAGGATATACAAATATATACTAATATTTTATTAATAATTTCGAAACATGACTGAATGTTTGATTTTATGAATAAAACTCGAAAACTATTAACATGCCAATTACACAAGATATTCTTTCGGGTTCTTGAAATAAATCCAGTGATTCGACGGTTGTAATTATTTCTTATAATCAAAGAGACTGGGAGCGCTAGAATTGACTATACCAGGAAATTAAATGTTTTGCAAAGAATTGGAATTATTTATTTTTTGGTAAAGAATAATAGTTACATTAAATGTACAATACAATATTCCATAAAGATTGAATTTCAACCTGTTAAGCGATAAACAGGCATTGCAAAAATGTTTGAAAAGTAAAAAAAATGGGATTATACTAATGAAATAGTCCTACCATAATTTTCCAAAATTTTATACTTTTTAAAATTTCAAAGTCCCCGCCCGATCCCGCAGTTGGACAAAATTGGCTAATTAGGTTTTTTTTTTTTTTTTTTTTTTTTTAACCGTCTAGCTATGACAATATAATTAAATTAAAGTGCATATTTGTAACTTTAAAATTGATTAATTGGGTTTAATTTTAAAAAATACCGTTGCGAATGGGGACCATCTATGAAATTAGAAATGAAAATCTGTGAGATATTGAAGTATAAAAAAAAAAAGTAACCTATACGGGATATATATATATATATATGTAATTGACTTTTTGCAGGAAATAATACTTTCCAGGATTATTTATATTTTTTGTATTTAAATCATTTGTCCCTTTACACGATCTTTGCCTGTATTATTTTTTATTTAGATTTATTTGTGATGCAACTTCCTCAGACTTATTAAAATCATGGCACAGCATAAATAAAAGTTTTCCAAGTGACTACTTTCGTCTACAAGAACTTTTTTAAAAGGACTCAAAACCCTACTAATAAAAAATAAATTTAAAGATTTTATTTTTAGATTTTTATCTTTCGCAAATTATATACGTTCGACAACACCGTACCAAAATTTCAGACTGATACTGAATATAGACCCACAGTTACAAATGATTTAACAAATATCTAATATTATTTTCAACATTTAAAAGAAATCATTAATCACTTTTATCTCAGTTCGTGTTTAACCTTTGTTTAATAAATCATATGAAAAAAAAAAAAAAAAAAAAAAAAAAACAGTCATTTTCTCTCCCTCCCCCCCCTTGTATTTTAACTTTAAAGCAATTGCCCCCCCGCCTTTTTTTTTAATACCATCCTTAAAACTGTTCAAAATATCATTATTGACCTGCAATACAAAAATCAATTGGGGAGAGAAAAAAAGAAAGTAAGAAAAAAAAATTACTGGTAGCATTTCAAGCTGTTTAAAATTGTAACTTTTTATTTTAACTTTGTGAAAAAAAAATATGGTTTAAAAAAATTATGGATTGCATTATTTGTAATTAATATTTAGATAATTATATCGGTTTTATTATTATTATTGCTGTTAAAGTTAATAATAATATAAAAAAGAGGGCTGAAGAAACCCCTTAAAAAGTATTTTTCGCTTTTTAATTAATGGCAGGACATTTCCGTAAAAACATCTTATTTTCTACATTATTTTGGAAATTTTCCCCATTTACATACCTTATTTTCCCGACTTATTTTTAATAGGTGAAAAATTAAAGCGTTTTTCCACTTTTTGGGGTATCCTGTATAGTTGAGATGTAATTTCTATAAAAATTTATACCAATCATTTTATAAAAATAACTGCATACATTTAATTCAGCACAGCGTACTTTTTCCCCCCTAAATTGTAAGACTTGTGAATTTTCCTGTAAATAATTCAAAAAACAACTTTCACTAATTATTTCTAAAAATTAAAGACACACACTTCAGTTATATTTTTTTCAAATGCTATCCTAAAAATTAATAGAAAATAAATAAACAAAAAAAAAAAAAAAAATAAAAAAAAAATAAAAATAAAAAATAAATAAATAATGCGAAGAATTTTACAATTAACAAAAATTTAATGAGTAAAATAGTGACGTATTCAATTTTTCGATAAAAAACTGGATAATAAAAAATAAAAATGAAACGAAATTGTCTTTGCGTAAAAAAAGATCGGTGCCTAAATTAAAATGTCGCAAAATATAGGGAGAAGTGGAGCAGTAATTGAATGAACAAATTAAAACCCGAGTTTGTTAAAAGGGTAATGCTCAGAGGGATTTATTTAACAGGCGCAGAGCGATTTGTGGGAATGCTAAAGAATGTACCGTAATTTTTAAGAGGAAAACTATCGTTTGCAAGTAAATCATTTTATTATAATTTAAAAAATATATGTATATATTTCGCAGCTAAAAATAAATGCACACGTTAATTAAACAGAAAATAGCTTTTTTTTTTAAATTAAAATTCTGATTTTCACAAACGTAATAACAATGCATATTTTCAAATTCAGGTGCTGGCTAAATAGAAATTTTAACTTCTAAAACAAGAGGCCTACTTCTTTAATTACAAAATAATATTTTATTATTCTCATTTCACTAATTTTTTATCTATTCACGTAGAAATATTTTAGGCAGTTAAATTAAAACTCTAAATAACTGATTTTTCGTTTTATTAACCTGCTAAAGAATATATGATACATTTTTTTTTACATCATTTTATGACAATGATTTTACATTACTTATGGTTAAACATTTATTCCTCCCCCCTCCCCCCGCACCTTTCTCTCTTACGTGCATTATACACACAACATAAAAAAAATAACAATAAATCAAGAGAAAGAGGATAAAGGAAAGCAAAAAAGATTAAGAATGTTTTAAAAATAACATTTTAGAAAGACTTGAAGAATTTTTTCGTATTTACAAATAAAATGTTCACTTCAGTTATTTCAAATGCATTTTAAATCATTTGAATCTAAATATGCAGATGGATAAGGCATTTAATTTATATTCCATGCCATAATTGCAACTCAAAAACAAGAAATTTTCCTTTTAACAGTTTAACTATACGAATTTTTCTATTTTATGGAAAAAATTATTTGAAATCGATGTATCGCTCAAATAATTTATTATATTCTGCAATTAAATGAACTTAAATTAATTAATTTCATCTGTTTAAAACTCTGCAACTTTTTAATATTAAAAGTCTTAAATATCAGTAAAAATAATGAAAGTAAATTTTAATCTTAATAATTTGACTAAAATTTGTTTTGTTTCCGAATTTTTTTACAGTGCTACAAAATTCTGATTTCAGATTTGTTTTGAAAGCATTACAATTAAAAATAAACAAAATTTTATGATTTAAAAAAATTCGTTTCAAAGGTAATTAGTCATTTTAAGCGACTTCCCTACTTAAATTGTTTTAAATTAAGACACATCATAATAAATTTTATATGTTTCTTAATATTCTTCGTGCATTCAAAGAATTTGGAAATGATTATTAGACAATTTAATAATTTTCTAACGAGAAACTAGAGGTATTTGTTGGATTATAATTATAAGCAAGCATCTTATCTCAACCTGCAAAACAATTTTCAAAAGGGAAAATAAAAATCGATATTTTAGCCTCAAAAGTTACATGACCTTTTCCCACTAACTTTAAAGGGGGAAAAATCCCAAGCAGATAAAGAAACGAATTCTTAACAGAATTTGGAAAAGTCTTGGAACAATGCCAAATACAGATAAATTTTATTGGCCATTCTGGAGCGTAAACAATAAAAGATCCGCCAATACCTATTAGAAAAAAGCATTCTGTAAACTACGTTGATGAATGTTCCATGGTACTACAAAATTATTCAAAATTTTAAATAAGGCGTGTTCGGAGGAGGGAAAGAGAATAATGCAAATTTTGAAAAACATCAAAACATTTAATATTTTGAAGGTCTCAGTATATTATTTGAAATATCTAAACCACTGTTTCCCAACCTTATTTTTGGCCAAACTCCACCAAAACATCTCTAAAATCATGATGCTTCCCACCCCCCACCTCCTTTTTTTGTGGTATATAATTTTTGTTATTTAGAAAGTGATGAAACATCAAGTTTCCCAAGATGAAACCCAAAAAGAGCATTAACAATAAACATTCATATATTTTTTAACTTATGAAACAGGTAAAATTCTTGTCAAAAATATGTTTTTAACATAACTTTAAGAATGTTCCATGCACCAATCGAACCCGGTTAATGCGCATTTCAAGGGAGTGGGACAAAGTCGTGAATTAAACATGATTTCTATAATGTTGTATAAGAACAGGGCTTACACATCTAAGAATGTAAATAAACTTTAGAGATTTCATTTATATGTTTACGATCAAAAAGTGTGTCTTTTAAGTGTAAATTAAAATTTTATTGTATTCAACTTTGATTCATTGTTTCCTTTTATAGGACCGACTGGAATGAAACTAAAAATAAATATGACTTCAAACATAGCATTTATTGTCGATTAATACGGTATAACTATACATAAAAAAGCAATAATTATTTGCCTGCTAATCTCTCTCTCTCTCTATATATATATTTAACATACAGAAAAATATTAAGATAATAAAATTGATATTCATCTGTGAAATATATATTAAAATATTCTGTACAACCAATGGCGCGAAGACTATTTGATATTACAGCCCGGTAGCAGAAAGTTCGAGACGGTAGACGTGCTTCGCAGACTTTTTTTCCTCTCTTGCTGATTCTTTTTCATCTAACTTTTATTTGGCTTCGTATTATGTTTAGCCCTTTATTACTTAATACAAAAAATTAAGATTATTGTTAATAAAAATTTATAAAATGCCTAAAATCGTTGTAGACAAACCACTGTTTAATTAATGCTTCAGTTGTAAAAGTATTTTAGCGGCAGATTATTTTTTGTCCCTGCAGTACAGGTCGCAGACACTCGGAGAATTTTATGCTACTGGGATTTACAGGGCCACACGAAAATATTTCATTACATAATGATATAACGGGAAGTATTGTTTGGGGCGCGTTTTAATTATATTAAACTATTTCACATTTTATGCAATTGATATATCTTGCTCAGGTTTACTATAAATTACTTTCTGTATAATAAAAAGCAGATAGTATTTACAGGGGCACACAAAATATTTCGAATACTATACTGTATCCAAAGTATTGCATACTATTACACCAAGATCTCAATATTTTATGAAATATCGTTATAATGCGAACGCATCTGATTTGCTTCGCTTGACGTGCAATTTCTGACTTGCTTCCAATCTTATATACAGATATCATTTAATAATAAATAATTATAGTCTGAAACAGTTTTTTTGCCCCTAAGATTTCCACTGTTAACGAGGCTTTAAAATTGAAGACAGTAACAACCTGTCTTCAATTTTCTTAAATTTTCAATTTTGTCTTCATGTTAAAGAGTTATTCTATAAAATCTAATATCTAAATTAAAACCATGTAATAAAAATATTTTCTTATAATTTCACCTCTACACACTTCAAACTGGGGGGGAAAACCTTCCTTAAAAAACTGATTTTAGTCTCTTTTATCCTCGTTTATTTTTTTTCAATGCGACTGTTTTTTAAGATATCTTCGATGAAAAGGCATATTCGAAACTGCAGAACAATGAACGTAAGCCTAACAGCACGGTCTGAGACAAAGGAAGGAAGGAAGAGAACTCGCAAGATTTTTTTTGCAGATAAATTGAAGAATGAGAATGCCTCGTCTTATTTGCATGTAAATAAGTAGCAGTATTTTCGACTAGGCAGAAGAAAGCAACGTCATATCACTGATTGTAGAATCTCCCAACATTAAAAAAAGAGAAATCGATAAGGAATTCATGAATGCCCGTTTTAAAAAGCTTCGTAGCTTGTTACTGACAGTATTAAAAATATATGTATATATGCATGGTTAAAACATCTAAAAATGAATGATTTTCATTTCCTATGTAAAAGCCCTGTGTTTTCTCCACTTTTATAAGCTTTTCAGAGTTCAGAGCCTAGAGTTTATTTATGAGTTTTTTTAATTACAATTATGGATTTATATTGACAAACTGATAGCTAAGAAAGATTGAACAGCGAAAAACATAAATTTGATGATAGATGAGGACTCAAAAAGTACAATTTTTGCTAATTTCTTAGGATTTTTTTATTTTACTTTTTTGCATTGCAAAACATAAAATATATATTTTAATAATTTTTTATTACTAATGAACACTACAAAGGATATCTTAACGCACAGTAAAATTATTTGTGTTTTCATTTTTGTACATTTCTGTTGCCAGCCATTTTTATAAAACACGTAGCTCGTTAAAAAAGCGCTATAAGAAACAAATTGCTATTTTGTTTAACTCTGTTATCTGTTAGGCTTCATCCACACCAATTTAAAATTGCAAAGATGAGTATTATATAGGATACATCAGGTCTGAAGAGGTTAGACACGCGGGGCCCGATTAACCTGTGGAGCGATAGTAAGCACAATGGTTGTTTCGAGGCTCCCTTTTCAATCGAGAAGTATTTTCTAAATTCACCATACCAGGAAATTCACCAGTGCTACAAATATTATTCCAAAAACTGGCTCAGTTAACGATAACATATTTCACTAAAGAATTCTTATGTTCTCAATAATCAAAAATTAGATACAATCAAGAAAAAATTGCAAAAATGATTTAATGATAAAAATGAATTTTGGATAAAAAGGTTTAATTCAACATGTACGCATGTATGTATTTTAGTTATTTCTCAATTTTAGCAGTAGTTCAATATTTTATGTTATCCATGCAAGTCAAATCCAATAATATAAGAATTCAATATTTAAAATAAATATACAGACTGCAGAGTTTCCCCAAGGTTTAAAAAAGGGCAGGGCGCTACTGTTCTGAAAAGGGCACTTTTTACATTTTTCAGGGCACATTTTCATTTTTAAGGGCCCTTTTATAGAGTTGAATCTAGAATTTAGCGGTTCAAAAAGTCTGGGAAAACAGAAATTTCATCAAAATATTGAAAAAAAGAAAAAAAAAGGTAAATTTTGTAAAAAAAAAATCGTGAAAATTCGGCAAATTTTATTAAAAGATCGCATAAACAGCAGTTTTAGCTAAAAGATCGCAAAAACGACAAATCTCGTTAAAATATCACGAAAAAAACGGAACTTTTCACAGAATTTTCCGTTTTATTTCGATTTTTGGATGAAATTTGCTGTTTTTTCGCAATTTTTTTGACGAAATCTGCCGTTTTATCGCTATTTTTTGACGAAAGTTGCCTTTTTTTGCGACTCATTTGACAAAATTTTCTGTTTTATTGCGATTTTCGGAAGAAGTGTGTCGTTTTTCCACAATCTTTTGAGGAAATCTGCTGTTTTGTGAAATTTTGTGACGAAATTAGCCATTTTTTTGCGAATTTTGTCGGAAATTAGTCGTTACATCGCGATTTTTAACGAAACTTGCCGTTTTTTTTAGCGATTTTTTGACAAAATTACTCGTCCCACGGGACACGTATGAGGCTATTTTTTGCGTTCCGTCGCCGATTTTTTCGGATCATCGCTGGAGGGCTGCGTTTTTTCAAATGTGTGGCAAAGGCGCTATTTTTTTAAATGAATGACAAGAGGGGCGCTAGTTTTTGGATGAGGGGCAAGAGGGGCGCTATTTTTTAAACTAAACGGCAGGAGGGGCGGAGCGCCCCCCTGAAACCCTCTGGGGGAATCTCTGTACAGAATTACATCTCAATAAATTCAATAGAAAATTTTGAGCCCCTTGATTTTTCAATTTCAAACCCCTTCAAAATTTTTTAAGGGAAGCACTTTCTTTTTGTGCGTATTTGGTAATTAGGGCCTGTAGATACGGCACTTCACAATTAAACTTGCAATTACTAACACTGAATGCTCATCGCTTGGAGAAAATACTCGATAAAGGTAACTTTTTTCTTATCACTTCCCTTTCAACCAGATAAAATTTACATGAAACAAAATTATTCGAAAAGGAAGGGGAAATATGCTTTACTTTTGAACTCCTGAAATATGTTTATAGCCACCATTTTAGAAAACGCAATCTTAATAATAAGCTACAAACACATACGTTTCCAAAACTTTACCTCTGCCTGAATTTTGCTCTGCAATTTCCATGTTTGCTAAAATACATAGTAAATAAAATACTGCAGAAGAAATTTTATGAACAAAAATAATCGAAAAACAACTTCTGAATTCTGACAAACTGATTGCTCATGATAAACGAATAACATTTTTTTTTTCTATCACGTATTTTTAAAGCGAAAATATATATATCAACAAAGATAAACTCCTTTTTTACATAAATTTTTGATTATACAATATGTTTAACACAAAACAAGAAAGTGGGGAGAAATGGGACATGTCTTTTTTTTTTTTTTTTTTTTTTTTTTTTTTTTTAAGAAGATGAATGCAAATTTCTAACGTGCGAAAATTTTTAGAGGGCAATTTATTAATTATAATATTGATAATATTCACTTTCTTATAATTTGTATTGATGATTTTTCAATGTCATCTGTAACTGACAATCCTGAGTTTCCATTTAAATCATGAAGATCTTTGAGTTTTATATTGTGGTGCATACATTATCAATCTACAATCTTTGTTCGATTGAGTATCTAGCCGACACTAGACTATATAGCTTATAGCTTTATTTTATTTGCTGCTCCATAGTTAGTGGGGAGATGTGGAACAAATTCTGAAACTTACAGTTTCTTTAATTTTAAATAAAATAGCTTTTGGATGTTACGTTTCTATATTGTTCAGGGAGATTAAAAACTGTTTCACCTTGCACTCTATAAATTGAAATTTTTGTTTTTGTGTCAAACAAAGTTGACTTTCTTACTTTAGTAAAAAGTGTCCCACACTAACCCACTTTCCTCTATGCATCAATGCTCATTTTTTGGTTTTGATTCAACGCCAGAAACATTCAGCTATATCGAAGTAAAGTAAAAATGTGAAAAGAAAAATAATTAGTTTAGTTTATATTATCTACCACATTTCGGAAGCATCACATGCGATATTTCAGAGTAGAGGAGGTTATGAAATTCAGCCTTCACGATACAAGATTTTTTTCAGTATTGAGTCCAACTGTCAGGCATGAGAGTGTTCCGACCCAAATGACCGATTACTACCAATAAATTTTAAAAAGTATACTTCGGTAACCAAAGTATACTTTGGTTTATAACTTCTCAGAAATTCTGTTATTAAACAATACCAGAATTTTTAATAAAAATTAGTGGTAGTAATCGGTCATTTTGGTCGGAGAGCTATCATCCCTGAACTGTCAACTTTCTTGTTTCCCTTTGTATACATACACTTCTGCTTACACTCATCTAATACATATAACAAAAGCGATTTCTCATTTTTCCTTTTTATCTGAAGAAAACAGAGTTAATTCAGATTATTTTTTTTTCCTGGGAGGGATTTCTGCGGCTTTGGGGGGTGGGGAATTGCACTTTGGTCTATTAAAAATTATTAAATGTCAAACCTTCTGGGGAGGGGACATTTCAATGTGCCAGGAAGTCCTCTCCCCCTCCTCCCCTAATTCAACACTGGAAGAAGAATGTAGAAATCGCGTTCTAGTGAGATTATACTGTTTTTTGGTGTTGGCTATTATTAGTAACTATGCTACATATACAATACTCAAAACCTTTATTGTGAATTGATTCCCAGTTTTTAAAAATATGTTTCTTGCATTAACTACAAGATACGAATATGAACTTTCTATCTTCCTTTAAAATTATAATATCTTCTAGAAATCTTCGTACCATTTGTATTTTTGAATCTACAGAAACAATAAGATTTTCTCGCTATTTACAAGAAAATTACCCAATGGTCAAGGGGTTATGTTACTACGCAAGTATATAAACAGATCTATTATTCCATCAAAAGAACCCCAGTGACCAAATCCGTACTTTCTGGAAAGCTCTATCCCTCCGTCGCTTTATCTTACAATTAAGCAAAAGAAAAAAAAATAAAGGAAGGGAATAAGGAGGAATTTTTAGAGACATAATCCTCACAAACACGATCAATACGAGACGCTAGGCGAGACAGTCGAATTCTCTCACATTTTCTTAGTCCGATCAGGCTAGCTGAAAGAGAGGTTAAGCACGACATAGGCAAGATAACAAGAGAAAAGAAAAGAGAGCTGTAGCTAACAGACAAAAAAATCTGGCGGTGGGTCGCCCCACAAAATCAGAACCGGTGAAACGACTTGCGCACTTCTAAAGGAAGCATTCATTACCATTTCGGAGAATAAACTTACGCAGACATAACACACGAAAGTGCATATCTATTAAATTTGAGTAACTCAGATGATTATCCGCGGAAAGACGTAAAAACATTCTAAATATACCTCTATATTAAGAACTAAAACTAAAACGACCGAAAGTCGACCGCTACCCAACGTCTTGTGCTATATAATGAAGCAAATTACACAACGCGAAATTCGATAAATATTAAAAACACCTACAACTGTTTATCTATCCATATGCGATCAAATCTTCTAAGTCTTAGACTACCGGGTATGTTTAGGAAAATTTTAGGTCCTTTAAAGGACCCTTCACAAAATAAATTATCTTAAAACAGAACCCATCACAAAATTCTTTACCCCAAAGCAGAACCATTCACAAATTTAATCATTTAAATATAAAATCTGGCCTTTCAATAAACAGTCAACACACCAAAAAACATATTACTTAGGGTTTTTTTTTTTTTTTTTTTTTTTTTTTAATACATGAATGGTACAACAAAGTCTGGTCTCTGACTACATTCTTTACACTGAAAGGTACACCGGAAAACTGCGCATAATGAAAAGATTATATAATCGAAATCTCTGCATTTCGTATTATATCTTAGTATTTTTTCTTTTTTTCTGACACAATAAACTAAAAAATACTTTTTCAAATTTGTCTTGTATAATCGAAAAATGTCTATCACAAAATAAAACGAAGATTCTGGTTAAAAAAATTAGAGGTATCGAAATGCTTTTTCGTAACGAAGCAAGGAAACTCTTCTTGCCCGTACAATATACAGATAAGACATTTTCGGAACATGAAACAACACAAAAGAACGAAAACCGAAAAGACGTATAAATGATATACATAACATATAAACGATGCAAAGCAAACCTACATTCTACATATGATTTTGAGAAATTCGGCATTCTTGAAAAAATGGTCAAGATCTACTAAGAGGAACAACAACAACTTCATCAAATTTATAGAAAATTTAACAATATTTCCCTAATAGTCGAAAAGCCGGCCGCACAAAATCCTAAGTCCCCGAAAGAAAAAAAATCCTTTATATTATGGAAGAGTAGTTATAGGGGAATCGAATGATTCATGTCTGTCGGAAGTAAAGTGGTGCATAAGCCAAATATTAATATCATTAATGGCTCACTCGTAGGTCAATCATTGTGTTTGCCTTACAATCAAAAGTATGAAAACACGGAAAACTGGGTGCAGGAAAACAATGCTAAGTCTATGAGTCAACCACTAGTGGTACTCATTTTTGGCTTATGCACCACTTCGCTTACGGCAGACATGGATCATTAGATTCTCCTATGACTACTCTTCTTTAATATAAAGGAATTCTTCATGTGCTCCATAACTTCGGATTTTGTGTGGTCGGCTTTTGAACCATAATAACAAATTATATGAATTTAGCCCTAAATGAAACAAATTACTGATGCAACATAATCTTTAATTGTCGTTCTTAGTTTTGCAGGATTGCTACTCGTACAGGAGAATGAAATTCCCTGACTTTTCCAGGTGCATTTCATGAAAATTCTAGTCTAGCAGTGTAGTGCGTAGTGAAGACGCTGAGGGTAAAACAAATACTGCAACACTCTAACGCTCAAATTTCCTGAATACCGATTACACCCCCCCCCCCACACACACACACACAAATTGTTCTGAAGACTATAAATAGAATTATTCCCTTTAATAATTTATAACCATTATAAGTTTCCAACAAACTCTTAAAACTTACTATACAATATTGAGCTACCTTAATTCGACTGCATCAGAAAATCATTAATGTCTAGATAACCTGTATTTCCAACAGGAGGCAAAGTAAGAAAAAATCAGACACTTCAGTGGGAAGATGGAACCTTGTGATAATTATTTATTGCAACTTGGGGAGAAAAAAACAATGCTGGGAAAAATTTTAAAAGCTGTAATAATGAGTTAAAATTAAATATATATATATATATATATATCTACTATGGTGAATGGTGGATAGAAGAGGGCGCAGGTGGGATTTTAATAGAATTTGCCAAACCATGGAAGATTTTTATCTGTGGCATGCCAAAAGCGATACTTTCATGGCTATCACAACCAAATTTTATCGAATTTCCTGATTTTTCCAGATTTTGGAAAAAATATTGAAAATCCCCTGACTTATTTGGCCAATTTCCTAATTCCCTGATTTTTCCAAGTTCTCCAGGTTTTCCAGATGGTGTAGCAACCCTGCTTTCTCATACCCCATTTCTAATTTGTCCATAATCTGGTTCCATAAAAGTAATGACTAACAGTTGAAATCCGCTCAAGGATTTAGATAAAAATTATCATCTTTGTATTTAAAAAAATTTCCAATATTTTTTAAAAAGAAAGAAAAAATGCGCATTTAAAAAATTAGAAAACTGAAGAGAAAAAAAAAAAAAAAAAAAAGTCTCATAAATTAATAACATTTATAGACGTACTGCACGCTTCTTTCACGCTTGAACGTGAAACATTTATCAATAAAATTCCATGAAACAAACTAAAGCTGAACTATTTTCGTATATTTTATTTTTTATTTATTAACCTTCCTACCCTGAATGGGTCTAATCGACCCATAACTATACTTTGTTTTATACGATTCGAACCAGAACTTTTTTCATAAAGAAAATTAAATAAAAGATTCCGAGAAATAAGTCAATTAAATATATTAAAATATTTTAAATAACAATTGTAGTGTAAAATGTTTTTATCAAGATTGAGTAAAATTTGAACAGGGTAGGAAGGTTAATTTGACATTTATAGACAGGAAGATGTTATTAAAATTGACATTTCTAATAAGAATTTAGAGTATTTTTTTTTTTTTTTTTTACTTAATATAAAATACGTCCCGACAACAAAGTTACATTTACAGTTCTGTACACACATAAATGCAATTGCTTTACAATTATTTGTGCTTACAATTGCTAAAATTACTTTGACTATTTTTTTTTTCCTAAGATCTGATTTAGTGCGATATATCTTCAAATAGAAAAGATACGGACAAGATATTGAAAGGAAAAAAAAGATAATGAGATTAGATGCCAGGGGTGATTCTGGATGAAATTTTTTTTTTTCAGAAATTCACATCGCATTTTCGGAAATCGGAGCGGGGGGGGGGGGGGTCGTAAGTCCCCCCCCCTCTACAGCGATCTTCGGTCAAAATCGGCGTTTTCCCATTATCTTCAGACGAAACCAGCAATATTTTAGCAAAATCGGCGATTTCTTGCGATCTTTTGCCAAAATCGGCGATTTATTGCGATCTTTTGTGCAAATCGGCGGTTTTCCGCGATCTTTGGACGAAATCGGCGTTTTTCCATTTTTTTAAAGTGAAATCGGCGTTTTTCGACGATCATTAGACAAAATTTGCTTTTTTAAGCGATTTTTTCTCGAAAAGGCGTTTAATTCCCGCGATCTTTTGACAAAATCGGCGCTTTTTCCGTGATCTTTTGATGAAATCGGAGAATTTTTTCAAATATTCTTTTGACAAAATATTTTTAAGCGATCTTTTATCGAAAACGGCGTTTTTTCCTGCGATCTTTTAACGAAATCGGCGTTCCGTAACCGTCTTCAGAAGAAATTAGCGTTTTATCTGCGATATTTGGTGAAATTGCCGTTTTTTCCGCGATCCGCACAGGAAATCCGCGTTTTATATCGATCTTTTGACAAAGTTCCTCTACAAAAACATTGACGAAATCGTCGTTTTTCCACAAAATATTGACGAAATGTATGCTATTTCGGCGATCCTATCACGAAATTTGCATTTCTACGCAATTGTTTTTTCCGCGCGCAAAACCGTACAAGTTGGCAACTATGCGGAACTGATAACCCAATTTCAAATTTTCGGGAGAGGACCCCTTAAATTTTCGGATATTTCGGAATTTTCGGACGAGAATCACCCCTCTTAGATGCACGTCTTAAAACAGCGTCTACAAGGAAAACAAACAAGTGGTTAATTTATCTAGAAGTGCAATTTCATCCCATTTCATCTCCATATAATCCCCACCTTCGGAGAAAAATACCTGAATTCAACGCGGCAAATTTAAATTATCTGGACATTAAAGAACCATTTTAAAAAAGTAAAAAATGTTCAAATAAATAGTAGTTTTTAGGACCGTAAAAATACAATTTTAATGCATTATAATTTTAATGCATCACAAAAATATAAATATAATGGTAGAATTTCATTGCTAACTTAAATTTTCTACAGTAATGTATTTCCTTTTAAAAGTACTAGGGGGGCCCCGCCCCCCTGCTCGCCAACCCTCCGCGTAATCGCTTCGCGATTCCAAATTATTGGCTACCCCTGCTTGCTGCGCTCGCCAATACCCCATGGTATGAATAAGCAGTTGCAGACCTTTCAAATGATGTGTCACACGACTGGTGTTGTAAAGAAATTAAAAATGTGCCCCCTGGGGGGCAGAGTGGGAGGCGACACAAAAGACATCCATAATATGAATAAGCAGCTGCAGACCTCTCAAATGATATGTCACACGACTGGCGTTGTAAAGAAATTAAAAATGTGCCCCCCTGGCGGGCAGAGTGGGGGTGACACACAAGACATCCATAAAATGAATAAACAGTTGCAGAACTTTCAAATGATGTGTCACACAATTGGTGTTGTAAAGAAATTACAAAATGCGCCCCCTCTGAGGGCAGAGGGGGGGTTACACACAAGATATCCATAATATGAATAAGCAGTTGCAAACTTCTCAAATGATGTGTCACACAATTGGTGTTGTAAAGAAATTAAAAATATGCCCCCTGGGGGGGGGGCAGATTGGGGGATGACACACAACACATCCATAATATGAATAAGCAGTTGCAGACTTTTCAAATGATGTGTCACATAACTGGTGTTGTAAAGAAATTAAAAATGTGACCCCCCCCTGGGGAGAGCAGAGTGTGGGGGTGACACACAAGACATCCATAATATGAATAAGCAGTTGCAGACCTTTCAAATCTTGTGTAACACGACTGGTATTGTAAAGAAATTAAAAATGTGTCCCCCCCTGGGGAGCAGAATGGGGGATAACACACAAGGCATCCATTATATGAATAAGCAGTTGCAAACCTCTCAAATGATGTGTCAAACGACTGGTGTTGTAAAGAAATTAAAAATTTGGCGAAATATTACAGTTATCGCCAAGTTGGCGTCACTTTTGACAACCAATTTTGGTCGCCAAATTTGGCAATATACCGCCAAGTTGGCGACAAACTTGGCGATTGTTGGCGATGGTAACCTTTCCTCTCTTTATGGTAACCCATAAGGCGATGCATAGACGGAGCCCTTTCCTGATTGGTCTATTCGACTCATGGAAGGAGTGGACAACCCGTATTCGTTAGTTCCGGAAATCTTCCACATCAGCATCATTCCAGGAATCGTTCCTTTTAAGGCTAGTTTTTTTTTACTATAGAAATATAAATATAATGGTAGAATTTCATTGCTAACTTAAATTTTCTACAGTAATGTATTTCCTTTTAAAAGTACATTACTTCTCATCTCGCGCACAGATTCATAACATTAAATTATACAGGAAAACATTAATTATTCAGGGTTCATACAGAGTTGGGGAAAAAAATCCAAGGAGTCCAAAAAATTTTAAGGACTTGCCACTTTTGTTATTATTTATTTGGCATACACTTGCAACCAAAATTTTTAATGCACCATTTGGAGAGAAAAACATTTCAAACAATTTTTTCTCTATTATAATCTAATTATTGGTGCTGAAATTGCATGGAATTCACAGCTATGTTTTCCTTACGTTCTATCTACTCCCGTTACACTTCCTAACATGCAATACTTGGTGATTTTATAAGTTTAAATAAAAAAGTACACAATCAACTTTCCTGAGCAGTGACCAATGGTCATATACACAGAGATCAGTCAAACTGGAAACACTTATTATGTATCTCGCATACATCTAAAAAAAAAAAAAATGCTAATGCAACATACACGAAAAAATATAACAACTTCTGAAGTTATTATTTTAGAGCAGCGATAAGATAAAGTGTCCTAAAGCCGACATCTAACAAATATTTAAAGCATTACCAATTTTCTAAAATAATTTTTAATGAGTTTTTCTTTCTTCTTAAATTAAAGATATCTTGGATTTAGAAAATTGATAATGCTTTAAATATTTTACTTAAAGATGTCAGTTTTAAGAACTATATTTTGGGTGTCAGCTTTAAAGCACTTTACCTTAATCACTTTCTTTGAAAGTGAATGTTGTCCATGACATACACACAGTAGTAAAATGAAAAAAAAAAAAAAAAAAAAGCACCATTATTAATATCCCTCTAAGATACTAGTCCCCATTATCTACTCTTGAATACTTTAATTAAATTATGTACACATACATAAGTAAAATATAGATCAAAAGATTTACAATAATCCGGGATAAAAGATTTTTCCGAGAGCAATATAGCTCGCGTGCAAAACCGCAATACAATTTAAAGGGTTTCTAAGGAGTATTTTGTTTATCTAAGTAGTTCTAAGTACTACTTGGGAACATTTTCATTTCTAAGTAGTTTCTAAGGAGTCTGTACGAGCCCTGTTATTATACTAAGTAAAGTATAATTCTTAAATATAATGTAATAAAATTTATAATTCATAAATCATTTGAATTTTACCTACAAAAATTCATCTCTAAAAACAAGATTGTAGTTAGTTTTGCAACAAATCCAAAATACAGAGCTGCCAATTTGATCTATTTTTTATTTCCGAAGTTTCGCATTCATACTAGAAATTATCAATTATATTCTTTTCTTTATTTAATGACAAACATTTCATGATGGCTTAAAGGAAATATTCTTCTTTTGGAATTTCCTGCATAAAATCGAAATTTTTGCATATAAATAGACAAAATATTAACCCTTCCAAAATGCGACATTTTGACACGAATTTCGAAGAAAGAATTTTAGTTATGGTCAACACCAAATTTGAATGAAAATTACAAGATACATGTTAATGGCAACCAGTTTTGAATTCAAGGAGTGGCCTTGGGGGGGGGGGGGGGATATTTCACCCTGGAGCGATTAAATTTCTCCCGATTAGATCTGAGCAACCGGAAGATTTGAGTTTTTGTGTTTCAATGGTCAATAAAAGCAACCCCCCACCTTCTGCAGAACTTTATAATGCATATCTCCCCCTCTTCCCAGAGCCGTAAAATTCCTTACCTAATAAATGTGTCAATCTGAATTCAACACTGATGGGCCATTTATTTTTGTCGCCAAATTGAGTATTATTCTGTGAACTATCGCCAAGTTCGGCGATAATTTGGCACAGGAGTGCATTCGTGTGCGTGTGTATGTGAAAATATACTATTATATGACCAAAGTTACTGGAAACTAGATTTTAGATATTTTGTCGATATCTATAGAAATATTTGAACAACTATTATATCATCAGGCATATAAAAAAACAAATTTGTATCTACTTCACAGCAAAATTTTATTTAATCACAAAGCCAATTACGGGCCAACAACGAATTTGAATTAAAAAAAAAAAAAAAAGATTTGCAATCACCCTGTAAAATAAACAATCTGTAACTATATTACACGAACATTTGTTTCATTTGTTGAACATTTGTTATTTGTGGAAGAACATCCCCCCGAAAAATTTCAAGAAGTTTGCATTTATGGCACAGGAGTTTCAACCAAATTATAGCCCACGTTCAAGGAACTTGACAAAGTACGGAAGAAATAAATACCCAAGAAAAAATAGTGGGTAGTGCGCCTATATTGTTTTCATTTATTATTTAAAAATAATAATAATAAAAAAGAAGGAGAGAGTAGCTGCTGTACATACTGTTTTCTCTTCCCTTAAAAATTTACTTAATTAAAAATTTCCGATTTCAAAGATGTGTAGGTAATACAACATCCATTGAAATGATTTGGGGAAAAAAGGGACGAAATAAACACTAAATTTTTAGTATTTTCGGATTTAATGAAAATTTCAAACAATCGCGTGATCAACTGCAATAATTCGAAAAGTTTAATCAAATTTCTCCGAATCGTAATTACAAAAGGAAATGAAAATCTCTATACGTGTGAAAACTTGTTAATTCCATGTTCCATACTTATTTCGCGAATTTAGCAAAGGAAAATTAAAATTACAGCTATGTATCAACTTCAATAGTTCTGCGATGAAAGATTAAGCTCATTAAATAATTTTGTTTAGATTGTCATAAGTATATTAAGCAAATTAAAGCTGAAATATTAAATAATTAAAAAAAAATAACAGAATGTTGTTTCATTCACACGCAATTTTCGAATCATACATATATATTAGTTAACTGTGTAAAATGATAAAAGATACTTAGATACAAAGAATACTTAATTCGGCAGAATATTTAAAAGTATTCGGGCAAAGCCGAACATTCAGTTCGCATGCCGAATCACCGAATACGGAATCGAGTATTCGGTATTGGGTGAACAATGAATTTTTGCGCTTAATTTATGAAGTTGAATACATCAGTATCATATGATAAAGTTTTTTTTTTTTTTTTTTTTTTTTTTTTTTTTTTACACAAATAAAAATAGAAAAACATTTTTGTAACATTATTAGTGTTGCTTTTTTTTATCGCAGCAAGTCGTATTTTTTTTCATTAAATTAAGGCTAAAAAAAGAAAAAAAATGCTTTCTAAAAAATATGGATTCTTAAAATTAAAAATAATGCAGGCACATAAATTCGCATATTTGAATCCAACTTCTTACATTACTTTCAAGAGTTAACAGAAGCAAAAGCCAACTGCAGTAAATGATTTTTTTTTTCTTCTTCAATAAGCTTTACAATTCACATTAACGCTTTCCAATACTTTCACCATAATAACTCATGACTGTCACCTCCCCGCAAGAAATCCTAACTCGCATAAAAGTGCAAAAACTGTCAAAAAATTTCATAACATTTAAGTACACCCTCGAAAGTTTTTCAGTTAAATGTATAATGAAAGGATTTAAAAAGAAAAAACAAACACATTATCGTTAGCAGAAAACTTTCTTTCTCCCTATTCTTAAAGTAATGTACATTTTAAAATATCAAGTAGATGGAGGGTGGGGGGATTGTTAAGAATGTACACATTCACCTGAAATAAAGTATTACATCCACAGTTTAAGAATTGTAATTGCATAACACAAATGAAATACAGTGGAAGCTGTCTAAAGTGACCGCCTTTAGGACAGGCTAAAATGGTCACTATATAGAGGTGGTCACTTCATGGAGTGTCTTTCTTTCAAAATGGCATATTAAAATATTGTCATCTCAAAAAATAAAATATAAATAAAGAAAAATGCACTTTAAGTAATGAACTGATTAATTAACAGTACTAACAGATTCGTTAATTTAAAATATGCGAAATAAAGGATAATTTACTCATACCGAAAAGGTACTCTGTAATTTATACGCATTTTTATTTTCATCGTAATTGCATAAAGGTAATGTTTTTATGACTGGCGAAATAAACTTTCCAGTAAAAATCACCTTAGACAATGCAGATATCATTACAATAAGAGACAAATAGGTCTCTTTATACATTAAGAAAATAGTAACTATAAGAGAAAAATTCCTGCACTTTTTTTATTTATCAAAGTAAAATTTCAGAAAATAACCACTTTAGACTTTTAGTTTGAAAAATTTCAGCATGCAGAAAAATGGATGGTCACATTTTACAGGTTCAAATAACATTGACAAAAACAGACTACTAGGTCACTTTACACAGGTAGACACATTACGGTGGTTACATTACGGAACAATTCTCTTATTATTTTATATGAATACAAGTAAAATTTTCCAAAAGCGGTCACTTTAGCCAGGTGGCCACTTTAGCAGGTTCCACTGTACATTTCTCGTTTGCCTGTTTATTATTACGATGTAATTTTCACTGATGTAATTACAATCGAACTCGTTTAAATATGAGAACAGCTAAAACGATAAGGTCGCATGTTAACCCCTTGGGGACGAGTGACATGTATAAGTGTCGCAAGAAGACTTAACAATCCTTGTTTATCCCCAACAGTAAATTTTACTGTAAAATTTGCCTTATTTAATCCGAGCATTTTATCTTTTTAAAAGACAAAATATTAAAAATTTCGTAAAAGGCTCCCCATCGTGAAAGGATTAAGAATGTTTCATCACGTAAGGGTAGCCAAAACTGGATACAATCTTTTTTGAAATATGCAAATTTTAAGACTCGTTTCCTCGGAAACTACCCGACCGATTTTGATGAAGCCTGGAATCCATATTCACTGGATTATGTTAAAAACTTATGACATAGGTTTTTTTTTTTTTTTTTTTTTTTTTTTTTCCCTCCCCGATTAAAACTTTTTATTGAGCGTCGACAATTTTGAAACTAATTAAAAGTTTTTAAAACTGTCTGTCACTTCACATATATATATAATCTTATATTTATACTCTATCGAAAAAGAAAAAAAAGCTTGAATACTTTAAGAGTTTGTGATATTTTTAGTTGAAAAATACAATTTTTCGGCGAGTTAAAAAGCATAAAACACTTCTAACTTGTGCGAAGTTCTTGTACAATTAAAGCAAACACATGAATTAAAGTATACATATAAGGACTTTAATAAAACTTAGTCACATATAATATGCGCATAAAATTAATGTGAGTGAGCATGGCATCCCAGTCGTGACTTCCCTTAACCCCTTCGGGACGAGCGACTTTTGCGGATTCTTTTATCACCGTTTTTTTAAAGCAGAAGTTTTTGGCTAACTGAATCGCGAAAATGCTCGGATTAAATAAGGCAAAATTTACATTAAAATTTTTTTTGGTAAGAATAATCGATGATTCTGAGCACCTTATGCGGCACATATACCAGTCGCTCATATATAAGAGATAAAATTTTATTAAGATTTTCCCGCTTTTTACGAGATTCAAAGGCAAGATCACGGCTAATAATGAGCAAAACATCAGTGCTTTTGAATGTGATTTTCGACAAAATATACAGTAGAATTAGGGGAGGGGGGGGAATCTACTTTTTGTCGAATACTGTTCCCTATCAATGATATTTTTATATTACAACTGTATTTCAAAATGTAATAATTTATCCCTTTTGCAAACAGAATTTCAACCTAAGCTGCGAACAAACGATTGTTATCAGTACAATCCAACCCCCCCCCCCTTGACACGGTATTTTTTATCTTTAATGACTGTTAGGGGAAGGAGATCTGATGTTCTGCAAAACTGGAACTTTTCTTCCAAGTAGGGCTGATCTGCTTATCTCCTGATCTAGTGTTCATTCTAGGCCATTTTTGAAGGGTGCAGCACCCTGCCCTTTTTCAAATTCGCAAAATGCACCCTGCCCTTTTTAAAAGTAGCAAAATGCACCACTGGTTTTGCCCAGAGATTTTTAATAAATATTTATTTTATTCCGCAGTATTTCTAAATTTGTGTGTCCAAATATGATAGATTTTTTTTCATTTCTTTCAGAAAAAGAGCATCAAACTATTCAATCATTGTTTAATTTAATTGTATTTTTAATTTTTATATCCTAAAATCATTCAAAATTAATATTATTTGATTCATCTTAGTAAAAATTATGTATTTTCCCGCTTTCTTTTTTTCCCTTCTAAAAGCAATAACAAATTTTTTCTTGCAAAAGTGCCCTTTCCCGCTGCAGTAGTGCCCTTTTTAGCGAATAGCACCATGCCCTTTTTATTTCTAGAGTGAACATTACCTGATCTATTATAGTTTCCCCTCATTCTATTGTGAATAAACAACAGAACAATTCTGAATAAAAGATTTTCCAAAATATCGGAGAAAGATGGTAAAGCAAGAGTGTGCCTGCAGACTAAAGCTGCAATCAAACGAACCTACTAACTGTTATCAGTACCGGCATCCTTTCTTGTGGCAACGCGGTGTTTTTGATCTTTAATGACTTCGGTGTCGGCTCGTTTGTTGTGGCGACACGGTGTTTTTGATCTTTAATGAGTTTTGCAGGAAAGGGACGGTTGTCCGGCAAAAGAAAAATCTTTCCGTCAAGTAGGGTGGATTGTTTATCTCCCGATTCTTTTGTTCACTCCCCTCCGTTCTATTATGAAGAAACCGCAAATGGGTCCTATACAAAAAAAACTTCCAAGAATTCAGTTGAACTGAAAGTATTGAGATTTGAATGCATCTTAAAGGCATTCTTCCCCTAAGAAAATACAAATCTCGGAAGAATGAAAGAAAGGAGGGACAGAAAAGGACATTTCAAATATCCCCCCTTTGTAAGATTTAAGGACCGGGCACATAGCACTAACTTCTTGCGGTCAGGCGTCGTTATTTTTTATCTTTCGTGTCGGCGCTTTGATGTATAAATTGCTTTTTCAGTGCACTGAATTTGAACTTCAAGAGAGAAATCGAACTAGAAATCAGTCGGCAGCTTTACGACTGAAGATGGGGGAGATAAACTTCCCTTCCTTTGTCAATTCAATAGGCTTCCTACCTCAAAAAACATTTAAAGATGTTCCAAAACTAACAAACTTTTGTTCCGTTCGGAAACAAAGATAGATTTATTGCTCTTTTAGTGTAAGTGAAAGTAGTGCTGTTTGCCCGCAGCCTTACAATTGAGCCATGGATACGAAGGAGCAAAGAAGAAAATGTTTGTTTTTTCTATTAAACCGGAATTTGGAGCATATTAACCAACTTTTTCATGTTCCTTGTTGCAGCACTAAAATAAAGAAGATGTGGGAAAACAATAGCATGAAATTGCAATGACTATTGCAACCTTTTCTTGGTAAAGGAGAAATGATCAGTTGCATTATTAAACTTCGTACATGCTGTTTGGAATTACTAGTTTTTAATAGGCTTTTAACTTCAGAACTGTGATTTTGTACAAGGAAAAAGACACTGAACCGATATACATGTTTGAACATTTTATGATATTCTGAGAGCAATAAATAGAGCAATTTATAGAAGTAATTAGCTTAATTATGAACATGAGTTATGTAAGAATATTATAATTTTTTCAAATAAATATTACGAGTAAAAATCATTTATATGTTTCTTTTCAAAAATATCCGCTGAAAAGTCATAAATCTTATCTCTGACCTTTCTTTTCCAAGCATTTTGTGCTTATCAACAAAAGAAAGATACAAATGATCATGTCAACGACATCCACTGATGACTTCTAACTTCGCGATATCCGACAGAAGTCATAAAACGTGAAAAGGTGCGCCTCACCACATAAAAGGAACCGCCGAACAAAAAGCTAGTGTGTTTTAACTTTGTTCTTGTGTTAATACGAGAACTTTATAATTTAATAATTCCCTTGCGTTTCGTATTAATAGAGTTCGTCTGTTAGCTTTTATGTGATTGAGGATCAGTGATTTGAAGCTTGACTAAGAATATATGTTTGTTAATTATGTAATTCTTGAAAGAGAGGAAGGGAGGAGGATTCGCCTTAGAATAGCATAACATTCTGCAATATATTCAATGTGTTATAATTGTAAATAAAATATTTATAAATATTCAAAATAACATCGGTTTGTTTTCATTTTTTAATGAATAAAACTTCACTTAAAACCATTTAGAAAATGACAGATGAGATTATAAGATTAAAATAATTGAATCAATTTCTTTTAAAAAATTTTAAAACTTTTCTCGTGTAACGCTGCAATTGTTTGAAGGAAAAAAAATCATAAATAAAATTGGGAATTTGCTTGGATCGTAGAAATTTTATTAAAATAAATAAAAATGAATTGAGGTGTGACATGGGGATTATATTACAAAACATATAAATGATAAAAGCATGAACAATACTCTACTATACATTTTTTTCCCCCTTGCAAAATAAAAACAAGGTTGATCTTAGTAAAACAACTGAATTACGTGGTAACAAATACAAAAGGATCACAGCGCTAGTTCATTATAAAAACCTTCGTAATAATAAAAATTTAAAACCTTGGCACAGTGAAAGCAAAATATTGCTTATATTATACAGGGTGTCCAACATAAATAAACAGTTTTAGAGATATAGTTCCAATTGAATAAAAAAAAAATAATGTTTTTAACACCGTTTCCCGCCCAATGGAAATCCATTTACATCATAAATTCAATTGAAAAACTGTCTTCGTGCTTTCAACAAGTAAAACAGTAAAAACTCCACTGTTCTACAACTAAAACTTACTCGAATTATATTTTCAATTTAATAGAATTTCGGCGTTTTCTAGCATTAAAAATGAATTTTAGTATCCTTTTAAAAGATTTTTTTTTAAATTGGAAAAGTTTTTCAAAGCATCAGAAAATTTTTACTCGTTATAGCCGTGTTCGACTATTTTTGAGAAAATTATATGAGATATAATTAAACTAGTCGTTGGGGGCCACCGTAATACTTACCCATCATGGATATGTATATGAATATAAAACATGTGAAAACTATTTATACAATGCATTGCAATTCATAAACAAAATTTAAATATTGTTAATATACATAGTAATGCTATATTAAAGAACTGCTGATGTATCAATTGCGACAAATTATATAAAACGCCAAACTGCGCAAGTAGTACCGAACTGCGTAAAAGAAACATCCTTATAACTCCAAAAATAATAATTCTCTTAACTAACAATTAACTACGTCGGATTAAGCGTCTCATTTCCAATTAAAATATACTTCTGAATTGAAATTTGAATGAAATATAGGGTCATGAAAAATCGAAGAATGTGGAAAACAGGATTACAAATATCTCGGCAACTAATAATCCGATCGACTTCGTTCTAAATGCAAAATGTGTGTTATTTTATTGCCTTTTACGTCCATTCCTTAGAACAAAAAAATTCGAAAATTTTTATATACCTTTCATCAGAACGAATTTTTCGAGAGTCCGAAAAAAATAGTTCCGGATAATCGAGGTTGCTGATATTAAATAGGCTTCGTCCCATTCTTACATAGTAACTACATACAAAATTTCAAGCCTCTATCTCAATTTGTTCGGGAGATAGAGCGTTTACAGACAGACAGACGGACGGAAATTTTTTTTTTCTAAAAATATGTTTTTCGGAATCTCCACTATCTAAAACGTGTAAATCCGTCAAAAAATTTTTTTTCGATTTTCAAAACGATTGCAAGACTTACCCTATACTACGTATGATGGGTAAGTAAAAATAGTCGTCTGTGCCAGGCCCTGTTATCAAAACAACTTTTTTCAATAGCTTCTTTTACAGGGTTCCCAGCAAAATATGAATGGCAAATTCCCTGACTTTCCATGACCTAATCTCGAAAAATTCCATGACTTTCCCTGACCAAATCTCAAAAAATTCCCTGAATAAACAGGTCTACAATGAAATTTGCTATTTATTTCAGAAGTCTTTGTCAAAACTAGTAATTTTTTTCTGCAATTGTTTTTCAAATTTCTAAATTTTCTTTTCCATGATTATTTGATGAATTTGTGATTTTTTTTTCCAAGATTATTTGAGGAATTTCGTATCATTTTAAATTTTTTCTCCCAGAATTTTTCATGACTTTTAGGAAAATATCTGTAAATTCACTGACTTTTCATACATATTTTGAAATTTCCCTGACTTTCCATGACTACTTTGAAATTCCATGACTTTCCATGACGCTGGGAACCCTGTTTTAACATTATACCAAACATTTACTTTATGTTTTGCTCGTTAAACGCGAGTTCTCGTTAACTACGAGTTCGCAGTAAGCGACTTCATCAACATCCCTCAAGTAAATATCGAGCATAAATGCAACCTGAATGCGCCATTTAAATACATCCTCACATCTAAATAGGGTGCGCAGAAATCCAATATCAGAAATTGAATGCAACCAAACCTACGAGGCGTTTGATCAAAGGGTCAATCGATGGACCGAACATAATTCCTGCATCTAATAACTGTAGGTTCCATAATCGTCCACACAGCGAGAGAATACGGCGGCGGTCCCCCAACTATAAGGGGAAGTGAGTGAGTGATTCAACAATCCATCATACTCTGCTTATTCAAAATATCGATTATTATCTTACACCAATGGTTGAAAACGACAAACCAACATGAAAGTGGAGGTACTCCTTCGTACAGGAAGAGAAATTACAAAATAATGCACTAATCGATGCTATTTCAACAGCAGACATTTCCATGCCACTTTCTCTTTTTTTAAACGCATCACACGCTTATTCGTAAAGTAATACACGAGACAGCTAAAAAAGGGGAAAAAAGGTAGTTTTTCAAAAGAAAAAAGCTAAAATGTTTTCAAGCATTAAAAAAAAATAAAGTTTTTCTATTTTAATATCGATAGGTTAGTATAACATTTATATATATATATATATATATATATATATATATATATATATATATCTGAAGCACCTTAAGAACAGAAGAATTGTAGACAATTAGGTTTGCATAGCTTCATAAGTCAAAGATAAAACAATTCGGTCATTTTTAAATATTTAAAAGTGTTTTTATTGTAAACACAGAAAGAAGCATGTTCGTGAAAAAATCGTATAGTGTTTGCAGCAAGTAATGCCAGAATAACACGCCTGTATGCTGTACATAAAATAAATAAATAAATAAATAAAATAAAAACTAAAGTCTTTTTTTTTTTTTATCTAAAGAAAATAAAAAGGTACAGCTAATGAACATCAAACATTTAAATGAATTGTTACAGCAAGCAATATTTATATTTCATATAAAAATTTCTGGAATAAGAATGAATAATGATTATAGCATCGAAATTCGGTATCCATTCAGCCATACTACCGAACATTCGATCAGGCCGAACATTCGGCTTGGCCGTATATCAAACTATTGGCCTACGAAATACTTAAAATACCTCTTAAGAATATATATATTTAAAATTTTACAGAAACTTCTACTTTTAACTTCATTAATACTTTATTAACTTCAGTTAATGGGTCATTCCATGTCAAATCAACCAAAAAAATTCAATTTTCAACCTGACCATTTCCGATTTCAATGAAACTGCTAGGAATCATTCTCTATGATGATATAAAGTAGAGCATATTTTTATTTTTTGTCTATCGCTTTAAATTTTTATAAAATTAATTTTTTAAATTTTGAAAAATCATCATTTTTTGACTTGCATAAATATTTTCAATTTTGAATTTCTCAAGTTCTATCAAACATAGAAAATTTTATGACCACTCATTTCAAAGAGGAGTTTATAAGGTTTAATTTGATATGCAAGTCGACTATGTATAATTAAAATAAATAAAATTGTAATTTTTTTTTAATTTTAAATTTAAAAATTTTTTAGATAGTCATTTTTAAAAAATTTGAAAAAATTGTATATTTGTTGTAATATTATAAGCTTTAAATTCTGAGATTTTTAGAGTGGGATCTCAATGTGATCAGGAGTTATGAAATAAAAGCTGAAAATTACCATACAAATCATAAATAAATAACAAAATAGACAGAATTAAGTTGCTATTTTTATGGTAATTTTTGCTTTTATTTAATAACTCCTGATCCCATTGAGATCCCACTCTAAAAATTGCAGAATTTAAAGCTTATAATATTATAACAAACATACATTTCTTTCAAAATTTTTAAAAATGACCAGCTAAAAAATTTTCAAATTTAAAATTTTAAAAAAGTTTAAATTTTATTTATTTTAACTATACATAGTTGACTTGCGTATCAAATTAAACCTTATAAACTCCTCTTTGAAATGAGTGGTCATAAAATTTTCTATGTTTGATAGAACTTGAGAAATTCAAAATTGAAAATATTTATGCAAGTCAAAAAATGATGATTTTTCAAAATTTAAACAATTAATTGTATAAAAACTTAAAGCGATAAACAAAAAATAAAAATATGCTCTAATTTATATCATCATAGAGAATGATCCCTAGCAATTTCATTGAAATCGGAAAGGGTCAGGTTGAGTCACTGGTTGATTTGGCATGGAATGACCCAATAAAGATATTCAGAATACTTAAGACAGAATCATGCGTTCACGTTTAATTGTATCATCACTTTTACACAAGCAAATTAATAGGATGCAAATATCTTCGGTTCTTGTTCATTAAAAATAAAAAAATTACTTATTTGTTTGGATTCACTGAAGGCATAGAATTTAAATTCAGGCAATTAAAAAAGTTTAAACATTTCATCATCTTAAAAATCATCCATCATCATCTTAAAAAATAACTGAAAACACAGATTTCTTTACTGAAAAGTTCTCTTATAAAAAATCGTGTTTATCAATATGGAAATATCTGTGCTTGTTTAAAATTTAGCTTTGTAATACCGTCAAAACTCGCCGAATGTTCGGTATTTGGTCTAAAATTTACTATTCGGAGATACAAGTATTCAGTATTTGGTATATGCGGAAAAATGATTCTTACACACAATTTAGTACTCGGCCTAATTACACCACCAGTTTGTGATTCGTGCATTTAGCTTTTGATATCATAACCCCTTCAGTTCCAAAGCTAAAATAATAATACAAATACTTATTCATTATTTTTTTTCCAAACAAAATGACAAAAAATCTTAGGCACTTAGTAATTTAGCTTCGAAAATATGGATATAAAATTACAAACCTCTTAAAAATTCAAATTAATAGCCATTAACTTATGTTAACCCAATCACAAACTTAAGAGCTTTTAACAATTGAATAATCTACAAATCCCCCCCTCTAAAAAAATAATACTGAGAAAGATAAGTTAAATACTTATGGAGATTTATCACTTTCTTAATCACACTGTCTTTTGGACATTTTGCAAACTCAACTGAAAATACCTTCATTTTATGAGGAATTCAGCTTAGATGCAGGCATTTATTCGTTTGATTTCAAAGCAAAAAAAAAAAAAAAAAAAAAAAAAAAAACATTCAGCTTTAAGAAGTGGTGTAAAAGTGCAAAAATGAAACATTTTAGTTTTTATAAGTAAAAAAAAGAAGTCCCCGAATGCGGACGACCTAGGGACCGAAGAGGCATTTATATTGATCCAATGATTTATTACCATAATATATATACAATATTTTATATAATACTACAAAAATAATGAGTACAGATACAATTTCCAGATTGAAAAAAATATCGGACTTGAACACAATCGAATTTATTATACGTACGACTCTCTTTCAATGGTAGATAACAACATGCTTAAAATAGCATAGAAGAACAAATGCTATTTTTATTACGCCTTCTTAGAAAATGTAGGATTTGTCTAAAAGCACGTTTCATTTAATACTTTAACTCAGTTCATTATCGAATCGGCTTTTTAAAAAAATAATAAAACGAATCAGGTCTTTTTAACATCGAAAAATTAAAAAGATAATAATTAATCTATTAAAAAATGTTAAAACAATTCAGTATCAGAACAGCTAATGAGTTGACCTTAAAAAATGACTTCTTTAATTCAATTGAATAAAAGATGAAAGCACACTACGCAAAATAAACGAATAAAGTAACTCTTTTAGCTGTTATAAATGGCTTATTTTAAAAACTTGAAATTCTATAGACTTTTTATATAAGATCCACTGTAATAGACCGAAGAAAACGGTGAAAAATATGAACCACTTTTTCACTATCCATTCATAATGAGAAGATTGATTCAAAAAAAAAAAAAAATTGATGGAAAATTCATATTTTAATAATGGATAGATTTTATTTAAGGGGGTGCGAGAGACATTTTAAAATAAATTTTATTTCTTGAGTAAATTTTTGAAATTTATTGTGATGATTGACCATATTATTGTAAACAAAATCACATGAATCCTATAATTATTTTTAGTTTAAAATTGATTAGAAAGTGGGGTAAAATAAATCGTTATAACTGGAAATATTGTTTGTAGAGTTTCGTGGTTTAAACCACGGTTAAAACCGTACTAATTCTGTTGAAAATATAACATACATAAAAATTCCATGCAAGGCAACACAGCCACTAAAAACATGCAAACAGATTTTCTTAGAAGTCCCTGAAAACAATTCATATACCTATACTGAGAGAAAGAGGAAAGAAAAACAAATCGAGGAAAACAGCAAATTCATCTATCTTTAAGGAACTTTATTCACTTAAATATTGAAATGAAAACAAAAGTGCTTACTATTTTTATTTCAAAATGTGATACTTTAAATATACCATTGACTTTTGAGTACTGTTTAATAAAAGCGCTTCAGACGACTGTGCGCCAAATTCGATTTACTCATAGCAGACACATACGAAGAAAGAAAGAAAGAAAATAAATATAAGGGGTCTGTCCGGATTACTCTATCAGGGTCCTGTTTTTGTAAAATTTTGAACAGCTTTTTTTACGTGTGTGAAAATCTAATCGTAATTTTACGATTTTGAAATGATCGTTACATTCAGATTGATTATTATACTATTAAGCAGATATATGTATGTAAAATACATATATTTTCTTTACATATGTAAAAGTGAAAGATCAGATTTTACTTTTAAATGATTAAATTTGTAAAAGGTTAATTTAAATTTGAATATTTCTTGGAAAAGACCTATTTTTAAGAGAAAGAAGTTTGTGAAGGGTACTTTTTTTTAATGTGTAAAGTTTTGTGAAAGATGCTGTTTAGATAGAAAAATTTTTGTGAAAGGTCGCGTTTTGAAATAAAAAGCTTTGTGAAGGATCCTTTGAAGGACGCAAATTTTTCTTAAACAGATCGCTGAATATGTTAATATAGTAAAACGCCGATTATCTAGACCGGTTAATGAAAAATCCGGATAACTGGATAACTTTAAAAAACGGTTATGATAGTGTTTTTTAGTAACTACTTCATACTTTTTCAAGGCTTAGGATTGCCAATTGTAAAAGTACACATTTTAGCCATTACAAATGACGTGTTTAGAAGTTATTTTGTTTATTTTTTTTTTTTTACAAATTCAGTTCAAAGTAATACATATACTAAATGTACAAAAAAGAGCGGAGAGAGAGAAAGAAAGGGGGGGGGGGCGGGGGTAAGCGTTTCTTTTTCCAAGTACAGTAGGGCACAAAAAAAGCAATTATTCGAGTATCTTCAGACAATCTTAAGAGAAATTTTCGAAAGAATAGGTATATGTGTCAGACTCTAGCATGTTAGAAAGAAACTTCTTAGGTTCTAGAATAAACAATTTTATGGTTGCTTTTTTTTTTTTTTTTTTTTTTTTTTTGCTTAATTAAAAGGCAGTGGTTGAAAGGTAACATAGGAAATATGCAATATAACAAAATATTTCTTGTAAAAATAACTTATGTTCATAGAAAGATCAGCCAAGAACTAATCTGATGCAATGTACGTAGCTTTCCAGCATTTTCTAATACAGTTTTAGAAAAGTGTTTATGATTTTATTTTATAGGTGCGTCTATAATTATATAAATACGCAGCACCTATAGTCGCCGTTCAGTGCGTCCGTCTACCCCACTATTAAATTCAGACATCTATCTCCAGGAGGGACTTTTGTAGCTCCGGGGGGGGGGTTGCACTTTGTGGCTATTGGTAACACAAAATCCCAAAATTTCTGGGGGATACATTTCATTGCTCCGGTGGGGAATGTCCCCCCCCGGGCTACCCCCTGAATTCAACACTGATCTGTCCGCATATAAGAGAGCAAAACTACCCAATCAAATCGTTAATCGAAATTTAAAATATATAATTATTATTGCATAATTTTGTTGAGTCACTTCAAATTTTATGAAAATCGGCTGTATAGTTTGATTACAGGGACAATCAAAAGCATTCCGTTACATTACGGTAAGTGGGAAAAAAATTGTTTCAAGTTCATTTTAATGGTGTTACAGCCTTTCAAATAGGATAAAATTGATATGCATTTACTGAAATGTACTAAAATATATATTCTGTGCAATATGTGAGCAAAAAATTTTTATCATTCATTTACAAAGCTACACAAAAGAATTCCATTACATAACGATAAATGAAAAAACATTGTTCTCGGCGTATTTCAATCATGTTAAATTACTTCATACATAATGAAATTGATATACGTTGCTGAGATGCGTTACAAGTTACTTCCTGTATAATAGATAGAAAGTGCTAAGAATATTTACAAATACCCACAAAAGATTTTGAATACTATACTGAACCAGAAATACTCTATGTTACAGATTTTTGCTGGAAGTGCATTTTTAGTTGTGATATGAGTTTTTAAGTTTAACTACATTTTTGCATATTACATTGTGTATATTAATGCTATAGATCATAATACAGGGTAACACAACAGAAACTGCAAGAATAATAGAGTATGAAAAAAAAAATAATTTAAAAGTGGTTTTCGAATGAGTTAACACATGTTTACGATATCCCACGATTGGTAATGATTCTAGGTTTGCCATGTTGATTACGCTCTATTTAAGATGAAGTCCTATTATTTTTGTATTACTGAATTGAAGATGTACATATCAAATTTTGTATTCATGCATTTTTGCGTAAGCGTTTAACAATTAATGCATCCAGTTCTGAATATCTATAAAATTAATATAGGACGAACGCATCTCATTTGCTACGTTTGACGTACAATTTCTTACTTGTTCAATTTGTCGACACATATTCTTTCTGCCTTGTTAGAAAATTCACATTTAAAAAAAAAAAAAAAATTCATGTTAAACTTTTTAAGGTATAACAGCAAAAAGTTATTTTCTTTTAAAATATGTAGGAATAAATACCTTACATAAAATAAACTGTTATGCTAGAGGAAAAATCAGTGTCTCCCAGTTTTAGGTAACTAGTAAGCAGCTATTTAATTAACGCGGTAGACTTGAACAGAGGTGAAGGGATACGGGATAGTAAATAAATAAAAGAATATATATTTTAAATTATTACTCTTTATTTATTTTTCAGATTTTACTTTTAAGTGTTTCAAATATTTCGTTGTTACATTTTCAAAAATTGCAGGCAATCAGATATATTGATTAATTCCGGTATCTACTTCCGTGTTAAAAAGAGGATAAATGAAAAATCACGCACTGGTTATCATAGTCTATAGATTAAAAAAAAAAAAAAAAAAAAATCTAATCTATCCAATACAAACTATTTCTTTTCTCTTTATAATAATTTATATTATCCATAATTTGACATTAAATCGTGTAAACATTTGAATAATAAGCACTATCTTAACTTTACCAAATAAAAATTTTTTGTCTACCACCATCACCCCTCAAAAAATAAATAAGGAAAATGCAAGCTATGTGGAGTTACAAAAAATCGGACTTTTTACACTGAATCAAAATCTCTCGACATTTGAAGTCAATGTATCTGAATGAATAAAATGTACATTTGACTAGGGAGAGGCAGGGGATTCAATACGCCAAGTACGCATATTTTAAAAGAAAGGCGGAGGGGGGAGGGGAGACATGACTTAAAGGTAAAACGGTTATATGGACACGGAGTTTCTCAAATTTGATTTAAAACTCGATTTTTGCTTTTCAATGTTAAATGAAAGATAGTTTAACTGCGAATATTTTGACACCTCATTTTTACCCATTTGTCAATTATATCGCCAGATATTGTAAATTTTATTAATATACACAGCGCAATTACCCAAGCAAATGAAAACTTTAACATTTTTTTTTCTCAATGTTTATATCTTCTTTACTTTCATGTTATGAAAATGCTAACGCTTTTTTTTTTTTTTTTTTTTTTTTTTTCATTTGAAATAGAGATTTTTTTGCACATGTTCTTTATTATATGTGTCATAAATCAGCACATAAAACTTTCAGATTATAAAAAAAAAAAAAAAAGAAAGAAAGAAAGAAAAAGAAAATGCATTAGATTTTACCGTTTTACACTGCATATATCAGTTAAAAATATATATATATTAAATCTAATTAGATGTATCTAAAAATACACTTGCAGTCTTATATAATACAGATTTGGAAATCTGAAAAAATATTTAAAAAAATAATTGGTCAAAATATTAATATTTAAAATGGTTGAAATAATTTTTAAAAATTTTAAACTTTCTTAAACTTTTTTAAAAGTTTTAATTAAATATGTATTTTTTTTTTTTTTCAAAGTTTATTTTTAGGGCACTGAAATGCAATGAGTTCACCATTTAAAGAATATTTTTTTTAATATAAAACAATGTTGAAAAGATAAACTGTCCCCTTAACCCGTTTAGAACCAGCATCTTTTACACTAATTTCATTCGTTTGGAACATCTTTTTGTCTTAATTATTTAATTTAACTTTATAAATCACGAGAATGTCATAACTAAATAAAAATCAATTTTACTTTTCTTTTTTACTGGTATCAAACTCAAGCGCTGTAAGCACTTTTTGAGGGTGCCTATATGCACCCATGGTCCCGAACGAGTTAAGTAGAATTTTCGTGTTCGGGACGAATACAGGGCCGTAGCTAGAAGTGAATAACAGGGGGGGGGGGGGCTCATATTATTTCTCTCTCTCTGGCGAAGAAACATAAATTAGTGCATATTCACAGTGTAGGTACTATGTTTCTTATTAAATTGAAATAATAACTTCATTTTATGCTAAAAAAAGAATGTTGACGAGGAAAAATTCGAGTGCATAACTAATGCGATTATAAATATCATGTTAGCTTCAAAATTTATTTGCAAATAGGATGAGCGAGTGTTGAAACACTTATTTCAATTACAATTTAGTATTTCTGAAACTGTGAAATGGCTCAAAACTAAGTTAGATTTTTGAACACTACTTAATTTAATTTTTCGGAACAGAAATTAATTTAATGACTTTGGAATCTTTTCCAGGGGAGGCTCAAAATGTTTTAGGTATGGCTGAGCCCCTCCCTCCCCCCTCCTAGCAGCCCCTCAGCTACGGCCCTAGACGAGTATAAACTGACATGCGCAGAACTCTATCAAACTATTTCCAAATGAATGGAACCAGTTTCATTGTAGAATTATTATTTGTAGTGGAATTCGTAAACAAAATATTTACTCTCATTTCCAAAACTATACATCGTTATTATTAAACTGTGATCCCAGGAATATGCTCCGTTATACAATGACCTAATTACGCATAATTTTTCTGTTGGAAAGCGAGCGTCTTTTTCTAAGCTAACGAATGAATTAAGCATTTCATGGAAACGCGTTTTCACGAAACAAAGTAAAAACAATCGAGAAAAATAAGTTTAATGTGTTACAAGGCGAAATAAATCTAGTTTCCGTAAAGCAAATCATGCAGCTATCTAGATAGAGGAATGGAAATTGCAAGACAAAAGTTGCACAATCAAAACTCGAAGTCCATCATAATGAGAGAAAAAAGCGGAGCGGAATAAAACAAAAAACACAAAAATAAAAACCAGTATCAAAAGTTCGAAATATCGATGGTAAAACTTTATCTGAATACATGTACAGTATTCGCTTTCTATTCCAGTTAATATTATTTATCAAGCATAGATATGCAACAATCTATCACGTTACAAACATTTCCTTCGATGCAGTGAAAAATTCAAATTTTGTGACAAAACTGTGATATGGAACCAAACTTCCATTTAACTTAGTATTGTTACTGTTAAACACTTCGTCATAAAGAAAATTCGTTAATTAGAAATCTACAAACATTGATGCAATGTGTGTAATAAAATACAAATGCATAAAAGGAAAAATACACCTAAAATGAAAATATGGGGAAATTGTATTTTAATCCGGACAATGATTTTTTTTAATGCGATTTAGACATGAGAAAAATTTAATTAGAATAAATAATGTCTTGAAAAAAAAACGTAATAAATGGTGCTAAACAAAAGTGTCAAAAGCAATAAAGAAATGTAACAATAAATAAATAAAATAAATACAAAAGTATATTTATTTATTTCAAACGGAGACTTAAAACTGTTTATTTTCGTCAACTGGTCTTAACCCAACTCCCCCCTCTCGCAGTGTTCAATTATCTTAAGTCACTTAGGAAACTATTCAAAAAAAGAGTAAAAGAAGGATTAATTATTAAATTTCAAAAATTCAGGAAGAGGCAATGGATTTCTTTTGCACCCATCCTTAATGGCACACATGTACCTTTGGAAACAGACATGTAGTGAGTGTTAGAGTTTTCTTAGGGCCAGCTTTTCAGAGATAGGGCAATTGTAACTGACCGGAGCGCTAAAAACTAAAGGGCGGAAAAAAGACATAAAATTAGTGCCGTCCACCATTTACAATACCACAAAATGAAAGCAAAAAAGTTATTAAAAAAGAAAACTGCCTTAAAGCAACCTCTTTATAAGCATTTTTTTTACAAAAAGAGAGAGCAAACTTTTCTTCCATTCGATCAACGATTCCATTTCTGCTGATTTCAATATATTAACATATTTATTTAGGTTATTTAATTTTAAACTAATATTAATTAAAAGGTTTAAGAAAAGTTTACTGCTTAGCACTTTTTAAATAAAAAAGTCGCTACAGACTACTACGGCACTACGACTTGCCACAGTCCACTAATGAATTTTCCCAGTTTTGCACTTTAGCGGAAAATATTCTAAATATTTAGTTAAAATTTAATATTTTCTTTAAAAAGTATCATTCATAGGGCAGCCGAAAAATTTAATCATGTGTGCCGTTGCTACTAAACAGTGGCGCAGCCAGAATTTGGTTCTAGGGGGGGGGGGGGGGGGAGGGTGTCTGATAAGGATGTTTGCCGGCTATTTGAATCGTCTGTTACTAGAATCAATACTAATTTAGAATATTCACTGCATAATACTTAAATTCAAAGAGCATCTGTGTGGGTGGCAGGAAGTCATCATTCCTTTAGCATAATATGTCTCAGAAAAGTGATTTAGTTCAAATAACCAATTTTTACTTAACTAATCCATGTAATATGCACCTTCACAGTTTTAAGTACGCCAAAACGTTTAAATATTAAGTTTGATTTTGATTCATATAAGCGGCAATTATAGCGATTTTTCTTAGCTCTGGGAGAGGTTTTAACCCCAAAACCATCAGTTTGGCTGCGCCACTAATTATAAAGCCACCCAAGAGTTTATTATTTTGTTGTAGTTTCTGATCAGCCTTAAAAGGAAAAAATATAGGACTTTAAATGTGTTTACTCTTACATATTACTATTCTAAGAAATATTTTCCTTTTCATATCAAGTCATAATAGAAAATCCCAACTGTTTTTTTTTTTTTTTTTTTTTTTTTTTTTTTTTTTTTTTGTTATTTAAAAACAGAAAAAAAAAAAACACTGGATAAAAAAAATAACAGATTTGAAATAAGACAAATCATTTGCTGAAATCATAAGACAAATCATTGTTTATTTTCTCAATGTGATGAGAACCGCGAAAGGCTAACATACAAACTTTTAAGCTACAGAGTTCTAAAGAAAATCATGGCTACGATAAAAAAAGAAAACTATTAAAACAAATTTCATAGTAGAAATAAATGTCATTAACCGCAAATACACAAACACGTGCATACGAAAACATTAATACCCTTAACATGATTAGTTACGAAATATGTTAAAAAAAAAAAAAAAAAAAAAAAGGAGATTTTTACAATTAAAGGTTGACTTATCAAATATATCTCATTTTAAGAGATATTTCATTAAAATAACACATTTAAAACCCTTAAACGTGTTTTAAGGAAGTCGTTAAGCCTTAAACAACCATTTGGAAAACTTCAAATTAAATGTTTCCAACTGTACACACATGCCGTTACACTTGACTGTCCATCTGATAAAACCATGCAAATTTCTTGCAAAAACCGGAATAGCAGTTTTCAGTTCAGTGGAAATTTTTCTTTCACTCTACGTGAAATCAGAAAATGACCGAACAAATCTGAAATTTTTCAAAGATAACTTATAGAAACATTATTAATTACAAACTTAATCTCTTCAGTTCCGAATCTAAAATAATAATACAAATACACATTCATTGGTTTTCGCCAAATAAAATGACAGATTTTTTTTTTTCGAAATTGAATCTTTAGGCACCTAGTAATTTAGGTTCAAAATTATGAATAATTTAGGTTCAAAAACTGCAAACCTCCTTAAAACATTAATTTAATAACCATTAACCGAAAATAACGCAATCACAAATGTAAAACCACAAATCCTCAAAAAAGTTAAATATTTATAAAAATATTCTATTAACCTAAATTAACGCAATCACAAATTTAAGAGCTTTAAACAAGTAAATAACCTATAAATCCCCCCCCCCCCCAACAAAATAATAATAATTATTATTATTTAAGTTAAATATTTACAAAAAAATATTCCATTTTCCTAATCACACTGTCTTGAAGGTATTTTGCAAATTCAGATTAGATTATTATTTATTTTATGAAAGAATCAGCTTAGATGCTGCCATTTATTCATTTGCTTTGAACTCTAAAAAACATGCAACTATTAAAAAGTGATGTAAAAATAATGTAAAAAAAAAAAAAAAAAAAAAAAAAAAAATCTGACATTTAAATTTTTAGAAGGAAAAGAACAGAGGTCCTTAATGTGGACCCAGGGATCGAAGAGGATGATAATGTGAAGTATTATCATACGACCGTTGCAAAATTAAATTTATTAAAATATAAATTAAATAATTCGCCTCAAGAAAGTCAGCACTAAAATCGTTGTAGAATTACACAGTTTTCTTCACTTTTCTATTTTGCTTTGACCCTTTAGTGGGCAGTGTCCACAAAAAACGATACCTAATTTTAAAAGTACTGGTATTAAGAATAGTTAATTAAAGTTTTTCTTTTATAAAGCAAAGTAAAGTAACCCCTTTCTAATTTTTTTTACTTTCTAATAAATTCGTTTGTAAATTATAATGTTAGTCTATCATTTCATCATTTTACAAACCCAACTACTCCTCGCCAAAAAAGGTTAAACTCATTATTTATTATTAGAACAGAGCAACAAATTATGAAAATGATTTTTACCCCCCCCCCCCCCCAAAGATTTTAAACTTTACGTGCAAGGAAAGGGAGGGGAAATGTGAATGAAGAAAAAACCCATTAAGGGTGTATTCGAAAAAACGTTTTTCCATCTTCAACAGCTCGAAATTTTCTGATACAATTTCAAACACATTTTTAAAATTAGAAATATGAAACTTGCTGAGTGGATTTTTGAAGAGATATATAAGTTGCCGTGTGACGTCATTTTCTCAATGCATTAGAATTTGATTTATAAATAATTATCTTCTTAGTATGATCCTTTTTTTCGTTCCCAAATCTGCCGCTTCGGAAAAATCGGTTCAAAATATCGTTGGTTGCTTTTTTTGCAATATTTTCTGCATTTATCAGAGAATCGACAATCACAGCACTTTGTGTACTTTCTAAATAAGACAATTTGCCAGTTCGATGCATATGACAGCAAAAATGAATTTAAAAATAAATCGAGAAATAAGCAGCTTGAATCGAAATACACCCTTAAAAAGTAAAATACAGTAGAACCCCGCTAATTCGGACCCCGTTAATCCGGATCGGTTTGGTGATTTTTTCCCCCCCAAGTTTGAAAAGCGATCGGCTAATTTCCATAACATTAAATTGTTTCATCGTCATATTCTGAATAAAAAAACTTTCTAAAATCTTTTCGGAAGAATTAAGCAAAGTAAACATTTTTACTGTCTGTAAATATTCAATAAGTTTAACATAAAGGTGATTTTCTGTAAGAATGTTTCATATTATTTCATTTTTTACTAACTCTCCGGATAATCCGGATTTTCGATAATCCGGATTGGGTTCGGTCCCAATTAATCCGAATTATCAGGATTTTACTGTAACAAAGTTCAATGATGATTGCCTATATCAATATTAAGACAAAATCTTAAAAAACAGTAGCAACAAACACGGGTCATTTTTTCACTTAAAAGATTCTGAAGCTAAAAAGAATTTCAAATTAACATTGCATGTCTGATAGTGTAGATATGCATTAGTTTTCTTGCAATTTATTTTCAAATTAAATAATGCATTTGTTAAATCCATTACGTTATGCGTATAATAATCACATACAAACAAGTTTCTTCCAATGCATTAGTTTTGAAATACAGACCGCATTTTTTTTAAGCTGAAAAGAATTTAATATTATAAGTTTAAAAACAGGTAATGGTATTCTATGCAATCTGGAAATACAATTCTTTGTTTTTCTCATAAACAAAACTATTTTTTTTTTATTGTACTTGTTGTCCTTTGAAAAATCAAACTTTTGGGAACACATTTTTTTTACAAAGAAAACTTAATGATTTTTTTTTTTTTTTTTTTTTTTTTTTAATTACAAGTTAAATTTATAAATGAGCAATAAAACTTTGATTTAACTTAAAATGTATAGTTCATTTTTTTAATCACAAACAAGAAAAAAAAAGAATGTGATTAAGAATAGTTTCTCAAATAAAATTAATAAAAAATAGCAATACCACAAAATCATAAAAAAAGATAATGTAATATTCAAGTAGATTTTGATATAACTTTTTAAATAAATAGCTATTACAGCATTTCATTAAGTGTATTTTTTTCCCCTTAAATGTATATTTTATTTATGCACAAGAGTACAAAAATGAAACAAATGTATAACGATTTCATATAAATGTTCTTACAAATTCATTCCTTGTTGGAATAAAATTATTATGACAATGCTGACCTGTTTAAAAATAATCAGATGGGAAGAAATTTTTAATTCCTTTTGATTCCTTTATGTGCCATTTTTCTTAGAAAGTATACAAAAAAAAAAAAAAAAAAAAAAAAAAGGTCACAGGATAGTTATTAAAAAAATGAAAGTTCTGTTGAAAATATGGTGTGGCACAGCCATACAATAATGCATGTAAATAATTAAGTAATAAAAAAAAAAATTACATGAATGATAAACATGGCAAAACACGTTATTGGACTGTCACAAAAAAACTTGCCTCATAAAGGTACATTACTAATTCACATCAAAATAATAAAATATTTTAGGTTTAGTTAGACTTAATTACCAAAAAATACTGATTAATACTTAAATATATTTGGTAAGAAGATAGTGATTATCAATGATATCAGCAATATCTTGATTTTTTCAGAAATAAATTTATTCTTTCTTCATGGAAAGAAAGAAACTAAATAATATTAACAAAAATCACAAATTAAAATGCATATGGGATTTATATAAAACTAAAAAAGTCAAATTTTATATCTGAACTGAATACTTCATTGTTTATAACCGTAAATAATGTGTGGATTTTAGGGAGTCTATTGTATATTGCAAGTGCTATTTGTGTAAGATATTTATTTTCTTTTAAATAAATGTGACAAAAATTGTGTGCAATGATCACTCGCAAAATAAAAGAAAGTAAGGATGATAAAACTGCAAAATTAAATCAAACTACTAAAATCTTCATACCAGAGGCCTCAATGACAATTTTGAAAACGATTTTTATTTATTGACTGAATATTTATTTTTATTCTCTGAACATTGAAATATTCAACCAGACCAAATATTTAAAACACCTTTTTAGAAAAAAAAATTTTAAACAACTTCTATTTTTAACTGACCTTTAAAATTATTAGAAACAGAATTATATTTAAATAAAAGCCATTGCTTTTACATTTTTTATTTGCTATTTGAAAACATCCCATAAGAAAATTAACCAATAATGACTATTTCAGTCTCTTCCTGATAAACAGCATAAGACTGCAAAATATTTCTTCGAATTCCTTCAAAATTTCATTTTGATTTTTAAATATTTGTGTCAGAAAGCAAAAAAAAATTATTCATTTGTTTTAATTCAGCCATGAAATTATTTTATTTTTAATTCTTTTTAATATCAATTGAAAACATAGATATTTTGTAAGTGTAAAATTTACTAGTAAAAAGATCTTGTTAATCAATATGAAAGCATGTATGTTAAATATTATTCAAAATTGTTTTGAAGTTTAACTGTTTAATACTTTAAAATTCTGAAATTTAAAAGTATTTGGCCAAATAGTTACTGTACGGCTGGCTGAAAATTTGGTGTTCAGCTTGATAGTCACTATTTGGCTATCGAATATTCAGTATTTGGTCAAAGTCAGAATCCCTATTAAGTGCATGCCTAGTAGATCAGTTCCGACATGTGTCACCAATTTTAAATTAACCAGCAAAATTGCAGATTTTTTAGCCAATATTTTTGTTAAATTAATTAAAGTTAAGAAAACTGAAAAAATGACAAACAAAATATTAATGAAGTTGTCAAGTTGGCTGCTAGGATGACACCAGTTATGAAGTACAGAGTACAGAGCTTGATTAAAACTACTTTGCTTATTCCTTCATCAGTTATCCAAAATGGTCACTTGCATTCATTATTTTCGTGTAGACATTTAGACTTATTTACATAATCATATTGCCTGCTAAATGTCATACTGACTGTGACTTGTCAATTCTGTGCCAAAAATGTTCTATCACATGTCATAAGTTAAGCACCCAAATTTTTTGGACTAATGGCCAATTTTTTAAAACTTTCAAACCGAATAGTTTAAAGTTTAGGAAATTTCAGAACAGAATCACTCTTAAAAAAACACTGCATGGATTATTTGAGACATATTTTAACTATGGTAAACAATTTCATGTACAATCAAATTGATATATGTCACTGAGGCTTAATATGGGTTATTTCATGCATAATATGAAGTGCATAGCATTTAAAGAAATACACAAAAAATATCAAATAGTATATTCTATCCGAAGTATTGTATATATAATATGGATGATGGCTGTTGGATGGATGAAATGTATTTTTAATTACGATATGCCCTTTTAAGTTTCACTGAATATATGAATATTATATGGTGTGTATAAATGCTAATAGTTACACAATTTAGAAATACAGGGTTACATAAAAGGTCTCATAAAGAATACTGAATATGAGAATAATTTACTTAATGGTGGTTTTCTGGTTTTTAAATAAGTTATGCATTTTTACATTGAACTGCATTCAGTGTACTAAAAAAAGTTTGTAGATATCTTCTTTTTTTTTTTTTTTTTTTTTCTTTAAACAAATAAATGGCATTAAGATTTTGAAAAACATGCCAAAACAAGGGGAAAAAAAACTAAAGAGATTTTAAAAAATTAAAATAATTCAGATAACATTTTATAGATATAGAAAGTTTTGAAAAAATTGGCTACTGGATTTTTTTGTATTTAATATTTCTTATGATTAGTATGAAGAAATTATAGGATAAATTTACACCACTAATTGAGAGAAATCTGTATATGACAGGTACAGTTAGAAGACAAAACAGGGAAATTTTATTAGTGATTGGTTAGTGGCTAGTAACAACAATTTTATAGATGCCCCTTTTTTATTTTAAAATTTAAGCAATAAACTTTTGTTAAAATTTCTATCAGAGTTAATCTAAAATCTTTAGGCTATTTAGCCTAAATAAATATATTAATATTTTAGACTTCCTTAAATCTGCTTTTTTTTTCAGACGTAAACAGTGAAACTTACAATGAAATTCTATAAACAAAATTCAAGATTGCATTTAAATCAGCGGCAATCGCAATTATTTCCTTTTTTTTTACTAATCTTTTTATTAATCTTGCTTTATTGGCTTCTATAGATAATTACTAAATAAAATTACTTTACTTTTAATTTTGATGTAAATTAGGACATCTGTTGCAAAAATCCACTATTCACAAGTGTAAATTGTAACTGAATTGCTTTTCTTGCATTTGTTTCCCTGAGTTTCAATTTTTACATTTATTTACATGTATTTTAATAATAATTCTGCTTAATATGACCAAACTCAGGATTTTTTTATAAAGAAAATATGAATTAAAAATATATATATATTTAAAAAATATATATATATATATATTTTAAAAAATCAAGATGACCTTAATATAAACTGCAATCGTGATCTTTCCCCTAAGACATTTTTTAAACATTCAAGATATTTTGTTTATTTTCAATACTTTACAACTATGGTGCAAATTATATTCTTATCTAAAATAAAAATATAGCACAACATTGTAATTCTGCCTAATATAGTTGATTTAGATATTTCTAATGAAAAACAGACAGAAAATTAAAAGTTTGTTTGACACTAACCCAAAAAGTAGAGATCACAAAAAAGCTTGATTCTGTTTCTAAAACTAAATTTTTATTCTCAAAATGTACAAATAAATACTTAAAAGGTGTTTCAAAAATAGATATTATTTATTTATTAATTACCTTAGATCTTTCTAATGCCCTCGCACACATTTTCAAAGGAATATAGAAGATCATAATTGATATTCCTTTATTATTAATTTATATTCCTTTGAAAATGGATGCAAGGGCATCCAAAAGATCTAAGATAATTAATAAATAAATAATATCTATTTTTGAAACACTTTTAAGTATTTATTTGTATATGATAAAAAGGTGCAAATTTCCATCAAGACACTGGTATTAATACAATGATTTGACTCATTAAATTTTTATCTTTTTACATTTTTTTTACGTAATTATTAATTATTAAATTTTTTTAATATTTTTTTAATTACTTTAATAGTTTACTTTATTACAAGCATTCATTATAAGTTTCGATGCTTAGTTAGTTTTAAAAATATAAACAAAAAAATGATCAGAAATGCACAAAATTTTTTAATTTGCACGACTCCAAGTTTCAAGATATGCAAATTTGAGGGGGTGTATTGTATTAACATACTGAAAATAGCAAACAGGCCATTCTCTGTGATGTGTGGGATTGCTTTCTACACAAGGGCAGATCTGGAGAGTCTTCAAGGGGGAGGGGGGGGGGGGCAATTTTTGAAATTTAGACGCGGCTTTAATGCGTGAGTTGGGGCTAATTTTTTCCCTATACGAGTCATGTTGTTTCTTTTTTTTTCTTTTGTTGCGGGTCATGTCTGGGTCCGGTTGACTTCTATTTTTTGTTGTGGGTCGGGTCTGGGTCCGGTTGACTTCTATTTTTTTATGTGGGTCGGGTTTGGGCTCGATTGACTTCCTTTTTTTTTCGCTGGTCGGGTTAACTAATGTTTAGGCTGTGGATCGCATTAGCAGATGTTTTTATTCAGAAACTATAGTGTTATTCATTTTTTGATGCAAGCAATTCAAGAAAATACTGTCAAATTTAACGTTTTGGATAGAATTTCTGGAAGAAACAGCATGAGAAGGTAGAAATAGAAAAATCTGCAACCATTTGAGAAGAATCTCTTATATCTCAAGAAAGTTGTACAAGTATCTTATTTACCAAAAATGAAAATCTCGTTATTCGATTGCAAATCCTTTCAATAGTCAGTCTTGTCAATTTTATACTTTTACAGTTAAAAATTAGTCAGAAAATGTGTCAAACTTTCGTTGAGAAGTAAATTTAAAAACGACCAAGAAGTATATATCCGAAGGTTGCGTTAACATAAGTTATTTATCGCTGTTATAATTTTACAAATCATATTGTCTGTCCTACACATCTAGAGAACAATTAAGTCTAGGTCCAACCCAGCTCGTCTATATGTAAAAAAAAAATGCAAGCCTGATCTCCGGCCGGCATGAGTCTGCTAAAAAAATATTAAACCGGGGTTAATTACAATGTAACTGTCCAGTGCTGATCTCTACACTGTAAAAGTTACATTTCTATATTTATGTTGCCAAACTATTATTGGTTGGTGATGCATATTTATATTTATTCTCATTATACAGATAATCATTGAAAATAGCTTTTTATTCATAACTACAAGATCTAAATTATTTTATGTGCAAACACCAGCAATGCTTTTTTTTTTGTAAGTTAAAGCATGACAATGCCTTCTAGACTACCATATTTTACTCAAATCCATGATGAATCTTACTTGCTGGACAGAAAATTAAGGATTTTTGTCTAAACTGCTTAGAAAGTTGCCGAAGAAGACACTTGTGGGCAGGGCTGGCAAGTTTCTGACGGGGTGGTTTAAACCGGTGGTTATAACCGGCATGGCAGAAACTAGTTTATGCCAGTAAGTGGCAAAAACTGGCAGAAACTAAGAACTTTAACCTGTAATGATTCATAATTCACATTTGTATTTAATGTATAAAGAATTTAGTTAAAATAAAGATTATGAATGTTATTTAAAGTAGCTAAAAGTTTTAAAAGGATCATATAAGTCCATAATAGCATAAGATAACATATATACTTCTGAGAAAGGAGTTTATTTTGCTAAGGGGTTATTATATATGGCACAAAATTTACATGAATATCAAAAAGCAATTTTCTTTCTCTTTCATTATGCTCAAATGTCAACTTTGATCCCATATTATATACTTAGGATGAATTGAATAAGCTAGCACTGCATTAAATGAGATTTGAATCTTGCATTTGTGTGTTTCCATAATATTTCCATCATTGAGTAAAGTTAAGCAAATTTTATGAGCAGTTGCAATAGAACACTCATGTTTTTTAGTTTTATCTAAAGCAACAGCAATGGATTTTAACATTTGTAACAAGTATTTAACTCTTTATAAATCATGATATTTATTTATAATTTTAACAACTGCTATGTCCTTAATATCATTTTCATGATTTTCAATTATCAAATAATATGGATCATTCTTCTTGAAAGATTCAAAACTTTGTATTTAAAATATTTTCTAATTCTTAATACTAATTAATACATTTTTTAAATTAAAACTATTCACAATATTTTATTTATTATTTATCCCAAATAAATTATATATTAGCATTTTAATGTCACTAAAAAAATCTGAGATTATGTCATAAAATGAGTTTATGCCAGTTTCTGCCAGTTATAACCACCTTTTGCCACTGGCACGGCAGAAACCATTTTCTGCCGGCAAAAACCCAGCCCTGCTTGTGGGCTAATTCTATTCCTATGGAAATGTTATTTTCTAAACTCATTTGCATTAATTTTTTTTTTTTTTTTTTTTTTTTTTTTTTAACGTTGGATAGCTGAAGTCTTGCTCAACATCCTTTTAAACATTGCTCCTTTTTAAATTTTTTTATTTTGATCACGGGTATTTTTTATAAAGTTACTTTCCCTTTCAGAATCAGTTTTGCGAGTGAAAGTAACTTTATAAAAAAGACTGGAACCAAAATCAAAAAAGTATAAAAAGAACGATGTAGAGAAGGACCGCAGAAATCCAATGCAAAAATAAATTATTTAATAAAATATGCTTTTTTAAAAAAAGTACTAACCGACTTCAAAAAAAGCACTAAAAAGAATTAAATAATTATTTAAAATTCTCTAATGATAAAATGTTATGGAATAACTAAAAATCTGAAATCATGTGTCGGCATAAAAATGATAAATTTAATATGTATAATTTAATATCCAACAAACATGGATTTTCGAGAGAATATTTTTTACAAAAGATGAATTTTCAGATTTATCATTTAATATACGGATATATACATTTAAAAAGTAATCAATTACTTTTTGAAGTTCGGTGCAAAACTACTTCTATTGATAACAATTAAGCAGCGAATTTCCTGAAGAAATATATTATTTTTTCCGACTTTGTATCATCTTTTCCACCATTAAAATTGTTTTGCACCGAACTTTTATACGACTACACTGTAAAAAATATGACTATTTTGCTCTATCGTCATTCCCCTGCTTTTATAGAATATCACTTTTGGCCAATGAGAATGCTCCGTGATAGCCTGAAGTAGTCATTTTCTATAAAAGCGGTGGAGTGACGATGCAGCAAAATAGTCATATTTTTTACTGTGTAGGATGCTTTAAAGAAATTCTGTGGCATCAGGAACAGAACAATGGCAGAAATCGAGGAAATAACTCAGTCTGGTTATTTTCCAGGTGAAATACCAGCATTTCTTTATAGAAAAATAAATATAGTTCAAAAGCACGAAATTCGGTCTTATTGAATGATAGATTTTCTCTAAAAATATACTGGTTCCGAAGAAATTCTGGCTCATGAAATTCAAGAACCCGTACGAACCCTGCTGCAGGTATTATTGCATTAAGTTAACATGGTGCAGTTATCAAAGAAAAATAAACAAGCAATGGATAGACTAACAAAACAAGCTGTACGCGTGAGAAAGAAGCGTTTACTGGAATCAAATAGGGATAAAAGGTTGCGTCTTCAAAAAAGAAGACAGAAATGTGCTATTAAATGTACACTGTAAAAAATATGACTATTTTGCTGTATCGTCACTCCACCGCTTTTATAGAAAACGACTACTTCAGGCTATCATGGAGCATTCTCATTGGCAAAAGAGTGATATTCTATAAAAGCGGCGGATAGACGATGCAGCAAAATAGTCATATTTTTTACAGTGTAAATCAAAAACTGTCGGCCTACTTCCTTTGGTATCGGTATGAGCCTTCTTGTTTGGTGGATAACAGAACTTGACCGGGATCCAAATAGATTTCGCGCTGTTATCGAAATCAGAAACTGCTCATCATTTCTGTAATCGCTCCATCAAAAACCTGCATTTTTTTTCTAAATATTTGCTATTTTAAGTAGGCACTCTATTTAAAATCTGCAGCTGCATCATCACTCCAACGCTTTTATATAAAACAGTTTATTATGTATGGAGCATTTTTTATTGGTCGGAGTAGAGATATTCTATACAAACACTGGAGTGATTATACGGCTATAGCTGTAGATTTATCCCACACTGTAAAAACTTTTACCCTTTTTCTGCATCGTCACTTCATTGCTTTTATAGGAAATGGTTATTTCGCTGTATGACAGAGCATTCTTCTTGGTCAAAACAGAGATATTCTATAAAAGCGATAGAGTGACGATACAGCAATAAATTTTCTCATTGCTCAAACTTCTTTAGCAAACTTTGCAAAGCCTATCAGGATCCCGACTTTTTTCAGTCCAGATTTTGCATGTTGTAGAGAAAATATCTTATATCTGTATATGAGTAATTTCCTGAAAAATGAACGCTTTTAATTGGATGATTGCTTCTAACACAATTTGAATTTTTAAAGTTTTTATTTTAAAAAAAGTTCTAATCATCAAAATTTAATGAAATTAAAATGGGACCACATGGGTATCTTATGCTTTCAAACAAAAAAAGAATTATCAAAATCGGTTCATATTTAAAGAAGTTATGAGTGAACAACAAATACATACAGGTCGAAATCATAACTTCCTCTTTGAAGTCGGTTAAAAATGTCAAAATACAAATGAGATGTTAGAAAATAACCTCCTCATAGCAATAACTGCTTGTGAGTGTGTTTGCTGGCAGGGACAGGAGCCTTAACCTTTAACTGATGATACACAGCTTCACAGACTCTGCGACTCCCAGCTATATACTTCCATTCATTAAAAGTGTAAATATTACTTGCTCGTATCATACCTTCTTCTAGCAGCAGCAGCATACCAAGATCACACACAAAGCAAAAATTCTGCGACTTGATTTTAAACTTATCATTTGTTACATTGGGATCTGTCAGACTACATCACAGCAGTTGTATCATTATTTGAAACTGTAGTACAAAACTCGTCATTATTTTTACTTAATTTTTTCTTCCCTTTATTTAAGTGGTTTTATTTGTGTTATGATGTTGTTGCAAACTTGAAACCGTTCTATTTTCCTCAACTAGAAGGAAATAGAAGATATTACGATTAACTAGCAGGGGTCTGTCCAGGTTTCCCCCCCCCCCCCCCAGAGTCCTATTTTTGGGAATTATATTTATTTTTGTGAATTATTTCTATTTTTGTGAAAAAAGTAAATTCAGAAAATATTAGTTAATCCATTTCAGTAAAGGGCAAAATTAGCACTAGCCACCAGGCCAGTAAATGAGAAAAAGTGGCTAGTGAAAATTTAACAATCAGCGGCCACCTCCCGGCCACTTTTTCATAAAGTGAGAATAAAATTTTCTTGCATTTCATCAAGGATTCTACTTTTTTTTTTGTTCTAATATATTTATATTAACATATTTATTTGGGCTATTTAGTTTTAGATTTATGCTTATAAAATTTTTACTGTTTATTATTTTTAAATAAAAAAGTGGCCACTAGTTTAAAGAAAGTGGCCACTTAAAAAACTAGTCCTACCGGCCAGTGGCCGCTAATGAAATTTCCCAATTTTGCCCTATACGATTTCAGCCCAGTCTTCGAAATTGGGTCATGTTTTAATTTTTTAGAAATATTTAGGCAGATGATCTAATTTACTAATAAATAGAGAGATTTCTTGTTCCATTCTTTTGCAATTACATTATAATAAACAATCGACAAACAGAATGTTTAGATTAATGTAACTAGTAATGAAATTATAAACTAAGAAAAGCGTGTATGGTTAACAGTTAGTCCCACATAGCAATTTAATATGAAAATGATTTTATTATTTATTAATTTTCAATAGAACTTCTTTCGTGTGTAACTTTTGTTAAGAAATAAAGAACCAAATGTAAATGTTGAAAGAATAAAACAAATTTTAAATAAAAGCGCTAACTATAGTTCTGTACAAAAAAAACCACATGGAAATGTATCCCAAAGAAAAACACTCAAATATTTGATTTAAAAAAAAACCCATTGAAGTCAAATTGTTTTGTCTTGTTTCTAAGAAGTTTTTTTACAAACAGGACAAAACAAAAAATTGGTTTTCGCGTATCAGCATCTTGACAGATTCCCTTAAAATAATTAGAAATTTTATAACAGCCTTTAGCATCTGACAATCTTATTTTTTTCACTTAATAATCAGAATTTCGAGAATTTCCTCCCGTGGAGGGATGTCCATGTTTCATATTGATGGAAATAAAAGAAATGAGCACATACAGTAGAAACAAAAATATAAGGAAAATCAGAGAAAACTCAAAAAACAAGTAAAGCCCACGAAGCACGTTTCATGCACGAAGCGAACACAGCAAAATAAAAGCAGGTGTTGCCAAATTAGGAAGCGAAATCATAAAAAGATACAATTGCCACACCTACTATGCTGCTGATGTCATGTATCAGCCAATCGGCGAATATTACATCATTCAAAATAAAAATAATGTGGAGAAAGAGTGGAAAGCAAGATAGCAATAAACTAAAGAGGCTGTAGTTTGTTTACGTTGAGATAAATGATACAATGAACACAAAAATCAAGCTTTTTGCAAAAATTTACACTTATTACGCTGTTTTTTTTTTTTTTTTTTTGTGAAAGGGCCATTTTTCTGAAATATAACTTTGTGAAGAGTCCGTTTTTCTTAAATTTATTTTTGTGAAGAGTCCGTTTTTCATAAATTTGTTTTTGTGAAGAGTCCGTTTTATTGTCATCGAATTTTGTGAAGGGTCCGTTAACGGACTCAATTTTTGCCCTGAACAGACCCTTGACAAGTCAAATCAAAATCAAAAATATTTTTATATTAAAAATTCTGACGATTCAGAACTTTCCAATGGTGAAAACATAAATATTTCTTTTCTGATTGAGCTCAACATAATTTTTACTATGGACAGACAGTTTAGAGAAAAACAGCTTATAAGTGTTTTTCATTCCAAAGGCCAGAATACATAATGTATTCCTGGTAGCAACAAGTTAGAGACACAACATGGGCATCACAGATTTTTTTTTATATTTTATAGATTCTTTTATAAATAAATGTATTTATAAAATAAATGTATTTATTTTACTTCATGTTACGTTTAGATCTTTATTACTTAATACGAAAAGTTAAGATTATTATTACCGTATTTTCGGGAGTATAGCCCGCACCCCTAAATCGAGCAGTGCAGTAAAAAAGTTCGTGTATAACCCGCAGAGATGCATCGGTGTATAGTCCGCGGGCTATACACCGTTTACGAACGTATATTTCGATCAGGATTCGAAATTAGAAGCCATTAGTCATAATTTTTAACACAAATTTACCAAATTTTTTCGTGATGCATAATATCTACAGTAATTTGGCTAAAAAATTAAGATTATCAGTACCTTAATTTTCGGAAGAAACGGCGTGACGTTTACATGTTTTAAGGTAAAATTTTAAGCGATGTGGCGTTTACGCGCATTTTTTTTTTCAAACAAGCGTGATATTTTTTCTTAATTTTTCCGAAAATAAAAAAAAAAAAAAAAAAATCGGTGATAAATTCAAAATTTCGGACATAAAATGTATACTTATCTAAGGTCATTGGTTCACAAAAAGATCAAATCCTCGGAATCGGTCTGAAATGCACCAACTCCGATAAGGAACGATTCCTCGTACTCTATCTGAAATGAAATGAATTCGGAAAAGTTCGATTCCTCGAACTCATTTCGAAATGAAACAACTCTGTAAAGGAATGATTCCTCGGAATCGTTTCGAAAAATAACCGACTGCTCTGGATCGTTCCGAAATGACATAAACCACACACTTTTTTTGTTCTTTGCAACAGGGTAGGGTATCAACTCCTAAAAGATACGATTCCAATGGACTCTATCTGAAATGAAACGACTTCGGAAAAGTTCGATTCCTTGATCTCGTTTCGAAATGAATATACTCTGTAAAGAAACGATTTCTCGGAATAGTTTTTCAAAAAAGACCGACTGCTCTGAATCGTTCCGAAATCACATAAATCATGCACTTTTTTTTGTTCTTTGAAACAGGGTAGGGTGCCAACTCCGAAAATAAACGATTCCTTGGACTCTATCTGAAATGAAACGACTCCGGAAAATTCGATTCCTTGAACTCGTTCTGAAATGAAACGACTCTGTAAAGGAACGATTCCTTGGAATCGTTTTGGAAAGAATGACTGCTCTGAATCGTTTAGAAATGACATAAATCACACACTTTTTTTTTGTTCTTTGCAACTGGATAGGGTAGATTAATTTTTTTGAAAAATAAACTAAATCTTAAATGATCTTAAATTCAGAATCGTCAAGGTTGGAAGGGTCCCTGATTTTGGATTTTGTACTCTACAAACACAATGGGGTGCTGCAGCACCGATTCACTAGCAAATTATTTTCTGATATTTGATTTATAGATTTTTTTTTTTTAAGGTCTCGCATATAAGTTGACCCTCCACTTTGAAGTTCTTTTTCTTGTCAAAAATTTCACGACTTATATGAGAGTATATACGGTAGCTATTATAGATCTATCGGTGCAATACTTGGCGATAGTTGCGACAGTTCTTCCAAACCCAGAAATAACTGTACTTAAGCAGTAAAAAAAAAGCCTTTACAAACATGGGAGAACTCTCTAAATTTCGCGGCATGGCAAAAAAAAATTTACAAATTTTGATGTTTTTTTCAAAATTTTTGAGGTTTAAAAGTTGTAGAAAAAATATCACGATTTCTAATTTTTAAAAAAAATCTTTGTATAACCCGCAACGGCTTTTTGGAAGGTTTTTTTCTTGTATAAGCCGCGGACTATACACCCGAAAATACGGTAATATAAATTTATAAAATGCTTAAAAATGCTACAGATAAGTGATTGATTAATTAACACTTCAACAGTGTAAAAATACCTTAAGTGCAGATTATTTTTTTAACCCTAAAGTATCTGTTGCAGACACCTTGAGAATTTTACGCTACTGGAAATGCATTTGAAAGATATATGCTGACTGCAGCAATGTATACTTTGATTTTTGCACAATCGTACCGTAAACATTATTTTTGTAAAATAAATAAATCTACTGCTTTTCAAATTTGACACTTTGTTGCAAAGGTAATTTGTGAAAATTTTTGCACATGATTAATTTCTATATTTAATTAGCAAAATTAACAAACTACCATTTATTTTTTTGGGAAAAAAAAAGTAATTTTTTCTGTATTGTAGTTAAATAATGAAAATAAAATGTTTTTCTCATGCAATTTAATTCACATGTTCTTAAAAGAAGAACAAGGACCTTGTTAGGACAAAATTTAAGTAAATTCAACCATTTAAGTTATGTTTATTATTATTATTAATCTTATCCGAGTGATCTGTGAGACTGCATCACATCAAATATTTGACAAATTTCAGTTACATCAGTTAACCTTTTCACCTTTTGCCCCGAGATAACTCGGAGTAAAAGCAGGGGTCTCGCTAAAGGAGGGGGGACAGGGGGAAGCCTCCCCCCCCAAACGTTTGCACATGCTATTACAGTTGGCAAATTTACAAACGGAACTGGTAAATTAGTTTAAAACTTTAATAAAAAACCATAATGCACTTTCTATTTCTGATAGATTTGAGGAAAGTTACTAATATAATTAGAAATATTATAAAGATTTTTACAAACAAAAACTATATTACATTTTCTAATAGTGATAACCTGGTAAAATTATAAAACTAATTGGCAAACGCCGAGAACTAAATATTTATGTTTTCATTTCACTGAGTTGGCAAATGCTGAATTTTGACTTGGCAATTTAAGGCTTTCTCCCCTACCAATATAAAGTCTTTGCGAGAGCCCTTGGTAAAAGCACTATTTCCGTATGCCTGTTGCCAGTGAAATAGTTAAAGGTTAAGGGAACTTGAAAACAGTCATTCCGTAATGTTAACCTACAGGCAGATAATTTTCGAATTTCTCACTTTAATTTGAATATTTTAAAATGATTTCTTTTGTATAAGATAGCTAAGCTAAGGACAACTTTTAATGTGGTTATTTTTTACTTTTTTGGTTGCAGAGTTTTTTTTTTTTTTAATAAAGATACTGTTACAACAACTTGCCAATAGATTTAACATTACAGAGCGTACGTTTTCAAGTTAGTGAAGAGTTCCCTTAATCAAATGTTTACAAATTTACATTCAATTAAAGAGGATACATATTTAAAAGAAAAAAAAAAACAAATCAGTTTCAAAGTTTTCAAAAGATTCTCAACATAACATACATGCTTCTTGTGTTAAAATATTATGAGTTGTCTTCATATTAGATTGCAAAATGCCCACAAATAAATGGGTTATATTGTAGAAGAAGAAAAAAAGTGCTCCAGAGATTCTAGGAAATACAGTAACAGATGTCTTATTGGTTACAAAATATGTGATTACTTATTATCTAAAATAATTATCAAAATATGTTCTTTAGTGTTATGTTTAGTGTTATGATATGTTTGAGGCTAGATCTAATGTAATGCAATTTTTTTAACATGTTATCTTTATTTTGAAGTTTAAATAAAAAAGTTAAAAATTTCGGTACTACAGTAGACTCCCTTAAATCCGCAAACCAGAAATCCGCAACTCTCTAAAATCCGCACATATTTTATGGATGTAAACAATGAAACTTTCAATTCAGATATTAGGACAAAATTTTATTTTTTTAGTTTTGTATCAATTCCATATTGTTTTTAATTTATAATTTTCTTACTAATACTCTATTCTTGTTTTTTTTTTTCATGAAGGAAGAATAATTTTTTTCGGAAAATATTCAAGATATTTCTGATATTACCGGTAATCAGAAGCTTCTTACAAATATATTTATGCATTAATCAAGATTTTTTGGTTATTAAGCCTGGCCAAACTTGGAAAAAAAATCCTTATTTTATGATTTTGATATAAATTAGTAGTATGAGACAAGTTTTGTTGAATAATTTTGGAAAAATAAATTTAATCTTTATAATGAATATTTAATCATACACTGTTGATTAGTAACTTGACCTTTGCTATTAGTACTTTAAACATTTTAAAAATTGTCTAAATTTTTATTATTTTAGTTTATTACATATTTTAATATTTTATTATATTGTAAGCATTCATTATAGTTCCTATTTCACTATTAATTGCATTCAAATTACTGTTTAAAATATGTAAACAATGCAATGACCAGAAATCCGCAAAATTCTAAAATCCGCACAACCTCTGGTCCCAAGCTGTGCGGATTTGAGGGAGTCTACTGTACTTGCTTATTTTGTCAACCGAAGAAAATTTCACCAAACTATAGGATTAAATGCCAATAATGGGTGATTGTCTATGTCACATTCAGTGACTTTGTTTGTTTGTTTGGTACTACTCTGTTATCCCGTCGACTGATTTCGACAAATTATATAAATCGCCAAGCTAATAGCCAAATTATACATATTGTAGTAATTTTTATTTTAAATTTAAAAAAAAAAAACAAATAATTAGTAGAATATTAATAAAAATACAAAGTTTAAATAAAAAGTCAAAATAAAAATCACTTAATGACATCTTAAACAGGTGTATCATATTTAATGTCATTGAATTGACATTCACGATCATCCTTTATTGGCATTTAATCTTATAATTTGGTGATAATATTTTGGTCGATGGGATGACAGAGTAGTATCGTTTGTTTGTATTTATGTCGGCCAATTATCTACACTGTGGGATATAGGCCTTCTGTTGGGGTCTTTCTGAGGGACCCTAACCTGTATTTACGCAAGGAAGCCCAAGGCTCGAAGAAAACCATGAAAAACTCCGAATGGTTAGTTTGTTTAAAACATCATTAGGTGATTTTTAATTGCACTTTTTAATTGTATTTTTATTAATATGTTACAAATTTATTTGTTCTTTCGTTGTTGAAACTAAAAATTATGTCAACATGCATAATTTAGTTAATGGTTTGGCGATTTTTACAAACTGACCAAATGGGTCAACAAAATAACTAAGTAGTACCGAAATTTCTGGAATTTTTTTTTAAAATCTTTTAAAAAATACGTTAAATGCGGGGCTGTGAGGTCGGTAGGAAAAATAGCCAACTCTAATTCTGGAAATTTTAATGACTTCAACTCCAGGTTGACTAATGTAGTAGCGTTGCTGTCAGTTAAAATTAAAAAGGAGTAAAAGTAAAATAAGACAAAAATTTGACTATTCCAGTATTAATTCATATTATTACAGCTTTGAAAGAAAAAAAGAATGCTTTCTGTTTTACTAATTTTTCAATTTCATGTCCCACAAACAATGAAAATATCCAACTATCAAAATCTAAAACAGAAATTTTACTATTTCTGATCCATGGACTTGAAAAGTGGAAATAGCTACAATTTTTATAGTAATTTGTGTCTTCCAAAGCAGAAAAATTTCAATAGAAAGAAAAATAAAATAAAATAAAAGATGAAAATTCTACTAGATCAGAAATAATTGGGATCTACTAGCTTTTAATTAAAAATAGTGTTCATCTACAACGTATGCTGGGCAGTATATTGGGAATATCTAACATATAGTAGTCCAATATAATCCAAAAATATCAATAATAATTCCTTTCATCGATTTAAAATTACATATAATTGGTTTAATTTCATCTCAAATTGTCTAACAAAAAAAGTCGGAGTCAGAATCAGCTTGTTCATTAGACCCCAACTCTGCAGCCCTGGTTAAATGTAACACTTTTTTTTTTTTTTTTTTTCGTACAGCATCACAGCATCGAACTTTTATTTTATGATAGTGAAACTGTATTTTTATAAGGTACTAAAAATCTATTTAAATTTCCCCAATAGGTTATAGTGAGATTTAGCAAACATGGAGGATTAGTGAAGTCTTTTAAAGGTATATAAGAAATAATGAGTGAAATAACCATTGTGATATACAAGAAAAGTGCAAATCAAACAGTTTCTTAGCTTCTTTGTGTGCATAATTATGTCGGCAAGTATAAAATAAATAATAATGACAGCATTATTAGTGAGAAAAACTAGAAATTAACTAAGAAATAAATATCTGAATATTCATGCATGATGCTGCTTTTATTTTTTAGTAGATTCTAATATTTATTAAATATCTACAGATCATTTTTATTTAAGTGGCAATACGTGGATTTCCACAAAAATTGTGATGCAAAAACTGAGTTTTTAAAATTACCAGCATTTCCTTTTTATGCAAATATTTAAAAAAGATTTTTTTTTGCTTAAGTGGTTGTTAATCAGAACTGCATAAAAATATGCCTCAAGTTTCAAATGCCATTCATACGCTGAAATACTTTATTAAATAACTTTTTTAATTTTAATCAAATATATTTATATTCTTTATGACTTTATGTTGATAAGTAAGGCAAATATAAAATATATACCCTTAGGTAACACAGAAAACAAAGTTTAAAATATTACATACATTAGTATACATAGAAGATAACATCTTCTATATATTGAATAATTATTAACTTTATGCATATAAGTAAAATATTTAATATTAGATTTATTAAGAGGGAATTGTTATAGAATTATTAAGAGACACAATATTTGAAAATATACATGGAGGAAAAAAATATATATACACTGTTATTTGCAAGATGCATTATTATAGTCTTTATATAGTAACATAAAACTTGATCAGCAGAGAATTCTTTCTTATAAAATATAAACAAGCATTTTAGCTGACAAAATATCAATTAAAGCACAGGTGCTTATCAATATTTTCTGTTTAAAAATGATACAAATTGGATAGAAATCATGTGATTGCTTTTAATAATAAAGTTTATTGATACTAGATGGAAAATTTGAATTTAAAGAAAAAATGCTTTAATATAAATTATAGCCTTAATTATTTTTCATAAATTTACATAGGACTAATATAATAATAATTCTATAATCAATTTTTGAATTTATCATAATTGAGAACAGATTTGCAGAATGGTTTCCAAATGTAAACACATGTCTTTTCTAACACCTGTCAAAGGGTATTCAAAAGAGATTTTCTTTTTTTTTTTTTTTTTTCAAATAACAAGTAATTTTTTAAAAAATTAATCTATTTTTGCTATACATAAATAAGTAGAATAAATACATACAGTGTCTGAAGTTCCATAAACAAAACAAGGAGTAGATGGGAAGTTATAACATCCACTGAAGAGGCTACTATAACGGTTTGAATCATGTAAACAATGTAAATCACACAGGTAGGCACTATAATAATAAATAGTTATGAGATTACACTTAAAACAGACGCCATTTAAATCTGAAAGTTTGATTAGGATTTAAGAATTATATCAATTCTAACAGCCTACGCAAAGTTTAAATTCCCCATACAGGGCATTTAAATGCAAGTTTTCACATTCGGCTGTCACATGTAGTTTGACAGATCATGTAAACACCGGTACCACATGCTACCATAAAGAACATAGAATGTTAACATTTGTGTAACGCGATTATAAATCCCAGATAGATCGAACCCTAGCGAAACGCAGCCGAAAGTTACCAGAATACGAGAAGTACTTAGTATTTCGACAGGACAATGAACACATAAGCTAACTAATGATTTAAATGCGGGATTTCGGATTCCCCGCGGATTAAATACATAACTAATAGCTACTTACGGAGGTCTGGATGTTTCAGATGTTGATTTCTGCAATTTTCTAATTATTTTAAGGCTTGAATTTCTCAAAAAGCTAAAAAAGATTCGTCTTTGTCCTGAGACCGGCGTTTGCAGGGTAAAATGGAGTAGTACTGTGAGGAGTGGAATGAAGCCTGCAGGAAGCAGCGCATGAGGTTTGTGACGTCACACCATCTTTGTTAACAATAATACACATCAGGACTAAAATCTAAAAGATGATGACTGCTGTATCTACGTTTGTGGTTGCTTACTACGCGGCTCGAGCTTTTAGTATTTCTTTGGATTGTAATATCTTGTTCGTTAATGGCGGATAAAGTATGTTACCTGTCTTAAACATGGATAAATTAAGTTTCGCAAACTTTAAAGGGAAAACTTTTTCCCACAAGGTGTTTGTTCCGGGTCAGGTAATTTTCATTAAAAAGCGCACCTCTGACACCCCCCGTGTTTATGTCATGAAATGATTTATGGAGATCATTTCTATGAGGGATTTGATGTTTTTAAAGACAATTTCTTTTCAAATAGTCAATTTTTGATTATTAATAAATAAATTGTGTAAATAAATTAATGATTGAGGGAAATTTAATAATGAAAATTGTAATAATAATAAATAAAGCAAATGAAAAATAATTGTGATTTAAAGTTGTAATTAGTTTAACTGGTACTATTTTAAAGACAATATTTACTCTTTTTTATTTTCTTGCTTTTTTCTTTATTTATTTTCTAAAAAATATTTTTTTATGCTTAATCTCTGATTTTACTTAAATTTTTTTATTAAGTTTTAAAAAGCAATAAAATATGTATCTGTATCACTTTAAGCTTTAAAGAACTTAATAAATGATCCCGAAATTATGAAAAATTAGCGCAAATGACTGCTGTAAAGATAATTGAAAAATTTGATTGGAGTACTAAAATTATTGTTCTTTACATCTATTTATTCAAAGTAAGAAGATCATATCCCGAAATCGAACTTTTATTCTAGAACTCCAACTGTATTAGTTTCCCTTTATTTTTATTTATTTTTTTTTTTTTTTTTATTCTGAAAGCTTCAAAAGCATTTAAGTGGTATATTTAAATTTTGTTAACATGCTTGGAAAAAAAAGAAAGAGAGAAAAAGAAAGAAAGAAAGCAAAGGGGAAAAAAAATAAAAGATAATTTTTTGAAATGTGCTGCCATCTATTATCTTAAAATCAAATAAATAAAGGTACATTTCGTGCTTTTATAACGCTTTATACAAACGGAAATTCACCGATTGATTTTGCATTGTTTTTATAATTTTTTTAATATGTATAAGTAGAATATTAAATTATTTTCTTTAATATATTTGGTATAATATATTTAAAAAATATCGTTTAAATAACTTTTATTATTAAATTTGTTTTTATATAAATCGTTATTGACGATGGCGAGAAATGCATTTCACAATTTCATTAAAATTTAATTTTTCTAATGAGGCCTGCGCAGAAAGTGTTAATCAAAAACGATCGAAAATAGTACAATTAACTGGATTAATGCATGTAATACTTAAACATTTTCTTAATTACATATAATCATATTGCGTAAACTAAAACAATTAAAAAAAATAAATTTCCTCAGTTATTTTAATGTTATCGAAGTTAAAATCGTTGTCATTTGTAATAGTTTATTCTTTTCTTAAATTAATAAATTCCGGTAAAAAACTGCATTTATAATGTAATAGATATCTGTTCTCCCCCTCTAAGTAAAACATTAATATGCAATTTAGTTTAAATAGCACATACTTTTCTTTTAGATATTTTGATTTTTTTTTCTCCCAAATTTAGCTAGAAATTTTTTTAATTATAATTCAATAGAATTCTGCTTTTCTCTGAAAATTTATTTAAATGATCTTAATAAATTATTGTTAATCTTGAATAGTAAAATTTTGATTTACTTTAAAATCGTTTCATTTTTATAAACAGTCTAGAAATAAAATGAAATGAAATAAAGAATATTTTAAAAGCAAGTTTTAATTATTAATTTTATAATAATCATTTATTTATAATATATGTTAACACTAATATAACAAATGTTATATTACAAAAATAAAAATAAAAATAAAAAAAATCTTGTTCTCACACATAAAGACTAGTTCTCACTTTTGAATTAGATTACATTTTATCACTTATGAAAATCGTCCCTTTAATTTTTATGATATTTAGTAGAATAATTTATTTTTTCAATTGCTATTTCCAGAGGGCGCTGTTATTCCTTTTAAATTTTCAGGTCATTGCTTTGGATGGAAATACTAAAAAAATAAAGTCTATGGTGTCTGAGTTGTGTGTCCACGCCATGGGCCAGTTTTCTTTCATTGAGTGATGGATTCAGGGGGTGGCCTGGAGTTTTGTTTCCCCTACCGGAATATCAAAAAATCCCTCCCGAAGGAAAAAAACCTGAATTCATCTCTGCTTTCACCAGATTCAGGCCGAAACAGGACATTATTTTTTACAGGCCATGGGATATTTTCCAGTGAAGATAATGATGTGATTCTGTACATTAGTTTGCGGAAGTTTTAGAAAATAACTTTAGTTTAATATATTAAAATAAACATATTCTTTTTAATTCTATTTTTTTTTCTTTTTTTAAAATGAAGCTTTATTTTAATTACGATTTTTATAACTATCTTTTTTTCTCTCTCTTCATAAATTATATTAAATGTTTTACTGTTCATTTTTAGGGTTGAATTAGATTTGGGTGGGGACAGTGTTGAATTCTGGGGGGATGGGACTTTTCCCCCTTCCGGAAGATTTCAGATTTTGAGTTTTTAATGGTCAAAAAGTCCCCCACTCCGGAGTCACAGAAATCCCTCCCGGGGAAAAATATCTAAATTCAAGATAGGGTGGAGCGAGGCCGATATCCAGTGTTGAATCTAAACTCTTTTCTCCGGGAGGGACTTCAGTAGCTCCGGGGGGAATTGTATTTTTTTACCCTTGAAAACTTAAAATTTCAAATTTTCCGGGGGGGGGATGTCATCCCCGAGCCATCTTCTGAATTCAACACTGTTGATGTCAACAAAAGAGGGAGGCCTGTTTTTGTTACTGCTCAATATCGGCTGATTGTCATCAGTTATCATATTGCCATTTGGTCAAGGTGGTTTGAAAATCAATGGTATGCCGCGACTTATTCTTTCATTGCATGCGCCTGGCAAAGAATTCTTTCTTTTCAAACTGTTGGGTGGAATTTTTTTTTAATATATATATATATATACAGTCGAGTCTCTCTATAACGAAACTCCATACATCGAATTTCTCTATATAACGAATTTTTGGTAGGAACGGTCCCCTTTTCGCACGATTACATTAAAAACAGTCTCTATAACGAAATATCTATCTCCATATAACGAATTTTTTCATAAATTGATCTTAATTTATTCAGTTTTAAAAAAGCTTCGAAATCATATGGAATCAATTTTCCACCACTTATTTTTGATTTATCGTTCAGTGCTGAGTTTTTTTTTTTTTTTTTTTTTTTTTTTTTTTTTAAATATTAATTCTCTCCATTCTTTAAATCCAACGAGTTTATCCCACCTCCCACACACCTTTCAACATCCTTCTCAAAACAGAGTTAACTGGATTGTTACACGTATAAGAAAGGAATCAATGAGATACACATAAGAGAGGCTTTCAAATGGAGGAAAGTGTTAAATACAATTTTTTATTCCTTGCTAAAATTTGAGCTTTTTTTTTTTTTTTTTTTGAGAGCGTAACAATTTTAAAATCAAAACAACAAAAAAAATTACAGGTTTCTTCGCTTGAAATTAATGCAAGTCTTCCTCATTTGATTTTCATTAAGCTTTCAAATAAATGTCTGTTCTCTTTTTTGAAACTGCTTAAATAATTAAGAAATAAAATGTTAGGTTAATATTTACTTTTAAACATTTCAAATTTTTAATTAAAAAGATCAAAAATAATATTTGTTCAAAATTTACACATTAAATACGATTTTTAACATCATTCTCCATACATCGAATTTCTCTATATAACGAATTTTTTACTGGAACGATGGATTTCGTTATATAGAGACTCGACTGTATATCATTGAAAATAATAGTGATATTTTCCATTTGTTACCTGAACAGAATCTTTACAATTTTTTTTTTTTTAATATATATATATATATAACTCAAGATCGATGCTTTTTTTTTAACATTATACTTTTTTTTACAAATTATTAAATGATTTTGTGAAATAAAATGATTTAATAGGGGGGAAAATGCAATCTTTATGGGAAATCTTGAAAAAAATTATTTAAAAAAAACTGAAATTTAAAACTACATTTATTTTACAATTTTAAACTTTTTGAAAAGATTTTTTTATTACAAGATTTTTTTACAAGTTAACAAGTGTCGCGATAACTATAAGTACTAGATTTCCGAAAAGTTAATTGCCGTATATACTCGTGCATAAATCAAGGAATTTCAGACAGTTTTCGTCAAGCAAATTAGGGACAGTGTTGATTTCAGGGGGTGGCTCAGGGGAGGACATTTCTCTCCCCCCTGGGCAATAGAGCCCTCCCCCTTCCAAAAACTCTATAATGTCCTCCCCCGGAGTTACAGAAGTCCCTTCCGAACAAAAGTGTCTGAATTCAGTGGCGTAGTTTGGTTGGGTGACATCCTGGGCGGATATAAATGCTATCCCCCCCCCCAAAAAAAAAGAAAAAATCTGGCATACTTTTTTTTCAATTGCAATTCTACGTTATTACCAATAAAATTTCAACATTTGTTCGATAACTCTTTTAAGAATTTCATATTAACAAAGTAATAATATTTTCAATAGAAATTTTCCTAGAAATTTCATTTTATTTCAGAATTTTTTTGAAAATCTTGTAAGATTATATATGTACATTTTTGCAAACAAAGATTAAGCGTCACCCCTGAGAGGGTGACATCCGAGGCGTACTGCTCCCGCTAGCTACGCCAATGGTCAGTGGCGTAGTTTAATTGAGTGGCACCCGGAGCGGATATAAATGTTGTCCCCCTCCCCCCCAAAAAGAAAAAAAAATCTGGCATACTTTTTAATTGCAATTCTACGTTATTACAAATAAAATTTCAACATTTGTTCGATAACTTTTAATGATTTCATATTAACAAAGTCATAATATTTTCAATAAAAATTTTCCTGGAAATTTCATTTTATTTCAGAATTTTTTTGAAAATCTTATAAGATTATATATCTACATTTTTGCAAACAAAGATTAGGTGTGACATCCGGAGCAGACCGCTCTCTCCTACCTACGCCAATGTCTGAATTCAACATTGGCGAGATTGACTTTTAAACCAGTCAATGAAAAAAAGAAAAAAAAATCTCGGAATATTGCAAAATTTTGGTTTTTTATGTGTATGTGCAATAAAATAATACATAAAATATACAATAAGAATTTATCATTAAAAAAATTTCAATGATTTGTTTTGTTTACTTATTTTTCGCATTTGCAAGGGACATCTTTGGTTTGATTTTAGGCAAAATAGAAGTAAAAAGTTAGGTGGTCGATTTAAACGAGAAATTTGAAAGTGGGTTTTTTGCAGAACATTACTGAATTCTACTAGAGTTCGATCTAGCGTTCCGGGGGTGGAATTATACTTTTTGACCACTAAAAACACAAAATGTCAAATTTTCCGGAAGGGACTTTTCATTGCTCCTGCGAAAATACCCCCCCTCCCCCCCCGATCCACTCTCTGAAATCAACACTGCATTTACATTCGAAATAACTTACCCGGATTATGGGTTGAGTGGTGAGTCGCTCCTATGGTTTTTTTTATGCAAGGAGGTCAAAAATTAAATAAGGAATGGTATGGTCATTTGTTGTAATTACATAGAAATGTGATTGAAAAAATATGAAGGATGGGGGGGGGGGGGGTGACACCACTTACATCCGCCCCGGGTATCACCCATTCTAGCTACGCCACTGCTACTTCCTTCCCTTTCTCCAGCCGGGCTTAGATTTAATTGAATATGGCAAAGTATTTTGACTCGAAGAGTATTTTCTTGCGTCGCGTCGGGTAACATGGATTGCACTAGACACGGACGCGGACTCGATTTCTGTACAAATCTGCCGGCTCGGACGGGCTTGGGCTCATTTTTTTTAACTTGACATTTTTATTTATTTTCGTGCAAAAAAAAAAAAAAAAAAAAAAAAAAAAAAAAAAAAATACAAATAACTAAAAAAAATTACTTAATACATTTTAAATCATTTTAATGCTATTTTGGTCAGAATGAAGTAAAAACAAAAATGATATTTTTGTTCTATTCTCTATTATAATTCAGGAGCCCAGAAGCCAAGTGGTACAAGTGACAAAATTTAGATTTCGAGTAAATTGAGTTCAAAGTTAAACATCAATTGTAATTGAATGAATTGAGATATGAAACTTTTGCTTACTTCTTAGTGATCTTTGAACTCTTATTTCAATAACTGTTTTTTAAAAAAAGTGGAATACAATTTTTTTTATTTATAACTAAGCAATGTTTATCATCACTCGGCACTTGTACCCCTTGGCTTCCAAGGAGTAAAGAAAACTGCTTGAAAGCTAAGGGTACAAGTGCCGAAAGAACAAATTAAATGAAAAATTATGAAATAAAAAATAATATTTATGAAAAATTAAGAACAATGTTGATACAAATAAATAAAAGGACAAAAATGTTTTTTAAATATAAATTCTATAGAAAGAAAAAATATGAAATAAAAAATGAATTTACGATAAATTTATGAATAATGTTGATATAAATGAATGAAAGAAAAAAAATTTGTTCTAATATAAGCTTTAAAATTTTATTATAAGTTTTGAAACATTGGAATTTTATATTTTTTAACACTTTCCAACAAAGTTGAAAAGTGAATATGATTTTGCTTTTTCAGTCCGTCTGTCCGCACCCTAACTCTCTTAAATACATTCTGATTGTCCCGAAATTTTTTGGAATGCTTCACGTTTTCCTCACCACAAACCTTTTGCAAATGAAGTTTCTACCACGATTAGTTTATTTACAGGGACAATCAAAAGTTTTCCGTTACATTAGAGGTTATAGGAAAAATCGTTTCAAATGAATTTTAAAGATGTTACACGTTTTCACATATTAAAATTTATATGCATTTACGAATTGCACTAAAATAAATATTCTGTAAAATATGAATTAAAAAGAATATTTATTATTTATTTACAGGGGCACACAAAAGATTCACATTACCTAATGATAGAGAGAGAATTGTTGCGACATATTTTAATTATATTACAATTTTCATGAATAATAAAAATTGCTATACATCGCTGAGGCTTAATTTAAGTTATTTCGCGCATAATACGCAGTACTCAGCATTTACAGGGACACAAAAAGATTTCAAATAGTATATTATATCCGAAGTATTGCATATTATCAATGATGATTGATTGATGGACGAAATGCCTTTTTAATTATGATTTGCGCTTTTAAGTTTAACTAAATTTATACATATTATATGGCATGTATAAATGCTATAGTTCATATACAAGGCTACGCAAAAGATCTCGCAAAGTTTACTGAATATGAGAGCAATTTACTTAAAGAGTGCTTTTAAATAAGTCATGCATTTCCATGCTGAACTGCATTCAGCTTACTAAGAAATGCTTGTAAAATATAGATAAAATGATAAACAGGGTCACGCACAAAATTTCATACATGGTCATCTATGGATGATAATTTCTGGAAATGTGATTTCATTAGTCTTAAGAGTGTTTTAGTTTCAACTAAATTTTAGCTAAATACTGGCGTATAATAAAGGTTCAAGGTATATTACAGGATGAACGAAAGTATGCAATATGATTCCATCCATTAGTATAAACTGAACTGCTGAAAGAGAAATTTTAACCTGTTATGCGTTTTCTTGCTAAACTAAAATTTTCGATTATACAGTATATATCAACCGATAAATAAAGCATAGGGCTGTTTAAAAATATTAGAATACATATTTGGCTATGGACAGTAGCACTTTATTACCCCGGCCATTTTTAACATAGTGTCAAGTCCGTTACCAAATCGTCCCCTGAGAATAATAAAGTTCTACCTGTGTTTTTGAAAAAAAATTGACTTATCGATATAGGTAGGTTCTATTTGCATTTATGAAGGCATTTCTGCATCAAAATGATGTTATATATACTTTACATATAACCTTACAATCATAATATGACATTATTATTGTAATCCAGAAATACCTTCATAGATACAAGTTGAGCCTTTCTATATCGGTAAGTCAATTTTTTCATAAACACAGATAGAACCTTATTATTCTCAGGTGACGAAATGTCAAGTCTGTTACCTCACGGTTTTTTAATGATTATCATTTTTTTCACCATTCTACTTATATTTCTTATTGAACTAAGAAACAAATATGCAATTTCCTTAAAATTTAATAATTTAATATATATTGTAACTATAAGAAAAAAATTGTTGTATAATTTCTATGTGATCAAAATCTCGTGGCTAAAACTGTCTCTCATCTCAATTTAATTTAAGTATTATTGATAAATATCATGTTTTGAAATTTAGGGACATAAATCACTTTAAAGTAAGTTGATATTAGAAAATTTAATAAATTTAAAGCTGAGTATTTTCAGTAATTTTGAATGGTAACGAACTTGAAAATTTGCCTTACAAGCCAACTTTAAATAGCATTTACATATTATATCATAGGAAAAAATGCACAACCAATTTTTTTTTTAATGTACTTAAAACATTTACTTTAACACCTGTCTCCATTTTTAAAAGAAATTATTAAGTTTGAAAAATAAAAATAAAATTCTGAAGTGTAAGCAAATGGTGAAAATGGCCCACCCTAAATAGCGAATATTTTAAAAGATTTCAGGAGGTGTTGGAAAGTTTTTCATAATCTATGCTTAACGCATGATTTTTCTTACTTGTTAACAGTTAAAATGCATTTATTTGATGTATAGAAAAGCAAATGGCCTTGTATGTTGTTGGTCTCGTTTCTGCTATATAGACGTTAACGGATACAACTTCACTTATACCCCTTGGCCTCCACGCGTTTCACAGTTTCGGGAAAGAGGTTAAGTAACTGACCCCTAAAACGCAGTACAAAATTAAAAAATCATTCATAACTTTTTGCCTACAAATAAATAGACTTATTTCCAGATAGCCTGTGCACTTAACTCATTTTTTTTCAATTTTGTCACTTATACCCCTTGGCTTCTGGGCTCCTCAATTAAGGATAGACCGAAACCGAATTTCGGGGATCTTCTTATTTTCGGCTAAAAACGATAACGAAAATTTTCATAAAAGCTTAAGAGTAATTAAATTCTATGTATTAACCCCTTCGGGAGGAGCGACACGCATACGTGTCGCAAAAAGGCTTAAGGGTTTATCCCCACCAGTAAAATTTTATTGTAACATTTGACTTGTTTAATTGGAACATTTTCTCGATTTAATAAGTTGCGAATTTATGTTTTTAAAATCCGGTGACAAATCATTAAACATTTCGTAAAAGCCTCCCGTCGTGAAGGGGTTAAAGTGAATAATGCGTGCATAAATATATATATAAATACTAATTAATTACACGTATTTATTAAATATGCATAATTATTTACCAATTTTTTGCATAAGTGTTTGGCTATGGCTATTTGGTGATTTTTGGCAATAGTGATTTTTGTGCCATTTTCAATATTGTACCACCGAAAAGTGTATGAAGTTATAGATAGAATTAAACCAATTTTTTTGTGTAAGTGTTTGGCTATAGCTTGTAGGTCCTCCCTGAATTTGAAAAAATCCACCGGAAGTGGGGGCTGTAATAGCGATTTTTGTGCCATTTTATACTGTACCACCAAAAAGTATATAAATTTATGTACAGAATTGAACCAAAATTTTTGTATATGTTTTTGGCTATGACCAGCCGATCATCTTTGTATTTGGAAATATCCCGTAGGAAAAGAGGATTGTAATAACGCCTTTTTGAATCATTTTTTCTATTCTTCGTTGTTCTATTATCCATTGGCTCGTGCAGGGACGGGAACTCGCGTCTTGCCAAGCCAGCTATTTGCAAAAATCTGATAATCATCATATCATATTATAAAGCAGAAGTTCTGAAACTTCCAAACGAGTGTTTTCAAAAACTACCCGATGGATTTTTTTGCCGATTGTATCATTCGATAGGAAATATTTTTCCGAATGTTTATGATTCAAATTTACAGGGATAGCTCTGATTTTTCGTAGTAAATTTCGTATTTTTCGGTTATTTTTGACAAAAGGGTTGCCAGTAGCTGTTTTTGGCGAAAATTATAATTGCTAAAAGAATTAAAATGGCTATATCTATTAGAAATATTACAAATATCTTGCAAATAATAGCAGAAAATAACTACTGATAATATTAATAATAATAAAGAAAGACCGCTTAAATGAGGCGTAATATTATAAAAATATATTTATCTTGAAAATGAAAATATATGTAATGCTTAAAAAATAAATTAACGCGAAACATAACAATTGGTTCAACTTTTGGCGACTTATCCTTGGTATTAGAATAAAAACATGAATTTCAGAAATTGATTAAATGAATTTTGAATGATAGTTATTTCCCTTTTTGTTATTTTCTTTCTCTTTTTTATCGAATTTCCGTATAATATAACTTACAGCAGAAAAAAGCAGATCTGATTGTAAAAGACACTGTAAGTTGTGAGTTACTATTCCATTCGTTTCTATACCATTTTCATCTTGCTTTTGTCGCCAAAAAATGTGTTTTTAAGCCGAAAATGCACTACTGACTTAATGCCTGACTTAGGTTCTTAATGGTCGCAATATTGTTTTTTTTTTTTTTTTTTTTTTTTTTTTTTTTTTTTTTTTTTTTTCAAGTGAAGATAATTTTTAGAGTATATTTTAATATTCAATCGTAAATTATGTAGATATGAGTATAACTCTTATTTCTTTTTGTAAATGTTTTATTGTTAATTTAATTTTTCTTGCGCCATTTCATCAATTTCACTTACAGGAAAAATTTCAGTTTTAAAATTTAAAAACTGAAGAAGGAAAGACTACCCCATCGATTAAAAATCCACCCCCAAATTCCAAGATTAAATGTCAATAATGGTTGATCGTAAATGTCATATTCACTTGACATTAAGCCTAATATAAATACTAATTATGTCATCAAGTGATTTTTAATTCGACATTTTATTTCTACTTTTATATATGTTCTGCTAATTTGTTTTTCGTTATTTAAATGAAAATTTATGCTAATCTATATATAATCTGGCTGATAGTTTGGCGATTTGTATAATTTGGCGAAATTGGTCGACGGTATAACCAAGTAGTACTGCAAAAAATTTTGCAATTCAAAGTAAATTTATGCAATTATACGTTATTACTATAGATAAATTCAACATTTTGAAATGAAAAATTCCCGCTGAATAAAATTTACAAGTCTTTTTTAATTGACCATTTCCTCTTCAATATTTCTTCAATCAAACTTTCGCTATTCTCTTTCGCGCAGGCTAATAAAAATGTATTTTAAATATTTTATTAGATAAAACGTAAATAACATTTTTCTATTTTTTTTAAAAATATTTTTAAAATCTAATTCTACCATTATGTGTCTTACAGGACAAAATAGCAGAATTACTTTTAAAAATGGTTTTATCTGTTAATTGTATGTTATTTGTTTATTTGGATGTTTGAATTTACTTTTGTCATCAAACAATGCGATTTTATACCAAGAAGGCATAAGCGATGTTCACAAGAGCGATGTTCACAATAACTAAATTTTCCACTCTCTTTTAAATGTGTGAGAGCATTTTTAGGAATTTTTTTTTTTTTTAATGTTTAATTGTAAATATATAAATAGCAGTTATAGCAAAAAAAATGCGTATAATGTTTAAATTTTAGTATAAATGTCTTCCTCATCCAAACTGTAAAATAATTTAATTGCAACTTTTTAAAGTTTTGGCGCAGATGTCATATACGCACCACATTCGCACGATTGCAACAAAATGGCGATTTTATGCCACACATGGTAAACCGACTATGATTGTTTATTTATTAATAAACTATTAACTTTCATTTTGTTTTTTTAAATAATATAAATCATTTTGTTCTATAGCTATTAATTAAACTTTATTTTTTTTTTTTTCAAATAATACAAAATAATTAAAAAATATTTGTGAAATTGGTAATTAAAAACCAAGTTCTCCAAATTGGCGCCAGAAAAAAATAGCGCCAATATGGTGCATACATGATATATGTCTCAAAGTTTTTTCTTATACATAAGTAGGGAAAATGCAGTATAAATACAGATTAAAGTTTTTTCCAAATGGAAATTTTGTCACGGATTTGGTCTCATCGAGGTATCTCACTGGCGCCAAAATGGCATTATTTGCCTCATATGGTAACCCAGCTATAGTTGTTTATCTGATGATAAGTTATTTATTAGCATCCGATGCTATTTCTTTCAGACAAGCTAAAAATGTCGTGTCATCAGCCCTGAATTTTCTAGTCAACCGATTTTGATAATTATTTTTTTAAATGAAAGCTATTTATTTGTAGTTGTGCCCATTTTAATTATTTTTTAATTTATTTCCATTTTTATATTTTATTTTTAATTTTAAAAGCTTTTTCATGACATTTCTTCAAAATGGTGGCAACACAGTTTAGCTTTTCTCTCGATAATAAAAATTTATTTTCTAAAATGATTGCGTATAATTATGCACTAATTGAGTTAAAAAATATATTTACTGAGAAATAATATTAATAATGTAAATAAAATGACAGAAAATAATTTATGATAAAAATTAATGTCTAAATCAAAATAAGAGAAATTTCAAATGAGGAAAATAATGTCATTCAGCAACCAGATAAATGGGAATTACAATATTATTATGGATGCCTTTTTCATAAACAGTAACTTTTAAAGAACATTTGAAGAGAAAATGACGTCAATATTTAAAACATCTTATTTTTACTCATAACGATATTAGGTACTACTCTGTTATCCCGTCCACCAATTTCGCCAAATTATACAAATCGCTAAATTAATAGCCAAATTATACATATTGACATAATTTTTATTTTAAATAACGAAAAAATAAATAATTAGTAGAATATTAATAAAAATATTAATAAAAAGTCGAAATAAAAATCACTTAATGACATTTTAAACACATGAATCGTATTCAGTGTACTCGCTGTCGCTCGCCAATGCGCCGAATTGCGACTAAATTCTTCATTTGGCGAGTAAGCAAGCGATTAGATTCGCCAAATTGCTAGTGCTCAATTTTTGCTTTTTTTTTTCGTTTTTCATATAGATGCATATATGCATATATTTAATATATACATATTTTTTTATATTTGTAGCGAATTGTTGAAATTAGATTAATAACAATCGTCGTCACAGTTATAAAAACTATATTGAAAATAAGGGGGGTACATTAAAGTAAATATATATATTTATATTGTGCTACACGACGAATCTATTTTGCTAATAATTTTTTCATTTGGCGAATGTTTTTTATTTTTAATTAGCCAAATTACTAACGTTGCTCAAAAGTCAGCGAGAACACTGATCGTATTTAATGTCATCGAATGTGACATTCACGATCATCCATTATTGGTATTTAATCTTATAGTTTGGCGATAATTTTTTGGTCGATGGGATAACCTAGTAGTACCCGATATTACTTTTTTTTTTTTTTTAATAAAGTTATTTTTCTGTGAGTGCATATAAAATAAAATTTCTGAATTTCGCCGGCACTCATATTACAATTTTAACTGTAGATGTGCGAATATTTGCATGCAAAATTGTAACTGGCAAATTCGACATTTACTTTGTAAATATATTTATTATATATTGATTCATAAATGTAATTACTTTTGCTTTTGTTTAAACGAAATCGATCGGGTCTTTTAAACATTTTATTCGTCGAATTCGACGGGATTCCATTCGTTTTATTGTTAAATTGCATTTCCTTTTACTCAGAGCCTATAAAAAAGCATTTAAACTAAAGAAAAAATCCGTTTTTGATGAATCTAGTCAATGAAGAAGTAGCACGTCAAATTGTATCTCTTTATTATTCCGCAATTCCAATGTCTCAGAGAGAAATTGCTATTCAATTGGGTATTTCACGCCGTTCTGTTTGCTATTATATTGATAAACACAAGAAAAATGAAGTTAGTTCATTGCAATCTAAACGGGGTCGCCCTTCTAAAAAACTTCTATCGATTTTTTTTTTTTCTAATCGGAGGCGAAACTGAATTCTGCAATGGTAGAATCTACATTCATCTTGTTTACTTTCATTTTTTTCTTTTTTGAAATGATATTTGTTGTTTTGTCCTTCAGTTACTTTTTATTTATAGTTAATTGCTGTTAAAAATGATAGAAAAATAAAATATACATAAATTTCTTTGGCATTCTAAAACGAGGATTTTGCCACATTGTAGTTGCAAGATAATCGTGCTAAACCTATTGCGTATATGATGTCTATGTAGGAATCTTTTGTGAAATATGAAAAGTGTAAATTGGCTACTACTTGATTATCACGTCAACCAATTTCGCCAAATTATACAAATTTACATAATTTTATCTTAAATAACTAAAGAGAAAATGCTTAAATACGAAAGAGCAAATAATTTTGTTTTCATTTTTCAGGAGGAAATTTTGCAATAATAAAGTAATTGTTGTAGTAAAAATTTTAATGTTTTTTTTTTTTTTTTTTTTTTTTTTTTTTTTATCGTTGGCAACTTGCTGTAACGAAATGTTTGTTTTTTTTCCTGCTACAGTGAAACCTTCAAATAAGGGACACCTCTGTTTAAGGAACAAAGCCTCCGGTCCCAGTCCCATGGTATAGGACGTATAATGTATTTACCTCTGAATAAGGGACACTCTATTTAAGGGACACTTGAAAATGAGATTAAAGGTACTGGTTTTTGAATTTCAGATAATGAAGTAGTCTGCGATGAAAGTGAAAATACAGATTTTTGTGAGCCTATCAAACAGACAGACAGTCATGTTGATGCAGAGGCACACGACACAATTAACGACCATTTATTTAACCAGAATTCTGATTTGACATCAATGCGTTTATCCGCATTTAAAGTGATACTGAAAATTGTGATGTCTCTGAAAGTAAAGAATGAAAGAAAATTGTGAAATAAAGAACTTTTACGATGCTTTTAGGCTGTTCTTAAATCCAAAAATGGCAACTTTTAAGACATAAGTTTTAATTTACTTTTATTCGGAAATGCCTGAAACTAGCAAATGTTGTTTTTCAGAAAATATGTAATCGGCCACGTTTTTTAAAAATACGATAGAGTTTACAGAAAATATTGACAAAGTGGACGTTTTGAACCAAATTTCCATGCGATAGAAGAATAACTACACAAGAAAGAATAAAAAATGTCTTTGTCACATGATCAAAATCGCATATGACTCGATGGGTAATTTATTTACTAAAAAAAAAAAAAGAAAAGAAAAAAATGCAAACACAGTTCATTTCTAAATTGCTTCCCTATTCAAACCACAGTCAAGCGTTCCAACTTTATGTCTTTCATGTTAAAAATGAATTTTTAACTTAAAAAATTTTTAACTAAAAAATAAATGAATTCTGTGTCAAAATGTTTTCTGCTTGATGAGTAGAACAGTGGAGAGATTTGTTGTCTTAAAATACACAAAGTATTAGAACACTTTTTTTTTTTTGAGGGGGGGGGATATTGCTGATAATGGAGAATTGTAAATATGGTAAATAAACACTTCAAAGATTTCTATTGAAAACTGAAATTCGCAAAACAATCCCTTTTAACTGATTACTTCAAGTAAAATTCTTTCAAATGTTTTTATACTTTTTGCATGTACATAATATGCATAAGAAATACAAATCAATAATTCTACAAATTATTTAATAATTTAGTAATTAATTGAAAATTTTAATTATTTCTCTTTTCTTTCTTTTGTCTGATTAATATAATTTATACACTTCAGATACATTTAAATTTCTCCTTTGATGCTTTGTTATTTTTATAGCCTTTTGGATTAAAAATAATACAAAAAACTCCGAATAAGGGACACCTCTATTTAAGGGACAAAAGTTCCGGTCCCATAGGTGTCCCTTATTTGGAGGTTTCACTGTATATTTTTGCAAGAGCTGGTTTTGTGAAAGCCATGTTAAGATGGTATTCAAATTTTTGAACCCTTCCCAATTACCACCCCCTTGGACCGATTTTGCACATTTGCAATTCCCACTGAGATATTAACCATCTCAATGTACTTAACGAGTTAGAAGATGATTCTTGCATAATTGTGCCTTTTATCGCGCGGTCAAAATTTAATATAATATATAAACTTTTTAGGTTTGAGTAGCTTTGGGTTCCTGGTTTCACATAATGAAAAGTTGTGAAGAAAGTTTTCAGAAGTTGTACCATGGTAACGACTGTAATAATTAATATTTCTTCAGATAAGGGAAAATTTTAAATCCTGTTGCCATAATGGTCTCATTTCGCTTCCAAATGTGCATTGTTAGTAATAAACTAAAATAGTTGCTTCTAAATAGCTTGTTTTTACGCAACGTTTAAGATAATTTAATATCACAATGGTGTCTAAATCGTTTTCAGCAATGAGCAAGGTGCTGCTGGAGGTCCAAATTATTTAAAATACAAATTTAAATTAACTAGTTCGTTTCATCCACGGTTGATTTTGAAATATTGACCAGCGCAGCGGGCATAGCCTGCTAGTAATAGAATAAAGGAAAAGTATTGATTTTAATAAATATCATGTTTCCCATTAACACGTTTTTACTCCGAATTATTGACTGAAGCATAAATTTAATATGAAAATCAAAGCTGCTGTAGTATTGAATTAATAATATTAAAGTATTAACATGTGTGCCTACTGTTTGAAATATTAAGATATATGTATGAGATAGAAGAAAGTTTTGGGATTGGGACATCCGACTAGTTTTGCCTATGAATTAGGGAACATCTCGAATAAGAGACAAATTAGGAAGTCCCGAGGTATCCGTTATTTAGAGGTTTTGCGGTGCTGGAATATTAAAGAATAAATTTTAGAATGTTTATTTTGCTAAATAAAATGTAAATTTGATGTTCGAGATATAATTGTAAACTGCTTTTTAAAATCCCATTAAAGGTTTTTTCCATATTTAAAGTTAAATTTTTGATAATAAACTCTTTTTTTTCCTTCTTTTCAAGCTTTTTTGCGCAAAATTTTAAAAATTTTTTTATTCGTATTGTTCCAGCGTATATACGGTTCTTTTGATCTTATGGTTAGACAACTTCAAACTCTTGTTTCTTAGAAAAGTGGAAAATAATTTATTTACAGAACTTCAGAACAACAGAGTCTTCGAAACTCACAAATATTTCTAGATATTCAAAAATAATTGTTCAAATCTATCGTATAATTGCAGATATAGGTTCCAGAGACTCTTTATACAACGTCTCAACACTAAATCACATTCAAAATAACGTCAATAAGACCCAAGCAAACTTGCTTAACAAACGCGTTGTTCACTCAATGACTGACTGGTAAATAATAATCATAGCTCGCATCGCTTCTCTTCTTATATAGGCTCGCAGCATGTGCGGGAAATTTCTAGAACCATCTCGAAAAATCCACGGAACAACAAACAATGTATCAGTATATCTAAGGGGGGTTACCATAGAGAGGAAAGGGTTACCATCGCCAACAATCGCCAAGTTTGTCGCCAACTTGGCGATATATCGCCAAATTTGGCGACCAAAATTAGTCGCCAAAAGTGACGCCAACTTGGTGATATCTTTATTATTTCGCCAATCTGCTGTAGATATACACTGAAAATAATGGACAAGTTTGCTTGATAACAGAGACAATGTAACAAAAACTAATATTAGTAAAGGAATGGAGCTTAATAAGATTATTTACATTATTTTACAGTACAAACACTAACTATTTACAAAATTCGTAACAAATTCGTTAAAATTCGTAACACTACCCCCTCCTCAAAGACTGCACGTCCCGGGCAGTGCAATCCTTGAGTTAGAGGAAAACACTTAAAATAAATAAACAAACAAATAAATAAATAATAACAATAATAATAAAATTTACATAAATAAGAACTAATTACTATTTACATATTTACAAAAAGTGACTTTCATGACCATGGTCTGAAATTCCAGTTTTGAATTTTTAATCACTTTGGCCAAAATAAGGGGCTAGCCGGTTATAATGTACGATCTTGGGTTTGGTGTGTGGCGATTTTCGTATGCGTACGACGACGTCATTCAGCCTGTTGACGCCTGTATAAGGACCGTCCCAGTTTCTTTGTAGTTTTGGCGACAGTCCCTTTCGACGTATCGGATTCCACAACCAAACTTTGTCACCTTCGTTGAACTCATGTCCAGTTGCCTTTGTGTCGTACCGTGTCTTCATCTTTTCTGATGCCAGTCCAATTCGGTTCCTCGCTAGACAATGAATCACCTCAATCCGTGCCTGGAGTTCATCGACATATTCCTCAGGCGATGAAGGAGCATCAGGAGGACGGCCAAACAAAAGATCAGCAGGCAGACGAAGATCACGACCAAAGAGCATTTGAGAAGGGGAGTAACCAGTGGCCTCATGAGTGGCACTCCTGTAGGCAAGCAGGAAAAGAGGCAATTTCTTGTCCCAGTCCTGTTGGTCTCTAGACACCAGGAGAGAGAGGCTATTTAGGATAGTACGATTGAACCGCTCCACCATGCCGTCCGATTGAGGATGTAGAGGTGTAGTTCGAGTTTTGTCCATGCCGAGTAGTCCGCACATTTCCTTAAACACAGCCGAATCAAAGTTTCTTCCTTGATCGGAATGGATTTGAAGAGGAACTCCGTATCTGGAAACCCAGTGTTGAACTAGTATGTCTGCTACGGTTACCGCCTCTTGATTAGGAATGGCATAGGCTTCAGGCCACTTAGTGAAGTAGTCCATGACAACGAGGATGTACTTATTGCCATCAGATGTTCTAGGAAGTGGACCCAGGATGTCTAGAGCAATTCGTTCGAAAGGAGCTCCTACATTATAACGTTGCAATCGCCCACGGGTTCGCCTCTTAGGACCTTTACGTGCTACACAGGTGTCACAAGTTCGACACCACTTCTCCACGTCACTGCGAACATTATTCCAGTAGAAACGCTCTCGAACCTTTTGCAGGGTCTTCATTACACCAAAATGACCTCCTGTGGGACTACCATGCAGTTCTTGAAAGACCATAGAAATTCTCGACTTAGGGAGTAGTAGTTGCCATCTACATGTCTTTCCATCGTCAGACTCCCATTTTCGGTACAAGATGCCGTTCTTCAAATGTAAGGAATCCCAGAGAGCCCAATAACGTTTAGTCGTAGGATGGTAATGGGCCATGTCTTGCCAGCTGGGCTTCCTGTTGGACTCCTCTTTCAGCTCTAGAATTGGCTTAATTTCAGGATCAGTAAGTTGATCTTTACGCAGGCTCTCGTCACTCCACGGATCTTGCGATGATGTAGACCCAGTTGTAACTTGTCTTACTGTAGGACCTTTGACATTAAATTTCTTCTCAACCCGGTCGCAGTATCTACAATTATCTGAGCAGGGTCTTCTTGAGAGAGCATCTGCATTTCCATGTGATGAGCCTTTTCGATGGCGTATCTCCATATCGTACTCTTGAAGCTTTTGTATCCACCTGGCTATCTGGCCTTCTGGGTTCTTAAAATTCAATAGCCAAGTTAGAGAAGCATGATCAGTTCGGATCAGGAATTTTCGACCGTAAAGATAGTGATGAAAATGGTCTATGGCTTTCACTACAGCAAGAAGCTCTTTTCTTGTTACGCAGTAGTTTCGCTCTGCCTTTGATAAGCACTTGCTGAAATAGGCGATAACACGCTCTTGGCCGTCGATTTCCTGGGACAGTACAGCGCCAATGCTTTCGTTACTTGCATCCGTATCAAGTATAAACTGTTTATCGATTTGAGGATATGACAGAATTGGAGTGGATGTTGAGGCCTCCTTAAGCTTTTCGAAAGCAGCGTCACATTCCTGTGTCCACATAAATTTTTGATTGGCTTCTGTTAATTTATGAAGTGGTCTTGCAATCATCGAGAAGCCTTTGACGAATTTCCTGTAATAGGTGCATAATCCTAGAAAACTTCGAGGCTGGTGAACATCTGCTGGACGATGTTCATCTGCTGGACGATGTTCATGTGTCGCCCGTCACAGTTTGCAGGGTAACGCAGGGTGGAGTCAGATGAGTTTAGATTTCAATTTTCGAGCCAATTCTTCTCTTATTATTGTCACATTGGCTCCTGTATCGACAATCATACGGCATTGAATCTCGTTAATAAATCCTATCACATATAATTCATTATCGCCGCCACTCATTTTCGATATTTGAAGGATCTTCAGGTGGGGCTTTTTATTTTCTGGTCCACGAATGTGGGCGTGGGTTCGAATCCCACTTCTGACACCAAATGTTCCAGCGTATATACGGTTCTTTTGATCTTATGATTAGACAACTTCAAACTCTTGCTTATAGAAAAGTAGAAAATAATTTATTTACAGAACTTCAGAACAACAGAGTCTTCGAAACTCACAAATATTTCTAGATATTCAAAAATAATTGTTCAAATCTATCGTATAATTGCAGATATAGGTTCCAGAGACTCTTTATACAACGTCTCAACACTAAATCACATTCAAAATAACGTCAATAAGACCCAAGCAAACTTGCTTAACAAACGCGTTGTTCACTCAATGACTGACTGGTAAATAATAATCATAGCTCGCATCGCTTCTCTTCTTATATAGGCTCGCAGCATGTGCGGGAAATTTCTAGAACCATCTCGAAAAATCCACGGAACAACAAACAATGTATCAGTATATCTAAGGGGAGTTACCATAGAGAGGAAAGGGTTACCATCGCCAACAATCGCCAAGTTTGTCGCCAACTTGGCGATATATCGCCAAATTTGGCGACCAAAATTAGTCGCCAAAAGTGACGCCAACTTGGCGATATCTTTATTATTTCGCCAATCTGCCGTAGACATATACTGAAAATAATGGACAAGTTTGCTTGATAACAGAGACAATGTAACAAAAACTAATATTAGTAAAGGAATGGAGCTTAATAAGATTATTTACATTATTTTACAGTACAAACACTAACTATTTACAAAATTCGTAACAAATTCGTTAAAATTCGTAACAGTATTTTAAATTTAACACTATCTTATTTATAGAATCACATTTTTTTTTCGTCAGATTTAATTCTGCCAAACTATTCTTTTTATTTTTATTTTATTTTATTTTATTTTTATTTATTTATTTATTTCTGAAGAAATTTTAATTGTAATGATTTTGTGCAGAATCATTCTTAGTTTTTATTAACTTTTTGGAAAATAGGTGTTGTCCTCGGTAGAAAATTGGGAAATCTGAAGTATATCTGAATCTTTTTATTGGTTGAATTCCGCAACTTTATTTTATTCGTTTTCTGATTGGTCCATGTTTAATGTCCAAAAATGGAATACTCCTGTTGCCGCAGAGACATTTTTTTTTAAATAACTATTTGAAAACAAATTGTGATAAAGATTTGAAACGAATTTCATTTAAAAGTGCATTTTTTTTCTCTATACAACGAAGTAAAAATTAAAAATGTGCGATGTTCAGAAGTTTGAAAATGTGCAGTTCCGAAAATTGTAAAAGTGAAATTTAATTTAAAATTTGCTTATGGTGGGTCCAGGAACCATGTCGTACGTAATATCAGGCGTTCAATGATCAGTCTGATTATCTTCATCAAATAAAAAGGCACATGTTAAACAGTTAAAGTTGTGTATCAATAAACTACTGTTTTTTAAATATTTGGTCTAGGAATATTAATGTTTAATGTATGGCGTACGTAATATTTGACTCGTTATGATCATCATAAAAATAATGTTTATTATTATTAGTAGTTTAAAAATAGAATTTATTTATAAGTCTTTAATATTTTAGACTTTAAAAATATCGTTTTTCAAATACTCGTTGTAATGTGTTAAATTACAATTTTGTTATTCATATTTGTGCATTTTGTTATATTTATGCACTTTCTTGTGTGCATTTATAAAAACATAATATTCTGAGTTTAGGTTAAAAGGTGGGAGTGGATTAACTAATTTGAAAGGAAAGGACCTCTCAAAATTTGCTTTCACTATAAAGACGACTCTGAACGTTATCGTTCTTAAACAATGATTTCTTTAACCTTTTATCTACCGAATTATGAATTCATGAAAATTCTACATTTTAAAGCATTTTACATAAATTGTTTAAACTAAATTAAAAGATTTACAGAATCACTTAAATTTTTGAAGGATTTTAGGATGATTTAAGGATTTAGAAGGATTAGTTGAATTTGAATCTACTGGGATTTTGTGCAATATTTATAACCCCATTCAAATCTTTAATTTAAATTTTTTTTCTTAGTATTTTGTAGAATAATAAAATGTATAAACATGATGTTCTTACTACATCAATATAGAAATATTTCCGAAGAAAGAAGAAAACTAATATATAACGTGTATTAAACATAAACAAGTTGGAAATTGCACGTAAAGCGTAGCAAATGAGGTGCGTTCGTTCTATAAGTTTTAAAATATTCAGATCTTGCTGATATACTAGAGCGTACTTTGGATACAGTATAGTGGTCGAAATCTTTGTGTTCCTGTAAATATGCAGGGAGTAATTTTTATTATACTTCATTAACGTATATCTTATTCATAAAATGTGAAGTAGGTTAATATAATTAAAACACGCCCCAAACAATGTTTCCCCGTATAACATGATTTAGTGGAATACATTTGTGTGGCCCTGTAATTTAATAATAAATATTCTCTGCATCCCAGATTGTACAGAATGTAGATTTTAGTACATACATCATAGATTCATGTCAATTATATTATGTTCAAATGAGTGTAACACCATTAAAATGCATTTGAAACATTTTTCCCCCTTCATCGTAATGTAACGGAATACTTTTGATTGTCCCTGTAACTGATCTATGCATCCGATTTTCATAACATTTGAAATGACTCGACAAAATTATGTAATAATTAAACGTTTTAAATTTCAAACGATTAAAATGCATTTGAAACTTTTTTCCCATTGATTGTAATGTAACGGAATACTTTTGATTGTCCCTGTAACTGATCGATGCATCCGATTTTCATAACATTTGAAATGACTCGACAGAATTGTGTAATAAATATACGTTTTAAATTTCAAACGATTAAAATGCATTTGAAACTTTTTCCCCATTGATTGTAATGTAACGGAATACTTTTGATTGTCCCTGTAACTGATCTATGCATCCGATTTTCATAATATTTGAAATGACTCGACAAAATTATGTAACAATTAAACGTTTTAAATTTCAAACGATTAAAATGCATTTGAAACTTTTTTTCCCATTGATTGTAATGTAACGGAATACTTTTGATTGTCCCTGTAACCGATCTATGCATCCGATTTTCATAACATTTGAAATGACTCGACAAAATTATGTAATAAATATACGTTTTAAATTTCAAACGATTAAAATGCATTTGAAAATTTTTCCCCCATTGACGTAATGTAACGGAATCCTTTTGATTGTCCCTGTAATTGATCTATCTATCCGATTTTCATAACATTTGAAATGACTCGACAAAATTATGTAATAATTATATATTTTAAATTTCAAACGATTCGGTTGGATAGTTTTTGCGTTGTTATATGCTGACGGACAGACAGACAGACAGACGGACAGACGGACGGACTGAGCGACAACAATAGGTGCTACGTATTTACATAATTACGAACGCACCTAAAAATCGCCACCCCCTTCCTCAGCAAAAAAAAAAAAAAAAAAAAAAAAAAAAAAAGCAGAAAAGATACAAAGGCAACAGAAATCATTCTTTTAAAAATATTTTTGTTTTGTGTAACCAATAATGCTTTTGGAACAAAATAAAGTAACGTATCTGCAACTCATTCTAAACAGTATTACAACTAATTCACCTATTAAAAGAATTTTATATTAAGTAATTTTTATGGTACTCATAAGTACCGTCGGTAAATAAAGGGTTAAACTTTTTAAAGATTTTAGAAAAAGTACGTAAACTAAAACTCCTCAGATCAGTTTTGATCCAAGGAAATAAAATAAAGTATCAAAAGTGGCTGCTAACATATGAAAACTGAAAGTTGTAGAATTTTAAATGTGTAGATTGCCCCCATTTGTACAAGTTGGAAATTGCGCATCAAGCGAAGCAAATGAGGTGCGCTCGAACTATGACAAAGATTTTGTAATATTCAAATCTTGGTGTAATAGTATTCAGTACTTTGAATACAGTATAGTACCCAAAATCTGTTGTGTGTCCCTCTAAATACTACCTGCTTTCTATTATACTGGAAGAAATTTCTAATAAACCTCAACAATGTATATATCGATTTCATAAAATGTGAAATAATTTAATGTAATTAAAATGTGCCCCAAACAACATTTCCCCCTCTACCATTATATAATGGAATACTTTTGTGCGGCCCTGTAAATTAATAAGAAATATTCTTTGCATCACAGATTGTACAGAATGTATATTTTAGTATATATTACATATAGATGCACATCAATTTTAATATGTTCCAAAGAGTGTAACATCATTAAAATGCACTTGAAACTATTTTTTCCATTGGCCGTAATGTAATGAAATACTTTAGATTGACCTTGTAATTAAACTAGACATCCGATTTTCATAAAAGTTTAAATGACTCGACAAAATTATACAACAATTACATGCTTTAAATTTTAAACGAATTAGTTTTTGCTCTGTTATATGCGCACAGACTTACAGACAGACGGATGGACTGAGCAACGACTACAGATTCTACGTATTTACATAATTAAGAATGCACCTAATGAAAATAGCAGACATATTCGGAAAATTTATATAATTCCCAGTTGAGCGGTACCTGGCCCATCTCTCTCTATTAATTTGATAATAAAATATACGGGTTGGTGCACTTTTTTCACGTTTAAATATGAATACTTATTCTGTGGCGCCAACTTATATGGGCCCGTGGGGTCTGAGCCCACCCAATACTTTTTAATCCTAGCGTACTCTATATGCATTGTTCTATCTTGATATTTATTTCATTATTATTTTATTATTCATTTTTCTCCTTAGAACAAAATTTATTTTGCCAATGACCGCGCGTTTTAACTCTCCGACAGACACCCATAAATCCGACTGACTGAAATGTCCATGTTTAACTTTCTGGTGTTTCAATTTGTAGCCATGTTCATGATATGATGATATTACAATAAATATTAGAGCCTTTATACGGAAAAACGTTTGAGAATATCATCTAAAAATATTGGAACTATTTTAGAACATGATAGCTCGACTTAAAATTCTCATCGTTCACCTGTTGTCAACCCTTCAAAGAAAAACCAACTGGTTGTACGATTTTACCAAAATAACTTTGAGCCCATCCTATATTTTTGAGCCAACAAAATATTTTTCAAAAGTTGGCGCCACTGTACTTATTTCAAAATAATAATGTAGTTCAGGATTTAAAAAAAAAATTATAGCAATAACACACTTTCAGAATTTACAGCTTTGTAAGGGGAAAGAAGTAAATAAATAAATAAATAAATACTTAGTATTTTGTTAAACAAAATTAAATTTCTAAAGACTTCGTTAAACAACATTACAATATCACTATTTCTTGAGAAAAAAAGGAAACAAAAAAAAAAAAAAAAAAAAAAAATTGAGTCGAAAACTGTGCGCCAAACGTGGCAAATGAGATGCGTTCGTACTATAATCAGTTTTATGAATATTCAGATCTGGGTACAATAGCTGTTGCGCTGTTGATTTTCATAAAATCCAAAATGATTCAACCAAATTCTGCCATATTAAATATCAAACATATTTTAAATTTCAGATCATTCGATTGTCTAGTTTTTAGCTCACAGGCTATCATAGCTTGAGAGCTTATGTGCCCGTCCGTTCTGTATGTACGTTCGTATGTTCGTGCGTAACGCGATAACTCATGATAAAAATATCCGATCCACTTGAAATTTTGTATGTAGGTATATCCTGACAAGGCGCTTCCCTGATTAGTTTTTGGAGTTCATTCGATATGTATAAGAGGGGAAACGGGGGGCTCATGCCCCTCCCCTTAGTTGATATAAATGGGATTTTCATGCAGAATTAAGTTTTCGTTCAAAATTTAGATTAGGATCATTCTGATGAGGCGATTCCGTGACTGTTATTAGGTGTTCATTGAATAAGTATGAATAGGGGGAACAGGGGTTCTAATGCCCCCCCCCCTTAATTTATATAAATGGGTTTTTCAAGCAGAACTTCTTTTAAATTATATAAATGCTAAATGGGTTTTTATTAAGAATTATCTCATTTGCTCTGAATTTTGGATATAGATTTTTTATATGATAAAGCATGTCTTTGATAGTACAGGAGGTTCAATGATTAAGTATAAAAAAAAGAGGAAAGGGGACAGCTGTTTCCCCTTCTTAATTTTTTTTCGAACGGAATTAACCCTTGAAAATATAAGGCTTTAATGTACAATTAGTATTTGTAGCCTGTGAGCTCAATGCCATCAGTTTAACTGGGCAGTATTCTTTATTGCGTTATATATTCATTATATATTTGCATTTTATATTGCATTTCGTATTTATATAATTACGAACGCACCTAAAAAATAAATAAAAGAAGAAACTGCCAAATCGACATGGAATTAGGTCAATTTTCTCAAGGATCGTACAAAAATTTAAAAAATGTAAGTGTTTGAAAAATAATGGTCGCACTACTTCTCCTACGCATCTTAATTCCTACCTTAATTTGAACATTTTTACAATTTACATTGCTGCAATATTTCCACTAGGTAAAAAATTAAATCACGCTTCAATCTTTTTGGGGCACCCTGTATTTAATGTTACGAGATAAGTGGGATCTTATTTATTCAGAATGTTACCACTTTTTACGAAGAAAAATATTTCCATTATTTAATTGTGGATTAGGTAAAGAGAATATTACTAGATTTGAATTTAAAAAAGAAATCATGTCAAACATTGATTATGAAACACTCCCAGAACAATGTAACAAAACTTCACCAAGAAATAAGGTGAAATAGGATGTAAAATTGAACCATTTGGAATCGCATGACATATTTAAAAAGCCAGTTTCAGAAATTTTCATCTGCATTCGGAAAATTATCCGAATACTTTGAGTAACCTTGTATATGAAACGTACTCTTGTATCGATTAATTTTATGCTATGCTTATTGATTATTTCTTAACAGAGCTTGTGTTTAGCTCTGCTAAAAAATACATACCGTAGTTGACAATTCCCCTTCAGCAATTGTTGTTAATAAGAAGAATGGTACATGAATTCTTTTGTCCAGCCTTGTATACGACATACAGAGTTTGTACAGAACGAGAACATGCAAAAAAATTTGTTACATTTAAAAGCGCATACCAAAACTGAAAACGGTACTTCTAATAATTGTTGCTCAAAGACAGCACTGTAGCCGATTTCTTTTGTGTGTCTCAGTAAATTTCATATTCTATAATTATAATCTTGTAGCAAAATTCAGTAGCTTTTATCAATTTCAATACATTTGAAATAGCATAATGTCATTAAAATAATCTACAAATGATTTCCCCCCATTGAACAGATTGTTACAGAATTCTTTTGAGTGCTCCTGTAAATGAACTATTAATGCTACACACTTCATATTCAGTACTGAGCATCTCATGGTAAATATCATTGACATATATTAATTGCATGAAAATCCAAGAATATTTACGTAAGTTAGAGTGTGGACACACAGACGAACAGACTAACGTAATTCATAAACACTTTTCAACTTTGTTGGAAAGTGTTAAAAAATCGGCCTAAATGGCAACACTGGTGTATTGTACATATACTTCCTTATGTTTGTTATTTCTAAGATCACAACTAGTATACATGTGTTCGTGCAAAATGTATTTTCTGCATGTGTGTTCGAACAATTATGAATAAAGAATCTATATATATAAAAGAAAGTCTGGATTTCGTATTAATCACATCACAAAAAAATCTCCCGAACCGATAACATTGAAAATTGGGGTAAAAATACTTCTTATAACACCGAGTGCCGATAAGAAGGGATTTTCGAAAATTCCACCCCCAAGGGGGGTAAAAAAAAGAACGAACTTTAAAAAAATTCCTTAAAAATCGGCTTTTGTAGTTATTTTTCAACTGATAACATATTTTAGTGTATTTTTCCATGCTGAATCGAATAGTATCAAGCAAATTCTTTTTAATCCAGTAGTTCGTGAGATACTTCAGATTTTCCTAATTTGGCGATGTCTTCTGCTCAGAAACCTGAAAATTTCAATCCTTATCTATATATATATAAGAAAGTCTAGATTTTTTATTAATCACAGCATAAAAAAATCTACCGAACCGACAATCTTGAAAATTGGGGTAAAAATACTTCTTATAACACCGAGTGCCGCTAAAAAGGGATTTTCGAAAATTCCACCCCCAAGGGGGGTAAAAAAAAGAACGAACTTTAAAAAAATTCCTTAAAAATCGGCTTTTGTAGTTATTTTTCAACTGATAACATATTTTAGTGTATTTTTCCATGCTGAATCGAATAGTATCAAGCAAATTCTTTTTAATCCAGTAGTTCGTGAGATACTTCAGATTTTCCTAATTTGGCGATGGCTTCGGCGCAGAAACCCGAAATTTTCAATCCTTATCTATATATATAAAAGAAAGTTTGGATTTCGTATTAATCACAGCACAAAAAAATCTACCGAACCGATAATCTTGAAAATTGGGGAAAAAATACTTCTTATAACACCGAGTGCCTCTAAGAAGGGATTTTTGAAAATTCTACCCCTAAGGGGGATAAAAAAAAAGAACGAACTTTAAAAAAATTCCTTAAAAATAGGCTTTTGTAGTTATTTTTCAACTGATAGCATATTTTAGTGTATTTTTCCATGCTGAATCGAATGGTACCAAGCAAATTCTTTTAAATCCATTAGTTCGAGAGATACTTCACATTTTCCTAATTTGGCGATGTCTTCGGCGCAAAAACCTGAAATTTTCAATCCTTATCTATATAGAACAGATTTTGTAGTCAATTCAATTCATACCATTTTGTAGACGATTCAATTGGTACCTTTTTTTAGTGTATTTTTCCATGCTGAATCGAATGGTATCAAGCAAATTCTTTTAAATCCAGTAGTTCGTGAGATACTTCACATTTTTCTAATTTGGCGATGTCTTCGGCGCAAAAAGCTGAAATTTTCAATCTTTATATATAAAAGAAAGTCTGGGTTTTGTATTAATAATCGTACAAAAAAATCTATGAACCGACAATTTGGAAGTGAGTTCTATAATCAGGTTAACATGATTATGTAAGCTATATTTAATTATCTCAATATATATAAAACGCAAAGGGAAATTTCATTCCGGCCTCTTATGAATTAAGTTCTACTAGATAGAGTTTAATAGAACTTACATTTTTAGTTGGATAATTTTTCAGAAATTTTGTAACAATTGAAATATAGCATTCTACATTGTTTAATTGAATACTTATGGCGATATTTTAAATCAGATGAACCCAATTACAAAAGGTTGGCTTTATTTTAAAGGTTCCGCTGAATGAATTTTTATGTGTTTAAAACTGTTAACATGTTGAGCGCTACGTCATTCGTTGGTGACTAACTTTGAACTTTCTGTTTAGATGACTGCCTTTTCTCCGATGACACACAGTCTAAAATACAATATAAAACTAAAAATTACTATAATATAAAAATTTCGTTTGATTTAAAGTTTCTTTAAAAAAAACTCACCAGCGTAGCGGGCGAAGGCTGCTAGTATAACATAATTTATTCAACACAGAAAAAAAAAAAAGCATGTTTGACTGGGAGGCGGCAGCACAGACCATCACTTCATCGAGTTCACGGTTGAAATTCCAGAATTAGTTTAAATTATCGCATAATTAAGTGCAATCGTCCTACCAAATATCTTGGTGAAAAACCTCTGAAAGCCAGATTTTAGATTTTGATCGGCAGTTTTACCATTATGTTTTCCTTGAAAACATGAAAGACTTGGGAGCAGGAAAACGCAATGGTAAACAAGTCAACCGCTAAAATCGGGTTATCCATTATGATATAACTTGGCAGAGCTATTGAGTTTTAATATACGAATCGAGTTTTAACTAATTTTGGAATTTCAGCCATGAACTCGATGAGGTGTTTGTTTGTGCTGCTGCGTCTCCCGGTCTATATCCAAATGATTGAAAGAACGAGGCATGATGCGTCGACGATCGACTATTTTTCTTATTCTTCACTTTCGTACTCAATCTGTGACTTTTGTTAATAGTATTCATAACGAGGTAAGAATTTGCAGAGATATGTATAAGTTGCGTCATCCATATGGCATTTTGTTAATCACGAATTTGGCTTTTCTCTAACACTGCTGTGTCATTTGGAAGATTCATTATTACTCTTAGCGTTGACAAACATTTTATTTCCCTATTCGTGATCAGTCTCTTTTTAGTTTCAAAAATAAATAGTATTTTATAGAACAGTGAAACCTCTCTAAAGCGAGTATATTTCGTTCCAATAAAAATGGGTCGCTCCGAGAAGTGGTCTCTTAATGGAGGCCATGTTTAAATCTAGATTTTAATGCTGCCAAAAGTTATTTTTCACATTAAGAAATAAAAAGAATATTGCCCAGTTAAACTGATGGCATTGAGCTCACAGGCTACGCATACTAATGGTATATTATAGTCTTATATTTTCAAGGGTTAATTCCATTCGGAAAACAAATTAAGGAGGGGAAACAGCTTTCCCCCTTTTTAAATTTAATCATTGAACCTCCTAAACTATCAAGAACATAATTTATCATATAAAAAATCTATATTCAAAATTCAGAGCAAATCTGATAATGCTTAATAAAAACCCATTTAGTATTTATATAATTTAAGAGGAGTTATTCTTTTCTTTTATACTTAACCATTAAACTTCCAAAACTATTCAGATTTGAACGAAGGCTATGATAGCCTGTGAGCTAAAAATTTATAAATTTAAGTATCAAAACAGAAGTCAACTACATAAGTTAATTACTGCAAAATTTAAAATATGAATATATTGATGTTTGCTTTGATTTTACAGTTTTATCTTTTATAGCTTTTATTTCCAAGTCCTTTCGAAGTTCAGTAAGTAGGGGGAACTGGGGTACATTGATACAGTTTTTTTCTAAGATTTTTTTTGGTGTCAAGAAAGTAGAAAATTCAAGTTTTTTTTCCATGAGGTGACAGCAAAACTTGTGTAATATGTTATAAAAATGTACAATCATTGTTTTATGTAGTATTTTTGCATGTAATTTTAAAAAAATCAAAAAAAGTCATTTGTATCAATGTGCCCCATCCCCGGGGCAGATTGATACGTTTAAGAAAAATGACGACAAAATAATACCAATGCATATTTTTCATAAAAAATGAGTTAGAAAACCATTTTATATTTATTTATAAAAATTCAAATCACCCACAATTTATTTTTAAGCAATATTAAAGCAATCAAAATTAAATATATTATGACTTGATGTTCTGTCTGTTTCTTGTCTGATTGTTGGCTGTGGTAACTTTGTCATATCTAGCACTTCAACCCCAGCATTATCTTCTTTCTTATGAAAGATGAAAAAATTACCAGTTTTTCTGTTTATAAATAGGTTCATAAACAGAAAATAAAGGATAATTATATTAAAAATTCTGTTTATAATATAAGTATCATTTTCTGTTCTGCAGTTTGTTTCTCTTACTTAACATTTCTTATGTCGAAAATACTTTTTTCTCTGGAGAATCGATATAAATTCGAGATTTGCCAGAATGCCGTCCTTTTCTTTTATTAGTTCTACTAGCACTAGATGCTGGGTAAGTTCCTACGTCTTCTGTTTTCAAAAATACCATAAAATGCTCTAATATAAAGAAATTAGAGCTATTTCACTTCAATAAAAACTAATATTAGAAATTTTTCGTGAAAAAAAAGGTTGGATTAAGGAGTGTATGGTAAAAAAAATAATAAAAGATAATGAAAATATGAACTATTAAAGGATTTAGGCTGTATCAATGTGCCCCGTCATAAACTGTATCAATGCGCCCCATACAGCGATTTTGAATAAAATGAGTCTCAAATCCAACACTTCACAATATATCTAACAATAAATAATGAGGAAATGATAAAGAGTAGCAGTACTTACCAGGGAGAGTATTCATTTTGGTTGAAAATACTGGAACAGTTGTATAATAGCATTTCAATTGTACAACTCAAGTTTACTTTTGAACAACAAAAACAATAAATCACCCGTCCCATTTCATCAAACTGCTGAATCATTCCAAGATTTTCTGTATGTAGTTGAATACACTAGCATCACCTTTTGGAGCTGTTGTGAAACTTCCTGTAATGACCCTGTGAGCGGTAGAGGGGGTGTATCAATGTGCCCCATGTATCAATGTACCCCAGTTCCCCCTAAATATAATTTTTTTGATCGGCATCAAACAATGACGATTTTATTACTTTATCTATTTTTTTAAGAGTTTTCTGACGGAATAGTGTAGGAAAGTTTATTGACCATAATTTCTAATTCGTCATTAGAGTTAAATTTATTACGTAAAAAGGCACAAAGGGGTTTAAATAGTTAAAAATTATCAGAAAAAAAAAATTCTAAACTTAGTTTAGAAATTTGATGAATAATTTGCTCCCTGGAATTATTTTTCTTATAAAGTCTTCTTCAAGCGACCAGGAAATGACGAAATTTGTTCTATTTTCTTCAAGGATCATGGAAGATCAGCTGGGATGGTCTGTGATTGGAGGTAAAATGAGTATTGAGCCTATGAGAATAAACTTCGTCCATGGAAAAATGGTCGTTCAGGGAGGTGGTCGCACAAGGAAGATTCACTGTACGTACGATTCTAAAAATAAATAAATAAATAAAATAAACTTCATAACACCTTAAAAATATGACGCTCCAAAATGCTTTAAAACATTCTTAGATATCGCGGTTTAGAATTATCTTATCTTGGTAAAGGCAAAGTCTTTGATTTCTGTCTATTTTACTTGTCATAAAACAATGACTTACAATTGAGAACATTATTATTTAAAAAAAAAAAAAAAAAAAAAAAAAAAAAAAAAAAGATAACAAACAACTTTAAAAAAAGAAGGTTTCTCAACTCGAAGCAGTTGTGAAAACAAGACTTTATTTAAAGAAAAAAAGAGGCGCGAGACTCTTTTCAGAGAGCATACATTTTATTAATAACAAATACAAATTGCTAATAGATTAGCAAAATAACTTTTCATTTATTTTTATAACAAAAAAAACAAAGAGACAAAAACAAACTAAGAGATGTTAAGTATAGGTGGTATGTTTAGGGCATTTTCTCTTAGAGGTGCAGTGGTTAGTGCCTTTTTTCTAAACTGTTAATTGACTTTTTGCAACTCAACTTATCTTACTGGTTACCTGTAATCGTATCTTATTGTATCTGACACATTCGACGCTATTTCACTCATGCATGCATCCGCCATGCGCTCTTGTAATTTTTCGTAAAATATAATGTTAATGTTTTAAATTTAGAAGAGTGAGGTTTATTATTTGAGTTAGCGATGTGTTGGTACGATCAGCACCTACAGAGGGATCGGATACCTCGTAATCTGGTAATTCTGCAACAATAAGAATGGTAAACAGTTTTTTATAAATTTCGAGAGAGTTGGTTTATATATTTTTTAAGGATACGGTGTTAAGATCTCTGTGGATAGAAGCAAGATGGAAATTGTACGTGAAGCGTAGTAAATGAGGTGCGTTCGTACGATAACAAAGTTTTAAAATTATCACTCTCATATATCAATTTCATAAAATTGTAAATAGTTAATTACAATTAAAATGCGCACCAAACAATGTTCTCCCGATACCATTATGTAAAGGAATATTTTTGTGTGGCCTTGTTAATCAATAACAAATGTTCTTTGCACCACAGTTTGTGTAAAATGTTTATTATAATGTGCACTTTATAAATGCATATCAATTTTATTATGTTCGAATGAGTGTAACACTATTAAAATGCATTTGAAACATTTTTTAACCATTGGCCATAATGTAACGGAATACTTTTGATTGTTCCTGTAATTGATCTATGCATCCGATTTTCAAGAAATTTGAAATGACTCGACAAAATTATGTAATAATTATGTATTTTAAATTTCAAACGATTAAAATGCATTTGAAACCCCCCCCCCCCCATTGACTGTAAATTAACGGAATACTTTTGATTGTCTCTGTAATTGATCTATGCATCCGATTTTCGTAAAATTTGAAATGACTCGACGAAATTATGTAATAATTATGTATTTTAAATTTCAAACGATTAAAATGCATTTGAAACTCCCCCCCCCCCCCCATTGACTGTAAATTAACGGAATACTTTTGATTGTCTCTGTAATTGATCTATGCATCCGATTTTCGTAAAATTTAAAATGACTCGTTCAAATTATGTAATAATTATATATTTTAAATTTCAAACGGCTCAGTTGGGTCGTTTTTGCGTTGTTATATGCGGACGGACTGAACGGCAACTATAGGTGCTACTTACTTACATAATTACGAACGCACTTAACCTTCCGTCTACCAGACGGGTCCATTGGACCCGACAGCAATATTTCTGGTGTCAATGGTAAAATGAGAAACTGTCGATTGACACCGGAATTTATAAAGGACTTGTCTAGATATTACGAATTCCTTAATTTAAGCTTTCATTGTAAAAGCAAAATTATATTAAAATATTACTGGTGCTGTTTGCAAGTTTGGAATTAAAATTAGTTGTTGCCGTAGATAAATGGGTGTTTTGTCTGGTAGACGGAAGGTTAAAAAGGTGGTTAAAACGTACGTTATGTAGCCAGGATACAATGAGTACCCCTGAACTAATGCGGTTATGAGGTAGGCGAGGCCTGACTCTTGGAAGTATCATGCAAGTGAAAAAATCCTAAAAGTTTGAAAAGGATAAAACAGCCATTAACAGTTTAAAATTTTCCGGGAAATTCTGCATTTAAATAACTGTTGAATGATTTTTTCAGGAAGTTTTCGAACATGAAACGAAGTTGTTGCCCCAAATGTGAATGGCAAGGGTACGTTTTTTGTCCTCTTCCAAATCTAGTGTCGTATCGACGTATGGGGTTTAACGCTGGATTCCGCACGGCTGGGGTTGACCTGTGAAACTTCATCGCAAGTCTTTTAATTTCATCAAAAACAGGTTTAAGAACACAATGAATGACGCCATTTTGGACAAAGTGAGTCAGTTTGGTAAACCTATGCAAAAGCTTGTTTTGGAAAATTTGGATTTTTCAAGTTTAGTTTTCGGAGTACTTTCATAAAAGACCGAACTATAAGTAATGATCGACCTTACCATAGATTTGTATAGTAGCAATTTATTATTGATTAACAGGAGACTATTCTTAGACAATAAGGGTGTCCGCTGTGCGTTCAGCTTGATTCAGAGTTTTTGTGATGTGCTTTCATGATAATTTAAAAATTTAAAAGTAATATAAGAACAGGAAGTAAAATGTTAATTGATGAAGAAAACGGCGACAGTTTTGGCATTGGTAATTTTAATTTTTCTTTCATTTAACCAAGCCAAACTTTTATTGAGTTATGTAATTTTGGAGTTTAGAAAAAGCTGTATGCGCATGCTTGTGCATATATTACCAATAATCTCGAGAACTCCAGGGAGTTGGCCGCACAGTCCGAAATCGAGGATTTCACACAATCATATATTTGGATCTGAAGACATGAACGCATGCGTGGATGAAAAACCAGTAGAAAGTTAGCACGCAAACTTAGCAACGGAAGACGGGTTAAGCATGTCATTCTCTCTCCGTATCAGCAAGTGAATCAGGAATGTTATTGACTAATGTTTGCTTTAAGACTTTAATGACAAACTTGCCCCTTTTTATCTAACTGGTTGATAAGAAAGACAGATAAAAACAATATAGTCTTAATCTCCTGCTATAAACTAGCAGTCATTAATCGTACATTTTGATTAACTTAATTTTACTTCAAGAATTCCCATGCCAGGCATCAAACTTGATGCCTGGAATCGTTTCTAGATAGCATCCAAGGTTTTCCTACACTGATTCCTGATTTATCTTTCAATGCTGATGTTTTTACCTTACTTCTTTAACTTGCTGTTTATGACCAACAAAAGCATTCACCCCGCCCCCTTACCTGCCAGACGATCCAACACCTTTCCTGATGCAGTAGCTATCGGAGAATTACATGTTACATGGTCACGCCAATCTTAGCTTTTTTGAACAAAGATTAACAAACGCTTTTGGAAAAGATTGAAACATTTTCTTGCACCTAGAGCCGTTCGCAACTCTCAAAACTCGTGGAAAAGATGAAATGGTTTCATAATTAATCTGAAAATTTTGTTTACTGTTTGGTTTGGACAGTAGGGCATAAATAAGAATGGGAGTAGGGGGTCAATTAAAATTTAGAGTGTTTGACCACCACGAGAAAAAATCCTCCGCTACTCAAAAAGGTGGGGCAGGGGGGGGAGAAGACAGAGCACACTATTGGCTGAATAGAAAGTTTTCTCTCGATGGTTAAAGCATTGTAAATAGAGCGTTGTAAACTTTTAGGACGCGTTTTCATCTATCCAAACTAAACCTCACCACTTTTACACTTTAGAGTGGATGTCTGTTATTTCTGGCATTCTTCAGTGAGAGTAGATTTCTCGTATAAGTACTATCTTTGCTCTGAGAGTGTGGGAGATCCGTTTGAGAGGAAAATTTTCTGTAAATTTCATCTGTGCGAGTGAGAACCTTTATTGGATTTGAAAAAAGGGCTTCTAGTAAATGCATAACTCTCTGTGGTAAAGTGAAAATTTTGAAAAAAATCGATAAAAAATGAAAAAAAAAAAAAAAAAAAAAAGATGTGCCAAAAAAATTTTTAGATTCCGGCAAACACTCTATCGACAATCATAAAAAAAAGCGAATTTAAATCGGACCTTGACTCGGCGCAAAAATGAAAAAAAGCATGCCAATACGAGGATTTTTTCTTTTAATTCTAAATAACTTTGAAATAAACAGAATTCTTATGTATTTCATGTGCAGAAAGGTGAGCCGAGAAGCTGTTATAGTGACAGAGTAGGTTGACATAAGGCGTACACGCATATATAATATCTGAATTTGTAGTTTCAGTAAGACTAGGATTACAATTAATCACCTAATTGATTTGCCTTTAGGTTGTATGGGCAAAAAGAAGTTGCTTGAATTATCACTTAAAGTTTTTTGACATCAGTTATTTTTTATTTATTCATACTGTTTAATAGCAAAAATGTTTACACTAATATTACGAATATTTTAGCTTAAAAAAGTGCTGTTTATCCCATATTTTCAATTTATTGTATGTAAAAAAAAGAATCAAGTGGTTATTAAATAGTGGTACTCTAAAGTAGGGAATGCATGCATGCTAGAGTGGTTATTGAAATAAGGAATTACACACATTCAGTATTTTAATAATATAAATATTTTAATTCTTGCTAAAAAATACAGTGACAATATTATCTAGGATAATAGAATAGTATATTAGAACAATTTATCTTGATAAATGCTTTTTTAAATGATTTGAGAAGTCCTTTACTAGTAAACAAATAGTTCAAAATATTAATAGTATGAAAATATACTTGTACTATAAAAATAATCCAGAATTACTTTCTGGTAAAAATCTAGTATAGTCAATGTTTTGTTCAGTTTCCCCCGATTGAATAAAAGCATCTTTTCTTTAAGTTTTCATTTATCTCGATGTTTGTGCGTTTTGGTAAGTTGGTGTCCCTTTTGAAATGCTTGCTGCTACAGTTGATGATCGTGATCTCATGTGCGAAATTTGTGGAGGGCTGCTAGACGGCTGGCTTGTGGATCTGTTTCTTGAAACAGCAGGTTTATTTTGATCCAGACTATCTGATCTGAAAACATAGACATTATTAACATTATCACTGTATTGTTTAGATTGAAATTAATAAGTAAGATATCATATTGTAAAAAAATAAGCGATTATCATTACAGGAGGAATTACGCAATGCTTTCTATAGAGAAAACTATTATTTGTTATTGTAGGTACAGATTCTTAAAATTTTTAAGGAGCTAGTGACTCCTAGACCTAAAAATTCCAGTCGCTACCATGACTTAATTTCTAAACAAAATTAAGAAACAATGTGATTTTTGTTAAAAGATCGCAGAAGACAAGATAATTTTATCAAAGGATCACAAAAAAGCCGACTTTCGTCAAAGAATCGCTGAAAAACGCGATTTTGATTAGAGGATCGCGAAAAAAAAAACGGGATTTTGTCAGAGGATTGCAGAAAAACGCGATTTCGTCAAATGATCACGAGAAAAACGCAAAATCCACTTAAGGATGGAGACTTAGACGCCGAAGATTAGTTGCCAAGTCAAAAAATTTAGTGGCCGTGTAGCGGCTGGCACCTTGAATCTGCATCCAAGTCGTGACTAGTCGTCACCTGAGTATAATAAGATTCTTACAACCTTTTTTTCTAAAAAAATATTTTTTTGTCACAGTAAGTCTATTTGTATTGTACTTATGAAGGTCTTCCTGCTTGAAATGAAGTTACAATCAACTTACTTCCACTTGCAATAGATAATAATTTACTTCTATCGGAAATTGTCGAAAGCAGCCAGAATCTCAAACAAAAAATAATCTTTTAAAATGACTTTTAGAACCTCATTACTTTCAAGTGACGTAGTGTTGCCAGGTGTTCCAATTTATTCGATACTTCTCGATTTTCAAGCATTCCAAGACCCGTCCCGCGGGACGCCAGAAGTACCGATTGTTTTTTACTGACCAAATTTTCTAGGATTTCTTTTAGTACGAAGCTATTATTAGTCTGCGTCGAATGAAACTTAATGAGGTAAATTTTGTGAAATTAGGACCAGTCTATAAAAGAAATTTTTTATGATCCCGCCGAAAGGAATGCCATATGAATCAATACACTAAGACGGAAATCTGTCTAAAATAAGAGGAGTATTTTGTTTCTTAGCTGTTCTGTTTTTACACGATTTAATGTACTAAGATCAGTAAAACTTGGGAAAATTGAATCTGTTTCTATAAGGAATAAATGTAAAAATCTCACTATCTCAATGGAAGGCTCATACGAAGGGCTGCTTGATAAGTACCTGGCCTTGACAAGAAAAACACATTTTTATGTCAAAAATATACTTTATTGTTCAACAAAACCTCTTTTTAGTTCAATTCACTCACAAGAAAAGTCTCCATTGGGGGCATACTCAGAATTTTTTGAAAAAAATACGAATTAAACTACTCATGTAGATAATAAAGGATCAGTGAAAATTAGCGGCGGAATTACATTATTAAATATGTAAAAAAATAAAATAGTTTGGAATAATTGGCGTGAAAAGCTGAAAGCGACGCGGGATTTGGCGAGCAATGCATTTCCTCGCCAAAAGCAGACGATTTTAACGAATCTGAAAATTGATTTTAATTGACTTCACTGTTAAAAATCTGCAGTATTTACAGCAACGCCACTCCACTACTTTTATGGAATATCTCTCTTCTGACCAATGAGAATGCTCCATAGCACGGTGAATTGACCGTTTTCTATAAAAGCGGTGGAGTGACGCTGCAGAAAATGGTACAGATTTTTAGCGGTGTTGTAGCTTGTACAACACTGTTAAAAATCTGCTGCATTTTGCTACAACGCACTCCACCGCTTGTATATAATATCTCTATTCCAACCAATGAAAAATCTCCATTTCAAAGCCAAGTAACCGTTTTCTATACAAGCAAGGGAGTGCGTTGCAACAAAATGCAGCAGATTTTTAACAGTGTATTTTTCAATTAGGAACAATTTTAATCAATTTAAATTGTGTTTTAAATGATAAAATATATTAATTTAATTTTGTTATAAGTACATATAAACGTATATGACAAAATTACACTTAAAGTAAAGTAAAAATGCAAAACTAAAATTACTTAAACTAAACTTATTTAAATAAATTGGACATAGAAAGTTTTTTCTTTAAAAAGTATTCGAAGCGTAAAAGCGTAGTTTTCAAAATTTCGTTTTTTCGCCAACCGGAGATAAATCGCCAAATAAACGAAATTTTTATTATTTTTTTACGGACGTTATAAGGAGGTTCCGCCGAAATTTTTTTATAAACATATATAACTATATGAGAAGAACATTCTGTAATTTTTTCAGATTTTTCTGAGTATGCCCGTATGGAGACCTTCCTTGTCAGCCCAACGTTTTTTTTCTCTCTTTTTTTAATCCCCTCTAAAAAATACAATTTCTCCAACCCTTCAAAATAGGCACTTGGTTAAGTATAAGTTTCATCGTTAGAGCCAAATTTTTTTCCATCGAGCTATGTTTTCAAATTAACCGTCAAAGGCTAAATTTTGCTAATATAGTGGATGCAGAAGCAGTTCATATCCTAATTCCTAGAATTTCGCCATGGCGATGACATAGGTGTACACGCATGCATTGTCTTGATGAAAGAATTTTTTTCTTCATCAAATGCGTACGTTTTTCTTCCACAAGATTGTTGAAACGATTCAGTAAGTTGACATAATATTCTCCATTGATAGTTTTGCCTTTTTCAAGGTAATCGACGAGGAATATGCTGAATGCATCCCAAAGCACTGTAGTCATGACTTTATTTGTAGATAAAGCCGTCTTAACCTTTTTTTGGCGCAGGTTGACCATGAAAACCCACTATTTGAACTATTCTTTAGTTTCTGGAATACTGTGATTAATCCATGTTATGAATCGACACCAAAAAGAATTTGGATTTCATTTTGACTTGTCCAAAAATTCTTTTGAAATTGATACACAAGTATGTTTAATGTTGATAAGGAACATTTGCGGTAGCCATTTTTCGGAAAGCTTTTCCATAGACAAATGAATCGTTAAAATATTTTACACCCATTGATGATGCTTGCAGTCTCGGCAGTCTCAGGCACTTTCACTCGCCGATCGTTTATCTCAATATCTTATATTTTTTCCAGTCAGTTCTGATATCGTAACCCCAAATGGACAACCTGGATGTTCTTCATCCAAAAATCCTTGTATTCAGTGGCGTAGATATCGAGGATTGGAAGGAACGGTCCGCTCCGGGTGTGACCTTCTAAAAGGTGACACCCAATCTTTATTTACAAATAAAAAAATGTAATCTTATAAGATTTTGGAAAGAAATTCTGAAATAAAATGAAATTTTTGGCGCACGACGCAATAGAGTTATAGTTTTCTTTTCTTTGAGAATGTGAAATTTTGTACAGAATGGTGTATCTAAATAAGACATGCACCAGGGGAAAAAAAACCTACCTATCCAACGAGTGGGTAGCAAAAGCAAATTTTAAAAGAAAGAATTTTCTTCTACATATACACACCACCCTGTCTTATGCGGAGTATGGCTTGAGTGATGAGTCGCTCCCTTTTATGCAAGCGGATAAAAGATAAAAATGAATGGTATGGTCATTTGTTAAAAAAAAAAAAAAAAAAAAAAAAAAAATTAGAATTGTGATTAAAAAATATGACTGACGTGAAGAGGGTTGTGACATCATGATGGCTAGTAGTGACACCATGATGGCTAGTAGTGACACCATTTACATTCGCTCTGGCTGTCACTCATCCTAGCTACGCCACTGCTTGTACCAGCACCGCCTTTTTATTCGGCTGTCCAATATTTTACTGTTGATAATGAAGGTACAGAGTCCCCGTAAACATTTTCGAGCTCCTTTTTAATCTCTTCTCTTTAATTTTCTAAAAGAAACTTGGAAAGATAGATAAATCGTAGATATTAAAAAAATAATATTAAGAAAAATATTATTTTCTTAAATATTAAGAAAATCGTAAATATTTTGCATATGATAACTAAGTAAAGAGAAAAAGAAAGAAACTTAATCATTAACAAGAGCCTTTTTATTTAATGTTTATGTACTGAGAATATAAAATTAATGTAATAATATTACTCTTTGCATATCTTCAGCTGCAAGATGATTTAAATTTAAAAGTATGAAAAGATGACACCAAAGTCAATTTTATTTGAAGCATCTGTCAATTATACATAGAAGAGTTAATAGAAAATTGATTCTTAAATTACGAAATAGTAAATGCCATATTTGCCCTACTATATTAACCATGATGGAATTACGGTTAATATAGTAATTACGGTTACATGTAGTAGTTATTTTTTTTATTCAGCTGCAACTATTTTTATTAGGTTTTATTTATGTGCCAGCTATAAGATAGTTTTCTAACTACAAAGTATATATTGCAGAATTTTTAAAGGTGTAATCTTGATCTCTTACCTCGACAATGAAGATGAAGTATGTACAGGAGATGAAAAGTCGAAGCCTAATTGATCGTACGTAGGAGAATCCATTTGCTCTGAATTTGCACTTGGTCTAATAGCATATGAATCATCCTGAAGGAAAAAAAATAGGTTTTCTGTATGTACATCAGTATATTTATTTATTAATCCTTCAATTTGGCTAAAAGAATATATTATGTATACTACAGACTTCGGTTCTAGAACAGAATTATTTCTAAAAAACTGCTCGACCACATAATCGAATTTTACCATAAAAAAACTGTAACTAATACAAGGTGCGTCCATTAATTTCCAGGACTGGCGTAACTGTACAGCTCATATTCAAAATATTAGAATAATTACCTTTTTTTTAGAAATTGAAAATATCGTTTGGTAATTTAATGTCTTTTAATGAAAATATGCAAACGATATTTTTATTAAGAACTTATTGTTGATTAAACTTACTTGTTATCTTAAATTTAATATCATTTTTGAAAAGATTAATTGTAAAAAAAATTATTTTGAAAAGTCAAAATATTAGAATATTTATTCAAGTGGTTCAAAATATTAGAATATTTCACATTAATTCTCCTTTAATTATTAGCAATTCTTAACTGGTGGCATCATTGATTAAATTCAGACTATTTTATTTAAAATCAGTATTCTTTTTTGCAGTTTGTTTCTTTTTCGTCTTAAAATGGGCCGTGTGAGTGATATTCCTGAATCTACTAAACTTCGTATGGTTGATTTGTATCGGCACGGTAAAAATCAATGTTTTATAGCGAATTATTTACATTGTTCGCAATCGAGCGTTAGTAAAATACTAACACAATATTCAAAAATTGGAAATTTTCAAAATAATCGCCGAAATGGTGGCCGAAAACCAAAAACATCTGCTAGAGATGACAGGAAATTGAAGCGTATAGTTAAGAAAAACCGTTTTAAAAGTGTGCGATTCTTGCACCGAAAATGGAAAGAAGAAGGAGTTGAAGTTTCTACATCGACAACATTAAGGCGTCTCCATAAATTTAAATTTGAATCTCGTGTACCGAAAACAAAACCTCTCATGACTGCAAGACAAAAGCGTATAAGATTGAATTGGTGTAAATCAAGACGTTTATGGAGCAATGAAGATTGGAAAAATATATTATTTAGTGATGAAAGTATGTTTTGTGTTTCATATGGTAATCAAGGTATTCGAGTTTGGAGAATGAAGCAAGAAGCATTTGATAAAGAATGCCTTAAACGTTCCGTAAAATTTGCTGCTAGTGTCATGGTTTGGGGTTGTATGAGTGCAGAAGGACCTGGAAAGTTATGCATCGTCTACGAAAAGGTTAACTCTCTGATATATCAAGAAATTTTAGAATATTACATGATTCCATCATCAGAAGATTTATTTGAAGATGATTTCATCTTTCAACAAGATTTAGCGTCCCCGCATACCTCGGTGTCAACTAAGAATTGGTTCCGCCAACGCAACATTAAGGTACTTCCTTGGCCACCAAATTCACCAGATCTTAATCCCATCGAAAACTTATGGTGTATAATGAAGAAAAAACTTCAAGAAAATCCTCCTTCAAGTAAAGCTGAGTTAGTGGCACGTATAAAGTCTATTTGGGCTAATATTGATAGAAATGTTTGTAAACACCTTGTATATAGTATGCAAGATCGATTGTACGCTGTTATGAAAGCTAAAGGGGATGCTACAAAATATTAACTACCATTTACTTCATATTCATAAGGTAATATTGTTGCGTAAAATAAAATATTCTAATATTTTGAACCAATCTAAATTTTATTCTAATATTCTGGTGTGTTTAAGGAAGCTGTATACCTAATTTATTGTGCTGTATTTTATATTTTATAAATATTAAAATCTTATCTAAACATTCCAGATTTAATTTATAAGAAATTTAATTGCATTTACTTAGTATAAAAATTAATAAATAAATGACAAATAATTTTTTCTTATTACTTTTTCTCAATTATTCTAATATTTTGAATATGAGCTGTACGAGAACCAGGAATCGTTAGAGAGCGGTAATGTTTGTATTTTAAAGGTCGGTTATTTGCGCATTTCCAACGACGTCGAAGTCTTTCAGGTACAAGTGGTTGGATTAGAAACACACTTTAAAACGTAGCTGCTATTATTATTTTTTTTATTTCAGTTTTTTTTTTTATTTTTGGTCGAAGTCAATATGGACCAGTGAATAAATATTAAATTCTGCTTCAGATTGGGCAAAATCTCTATAAAACCCCATGAAATGTTAAAACAAATTTACGGAGAGAAAACATGATCCCCTTTCCGTTCTTTTTAATGGTTTAGCCGTTTTCGGGATAGCCACGAATGTATGGAAGATGAAGACCATGCTGGACGGTTGCATTATGTGTGCACGCCAGAAACAATTAAGAAAGTTTGTGAGCATGTGATTTTGGACCGCCAATTGACTATCTGAGTACTCGTCAATGAACTGAGCATTTGAAAGTAAGTGGTTACTCAAATTTCGGCGCAGTACCTATTGGTACAAGATTAGAAACTATTGAAGGCATCAGGAAATCAGATATTGACGTCTACATCAAAGAGCATTCCAAAGGAGGGCTTTAAAATCTGTTTCCGAAATTTATACAGCCAGACACAGACGTGTATTACAGCAAGTAGGCGTTACTTCGAAATAATATTAAATGGATAGTGTATTTGATGTTATATTTTCAGGCGTTATTAGATCATTCCTGGAAATTAATGGCCGCACCTTATATTAATTGATTCCCAACTTACATGTTATTCCCCTCATTTACACCTTTCAAATAATATACAGAGGGATTCGAAAGTTACAAAAAATATATATATAAGATTCAGGTCGCAACACGATATATTTTTATTGAAATGTAGCTTGAAACATCAGGTTTATTTTAATGATGAAAATTACTTTTCCAGGCTAATTACATTTAAGATCAACAAGGGGCGTTTTAGTTGTGTCAGTAAGTCTCTACAATGCTAGTGGTGCAATGTACAGTGGTGTAGCACAATTCACAACGCAACTAGGATTACAAATTTTCCGGCTGGCGGATGGTTTTAGTCAGAATAGATTTCAGACACAAGATGTATTTAACGGGCATCAAAAGCAAAAAGAAAAAAAACAATTAAGGTTATTTTCTTTTGTGAATAATGCCTCAATAATTCAAATAGCTAAACACTGCATCACTAATTTGGTACTATTAAGGTGCTAATTGTCTATGACAAATGCAGATATTTTAGTAGTACTTTTTTAGGTAGATTTCGTATGAAATACTACTTATTGCATTCGCACCAGTTTATCTATCTATCTATCTATCTATCTATATATATATATATATCTCACTTTTTTATGGACACGATAACTTCTATAATTCTTCACCAATCTCCACCAAACTGGTACATAAAATCAAAGGGGATAAAATCTCGGGTGAGTTCGTTAATGGGCAAAATCGGACCAAGGGAGTCGGAATAGGGCGCGTTTTTGTGAAAACCGAAAAAACGCCATAACTTCTAAATTAAAGTCGGTATCGAATCGGTTTAAAGTTTATATTACTTCTTAAACATGGGCCAAAAGTTTATGCATGGCAGAGTTTTGATAAATTTAGAAGTGGGCTCAAGGGGCGAAAAAAAAAACTGGGGTTTTGAGAGAAAAAAATTCATAACTCCGTCACTTTTTAAGATATCAAGTCCAACTAAATTTTTTGTAAATGTTCTTAAAATTATCTAAAACTTTTGTATTTACAAGTTTTTGATAGGACCAACTTTTACCGATGAAAAAAAATTAAAAATGAAAAGAAAAAGGGTGGTGAAAAAAGAGAAAAATCCATAACTCCGCCAACTTTTAAGCTATCAAATCTGATTAAATTTATTTTACATCTTCTCAACAATATCTACAACTTTTATATTGACAAGTTTTTCATAGGACCAATTCGTATAGCAAAAAGAAATTAAACAAAAATAGGAGTTGCAGAAAAAGCCTAAAATCCAAACTGCTTATATTCTGACTCATTTTTAAATTCATTTTTGATTTTAAACGCATCCACATGGTAGATCCTCTTATTTAGAAACTGTATAAAGTGACGCATTGGTCAATTTTCTGATAAAGACCGAATACATTACAAAAAAGGCTACCAAAAAGGGTATTTTGAACAGAATTTCCCAAAGTCATCGTGACTGAAAATTTAAGGAAGTATTCAAATAAGAAATTGCGTTTTTTTCTGACTCGTTTTTAAATCCATTTTTGCTCTCAAACGCATCCAATTTACAGATCCTCTTATTTAGGAACTAGATAATATGATGCATTGGTCAGTTTTTTGATAAAGACGGAATATATTTCAAAAAAGGCTACCAAAGAGGTAATTTTGAACAGAATTTTCCGAAGTCATCGTGACCGAAAATTTAAGGAAATATTCAAATAAGAAATTGCGTTTTTTTCTCACTCGTTTTTAAACCCATTTTTGCTCTCAAACGCATCCAATTTACAGATCCTCTTATTTAGGAACTGTATAATGTGATGCATTGGTCGGTTTTTGATAAAGACAGAATATATTTTGAAAAAGCTACCAAAAAGGGTATTTTAAACAAAATTTCCCAAAGTCATCGTGATTTGAAAATTTAAGGAAGTTTTCACATAGAAAATTGCGTTTTTTCTGACTCGTTTTAAAATCCATTTTCGCTCTCAAACGCATCCAATTTACAGATCCTCTTATTTAGGAGTTATATACTGTGACGCATTGGCCAGTTTTTTGTTAAACATAGAATATATTTTTAAAAATGCTGTCAAAGTGAGCATTTCGCACAAAATTTTTCGATGCAATCATGATTAAAGAATTAAGGATGTATTCAAACAACAAATCGGTTATTTTGTGACTCATTTTTAAATTCAATTTTTTTCTCAAACGCATTCAACTGACAGTTTTTAGTTATTTAGGAATTATATAATGTACTGTTTTGGTCGATTTTTTAATAAATTCAGAATATATTTCAAAATATGTTGTCAAAATGGGCATTTGAGCTGAATTTTTCTTAAGAGGATTTTGATAAAACCAGTTTTTGCAGAAAAATGAAATAAAAAAAATTTCATAAACGGCCAAATGAAGTTATTAAACTGGGTTTATCTCTAATAATTTTTTTTCTTTTTTTGTTGAAATGAGCCCTCTTCGAAATCTACCTCCGCCTATAGGCCAAGCCGACAGGGATTTTTTCTTCTTTTTTTCTAACGAAAAATTTCGAGTCTTTCTGTGTGTTTATGTGAAAACCACATTTTTTAAATTATTGAAATTCTATTTCTTTTGAAACTTTTGGATCCCTTTGTTTTATACAGCACGAACAGTGTGCGTTAAAATATAAAAATGGGTTACAGAACTGTATAGTAGCTCGAGAAAATGAGAATTTTACAAGAGTTTCACAAAAACCATATGTTTATTAGTGAAAGTTTGGATGAGGTAAGGAGAAGGTGGGGATTTATATTATTATTTTTTAGATCATTAAGACCAGTAAATAACTTCGATTTTGAATTAAAAAAGCTTGAAATGCATTAGTACCTATTACTATATTGTATGTATACATATTTCACGCTCATGAAATCAACACGCATGCAAAATAAATAAAAAAATGAAATTCAATAAATTTAAGAATTTCGCTGCTCGGAAACTTCAAAATACATGTATTTTTTAAATCTGTGATTATAGCATCTTATGTGTATATGCGTTTTGCGTCCAAGAAAGAAAATAAATCCATTCTGCCGATTTTGTAACACACTTTATATCATGTGACGGGTTTACAACTAATGAGAATGTCCTAAAATCAGTTTAAAAAAAATAAATAATAATTCTAGTTTGCTTTAAAATAAGGATGGTTCTGTGTATTTACTCCAATAAGAATCCTTTGTCAAACCTTTTTTATTCGAAAATAGAAACTTTTTGGCAAACCAGGTACTCAAACAGCACGAATTTCCTCAGAATATATATATTATATATATATGTGTTTCAGGCCAAACCCGATTTTAGGCCAAACTAGATTGGCCTAGGCCAAACTAGTTTATCCTATCGCCCATCGGATAGACTAGTTTTTCCTAGGCCAAACCGGTCTATCCTAACGCCCATCGGATAAACTAGTTTTTCCTAGGCCAAACTAGTCTATCCTAAGGCCCATAGGACAATCTAGTTTTTCCTAGGACAAACGAGTTTGGCCTAACTTTTATAGGATATACTAGTTTAGCCTTCTGTTTATTGGTCTGAATTAGTTTCTCCTAGGCCGATCTAGTTTATCCTAGGCCAATTCAATTTGGCGTGATTTTATTGAATTCAATGACCGCCACAGCGCCAACATTCTAGTTTGTCCTAGGCTGATCTAGTTTATCCTAGGCCAATGTAATTTTACATGTTTTTAGCTCACAGGAGTCAAAGCCTGAGAAATAATGGAACTCGCAAGTTCTGCATGTATGTATGTACGTATTTACGTACGTATGTACGCAACGCGATAACTCGTGATAGAAATATCCGATTTGCTTCAAATTTTGGATGTACGTTCATTGATACCAGCTACTTTTCTGACTAATTTTGGAAATTCATTGGATAATAATAAAGGGGAGCGAACGGGAGGCTAATCCCCCACCGTTAATTTAGAGAAATGGATTTTTCATGCAGAATTAACAGTTTTCATTTAAGATTTTAGATATAGGATCATTTTGACAAGGCGCCTCCATAATTAGTTGTGGATGTTTATTTTTAAGTGTAAAAAAAGGGCAATGTAGGTTACCCCCATAACTTAGATAAATGATTTTTAACGCAGAATTTACGGATTTGCTTCAAATTTGTAAATAGGTTCTTTCTTATAAGGGGATTCCCTGAATAGTTTTGGGGGTTTAATAGTTAAGTATGAAAGGAAAAATGAAGGATTACCCTCTTTCCTAGAAAAAACTAGTTTATCCTATGGGCATTTAGATAAACTAGTTTGGCATAGGTAAAACTAGTTTATCCAATTGGCGTTAAGATAAAATAGTTTGGCACAGGCTAATCTAATTTGGCTTGAAATCGGGTTTGGCCGGTAAAAAACATATTTATCACTAGAATAAGTATAAATGTGTGTTATGAGTCATTGCTTATAACATCAATGCAGAAATTTAACATGGCCATCTTAGAGACATGATGCATTGGACATGGTGTTTGCTTTTTTTTTTCTGCAGACTCGTGCCAACAGAGATCAGACTTACATTTATTATTATTATTATTATTGCATGTTCGAGCCAGATCGGAGCTGAACATAATTTGGAATCGAACAGCGTTTTCCATTTTTGTGAAATTAATTACCTGTCGACATATAAGCTATTCTTGTCACGGCGTCAATTTTTTTTTTTTTTTTTTTTTTGTGAATTCGTAGCCGGACATTCGATTCAAAACGTATCTTTAGTATTTTTCAAAGATACATTGCTTTTATGAAAAAATGGTTTACGCCATTCGATTACATAGTACCTGAATCTGTTAACCTTATGCATTTCCGAAAAGGAAGTAGTTCATAAATGTGTTAGGATGTAGCTCTTTAGGATTTGAGAAAAGCCTTAAGGAATGACAGAGAAATATATTCACAAATCTACTTTTTACTGAACAGATTCAAAAGTTATGATATTTATAACTCTCATTTTTTTTCTTTTGTTCTAAACTACATTGATTATTTAATGAATCCCTATTTGAATATTGAAACGTCTAAGAATGTAGATAATCATTAATACATTGTGTATTTTCCATTCTGCGAACACACCATAATTTAAAAATACATTGTAAATTTATCCAATAAGTATATAAGCAGTATTTTTTGAAAAAATCTTAATTGTATGTGAAGTAAAACCTGAATTTTTTGCAGAAATTGAGTAGGGCCAGATCGAGCCGGACTGAGTCTTTTTTCACTGATTTTTGTATAGACAGAGCTCTGCCTGTACAAAAGTAAATAATATTAAAGTAAATAATAATAATTTGCTTGAATAAGCAAACACCATGGCCAATGCATCATGTCTCTAAGGTGAACATGTTAAATTTCTGTACTGATAAGCAATATGACTCTTGATTATAAGCAATGACTCTTGACACACATTTATTCTTATTCTAGTGAAATATATGTTTTTACCGGCCAAACCCGTTTTCGAGCTAAATTAGATTAGCCTCCGCCAAACTATTTTAACCTAATGCCAATTGGAAAAACTAGTTTTTTCTACACCAAACTTGTTTATCTAAATATCCATAGGATAAACTATTTTTTTCTAGGTAAGAGGGTAATCGTTCATTTTTCCCTTCATACTTAACCATTAAACCCCTAAAACTATTCAGGAAATCGCCTTATCAGAAAGAACCTAAATCCAAAATTTAAAGCAAATCCGTAAATTCTGCGTCAAAAACCATTTATCTAATTTATGGGGGGGGGGGGGGTACTTACATTGCGCTATTCCTTACACTTAAACAATAAACATCCACAACTAATCAGAGAGGCGCCTTGTCAAAATGTTCCTATATCTAAAATTTTAAATGAAAACTGATAATTCTGCATGAAAAATCCATTTCGCTAAAGTAACGGTGGGGGATTAGCCTCCCGTTCACTCCCCTTTATTCTTATCCAATGAATTTCCAAAATTAGTCAGAAAAGTACCTTATATCAATGAACGTACATACAAAATTTGAAGCAAATCGGATATTTCTATCACGAGTTATCGCGTTGCGTACATACGTACGTAAATACGTACGTACATGCGTACATACATACATACAGAACTTGCGAGTTCCATTATTTCTCAGGCTTTGACTCCTGTGAGCTAAAAACACGTAAAATTACATTGGCCTAGGATAAATTAGATCAGCGTAGGACAAACTAGAATGTTGGCGCTGTGGCGATCATTGTATTCAATAAAATCACGCCAAATTGAATTGGCCTAGGATAAACTAGATCGGCCTAGGAGAAACTAGTTCAGACCAATAAACAGAAGGCTAAACTAGTTTATCCTATAAGAGTTAGGCCAAACTACTTTGGCCTAGGAAAAACTAGATTGTCCTATGGGCCTTAGGATCGACTAGTTTGGCCTAGGAAAAACTAGTTTATCCGATGGGCGGTAGGATAGACCGGTTTGGCCGAGGAAAAACTAGTTTATCCGATGGGCGTTAGGATAGACCGGTTTGGCCTAGGAAAAACTAGTCTATCCGATGGGCGATAGGATAAACTAGTTTGGCCTAAAATCGGGTTTGGCCTGTAACATATATATATATATACATATATATATATATATACATTTATTTAAGTGAATAATTAATTTTTTTAAAATTAAGAGAGAAGGCATAGAGGAGTCAGAAGATTAATGAAAATCTGTTTTAGTTCTTGAGATACAGCAATTGCGGAAATCATAAAAAATACAGCATAGCAACGTGATATGTTGGGCCATTTAGGACAAAAACTAATTGGCATCAAATAATATCAAGAACTAATAATCTGTGACCACGGTACGTATGAAAACAATAAATAATAATAATAATAATAATAATAACCTAGTCTTTGGGGTTGTAGTAATGTAAATATGTAAATATGAAATCATAATGTATCATGTGAGTCATACTGTAATATATGAAAATAAAACATGTGCAAACTATTTATATGAAAAAAAAAATATTGAAAATTTTTATATACCTTTCATAATGACGAATATTTCGAGAGTCTGAAAAAGTAGTGCCGGATAATCTAGGTTACTGATATTAAAAAGGCTTCTTCCCATTGTTACATTCTAAGTACACACCAAACATCGTCTCTATCTCAATTTGTTCGGTAGATAGAGCGTTTACAGACGGATGGCAATTTCTTTTCTTTTTTTTTAATGTTTTTCGGAATCCCCAATGTCTAAAACGTGTAAATCCGCCAAAACAATTTTTCGATTTTCAAAACAATTACAAGACTTAGCCCATACTACGTATGATGGGTAAGTAAAAACATTTAAACTAATTCTACTAATTCTAAATTCTTTTCTAAGCGCTCAGCAGTTATGTTAAATTTCTAAATAGTTATATTACATTATGAAATAGTTATATTAAATTATGAAACAGTTATATTAAATTATTAAAATGCATAAAAACAAGTGGGTGAGTGTGATCGCAGATCGCACAGAGGGTTTCGTTTAGTATCTCCTTCAAAATACTTTATCATTAAATTAACAAACGAAAAACGGTTTTTCGACATTATTTCGGATTTTTTAGCCAATCGAGCTAACCAGAACAGAATACTGAATTCTCCCCCTAAATAATGCCTTGATCGCATAGATTTGTTGATTTCTCTATCAGAATCTGCAGATTTAGTGAAGGTACGGGAGTAAATAAAATTATGAATAAAAGAAAATTATTGCAAAGCTTAGCTAAAATTAAGGGAGACCAAACTAGTCACCAGAGGCGGCTAGTAACTTAAATGAATAAGAATTTATTAAATAAAAAAATGTTGCACTTCGCTTTTCAAAATAGATGATATTAATGATGTAATATGATGAAATAAAAAAAAATAAGCACGTTTTTCCCGTGATTTTTTCAATCCATTAATTTATGTTACATACATAATAATTTTATTTAAATTTGCGTGCAACAATTAGAAAAAAAGAAATTTAAATTTTGAAATTTACGATATTGTAAATTTTTAAACTTCTAAATATCACATATTTTCAATTTTTATACCATCGTATAGGGGAAAAAATGTACTTTTAAATTCAATGTATTAAAAAGCTGTATCTCGATTTATTTTTGAGATATTAATTTTCTTGTTGCTTTTTATACCAATTTTATAATTGTGACAACAGAAGTATTCTATTTCTGTAAAAAGTAAAGGGTAAAAAAGAAAAATAATTTTCATAACTATTTAAACTTACGTGCAACAATTAGAAGAAAAACAACGACAACAAATGAGCTGATGATATTAAAAATAATATTTTAATTAAAATAATAGTCTTTTATGATTTGCTGTGTGACAAGAGGTATTCAACTGTAAGTACAGGAAATTTGAACTGACTTATACAGTTTTTGTGTACGGACTCTGTAACAGACAGACGGAGGACAGAGACGAATAGGGTTTCGTCAGATGAACGAAACAATAAAAATCATTTTTTTAAATATTTTTTTTAAAACTTTTTAGCGCTTATAATATTTCATTGTTGTACTCTCATATAGACAGTTTCATATTTTGGCAAGAGTAGTTGCGCCTAATGTTATAGCAAATTATGTATAGTTGTAATCTTGAAGAATATTTGGCGATTTATCACCAGCAATGTGCTAACGGAAAAAATGCCATAAAATTATTGTATTAATTTATAATTGAATTCTGAAAATATTAAGATGTTGCATTGACTTCGGAAATACAGCAGTGAAGGCAATTTTTACTTTCTTCTATCTTCAATAGAAGAAAGTATTGTAATCGAAATTTTTTTCGACTTCCGGTTTTCGACGGATTTACACGTTTTAGGGGTCAGAGATTCCAAAAAACATGTTTTTATAAAATGTCTGTCTGTCCGTGTGTCTGTGTGTGTGTCTGTGTGTCTGTATGTCGCCATTCTACCATCAAAAAGTGTATGAAGTTATGCATAGAATTCAACCAAATTTTTTGTGAATGTTTTTGGCTGTGGCAAACAGGTCCTCCTTCAGTTTTGAAATATTCCGCCGGAAGGGGGCGCTGCAATCGCGATTTTTGTGCCATTTTCAATATTGTACCAACCAAAAGTATATGAAATTATGCATCGAATTGAACCAATTTTTTTGTGTATATGTATGACTATGGCTAGTTGGTCCTTCCTGAATTTGAAAAAAATCCGCCGGAAGGAGGCGCTGCAATCGCCATTTTTGTGCCATTTTCAATATTGTACCGACCAAAAGTATATGAAGTTATGCATCGAATTGAACCAAATTTTTTGTGTATGTGTATGACTATGGCTAGTTAGTCCTCCCTGAATTTGAAAAAAAACCGCCGGAAGGGGGCGCTGCAGTCACGATTTTTGTGCCATTTTCAATATTCTACCGACCAAAAGTACATGAAGTTATGCATCGAATTGAACGAAATTTTTTGTGTAAGTGTATGGCTATGGCTAGTTGGATCGCCCTGAATCTGAAAAAAAATCCGCCGGAAGGGGGCGTTGCAATACCGAATTTTATGCCATTTTCAATATTGCACCACATAAAAGTGTATGAAGTTAGTTCTAGAACTGAACTAAACATTTTGTATATGATTATTTTTTGGTAAGGCAAGTAGGTCTTCCCTGAATTTGAAAAAAAAAAAAAAAAAATCTGCTTATCATTCTATTGTCCATCGGCTCGTGCAGAGACGGAAATTCGTTTTTACTCCGATTAATTGATTGAAGCAGAAATTTAAGATGAAAATCAAAGTTGGTAAGGTATTGAATTAAAATTATTAAAGCATTAAAATGAGTAACTATTTTTTTAATATTAAAATGTATGTATGAGATAGAAGAAAGCTTTGGGATTGGCACATCCAACTAGTTAAATTTGTAGCATACTCTGTAAAAAAAGAAAAAAAATGGACAATTTTACGGAGATTGTACTGGCAATCGAAATGCCAGTACAGTCCTCAATTTTAACGGAAAAGTTTTCGTAAATTCCAGAAAATTTTCTGTAATTTATGAGAATTTTCCCGTTAAAACGAGGATTGTATTGGTGTTCCGATTGCCAGTACTATCTCCGTAAAACTGTCCGTTTTACTTCCCCATCATACGTAGTATAGGGTAAGTCTTGCAATCGTTTTGAAAATCGAAATTTTTTTGACGGATTTACACGTTTTAGACAATGGAGATTTCGAAAAACATATTTTTAGAAAACTTTTTCTGTCTGTCTGTGTGTCTGTAAACGCTCTATCTCCCGAACAAATTGAGATAGAGATTTGAAATTTAGTATGTACCTAGTATGTAAGAATGGGACGAAGCCTATTTAATGTCAGTAACCTCGATTATCCGGAACCATTTTTTTGGGGACTCTCGAAAAATTCGTTCTGATGAAAGGTACATAAAAATTTTCGAAATTTTTTAATTTAAGGAGTGATCGTAAAAGACAATAAAATAACACAAATTTTGCATACAAAACGAAGTTGATCGAATTATTAGTTGCCGAGATATCTGTAATCGTGTTTTCCACATTCTTCGATTTTTCATGACCCTGTATTTCATTAAAATTTTAATTCAAAGATATGTTTTAATTGGAAATATGAGACGCTTAATCCGAAGCAGTAAGCTGTTAGTTAATAAGTTTATTATTTTTGGAGTTATAAGGAGGTTTCTTTTTCGCAATTCAGTACTTACTTGAGTAGTTTGACGTGTTGTACAATTTGTCGAAATAGATTCATCAGTAATTCATTAAAGGAGCATCACTATGCATAATAAAAATATTTAAATACACGTTTAAATTTTGTTTTGGAATTGCAATGGATTTTATAAATAGTTTACAAATATTTTATTTTCATATATTATGTATGCATATATATGATGGGTAAGTATTACGGTGGCCCCCAACGACTAGTTTTTTCCTTTACAATGTATCAATACGTAGGTTAAAAATTAAACAATCATAGAGTAAACATTTAAATTTTTTTATATAAATTATACTTCAGTTTAAGGAATTACAGTGAATTCTGTCTAAGGCGAACTCTGTATAAGCCGGAAATTTATCTAACGCGATTTTTTTTTTAAATCCAGGCGAATCCATAGAAAATAACAATAATTTCTACTGCATAAGCAGGAATCTGACTAACGTGGAAATGGAAAGGTTTCTTAAGTACTACCGAAATGAAAGTTTTGCATAAGAAAATAAAAGATATTTTTAAAATAATTACTAAATAGTTTTAAAAATTAAAACACACGCTTTTATATGATAAAAGTTTAAAAAAAAAGTTTAAAATGTTTTTTGGTTGCTTAGTTACGGTCTTCATATGTGTTTCAATAATTGTCATGTGTCTAGGGTGTCAGGTGACTATTAATTTCTCAAATTAATTTTGATCCGTTTATCCGGCGTTTTTGATCTTTTTAAGCGGCAAATTTTCAAATTGTTAAATTGTCATCGGTTTTCAATAAGTGTGCAAAGTTTCAATTTAATCTGATGTCTTAAAGTGGGTAAAATGACGTTCAAAGATTCTATTAAATACATACATACAGGTGAAGCTAATAAAAGTGCTTTAAGGGTGTTCTTAACTGCTCCACTCAACAAGCGCAAAACGTTTTTACACATTTATAAATTCCTTTTTATTAACAGAATTTTATAAAATTGGAATGCCTGGCTATGGAAGCGATTTTGAACTGAACTTATTTTTCCATTTTATGTTAATTAAATTACCAGTCCAGTTCTAAGCTATTTCGATCGAGATGAGAAAAGAACTACTCAACATCAGTGACGAACCAGACACCGGCTACAAAAGAAGCAATGAAGCAGAAAGAATAATCAGGGCTCTCAACTACATACAATTTCTGCAGCATAAATGCAAAGGAGTACTGAAGTCGACTAGTGAAGAAATAGATAAAGCCACAGATCTAATCATGACGAATCTAATGGAGTTGGAAATAAAAAGTACAGCAGCGGAAGCAAAGGCCGCAGTCTACGAATGTCAAATCCAGGCAATCCCTAACACAGTAGTCATCAGCGCAGGTGAGGCAGACTCGGCTCAGAGGGAGGAGGCTGTCGCTCCAACACAGACAACGACCCAAAGAGGGTATTCGGAAGTGTTGAAAGCGTCAACCTCGACCCTCATCATCCAGTCAAACTCTGACAGAAATGTAGAGGAAATTGAAAACACAGTGAGAGCCGCTACGATGGAGCACCATCAAGGAGTGAAGAACTTAAAAAGAATAAAGAAGGGTATCAAGATAGTATGTGAAAACGCAGAAGAAGCCTCAAAGATCAAAGAAACACTGGCGGAAAAAATGGAAGAAAGTGAAGATTTGACAGTAAAAACAGCAAGCATACGGAAGAAGAAAGTAATAATTTTTAACATCCCGGAGCATGTGACAGAAGCCCAAATCAAGGAGAAGATCGAGAAGAAGATTGGATTAGACCCGCGACGAGCAGACGATGCGGTCACTTTGTCCAGGCACATGCAGGCCCGCGGGGGAAAGCACCAACAGGTCCTGCTCCCTGAACCACTGGCAGATCGCCTGCTTAAGGAAAGAACGATCTGCCTGGGGCTCAGGGAATGCCCAATTAGGCCATTCATCAGCACTATCCGTTGCCACAAATGTCTAGAATTTGATCACGTGGCAAAGGACTGCAACAGGCCCCAGAGGTGCTCCAAGTACGCGGGACAGCATGTGCACACAGAGTGCAGTACGGACAGAGTCTGCTGCATCGCGTGCCACAACTACAACCTCAACATGAAAGGATACATACTAGTCAACAAGATACGAACCATACGCTGAACTCGGGTGCATGCTGGGTCTGGCGGACTCTCCTCCGTGTCAGGCAAATTCAGACAGAGCAGGGCAAGGCACTGTCCAAAGGCGTTGAGGGGCTCACAGGGGCTCACAGGGCTCCACATACGATCAATACCTTTGGTAATCAAGAGAGGTTAGTGACGAGGTCACGTGCAGACATAGAAAAGAAAATAAGTTACAACGCCGCACGTCAACATCAGAATGGCCGTAGATAGTCAGAGATTGACACGCTCAAGGAGCGCGGCTACCAACACCAACTCCACAAATGTCACCCTCACACACACAAACACCCACACCCTCACACACATCTACAGGCACGAACACGGCAGGCCCACACACTAACAGAACACCTAAGCCTACAGTTACTCAAGACGACTCTCTTAAATGCATTCAAATAAATCTACATGGCCGAAGTAGGGCAACGGATTGCCTGGCGGGTCTCGCCGAAGCGCGGGGCCTCCAGGTGATACTACTGCAAGACTTCCACCAACAGAAAAAAACTGGGAACATCACAAGGTTTAACCAAAAGAAGTGGAACATAACGAAAACACCATCCAACAAATCAGCGGTAATCACCAATCTAGGAACTAAACCTATGACAGTACTCACGAAAGAATTCACCACTGCCATAACATTAGAAAACAAAGACAACCAATTTACAATAATCAACGTATATGCTCCCCTGTCAGCGCACTTCCCGAACGTACTAACAGAGATCGAAGAAGCTCTGAAAAAAGCGGTGGGCGAAGTACTGCTGACGGGGGACTACGAAGACACTGACCAAAGGGGCAGGGAACTCACAGACTTCCTCCTGCTACACTCCTTGTTCGTCCACAACCCACCAGACGCCAAACCCTCATTTAGAGTCTCACGAAGAGATCCGGACGGGAGGCTGAGGGAATTAAGGGGCTGGCCGGACTTAACCATAGCCACGGTCGCCCTGGGCTACGACATCAGTGATTGGCAAGTCAGTGACGAAGTCTCACTAAGTGATCACTGCTACATTACTTACACAATCAAAAATCATAAAAACATAGACTATCAGAGACATGGTCTCCAAACCAAGGTAGGAAAACATGCCAAATTTGATAAACTCATTAGAAAAATAAGAAACAAATGCATAAAAGAACTCAACAAAGTGACAACAGAAGACCAACTGGACAACATTACACTGAGACTGCAAAATGAAATCACAACTATAGCTTTCACGTGCTACAAAAAGAAAAAAAAACACCAGTGATCACTGCTCCACCTTGGTGGACGGACGAAATCAAAACAGCCAGGAACAAGTTTAGGGCTCTCAGGAGGAGGTATCAAAAGCAAACTGACGAAAACCTAAAACTACAACAACACACAGTTTTCAAAAAAAGAAAGGGCCAAACTCAAAAAACTGATAAATAAAACCAAATCAAAAACATGGAAGGATTATTGCAGTAAAACAACGGACACCTACGGAACGCACTACAAACACGCGAGCAACAAAACCACGGGACCAGTGAAACTCGTTGACATACTAAAACAAGATGGCACAACAACCATAAAACAAACATTAACACATTTCCTAGACAACCTGTACCTAACAGACAGTTCAACACCACATACTATCAAGGCAGACAAAAACCCATTGGAATACGCAAAACCACCAGTAATAACTAAAGCGGAATTCAATAGAATAATAAGAAACATCAAACAAAACAAGGCGCCAGAGTACGACTACATATACTATAACCTAATTAAAAGAATACACACAGCAGCTCCACAACTTCTACTAACTCTGTTTAACACGTGTCAAAAACTAGAATACTTTCCCAAATCATTTAAGTTAGGCGTAGTCGTACTCTTCGAAAAACCAGGCAAAGACCCAACAAACCCAAAAAATTATCGACCAATCTGCCTACTACCAGCGTTAGGGAAAATGCTAGAGCTAATAATCCATGGGAGAATTAACTACCACCTATACAAAGAAAAATATTGGAGTAAGAAACAATACTGGTTCAAACAGGGGACCTCAACAGAACATGCACTAGAAAACCTATTAAAAATAGTTAAAGAAGACGTCAATAACAATTATCAAACACTCCTAATAGCCAAAGGGGCCAAAGGGGCCTTTGACAACATAAGATGGCCAATTCTAATAAATAATTTAAAACAGTCTCCCTGCCCGGATTACTTAGTGAACTGGGTAGTGAGTTTCCTCCAACAAAGATTTGTTTCATTAGAAGAAAACGGTATCAAGGTAACAAGACAAACTTAGGGCGGTTGCCCCCAAGGCAGTTGTCTTGGCCCGCTTCTGTGGCTACTAATCGCGGAAACAGCTCTCAAAAATCGATGGGGGGAAAATGTAAGAATAGCAGATGATTTCATAATAATTCTCAGGGGTAGGTCAAAAGACAAACTAAAAAGACTAGCAAACAGAATATTAAAAGAATTCAACGACTGGATAGAGGAAAACAACCTAACACTAAACAAAGAAAAAACTGAATTACTGTAACTAAACAGGGGCCATTCTTGGAACCTTCCAACAGCAGACCCAAACAGCATAGAGGGAATAGAGTTAAATGGTCAGGAACTACATGTCAAGGAACAAATCAAATATCTAGGGGTCATACTCCATAAAAACCTAAACTGGGAACCACACTGTCAAACACAAGCCGACAAGGTTAGAAAAAATTTCAAACACCTAGCATATATGACAGCCAAAGGATGGGGTCTTAAACCTAACATAATGAAATATTGGTACAACAGAGTAGTTGAGAAGACGCTAACCTACGCGACCCCGATTTGGGGGCACAGCCTTACGAAGAGGTGTAAAGAAATCCTCTCGAGCTGCCAAAGACACTTCGCACTGGCCATAGTCAGGGCCTATAGAACGGCCCCAACTTCGGCCCTACTGGTACTTGCTGGCCTGATTCCAATTCACCTTAAAGAAGAAGAAGCCTATGAAGCGGCATACGGCACAGTCTCAAGATTAAGGAAGAATGCAACAATACACAACAAAACCATCTTTCACAGAGAATACACTCAGAAAGTAAACATATGGCAAAACCACCCGGCAGAAACAATTGAACCACGTATAGGCCACAACCCCAAAGACACATGCATTTATACAGACGGCTCAAAATTGGAATCAGGTGCTACAGGTTCGGCTTTTGTAGCTTTCAAAAATAATAAAAAAATAAAGACTTGGTCAGTGCCTCTAAGAAGTTGTAATAGCGTCTTCCAAGCCGAACTACTGGCTATACATAAAGCAGCGGAATGGGGCAATTCATTGTGTGAGCCACACAGCATTAGGTCGGACTGCCAATCAGCAATAGATTCATTAAGCAAACCATTCAACACCAGTGACACAGTCAACAAGATACACAACCTAATCAAAGATTCAAGAAACAATTTTAAAATCAGCTGGGTCAAGGTGCATGTCGGCATCCAAGGAAACGAAGAGGCCGATGTGTTAGCCAAACACGCAGCACTAAACCAGAACAATGAACGTGCATACTACCTGGAAAAACCTAATTCAAAACTAAAAAGAACACTAAAAGACTTAACAACTGAACAGTGGCAGTTCGAATGGGACTATGGGGACACAGGCATGGAAACTTACCAGTACTTTCCAAAAGTAGACGAAAATAGATTAGTTAGCGACTACCTACTCTCACAACTTTACACAGCTCATGGAGCATTCCCAGAATACCTCCACAGATTCAAGAAGGCGCACACACCGGACTATAATTGCGGTTCGGAGGGTACGCCTAAACACTACCTGCTACACTGCTCACTCACACAAGCAGATCACCTAGCAAACATAACAACAAAAAACGAAAAATCATGGCATAAACAATTAGCAAAAAACAAACACGTACAGAGAAAGGCAAAAATCATAATCAGGTGGCTCCAAGACAACTACGACAACATCACGTCACTCATACATCAGAAACATAGACAAATGACCACACTTACAAAAAAAAAAAAACCTCTCATTCTTTTACTACAGCCACTAGTCCTTCTTGTATCCGCGCGCATTTTTGTGTTATATGTTATTATATGTTAAAAAAAATTAAAAAACTCATAAAACGGCCTAGGATTCCTATCGCCACACAAAAAAATTATAAAATAGTGTATTTTGTCTTTTGTCCCAGCAGTGTGCGGTAGTCGTACGATATCAGCAGTATCCAAGGCCCGAAACAGGTGCCCCGCAGGAACTTCCTGCATGCACGTCGCAAGACATTACGGATCTGCAAGTCGCACACCATGACACAGTAAAAAGCTTCACCCGCCTCTGGCACTGCCTGTCCATCCTATATGTTATTAAAGGAAAAATGACCTAGGTCTAAAACCCTACGGTCAAGAATAAAAAATCATAAAGTGTTAAAATAATGATATGTCTTATGATCACAGCAGTAAGCGGTAGTTGTGCAGTAACAGCAGTATCCACAGCCCGAAACAGGTGCCCCGCAATAATACTATTGCAAGCACGTCGAAAGACATCTCGGATCTGCAAGCTGCACATTATGACAAATCAAAAAGCTTCATCCGCCCCCGCCTAACTGCTTGTCCGTCCAGATCTAAGCAACATAAGATATATATTACAAAAAAAAAAAAAAAAAAAAAAAAAAAAAATCAAAATGGAATTTACGGGGAGTGCTTGGGTTAAGTGAACTCTCTGGTTAATTTTAAACAATAGCAATGTTACTAACCCATTTACCTTCCAGGATTCCCTCCCCTAGGACTTGGCTCCTGAAAATTTCAAGTTGACCTAATCGACGCAGGGACTCAAGGGACCCTGTGCAGTCCGAAGAGATTCGGGAGCACCAATCAAGTTTATTGCACCAGAACCGTACAGGTTGACCTCATAGACGCAGAGACTCAAGGGACTCTGGCCGGTCCGACACCGTTCTGGAACTCCCCCCCCCCCTAGTGGGCTAACGCCTCTCAGGCTTTCAAGTTGACCTCATTGACGCAGGGACCCACGGGACCCTGTGCGGTCCGAAGAGCAATGGGAAGCAACCTACTAGCCCACTTATCCCGAACCACACACGTTGACCTCATCGACGCAGAGACTCAAGGGACTCTGTGCGGTCCGAAACGTGTTCGGGGTTTTTCTTTTTCGTTTTTTTCCCTTGTTTTTTTCTAGTGACAGTACGCCTCTTTATTAGGTGCATTTGGACTCTATCCGCACAAGCTACCGGACCCGCTCCAATGGGACAGCCCATGGAGTACCTTTTTTTTTCTTCTTCTTTTTCTTTCTTGGGTACGGTAGAAAGGAGGGATCTCGTCACCTCCAGGCAGCGATTCGACTGCCTTGCATTTCGGCCCAAAAATTCTCCCTTCTCTGGCACTACTTAGCATTTCGGCCTTTTTAGTTTTGGTTATTTATTTTTCTAATTCTCCCTCAAAATTGTCCCCCCTGTTGTCTGCTAAGGACATGCCACCGTTTCGGCTCGAAAAATTTTAGCTCCAGCCCCATTTTACCTGGCACGGCGAGTGTGCGGCGCCAAACTCAGTACATTCACAAAGGCAATAAACTACTCAGTCCAGCAACCGTTAGTCACAATCAGCCGACCTCGGCACTTGTCTGCGTAGATCGCCCCCACTTTGCTAGCTAAAATTCCATCATGTACGCTAATGGCGCCTGGTGCATGTAAAATCCGTCGTGGGTGCAAAGTCCTCCAAGTTACCTGTGAATTATACCTCTGGAGGTGCCTTGCCAGGTGAAGGTCTCGTCATCTGATCAAGGCTCTAAATTACGAGACCATCTTGCGAAGCCATTTGCAGTTCAAACAACAGGATGTACCATTAATTAACAAGCAAAACAAAGTATGTTCAACGACAAGCAAATACTGCAGAAATGATGGCATGCGAAGCAAAATTGAAGTGAAAAAACTTCTTTAAAGCAAAGTTTTCGAAGCAAAGTTTATTGCCGCTACGTGGCAATTAGGCGGTCTTCCGCCCCGATACCAGGTATCTAACCCGTTAAGCTGAGATAACTCGGCAGGTAGGGGCCTGGTCATCGGTTAGAAAGAAAGAAAGCTATTTCGATCACGTGATCACCCGCTTTTCTAATGCTTTTCGTCCTTTTTTTCTGCTTTCGTCGAGAAATGTGCTCAAAAACGTCAACTTTAAAGGCTTGTTATAAAAAATCTATTATGTTAACAGAAAATTGAGAGCAATTAGACAGTTTCTTAATAACAACACCTGCTAGTTTAATACTTTTCCGTATAAAAATTAATTAAAGCATGTGTCACAAAGTTGCCCTTTTTGATTTGCCCTTAATAAATTTATAAAGTTCTATTTTTGCATGCGAAAATCAAATTGATTTCAGGGAACCATGAACTATCTTTAAAATGCAGTCACCGTTTCTTTGTAAACAATATCAGTCTTCTTCCATATCAATTTCAGGAATTTTTATCAAAATTTTTTAGTTATGTGAGCAAAACGCAACCCCAAAATCGAAAATTGTTTTTGTACACATTATTATTCTCCAGTTCCTTTTGAGCCATTTGCGAAAAACCGCAAGCAGATGCGATCAGTTTGCGAAAAGTTACAAGAGCTTGAATTTCGTACAAAAACAATTTTTTCAATCCTCTAATATATTTTAAATCCGTTTTTCTCAAAACTGATTTGTCAACCTTTTTAGATTTTTGAAATCCTTTATGTGTTTTAAATTTTGATAAAAATTCCTGAAATTGATATGGGAGAAGACAGATATTGTTTACAAAGAAACGGTGACTCCATTTTAAAGTTAGACTTTATTAAAATAATTAAACTTGAGTTTTAACTTTTTAAAAGACAAAGTTTTGATGAAAATCAATATGGAATTAAAATTTTTTTCTAAACAACTAACTATTCAAAGGAATAAAAAATCGATATCCTGAATTATTTATAATATATTTTTAAGATATCAAAATGCAAAATGGGGACAATATTACAAAAATTAAGACGTAGGGAGTATTTTAAAATTTCATTTAACATTTTACAAGACACATTTTAAAATAATTTTTATCTATCGAGTTAAAAATGTGAATATTTTTGTGATAGTTATTTGAAAACAAAATCACGTGATAAAACTTCTTATATTAAAAAACAAAAAAATTAAAAATTAAGATTTTCTAAAAAAGTGGGGTAGTTTAAAATCGTTATAATTCTAAATATTATTAATTTTGATTCAGAACTTTAAAAAATATTTAAACAAAAATTAAAAATATTTAATGTGAAAATTTTTTGAAAAATTACGCAATTTATTTTTAAAAAATCATATTTTCAAAAGTTTTTTTTTTTAATTTGCTGAATAAACTAAATTAAAGTAAAACAATTGAAAAAGACATACTCCAAGTTTAAACCATTTATCGTTAACGGTTCTTGACTTATAACAATGTAAGTATGAGAAATGATGATTAACCCCAACATGAAGAAAAACGCATTTTCACAAGAAGTCGTTTTCGTGACAACCATTGTTTGAAAGCTAGATTTTGAAAACAAATCAAAATGAAACTAATAATATTTCCACGTAAGAAAACTAGTCGTTGGGAGGCCACCGTAATACTTACCCATCATAATATAAAATATGAAAATAAATAATTTTAACATACAATAATGCTCCCTTAATGAATTGCTGATGAGCCAATTTTGACTAATTATATAAAACGCCAAAATACTCGAGTACTACCGGATTGCGTAAAAGAAACATCCTTATAACTCAAAAAATAATAATCATATTAACTAAAAATTTACTGTGTTGGATTAAGCGTCTCATTTCCAATAAAAATATACCTGTGAATCGAAATTTGAATGAAATACAGGGTCATGAAAAATCGAAGAATTTCGAAAACAGGATTACACATATCTCGACAACTAATAATCCAATCGACCTCGCTTTTTATGCAAAATTTGTGTTATTTTATTGCTTTTTACGTCCAGTCCTTAAAATAAAAAATTTCGAAAATTTTTATATACCTTTCATCAGAACGAATTTTTCGAGAGTCCGGAAAAAATAGTTCCGGCTAATCGAGGTTATTGATATTAAATAGGCTTCGTCCCATTCTTACATACTAAGTACATACAAAATTTCAAGTCTCTATCTCAATTTGTTCGGGAGATAGAGCGGTTACAGACAGACAGACAGACAGACAGACACACAGACGGATGGACGGCAAAAATTTTTTTCTAAAAATATGTTTTTCGGAATCTTTAGTATCTGAAACGTGTAAATCCGTCAAAAAAATTTTTTCGATTTTCAAAACGATTGCAAGACTTACCCTATACTACGTATGATGGGTAAGTAAAGCAGAAAACTTTTGAATACAAGTAATTCAATGATTGTTTTCGAAAATTTGAAGATTTTTGTATTCCGGACCCCCTTAAAATTGTGAAGAGATTAAACATTTCTATTAAAATTTACTATATAATCATAGCGAAGTGTATATTTGCATACAATTTCATATCTCTATGATAAAAAAGAAAAATTAATAATAACGTCCACCGTCCTGTTAAACAAACAAGCATAGAAAGTACAATGTTTTTATTTACGCTTATCTGTAAATCATCTGAGATTCATCAGTTTTTTTCCAATTAAAATTTCAAAATGTAACGAAGGGAAATAAATCTATTCCAGCCTTCCAGCCTCATGACAACAATACAAAATATACCTGTAATTTCCATAACATAGCAGACTCCATTTTCGTGCAGTATATTTCTTCACTTGTGGGTAGCACTTCTCAGAATACTTTAAAACAGATGATTACCTTTGTAAAGTCCAAAACTTCAACCCTTGGATATCTTATCTTTAAGCTTTAAAATAAGAAAATTATCGCTGTAATTATAACCTTCAAAAGTCTTTGCGCAAAAAAATTTCTAACTTTTCTACTCCTTTTATTTTTGATGATGCGTTCAAAATAAATAAAATAAAACTTAAGGAGGATCTGTTTGTTCATATGCCGTCAAAATGGCGCAGCGTTCCACGATGAACTACCCATGTTCAGGACGGCCGCCCAGTGTTTCTCAAGAGTGGTGACGACTGCCGTTATTTATATCTATTCACACGAGTGTAGATTTTGACGCTTCATAGGTTTCAGGCAATTGTTATTGCAGTTCTGCTCATCGCATTCTCGTCCTCAAAATTTTAGCTAACGCCATACTAGCGTCAACTTCGACGCTCACGATTTCTGCATAAAAAAGAGGTCGATGAAGTAATGACCATGCGAGCGGTACTTTCGTCGTTCCCGGCATTTCCCAACCGCAAGGCTGCCACAGGCGACTATTTTTTAATTCCAACTGCTACCACTTTCTCTAAACAGAAATACTCTACAGACACCGACAACATTTGCAAGAAAAATAAACTTTCAAGTTTATATTAGAAAAATATTGGTGCAAACAGAATAAAAAAAAAATAGTCGCTTGTGGCAGCCATGCAACCGATACTTTTACATATACCGGCAAGAGAAAAAATAAAATAAACAACTAAAGTTGTGCTTTGGGTCGGGAAACCCGATTTTACGGACCAAGCCCGTGGTTGTTTTTATTTTATTTCTTATTCTGGTCAGGATTTCGCTCTAGTGTGTCGGTTCGGGTTAGCCGATAGTTTTAAAAGAAATACGTAAGGCTATATTTTTCCGTAATTTTATTAAATTGTGAATTTTTTTTCTTCTATTTCTGATTCCGATTGAAGTGTGCCGGGTTTTTTCTTGGCGAATTTTTTATTTTGTAGGTTTCGGTCGACTTTAAATAAAATTTTTTAGTTCGGGTAGGATATTGCTCAACACGCGCAAAGTGTCTGTCCCCTGCGTATCGATGCGACCTAATGTAAAAATCTAATTTCTACAAAAATATGGATTTTTCTTCAGTAACATTGAACTACAATCAAAACCTTTTTTGAAGTAGTATTTATGTAGAATCTACCAAAAAAGAACGATTCGTATTTTAATAAAATTATAGAAACACAGTCTACATTTTTATGTTAAAAAAAAATCACGTATATATACATTAATGTTTAAATTAGAGTTTTGCTCTAGATCTCTAGCAAGGCTGAACTCAGACTACGGACAATTCTTCGTACTGTTTTCATTCACCTGGCCTGGGCCGCCTACCTAGGTTTTTCGTTCCAGGCCGAACCGGGCTTGTAATTCATTCCTCCTATAGCTTGGTGCAGTCCAGCGTAAAAGCTAATATTTTGAACTGGTCCCGTCCTATCCCGTATGAAACCATTACAGCGCGGGTCAAAAAATAAATGTTTTTGTTAAAATGTAATTTAAAAAATTACAACGATCACTTGGAAAATTAGATTTTCAAAGGCTAAAATTTTCGATCAAGATTAATAATTAAATAGTCCAAGAGCCAACATGACAAAAAAACTAAGGTATCAAGCACAAGCACAAGAAAAAAAAAAAAAAAAAAAAAAAAAAAAAAAAAAAAAAAACATTATTTTATGAAGAGGAGTAATAGGTGAATCTAATGATCCATATCTGACGGAAGTGAAGTGGTACCTGAGCCAAAATATAATACCACTAGTGGTATTAATTTTTGACTTATGCACCACTTCACTTCCGGCATACAAGGACCATTAAATTCCCTCTTCCATAAAATATTTTTTTTTTCTTGTGCTCGATACATTAGATTTTTGTGCTGTTGACCCTTGGACTATAAATTCTATATTTAAAATAACAATAATAAACATATTTTTATGATGATCAAAACGTGGTTTACGTTATAACAAAGTCATACATTACGTGAGCTATGCATTAAACATTAATATTCCTGGACCCATCATATTATATACTAAATTTAATTTTAGTTTCTAAATTTATTAATTAAAATTAAATTAGGTAATAATTTAATGTAACTTATTAATGATTTTTTCCACTTTAAAATATCCTACACATAAAAAAATGCTATAAATAAGTTAAACATTATTTTAAAATCATAATGAAAAACAAACTAACTTTCCTTTTAAATTGTCTCAAACTTAAAAAGAATTGATATCATTTTATTTATTTTATAATTTTTTAAATATCGTAAAAATATGTTAGCTTTTTCTCATACAAACAGAAAGAAATAGAGGAAAATATTATAGCAAATTCTTTTACAAGCAACCCGCTATAATATTTTTCTATTTCTGATATAGATGGCGCCATGGCATTCATCGGTTAAAATGACAACTTAACATCGAAACTGTTTAATAAATATTTGGGAATGGTTGGAATGAATTCAACATAGAACCATATTTAGCTAATATATAGGAGTTTCATTGAAAATAATATCACTGTAAGACAAGTATTACAACAATTACATCGCTTTCTTAGCAGAGCAACTATTTCTAAACATCATTTACGGAACTGGTACTGTTTTAATACGGAACTTATACTGTTTCCGGAAAATTGACGAAAACTTATTGTATTTATTCGGATTTGTAATCTCAAAATGTCAGTTACGGAAATTGTACTGTTTCCTCGGAAAAATGAAACTATTCCGTTTCATTTTTCCGAGGAATAGAACGGAATAGTTTCATTTCAGATGGTCCGTTCATACCATCTGATTATGGTATGAACGGACATAAGATAATCAGATGGTATGTCCGTTATACACACAACACCGTAAAAAGTTGTGTGTATAACGGATTTTTTTTTCAGTGTTTGCTTTTATAAATGCTTCTTTAAATCTTGTAAATATATTGTTTTTTGGCTTTCTAAACGTAAAGAACTCTTTTCGAAATCATGGAGAATAATGTACAAAATTATTGTTAGATCTGTTTGATATTAGACTTGGACGCAGCAGGACACACAATCACCTCATCGAGTTGGAGGCTGAAATTCCAAAATTAGTTAAAATTCGATTCGCATATTGAAATGCAACCGGTCTGTCAAGTCATATCTTAGTTGAAAATACATGGAAATTCAATTTTAGTGGTTGATTCGTAGGTTTACCATTGTGCTCCCAGTCCTCTATGTTTTAGTACCTTTTGGGGCAGGAAAACACAATGATAAATCTACGAGTCAACAGCTAAAATCGGATTTTTCGGGTTTTTTTACCAAGACATGACTTGACAGACTGATTGCGTTTTAATATGCGAATCGAGTTTTGACTAATTTTGGAATTTCAGCTTCCAACTCGATGAGGTAATTGGCTGTGCTGCTGCCGCTCGGTCTATTTAGCACATTCATGTAAATTATTACTAGACCCGGGTATTGATGACATTCGCATTTTTGGGGTCTATGTTATTTTAGATTGTCTCGTGCTTTACTTTTAGGGCAGCTAAGGACGTATTTTATCAGCAGTAGGGTATCCTTCCATACGGGAACATGCTTCTGTCAATACTAAAGGACATTTGTACATGTGTCAGTTAATATTCAGGCAAACATGTCTTTACTGATATGTTGATTTTTTTTTCTTTGTTTCAATTTCAACAATCTGTATGAATTTCAAATTAATTCTAATAAAAATGAAAATGAGATCTTAATTTGAGCACAAATTTATCCTGATGCATAATAAATTAAAAATATTGATTGACCAAAAGTTCTCTTTCGTTTTCGTTTTTGGTACAAAATCAAATTTTTGGCGAAAATGCTTACAAATATTTGGACGGACCGAAACCGATTGGATTTTTTAAAAATATTTTTGTTTTCGTTTTCGGCCGAAAACAGAAAAATTACCGAAAATCAGTTTTTGTTCCTTTTTCAGTCTTAAAAATCTATTTCGTCGATCCTTAACCAAGACATGCAAAATTGTAGTTCTTGGCATGGATACTTACCAGATGAAAAGTACTATTAAAGGGTGGTAAAGGACTACTACAGGGGGTCAGAAAAAAATAGAGTCAAAAGAAGAAAAAACTAGCATTATTTTCTTATAGAAAATGCTCTAAATAATATAAAGGAATTAAAGATGGCGAATTTCTCTTTAACAAAATACTGATATTTAACACCTTTTTTAACTGAATTTTCTATGACCACACGCCACACTGTTCTATTGGAACTAACAAAAATGAAACAGAAAATACTGATTTCTATTCTGCGATAACGATTGAATTACAGGTAGCTTTACAGGTATCTTCGAGGTAGATTTGTAGGAGCATTGGCGCCTAATGTCAATAACCCTGGTTCGATTCCGGGCCTTGGCACTTTTTAGCTCACAGGCTATCATAGCCTGAGAGCTTATGTGCCCGTCCGTTCTGTATGTACGTTCGTACGTTCGTGCGTAACGCGATAACTCATGATAAAAATATCCGATCCCCTTGAAATTTTGTATATAGGTATATCTTGACAAGGCACTTCCCTGATTAGTTTTTGAAGTTCATTCGATGTGTATAAGAGGGGGAATGGGGGGCTCATGCCCCTCCCCTTAGTTGATATAAATGGGATTTTCATGCAGAATTAAGTTTTCGTTAAAAATTTAGATTAGGATCATTCCGATGAGGCGATTCCGTGACTGTTATTAGGTGTTCAATGAATAAGTATAAATAGGGGGAACAGGGGTTCTAATGCCCCCCCCCCTTAATTTATATAAATGGGTTTTTTAAACAGAATTTTCAGATTTCGTTCAAATCTCTGAATAGTTTTGGAAGTTTAATGATTAAGTATAAAAGAGGGGGATAACTCCTTTTAAATTATATAAATGCTAAATGGGTTTTTATTAAGAATTATCTCATTTGCTCTGAATTTTGGATATAGATTTTTTATATGATAAAGCATGTCTTTGATAGTATAGGAGCTTCAATGATTAAGTATAAAAAAAGAGGAAAGGGGAGAGCAGTTTCCCCTTCTTAATTTTTTTTCGAACGGAATTAACCCTTGAAAATATAAGGCTTTAATGTACAATTAGTATTTGTAGCCTGTGAGCTCAATGCCATCAGTTTAACTGGGCAGTAATCTTTATTCACTTTGTTGACTATATACGCCTTTTAAATGTTACAGGCCAAACACGATTTTAGGCCAAACTAGAATGGCCTAGGCCAAACCGGTCTATCCTAACGCCCATCGGATAAATAAGTTTTTCCTAGGCCAAACCGGTCTATCCTAACGCCCATCGGATAAACTAGTTTTTCCTAGGCCAAACTAGTCTATCCTAAGGCCCATAGGGCAAATTAGTTTTTCCTAGGCCAAACTAGTTTGGCCTAACTCTTATAGGATAAACTAGTTTAGACTGCTGTTTATTGGTCTGAACTAGTTTATTCTAGGCCAATTCAATTTGGCGTGATTTTATTGAATTCAATGACCGCCTCAGCGCCAACGTTCCAGTTTGTCCTAGGCTGACGTAGTTTATCCTAGGCCAATGTAATTTTACGTGTTTTTAGCTCACAGGCGTCAAAGCCCGAGAAATAATGAGCTCGGAGGTTCTGTATTTATGTATGTACGCATGTATGTACGCATGATTGTACGTATGTACGTACATATGTACGTAATGCGATAACTCTTGGTAGAAATATTCGATTTGCTTAAAATTTTGGAAGTAGTTTCATTTTGATAAGATACTTTTCTGATTAGTTTTGGGAATTCATTGGATAAGATTAAGAGGGGGTGAACGGGAGGCTAATACCCCATTGTTAATTCAGAGAAATGGATTTTTCATGCAGAATTATCAGTTTTCATTTGAAATTTTAGGTATAGGATCATTCTGACAAGATTCCTCAGTGATTAGTTGTGGATGTTTATCGTTTAAGTGGAAAACAAAGGGCAATGTAGGTAACCCCCCAATAATTTATATAAATGGTTTTGATGCAGAATTTACGGATTTGCGTCAAATTTGTATGTATGTTCTTTCTGATAAGCGATTCCCTGAATAGTTTTGGGGAGTTTAATGGTTAAGTATGAAAGAAAAAGTGAAGGATTACCAACTTTCATAGGAAAAACTAGTTTATCCTATGGACATTTAGAGAAATAAGTTTATCATAGGAAAACTAGTTTATCCAATTTGCGTTAGGATAAAATAGTTTGCTCTAGGCTAATATAATTTGGCTCAAAATTGGGTTTGGCCGGTAAAAACATATCTTTCACTAGAATAAGCATAAATGTGTGTCAAGAGTCATTGCTTGTAACATCAATACAGAAATTTAACATGTCCACCGTAGAGACATGATACATTGGACATGGTGTTTGCTTATTTTTATTTTTCTTTCTGCAGACTCAGGCCATGCTGTGATAAGCTTGCTTTTATTATTACTATTATTCGAGCCAGATCGCAGCTGAACATAATTTGGAATCGAACAGCGTTTTCCATTTTTGAAAAATTAATTACCTGTCGACATATAGCTATTTTTGTCACGGCGTCAAGTTTTTCTTTTCCGTAAAGTCGCAACTGGAAATTCGATTCAAAACGTAGCCTTAATAGTATTTTCTCAAAGATACATCGCTTTTATGAAAAAATGGTTAACACCATTCGATTACATATTTTCTGAGTGAGAATGCCTGTTAATCTTGTGCATTTGTGAAAAGGAATTAATTAATAAATGTGTTAGGATGTAGCTCTTTTGGATTTGAGAAAACCCTTAAGGAATGATAGAAAAATATATTTACAAATCTACTTTTTACTAAACATATTCAAAAGTTATTATGTTTATAACACATCTTTTTTTCTTTTGTTCTAACTATTTAATGAATTCCTATTCTAATATTGAAGGACTAAGAATCTAAATAATCAATAATACATTGTGTATTTTCCATTTAGCGAACACATCGTAATTTAAAAATACATTGTAAATTTATCCATAAATATGTATGCAGTATCTTCTTTAAATCACATACATTTAAGATTCTTTAAAGGAATCTTAAATTTATGTGAATTAAAATCTGAATTTTTTGCAGAAATTGAGTAGGGCCAGGTCGAGCCGGACTGAGTCCCTTTTCACTGATTTTTTTACAGGCAGGGCTCGGGCTGAACTTTTAATTTTTATACCGGGCTTCGAAATTCCGGCCCGTGCAAACCTGTAGCAGTATTCTACTACCCTTCAAATAAAATACATTATACAGGGGTGATAGCAAAACCACTTTGCACAAGATTAGAGAGCAGTAGTCAGGATTAATATTAAAAAGAATATTGCCCTGTTAAAGTAATGGCTTTGCATTCACAGGCTGTTTACACTAATTGTGTATTACAGACATTTTTTTTTAAATATCACCCTCGAAAAAACAAGTAAGGGAGATTACTTTTTCCCATTTCCCCTAATTATTCTTAACCATTGAATCCCAAAACTAATCAGAGATACGCTTTATAAAATTGAACAATTATCCAAAATTTGAAGCAAATCAGATAATTCTGCTTAAAAACCATTTATCTGATTTAAGGAGGGTAATCCTACATTCCTCCTTTTATACTTAATCACTAAACAAAACTATTCAGGGATTCGCCTTATGAAAAAAAACTATGTTCAAAATTTAATCGGCAAATCAGATAAATCTACTTAAAAACCCATTTATTTAATTTAAGGAAGGCAATAAATCATCCACTACCCCATTATACTTAAACAAAAGAAAAATTAATTAAAAAACCGTCTGATCAAAATGAATTCATGTCCAAAATTTTAAGCAAATTGGATAATTCTGTATTATAACTAATTTATCTAATTTACCTAATTTAAGGAAATAAATTGTACGCTTCCCCTTTATACTTAACTAAAGAACCACCAAAATTAATCAGTGAAGCGCTTCATCAGAATGAACAAATCAAAGATTTGCAGCAAATCGGTTAATTCGGCATGAAAAACCCATTTGGCAAAATTAGGCGGGAGTCCCCCTTTCTTCCATTTGTTCTTAACCAATTAACTTCCAAAACTAATTACGGAAGCACCTTACCAGAACGAATCTATTTCAAAAATTTAAGCAAATCAGCAAATTCTGCTTGAAAAAAGCATTTACATAAATTATGGGGCGTTACCTATATTTCCCCCTCTCTTTATACTTAAACAATGAACATCCACAACTAATCATGGAGGCGCCTCATCAGAATGCTTCTATATCTAACTTTTTTATTATAAAATATGCTAATAATGCATGGAAACCCATTTATTTGATTTAAGGGAAGGAGCGAATCAGCCTCTCGATCTTCCTCCCCCTTATTATTCTCCAATGACCTCCCAAAATTAAACAGAAAAACTCCTCATAAGAATAAACCTATATTGAAAGTTTGATGCAAATCGGGTATTTCTATCAAGAATTTTTACGTTACGTACTTACGTACATACATAGATACAGAATCCACGGGCACATTATTTCTCAGGCTTTGGCAGTCTGATGAGATAATAACACGTCAAATTACATTATTTCTGTCAAGAGTTATCGTGTTACGTACATACGTACGTACATACATGTGTACATACAAGCGTACACACAGAACTTGCGAGCCCATTATTTCTCAGGCTTTGACGCCTGTGAGCTAAAAACACGTAAAATACATTAGCCTAGGATAAACTAGATCAGCCTAGGACAAACTGGAACGTTGGCGCTGAGGCGGTCATTGAATTTAATAAAAACACGCCAAATTGAATTGGCCTAGGATAATCTAGATCGGCCTAGGATAAACTAGTTCAGACAATAAACAGCAGGCTAAACTAGATTATCCTATAAGAGTTAGGTCAAACTAGTTTGGCCTAGGAAAAACTAGCTTGTCCTATGGGTCTTAGGATAGACTAGTATTGCCTAGGAAAAACTAGTTTGTCCGATGGGCGTTAGGATAAACCGGTTTGGCCTAGGAAAAACTAGTTTATCCGATGGGCGTTAGGATAGACCGGTTTGGCCTAGGAAAAACTAGTTTATCCGATGGCCGTTAGGATAGACCGGTTTGGAATAAAATCGGGTTTGGCCTGTAACATAAACAAGTTGAATAAATCCAAAACTTTCAAATTACTAAATTAAAGGCATGTGAAAATTTCAAAAATTATGTATATACTAGGTGGTATTGCAACTCGATCTGTTACGATGTGTTACATTTCAACTGAATAAAATCTTGCGATTTTTTTTTTCCATTTTAAATATGACGCCATTTGTACGAACTTATCAAGAAACATTTCCGATTTTCGAATTAAAATAAATCCGTACAAAAAACTTTATTTTTTTTCACCTGCCCGTTTAGTTTGTTTTTAGTGGAGTCTAGTGAAAAATTTTAATCGTCGTTTTTAAGAAATAATTAGTTGAAAATAGGTGTTTTTTCTTTAAATTTATGTAGTCTAGTCTAAATAAAGGGTAATATAATTTTCTAATCATGCAAAGATGTTTAAATTTGTTATAATTCAATCTCTTTGGTTGAATAATAATAATAAAAATAAATAAATAAAAAGGATATTGTTCAGTTAAACTGATGGCATTGAGCTCTCAGGCTCTGCACACTAATTGCATATTGCAGCCATATATAATAATGCCCTTCGAAAAACAAATTAAGAGAGGAAATAGCCCCTTCCCTATTTCCTTTCTTTATACTTAACAACACTGATAAACAAATTTTAACGAATTTTCTGTTTCTCTATATACGTTGGGTGTTTCTTATAGATTTCAAGCTGCTGAAAAAGACTATGTTTGTAAACATTTTCTGTCACCCTCCAATTTTGAGAAATTTCATTTATACGATAGAGTATGTAGGCATCGTATAGGCAATATAATTATACTTCATTATTCTCTTTCATGTAGTTGATTCACACAAACATTCCTTTTTTCATATTACAATGATAGAAGATACAGCAAGAGAGTAGAAACAGATGTCCCCCTAATAAATTTTTTGTTAGTGACCTTGAACAGACAGCTCTAGCACATGTCAAAACAGTATTTGACTTTAACGCAAATCCATGACAGTTTAAACTTTCGGGGCGAGTGTACTACTATTTCTTTGTTCTGTAGGACTTTTTAATTAAATTTTGATTATAATTATCCTATTTTCCTCTACAATATCTAAAACATGCCTAGAGGATGCGTTAATGAACCCGATTCTTTTTGCTATGTGTGCGGGGAGCATTGATGCGCTTTCATGCCGTTAATAAAGATCATACGCAATTTGGATATAAAGTAGGTGAACAAGATAAGAAATGGGCACCTCATTCTTGCTGTCACGGTGTGCTACAAACCTCTGGTCGTGGATGAAAGGTACAAAGAAGTGCTATACCCATGATATGGCGCATGCCGAAAGATCATATAACTGACTGTTACAAATGTATTATAAAAATTAAAGGATTCTCTGCAAGAAGTAAACATAAAATTAAGTGCCCGAACTTAGATTCAACAATGTGACCAGTATTATGATGATTTACAGATACAGAAACCTCCAGAGAATTTTACATATGACAATGCAGCAGTAGAAATGGAAACTGGTGAAACTGAAATTTCCTCTACAGCTGATATGAACTTTTCTCCTGGCATAAATGAAGAATCACACCTAATTACCCAAAAAGAATTAAATGATTTTTTGAGAGACTTAAATTTATGAAAGAAAAACTCAGAATTACTTGGATCAAGATTGCAAAATTGGAATCTCCTGAAAAACAATTCAAAGATATCTATTTATCGAGATTGACATAAGAAATATTCGACATTTTTTTCAAGAAAAGATGATTTATGCTATTGTAATGATATAAATGGTTTAATGTATGCTTTAAATTGTCAATATAACTCGGAACAATGGCCTATAAAAGAGCAGCCACAGATAAGACACTTACCGCTACATAAAGTATGAAATTTCTTATTAATATCATTTCTTTTTACAAAATTTTTCTATATTTTTCTGAAACTTTATAAACAATGCATACTTTCAGAGTTTTAAATATTAATTTTAAGCTTTATAAGTGTTTATTTAAAAGTTTGTCATTACTAAAATACCAAATGATAAATTTCATAAGGTATATGTGTTGAATAAATACTACAAAATTCAGATTTTCAAGATTTTGAATTTTTTAAAAATCTGTGGGTGATGGAAACTTTTTAATGGCATATTTTTTTCACAGCACCCACTAAAATATAAAAGTCACCACATACTTAGTTAGAAACAGAAACCTTGTTTATCAGTGTAATTGAACCCCAAAACTAATTAGGAATACGCCTTATCATATAATAAACCTTGTCCAAAATTCGAAGAAAATCGAATAATACTACATAAAAAATGTATCAGAATATGAATCAGAATATTACAGAATATTAGAGAATATTACATATTCTCCACAATTATTTTTTTTAAATTTCGGATTTTCGAAAAATTTATATTTTGGATTTTATTTAAATAATAATTTGATTTGAACATTTTTTATTTGATTATCGAAAGATTACCGAATTTGAAACGAAACCCTCTGTGCGATCTACGATCACACTTATCCACTTGTTTAATTTTACCTCGCACCACTTTATCAAAAGAAAAATCTCTGACATGCAGTTAGGTAAACATTTCAAAAGAAAAGTACTTCAAAATTTATTTGTTTTAAACAGTGGTGCGAATAAAACAGAAAAATAGATGCCTGACAGTCCTGTATACCCGAGTTAACTCGGAATAATAATTATCTGCCTTATGTATGAACCCGAGTTAACTCGGGATAATAAGGGTTATAATAACAGCGGGTAAATTGTTCATTGAAAAATTTCTTTATTTATTATTATTTTTTAGCGCGAATTTTATTTAATATAAAATTTACTTACAAGTATATTGTACAAAGTTTAGAAACAAAACTTTTGCAATTAGAATAACCTTAAAGCCTACATTATACATTCATCTTTTTAATTAATAACAGTGAAACTAAAATTAGTTTTAAATAGTTTGAACTGATTTTATTCACTCTTTTCCAACTTTTAGAGCTAACGAAGTCACATTATATAATTTCATAAATGGGCAGTCATGTATAAAAAAAATATTGAGGTTACTTTGATGCTTCCGTTTCCCACTTTCTTTGATATTCGGATGTATATTTGTTAGCATGATTTTTACTTTCTTCTATCTATACAAGAACAAATTACTGGATTCGCGAAAATTTTCGACTTCCCGTTTTTGACAGATTTACAAGTTTCAGGTGTCACATATCCAGAAAAAACATGTTTTTACATATCGTCACCTAAGAATAATAATGTTCTATCTGTATTTTTGAAAGAAATGATTTATCGATATAGAAATGTTCTATTTGTATCTTATGAAGGCATTTCTGGATTAAATAATATCATAACATAATCGAAGTACTATAAATAAATTATGTATAACACCATTCTGATACAAAAAGGACTTCATAGATACAAATAGAATCTTGCTATATGGAGAAGTCCATTTTTTCAAAAACAGAGATAGAACCTTATTATTCTCCAGTGACGATATGTCTGTCTTTGAGTATATGACTCTATCCGTATGTCTGGATGTGACACAAATTTTTTGCGCGCTCTATCTCAAAAACTAATGCACGGAATTTAATAAAAATTATATGGAGCTAGTCCCTGATATAAATTGGTATTGATTAATTTTTGGTGTAAATCGTCCAACAGGTGGCGCTACTATGCTGCCTTTTTTTCGATTTTCACAATAGCTCTATCTGAAGAACTAATATGCGGATTTTTATTATACTACAGATTCAGTTAGATGTTAATACAAGTTGTTGTTAATCAAGTTTTGATGTTAATCACCTGACAGATGGCGTTGCTACACTACATTTTGCAGACTTTACATGATTTTAGCAATATTCATATTTCAAGAAATATAATACACGGGCTGTCATATCGTTAGGATCCTCATGATGCGCATAGATAGCCATTTAATTTTTGCTCTGTAATGGCAAATTTTGAAGTATTAACATGTATGAAATAGCAGAAAGTTTTGGGACTGGAATGTCCGTCTAGTTTATATTGACATCCTCTTAAAGGAAATACGATAACATCAATGTGAAAAATAATAGTAGTAAGCCTTGATTACGTTCATTAATAACTTTATCGTAATTTTAATAATATGTATTCCACAACGAAAAAGTAAGAATTTATATAATAAATAAATATTTCGGTTATAAGATGTTGCTGTATTAATAAAAACATTTAAAATACTTTAATATATATATATTTTTTTGTATGTTTCAACTCCTTTTAATCGAGTCATCTTCAGAATGTAAATACATTTTACATTCTGAATTTATATATATATATATATATATATATATATATATATATATATATATATATATACATTCTGAAGGTGACTCGATTAAAAATAGTTGAAACACGTAAATAAATTTTTTTACGAATTTAAATGTTTTTATTAATACAGCAACATCTTATAACCGAAATATTTATTTATTATATAAATTCTTACTTTCTCGTTGTGGAATGTATATTACGTATTTTCGGGTGTATAGCCCGCACCCTGTGTATAACCCGCACCCCTAAATCGAGCAGTGCAGTAAAAAAAGTTCGTGTATAACCCGCGGAGATGCATCGGTGTATAGTCCGCGGGCTATACACCATTTACGAACATATATTTCGACCAAGGTTCGAAATTAGAAGCCATTAGTCATAATTTTTAACGCAAATTTACCAAATTTTTCCGTGATGCATAATATCTACAGTAATTGGGCTAAAAAATTAAGATTATCAGTACCGTAATTTTCGGAAGAAACCCCGCGGCGTTTACGTGTTTTAAGATAAAATTTCAAGCGATGCGGCGTTTACGCGCCTTTTTTTTTCAAAGAAGCGTGATATTTTTAAAAAAAAATTCCGAAAAAAAAAACGATGATAAATTCAAAATTTCGGACATAAAATTTATACGTATCTTAGGTCATTGGTTCCCAAAAGGATCGAATCCTCGGAATCGATCCGAAATGCACCAACTCCGAAAAGGAACGATTCCTCGGACTCTATCTGAAATTAAACGACTCCAGGAAAGTTCGATTTCTTGAACTCCTTCCGAAATGAAAGGACTCTATAAAGGAACGATTTCTCGGAATCGTTTCGAAAAAGACCGACTGCTCTGAATCGTTCCGAAATGACATAAATCACGCACTTTTTTTATTCTTTGCAGCAGGGTAAGGTACCAATTCCGAAAAGGAACTATTCTTCGGACTCTATCTGAAATGAAACGACTCCGGAAAAGTTCGATTCCTTTGAACTCCTTCCGAAATGAAACGACTCTGTAAAGGAACGATTCCTCGGAATCGTATCGAAAAAGAACGACTGCTCTGAATCGTTCCGAAATGATATAAATCATGCACTTTTTTTGTTCTTTGCAACAGGGTCGGTAGATTATTTTTTTGAAAAATAAACTAAAAATGATCTTAAATTCAGAATTGTCGAGATTGGAAGGGTTCCGGATTTTGGATTTTGTACTCTACAAACACAATGACTATTATACAACTATCAGTGCAATACTTGGCGATAGTTGCGACAGTTCTTCCAAATCCAGAAATAACTGTATTTAAGCAGTAAAAAAAAGCCTTTACAAACATGGGAGAACTCTCTAAATTTCAAGGCATAGCGAAAAAAATTTACAAATTTCGATGTTTTTTTCACATATTTTAAGGTTTAAAAATTGTAGAAAAAATATCACGATTTCCAATTTTTTTAAAAAAAATCTTTGTATAACCCGCACCGTGTATCAGCTGCAGCGGCTTTTGGGGAGGTTTTTTTTTTCTTGTATAAGCCGCGGACTATACACCCGAAAATACGGTACTAATATTACGATACGATGACATGTTTTTATTTATTTATGTATTCTAAGTAAATAATAAGTTGTTCTTTTAATTTGGATTTTGTACTTAATAAATTCTTCATTCAAAATACTCATTTTGAAATGCATGCGTATAACCCTCCCCCCATAACCAGCTAAGTCTTAAGCTTAGTGGGGCAGCCTTTCAGGCATATAAAAGTAATTTGAAACCATATATGAACTTTAAACAAAAGAATGATGATTTTTTTTTCTTTTTTTATAAAAGAGCAATTTAGTTGGATTAATAAATTAAATATTTAAGTAAAACTCACAATTATTAAAACAGAAAATTCATTTTTATGCGAGATACAAGCATATTAAATCAAAATTCATGTAGATTTTTTCTTTTTTTTTTTCTTAAGTAGAAAAACGATTTGGTTTATACGGATAAATAAATAATTTGAATATGTAAATATAACTCATAGATCATTTAAAAAATATTTTTATTTTAATTTATTCAATTTTATATCATATACAACACTTTAAAAACGAAAACAATAAAAAACATATAACATTGAAAAAGATATTTAAAATGAAAATATTTGATTCTGGAAAGCATACTCAATTGAATTTTTGATAAAACAAATGATTTTTCAAAGTAGCAAAAGGATTTTGTTTGTAGAAATTAATAGATAGTTTAAGTATATAAATAAAGCTCACCAATCATTGTTTTTATTTCCTTATTTTATTCGTTTATTTATTTTTGAGCTTTACTTACCTTTATATCACATGTACAGTGTAGTGAGAAAAAAATAACACCCTCTAATAACTCAGAAACGAATTATAATAAAAGAAAGTTACTAGTACCAATCGATTAGAATTATTTAACCCTTCATCTACCGACGGTACTTATAAGTACCATTAAAAATTACTTATCATAAAAGTCTCGTAATAAGTAAATTAACTGTAATACTATTTAGAATGAGTTATAGTAGATACATTACTTTATTTTTTTCCAAAAGCATTATTGGTTATACAAAACAAAAATATGTTTAAAAGGATTATTTCTTTTTCTTTTGTATCTTTAAAGCTTTCTTGTTTTCGCTGAGAGAGAGATGGGGATTTCCCAGTTCGGAAATATTTTTATGTTTATATTGTAAGAACATCATATTTGCACATTTTACAATTCTACAAAATATTAAGAAAATAATCTGAAATAAAAGATTTGAGTGGGGTTATAAATATTGCACAAAATCCCTGTAAGTTCAACTTTAATTAATCCTTCTAAATCCTTCAATCCTTCTAAAATTCTTCAAAAATGTATTAAATGATTATGTAAATCTTTTAATTTAGTTTAAACATTTTACGTAAAATGCTTTAGAATGTAAAATTTTCACGAGTTCATATTTCGGTAGATAAAGAGTTAAGTGACCATATACAAATCAAAATCAGGTTAAACTATTTTTTTTTCAATAACAACACCCAATTTTGACAATACATTTTTAATCTTCCAAATCGAGAAAGAAAAAAAAAAAGAGATCAAATATATCAAACTCTTAGAACATAAGAAACACTTTTAGTTTTAATTTATGAACTAAGTTGCATGATAGCATCTTTGCATAGCAAGCTCATTGAGATTGGTATAGTAGTCAGGGCTCGACTAACAAGTCTCTGTGCCCAGGGCACTTTCAGTTATTCGTGCTCCTTGAGATTGACTCATTTACTGATACTAGTTTTCTGTTATATATTACTCACTTATTCGAAAGCTGTTAAATCAAAAATTTAAGTTTTCCGGAAAATAAAAAAAAATGTTCTACAAATATTTTTTTTTTCTGTTATTTACTCAAATGCACGTTTATCCACATATTGAGATATATTTTTGTTATTTCATTGTATTAATATCTCAAATATCACATTTCTTCATAGTTATGATTTTTTAAATAGATATTTAGAAGTAATAATGAAAAAAATTGTGCCCATCAGAATTTTAGTGCCTAAGGCTGGGGCCCCGGAGACCAGTGGTACAATTAGGGTCTGATAGTAGTATAATGAATTATTCATTATTCATTGATAAAACTGGTGACCATTTCCAGTTTAATAATAATATGATAAAAATGTGACCAAAAGGCCACTGTCATCATTCTCGTCACTGCTAATATCCACATGTTTCATTTTGATACAATTTGAAAATGGCTAAAACAATGGTCATAGTGACTTTACAAGGAAGTTACCAAATGACAGTTATTTCAGAGTCACAAGTCAGTGAATTAAAAGAAGGCACATTTAGATCACCATTGTGATTTTGACACCTGTAACTATTTGTGACGTCAATATGATGTCACACCGACTATTGATTGGGTATTGAATCTTTTCAGACTTAAATTTCACATATTCATGTCATGGCACAAACACATTAGTTATTTTCTGAAATCAGACAACAGCAACAATATTTCCTTGTACTCAATGGCACAAATTTAAGTAACAGCATCACAGTATTTCTTTTTAAGTTCAATGTGGTCAACATTTTGACTGGCCATTCAATTCCTCTCCGCCTGAAATGTCAATCTTACGATCACAGTTCTCCATAAGTCTTGACGACTGTACTCCAATGCAGTCGATAACTACGGTGACTGGTGATTCGTCGATTTCTTCTTCTCGAATTGGTGCCAATATGGAATTACTTCCTACTGTAGATGATCGTGAACGCACCTCGGGAACCCGAGGCGAGCTGTTGGATAATTGTGGCAGCCCCCTGTGGTTTGCCCCTGAAAGAACATCCATATTTTGATGCAGAACATCTGACCTAAAACAAATTAATTTAGATTATAAAAGGAAAGACATGATAAATTACAGAACTTACAACTATACATATAATGCATATAACCAGATAGCAGCATGCATTTGCATATTAGCAGCGAGTTTGATTTTTTTCTGATATTAGCCTGCCGTGACAAATTTGACTTAACAAATTCGCAGCGAATCTCCCGCAAGGTAGACCATTACCCACTTGCATGAGTAGTTTGTTGTGAAATTGATTCAAGACTATCCTCACTGTAAAAAATATGGCTATTTTGCTGCATCCTCACTCCCCCGCTTTTATAGAATATAAGTCTTTTGGCCAATGAGAATGCTCCATGATAGCCTGAAGTAGCCGTTTTCTATAAAAGCGGTGGAGTGACGATGCAGCAAAATAGTCATATTTTTTACAGTGCCTAATTGATAAAACTGACGGAAGCAAAAAATCTCTCTATTGAGACAATGGACAACTTTTGGGACTAGATCCCTTGCAAAATTTTATTCGGTTGACATCGCTTTTTTTAAACGCTTCATTTATTAAATACAAAAAATAAGATTTTAATTTAAAAGTATAAATATCACTTTTATTTATTAGTGATGATAAAAACGATGCATCTACTTTCTGACAATGCGTGTAAGTCAGTGCGTATGCATCAAAAAACCTGAAAAGGTTAAACGTATAGTGTGACAGTTGGAAACAAATAGTATGGCATGGCAAAGTATTTACTATGTTTTCGTTCCCTTAATTTTTTATTACGTTTGTTTAACGTCAGATTATTTACGGGCTTTCTTTTTTGGACGGTTTATCATTGAACTGTCGTATACTCGGCTTATACACGGAAATATACGGCAGACATTTATTTTTTAATTGCTTCTAAAATTTTTCTTTAAGTAATTCATTTTTTTTCTTTGCTTACCTTAGAGAAGATGATGAAGGTGATGAGGATGGGGATGGTGTATGTACAGAGGATGGAACAGAGAAACCAAACTGCTCATACTTTAAAGCTTCTTCGTATGACGGAGGCGATTCCATTTGCTGTGAAATTGTGTACGGCCTCACACTGTATAGATCTTCCTGAAAAATAAATAAATACAAATGTATACTATATACAGTGAAATCTTCCTAAGGAGATCACCCATTAGACCATATTGAATTAGTTTATTATATTTCATGTTTATACAGCTTTATAAAAAGGAATTAATTGTAGTTTGCTTCGATTCTAATAATTTTTCATCAAAACATTTTGTTTCTAAACTTTCTTTGATCTCTTTAAACAAATTATTTATTTTAGTATCCTCTTTAACTTTTATCGGACTTTCTATCAATCTATTAATTTCAACAAGTGTTTCATGACAGGAAATAGAACTTATAACTAGCGGAAGCTCGTCGTCTAAATCAGAATTAGTTCCTAAAATAGATTTTTAAAAATTTTAAAAACGTAGTATCATTTATTTATAAATGACAACAGAATATAAAAATATCAAAGCCTTGCCTTTGTCGAGATTTTCTATAATGTGATTCTCCCTTTCTTCAGATAAATATGCGAGATAGTTTGCGAGGTAAGTTTGCGAGATAGTTTGTAGTTTAAAATACACTATATTGCCATTGATTATTGGACACTTGCGATTTTAGACATTTTACTAAATATCTAGAAAAATACATAAGGAATCATCTCGAAACTCTTAGTGTATAAATATAATAGTATACATCATACATCTCCGTGAAGATTTTTTACCGAAACTCCATAGGGGACCGTCAACAAATTAAAAAAGAATGAATATCTTTTGAATAACCCTGTCAAAACTAATGTAGCAAAAGCGCTCAAACTCTAGATTATGATTGAATGCCTTATTGTAATACACTGTGTTCATTTTTATGCAAATAGCATGCATACTCGCAGAGTAATTAAGGTTTTTATAAAAATGGTCCCAAATTTTTCCAAGTTTTTTCCTTATAAATTTTAGAGTTCTTAATATAAAATAATATTTTTTTCAGAAAATATGACAAACAACATTGCACATAGTACTCTGTAGTCAGAATTAAAAAATAATGAAAATTGTATACAAAATGAGTTGGTTTACTAAATAATTTTTTACTGCGCATGCGTCAACGATATCAAAATTTCATTTGCATATTATGTTAGCTAAATGTATAGAGCAACTTTTGTGAAAGTCACAAAATCATAACTTGAAAATTCTGAAAATAATCGTCAATTGAATAAGTTGAAAATCCGTTATTCTCAAAATGAAGCAAAAACAAGAGGGGTTGTATCCATATATTCATTGATTAGTGTCAATATAGAATACACAATACGGGATGTTACGACTACTTTTGGATAAAATCCCTCATTTTTTTTGCTTCATTTTGGAAACAACGGATTTTGTCCTTTTTCTATAGACGATTACTTTCAGAATTTTCAAGCCATAATTTTGAGACTTTTACAAAAGTTGCTCTATACATTTAGCTAACATAATATGCAAATGAAATTTTGATATCTTTGACGCATGCGCAGTAAGAAATTATTTAGTAAACCTACTCATTTTTCATACAATTTTTATTATTTTTTAATTCTGATTACAGGGTACTGTCTGCAATGTTGTTTGTCATATTTTCTGAAAACAATATTATTTTATATTAAGAACTCTGAAAATTATAAGGAAACTAGTCGTTGGGGGCCACCGTAATACTTACCCATCATGGATATGTATATGAAAATAAAACATGTGAAAACTATTTATACAATGCATTCATAAAAAAATTTTAATATTGTTATTATACATAGTAATGCTATATTAAAGAACTGCTGATGTACCAATTTCGACAAATTATATAAAACGCCAAAGTACTCAAGTAGTACCGAACTGCGTAAAAGAAACATCCTTATAACTCCAAAAATAATAATTCTATTAACTAACAATTAACTGCGTCGGATTAAGCGTTTCATTTCCAATTAAAATATACTTCTAAATTGAAATTTGAATGAAATACAGGGTCATGAAAAATCGAAGAATGTGGAAAACAAGATCACAAATATCTCGACAACTAATAATGCGATCGACTTCGTTCTATATGCAAAATGTGTGTTATTTTATTACCTTTTACGTCCATACCTTAGAACAAAAAAATTCGAAAATTTTTATGTACCTTTCATCAGAACGAACTTTTCGAGAGTCCGAAAAAAATAGTTCCGGATAATCGAGGTTGCTGATAATAAATAGAGTTCGTCCCATTCTTACATACTAACTACATACAAAATTTCAAGTCTCTATCTCAATTTGTTCGGGAGATAGAGCGTTTACAGACAGACAGACAGACAGACAGACAGACAGACAGACAGACAGACAGACAGACGGACGGCAAAATTTTTTTTCTAAAAATATGTTTTTCGGAATCTCCACTATCTAAAACGTGTAAATCCGTCAAAAAAATTTTTTCGATTTTCAAAACGATTGCAAGACTTACCCTATACTACGTATGATGGGTAAGTAAAAACTTGGAAAAATTTGGGACCATTTTTATAAAAACCTTAATTACTCTGCGAGTATGCATGCTATTTGCATAAAAATGAACACAGTATATTACAATAAGGCATTCAATCATAATCTAGAGTTTGAGCGCTTTTGCTACATTAGTTTTGACAGGGTTATTCAAAAGATATTCATTATTTTTTAATTTGTTGACGGTCCCCTATGGAGTTTCGGTAAAAAATCTTCACGGAGATGTATGACGTATACTATTATATTTATACACTAAGAGTTTCGAGATGATTCCTCATGTATTTTTCTAGATATTTAGTAAAATGTCTGAAATCGCAAGTGTCCCATAATCAATGGCAATATAGTGTATATTGCGCAATAAGTTTACCAAGGTAATAACACTTTCAACTGGCGTTATTATTCCGGTTAATTCTTTTCAGTGCTAGAACAACATCCGAAAAGGATTTATTTTTTATTTTATACACGAGAGAGTATTGTCGTCATTGTTGAAAACTAAAAAGGATAAAGAGAAATTTGTATGTTCTTAGTGTTAGTTTTTTCTTTTCTGAAGATTCAAATATCAAATGATTATTATTTCATACTGATTCGCAGTTTATGGTACGTAAGAGAAATTTGTCAATTTCTAAGACTGTAGAGTTTGTATCTTTAGAAATGGATAGTTTACATGCCATTATTCCATATTTTGGGTTTGTTTACATGGCGTTATTACCCACATTAAACGGATAATAACGACAAATAGACATTGGTCAAAAAATCACGCCATTACATTTTATGAATACGTATCTGCTAAAATAATCTTACTTGTATGCCTAGTGAATAAGTTACTGTATCAAATCCTATATTCGTTTGAAAAAAATAAAAAAATAAATAAAACTAAGCCGTGAAAATTGGTAGAACCTTAACGATAACGTGTCGATTGGAGAGCCTTAGGCCTCTAGGATGCCTTCTTTTCCCTACAAAGTTTTACGATTGATATATATATTTCTGCACGACCTGTAGTACTTACTACCACTACGAGAGTGAAAAAAAACATTTTTGTATTTTCACTCGTAATGGTCGGTCTTCCTTTTGCGTCTGATGAAAAAGTATATTTCTTTCGAAACACGTTGCATTAGCTTGTTTTTCCATAGTCTATTTTAGAAGTGATTTGCTTTGTTATTATGAGAAAAAAAATTAGAGGAATTCTCAATTGTTAATGTTATAAAGATATTCTAAAAAATATCTCTTAAATTAAATTTTAAAACAAATTAGCATTAACAGGTTTAACAGGGTGGTCTAAAAGTAGTTGCTACTTTTTAAATGTAATATAAAAATAAAATAATTGTAATAAAAACAAATCGACGAATGAGAGAACGGTTTGCACGAAAATGATTATTAAAAGTTTTGTTTAATGAGGGGAAAAATCGTTCAAAAACCAGTCATAGATAATGCTTTATCTTCAAAGCTGAAAAAAGCATAAAAAACTTTAAATAAAGCAGTTTCACACTATTTATTTTGTGCAGACTATTATGTTACCTTTTTGTAGTTTGAGTCTCATAATAAACAGTACAAGAGAGCGAGAGGATTAATTTATGTTACATACATAATAATTTTATTTAAATTTGCGTGCAACGATTGGAAGAAATGAAATTTCAATTTTGAAATTTACGCTACTGCAAAATTTTACACTTCTAAATATCGTACATTTTCAATTTTAACATCACAGTATAGGAAATGAAATGTACTTTTAAATGCAATTTGTTTAAAAACTGTATCTCAATGTATTTTTGAGATATAATTTTTTTTGTAGTTTGTAATACCAATTTTGTAATTGTGGCAACAGAAGTATTCCATCTCTTTTAAAAGTAAAGGATGAAAAAGAAATAGTTTTTATATCTATTTAAAATTTTGGCAACAATTAGAAGAGAAAAAACAACAACAAAAATGAACTAATGATATTAAAAATAAAATTTTAATTAAAACAATTAACTTTTTCAAAATTTTATGATTTGTTATGTGACAAGAGACGTTCAGATATAAGTACATAGAATTTCAACCCTCTGATTTCTATAGTTTTTGTGTACGGACTCTGTAACAGACAAACAGAGGACAGAGACGAATAGGGTTTCGTCAGATGAACGTCAGATGAAAATTTCAGGTGTGAAAATGCAATATTGAAACAAGGTGATTTTCCATCAGTACAGATTAGTATCACTGATCCGCAATCAGTTTATTCTTATGATCCAATTACTCCAGGTCCTACACCAATTGACATTCATGATCCCAATTCTTCAAATTCTAAATCAACAGTCCATTCTTCCAAAATCTTCGTTCCTATTAGTTAGATAGATGATGCTACTCAACATTCAAAAACTAATTCTTCTTCTTCTCCATAGGTATTCTGAAGATCCAGTTGGTGCAGAAGAGTTCCTGACCGATTTAAATATTAAGTGGGGAAAAGCTGTCATTTTTTTTTATTTTAGTTTACAGGTAAAATAATAAATGGCAGCCACAACCCTTCTCTGTATTTCATAATACGAAAAAAAAAAAAAAAAAAAAAAAAAAAACTGATATTTTAAGCTATTTTATGTTATTATTTTGATGTATGTGATTCGTGATGTAATGTTGTGATCGTACGTGGGTATTAAATGTTTATTGATTATTAAGAATGGTGCTACCTGTCATTTTGTTTTGCGATAATTATTCATTAAGTAATTAATCTAAATATACATTACAAGTGTAATAATAATAATAATAATAAGTAATAACAATAACAATACTGTATGTCATAATACTTAAAGCAACAATAACAAAGAATACGTCACGGGCATAGATCATCGAAAAACATTCAAAAAGCTTTGGGCTTGATCGTACTTTAGCATAAATGATAAGAAGCTGTTGAGAGGTGATTCACGTGTTCATCCCGTGATCACGCTGTCAGTGTGAAGCTTGTAAGACATGATAATTAAAATGATATGATTACCTTATCAAGAATTCTAACCATGAATTAAGTTATAACAATTAATTAAACATGAATTAAGTCATAATAATAAATTAATCATGAATTAAGTTATAACCACGAATTAACTATTATTATCTTTTTAAATATGGAATAAAATCTAAATTGTATGTACAGTACATGGCAAAAATAAGCTATTCTTATTACTCTGTCTCAAACCGTCGCGTCGTATAAACTGCGACTAGTACTAATTAAATAACAATAACATCTACTAATTAACGCGTGCTTAGATTTTGCCAGTAAAGTGGTTTGCATATACAAATTGAAAAAAAAAAAATAAATAAATTTTCAAAATTAACACCTGATTTTGACATAAAATTTGTATTCTACGGTAAGTTTTACCCTTGGGTAACAAGAAGCCATTCAGTCTAGTTAGTTTGTGAATTATTAAAGATTAAAGTTTGGCACTCCTTAAAAAAATTCATTTATAATCGTTGTAAAACAGATTACAATGTGGTTTGTTTTTTAAGAACTCAAAAATTAATTGGCGGAATTAGCTGTAATTTTGAATATGGATATTTGAAGCTTACAGAAATTAATTTTTGTTAAAGAATTAATAGATTATAACTTATATTTTTGTTAAACTGATTTCGAAAAAACTAGATATTTTTAAATTAAGTTTCGAAGAAAAAATATGAAATGTAATTTATAAATTATTTAACATATTTTAATTATTTATGTGACAAAATTACAATTCATTCTGCCAAGAAGTTTTTGAGTTATGCATAAAACAACCGCACTTTACAATTTGCATTGCAATAATGAAAAAGCACCTGACAATTAAAATTACAAAATAAAATCTTTATACTTGACCAATTCACTACCTCTTTGGAATCCGAAGGTGAAATTTACTGAACAATTCAAATTGGATGTCAAAATTAAGTGTTAGCATTGAAATTTTTAAAGTGCATTTCAACTTCCCTGTGTAGACGACGTCTTAAGATAAATGTATGACGTATAATACTGATTACCAAATGTTTGCAAACATCCCGCTTTTTTAGGTTAACCTTCGTAAGACCAAATGGGATTATGAAATGACTCCCACTTGAAATTAAATGTCTAATGAGGAATGCAAGCTCGATGCTCGATCCCAAAAGAATGTGATGCATGGTGCTAGCAATGTGCATCGAATCAGGTAATAAGTCTTGTTATTACAAACAAAGTAACTTTCAGATAAATTTGATGATAGGGTGAAATATACAGTCACTGAACATCCCAAAGACTTTTTTGAAAACTGTTAGGAGCACATGGAATATAAATTAGTACAAAATTTTCAGTTTTTAACTACCGGCCTAAACTACAAAGTTAAAATGTTATGACGCTAAATAATTATTGACCTAAAAGATTATGGTGCTGGAAGGTTTTAAAATAATATATTTTAATCACTGTGGGTGTGTATAAATTTATATATTTGCCTTTTTCTCGATACATTTTTCTGAAATTCTATTTTAATTAAACAGTTGAAACTTTCCAAAATTGTGTAACTAACTTGTTTCTTTAAAAATACCTAACATTTTAGATCTGAGTGAAAAATAAAATAAAATAATGAAAAATATGTTCTTAAAATTTTTAGGATTCACAAAGTTTTTTAGTAAAATGTTTTAACCCTTTGAACTCTGGTGGGTAAATTTCTTCAAAATTCCAAATGTCACATTGGCACGAATATTTTGCAAAGAAAAAAAAAAAAAAAAAACGATTAACGATATACACGAAAAAATGCATTAAACCTTTTTCAAGTAAATTTGATTGAATTTTCTGGTCTCGATGCGACATTATTGGACTTATTTATTTAATTCACCAGAACAAAATATTTTTTTGGTATCGATTGTGGAAACCACAATACAATCAACAACGCTAAAAAACTAATTGAATGACACACAAAGCTATTATAAAAAGTATGTTTTACACAAATTTTACTATTTTGAGTGTATATATAATATCATTATTTGCTGTTCTTTTGATGAAAAAAAAAAAAAAAAAAAAAAAAAAAAAAACGAGATTCTAAGTAGAGAAAAGCATTTAGAAAATTTTAATTTCGCGCTAAATATTGAAAAACGAACCACTGTTAATCACCAGGAATTATTTTGCAGAAGAAAGTATTAAGTTTTAAACTATTATTTTGCGTATTGCTCGCGCTTTAGATTTTAGCACCCCAGGCAACTGTCATGCGGGCTATTTTATTATTGCAAATCTATACAGATTATTTTGTTTAGAAATAATATTTTCTTTTCAAATTTTATAAAAATTCAGCATTTTCTATCTAGAATTTATCTTGGGAAGAATGAAAGCAATTTCAGACAATGGTTTAGAGTTAGTCTTCTTTTGAACCAAAAGTTTTCTTTAATTAATTTAAATGATTTATATTTTCATATTTTTGATACAATTACATCCACTACGTGCTTTAAAAATAGTAATGCAAACTATACCTGTAATTTCCACAACATCGCAATCTCCATTATGGCAAAATTGGCTGGCACGACCGTACAGTAATCAGAGCGTCTTAGAAACAGCTAGTTACTTAAAAAATTTCTAATGCTTGATCAGAGTAACGTCTTATCTCTTACGTCTTAGAATAAGTAAATTATCTATCAGTTTATGACCTTGATAACTCTTATGAAAAACTTTCTTTCAGTGACAGCCTCATCGCCTTTTTATTCTTAGATATCGTTTTGAAAAAAGAAAGGGAGTTGTACATACATAATGTTATCAATTTTTTTGGCAATTTTGGACCTCCCCTCCCCATTTACAATATCATAAGTTATCATTCCTAAACCCCCTTCCCTCCCCTTATGATATCGTTATCAGAGTCTAAAAATTATTTATATATTTTTTTGTTTGTTCTATTTATTTGTTTGTGATGATATACAAACATGTTTATACATTTATTATTCACATACTTTTCGGATTTAAATTAAGAGGAGAAGTTAATAAAGTTCTAGCATTATATATAAAGTAACTTTAGATCAAGTAATACTCTAAAGAAACACTTACTATTTAAAATTATATAATAATAGTTTTTTCATTAATAATGCATTCAACAGTAACACAGTGGCAGCAAAAAATTTTTTACACTTAAGCCACAACTCAATATCCGAGTGTTTTATTTTATTTTTTCCAGTTTTAAATTAAAGAAGCGGCTAAGAGATTCTATCACGCGTCGATTATGTAAAGTGGTGTCCCTTGCAGCTTAACATGATTTAAAGTTCTCCCTTTATATACTTTTTTTTTTTTTTTTTAGTTCTGGTAGTGATTTGAAAAGACCGATTTTTAAAATTCTTTTCCCTATTAAAGAAACTTTTATAGTGCACATAATCGACGTAAAAAGCTTAGTCTCCTGCTTTAATTTTATTAGAATAAAATGCGCCTACAATTTGTAAAGCATAAGATTCACAAGCATCAGGGCAAACAGTCAATGTCCTGAAAAAGGCAAGGCCGATTTATCACACCGCAGTGCACTAAAATGAAAAAAAAAAAAAAAAAAAAAAAAAAAAAAAAATGGGTATAAAAGGACCAAGAAAGTCTTAGGCGAGGTCTGGTAATTTTTTTAAACTTGACGTGCTGTTAATACCAACTATAACAACTGCAGAAAAAAAAAAAAATAACAAAATTGTAATATAACAAATTACAACGACTATCTGGAAAATGATATTTTCAAAAACTCAAATTATAAAGATTTATAAATAAAATCTATATTTAAATTAATAATTATAATAAACATCATTTTTAAATTAATTATTACGAGTCATATATATTACATACGCCGTGCATTAAACTTTAACATTCCTAGACTAACGATAAAAAATAGTTGTTTAAAGATAGAACGTTAACTGTTTAAAATGTGCATTTTTATTTGAGACTGATTTCTGAACGCCTCATATTACGTACGATATCGATTAAACATTAATATTCCGGGGCCCATCACAAACAAATTTTAAATGAAATTTCATCTTTACAATTTTTGGAACTACAAAATTTTCAACTTCAAAATATCGCACATTTTAAATTTTTACACTGTTGCGTAGAGAAAAAAATGCACTTTTTAATGAAATTTGTTTGAAATCTCTATCACAATTTGTTGTTAAATTATTATTATTTTTTAAACTTTTAATTACTATTTTTGTCATTGTGGCAACAGAAGTATTCCATGTTTGGACATTAAACTTGAACCAATCGGAAAACGTATAAAATAAAAAACAGAAGTATTCCATTTTTGGACATTAAACTTGGACCAATCAGGAAGCGAATAAAATTAAATAAGTTGCGGAATTCAACCAATAAAAAGATTCAGATATATTTTAGATTTCCCAGTTCTCTACCGAGAACAACAACTATTTTTTCGAAATAGTTAAAAAAAGAAACATTACTAATGAATGAATCAGTATGGACAATCAGTCACAAACTTCACATTTTTCAATGAGTGTCAATATATATATTTTTTTTCTGGCACTGTATTGTTTTTCTAGATCCTTTGCACTGATCTCCTGCACAGGGTTAAGTAGAATTTTTTATATACAAAACAGGTTGGCAACTTTCTTACCTAATTTTTATTAGTAAATATAAGAAATGTGATTTCGAAACATTGTTTCTCTAACAACGAATTATAATTAGCATATGGTTGAAGAATAGCAACTGAAAACGTTAGGTTATTCTATACTTTTAAATGAAATGGTTTTATAAACATTTAACGGTTTTAATAATAACTTTCTATTGTCATAAAAAAAATATAACTAACTATAATTACTATAACTTTGTATTTTCTTAAAAATATGTAACAAACTATAATGATGCAAAGAAAAAAATTATACAAACGAAGAAAATTTTAGCTGGATCAAAGATGATAATAATATCAAAATGCAACCCCCTCCCCCTATAGATACATTACGGTAAATCAAGTGCCAGATCCCTCCAACGCGCTACTTTTTAAATGGTTAACGTTATATAAGTACAGCTAGCTAGAAGAAAGAAAAAAAAATGAGTACCCTGGAATCAAAGAGCTTCCAAAAAACACGGAAATCAAATACAAACGTTTAGGCAATTATTTTAAATGCAAGCATATGACATTTGATTCACAAAGTGCTATAAAATACAAAATTTAATTGTTTGTACAACTTTCCATTCTCTATGATTCATATACAGAAAAAAGCTGTTCTACTTCTAAGAAAGCCGTTAAAAAAATCCCTTTTTTTCCCTCAACCAAAACTTACCAAGTTATGATACTTTGAATTTTATAAAATCTAAAAGTGTTCATATAATAAATGCAGCTTTCGCGTGTTAGTGCCTGAAAAGGCCGGGTAACATAAGTAGGTAAACTTTGGTCGTAAAATAATGGGATTTTTTAAAAATATCCAGACACAAGATAACATTTTTTCAAACTGTAATTTATTAGTAAACCCCGAGGCTTTGTTCATATAATAGTTGAAATATTCCAAGGGATATTTTATGTCTAATTTTTATTAGAAGAAATTATACTTTTAGGAATAGTTCAAAAATTACCATTTTAGCCACAGTTTGACTCGACTTCATCATTACATGAATTAGATAGAAATGAGATTTGAATTAATAAGAAGAATGAAATTAATTTTAAATAAATGATAATTTAGAAAATATTTTTAAACTCTTATGAACAATTCATATATTTAATTCAGCATTCATTTGAAGTTTTAATTTTTTTAGGAACCATCTTCTTTACGCATTTGCATCTTAAAATTAACCAGGATGACGAATTCCAAGCTTGTTGTCTAACGATGTACCATTTCTCTAAAGCTAGTGGCAGCAACATGAAATGCCTATGTTAAAATAGGAACTGTTACCATTAATTTATCAACACTAATTTTGAAATCGGTTTCATGTATTCTAATATTCCATAGAAACATAATTAAAAAAAAATTAATGACATTTTTAGAACGTTTGTTGTTTCTGCCAACCACAGTTGATAATGGTACTGGCATAAAATATAGCCTGTGTAGATCAGAGATTGTTACCATTGAAAAAGAACATATAAATTGCATATAAATTGTAATTTAGAAAATTTTAGCACACTTTTTGCTCCTTCTCTTCGCTTCACAACTTTTAAATTGCGAATTTACTTTCAACTATTCTTAGAGGATATTTATCTTTTATAAGTACTACCATACTATATTTAAAGTTTACAGCCTCTTTAGTATCACAACAATCGCAATTTAGAATGTTTTTGGCTTCTGCAATCCGGTTAGTAGCGGCACCAAAAGACAAAGAAAAAAAAAAGCTTATGTTTGAACAGGCTCAATCACCACCAATATTCAACCATTATTTTCTAAATCATTTTGACATTTCATAAGATTCCGTAAAAATCGTAATTTAGAACGTTTTTAAAACGCTATTCGCTCACTTCATCCTTTTAAATTTGGAATTTTTTTCGGTGGTTCTTTGAAAGCATTGCATCATTTAAGTAATTACGCTAAATTTCAAACTGTTAAACACCTCAGTTGTTAAAAAAATTAAAGCATTTTTTGCTCCTAGATTTCTTGCAAACCTAGATGGTAGTGACAACAGCATAAAATATAACCTATATTGGAGCATTTACTCAGAGATGATATTAGAGATCACCATCAATTTGCAACCGGTGAAATTTTTGAAATCGGTTTGATATTTCCTGAAATTGCATAAAAATCGCAATTTAGAATGTTTTTAAAACTTTTTCGCGCATTTTCTCCCCTTTTAAATTTAAATTTTTTTTTAAAACTGTTCTTGGAGAGTAATTACCATGCCAAGATGCTTGCTTCTGTAGTAACATAAAAATCACAATTTAGAACGCTTTTTGCTCCTGCAAACCTCAGGTATTAGTTACTCGACATCATGAAACACACCGCATGTTGGAACAAGTGCTGTCACTCCGACCAATACTTTTGAAATTGGTTTGGTAGTTTATGAGATAGCATAGAAATCTCAATTTAGAATAACGCTTTCCATCGATTTTCACCACTTTTAAATTTCGAATTTTATAGGAAATTTTGTTATTGATCATTTTTAACTCTTTAAAATAAGTTGAAAAGTGTTTATGACTTCTGTTTGTTTGTACATCTGGCCATCCGTCCGCGCTATAATTCCTGTAATTATACTCGGATTGTCCTAAAATTTTTAGAAGTTATTGAAATTTATCCTAGCACGAACGTTATTTCAAATGAATTTTATAGCATGTTTAGTTTATTTACAGGGACAATCAAAAGTATTTCGTTGTATCACGGCCGATGGGAAAAATCGTACTAAATGAATTTTAAAACTGTTACACCTTGTCAAATGTACATAAAGGAGTATTCCTTTATGACGTGCACTAAAATATGCATTCTCTAAAATATCCAGTGCAAATTATACGTATTCATTTACAGGGCCACAAAAAAATATCCCATTACAAAATGGTGTAGGTGGAAATGTTTGCGTCTTATATTAATTATATTGAACTATAACATACATAATAAAATTGATATACGTCGCTGAAAGTTCATATAAGTCATTTCATGTATAATACGAAGTGCATAATATTTACAGGAAAACACAAAATATGTCAAATAGTAGGGGGAACTGGGGCACATTGATACAGCTTTTTTCTAAGAATTTTTTTGGTGTCCAGAAAGCAGAAATTTCAAGTTATTTTTCCATGTGGTGACAGCAAAACTTGTGTAGTGTGTTATAAAAATGTACAATCGTTGTTTTATATATTATTTTTATATGTAATTTTAACAAAAAAAGTCATTTGTATCAATGTGCCCCATCCCCGGGGTAGATTGATACACCTCACGGGACACTTTGATACGTCTGAGAAAATGGAAACAAAATAACACCAATGTATATTTTTTATAGAAAAATAGTTAGCAAACCATTTTATATTTATTTATAGAAATTCAAATCGCCCACAATTTATTTGTAAGCAATATAAAGCAATTAATCAAAAAGGCCAATTAATGAAAATAAAATGCATAATGACTTGATGTTCTGGCTCTGTTGTCTGATTGTTGGCTGTGGTAACTTTGTCATATCTGGTACTCCGACCCCAGCATTATCTTGTTTCTTAGGAAAGGTGAAAAAATTACCAGGTTTTCTCTTTATAAACAGAAAATAAAGGATAATTATATTAAAAATTCTGTTTATAATATAATTATCTTGTGCCGTTCTGCAGCTTGTTTCTCTTACTTAATATTTCTCATGTCGAAAATACTTTTTTCTTTGGAGAATCGATATAAATTTGAGATTTTTCAGGCTGCCGTCCTTTTCTTTTGTCAATTCTACTAGCATTAGATGTTGGGTAAGTTCGTACGCCTTCTGTTTGCAAAAATACTATAAAATATTTTAATATAAAGAAATTAGAACTATTTTACTTCAATAAAAACTAATATTAGAAATTTTTGGCGAAAAATGGTTGGATTAAGGAATGTATGGTGAAAAAAATAATAAAGGGTAATGAAAAAATGAACTAGAAAAGGATTTAGGTTGTATCAATGTGCCCCGACAAAGATTGTATCAATGTGCCCCATAAAGCCATTTTGAATAAAACGAGTCTCAAATCCAACACATCATAATTTATCTAACAATAAAGAATGAGGAACTGATAAAGAGTAGCTTTACTTGCGAGGGAGCGTATTCTTTTCGGTTGAAAATACTGGAACAGTTGTAAAATACCATTTAAATTGTACAACTCAAATTTACTTTTGACCTACAAAAAAAATTAATCACCCGTCCCATTTCATCAGACTACTGAATCATTCCAAGACTTTCTGTATGTAGTTGAGTGCACTAGTATCACCTTTTGGAGTTATTGTGAAACTTCCTGTAATGACCCTTTGTGCAGTACAGGGGGTGTATCAATGTGCCCCATGTATCAATGTACCCCAGTTCCCCCTATATTCCAGCGATTTCCAAATTTTATTGGTACGCAACCCACCTTTAAGTAAACGAATTTTTCGTGATTCACCTAATATTAGGAGTATATCAATTAAAAAATTACATAAATTCTTTAAGCTTTTAGCTACCCTAATCAACGAAAAAAAAAAATGCGCGAAGAATAGATTGTCAATAAAAATAAGAATCGATAATCCCAATCCCTGAAAGTAAAATGATAATTAAAACAACATACAAACTACAAAGATAATTAAAAATATGTTTAATTATTGGAAAACATAGTTTTACAATCAGTGAGATATCTGGCGCTGGTGTTTACTGATGAGGTCATCTATATCAGGATTAAATCAGGTCAGTTTTGACCTTAAGCCACTTCCTACACGGAGTTTATTTCTGTACTTGTTTTTCAAAAACAGTAAATGTAGAAAAATCTTGTTCATATTACAAGTATGTCATATTTATAACGCCATGAAGAAACTCAAATCTGATTTAGGTATTTCTGGATATTGTGTATTCATCCATAAGAAAATTAAGGAACTCCTTTGATTTATTATTTGCTGTTAAATCTGTTAATCTTTTTTAAACAGATGAAATAAAAGATGAATTTTTGAGCAATCCTCGATTGTACCGCGACCCACAAAAACACCCGCTGCGACTCACTAGTGGGTCGCGACCCATAGTTTGGGAACCGCTGGTATATTCTATCCGAAGTACTGTATATTAGCGATGATGGCAGCAAATGCATTTATAATTATATTATACACTTTTCAGTTTCACTATATTTATGCATGATTATAGTAATTATAATATTTAATGCAGGATTATTATTTACATTTATATTTCACCATATTATTTATTATATGGTGTATCTAAATGTTATAGTTGTTACACAGGGCTATACAAAAGAGTTCTTGAAGGTTATTGATTGTAAGCGTAAATTATTTAAAGGTGATTTTTTAAGTGAGTTATGCATTTTTGCGCTGAACTTCATTCCGTTTACGAAGAAATGTTTTCAGAATATAAATAAAATGATATACACAGGGCCACTCAAAGAATTGGATACATGGCCGTCTATGGATGATAATGTCTGGTAATGTGATTTCAGCAGTTTTAAATGTGTTTTAGTTTTTAGTGTTTTAGTTGAAATTAAGTTTTAACTAAATACTGGTGTATAATAAAGGTACTAGGTAAACTATAGAGCTGAACAAAAGTATTTAAGTATGTTTACATCCATTAGTATAAATTTCTGACAGAGAAATTTCAACCTGTTATGCGATTTCTTTCTAAACTAAATTTTCCTATTATATTATATATGTATCAATCTACAGATCAAATAAGGAGTTGCTTAAAAGTATTGGAATAAATATTTGGCTATGAAAATTATCACCTTATTTCCCTAAATAACTAAGTTTTCTTAAAGATTTCAGGAAGTGTTGGAAAATGTTTCATAATCTATGCTTAATGCATAATTTTTCTTACTTATTTCTTATAAGTAACTATCATGAAAGTTTTCAAGTTTCTAGCGCCTGCAACATCACAAAAATCGCAATTCAGAACGGTTTTTACTCCTGCAACCCCTATAGGTGACAGTGATACCAACATGAATTAACTTTTCAGTGTGATCCCAAAATGAACTGAATTCTAAAATAAAATTTGAAACGATATTTTACCAAATTTTTCAACTTTCACTTTTTAAAACCAGAAAATTTGCAAAAGAATACGTTTACATAATATCGTTTAGTTTATTTCATTGAAAGTAACTAAATCACTTTCTAAAAATTGTATTACATTATCTTATCTTGCCTTACTATTATTCTAGGTATCATGATAATGGTGTGGATTTTTTTCCCCGAAAAACAAAATTTTGATAAAAATGCATTTAAAGGATAAAGTTATTGCATATATATAACAGACATGATTCTTAAAAACGTTGTGTTCCTATTTGAATTAGTTATTTTTCAAATTACATAAATAATCAATTCAAATTTTTTGATGAACTGATAAAAACAGTGTGCTGCACACATGCTAAATTTTATAAGAGCATTCTTATGTTCGCATTATATTTTTTAAACTTCAAATTTATGAGACGGTTATCAATTATTTATTTTATAAAAAAAATAGGTAAATAAATAAATAAATAAATAAATAGATAATGGTGGAGAAGGTTCAAATACCGGCTACCACTTTTGTTTTTAATCTAGATCTTATATATTTTAAAATTAGTAAAATCAAAAGTGACAGCAGGGTACCTTGACACGTTTTGCATTTGTTTGAAAGAAAAAAAAATCAGTTTAAAAGGCGGCGTTTTCTGTTTACAAAAAGCAAAATTCCAAAGTCTTCAAATTTTGAGTTTTGAAAATGAGGTCAAATACTGGCTATTTAACCTTCCTACCCTGTTGAAATTTTACTCAAGCTTGACTAAAATATTTCACACCAGAATTTTTATTTAAATCCATTTAACATACTTATTTAACTTAAATCTTTGTGTTATTTATTTAATTTACTTTATGAAAAATTTTCTGGTTCGAATCGAATGAAACGCATTATAGGACTGGGTTGATTAGACCCATTCAGGGTAGAAAGGTTAAGTATTTCCCAAAGGATCGCACAAATAGTGCAAATGTTCAATTATTAAGCAAAGTATTATTTTAATAAATTTTATTTATTAAAAACATTTCTTATGCACAGAAAGATACGCAATTTTTAATAAAAGCAATTTATTAAAGTCCCATGTACAGGTTTTAAATGTTAAAATGTTTCTGTATATTCGGAGGTTAGTGCTGATATTTATTATGAACAATTACGTCTGGATTTTAATCTCACAAAAAAATAATCATACATTCTGAGTAATTTTAACAACAAACTATTTGTTTTTTTTTCTTTCTTTCTCTTCGATAGCATGTCGGCCTTTAACTTCTTTCACTAATGAGCGTTTAAAATGCAATTTCCTTTAAGTGTAGAAATTATGAATTGAAAGATATTGCATCAACGCTCTAAAAAATCGAAGTTTTTCTCTTTGGAAATAACAGCTTTTGCCTTGAAGGTTTCGACTAATCACGGTTTTCCTTAGCTTGTCTTTCTTTCATATTTCTGAATTTCGTTTTTTTTTTTCTTTATAAAATGAATTGCACAATTTTATGCCTTATCATTATAGATACGTATTATGAAGATTTTACCATGGAGGAAAAAGTCTGTGAGTGTTTTGTAAGTTCCATACTCAGTAATATTTTTGTATTATCGTGAAAATTTTTACACTCAAAATATTTTAGTATGGCGAGACAGTAGAAACAAACACCTCCAGTCAAAGTGCCATACTTAGTAACATTTTTGTATTGCGGTAAAATTTTTTACATTCTAAAAATGTTATTGTGTCTAGGCTGAGGTATACACTTTGGTCAAACTTCCATAAGTAATATTTTTGTATTGCCGTAAAATTTTTACACTCTAAAAATGTTATTATAACTAGTCAGAAGACACACTCTAGTCAAAGTCCCATGTTTAGTAATATTTTTGTATTGTAAAGAAAATTTTTACATTCTAAAAATATTATGGCTAGAAAAAAGGATTATATGCAATTGCGTATCTACGCATGCAAATGTATATTTTAAGAGTCTAATTATTAAAGATTTCACAAAAATTGAACATGCCAGAAAAAAAAAAAAAAATTGTGTCTTTCTAAGCTTTAATCATAAAAAACTAAAGGGCTACTTCTGTCACATGAAAATATCTGTTAGGTAATGTTAATGCTATTTGAGCAATAATTTGAAATATCTTGTTTGCATTTCAATATTTTAAAATGATTTTTTCAAGCTTTTTATAATTGAGGTTGATCTCTACAAAGGCCGTTTTTTGCTTTTTCGGTTTTGTTTGTTTGAATATTTTCCCTTTTAGAACCGATTTCGAAAGTAAAAGTGTCTGCATAAAAAAACCTGCATGCAAAATCGAAAAAGAAAAAAAAAACAGCTTTTATTGACCTCAGCAATCCAGAAAAAAAAAAAAAAATATTTAAAAGTATATAAATGCAAACGAGTTATTTTAAAAAAATTCGAAGATGTTTTCGAACGAGTGACGTAACTGTTTAAGGTTTTTGTAATTAAAGATATCAAGTGAATAAAATTGTGTACTTCAAAATTTTTGTTCTATCATGTTCAATTTGCAGTAAAATCCCTAATAAATCTTTACAGCACTAGACAGCTAAAAGAGACAAATGGTACTTAATCAATGAAAAAGTAATATAAATAACTATGTATGACGTTGTTTATCTGTAGACACCGAAAAAAAAAAAAACAATACTTTACCACCATCTTATCTCAAACGGTAACTAGAATTACAAATGCAACAGGAATGGCAGAGAATTTGGGACTCTGTTCATAGTTTTACATATTCACTTCTACCTATTGTCTGAGAGGAGACATTACTATCGCACAGAAACCTCTTCCTGTTTGCAACAAATCACGGGCTTTTTCCAGATTATCTCGTAAAGATAGGAAAAGCTATCTCGGGCTACTGCAGGTGTGGGAAGCGAGGAACCTCCCTGCACTACGTAATGGAATGCACACTATACCATATACCACCTCAGAATCTGCAGAACGATAAGTCTCTATTCATGGTTCAAAATAATCAGAAAACAACCAGAACTATTACAAAAAAAATCATAAACTGCATAACACTGATTGAAAATAATCAAGGGCTTTTCCAAATGCCTCCACGAGACCTTTTATATGATAATGATAATAAATTATGGAACTAATCAAACAAACTTTTACTTTGAAACAGTTATAGAATTGTAAAGCACCCAGCTCGTCTTTTTTACTATTGTTATCAATACTTATTTCATTATCTCAATTACTTTTTGTTACATACCTTTATTTTATTTATTTTATAAACATTGCTGGTTGGGGCTAGTTGAGCTCAAACCAATTAGTAGGCCTCCTAACTTGGCTGAATCTGAATCTGAATCTGTTAATTCAGTGGCGTAGCTAGCGGGGCGGGGGATGGACTGCCCCGGGTGTCACCCTCTAAAGGGTGACACCCAATCTTTTTTTGCATATATCTATATATATATAATCTTATCAGGTTTTGGAAAAGAATTCTGAAATAAAATGAAATTTCTAGCGTACGATGCAACAGAGTTAATTTTCTTTTCTTTGAGAATGTGAAATTTTTCAAACTGAGATATGCACCAGAGAACAAAAAACAACCTATCCAATGAATAGGTAGCAAAAGCCAACTTTAAAAATAAGATTTATCTTCTATATAAGAACATCGCATTATCTTATGCGTATTATGCGTTGAGTGATGAGTCGCTCCTATGGGTTTTTTTATGTAGTAGGACAAAAGATAATGAAGAAATAGTACGGTCATTTGTTGTAATAACGTAGAATTGTGATTGAAAAAAAAAAAAAAAAATAATAAAAAAATACGACGGATTGGGGGTGGGGGGGGTGATCAGGGCCGTGCGAAGAGAAAACTGCGCAAGGGGCAAAGTTGCAATTTGCCCCCCCCCCCCCGCAACTTTTTCTTGTGACAGGCCAAAAATGACATTGGTGTTATAAATTTGGCGTCCACTAAATTTCCGCCTCCGGGGCGACCGCCCCCTTTGTCCCCCCCCCTTTCCCATGGCGCTGGGGCGACACCCTGATAAGTGGGGTGATACCATTTACATCCGCCCCGGGTGTCACACATTCTAGCTACGCCATTGTGTTAATTATCCTTTTCTTTGTTCCTGTGTTTGATGTTATCTTTGACATATATTTCTGTTTTTTTCGTGATCTCTGTTCGGCGTAAGAATAATGTCTGTATCGCCTGCTGCATTGAAAAAAAAGACCTATGTATATTCACTAACACATCAACAGAATTTAATGAATTTTTACTTTTCATATGATAAAAGAGTAAACTAGATTTTCAAAGTCAAAGTCAAATACTTAATTTGTTGTCGAGAGTTCTTTGCTTTCTTCAAATGAAATATATTTATGTTCATTTTAAATAAAAATTCATGTACAGTCGACTCTCGTTAATTCGAAGTCGGATAATTCGAATCTTCACTTAATTCAAACTAAACAGGAAGTCCCGAATTTTTCAATGGTAGAATAACGTTAAAATTTTTCATTAATTCGAACTCATTTTCTCTTGACTTCGTTCAATTCGAACTAACTGATTTTCCAATTTTTCATTTTACTTTTCTTTCTCACGGATTTCAGATCATTTGAATAACTTTTTTCTTTGATTTTTGTGAAAATTGTTCCGAACGAGTATACATATAATCCCATGCATTTAATATCCACTTTCTTAGTGTCCCGTCTGTCCATCAGTGACGCTTTAAATTTTTCTTCCATCGTGCTTGTTTCTAATCTTTTAATGAGTTTATATATTTATACATTCTTATTTAATATTAAGTCATATTCTAATGATAATAGACTAAATAAGTTAAAAAAACACTATAACACCAATTCTTTGTAATAGTACCATATTAAGCATGTTTTCCATAATTCGAACTTCGGATAATTCGAACATTTCTTGTGGTCCCGACGAGTTCGAATTAACGAGAGTCGACTGTATGTGGAAAAAAAAAAAAAAACTTTTGGACAGTGACTAAAATAATACCAAGACTAATTTTAAGATACCTGCAACAAACTGTTACAAATACTGCACAGTAACATTGAATGGTTTCAAAAGAACATGATCTGCATTTAAACTAGTTTTAGTAGATATATTAACAAAGCATAAATATTAAAAACGTACATTACATAGTTGTATATTGAAACAAAAATTATCTACAGTGAGATGAAAATTTATTTTAACGTACATGTGTCTAACAAAAAATGTGTCCAATTATAAAATTATTATAAACAATATGTTTGTTTTAAATTAGTGAATAACTCACAACTTAACGAACAAAACTATAAAAAATAATAATAAATAAAAAAAAATAAAATGAAAGGAAGGAAAATATGAAGTAAACTACATTTGTATTTATAAGTGTTTTGTTTTTTCAATCTTAACAGCCTACTTGGAATTTTTTTGTAAAGATTGAAAATTTTTTTGGCAATTTTTAAAAGCATATAATCTGCTGTCTGATTATGACATTCTTAACTGCACTTTTAACTTACTGGAACACGAAATGAATAATTAAAGATACATTAATTATTTGCCTTCTTACTCATATTAATATTAGGGATTCGTTTTTTAACGCAATACTTTTAAAGAACGTATTCATTGATATTCACTTTTCTTTGATGAGGATTTAACTTATTTAAGAAACGAAAACCTTTAAAGTAGGTACAGCGTGTTAATGTTAAATTATGCTATGTTCTGAGTCCTTTTTAAATAGGTCTTTTAAAAATACATTCCTTGAGTTAACATCACAACTTTAGCTCTTTTTTAAAAATGTAAATTATTGTTATAAATATAAATATTTTTTTTAATGAAAGCTATTTCATTCCCTGAATCAGTAATATTTTGTCATTATTTCGGATTTATTAAAAAAAAAAAAAAAAAAAAAAAAAAAAAAAAAAAAATTCTACACTATATGGACAAAGATGACCGGCCACACCCAATTTTAAATGCTTTGTTAAATATCTTGAAAAATAAATAAGGCATTATCGTGAAACTCTTAAGTTGTAAACATAATAGTACAGGTCATGCATTTCCGTGAAGATTTTTCCTAGAAACTCCATAGGGGACCATCAACAAATTGAACAAGTTGGGAATAGTACGTGAAGCATAGCAAATGAGGTGCGTTCGTACGATAACAAAGTTTTAAAAATATCACTCTCATATATCAATTTCATAAAATTGTAAATAGTTAACTACAATTAAAATGCGCACCAAACAATGTTCTCCCAATACCATTATGTAAAGGAATATTTTTGTGTGGCCTTGTAAATCAATAACAAATGTTCTTTGCACCACAGATTAAGCAAAATGTATATTATAATATGTAGTTTATAGATGCATATCAATTTTATTATGTTCGAATGAGTGTAACACCATTAAAATGCATTTGAAACATTTTTCCCCCATTGACCGTAATGTAAGGGAATACTCTTGTTTATCTCTGTAATTGATCTATGTATCCGATTTTCATAAAATTTGAAATAACTCGACAAAATTATGTAATAATTATATATTTTAAATTTCAAACGATTCGGCTAGGTAGTTTTTGCGTTGTTATATGCGGACGGAAGGACAGACGGACGGACGGACTGAACGACAACTATAGGTGCTACGTATTTACATAATTACGAATACACCTAAAAAGAATGAATAATTTTTTTAACAACCGTGTTAAAACTAACACAGCAAAAGTGTTCAAACTGTAGATTATGATTAAGGGGCTTATTGTAATAAACTGTGTTCATTTTTATGCGGATAGCATGTATAGAGATATTAAGGTTTTATAAAAACAGGTCCAAGTTTTTATAAATCCTTAAAAAAGGATTTTATAAAAACAGTCGCGAATTTTTCCAAGTATTTTGCTTATAATGTGCAGAATTCTTAGAATAAAATAATGTTTTTTTTTCGACAATATGACATACTACATTGTACACAATACCCTGTAATTAGAATTAAAACATAATAAAAATTGTATGGTAAATGAATAGGTTTACTAAATAAATTTTCATTGCTCGTGCATGAAAACTATCAAAATTTCATTTGCATCTTGTTTTAGCTAAAAGTACAGAGCAATTTTTGTGAAAGTCTCAAAAACATAGCTTTAAAATTCTGAAAGTGATCATCGACAGAATATGCACAAAATCCGCTGTCGTCAAAATTAAACAAAAAGAGTGAGGGATTGTATCCAAATATAGTAGTATATGTTACATTATGTATTCTATATTGACACTATTCAATGGAAAAATCGATACAGCCCCTGATCTTTTTGCTTCATTTTCGAAATAACAGATTTCGAGCTTATTTTTTCGACGATCGCTGTCATTATTTTTTACATGGACATTGCATGGTTTTCACAAATATTTTTTTGAGAATTTCAGGTATAATTTCCCAAATTCTGAATTAAAAAAAAAACTGGCAACTGTGCGCTAGTTTCCTTTTAAAAGGATTTGCAATCAATGGCTGGTTCCACATCTTGTCGAGTAGCTTTTCAGCCTATCTTGATCATGTGGCAGCTGAAATGAGTGAAAGTGCCGAAAACTGTCTTATTTATAGATCAGTTTCAATTGGGGTCACACACTAGCAATCAATTTATCAACCTCGTGAATGTTTTTTTCCCCCTTCTAATTTTTTCGGGTTGCTTTCATTAGTTGAGCGCTAAAACATCGGTGATTTTGATTGGTGGAAAATTTGAAGTCATGTGGTCAAGGTGGTTAAAACTAATCTATTGGCTGAGCAATGAACTGGAGCAATAATTGGAACAAACAAACAAAAAATGCAGTTCGAGTTCGAAGTTTTATTTAATTGCTATTTTTACTTAAATAGAACATACATTTGAAAATAAGAAATCGTATATTTATGCACTTACGTTATCTTCAAATCCTAAATTCCTATGCCCTATTGGAGTTTCATTGTCCTCTGGGGTTCCAGAACAGCAGCAGTTACCAAAATCGCAGTTCAGCAAGATGCGAAACCAAACAATTAAGATCCAGAAGAGGAGGTTAAATACCAGAAGAACAACGAGTAATCTATGAAAGATACAGCAGACATTATTTTTCAAAAAGCAATTCGCTAAGTGCAGTATTTTATTCTGTTTACAGGATAACAAAAAATAACCCTGACAAACGTCAAGCTGAAAAAAAAAATTCTATACGCCACCACAAATTTTATTATCTCAAGTAAAAGTTAAACCTCGGACCTTACTGATTGTTAAGCTTATATTAACTGTCAACAAGAAAAACGTGATTCTTACTACAATTACATGCTGAAAGCATGATGCAAACTTCTTTCCGGTGGCAAAACTTCTTTCCGAACTTTCCGCAAAGTTCTTTCCGGTGCTGACAGTTTCGAGTTAATGGCTTTATTTACAATTTCTTGTATGAAAACATGTATTAAAATAAAATAAAAAAAGAAAGGATTTAAATGTTCTATTTAAAGCTGTAAAACCATTCTACCTCACCTTCCACTAATTAAATAAGTAAATGAATACACTTGGGATGTCGAATAACCATTGTCTATAAACATGGTCAGTTTACGGAATAGGTCTGTAAAGCTCATGCTTACCCACAGAAATACAAAAGAGCCCCCCAAATTTACTTTTCCCAACCATATTTTAGGAAGGAGAGCAAAAAGTATCTATATATATATATATATATATATTTCACATTATGAAATGAAAGTTCAAAATTTCAAGGCTAGAGTGTATGTCAAAAAGGTAAACAATTAACGATAAACAATTAAAAAACAATAAACAAGATGCAGGCAAGAAAAAACAGTCTGTTCTTCTTCAGAGGGAGGACAGACGAGACTTAACCCCACCCCCCTCTTTAAAAACAGAAATGTTTCAGGTTTCTGAACGCCCACCAAACAAAATGCTTCATTTAAAGCTGTAAAGCCATTTTACCTCACCTTTCACTAACTAAATAAGTAAATGAATACACTGAGCTCACTTCGGATGTCAAATAACCATTGGCTATTAACAGGGTCAGTTCGCGGAATAAAGCCCATGCTTACCCACTGAAATACAAAAAAGATCCCAAATTTACTTTTGTGTTCAAAAGCCAGTGAGAACTCTGGTTGTTGGTAAAATTTCGAATTTTTTAAGTGTACGAAAAATGGATTTAGTAAATAAAAAAGCAAATGTTAAGAGTAATAGGAGGCTCCCTGTGTGACGCCGGGCTTTCCCTAATTCTAAGACTTAAGCGGGCCCTGGCTATAAAAATTATTAATGAAGAAAATAAAGCAAATCGGAACTTGTACATCAAACGTGGCAAAAACTAAGTATCGCACTAAAATTTGTTTTATAAATATTCAGATCTTGGTACAATAGTTCTTCCACTCTTATTCAAAAATGCATGAATGTAAAATTTAATATGAATATATACAGGGTGGTTATAATTAAAGTTACCCTGTTTAGAGCTACATCGAGTCCATTCTGTTGGACAGATATCGACTTTTTTCGGGAAATACAGTTATATGGATTATGGGTAAAAGGATTCTGCAATAATAAATAGTTGTTCAAATTTCGATCGATAAAAGGTATTTTCGACTACAAGAAATGACGTTATGCAAAAAGCCAGTGATCGCTGCCGTAAAGCTATTCTGTGCCATGCCGTTAGAGCCGTTATTTTATTTAAAAAAAAATTATAATTTGTCATGCAAGATGGTGCACCATTTCACATAGCTCGAGCAGTGACGGCAGTGCTTCATGCCCACTTTAGAGATAATCGGTTAATTTCGAGTTTTTCGGGAACTTGGCCTGCTCGTTCTCCAGACTTGAATCTCTCTGACTTTTGTTTGTGGGATTCCTAAAAGATTGTGTCTATGGGAAATCATATGGACTTTGTCTGATTCGAAAGCAAGCATAACTCGTCATGTTGCTGCAACTGATCGAGAAACCCTTCGTGCTACAGTTGAACATGGTACAACATGCTTCGAACATGTGTTTGAAGCAAACGGAATGCTCATTGAACATACTCTATGAATAAACAAAGTTTTTTGTTTCTAGTTTGAGTTTTTTGTTTTCACGCGCACCCTTCTCACTTGATAGTCGAAATTTCAATTACTATTTCTTATTACAAATTTTTTCCCCTCATGGTCCATATAAGGTATTTTCCAAGCTTCGTTGATAGCTGTCTAACGGAATGGACTTTATGTAGGTACAAACATGGTAACTTTAATTATAACCACATCACCCTGTATATTAATTTCGTTAGTACGTAAATAATATGATTTAATTTTAAATAGGATGTAATCACTATGGTAACCTAGAATCATTATCTGTTATGAGATAGCATTGAATGAATTGCGATGGGATTCAACCCTTTATCTCCCGCATTATGAATTTGTGAACATTTTACATTCTAAAGCATTTTGAATAAATTGTTTAAACTAAATTAAAAGATTTACATAATCATTTAATAAATTTTTGAAGGATTTTAGTAGGAATGAATGATTTAGAAGGATTAATTAAATTGGAATTTACAGGGATTTTGTACAAGATTTATTACTCCACGCAAATCTTTTATCATAAATTGTTTTCTTAGTATTTTGTAGAATTACAAAATGTACAAATAGGATGTTCTTACAATATAAATATAAAAATATTTCCGAATTGAAAAATCCCCATCCCTTTCCCTCAGTGCCAAGAAAACTGAAAAGATACAAAGACAAAAGAAATCATCCTTTTAAAAATATTTTTGTTTTGCGTAACCAGTAATGCTTTTGGGACAAAATAATGTATCTGTAACTCATTCTAAACATTATTACAACTAATTGACATATTAAAAGAATTTTATAATAAGTAATTTTAATGGTACTTATAAGTACCGTCGGTAGATAAAGGATTAATAGAATGACGATAACTATTATTGCTATCTTTTTAATTTTTGATTAGATTTTCATAAAATTTGAAATGACTCCACAAAATTCTGAAACGATTCTATACATTAAATTTCAAATCATTCGGTTGGATAGTTTTTTGCGCTGTTACATGCGGACAGATGGACAAAGAGATAGACTTTCCAGACTGCGACTGTAGGTGCTATGTATTTATAAATTTACGAAAGCAGTTAAAAAGAAAGCTTTAAATATTTCATTTTAAGGTATCATTTAAAACGTCAATTTCGATAAAAATGCGCATTTTTTTTTTTTTTTTTTTTTTTTTTTTTTTTTTGTAGAATGAACATTTCTATATCTAAATCTGTTTCTATTTTTTCTGTACTCCTATTGGAAATAAATTTAGATTTCTTAAAAAAAAAAAAAAAAAAAAAGAGACGGCGTTAACTTAAATCGAAATTGAAAACTTTAAATTCGTTTTCTGAAAAATTACTATTGTTACCTAATTATTATTGTGTAACTCCATTCTCAAGTTATTATTATATGTTATTTAAAAAGTACTATTATTATATAGCAATATTTTTTATTAGTAAAAGAGATTTTTGAAACATTTTAATAAAGATACTGAACACGGAATTGGAAAATACAAAACGTAGACCTTCCCGCGGTAATTAGAGCATGAAGCAAGAGGAACTTTCGTTTTTATCTTTGAAGTACCTTATTTAATTCCGACGATGTCATATTTTTTGTCATGATTCATCGCTTACACCCATAATAAGGAAGAAAAAAATGAAGCTGATTTAGTCATTAGGATATTTTTAAAAGAACGAAAATCTTTTGTAAATACTCAAATTTGAACGACAGTTTTAGATTTATTAATATAGCAAAATATCTGTTCCATAATTATCAGTTTCCTGTTCAAGAAATGTCTGCCTTAACCCCATTAACTTCCCCGAAAGTTTTTCCAAGATTTTTAGGAGCATCTAGTATATTTACAGTTAGTGTTGTAGTCGTAAAAAAAGCAGAGAATATACGGTATAGGCAGAGGGTATACGTTAACGTTATGAAAGGTTATATAGAGCATATATATATGCAGGGCCGTAGCTAGAAGTGAACAATAGGGGGGGCTCAAGTGAATGTAGGGGGGGGGCTCAAGAAAATGTAAGGGGGGCTCATAATTTTTTTTCTCTCGCATTGCCACAGAAAGATAAAGTAATGCATATTCACATTGTAGGTACTATATTTCTTATTAAAAAGTGTTCTAATAACTTCATTTTATACTAAGAAAATTATATGATGAAAGTTTTGAGTGTACAGCTGATCAAAATTAAACATCATGCTAGCTTCATATGTACAAAGAAGATGAGGGAGTGTTGAAACACTTATTTTAGATACAATTTAGTAACTCTGCAAAACTATAAAAAGGTCTCAAAACTAAACTTAGATTTTTGAACAGAATTTCATTTGAATTTTCGGAACAGAAATTCATTGAGTGACCTTGGAATCTTTTCCAGGGGGGGGGGGTCAAAATATTTTAGGGGGGGGGGCTGAGCCGCCCATAGCGCCCCCTTAGCTACAGCCCTGTATATATGTTAATGATTTATTTGAGAAACAGAGGATAACGGAGCTTCTTTTAAAAATCCAGAAGGTATATGTCGTATATCCTCGTATACCCTCCACTAATCCCTATTTACAATATCTGAAAATGATATTGACCACTACAGACGCTGCTCTCTGGCGCATTGAAAATTTTCCCTGTTAAATAAAAAAGACTATAAAAAAGTTGTTATTGGTGTGTTACTATCATTTGCAAATAATTTTGAAATAATAATTCAATGCATGGACTTTGTTTACTGCAAATAAGTTTATTTGTAAAAAGACTTTCTTAATCAAATGAAAATATTTGGGGGTAAATATTATGTAAAATGATTTTTAAATTTAACTTTTAAACATCTTTAAAATTTGATATATAAGAATATTGTGCCATAAAATTGGTATTCGGCTTGATAACTACTATTGGAATTACTGTATTTTCAGTGTTCGGATTTACTTGTGTACCGAATATAAAAGACATCAAAAGCAAGAAGGGAACCTGAAGCCTTTGGATAACCATTGCGGCTTCGAGCGTATTGTTCATCAGTTAGTGTATTTTAGCGACAGGTTTCGCACAGCAAGGCGTTCTTTGTCACAGGTCTTTATTATTATCCGCATTCTCTTTTAACTTTATTATTAGCAGCGTTCCTGATTATATAAATACGTAGCTCCTACAGTTGTCGCCTGGTCCTTACGTCAATCCGCATATTACAGCACAAAAACTGTTTAACCGAATGGTCTGAGATTTAATATATAGAATCGTTGCAGAATTTTGTTTGAAATCTTTTGCGCGGCCTTGTAAATGCTATGCACTTCGTATTATACATAAAAAAAACTTACAGTAAGCCTCGCCGACTTAAAATAAATTTCATTATATATGAAATAGTTTAACAAAATTAAAATACATCACAAAAATTTTCACCCTATACCGTTATGTAAAGGAATTTTTTTGTGTGGCCCTGTAAAAGATTAGTAACTATTCTTTGTACGCCATATTCAACAGAATGTATATATTTTCGCACCTTCATAAATGCAAATGAGTTTTTTTTTTATATTTATAAGGGTGTAACATCTTTAAAATTCATTTGGAACTATTTTTTATCATTGACCGTAATATAACGAAAAACTTTTGACTGATCTTGTAAATAAACTAAACTTGCTGCAAACTTCATTCAAAATAGGGTTCGTGCTAGGGCAAACGCAAATAACATCCAAAGTTTTCAAGGAAATAAGAATATATTTACAGAAGTTTAGAGACGGACAGAAAAATCGAAGTCAACATTTTTCAACTTTGTTTGAAAATGTTAAAAAAGTCTCGTTTATATTTGATTATACTTTTTTGATTGAACATTTTATAATAAAAGTTCACAAAATATATTTTAGATAATATCTTTCCAAGAATTTAGCTTTATAGTACCGCAGATAAAAAATTATTTAAAAAATATGTAAAACTAGCAGAAGACTAATATATTAAAAAAGTATGTGGATTGCGTTTTAAAAAATGCACAAAAGATGTAACACATAATACATTTGCTAACAAAACATTAAATTTTTCAAAATTATTATTATTAACAAAAACTTGTTTAAATATTATAAAATAAAATTGTTGTTCTAAAAATATACATAAATATTTAAGCTTGGCTCTTAAATGTATCCTTTAAGGTTATTTGTCTAATCCTTTTGAAACATTCCTGAAATCATTTTTACTTGTAAATGCACATAAATTTGTGACATCCTTGTGTGTATTTCAAGGTGATGAATAATGTGTTTAATTTTCCTGTTAAATCAAAGCTGTCTTTCAGCAAATATTGTAAAAGATTGTGTTTTAATGCCTTTTATGAGACTAAAAAATGCCGGTTATCAAACACCATTAGATTATTAATGCAATACAAATTACATTTATAGTAAAAAAAAAAAAAAAAAAAAAAAAAAAAAAAACAGAGATATTCTTTATTAATTTTTGAATAACATGATTCCTTGGATATCTATATTATAATTGACGTCATTTTGACGGCGGCATAAGCAGGCGATCAAATTTCGATTTTGCTACAATTTTTTAACACACAGGCTATGAAAGCCTAAAAAGTTAGTATGCCCGCAGGTTCTTCGTATACGTACGTATTTACGTATCACGATAACGCTTGATAGAAATATCCGATTTGCTTCAAATTTGGTATACAGGTTTATTCTCATAAGTTGCTTTCCTTATAAGATTTGCAGGTTAATTGGTTATGTACTCTGTTAAAAACTTCTTTAAAAACACATACAAAAAAGCGAGACTATCTGTAAATTTACACTAGTTCTTGGTTAAAAGCAGTCGATCGAGTTTCTCGGTCATCATTTTACCGACATTTACCTTATTCCGTATTATATCTAATCCCCTGTAGGTATTTTGTCTTTATTTAAATATATTTTTAATCTTTGTTGAAACTTATAATTAAAAATACAATCCTGTAAAATTATTTTTAATTTTACTAGAAATATTAAAAAATATATACATTATTAATCATAGCAAACGCGGTAACGTTTGGTATAATATGTTTAAGAAATAGAAAATGCGAACGTCTTTTTGAAATTTCTGGCGAACCAGTTGACGTACAATAGTGATTTTGTTTTCAAAAGATAGAACTTGACGAGACGAATAAAATGATAGCATTAAAAAAAAATATCGCAGTTTACTCTAGTTTTTTATTTAACTTTTAACGAAAAAATGAAGACAAAAAATTCAACAAGCAATAGCTAACGTTATTATGGATGGGTTAACTTCGTTTTTGGTTTATTTTTATCGTCTTGATAAAACTTAGAACAGTTTTTTTTTCATCTTTGTATGTTTGATGGTTTCTGAGAAAATCGAATTTATGTCTTAAACCTTCAGTTGAATATTGTCTTTTGCTGTTGCGATTGTAGTTTTTTTTATTCATTGCCACCAAATTTATTATAAAAATTGTCATGTATGTATCATAATTCACTCAAATTAAACAAATCACGTGAAAAACATGGTTATTTGTTTTTACTGCGAAGCTTTTAGTTTCAGCTCTTTAAATAATAAAGTTGTAAACGCAGTATTTTTTTTTTTTTTTTTTTTTTTTTTTTTTTGTTTGCTTGAATCCATGGTTAATTTTTCAAATAACATGCATTTTATATGACCATGGGATGATTTTATTGAGTGTCCTAACATTTTGAATTTTAGTAGTAGAAAAAAATGGGAAAAAAACAAGTACATCGAAAATAAAGTATCTGGGAAAACCAAAATTTCTTTTCAGGAACTAAATGTAAGATTTTTTAATTATGATCATATAACGTCCTAATTTACATAAGGAAAATATATAGAGTAAAACAAAAACTTCACATTCTGTCCATATCTTAAATAGCATTCAATTGATTTTAAATAGGGATGTGATGTCAAATAAGCATAAGGGTACCTAATTGGCACGAAAATTTTGTTATTTTGTCTGATATGATAAAATGTTTATTAAAAAAATATATTTATTTACCTTTATTTAATTTTGTTGAATTTTATAAATCATTTCATTCTGTTGTTATTAATTAAACTTTTCAATACTACTTGATTATCCCGTCGACCAATTTCGCAAAATTATATAAATCATCAATTTATTCACCATGTAATTCATATTGGCATAATTTTTATTTTAAATAACGAAAGAAGAATTAGTAAAACATCAATAAAAGTACAAATAAAAAGTTGAATTCAAAATCACATTATGGCATAACAAACATGGGTAACCTATTTAATGTAAACTGAATGTAACATTTATGATAATCCGTTATTGGCATTTAATTTTATAATTTGGCGATAATTTTTTGGTCGAAGGGTAATCAATTATCACCGGTATTTAGTCGTTATTATTTTCTTTTGAAAATAATAGAAAATAGTTAATAGAGGTACTACTTGGTTATCCCGTCGACCAAAAAACCATCGCCAAACTATAATATTATATGCCAATAATGGATGATCGTGAATGTCGCATCCAATGACATTAAATACGATGCACGTGTTTAAAACGCCATTAAGGGATTTTTATTTCGACTTTTTATTTGTATTTTTTATTAAGATTCTACAAATTATTTTTTTGTGTTATTTAAAATGAAAATTATGTCTATATGTATAATTTCGCTATGAGTTTGGCAATTTGTATAGTTTGGCGAAATTGGTCGACGGATAACTAAGTAGTACCTTAATATGTATGCATGTAATTGAAGTTTGAAAACTAAGCTTTTGCGAAATTGGCGTCAGAAGAATATCGCACAATGTCGTGCATATACGGCATCTGTGCCAAGAAAGCATCAAATGAAAAAACACATGGTGATGCAAAAAACTTTTGTGATGGTGTGAAGTCAATGCAACATTTACGATCAGCAATTATTGGCATTTAAAAGTATTTTTGCTTGAGATATTGTCGAAAAAGCATTGCAAAGATATACTTTCCCTCTCCCTTCCATTTCCAAATGTACTAAATTTAAAATTATGGAAAAAAAATCAGAGTTTACTTAAAACTGTGCATAAAAATTATAGTAATTATCCTAATTTTTCTAATAGAAATTCTCAATTTTCCGTTATTAACAAAGCTATTTTAAAATTGCAAATTTAATCGGCTAAATCGCCAAGTTGCATAATGATCATCGCCACTGAATATACAGGGTGATTCAGCTCGTCGGTGACAAACTTTAAGGATCGATAGAGCACACCTAGACGAACATTTTTGAATAGGGAATGTAGGGTCCCTGACGCGATGGTAAGGCGCTAGGCGCTTTCGAAAATTTGGGTGCCGAAATTCGAAACGTCATAAAAACTAGGGAAATGGTTAGATTTTCTTGCTTGTTGCGTCGAAATTATTCTGTTTGTTTAGACTTTCTTCAGTACCAATTTGATAAGCGTATCTCTTAAAACATGGATAGGGGGCGCTGCAGACTTTGGAGAGCTAGACAACAACTTTAAGCCCGTTATTTTGATAATTTAACACATGCTCGCCAAAGTTTATACTCTAACTTAAAGTTTGAACCCAAAAGTAGAGCCCTGCAAAAAGCGTAAGAGCCGGAATAAAATGTCAAAGTACAGGGTGGTCGAAACTCGAAGGCTCCTAAGAGATAAACAAACAGATTTCTTGACTTATGGCATGCATTTTCATGATTCTGTTTGCTGGGGCTCTCTGAAACTCAGTTGAACGGTACAAAAAGAAACATCGATAGGGGGCGCTTTGGGCAAAAAACATAATTCGTTGACATTTCGGACGCTAACTGGAAACGGGGCGCTACGATCAGTTAGAAACAAAGCAAGAGAGTAATTTACTTATCATAAGAAGCTATTAAAACTGCAGTTTGTTTGTTTTTTTTAACAAACATAGCTGGTTTCAATCATGCACAATGCGCGCAATAAAATTTACATAAGGTGCTTTTTGCTGATTTATGCAAAAGATATCGTACCATATCGATATGCAAAAAATACGTAATGCGTAGACGACAACGCGAGATGACGTAGTTGTATGCGCAGACACGACTTTTGAACGTGCGGTACCTACTTAAGCTTCGGGTTACTTGTCTGCAGATCGGTAGTAGGATGGAACGGTACACAAACTCTGAATTGGCTGACATGCATTTGGCGTATGGCGCTGCTGGTTGTAATGGACGAGCCGCTCAGCGGTTGTACGCCGAGCGTTACCCCAACAGGCAAATCCCCTGCCATGCCTTCTTCGCTCGAGTACACCAGAGGTTGTCCACAACGGGATCTTTCGACGGAGGCAGGCCTGAACGGGAGCGATCAGTGAGCACCCCGACAACGAAGAGGCTGTGCTTAACCTGGTTGAGGACAACCCAGGTCTTAGCACGAGAGATATCGCCAGACATGTTGGCATTTCGCAAGCAACTGCGTGGCGCATCTTACGTTCCCGGAATCTGCACCCCTACCACATCCAGCGGGTGCAGTTGCTCAGAGAGCAGGATTTTGGCCCTCGAGTGGAATTCTCAAGATGGTACTTGGCGATGAGATCCAGGGATCCCCGTTTTGTAAACAGCATTTTGTTTACGGACGAGTCCACCTTCAGCCGGGAGGGAATGTGGAACGCCCACAACAGTCATGTGTGGTGTGATGAAAATCCACATGAAACCAGAAGCCGAGCAGCCCAGGAGCGTTTCTCAGTAAATGTGTGGGCCGGCATTCTGGGGGATTGCCTCATTGGCCCTTATTTGTTACCTGAACGGCTGAGAGGTGGAAATTACCTGATTTTCCTGGATCAAGTGCTGCCGCAGCTTCTGGAGGAGGCGCACGTACCCGAAGGTTCGCGTCGCCAGATGTGGATCCAGCACGATGGAGCTCCGGCCCATTACACGAACGACGTGCGTCTCCATCTAAACGCAAGGTATGGCCAGCGGTGGATCGGGCGTGGGGGTCCAGTTCACTGGCCTGCCCGATCACCAGACCTCACCTGCTTGGATTTCTTCCTTTGGGGTTACCTGAAGGCCGAGGTATACCATACACCTGTCAGCAGTGCTGAAGAACTTGTGGCGCGCATTGTGGCAGCTGCAGGGCAGATCAGAGATACTCCTGGCATTGTTGGAAACACACACTCCTCAATGCGACGGAGGTGCGAAGCCTGCATCATGGCCCAAGGTCGAAATTTCGAGCATCTTCTGTAGTGTTATTTTTTGTAAATAAATTTCCAGTATCATTGATGTTTTTGGTCTAAATTTATTCAGAAGTGTTGAGCAGAGGTAGAAAATGTGTTTTCATTATTACTAACTGATCGTAGCGCCCCGTTTCCAGTTAGCGTCCGAAATGTCAACGAATTATGTTTTTTGCCCAAAGCGCCCCCTATCGATGTTTCTTTTTGTACCGTTCAACTGAGTTTCAGAGAGCCCCAGCAAACAGAATCATGAAAATGCATGCCATAAGTCAAGAAATCTGTTTGTTTATCTCTTAGGAGCCTTCGAGTTTCGACCACCCTGTACTTTGACATTTTATTCCGGCTCTTACGCTTTTTGCAGGGCTCTACTTTTGGGTTCAAACTTTAAGTTAGAGTATAAACTTTGGCGAGCATGTGTTAAATTATCAAAATAACGGGCTTAAAGTTGTTGTCTAGCTCTCCAAAGTCTGCAGCGCCCCCTATCCATGTTTTAAGAGATACGCTTATCAAATTGGTACTGAAGAAAGTCTAAACAAACAGAATCATTTCGACGCAACAAGCAAGAAAATCTAACCATTTCCCTAGTTTTTATGACGTTTCGAATTTCGGCACCCAAATTTTCGAAAGCGCCTAGCGCCTTACCATCGCGTCAGGGACCCTACATTCCCTATTCAAAAATGTTCATCTAGGTGTGCTCTATCGATCCTTAAAGTTTGTCACCGACGAGCTGAATCACCCTGTATAAATAATGCCATATTTGCAAACTTATCGGTCAAAAAACAGTGGAACCTTGGTTTACGGCCGCCTCTGTTTTTGACAAGTTCAGTTTATGACCAACTTCAGTGATCAAAATTTTACTCTTTCGGCGTAGGATAACTGGATTCGCAACCAAAGCTGTCGAATAGTTCAGTTGGCAACCCTCACATAACTCTTGTTATAAGTCAAGTTTGGAGTAAAGTGCGCGTATCAGAGTGCTTTGTGACCTTCAGTACAGTAAAAAAATTTAACTTATTGTTTTAATTTTAATCAGTTTTGCGAAATTTTTAGCCTTTATTATGACTTCTAAGCAGGGCCCGATTATGAAAAATTGGGGCCCTGGGCAAAGATAAATTAAAGGACCCCTTTCGAATCATTGCAACATTATTCAAATAGAAATGATGTTTACTCATATGTGCATGTATAATACATAAACATATTTTCGCATCTTCGATTAAATACAAGAAAATTCTTAGCTCTGTCATTTCTAAATTAAATACCTTAATTAATAAAAATATACTTTTTCCCCCTTAGTACAGAACAAAACTCTTTTATATAACTGTAGAAATTTGTTATATTACTTTAAGATTAGTTTAATAACTTCAACATATGGAAGAGTTGAAATTGGAAAAAGAAAGTAAATAATTTTTAATTTAATTTATGGATTTGGGGGACCTTAAGGTTCGGGGCCCATGGGCGAAGTCCCGATTTGCCCATGGGATAATAAGGGCCTGCTTCTAAGAATGAAAAAGCGTTTAGTGATAGCAGTAGTAAGAAGCTTAAGCGAATTACTGATCAATTATGAAAAGAAGTAGTGACAAAACTTAAGAACGATGATAGTGTAATCAAAATAGCTAAACAATACGGTGTAGATGAACCGTCGATTACTCCGATTATAAAAAACTAGTCGGATGTGGCAACCCCAAAACTATTTTCTATCTCCTGCATTTAATGAGTCAAAATTCATTATTACAGTGCCAAAATCAAATGACAATCATATGCTCACCGTGAGGATTCTAAAGGCATGAAATTCCGAACATTAGTTTTTGAAATTTGAAATAGGACTGTTGCGGATATCGGGAAAAATACAGCATACATGCGACACTTGTTGGGAGATTTACCCAAAACACGCAATGAGCAATAATATAAATCAAAGTGTGCCTAAATCTCAAGTTTGATGAAAATTTGTGCATTAATTCCTGCGATAGAGATATTGTGGTAATCGGAACAATTCAGCATAGCAGCGCCATGTGTTGGGTTATTGAAACCAAAACGTAAACAAAGCCAATTCATATAAAGATTAACTGAATTTGAAGTTTGATGAAAATCCGTGCGTTAATTCTCGAGATAGAACTATTGTGAAAATAATGAAAAATGCAACACGGTTAAGCCACCTGTTGAACGATTTAAATCAAAATGTAAACAGCAAACAGCATCAATTTATATCAGGGATTACCTGAATATAATTTTTTTTTAATCCCATGCATTAGTTCTTGGATAGAGCGCCCAAAAAATTTATATCACATACAGAAAGTCAGATACAAGAATGGATTATGATCGTGAACTGAGGTTCCACTGTATATTATATAAAAATTTAATTACAGCTGGTGCTTTCAATGTCAATTTTACAAATAATACTAGAAATGAATTTTCAGTATATTTTCATCCTTGGTTGCAAATCTATTAAGGCTATATTTCGGACGACTTTCTCCAAGGAAGATAATTTAACCAATAACTTTCCTGAAAATGTCCTAGAATATTATTCAATAATTGGAATAAGCTATTCCAATAGATATCAGGAAGGAGAAATAAAAATATTTCACTTAATTTTTTTTTAAATTTAAATGGGAAAATTCGTTTTTATGTGCATTGACTACAAAATTGTGTTTAGCGATCTTTGGGTGCCATGATCCCAAAAATCGCGCTAATGGCGGAAATATTTCATATTTATAACATCTGATTTTTAAAACAAGTAGATAAGAATTCTACGAATCCTATGCGAAAAGAATAAAAATTTCTATTCGCATTATTTTTCTACAAAATATGCATTATCTAAAATTAATTGAATCTGACAATTTCTGTACGAACAAATTAAAATTAATTTCGTTTTTTCACGTTTTTTGTCCATTGATTAAATAGTTCAATATTGAGCGAAATAAGAAAAAGTACTGGGAATATTTAAAAGCAACTGAGGTTTTCTTATATTCAATATATATGTAATAAAATAAAAAAAAAAAAAAAAAAAAAAAAAATTGCGCCATTTTTTTTTATTCTCTCTTAGCTTCAATTCTAAATTTGTGGAACATATTTCAATCTTAGTTTCGTCTTGTAACAGCTAAAATTCTTTTTCTTACTTTAGTTATTAATAAATTATTTCTTGCTTCTCAAAAAGGCGGGAAGTATTTCGTAAGCTTTTTACTTTCTGGCATATTCCTGCGATTTTAATTTTATTTTTTATTTTTTAACATCGCGTGACAAGTGTTACTACGCGTTGCTAAAGGGCTTAGTGTTCCGAGAAAAAAATATAGTTCTTGCCAGTAGACCGCCTATTACGGCCAATTAGAATTGATCATTTTGTCCGTTAGAGGCTCGAGTCCATCCTGATTGGATTTTTAAAATGATTGACGCGGAGTAGGAGGGCGCTAGTTTTGTCGTGAAAATGATTTTTTCATTTGGTTTTTCAGGAGAGTAGAATGCACCTTTTCTTTAAACTATCAAGACGCGCGTTTTATTTCTCCGCTGAATTAGAAATGTCATTTTTTCCGAGATTGTAGAACGCCGGAATGTTGCAGCTTAGTGAGCGAAGGCCGTAGTGATAGATGTATGAAACGGTGATCTGTGGAGTAACTTAAGTTCGTGCTCTAAATAATAAAGAACTAAAACACTGATTTTCTTGCATTGTTATTGGAGAAACTCCTACGAGAACAAATCCATGGCTTATCCACTTACCAGAACGACTGCTCATCCCACTATTGAATCTTAGTGAATAGTAGTATTCTACAACCAACATGGTATTCTATTAGTGATTATACACTATTATAGAACATCGTCGTCGTTTTATTACATATATTTATCAAAAAATTTAAATGATTAGTATTAAAAAATGCTCTGACGAGCACCAAAAAAGTTTAATATGTTTTAAAGTATGAAAAAGTGTTTGACAAGAGTTTCTAATTGAGAATGAGAAAGGACAAGGGGTTTTCTTGGCTGCAATTCACTGTCAATGCCAAATTTGAAAAAATCATATTTGCGCTTTTTCCATATAAAAAAAAATCAGTCACTGTTACGATAAAATTGTGTAGTGCAGAGCTGTCCAACGCGGCGCCCGCGGGCGCCATGGCGCCCTTAGCAGGTTTTCTTGGCGCCCTTCTAAGATTTCCTGTTAGATAACTTTTATTATTATTATTTTTTAAATACAGCTCTCTTGTAAAGGATTCTTTATTTCAAATCCATGATATTTTCAAGAGAGATGTTTTAAAAATCTCTACAAGTGCATTTCAAGCATCCTTAATTATAATGTACGCAACATAACAAAAGAAAAACACCAGCACAATGAATAGCTTTTTTTTTTTTTTTAACCATTCATTTGCTGCTGCATTTCATTACTAATTTATAGTCATACTTTATAAATCTCTTTAAGGAAATTATTCTAATATGAATTAATAAATGTCGGTAATAACTCTTTTAATACATTAAGAAGTAAAATATAGAATCTTTCTCCTTCGAGCATGAAAGTTCAACATTTTTGGTATTGTTATTATTGACGTTATTTCACTGACCATTTGTATATTTTATAAAACAGGATAAAGGCTATCTGTTTCTTCCTTAGATCTTTAGGTAGTTTTGTTTTTTAAAAAATTATAAAATCGTGCAGAAGGATTTCCATCAATGAAAACTCTGTCAAGCTCTCTCTTTGGAACCACCCATGACTTATTTCTGTACTTTTTATAATGGCAAATTTGCACCTCCGAAAATAATTTTAGTTATAGCCGAGTACTTCCGTCCCCAGAAAACTTAACAATATCTCTGACTGCTATTTGATTTTAATAATAGATGATATTTCAATTTCTGACTCCTTCCCATTAAAAAATGTTTGAGAAAGAAAAATGTTTTATTCGAAATTTATTATGATTTACTGTTATTTATTTATTTATGGTATTTTTATTATTATTATTTTTTGCATGGTGCTTTAGATCTATAGGGACATTATGTTTCATTTATATCTATATATTGCTACCATCATATTAAAAGATGATTTTCTTGCATGTTTTGAGCCATATTGATAATGGCGCCCTTCAATTCATGCCAAGAGCTGAGATGCGCCCCAGCTTAGTAAAAGGTTGGACAGACCTGGTGTAGTGTAAACGCATAATTAGAAAAGACACCACGTGATTACACATGAATGTAAAGCAAAATAGGGCCAAAAACTATAGTTCCCGCAGCCAGTGTTGAATTCAGACATTTTCTCCGGGGGGGGGGGGTCTTCTGTGGTTTCGGGGGAGGGGGGCACAATAGAGTTCTAAGGGGATTATACTTTTTTACCATTAAAAACACAAAATCTAAATTTTATTGGGGGGGGGGAAGCATTTGATACCTTCGGTAGGGAATGTCCCCCCGGCCCACCTCCTGCATTCAACACTGCCTACAGCGTATCACATTCACGCAGACCTACCATAAACTGTCGCAGTGTAAAACAGCATAGAAAACTGATTTGTAGTGCAGTTGCAGTGCAGAGTCAACAATGCAGTTAACATGTAAAGCATGATTGAAAGTTTTACTAAAAAGTAAAGATAGAAAGTTTTACGCAAATTTCTTTTATATGGAAAAAGCGTAAATATGATTTTTTCAAATTTGGCATTGACAGTGAATTGCAGCCAAGAAGGGACCCCTTGTCCTTTCTCATTCTCAATTAGAAGCTCTTGTTTATTTAATTATTTATTTAAGTTAGAATATTTAGAAAGGGAAAAATCATCGCCTCGGTGTTAGTGGAAATTTTTATCGATTTTTCTCAGCTGAATCATAAAAGACATATTTTGAACAAAATAACAAGAGCTCCTATAGCTCAGACAGTAGGGTGCTCTTTCACTGTTAAAGGGGTCCCTGTTTCGAACGTCAGGAAGACTGGAAATAAATTGTGTGAAAAAAAAAAAATTAAAAGATGCAGCACTTCAAAATTACACGAAAATTCAACTTTTTAAAGATTTACTGAAGATTGAGTGATTTACTGAATTTGAATATTAAATTAAATTGTTATCATAAAAAATAAATAAATTTACAAAGTCTTGTGTATTTTTAATGATGTTAATTTATGGAGTCTATTGTAAATTTACCGAATATTTTTTCTGTTATTTAACAGAATCTTTGCTTTTCTAATCACTGTAATTTTAGATAAGACTTAAGAAAATAGATTACCCGTAGATTTTCTGAAATTTCACAGAAATTTTTTTAGCAGTGTATAAAGGGGGTAACGAGGGGGGGACTAATCTTCCTAAATTTATTTTTCGATGGGCATTATTCTTTGAAAAAATAGGTGTATATAATATACAATTAATGTGAAAAATCGGTACTACTTGGTTATCCCGTCGACCAATTTCGCCAAATTATACAAATCGCCAAACTAATAGCCAAATAATACATACTGACATAATTTTTATTTTAAATAACGGAAAAACAAATAATTAGTAGAATATTAATAAAAATACAAATAAAAAGTCGAAATAAAAATCATTTAATGACGTTTAAAACACGCGTATTGTATTTAATGTCATTGAATGTGAGATCCACGATCATCGATTATTGGCATTTAATCTTATAGTTTGGCGATAGTTTTTTGGCCGACGGGATAACCAAGTAGTACCGGAAAATCGATAAGCTGAATGCCATCAATTTGTGAATGTGGAAATAAATGTATTGCTATTTTTCTCAGTTGTAGTTATGTAACAATAATCTAATAAAGATATGTGTTATGTATTTCTATTTGGTAAGGTTTGAATTTATTTATAATTCAGTTGTAACAGCTTAAGATAAGATAAAATCCTTCATTTTTCCGGTCAATTTGGCAGTAAATTCTGAAGTCAGGAAACAGCTGCACTGTCTCGTAATTCACAAGCACATGTTAATATACAATTATTTAACTTATTTTAGTTTTTTTTTCTTCTATTAATTATACATCATGTGAATCATTGAGTGTGAATTATTAAACGAATGTATTGTTTCATATAGCCATCGTAAATACTTCATCCACAACACGCATTCCAAATATTTTACCTATTTTTTAAGTGCGCATCATATATGCGTAATCCAAGTTATCGCATGATATTTTTAAATGGTTTCTGATACTACTGATACAAAAAATATTTTTAATCATACAGTACTTATAGTAAATACAGCGGAACCTCGTTAACATGAACCTCAAATGGGATCAACATTTTTTTTATGTTAACAGTAATTCATGTTATCAGTATGAAATCGTTGTATTTGTATTTATAGGGCATTGTGAAAACAATTCATCTTAAAAGTAATTCATGTTAAGCGTGTTTATGTTAACGAGGTTTGGCTGTACTAAATGTAAAAATGTGATACACGCAGCCATTTAGAAAATAATTACACTGTAAAACATTTGTATAACGATACTTTATAAAATTGCTGGCAGCCCCGCTGCTACCAGTTTTATGAAGTAATTCTTTTCACTCATATAATAATGTAATTTAAACATATGTTACTGGTGGAACATCACAGTGTAATGTTACACCGGTTATATCGGTTAAATCGGTTATACAGGTTATGCCACTATAAAATTGGTCGCAGCTTGCTGCCACCAATTTTATGGAGTAACGTTACACATACAGGGTGTTTCGCAAAGGACCCCTAACTTTAAAAATCTATAACTCGGAAACAGTGATAGATAGAAACATGAAACCAGTTTTGTGTTTATTAAAAGAATCGTAAGAATCTTATACATAAATCAGAAAATTTAGTTAAAAATACCGCTCATAGATAGCGCTGAGAGCGTTAAGACCTTTTAAAGAGGCACTGTTAAAAATTTGAAACTCTTGCTGCATCATGACTCCATCGCTTTTATAAAATATCTCTATTTCGAGAATCCTCTTAATACACTGAACTAATCGTTTCCTATGTAAGTGGTGAAGTGACATGCAGCAAAAGTTTCAGATTTTTAAGTGTCTCTTTAAAAGGTCTTAACGCTTTTAGCGCCATCTATGAGCGCTATTTTTAACTAAATTTTCTGATTTATGTATAAGATTCTTACAATTTTTTTGATAAAGACACCACTGGTTTCATGTTTCTATCTATCACCATTTTCGAGTTATAGATTTTTAAAGTTAGGGGTCCTTTGTGAAACACCCTGTACGTTTTACAGTGCATAGGCAAATAAATGTCTTTAAAACTGTGTCTTTTATATATTAATGATTTTATTTCGAATTCGATAAAATCAACCTTGCATTCGATAATACCTTCAAAATAAATAAATGTTAAAAAGTTTGTTCTATGTAATCGATCAGTTTAAAAAACTACATATAAAATTTCTGAATACCAATAATTTTTGAAAAAAAAAATATGGATGTTTCTGATACATTAATATAATATTTAAATTCTTAAAATCAGAGAACACCTCGTATCTCACCGAATTTTTTAATTCTTTTTAAATTTGAGCTGTGAATAGTTCCCCGTGTTATTTTATAACAGTCCAAACCACATATTTTAAATAAAAATGGGTATGTATAACGTGATAAAAAGAGAATAAATTCTCATTAACATTGCTTAACAAAATATTTTTCAGGCTATTTCTGTCGCTGAAATCCAAGATTAACGGATTCATCAACAAATTAAACTAATTACACAAGCAATCCGATTAAACGTTTCGAGGCGTAAGTGGCAATTACAATTTTCTTGATTTAATTACAACGTACTTAAAACTATCGTATTCGATTTAAAGTTATGGATATTTATAAAATCGAAATAGAGACGAAAATTATTCTGATTTATATTTTTGTAATGAGTTAGGGAAATTATGCAAATCGCTTAAACAATTAAAGTAATTTTATTTTTATTTTCATGAAATATTTTTAAGTTTTTTAATTATCTATCAATAAATAACAGTTTAAAAATTATATTTATGATAAGTTATTTTGAAGATTTAGATTTTAGTAAAATACATGAATATTATTAATATTTTATTGATTACAACTTTACCACATTCTTTAAGCTACCACACAGCTAAACACACTATGCAAAAATGACTGCTTACTTTATTAAAATGTATTCAAATATACTTACAAGGAAGGTCTCCATACGGGCATACTCCGAAAAATCTGAAAAAATTACAGAATGTTCTTCTCATAAGGATCTATACGTTTATAAAAAATATTTTGGCGGAACCTCCGTTCCCTGTCTGTAAAAAAATAAAGAAAATTTCTTTATTTGGCGATTTACCATCGGTTGGCGATGAAAAGCAATTTCAAAAAATGCTTTTTATGTCAATTACATTTTGAATGAAAAAAGTTTCATGTTCAACTTGTTTAGATAAATTAAATATCTTTGGTTTTGTCAGTTTTAGTTTGTTTAAAGCAAAATTTCGTTATATCGATATTTATGTTTATTTATTTTCAAATTTAATCATCAAAATTTGAGATTTAAAACGAAATTCATAATTTAAACTAATTTGTTTCAAGTTCAAAGTCCAATTGAGCATTGTCGATTTGATTTTGTTGCTATGGAAACATCTCACTTTTATTTTTGAATACGCTTAAATGTATGAAAACAAGTTTTCTAAATAAGAATTTTTTATATCTAAAAATAATTTTTCCAGATGTAAATAAATAACTACAGCAATAAATAATGTATATATGCAATACAATATATGTATATAATATATTAAACTCTCTAATTGTTTATGTTTAAATTCATTGAATGCCATTTACACACATTCTAAAAATCCAAAAGTTTTCGGTTGGATTAAAATCGTTCGCTTTTGGCGGGGAAAAGTGCTGCTCGCCAAATTGCGTGACACTTTTGTCTTTTCACGCCAAATATTCGCAAGTATTTTATTTTTTTTCCAGATTTTCTTCTGTAATCCGCTAATTGTAACTGATCCTTTATTACATATATGAATAGTTTAATTTGTATTTTTTGTTCAAAAAATTCTGAGTATGCCCAGTATGGAGAACTTCCTTGTTAGTAATAGTTGTTAAATTAAATTAAAACTGAACGAAAATAATATAGAATGAAAATAATACTGAACAAAGTAATATAGCATCAAATATTCTGTTATTCATAAAAAAAAGGTATTTGTAACACATTCATTTTACCAAACGACTTCCAAAAAATTCACGTTGTATATTTTATTAATTTATTTTTGAAAATACCAAGTTTTCCCACTTGATCCTAACATTAAAACGAGATAGAAATATTGAGTCTTACCTTTGTAAATATCGTTTTCTTTAGACGGGTCTTTTCGTTAGACAATATCACAGTACTGAAGAAAAAAGAAACTAAATTATAATCAGTAATTCGAGATGGTCTGAATTTTCGTTTTCGTTTTTGGCCGAAACTAGGAAGATTATTGAAATTCAGTTTCGTTTTTGGCCGAAACTAGGAAGATTATTGAAATTCAGTTTCGTTTTCGGCCATAAAAATATGCTTCAGTTGAACACTAATAGTAATTATAAAGAACATGAACGACGTACAGTAATGCATCTTATTACTTTCATTTTTCCCGGAAAAAACGCTGCTAACATTTCCAGAGTCACTGCAATACTTTAGTTATTAATTACAGATATCTTTTTTATTTTAACCATGCAATAAGATACATAAAATAACCTATTTTATGTCTCTATAGTATTGTTTTATAGTTATGTCTCTATAGTATTTATAGAAAAAGAAAACAAATCATTGTTATCTTCTATCTTCCATCCTTTCTATGGTTCAGTTGTAATTACACAAAGGAATGGTGTTTGAAACGTTATTTTTTCTTTCTACTTACTTTCATTCTTTCAAGACCTCTGGACATTCCCTTGCATTTTCTTGAATGAGGCACATGGTATTTTTTTGAAGGTTTAATTTCTGTCCAGTAAAACTGATAAATTACTGTATTTTGATAAACAATTGTAATGTAGAAATATTACCGCTGAGAAAGAAAGGAGTTCGATCATATATATTAATTCTGCTGTCAGCATCGCTATTTCTCAACTAACATGTAGCCCACAACGACGAATGGAATATCATTGGTTATAATTTTTTGCCCATATCTGACATTTGCCCATACATAATTTGGATTACAATTTTTTGTTAAGTATCATCATACATATTATTTCTGACATCAACATCCTTTTACTATACAGATACAAATACCTCTTACATGATACAGGTATGTGTTACACAAACTTATTAAGCTGGTGCCACTTTTTTAAAGAAACATTTGGACTTGCACTTCAATAACATGTACCAGAGAAATTTATTTAAAAAAATATTCTTTTAAAATATAGTGGTGGGCAGAGAATATAAAAATGAAATCATGTATATAGAGGTTGGCTGGCTTTTTGCTGCAAAGGGTTAAAACATCATTAATCAGATAAAATAATGTAGATAAAACAGAAAATTAACAGACATGTAATTCAACTGCGTGATTAAATAATTGAATGGATCAGATTTAAACTAGTCGTTGGGGGCCACCATAATACTTACAGGTCATGGATATGCATACTATAAAATATGAAAATAAAACACGTGCATTACAATTGCATTACAATTGCATTACAATTAAAAAAATAAGATTTCCACGTATATTTAAATATTTTTAATACATAGTAATATTCTATTACAAAATTGCGAATACTACTTAACTACCCAATCGGCCCATTTCGATAAATTACATAAATCGCCAAATTACTCGTAAGTTATACAAATTGGTATAATTTTTATTTTAATTAACGAAAGAACAAATAAATTAGTAAAAATTAATAAAAATACAAATAAAATGTTAAATTAAAAATCAGTTATGATACATAAACACATGTAATGTATTTAATGTCAAGTGCATGTGACATTTACGACAAACCATTATTGGCATTTAATCTTATAGATTGGAGGTAATTTTTTGGTCGACGTAAAACAACCTTATAAACCTATTAACTAACAGTTTACTGATCCGGAAGAAGTTTTACATTAATTTCAATTCAAATGTATATTTTAAGTGGTAAATTTGAATGAAATATAAGGTCATGAAAAACCGAAGAGTGTGGTAAATAGGATTATAAATATCTCGACAGCTAATTATCGGATCGGTTTTATTCTTTGTGCACAATTTATAATTTTTTATTGTCTTTTACCTACTACTTAAAGAAAAAAAAAAAAACTCGAAAATTTTTATGTATTTTCCATCAGAATGAATATTTTGAGAGTCCGAAAAAAATAGTTCCGGATAATCAAGGTTACTGATATTCAATATGTTTCTTTCCATTATTACATACTAAAGTATAGACCAAATTTTAAATCTCTATCTCGATTTTTTTTTCCGGGTGACAGAACGTTTACAGACAGACAGAGAGACAGGCGAACGGACAAACAAACACACACACACAGACAGACAGACGGCAATTTTTTTTTTCTAAAAATATGTTTTTCGAAATCTCTAGTGTTTAAAACGAATAAATCAGTAATTTTTTTCTTTTTTTTTTTTCGATTTTCAAAATGATTGCAAGACTTACTTTATGCTACTCGTATGATGGGTAAGTAAAAAGGACTGCTGTAAGTCTTTCGCTATTTCTTTGGCTAACTCATAAGAAAATATAACTTTTTATAAATTTCAAAACTTTATTTGTAATGGAAACTTGATACTTTTCAAATTATAATTTTTTTTGTGTATGTGTTAGGAAGCAACAAATAAATAAATAAATAAATAAAAATAAAAATTTGGTTTTCCTTTATATTCTGTGTAATTCGGGGGATACGGAATGGATCCCCTAGTACCTCTAAAACCAACAGATTGGGAATTAGCCATTGGTCAGTGATAAAAAGGGGACATTCTCCATATCCAAAAGTTATTATTATTATTATTATTATTTTTTTTTTTTACATAAAACACCAACTACAAAAAAGAAAAAAAATCAGAGAAAGGAAAATGTTCACTCACATCAGATAAATGCTAATACTCATCTTATTTCATATTTTCCTGCAGGTATTGAAGATGGCGGCAGAAACACCGTCACATCTAATGCGATCCTTTTATTTTTTTCATGGAATTACACTTGTATGATGACAAAATCCTTTCTGTCTTATTTTTTTCCATCTTTTTTTATCTGCCGACGGACTTTGTTACCTGCTGATAAAAAATGCGAAGCACGTTTGCAGGTAAATAAAGAAAGAAAGATCCTCCCTGTACCTATATACTAATGCATTTTCAGCGTAGATTAAGCAGGTATGTTTCGGAGAACCGTTGCATATAATTAAGCAATCTCTTTTGTAAGCATTTTAAATAAAAATTTTTTTTTTACGCTGTCTTACTTGAGGTATATATTTGTATATAGGACGAGAATTTCCGACAAAATTTGGGAATTGAAAATTGGAGGTCGATTTATACAGGAGTTAGTATGAAAAGTTGGAAATTCCACGTCAAGCGTAGCAAATTAAGTGCATTCGTACTATAAAGAAGTTAAAAAAAATATTCAGATCCTGTTGTAATTGTATACAGTACTTAGGATACAGTAGAGTATCCGAAATCTTTTGTGTATCCCTGTAAATAATACCTGCTTTCTATTATACAGCAAGTAACTTGTAGTAAACCTCAACAACATATATCAATTTCATAAAATTTGAAATCGTTTAATATTATTAAAATGCGCTCCAAACAGTTTTTCTCTCCTATTCCATTGTATAATGAAATACTTTTGTGTGGCCCTGTAAATTAATAACAAATATTCTTTGCACCACAGATTGTGCAGAATGTATTTTTAAGTACAGTCGAGTCTCTATATAACGAAATCCATCGTTCCAGTAAAAAATTCGTTATATAGAGAAATTCGATGTATAGAAAATGATGTTAATAATCGTATTTAATGTGTAAAGTTTGAACAAATATTATTTTTGATCTTTTTAATTAAGAATTTGTAATGTTTAACAGTAAATATTAACCTAACAATTTATTTTTTAATTATTTAAGTTGTTTCAAAAATGAGAACAGAAATTTATTTAAAAGCTTAATAAAAATCAAATAAGGAAGACTTTCATTAATTTCGGACAAAGATATCTGTAATTTTTTGTTGTTTTGATTTTAAAATTGTTATGCTCTCAAAAAAAAAAAAAGCTCACATTTTAGCAAGGAATGAAAAATTGTAGTTAACATTTTTCTCCATTTGAAGGGCTCTCTTATGTGCCTCTCATTGATTCCTCTCTTATATGTGTAACAATCCAATTGACTCTGTTTTGAGAAGGATGTGGAAAGGTGTGTGGGAGGTGGGATGAATTCGGTAGATTTAAAGAACAAGGAAAAAAGTGATTAAAAAAAAAAACTCAGCACTGAACGATAAATTAAAAATAAGTGGTGGAAAATTGATTCCATATGATTTCGAAGCTTTTTTAAAACTGAATAAATTAAGATTAATTTATGAAAAAATTCGTTATATGGAGATAGATATTTCGCTATATAGAGACTGTTTTTAATGTAATCATGCGAAAAGTGAACCGTTCCTACTAAAAATTCGTTATATAGAGAAATTCGATGTATGGAGTTTCGTTATAGAGAGACTCGACTGTATATTCTTCATAGATGCATATAGATTCTATTATGTTCGAAAGAGTATAGCATCATGAAAATGCTTTTGATTGTCCCTGTAATTAAACTGTACAAAAAATATGGATCTAAACCTACAAACCCTCTTAAAACATCAATTTAATAACCATTAACCTAAATTAACGTAATCACAAATTTAAGAGCTTTACACAAGTAAATAATCTACAAATCTTCAAAAAATTTATTGAAAAAGATTTAAGTTAAATACTTATGAACATTTATCATTTTCTGGGTCACAATGGCTTCTGGGCATTTTTAGGCATTTTGCAAACTCCGATGAAAATAACATTTATTTTATGAAAGATTCAGTTTAGATGCAGGTAATTATTCATTTGCTTTCAGCACAAAAATAATCAGCTATTGTAATGTAAAAATGTAAAATCAGACATTTTAGTTTTTATGAGTAAAAGAAAAGAGGTCTCCGAATGGCGATCCACAGACCGAAGAGATTATGGCATAATAAAGAACACTGTGCTTCAGCTAAACAACTTCAGCTATACTTAGAATATCAAACAATGCATTCTAAAATACAGTAAAACATGCTAAAATGGAATCTGTCTATGATCGATTTCTTGATCCCGGCGAAAAGAATAAAATTTAATACATAATAACAGACGTTGTTACTGCAAAGATTCAAACTTGTTTGCAACGGAATTTTTATTCTAGCACCTCTTGCCAATTTCCCCTTAGAATAAATTCATCCTATTTTATTTATTACGAGAAAAATAAAGTAGAAATTCTCAGCAACATATAAAGAAGATTTCAGTGTGATTCTAACCTATATTTTATTGAAATTTTGCATATAATTCAGCAAACGTTCTACTAAAACTTTTGAATTGCTGCATTATTGTTATTATTATAAAGATATGTTAAAAATGACTAGTATTTAGCGTTTTTAGTCACTGATATGGTTGATTATTTGGCGAGTGAAAGATAGAAAAAACTTGCGGAAGTCTTCCATGAAACTTTGAAAATCTCACGATTTTTTTTAAAGGTTCAATTTTACTTGCATAAAACTGCTACAAAAATATATTAACTAGCGTTATTCCATTATTTGGACTGTTCTCTGTCAGTTATAGCTCTCCTATTGACCAAATTTATGACACATAATGAGAATTATGCTGTTTAGGTATGTGCCTAGATGTGGCATACGGTGCAGTGAAGGTTTAAGAGCCCACAATTGTCACTCAAAAGGATCCCGGATGATAATGTTAAGTCTATGAAGGCGTTATTTTCAAATCTCTCGCTCAAATTCTAACATTTTTACATGATTTTTTTTTTTTTTTTTTTTTTTTTTTTTTTTTTTTTTGCATAGGATAGCTGAGGACGATCTACAACCGGTCTAGTTTTTACTTTTTCGATTTTGGTTTCAGATTAAAAAAAAAAATACTTTAAATTTCGGAATTACTTGGAACAAATTCTGAAATTGAAACTATCATAATATAAGAAATACATAACAAAAATTGAAAAGGTAAAAACTTGCTCGGATGTAAATCGTCCTCAGATATCCTATGCAAAAAAAATCATGTAAAAATAATAAAATTTGAGCGAGATATTTGAAAATGACGTCCCCATAGACTTAACATTATCATTCGGGTGTTTTTGAGTGACTCGAGTGACATCTTAAAACAGAGTTTTCTCTCATTCGTGTTGCAACATACTACTGAATTCTTTATTTTTGCTTTCCTTTTAATACATATACGCAATTAATGAAGAAAATTTTACACGGATGACTGCATTTCTGGATCGAAAGTCGGTTGCATTCATACGTGACGTAAATTTCACGAACAGATGCAGAAAATGACAAGCGTTATTTTTAACCGACTTCAAAGAGGAGGTTATGATTTCAACCTGTATGTATTTGTTGTTCACGCATAACTTTTGCAAATATGAACCGATTTTGATAATTCTTTTTTTGTTTGAAAGCGTATGATGCCCATGTGGTCCCATTCTAATTTCATAAAAATCTGATAATTAGAATTTTTTTAAAAATAAAAACATTAAATTTCAAATTCATTTTGAAGCAATCGACCAATTACAAGTGTTCATTTTGCATGCTTTTATGTTACACTTACATAGACACACGATCTTTTCACTGTTAAAAGTTTGAAGTTTTTGCTGCATCGTCACTCTACCGCTTTTATGGAATATCTCTATTTTGACCAATAAGAATTCACCATAATACAATGAAGTAATCATTTTCTATAAAAGCGATGGATTGACGATAAAGGGAAAGTTTCAAATTTTTAACAGCGTTCAAAGTGCAAAATCCGAACTGGACGAAAGCCAGGATTCACATAAATTTTGCGCTGTTTGCGAAACGAGATTTATTAACAAGAAATTTTATTTAAAACTTTGATTTTATTTATTGAACAACATACATCTGACTTGTATGCTCGACATGAAGCCTGCTTATAAGCCATCGTCAATATACAGGGACGAGATAGCACACAAGGAAATATCACAACACAAGATAAGTACAACCAGGAGCTCCACACAAAGAGTGTGTGCAATGGAGCCAGTGGGATTCGAACACACAACCTCACGATCAGCGACGTGGTGTCTTAACCACTCAGCCACGGAGGCCCCCCCCAAAAAAACATTGAAAAATTTGCTAAAATTCATGCTTCTGATTCGTTAATCTGGTTTCGCTAACAGAGCAAATTCTACCTGGATTCCGGACAAATTCTCTTATGCAAGAAACCGGAAATATAGCATCTAGGGGATATAGTGTAGAAATCGGCTATCTCAGGGCGTGTTCAAAGCAACTTACAAAAGTAACCAATGTTACCGACCGATTGTAGGGCAGTACGAAAGCAAATTGTGGTATCAATGAAAACTATTCTGTTGAATTGTAGCTCATCGTCACACTTCGCTTTGATTTTCATTTCGTACTTGTCTACAATCGGTAAGTGGTCGGTAAGTAACCGGAAGTTGTTCTGAACACGCCCTCTGTAACACTTAAAAAAAGCTCTAAAATGTTCTATTCATTAAATGTGCAACAATGCTAATGAAATTTAAAGACAGAAGCGACATCTGCAGGACATTTTCTAAAAATGCAAGAATTATTGCCAGTCTAGATAATGTATCACGAAAATGCCGCAGATGTCGCTGTGATCGACACTTCGGAATTCAGTAGCACCGTTGCACATTTAAAGGATACAAATTTTTAGCACTGCTTGAATTGTAAAAAAATTGAACCCTTTTGCTGCATCGTCACTCCATCGCTTTTATAGGAAACGATTACTTCGCTCTATTATGGAGCATTCTCATTGGTCAAAACAAAGAAATTCTATAAAAGCGATGAAGTAACGATGCAGCAAAAGGGTCAATTTTTTTACAGTGGCGATAGCAGATTTTCATTCCATGTATTCCAGACTCTCTCCTTTGAACAATGAAAAGTTCTCAAAAATGAAGGCTTATGGTTGGTCAATCTTGTTTTGCTTAACAGCGAATAATCCTTCTGGATCCTAACCACTGTTGCAGAGATACTAGTTTTTTTCCAAAGTACGGAATCTTAGCTGGAACAATTCTCGTATCCACCAAAGTGAAAGATCCACATCGATCCAGACATGAGAATTCGATATCGAAAAGCTGAAAATTCATCTCTAAAGAGCCTTACACGTTAAAGCAAGAGTGTCTGTGTATCAGGGTGCTTGTTATGCCGGATTCACAAAGTGATTAAAGTACATTGCTATGTGCTAGATTTACATTTGGACAAATATAAATGACGAAAAATTTTGATAAGCTTACCATTAAAGTTAAGCTAGTTAACTTCTTTCACCCATAAAACAAACTCGTTCAGGCGACTACCGCCAAGTTCTGGGAAAAAAATTCTTAAATTTTCTGTACGATACTAACCGATATTGTAAGTGTCTTTTGAAAAGTTGACAATCAAACAGTGACAAGTAAAGCGAATACATCAGAACTCAGCAAAGTGCGTTCATTAGTAATGCGTTGCAAAGAGCCATCATATGTCAGTACACATAATTATGTATTATGGTATAAATAACTAAAAAGTAGGAAATAAATTTAACTTTTTCAAAAAAATGTATAACCGACTCCAAAAAAAGCTCTAAAAAGAATTAAATAATTCTATAAAATTCTCTAATGACAAATCGTTATCCAGTAACCACACATTGACTATCATGTACCGGTATAAAACGGTTAAATTTAATATATAGAATTTAATATCCACCAAACATGGGTTTTCCAGAGAATATTTTTTACAAGAGATTAATTTACATATTTTTGATTTAATTTTTGAGTATATACATATAAAAAGTAAGGAATTACTTTTTGAAGTTGGTGCCAAACTATCTTAAGTATAGTAAGAATTGTGGATATATTATGTCTAGTACCATAAATAAAATGGGGAAATCATTATCGATTATGATTGTTTGGCACTAACTTCAAAAAGTAATTCCTTACTTTTTATATGTATATACTCAAAAATTAAATCAAAAATATGTAAATTAATCTCTTGTAAAAAATATTCTCTGGAAAACCCATGTTTGGTGGATATTAAATTCTATATATTAAATTTAACCGTTTTATACCGGTACATGATAGTCAATGTGTGGTTATTGGATAACGATTTGTCATTAGAGAATTTTATAGAATTATTTAATTCTTTTTAGAGCTTTTTTTGGAGTCGGTTATACATTTTTTTGAAAAAGTTAAATTTATATAGAAAAGAAACTGTTGAAAACGGTGAAACACATACACATAAGAATTAAATGAGCACTATTTTTAACAAGTTAGAAATTGCACGTGAGACGTAGCAAACGTGGTGTTTTATTTTTATAATGAAGTTTTTAAAATATACAGTAATTCGGAAACAATTCAGTATCTGAAATCTTTTGTTTCATTCTGTAAATGCCCAATGCTTTTTATTATACAGGAATTAACTTGTAGTAAGCCTCAGGAACGTACATCAATTTCATGAAGTGTGAAATAGTTTAATATAATTAAAACGCAGCTCAAACAATAATTCCCCCTATACCATTGTGTAATAGAATACTTTTGTGTAACCATGTACATTGATAAAAAATGTTCTTTGCACCACAGATTGTACAGAATGTAGATTTTAATACATATTTCATAGATACATGTGAATTGTATTATGTTCGAAAGAGTGTTACACCATTAAAATGCACTTGAAACTATTTCCACCTTATTGATCGTAATGCAACGGAATACTTTTGATTACCCTGTAATTGAACTATGCATCCGATTTTGAAAAAATTGGAAATCACTCGACAAAATTATGTAATAATTATACATTTTAAATTTCAACTGATTCGGTTGGGGGACTTTTGCGTTGTCATTTGTGGACAGATGGACGGATTGAACAAACTATAGATACTACATATTTACATAATTACGAACACTTCTAATAAAATCACCATCAAATATTACTTCCTACTTACTAATTTTACAGAAAGAAAGCATTCGATTCATGAAAATTTTTGAATTCCAGTTTTTGACAGATTTGCACGTTTTAGAAGCCAGATATCCCGAAAGACAGATTTTTACAAAATGTCTGTCTGTAAGTCTATCTGTCTACGACACAAATTTTGTGGACGCTCTACCTCAAGAACTAATGAACGGAGTTCAATAAAACTATATTTTCAGTTAGCCCCTGATATAAAATGTGCTGATTACTTTTTCGTGTAAATCGCTCTAGAGGTGGCACTGCTATGTTGCCTTCTTCACGATTTCTGCAATAACTATTTCTCAAGAATTAATGGTCGGATTTTCATAAAACTTCAGATACTGTTAGTTTTTGATATAATATGGTGCTGCTTACTTTTTGGTAAATCGTCAAACAGATGGCACTGGCGGAATTATTCAAGATTATGGCAATAATATCTCAAGAACTAATGCACGAATTTTCATCAAGCTTCATGTCCAATTAGTCCCTGATATAAACTTAGGCTCTTTAGTTTATGGTGTGCATCATTCAACAGGTGGCACTTTAATCCAGTTTTTTTTTTTTTTTTTTTTTTTTTTTTTTTTTTAGATTTTTGATATGGTTCTGTCACAAAAGCTAATGTACGGATTTTGATCAAACTTCAGATTCAGTTAGAACCTTCCATAGGTTGCTTCTGATTAGATTTTTGTGTAGAAATCTAGAAATTCGTTAACAATTTCCCATGTTGCTAATCAAAGAGTTATAGAACAATATTTATGAAGAACAAAATTTTTACACTCAAGAAAAATATTCTAACTCTTTTATGCATGTTACAATAAAGATTCGTTTTTAGTGTCTGAAAACACTGAAAATCCATAAATTCAAAGTTTTATAACTGGGAACGTTCTGTAGGTATAAAGATAACTCTTGTATTTTTTACCTGTTAGAGCTTGGAGACTTCTTTTAAATAGGTGACCTCGCGTGCAGTTGATATCCTGCCAGTAGATGAGTTGATCAATTTTTTGAAATATTGCGCCATTTTAGCCGGAAATGAGTTTTATACGTGGCACTCGACACAATACTTTTAATATCTTCTATCTTTACAAGAAGAAAGTATTGGATTCGTGATAAATTTTCAAATTCTGTTTTTCGACGAATTTACACGTTTTAGGGGTCAGAGAACTCAAAAAACATGTTTTTACAAAACATCTGTTTGTCACTCTGTGAGTCTGTATGTGAGAAAAATTTTGTGGGCACTCTATCTCAAGAATTAATGCACGGAATATCACAAAACTTTAGATTCAGTTAGACCTTGATATAAATTAAAGCTGATTAGTTTTTGGTGTATATCTCTCGACAGATGGCGCTTCTATGATACCTTTTTCAGGGTTACTGCAATAGCTATATCTCAAAAACTAATGGACGGATTTTCATAAAACTTTATATTAAGTTAGTCCTTGATGTGACATGATGCTGATTACCTTTTGATACTTTTGACTTCTTTTGATACCCTTTTGACTTCTCCAAAATTTTTTGAATGAAATTTCTTCTTGCACGATAATTTAAATTCGACTGGATGTCACGAAACTTATTAACCGTTAAATAACCGTTTCCTAATCCTGAAATAATAAAATTCTCAATAAATGCAAAGAGAGCAATCATAAAATCAACTGTTTCTAGAACCAAAGAAGTTCTTCTTTTAACGGACGAGTGTCCAATACATATATTTTTTTACGAAAATCACTCACTTTCCTAATGAGTAAAATGTCTCCATATACTGATAAGATCATGTACAAAACTACAGAAATTTATCATAAAAAGTCTCGGAGACATGTTCAAACAATGTTGGTTGTTAATCTAAATGCGCACTTAGAAAACAATGCAATCACTGTGTTTTGGTGTTGGATTCAGACAGTGGCTCTAGGGGGGGGGTCCACACGGAACAATGAGATGACCCCCCCCCCCTCCGAAAGTTCTGAGATTTAGTTTTCTCAATGGTCAAAAAACGCAATTCCCTCCCTCCCCTCAGAAACCCATAATGTCCCTCTGCACCACGAAGCCGCAGAAATCCCCATCGGAGAAAGGTATTAGATTAATATAATTTCGTATGCAGCGTTTTCTGCAGTTCCATAAATTGACCTTCGATTTATTCTGTTGAGCTGATCCAAAATATCAGACCAGATTTTGTGATCGCAAAGGTTGGTTGGGTGAATTAGGCCTCCAGTATTCGTCCGGGATGGCTCAGTTGCAAGAGCATTGGCGGCTTCAGTCAATACATCCCTGCTTCGAATCCTGGCCCGGACTCTTTTCACCCCCTAGGAAAATTTACATATGTTATAAATTAACATCAACTGTTATTAACCTCTTGAGTGGCAAGCAATTGCGTTTGAGTAATGATTCATTCCCAACGGAAACTTGAAAAATTTTATTTCAAAATAAGGAAAAACAATTTTTTAGCTATTTTCCCCCAAAGTTATTAAAATAAAACTTAATTAAAATTTTCTGGTGCAAATCTTAATTAAACTTATGTGGGATATATTATATCCCACCGCCCCTCAAGGAGTTAACTAGAGCTCTTATATAAAATATTGCTTAAATTAGAAGCACACAGAATTGTAAAATACTTTGCTTTTCAAATAGAATATATATACAGGGTGTCCGAAAAGTCTGGAAACGGTCGAATAACTCGAGAAATACATATGAGATTGAAAAATTAAAATATACGTGTTAAATATTTTTAAATAAGCTACTCAGTGATACCATATTTGACCTTCGCAATCCACCCCCTGGGGGTCAGAGTTGGTCCAACCTTGAAATCTTAAATTATAACCCCCATTTTTTATTGCAGATTCGGATTCTACGGACAAAAATACGTAACTTTTGTATTTGATGTTTATTTTGAATCCTCGTTTATCACGGTGTAATTGAGCATATTATTTCGGTTTTCCCATCTAGGTTTTGCCTGATTGGCCAGAATTTTTAACGCCAAATTCCTCGTCTTTTGCAGGAATAGCGTTTCTTGAAAATCACCCGTGGCGATTATTTCGATAATGCTACGCTGTTAAAAATTTGATCCATTTACTGTAGCGTCACTCCATAGCTTTTATAGAATATCTCTTTTATGACCAATGAGAATGCTCCATAACACAGTAAAGTAACCGTTTTCTATAAAAGTGGCGGAGTGACGCTACAGCAAATAATTAAAAAAACATACACCCACATCAGCCGTATAAACCATTCGTTATTTAGAAATCATTTACTATATAAAATAAAAATCCAAACAGAAAACTAAATTAATAAATTTCAATGAATTTTTGTAGGAAAAAACCTTATACACTGTAAAAAATTTAACTCATTTGCTACAGCGTCACTCCAACGCTTTTATAGAAAACGGTTACTTTACTGCGTTATGGAGCATTCTCATTGGTCATAAAACAGATATTCTATAAAAGCTGTGGAGTGACGCTACAGCAAATGGGTCAAATTTTTAACAGTGTAGCATTATCGAAATAATCGCCGCGGGTGATTTTCAAGAAACCACTATTCCTGCAAAAGACGAGGAATTTGACGTCAAAATTCTGGCCAATCAGGCAAAACCTGGTTGGGAAAACCGAAATATATATCGATTTAATATGCTCAATTACACCGTGATAAACGAGGATTCGGAATAAACATCAAATACTAAAGTTACATATTTTTGTCCGTTGAATCCGAATCTGCAATAAAAAATGGGAGTTATAATTTAAGATTTCAAAGTTGGACCCCCTCTGACCCCCAGGAGATCGGTTGCGAAGGTCAAATTTGGTATCACTGAGTAGCTTATTTAAAAATATTTAACACGTATATTTTCGTTTTTCAATCTCTTATGTATTTCTCGAGTTATTCGACCGTTTCCAGACTTTTCGGACAACCTGTATATATTGTACATTTGTGCAATTATATCTATAAGGCGTCTCAATTTGATTTGCATCTTTATGGTGTTAAATATGCACTGAACAAAATGGCACTTTCAAATCTGAGTAAATCGATGTTTTTATTTAATTTTGACACTTTTTGTCTCCTCAATGCTTTAAATTTTAAAATACCAGAAATATTCAGTTTCAAACAAAATTACTTTTCATTCGGTTTTGCCAGGATTGTTAACTTTATTCGTGTTATTTCATTTGTTATGAGTTCGAACTAAGTTTCTTTTCAGTAACATTTTATTACATAAAATGTGGGGAACAATATTTTTTTTACGTTCATGGAAGAACACTAAAATGCCGTCGTAATGTAATCGCAGAAGTGTAGATTTTGTTTCTTCAGCCTTTGAAAACGGAGAGTGGACGAATTTGTAACAGAAAGACGTCACAGGTGAAATTTGACACATATCAACAATCCATAAATACAAACATCGTGTATAGCCTTTAATAAACATCATGAATAAAGCGTCTTGGATTTTAAAATTCAATAACTTGCAAACGGTGACAGCTATTTAAAAAATTTTTGCAGGAGGGTTATGTATAATGTCAGGAGTTTTTTTTTAACCGTAATTTTTTATTTTAGTTCGAGTTTCAAACAATAGGTGGCGAGGACGGCGATTGAAGGCCAGGTCGACGCTTCACTCAGCACTGATCACATGGCCTTCAATCGCCGTCAACGCCACCTATTGTTTGAAATTCGAACTAAAATAAAAAATTACGGTAAAAAAACTCCTGACATTATACATAACCCTCCTGCAAAAATTTTTAAATAGCTGTCACCGTTTGCAAATTATTGAATTTTAAAATTCATCAGTCATTTTTGGGACACCCGGTATTTGAATGTGTGCATGTTTTTAGAAATGAGTACATACATGTTTCAAACTTGAACAATTTTGATTTCGAACCATTTTGATTATGCGACATTCTAAAATTTGAATATTTTTTGCTCAGTTTTTAAAACGTCGTTTTTCGAGTGTATACTACATGTATACAGCATGGACTAAAAGTTTTTGACAGATTTTAAAATAAAGAAGGCTAACGGTTTGGACCAAAAATGTTTCTCATAATCGAAAATGCACTTTTTTAACTCCCTCCACCCTCAAAAGAAAAAAAAATCTTACTTCAAAATTTAATCAAAAATATTTTAGACTTTCAAACTCGGAACAAAAATGAAGAACTCAGGTTAAGCAAATAAAATCATAAGACAAAAAGAAAGGTAATAATAACATAGGTCAGCGGTTCCCAAACTTTCTTGGTACGCGACCCACATTTCAGTGAAAAAATTTTCGCGACCCACCTTTCAGTAAAAAGAAATTTCACGACCCACCCAAGATAAAGTTGTAAATCAGTATAGCAATTTTTGTACGCTATACTGACGCTCTGTACGCTATACACTCCGCTATCCTGTATATCCTACAAAAAATGCAACTTTTCGTAAGGAAGATACATTATCAACAAAAACAAGAATCGATAATCTCAATGTGTGTGAATAGTGTAAGAAAATAGTAATTAAAACAATGCACAAACTACAAAGATAGTTAAAAATACACTTAATTAGTATGAAAACATAACTTTATAATCAACGAGATTTCTGGCACTGGTGTTTATCAATGTGGGAACATACATTAAACCGCAGTTTGTCTCAGTACTTGTCTTTCAAAAACAGCAAAGCAGAAAAAGCATGTTCTCATAAGTCGAATTTCATCAAGGACCTCAAAGCTATTTAAATATTACTTGATATTCTGTTCGTATATTATTCTACAAGAAAATAAGGATTTTTCCCTTTAAATATTATTTCCTGTTGAAATTGTCATATCATTTATAACAGATGAAATAAAAGATATTTTGGTGACAAACCTCGATTGCTCCGCGACCCACTAAACCAACTGTCATGGCCCACCAGTGGGTCGCGCCCCATAGATTGGGAACCGCTGACATAGGTAATGATAGCAAAGGTAAAAAGATGTTAAAAGTTAAAAATATACATTTACTCAAATACTTTTAGTATTTGTGGCCTGCAATTCTTGCACCCATCGTCAGATAATACTTTTACAATTAATTGCTGTTCCATTAATTCAGTGGTTTCCAACGTGGGGCGTACTCCCCACAGAGGGCATTTTTGAATTTGTTACTTATTCGTGCGCTATCAGTTTTTTTTTTTTTTTTTTTTTTTTTTTTTTGTCTTTTTTTTTTCTGAAAATCCATGTTGTAGGCATAAAATAAATGGAATACAAGGAGGAAAAAACAGTTTTCATATTAATTAAAAAATATTTCTAATGAAATATTAGAATTACACCAGAACAATTATGTAGATAATCTTTTCTAATCTTTTCATACATTTTATAGAATTAAAAATCTCTATAACGTTACTGGTTATTGTATGTGTTTCATAATTTTTCGTAATACTTTTATAGAATGAGATTGCTTTTTCTTATCACTGTGTGGTCTATCACGCAAGGAATCTTTTACACTTGAAACTACTTATTTATAAATCTGATTTTTTAAAAAACATATTTAACCATGAAAATGTGTGAAATATCTAAATAAGGTACAACGAAGTTTATAAAATTTAAATAGCATTAAAAAAGTAAATGGGTAGACAATAAATATCCATGGCTCCATTATAGGCATCATACTAATAAATATAAATTTACATGATGGCACTACATTTTAGATTTTAAAGCAAGAAAATGCATGGTAGCCAATAAACTATATTGAGAACGAAAAAATATGTTTAGATGACGAGTAATAGTTATTGAAAATTTATAAAGATGCTAATCTTAAAATGCTTCTTGTGTATTGCGTTATCAATAGAAATAAATCTAGTGTACAGATAGTGTTGCCAGGTATCCCGCGTAAATTTTGACTCCAAATGCTGTAGACACCAGTAGTTTAAAATAATTTTATTACTTTCATCTAATGGCAGAATTATCTGCGATTAAAGATGGCCAAATGAACTGTAAGAATTTAGTGCTTTCCAGAGAACTTTAAACCCAAATTGGTGCGGGACACTTGTTAAACATTATGCTCAAAGCTTTTTGACCAGCTCTTAACATGTTACAAAAAACAAATTATAAAATGTATGCAATTTTAATATTAAATGTAAGTTTCTCTTGAAGATTTTTTTTTTTTTTTTTTTTTTTTTTTTTTTGTAAAGGTAAGAATTCTGACAGTATAAAATTTCTGTTTAAGATTTATGGAAGTTAGAAAAATGATACAAAACTGCTTTTGGCACAAAGACGAAAATTTATAACCCTATTGGTTTTATAGAATCGTGTTGAAAACACATTTGTGATAAGTGATCTACTTATCTGGTAAGTTAAAAAGTGTTAAAACGTTAGTTATTGTTAAGAAGCGAATACCGTTCATTTTTTAACCCCTTGAAGAGCAAGTAATGGTGTCTTTGTAAAATTGAATTTTTATCGGAAAATCGGAAGATTTTGCTTTAAAATAAGAAAAGGCAATTTTTCAAAATTTTGCCGTCAAAACTTAAAAATGTAAAATTTTGTTAAACATTTCTGGTGACAATCTCGTTAAAATTAGCTGGGATGAAATATATCTTACTGCCCCTCAAGCGGTTAAATAATAAAAGACATAAATTACTCAATGGGGTTGGGAAATGTGCATATTGATTTTATCAATGCTTTGGTGCGGCGAGGCCAATAAACGATTGTGAACCACTGCATTAATACAAATATGTCACTTCGTTTGAAATGAGAAAGTCAATAATTACTAGGGTGTTTGAAATTAGAAGTAGCAGTGCTTTCGGGTGAACTTTGAAAAAAAAAAAAAAAAATATATATATATATATATATATATACATATTTAACTGCATTTTCATTTTTTTTTTTTTTTTTTTTTTTTTTTTTTTTTTTTTTTTTGTCATTGTTTTATTACATTGCTTCTATTTTCAATTATTCTAAAAATCATAGACTCTCGCATTTCAAGCGTGGTGACATACGTATGAATGGAGCAGCAATTAATAATAAAAATACCTCTGATGATGTCCATGAGAATTGCAGCCCAAAAGTATTAAGAAATTGTAAATAAAGTGCATATTTTATTTTTTAAGGAAGTAAGATACCTTTAAATCTTCAAAATTGTTTCTGTATATACTTTCATTCCGCAATCATTTCTGAACAATATGCAAAAAACCGCATTAAGAAATTCTCATTGGTTTACTAATTATAACAGTTTTATTAAGACTACATATATGGTGTAAGATATGATAATTAAACTTTGCATCGCTTTTATTCAGAAAGATGTATTTTGATACTGTGCACAATGTTACTAAAAAACTATGTATGGCAATTAAAAGAAATTCTCACCACATATTCATTTCTGTACTATCTACAAATTAAAATCAGAAAAAGGTAACATTTTATTTTATTTTTCGTTTTGTATTTTGAAAATACTCTTAAAAAATTAAAAATTTTTAATTTTTTAAATTATTAAGTTATTTTTGAAATATAATTTAGTCAATATTTTTTACAAATATCCTGGTTGTAGTACAAAAATAACACTATTATGTATATATATTGTATAACATATCATTTCAATATTTATTTATGTACTTGCAAGTATATATTTTTTAAACTATAAATTTAAATATCAGCTTTATATTTAAATCAACTTTGATTTTTATTTTAGACTTATTACACAAGTTTTGAAGCTTGGAACATAGTATTTTTTTTTCGGCTTGTTCAAAGGTATCCTGCCCCCTCAACTTATAACGTCTATATTATTATATTCGTCGCCCTTTAAAAAAAATGGTGAGCTTTTTAAAGTTCGTACTACGTATTTTGTGATTAAATCAAGTGTAATATTCCACTTCGCCTTATGATTTTGTTTGTCAAGGGCTTTTGGCATAACTTGTATATTCTTCGACAAAGGTTCTGTCGTTTCAAGTCTATCATATTAGATTTATCGTGATGCTATATGCATTTTGGCTCAGAGAGAGTCATTCTTATGATAAAAGATTTGTGTAAATCGTTAGATCGACTTAAACTTTATACTGTGAACATATGGACGTATACTATGTGATTCTAAATTAACGGTACAAACTTTAAAGGGTGATAAAGAACAATATAACAATTGTTTAATGTATAGAAATGTATGGACTGAACTGGCGCGTTGAGGTACAACCAGGGGGGCAACTTGGCCCTTTTTTTATTCAAAATTTCTCATTCACATCAGGAAATTCCTTCTTTTTTTTATAGTCCAAGATCCCAGAGCCCCCAGACTTTACTTATTTTCTCACAAGTAAAATGTATAGTACGTGCTACGAGCGTAGTGATACCTGCTAGCTTGGACCGACGGCCAATTTGCGGGTACCAGGTACCAAAGGTAGGTAAAAACACTACGAACTTTTCTTATTTTCTCAGTCTTGATTTTTATATATGATGCTCAGGGAACTATTTCAATACTTTATGTAAGCTCCCAGACCAATTGCATGGGCCAAACATTAGTAGGGTCTGAAATGTTTTCCAGCTGGATTTTTGTGCCAAGTTTGATATTTTTGTCTTATATTGGAGATTTTGACATGGAGATTCCAAATATCTTAGGTGCCATTTTTTTCTTGCACGTTTTTGGGGTTATTTTTACGGTGGCATCCAAGATGGCTGCCATTTACTGACTTCTTTAATATTTGTTGAATATTAATGACTAATATGTCAAACTATATATTTTCGGGGTCAAGAAATACAAATTTTAAACAAAATTAGGAGTAAGTTGAGTTTTTTAAGTATTTTAAGTGATAAGATGCAAATAAATTACAAACATATGAAAGACATCGGATATACAACAGTTTTATTAATCAGTTATACACAACCAAAATATTTAAATGAAACAACATAAATAACTGAAAATATTAAAAATAATCATTAAAAACTGCATTTATATGTATATACACTACTGGGATATCACGTATCCTCTTCTGAATCGCTATTATCACTGGGATGGTATTGATAGTCCTTTGTATTATTGCAGTCACTGAATTTGCAAAGGGTAGTACAAACCAAAGAGTTCTTTAAACAGGAACATTTCCCAACTGTACATGTTCTTTTACACTCGCATTTCACAAGTTCAATAACGCCTTTAGGCGCAGGTAACTCCAGGGATTTGACTGGAGTAACTTCTCCTTCGTTTTCTATTTCCCAACCATTTCCAATAAGTGGGGGTACAATAGGTCGGGGATTTTTGTAGCCCTTTCCAGTGGTGCAAATTAAGTTGAATCGTAGAATATGTGGCTTCAGTGCTCCAATAGTTGGTGGTAATTTCTCTCCCTCAAAACTTTTAGTTCTGAAAAGGTGCCATCTTAGCTCTGAAATGCTTGAAAAATTACTATTTCTCGAATAAGTCAAGTTGGTGAATTTTTCAAATAACGACAGATTGGATAATGGATCAACGTTAGGTTCCCCAAGTTCTTGAAAAGCTGTTATAATATCATCATCACACGGAAGACTGATATATACTTTTATCCACTTTTGTTTTGAAATGCCCAGAAATTTTCCTCCCCAGTCTCCACCAATGTAAACCTAGTAAACCTTTGCTTTTATGATCACCTATTGCTCTACATCTTTCATTAATATTAACCCGCGAGTAGTCGCAACTTTTTCTACAACGTCATTAGTCGCGCTCGGTCTTTTCGCCGCTGGCCCCCCGCATACCAAATATGTAGAATAAGAAATATTTTTCACCTAATATATGAATATAATATTTCAATGAATATATAAATTTGAAGTTTTCTTAAATTATGCATTTTATTCATGAGATATGGAATAATTCGAAAAAGTAAAAATGAACTGACATTAGTGGTTGTTACGTAGACTTTTTCGCCAATTTCAACTTTGTTTCTAAAAATGTACCTGAAAGAAAAACAGACGTGTCCTGTTACTTCACTAAGGCGTTCGAGAAACCTTCAAAGTCAGCTACATGGAAGATTTCCGTTGTATTTGTAATCTGATACAAGTTAGGAGAAGATAAGTTATACGGGCGGCGAAAAGACCGACACGCGACTACTGACGGGTTAATTTTCCTATGTTTGTTGCCTCGACCAGTAACAAAATTGATTTCACTGTTTACTAGATGATTTGAAACCAAGTCAATCAGCAGTATGAAAATGTCTGTATCTTGTGAAAATACATCTATCTCACAATTATCGTGAATCGTGATATTTAACTATATCAAGTACATGAAGAGGTATAATGGTGTCTGCTTCTTCATGTGTATGATCACATAATTTTGAATCATAAACATTTGCTTGATTACTGTATGTTTTATTGCCAAAAACGACAACAATTTTCTTGATGCTAACAGCAAAAACCTGTAGTAACTTATTCCCAAGATATTTGGTTAGCTGTGATTTTGTTTCATTGTGTGAAAGGAACGTCTTTAATGATACTAAAGATATATTGGTACTATTTGAAATAGTAAATTTTATAGGTTCTGTTGCCCCTAATCTTTTCTTACGAGTTTTTTCCTTCAATGAGTTTTCAAGGTATTGATCAAATATTATTCTCCCCTCAGTGTATCTGTTTGTCATTTTTATAATGATTTCGGTAAAAGCATTTGCAAAGTCCTCACAAGTTTTCATAGCAGGTGTCTTTTTTATAGATTGTACAATTGTCATTCCATCTATAATGCACACTTTTTCTAGCGGAGAAGTAATCGAGGATGCTAATGATTCATGTACGGGAGAACGATTGTATTGCTCTATTTCTGCAATAAATAAACTTTTGTCAGATGGAATATGAAGATACCCATCAGAAGAAAACAATGATCTTGGTATTATAGAAAACTCGTAATTCCCAATTGCATGTTCTAGGTTTGTAGACATTTGAGGTCTGGATTGCATAACTACAAGAAAACGAGCAAGAAGTTGCCTATCTTCTCAAATTTTAACTAATTTATCTCCAATCTAAAATGCAGTCTTCTTGTTCCAAGTACTGAATGTTTTCAATTTCATTTTTTTCATTGGATGCCAAATTGACAATTTAGCGTGTTCACTCTGTAGTCTATCTTTTACAAATTTTTCGAATTCCAATTGGCCTTTTTGGTCACGGTTCAGAATATCATCCTTCGCAGATTCTGGAACTTTCATAGAGGATGCGATATTTATTAGTGTAGTATTATCTCGGAACGGGTTTCCTCCACAATGATTCCGAATGCTTTCCTTGATGATGGCTGCATTGTGAAAAATTCTTAATGACATGGACGTCTGAAGTTGATAATGTTTCATGGGCTGCTTACATATTTCATTTGGGCAGTACTTTTCAAAGAAACTTGAAACAATGCGTAATATTTCTGGTGCACACAAGAAATACCTTTCGAGGGCGATTTCGTTCTGAGTCAAACCAGTAATTCCTCCAATGTTCTTCAGCTCTTTGATTTTCTGTTCCAAGTTCTGGTCTGAAAATAGTTTCGTAAACGGCACATTGGATTTCGATATTGCAAAACAACCAGATTTAAGAGCATTCCATACGTCTGGATGTGTTGTTTTAAGGTCCTTCATCTGTGCTATGTATACTGGAATGTGTCGGGCGTAATGAAATAAGTCATGTGCAAAGTAATATTTGATTTGTTCCTCTAATGATGCGAGATGCAGTGCCCAATCTCCTTGACGACTGGCACGGATGAAATGTAACAAAGATCCAAATTGGTTCATATACTGCAGTAGGAACTTTGCCATGTCACCACTGCATTGTGTAATATGTGGAAGACAATCTTTTCCAACTACTGTTTTGATCTCTTCAAATAAACTTATAGCTTCAATTTCACAATTATGCAATTTCTCACGTAATAAGTTACATTTTTCTTGCAGAGAAATAATCTCAGTAGAATGTGGCAATGTTTCAAAGAGAAGGCCGTAACATGCCAAAACTATAGTCATGTGGAATTCTATGCCAAATTTGTCAATTTGGCATCCAATGAAAAAAATGAAATTGAAAACATTCAGTACTTGGAACAAGAAGACTGCATTTTAGATTTATAATTTGGGGATAAATTAGTTAAAATTCGAGAAGATAGGCAACTTCTTGCTCGTTTTCTCGTAGTTATGCAATCCAGACCTCAAATGTCTACAAACCTAGAACATGCAATTGGGAATTACTAGTTTTCTATAATACCAAGAACATTGTTTTCTTCTGATGGGTATCTTCATATTCCATCTGACAAAAGTTCATTTATTGCAGAAATAGAGCAATACAATCGTTCTCCCGTACATGAATCATTAGCATCCTCGATTACTTCTCCACTAGAAAAAGTGTGCATTATAGATGGAATGACAATTGTACAATCTATAAAAAAGACACCTGCTATGAAAACTTGTGAGGACTTTGCAAATGCTTTTATTATCATTATAAAAATGACAAACAGATACACTGAGGGGAGAATAATATTTGATCAATACCTTGAAAACTCATTGAAGGAACAAACTTGTAAGAAAAGATTAGGGGCAACAGAACCTATAAAATTTACTATTTCAAATAGTACCAATATATCTTTAGTATCATTAAAGACGTTCCTTTCACACAGTGAAACAAAATCACAGCTAACCAAATATCTTGGGAATAAGTTACTACAGATTTTTGCTGTTAGCATCAAGAAAGTTGTTGTCGTTTTTGGCAATAAAACATACAGTAATCAAGCAAATGTTTATGATTCAAAATTATGTGATCATACACATGAAGAAGCAGACACCATTATACCTCTTCATGTACTTGATATAGTTAAATATCACGATAATTGTGAGATAGATGTATTTTCACAAGATACAGACATTTTCATACTGCTGATTGACTTGGTTTCAAATCATCTAGTAAACAGTGAAATCAATTTTGTTACTTGTCGAAGCAACAAACATAGGAAAATTAATATTAATGAAAGATGTAGAGCAATAGGTGATCATAAAAGCAAAGGTTTACTAGGTTTACATTCATACACTGGTGGAGACTGGGGAGGAAAATTTCTGGGCATTTCAAAACAAAAGTGGATAAAAGTATATATCAGTCTTCCGTGTGATGATGATATTATAACAGCTTTTCAAGAACTTGGGGAACCTAAAGTTGATCCATTATCCAATCTGTCGTTATTTGAAAAATTCACCAACTTGACTTATTCGAGAAATAGTAATTTTTCAAGCATTTCAGAGCTAAGATGGCACCTTTTCAGAACTAAAAGTTTTGAGGGAGAGAAATTACCACCAACTATTGGAGCACTGAAGCCACATATTCTACGATCCAACTTAATTTGCACCACTGGAAAGGGCTACAAAAATCCCCGACCAATTGTACCCCCACTTATTGAAAATGGTTGGGAAATAGATAGCGAAGGAAAAATTACTCCAGTCAAATCCCTGGAGTTACCTGCGCCTAAAGGCGTTATAGAACTTGTGAAATGCGAGTGTAAAAGAACATGTACAGTTGGGAAATGTTCCTGTTTAAAGAACTCTTTGGTTTGTACTACTCTTTGCAAATGCAGTGACTGCAATAATACAAAGGACTATCAATACCATCCCAGTGATAATAGCGATTCAGAAGAGGATACGTGATATCCCAGTAGTGTATATACATATAAATGCAGTTTTTAATAATTATTTTTAATATTTTCAGTTATTTATGTTGTTTCATTTAAATATTTTGGTTGTGTATAACTGATTAATAAAACTGTAGTATATCCGATCTCTTTCATATGTTTGTAATTTATTTGCATCTTATCACTTAAAATACTTAAAAAACTCAAATTACTCCTAATTTTGTTTAAAATTTGCATTTCTTGACCCTGAAAACATATAGTTTGACATATTAGTCATTAATATTCAACAAATATTAAAGAAGTCAGTAAATGGCAGCCATCTTGGATGCCACCGTAAAAATAACCCCAAAAACGTGCAAGAAAAAAATGGCACCTAAGATATTTGGAATCTCCATGTCAAAATCTCCAATATAAGACAAAAATATCAAACTTGGCACAAAAATCCAGCTGGAGCTACATTTTACGACATTTCAAACCCTACTACATCTTCCCAGACATACATAAAGTGTCGCTATGAGTATGAGCACGAGTGTGATAATTAGATAGTTTTATAACATAGCTTCATAAAACTTATGTTATTAATGGTCTAATGGAAGTCTTTAGTAATAATTAAGCAATATTTTAACCCTTAATTTAAAAAATAATTATAGCATACCAAAATGTGCATACATTTGAAATCGTAATCGAAATTATGACCAAATCATTACTAATTTATAAAGAGTGTTTTTAATTGGAAATATTCAGGAAATTTATGGTTCTCAACAGCAATCAATTTATTAAAATACTAGTTTATAGACGTTTATATTTCTGCCATGATATTTTTTAAAACACTGCAAACATTTATTTTACTGAAACACGTTATAACTGAAATCACAGCTGCACTGAATAGACACGATGGAATAATAGTATATACTGAATACCAATACGCTCACACATATACAGCTCATATTCAAAATATTAGAATAACTACTTTTCTTTTACAATTTGAAAATATCGTTTGGTAATGTAATATCTTCCATGGAGGAATGAGATAGGTGGAGGTGAAGTAAACCTGAAAAAAGGTTTGCAATATGAAACATTTATCGCTCAAATTTTAATGTTCCAAACAAAAGCATTGGAAAATTGGAAAGCATCCAAAACAGGAAGGAATTTTGTATTAATAAGACGAATTGAAAGAAATGAATGACAGCTGAAGCACATTTTAAGAAGTAAAAGCAAATTTTTAAAATGGTCTTTGCTCAATTATTTATTAAAATAAATGTTTGCTTTTAAGATATTCGAAATTGATAAATGTAAAAAATTGAAATTAAATAAGATATTGAAAACATTTGATACAAACTAAAAATTGTATTACTAAAATTTTCCTTCTTTACAGTAATTTTTAATACTTTATAACGTAGATGATCTTTTTTTTTTTTTCAAATAACTATATGTATAAATAATTCAAACTAATTAATAAAGAGTTTCTTTTATGGAATAAAATTTACAAATAGATCTCCACTTTGCCTACATTAATCGCTACTAATTTACTTAAACATCTTTATTTCTTTTTAATAGCATATTAATAATTGCATATAAATAAATATTTAAAATATAATGATGAAAACATTCTTTTAAAATCCTGTATGAAAACTTAAGTAATAAATATTAATCTAAAATAAAGATTTCTGACTGCAAACGATTTTAAGATACTAACAAATGAATGTTATATTTTCAAGCAAAACGTTAAAAGAATTTTCTATATTGATATTAAAAACACATATGATAAAATAATTGATAAATTCTTACCGGTGAAGCGATAAATTAGTTCTTTTTAAAAAAACGAGAGAAAAAAATACGGGTTTAAACCTGTTTCAATTCATAGGCGTATTAAAGCACGTGGTTTTGTTGGTACGTAATTGTACTTAATGTAGAGTTACTTTTTTAGCATCACCCCCAGACATAATACTTCCACTCCACCTACCTCATTCCTCCATGAATATCTTCTAATGCAAAAAGTGCAAACGATATTTTTATTAAGAACTTATTGTCGATTAAACTTATTTTTTGTTATCTTAAAATTAATATCATTTTTAAAAGATTAACTAAAAAAAAATGTTTTGAAAAGTCAAAATATTAGAATATTTATTCAAGTAATTCAAAATATTGGAATATTTCAAATTAATTCCCCTTTAAGTATTACTAATTCATAACTGACATTCAATAAAAAACATTGATTAAATTCAGACGATTTTATTTAAAATCAGTATTCTTTTTTCAGTTTATTTGCTTTATCATCTTAAAATGGTTTACTTCGGTAAGTTGAGCTGAACGCGCTTCTTTTGTATGTCTGGAAAGATGTTTGGCCCATGCAATTGGTCTGGGAGCTTACATAAAGTATTGCAATAATTCCCTGAGCATCATATATAAAAATCAAGACTGAGAAAATAAGAAAAGTTCGTAGTGTTTTTACCTACCTTTGGTACCTGGCACCCGCAAATTGGCCGTCGGTCCAAACTAGCAGGTATCACTATGCTCATAGCACGTATTAGCACTACTTTATCCAATATATTTTACTTATGAGAAAATAAGTAACGTCTGGGGGCCCTGGGATCTTGCTCTATTTATTATAGACATAAGTTTCATGATTAGATAAACACAAAATTTCTCTTTGAAAATTTCCGGTATGAAATCGAATTTTTTAAATAATAATAAAAATTTATTTCCTTTTTTATTTCTTTTTATGCATATCCTGTGTTTGACAGATTTGGCAGTTTTGTAAGTTTTTTAAATTAAAAAAAAAGTTATTTTACACCGGAAATTAAAAAAAAAAAGTTGTTTCCTCAGTGTAATCATGAGACGGTTGTCTACAATAAAGAATAAAGTAGTATAGAAATTTTCTGGTGAGAGAAATTTTGACGCAAAAAAAAAAAGGATCAAATTGGCCCCCTGGTTGCACCTCAACGTGCCACTTGCACCTATACACTCCTATACAATAAATGATTATTACAGCATCCTGTACCACCCCTTTAAGTTTGCGCCATGAATTTAGAATCACCCTGTATATATTCTTTGTATACACAGACTGATAGCATATCCTTTTTAGTATGGTGCTCTCAAGTGAAACTGTATCAATTTATTTTAAGATAAAAGAAAAAAAAATTTAAAAGACTTACCTTAAATTTGATGATCTGTATTAGTCTCGTGTTAATAACCTGTATTAGTCTCGTAATAAAATATCCATCTTTAGTTTTCTATCAATTTCACTAACCGATAAAGAAAATATTAATTTCAGTTTTCTTCCTGTTAATATTCAATCGTAAACAGAGAAATATTCATGAAAAGAAAAGAAAAGAAAAAAAAAAGTCATTACTATTCATCTACACGACTTCGTTTCATCACAAAGCTTTTACTTATGAAAGCGTTTTATCTGAGATCTTTAAGTTTTGACCTAACTTCGCGGTGACGTTCCTGCCTCTAATCGTGTAATCATTTCTAAGTCGCCCTAATTCATGTGCAAATCTCTGCAGACAAACACATGAAAGAACAAAGTAATAACCCTATTTTCCTCATCTCACAGTATAATACATTCAAATCAGTTTTAGAACTCTTTTGACCAGTGGAGTTAACTTTTGAAAAATATTGGGTTGGCTCAAAAGTATTTTGGTAAAATGATACAACCAGTTTGTTTTTTATTGAAGGGTGGACAGCTGGTGAAAGACCAGACTTTTAAGTCAAGCTATCATGTTTTAAGATAGTTGCAATTTTTAAAAATCATATTATCAGGCGTTTTTCCTTATAAAGGCAGTTATATTTAATATGATATCATTATATCATGAACATGACTACAAATTGAAACAGCAGAAAATTAAACATTTACATTTCAGTCATTTTGGATTTATACAGGGTGTCCCAGAACTTCGTGTACAAAATTTGAGGGTTGGTAGAGAACATCGTTTGGAACCACAATTACATAGGAAAGCATGGACGGAAACGTCTTGTTAACCCTTTCATAGCCAGTGAAAATGTATATGAAACTAGAAAATTTAATACAAAATGAGCATTGACACCAGAATTTTAATATGATTTTTCCATTTATTATGTTTGTAAAATGTCTGGCTTTTCTTCTTTGCAAATACATTTTTCCGCAATTTCTGATGTCATTCATATTTTTCCATATTTTAGCAATGGAAGTGCTTTGTCCGTGAAAAGCTCAAAGAAACACAAAAACACAGTTATAACACAATGCGGAAAGCAGTGTAGAACGCTTTATTACACAGAAAAAAATTGCCAGAAATAATTTAATTTTAAATTAAATTTAAAATTATGTTTCTTTAAAATCAAGTATCTTAGTAGCTATTAGAAATTGCTAAAATGTGGAAAAATATGAATGACATCAGAAATCGCAGGAAAATGTACTTGAAAAGATGAAAAAAAAAAAAAAAAAAAAAAATTCACATATATAATAATTGAAAAAATCATATTAAAATTCTGGTGTCAATGTTCATTTTGCATGAAAAATTTTGTAGTTTCATATACATTTTAACTGGCTGTGAATGGGTTAACAAGACGTTTCCGCCCATGCTTTCCTATGTAATTGTAGTTCCAAACGATGTTCTCTACCACCCCTCTAAGTTTGTACACGAAGTTCTGGACACTCTGTAGGTGTCAGTCGGAAAATTAAAACATTGGAAAAATAAATTTTGTTCTAGGGAGAAAAATGAATAACAAAATAACTATGAAATAAATAATGAAATAGAACAATGAAAATTGGATACGCTAGAATTCAAAATTATTGGGTGGGCTCAGGCCCCATGGGCCCATATAAGTTGGCGCACTGCTCTTAACTTCATCTGCGTAGAGAGAGAAAAAAATTACATACAGTTATGTAATTGCTTTATCAATTCAAGACAATAAAACTGATGCGGTAAAATATACAAGAATTTTGTCATTGACAGAAATTTCAATATACTCTATAGTGGATGTACACTATATTGCTATTGATTATGGGACACTTGCAATTTTAGACATTTTACTAAATATCTAGAAAAATACATGAGGAATCATCTCGAAACTCTTAGTGTATAAATATAATAGTATACGCCATACATCGCCGTGAAAATTTTTTACCGAAACGCCATAGGGGACCGTCAACAAATTAAAAAAGAATGAATATCTTTTGAATAACCCTGTCAAAACTAATGTAGCAAAAGCGCTCAAACTCTAGATTATGATTGAATGCCTTATTGTAATACACTGTGTTCATTTTTATGCAACTAGCATGCACACTCGCAGAGTAATTAAGGTTTTTATAAAAATGGACCCAAATTTTTCCAAGTTTTTCCATTATAATTTTCAGAGTTCTTAATATAAAATAATATTTTTTTTCAGAAAATATGACAAACAACATTGCACACAGTACCCTGTAATCAGAATTAAAAAATAATAAAAATTGTATGAAAAATGAGTAGATTTACTATATAATTTTTTACTGCGCATGCGTCAAAGATATCAAAATTTCATTTGCATATTATGTTAGCTAAATGTATAGAGCAGCTTTTGTAAAAGTCTCAAAATCATAGCTTGAAAATTCTGAAAGTAATCGTCTATAGAAAAAGGACAAAATCCGTTGTTTCCAAAATGAAGCAAAAAAATGAGGGATTTTATCCAAATGCAGTAGTACATAGAGGTCTGCACGGGCCGGGCCGCGGCCCGAAGCCCGAGCCCGGCCCGCGGGCCGGGTTCGGGCCGATTTCCAATAATGGCATTCGGGCCGGGCCGGGCCGGGCCGGGCTCGGGCCTTACTTCTGAAGACTCGGGCCGGGCCGGGCCGGGCCGGGCCTAGTCACTAATCTTTCGGGCCGGGCCGGGCTCGGGCCTTAATTTTTTTGCTGGACGGGCCGGGCCTAACTTTTTTTTTCCGTACGAAGCCGAGACTTCCATTCTTCCTAGTTTTCATGGACCAAAATAATCAGTTCCTATTGAATCTTCCTATATGAAAATCCTTTTCTTGACTTTTTATAAACCAGTAATATTTGGCTTTGTCCAAAAATGTTTCAAAAAAGGCATATACTTTTAAGCCGTCATTATTCTACAATTAAACATTAGAATTTATTCCTTTTAAAGAATCGTAGATTACTAGGCGTTTTAAAATAGAATTACACACACACACACACACACACAAAAAAAGAACATGATTATGACGGAATTTTTTTTTAAATTGAAAACTGAAAGTTTCTTTTAAATGTTAATCCATGCAAAATGAATACAACAATACGAGAGAAGAAAATATATTAAACATTTACATCTGTTAAGAAGGGAATGTATTTTTTTTTTTTTTTTTTTTTTTTTTTTTTTCGTTCTAAAGCGATTTTGTCTTTGGAAATTTTACCATATACCGCTTTTTCGACTTTTTGTCTCCATTACAGGGAATATGGATTAATAATACTAGTGATAACTGAAACATTTACATACAACAAACAAAGATTCATTTAAAAGCGTAAATATCGCAGCCTACGGCACTTCTGCATAAATGGAGATTATAAACATGAAAAAAAAAAAAAAAAAAGAAAAAAAAAAAGACTAATATAATTTTTTTTGGTCAGAACTCTTCCATAAGATTAAAGATCAATGTTCTGTAGAAATTCACTTGAGCCGGGCCGAGTTCGGGCCGAATTTTAAACTTTTTTCCAGACCGGGCCGAGCTCGGGCCAAAATTTTAACTTTCGGGCCGGGCCGGGTCGGGCCAATATTTTTTTCGTTCGGGCCGGGCCGGGATCGGGCCGAAATTTTAACTTTCGGGCCGGGCCGGGTCGGGCCAATATTTCTTTCGTTCGGGCCGGACCGGGCCCGGGCCGAAATTTTAACTTTCGGGCCGGGCTCGGGCCTGGAAATTTCGGCCCGTGCAGACCTCTAGTACATCCCATATTGTGTATTCTATATTGACACTAATCAATGAATATATGGATACAACCCCTCTTGTTTTTGCTTCATTTTGAGAATAACGGATTTTCGACTTATTCAATTGACGATTATTGTCAGAATTTTCAAGTTATGATTTTGTGACTTTCACAAAAGTTGCTCTATACATTTAGCTAACATAATATGCAAATGAAATTTTGATATCGTTGACGCATGCGCAGTAAAAAATTATTTAGTAAACCAACTCATTTTTTATACAATTTTCATTATTTTTTAATTCTGATTACAGGGTACTGTGTGCAATGTTGTTTGTCATATTTTCTGAAAAAAATAATATTTTATATTAAGAACTCTGAAAATTATAAGGAAAAAATTTGGAAAAATTTGGGATCATTTTTATAAAAACCTTAATTACTCTGCGAGTATGCATGCTATTTGCATAAAAATGAACAAGGCTTATTACAATAAGGCATTCAATCACAATCTAGAGTTTGAGCGCTTTTGCTACATTAGTTTTGACAGGGTTATTCAAAAGATATTCATTCTTTTTTAATTTGTTGACGGTCCCCTTTGGAGTTTCGGGAAAAAATCTTCACGGAGATGTATGACTTATACTATTATATTTATACACTAAGAGTTTCGAGATGATTCCTCATGTATTTTTCTAGATATTTAGTAAAATGTCTAAAATCGCAAGTGTCCCATAATCAATGGCAATATAGTGTACATCCACTGAAGAGATTTTCAGTTACTTTGTAGGAGTAATGTATGTATTTGCTATTTTACACTCATAATTGAGGGCTTCAGAAGCCAAAGGGTACAAATGACAAAAATTCGAATTGATGTAAATTGAGTTCAAAGATAATTGACGCGAAATTTTTACACCAATAATAATAATCTGAAATGAAATAAGAAACTACCGCTTGTTTCATTGCGGTGTCTGAACTCTTACTTCATTAAGTGAAAAAAAAAAAAAAATTGTAGAGTACAATTTTTTTAAAAAAATTTATAATTAAATCAATATTTATTATTGTTCGGAAAAATTGGTTTATCTCTATAACACAGCACATAATTAAAAAATCACTTATATTTCTTTACCTAGAAAAAAGAAAGCATATTTCCAGGTCGTATCCCTTGGCTTGGGTCTTCAATTATTTTTAGAACATCAATAAAACTAAATTGTATTTATGTTATTAAATAAACAAATAATATTTTTTTAAAATGTAATTTAAAAGAAATACAACGATAATTTGGAAAATGATATTTACAAAGACTAAAATTTTAGACTTATAAATAAACTGTATATTTAAAAAAATAATAATAATAAACATAATTTTTATGATGATTAAAACGTGGTTTACGTAATAACAGAATTCTATATTATTAAACACGTCATGGATTAAACTTTAATATTCCTGCACCAATCATAAACAAATTTCGAATGAAATTTTTCAGTTTTACAATTTTCGATACTGCAAAATTTTAAACTTCTAAACATCGCATATTTTCAATTTTTACATTGTCGTATAGGGGGAAAATGTACCTGTAAATGCGATTTGTTTGAAAGCTGTATCCCATTTTTTAAAATTAATTTTTATTTAGTTTTTAATACTTTTTTTTTTTTGTCATCGTAGCAATAGAAGTATTCCATTTCTGTTGAATGAAAAGGGAAAATAGTAGATTCTGTATATTTTTGTTGACAAAAAAAAAAAAAAAAAAAAAAAAAAAAAAAAAAAAAAAAAAGGGAAAAAGAAAGGAGAAAGAAGAAATCAAAACAAAAAATGTGGTTTGCGTAATAACAGAGTCTTATATTGCGTACGCCATGGAATAAATAGAAAAACAGAAATCGCAAAACGAATAAAAGGCAGACATTTCAAGGTTTCAGATATGCCTCGGCTATCTCTAGACCAAGAGCAACAACCATTTTCGAAATATTTTTTTAAAAAGCTTTTTACAGAGACAAGGTAAAAAATCAATCAATGATCGATTCAATTAAACTAACAAAGCGTTCTTGTGTCCAGTTTCCTAATTTATTTAAAAGATGTAAGAATACAATGCGGGTATCTTGTTATTGATCTCTATCAAAGAGCCATGTTTCTGTTATAACGAGGATAATAAATGATAATATGTAGAATAATCTCCCTTTTGAGTGATGTTGAAAAAGATTGTAAAGAATGTTTCTAAAATTGGAACCTATTTGCATATTAACTGAATCTCTTAGAATATTTCCACGAGATTTTTTAAAAATAATTTTGACGAGTTGGCGAAACTATTTTGTTGAGTTCGCGTAAGATAGCAGTATGAGGCTATGGAGATTTTTGAGAGTTCACTGTGTATAATGTGATTTAATAAAGCAAGTGATCTGATAACATTGTAATGATTGCATCAAATATAATGTGACACAAAAAAAGAAAAAAGAAAAATAAGAAGAAGAACTTTAGCTATTACCATCCAGTTAAAAAAAAAAAAAAAAAAAAAAAAAAAAAATCAAATGTTTTTTTAATTTTGGATTACAGTGCAAAATTCACCTCTATATTTTAGCCCTGAAGGAAGTAAGATTTCCTCAAGATCTATACAACTGAGAAGCAATTGTCAACTGATAGAGATTTTCTCAACTATTTTTTTAATTAGCCAAAGTATTTATTAATGATAAACGTCTCGCTTTAAAAATATTGGTACAGCAAGGTTTTCGAAAAAAAAAAGAAACGTATATATATAATTATTCCTGTGCTTAAAGTGTTTATGTAATGCATATATTTTTATTACCATTAAATCTGCTTATAAATATATTATCTAATGTTGCTAAGTACCTCTTTTTCATATAAAAAAGTTTCAATAACAGTATTTAGATAATGAGTTATTTCTCTTACCTATTTCCCACGATCAGATCCACCAGAAGAATCGAATAGAGACATCAGGTTAATATAAAATGTTTCTTTTAATTTATTTTCGAAAGAAAAATAATTTATTTTTTGTTTGTTCATATGTATGTATAATGCATGTTAATGTTGAAGATGAAGAAACTGATGAACTTGATTATTTTCTTTAATGTTTGTATAACACGGAATTAAGACGGGGTTAAGATTATAGGCCGCCAGAGCATACAGATAGTAGGAGTAAAATATGCCTTTACATTTCAACCGCAGTTAGCAGAGAGAAAGTCGAATTTGCATTAATGAACTTACATTAAAACTGGAACGAAAGTGTTAGGAAAAAGTTAATTTTAGCACTGATTATTTAAAAGAATCTTTTTGTGATGTAAAAGTTTTGTTTCAAGGGTTTCTCACAGTTCAATAAATCTAATATTTTAGCTGTTGAGTAATTTTTGAAAAATCTTTTGTTTTGATCAGTAACGGCTGATGAAATATCCTGAAACATCAAATAATTTGGGAGGAGCAATTGCTCCCCTAGTTCCCCCTAAATGCCGCCCCTGGCTCAATCCCTTTATAAAAGCCGTTTTGCCCATTTGGAAAGCTTTGTCGGATGTTCTGAAGATTTCTTCGTTCCATAACCATCTTGTAATAGAAGAAAATTCCATACTATACTTGGAGATATTTTCAGTTTTATCTGAAAGTTTTTTATCTTTAGCTAGAAATTTTCCTTTCTAAAACACTCTTAAAGCGCTTTTACGATCCAAACTTGCTCTTTAAAACTCACTTGGTAGTCACACTTGAAATTTTTCTGGCTTGAGAAGTGTCTTTTTATGCTAAACTAATTCGCATTGCGGTTCCTTCTTCTCGGAGTGACATTCGATATTGCAGTACAATTTAGATTAATGTTTAATAACAATTCCGATCAGTGTTTATATCAATCTTCAAGACCATTTCTTTTAGATAATTTATATTTTCAAAAAATTTAAAATTTGATTTTCATTTTGCCGTTATTCATTATGCAAGATAATTATTCTTAATCCCAGAATGGCATTATGCAACTTGTTTGTTGGTTTATACCATGGTATCACAAAATTACTGGGTTTCCACTTTGAAATGTTGTGTATGTGATAGTTTGTTTTTGAAATGACATTAAATTATACAAATATTAATAACAAAAGTATATACAAATATACACAAAAATAATAAAAAATAATAAAAAATATATACAATTTTTTTTCTTCGTTCGAATATTAAACTATAACTATTTTCTGCAATGTTGATCTTTTTCTAATGTACGTGTGCCTAGAAACTTATTTGCCACCCAATTTGCCTCTTTTTCGTACATTGCTATTAACAAAGTAAGATTTTATTCTTTAAATCCAATTTAGACCTTTTATTAGTTCAAATATTATATGCACGTGCACAGATCTTAAGCATTAAAACTATATCGTACAACATTGATATAAAAGTGCCATCATTATTACTTTCATTAGCAACGCGATCATATCGATAACCATTACAACTATTGCGATTATTTTAATTTATAATCGTTTAAAAGTATATATACATTAATATTTTTAAAATTATGTCAAGTATCCTAATTACTCACGTTAGAACATTATTGTTACACATTTCATCTTCAGTTATTTCTAGGTTCATTTAACGATCTATTAATTGTGTATTAGATGTTATTTACCTTAATCGTTTGCTAAATGCTTATTCAAACCGTATTTTTTTCCGGGCCTTCGATCAGACATCTTTTTCCTTAAAATTTTGGGTCAATGTTCTGAATGATTCACACCCTTAATAGCATCCTTCTTACGGAAAATTCTTAATAAAATATTTCCTTATCTCAGCGGATAGATAAACTGTTTCTAAACTTTCACTATATATACAAAATTGAAACATTACGAGTATCAACCCTACTAGAATTATGTTTAATATAAGTTTAAATTCCCAGTTATTAACACCTAAACCGATAACTGGCACTTCCACAAAAATCGGTCTTAAATAAGCATTTCCTTGTAAAATTCTACATGTCATCTGGTATTTACTTATTTGTCTTAACTGTTATAACTGATCTGCCAGTTAATTTTTTTCAAAGAAGTGACGCTGTCAGTTATTTGGAGTTATTGATCATTTAAGAGAAAAAAATAATTTTTAGTTAAAAAAAAGTACAATTTTTCAAAATTTTGAGAACGTTAATTTTTTAATGTATCTCTACTATACTTTCAAAATCAAATATAAGTATGAAATAGATTTAACTCTTTGTAATAATAATTTGAACAAGAAATAATTCTTACAATGTCAGTAACTGGAGCGATTGACTCTCTTTATGAAATAAACTGATTTTTAATTTTAAAAAAAGTAAATTTTTTTCAAAATTTTGACAACGGTAATTTTTTTAATATATTCCCACAGTACTTTCAAAAGCAAAGTTAAGTATAAAGTAGATATAAAACTTTGTATTGGGGATATGAACAAGAAAAAATCTTTAAGGTGTCAATTATATTTAAGGTGTTATTGACCTTTTTAATGGAAGGAATTGATTTTTAGTTTATTAAAAAAGTACAAGTTTTTCGAAATTTTTGCAAACGATAATTTTTTAAATGTATTTCTATCATACTTTCAAAAATAAAGAATAAAGTAAATTTAAAACTTCATGATTTGAAGAAGAAGGAATCTTTAAGATGTCAGTTACTGGAGTTATTGACCCTTTTTATGAAAGAAATTGATTTTTAGTATTAAAAAATACAGTTTTTCAAAATTTTGACAATGGTAATTTTTTAATGTATTTTTCTATACTTTCAAAAACAAAGATAAGTATAGAGTATATTTAAAACTTAAGTAATAGTGATTTGAACAAGAAAGAATCCTTAAGATGTCAATTACTTTAGTTATTGACTCTTTTTATGAAAAGTAAATTGATTTTTATTAAAAATAAAGTACAATTTTACAAAGTTTTTACAAGGATAATTTTAAGTAGCTTTTATTACAAAAAAAAAAAAAAAAAAAAAAAAAAAAAAAAAATGCTACATATACATTGCAGCCGCCCAGAGGAAAGCACTTCCAAAAAATGTTGGTATATTTTCACCAATCATGACTTCCTGACCCCAAAACCACCCTTTGTTCAAATGTCACAAATGTATAGAACCATATATACATTTATAAGTGTTATTTTTAAATCAGACAAGAATACCAATTCTAATCACACCACAATTTCATAACTGAAAATCATAATACTTAAATTATTATAATAAACCATCAAAACATTAATTCATAACTAACTAAACCCAGTAACAAAATAGAAAAAAAATCAAACTAGGAGCCTGATGGCATAGCTAATGACATGCAGTGCAGGGTTAAATAAAGATTTCAAGCATGCAACGCCCCCCCCTTCACCCGCCCAGACCAAAAATGAAAGTAACAAAAAACAATCAAACAGTCTAGCGATTCCTCTCAAAATAACTAACTAACAAACAACTTATCGAAACCACCAACTTTGTCCAATAACGAATTCATCTCAGTTCAGTAACTGCTACCTTTAGTTAAATCATTCGCATATAATTCTTTTCATAAAATTCCGACTGTAACCCTGTTCATAACCCTGTTTACACCACTCCATAATACCTTCAATTATATCTCCAATCCTTGAACTTAGTCTTTCGATACAAATCAAACTATTTCTAAAGACATTTCTTTTAAATGGAATGTGAACACATGATTCAAAATACATTAATTTTATAGTTTTGGAATTAAAATCATTTCGTTTATCAAATAACTTTGTAATCAAATTTTCTCTCTCTAAATATATATTTACATCCAAAAAATTTATAGGTTTACAATCCTTTGAGGAGGATTCTAATTTTTAAGAAATATTATATGTAAAATCAGGATGTGTATTGTCGCTATTTAATTTAACTATTAAAATATCATCTATAATAAGGGTGTTCTAGAAAGGCCTCCCCAACTTTGAAATGAAATAATTTCGAAACAGTGAGATACAGAAATGTGAAACAAGTTGAATGTTAGACAGATAGGTCTGGAATTTTTTATATATCAATTTAAAAAAATAGTTCCAATGTTTGACTCGAGAGGATGCTGCCATCACAAAGCTGTGTCTTTGAAATAGTTCCTGAAAGTGAGCTGTTTGAACTGAGATAAAAATCACATTACAATGGTTTCGATATGGTTAGCTTTTTCAGCAACAACATGACGCAACTTAAAGGCAAAGTTCGAAATCACATGTTGCAATACTTCTAATGAAATGGATGAACTCCCTCACAGATGAATTGTTCAAGCTGTTTCAACGTTTGGGAATTCGTAGAATAAATAGCGTCCTTCAAGTAACCCCACAAAATGACTTTTTTACACGTGTCAGCAATGAAACATACGCACGAATGAAATTTCTGTACTTCGAATACCATTTAAAGCTTCATCTGCGTGTGCTGCCACCTATTATCTAATATCGGAACTATTTTTTTCAAATTGATGTATAACAAATTCCAGACCTATCTGTCTAACTTTCAACTTGTTTCACATTTCTATCTCTCACTGTTTTGAAGTTATGCCATTTCAAATTTGGGGAGTCCTTTCTGGAACACCCTGTATCTATAGCACATTATATTACTGTTTAAATTATTGTTTCGCTTATATATATGTAAGTATATTTCAGCTAAAATTGAATTGCAAATACTGCTCTCTCCTTCATTGGAATACCATGAATTTGTTTAAACACTCTGCCACCATCATTAGAGTCACTTGTACTACAAATTGAAATTAGTACATAAGTGTTGTATATCTGTGTAACTATATATATATGATTTTTGTCATGCAATAACACTTGTGTTTATAAACCGATTTGGATGAGATTAATTGTATACGTAGTACATACCATAGTCTCGACCGAGTTCATTCGCCAGCTTTATGAACCATCTTGTTTCAAAATGGCGAAGGATATCTGTCCATATGCAGCAGGTATCCAGTTCTTTACATAGCCTGAAGTAGCTTAAAACACAGAAAAAGTTTTGAACTATTATAACAAAATACATATTATAGACGTTATATGTAATAAATGTCACATTTAAGTTTTTTTTACCGTCAATATTTGTATAATTTCCTTCCCCCCCCCTCCCCTCCGCACACACCCAATTTTGTTGTTTTTATAAAATATCTTTACTAATTGTTTTAACGATAATAATGATAATAATAACAAAAAAATATTTAAAGCAATATTTAATTTAAAATTGTAGTAACAGAAACTCCAAAGAAGAAACATACTTTTACCTCAAAGCATGTAAGATGCTGTTTTCCATTCTAAATATGTTATAAACAGTTTCAAAGTGGTACTAGAATTTTCTGAAAAGTATTTTCTGGAATATATATTTGCATTGACTTCAGACAGATGCTTTTTAAATTAGCTATTCCAATAAATTTAAATATAGTAATAGAGATTACAAAGTCGAAATTGAAACTAAATGTATTAAAATAAAAGGAGAAATATATGACTAATCTGGACAAATTTATTAATTCAATAATACACTGGCCTCCAAAAATTAAGGTACAGCCGGTTTTTTGCGTCTAATTTGCAAATGAATAAATATAGAAACAACAAATTTGGAGGAAATGTGCGCTAAACTGTTATTTATTAAATGCGACATAGAAATTTACTTAAGTTAAATGCATAAATAAAATTATAACAGAAAAACACTCATGGTTGAAAATTCCATGCTTGGAGAAATCAGTACATCGCAATATTATGCAGTAAAATGTGATAGAAACATTAAAAAACTGGATCTAGTACGGAATATGTCCAACCCGGACTTGAATGCATTGGCGGCATCGATTTTCATTGCTCCCAATTAAATTGACGGACGCTGAAATAGGTAGCGCTGACCAGACATGGAGTAAGCCTTATTCGAGCTCTTATTATGACCTTGGAGAAGGACTTAAAGCTGCAACTTGTCTTCTAATATAGTCCCAAATACGTTCTAGCGAATTCAAGTCTGGAGATTGAGCTGTGGCCATTCCATTCCCTCCTAACCGTAATTCTCAAGATAATCCTATACAACCACAGTTCGGTGTTGTCTCGTATTACCATCCATTAGAATGAAACCATTGACAATAGCATCTGCATATGGGCACAAATATGAATCAAGGATCTGATCTCGATATCTCGCACCTGTCAAAGTTCCTCCATGGAACACATGCAGGTAAGTGTGGCCTCCGAGTGAGATCCCTGCCCAAACCATGATTTCCCCGTTTCTGTACCTGTGTGTTTCGACAGTGTTTGATTGATGATATCGAGTGAATTGTTTTCTCCAGATAAGAAGACGTCCTCAGTTGCTCTCCAGTGTGAATTTGGACTCGTCTGTGAAGAGTACAGAAGCCCATTGTTGTCTGGTCCAGGAAACATAATCTCTTGCCCAATATAAGCGGGCTCTTCTCTGTCGTCTGTTGAGAGGGACACACATAACTGATCACCTTCCATAGAGACCTGCATTAAGAAAATTTCTTCGCACCGTAGTAGCGAAGATTCTTCTCCCTGATGTTGCAAAGTGGTTTGCAATGAGTTGCGGCACAGTAATGCGTCCTCTCCTTCGGGCCGAAAGAGCTAGAAACCGGTATTCTGCAGGTGTTGTAACACGTGGGTGGCCTGAAACATGTCTTCTGGACACAGAATCTTCGGATTCATACTGATCCCAAAGTCGTTCGACTACTGCGAGACACATTGAGCCGTCTAGCATTCTCGGTCTGTGACAACCCCATTTCCATCCATCTACCACCCACCAACTTAATGAATCGGGCTTTTTCCAGGCATTTCTGGACTCTATTGGTTGTTGTGCACAAAACTGACAACAATTGTTCAAATACAACAAAACTTACACACGAAATTACGAAAGCTTCGTAATTGCATATTTTTCTCTCATTCATAAATACCTATTCTTTTCTATAAAATAAAAGTGATCGCTGTAATTTTTGCGTAATTTTTTTAAAGCTTGTTATTGTCATTCATATAAACTATGAAGTTTAATCTGACAGCCATTTGTTTTTTGGTGAGCTTCGAAAAACATGTTGTACCCTAACTTTTGGAGGCCTGTGTACTTTAGATTAGATGAAACCAGATAAGTATAGGGAAGAATGGGCTAAAATTTCATATTTTATTATTCTCCAAGCCAGAATTTTCGAAATAATTCAATGTAAGTTAGCATACATATTCTACATTTATTCTTGTGCATAATATCATTTTGAATGCGCTGCTCAAAACAATTAATGGATATCGTGAGTTTTGTAGGAAATGATATAATCGACAACTATTTTAACAAAAATGAAAGAAAAAAAGTTAAAAAGGAAAATTATAAAGTTTTGCAGATTGCCAACTTTGCAAACGTTGGCAAAATGCAAATTTTGTCTGTGACGTAGAAAATGATGCGTTCTAGATAAGGAGTGAAAAGTGACCTCGTAGCATTTCTCTTAAGAGTATTAAAAACAATTGACATGAGTTGAGAGTGTTTTGCAATAGTGAATAGCATGTCTCAACAACATAACTTAGCTGAGTTTGTAGCTTAATAGGGAGGAGGGCATCAATCGTTTGGATACCGGGTTAGAAGCAATACATTGTAACAAAAACATTCGTAGCGAATTTTCCTTTTCGACAAACGAATCCTTCGAATGGATTGATCAGGATATGAGGCGTTCAGAACTGAAGTGGATCAAGCCCACTCTTGATCAAAATTAGGATGATTATTTTCTTTAACTGTTTAAGTCATCGCGTAGTCCAAAGTTTTGATGGTTACCGATAAACAACAGTAGTAAATTTTAAGTCAAATAAAACAAACAACAGAAAAAAAAATACACTTAAAGGAGAAACTGTAACTTGATATACAGGGTGTTTCGCTACCAGACCGACAAACTTTGAGGGGTGATAGTAGACATAATGACAAACATTATTAAATAGGAAACCATGGGGCGCAAACGTCTTCTGTAGGAGCTAGGGGCCATTAAAGTTTAAGGTCCAAAACTTCAAACGGTGATAAAAAACAGAAAAAACTGTCGATTCGTTTGCGGTTTTCGCTAAAATCATTCTTTCTATCACAATTTGTTTGTAAAAAAAATTTTAAAGGTTACGTTCAAAAATTGTCGATAGAGGGCGCTTTAGACTTTAGAACAACGAACAACTACTTTTTTCCGCTATTTTGTGCTTGGGGTTGAAATTATTTTAAAGTTTAGACATTAACTTGAATTTTAATCCCAAAATCGGAAACATTGGGATTGGATAACTAGCGAAAATTGAACTGTGAACAAAGGGAAGGATTTTAAACGCTCTATAAACATTGGACAAACTAATCGATTTTATTGCGGTTTGCGTATAGGTCATTCTCTTAATAATTATGTTATTCAAAATGGCATGCAGGTTTGGTGTCCTCATTTTTTGATAAAGGTCGCTTCCGTCACATCTCCGATATTTCTATGGCATTATTCCTGGGTGTTTTACTACCAGACCAACATACTTCCTGGAAGTGTTAGGGGTGCAAAGACGACTCGAAATGATAGAGAAATGTAACGTTGGAAATGCCTTTTTTGCGAGTTAAGGTTAAAGGAAGCAGAGAAAAAAACAATAGGAACAGCAGAGAAAGAGCAACACGTTAATGTGAAAGAAAACAGTTTATTTAAATGTTTAACTAGAAAAGGTGTTCGAAACTACGACCAGAAGTAGTCCGGCGTACTTGATAGCAGCATGCATGGAATTCCTTACATTTTGAAAGATTCCTAGCATCTCAGAAAGGTTTCTGGAAGCTACAGAAATATCAGCTCTGAGGTCTTCAACTGATGGTACGGAAGTCACATACACCCAACTTTTCACTTGACCCCAGCAGAAAAAGTCCATACATGATCGGTCCGGCGATCTGGCAGGCCAATGAACCAGGCCACCACGACCTATCCACCGCTGTCCATATGTTACTTTGAAGTGACAGCAAACGTCATTGGTAAAATGTCGAGGAGTCCCATCATGCTGTTCATCGTTCAAATACTTCCTCTTCTGATACCTTTGGAACCGGTTCGTGAATGATAGCTTCAAAATGATCGCTGTTCACGCGCATCGCGCATTACCGTTTAGCGCCATCTAGCGTCACTGTCAAACTTGCCGAAATATTTCTGGTCGTAATTTTGAACACTTTTCTAGTAAAACCTTTAAATTTACTGTTTTCTTTCACATTAATGTGTTGCTCGTTCTCCGTTGTTTCGTTGCTTTTTTCTTTGCTTCCTTTAACCGTAACTCCCAAAATAGGCATTTCCAAAGTTACATTCCTATGTGATTCCGAGTCGTCTTTGCATCCATATTACATCCTGGAAGTATGTTATTCTGGTACTAAAGCACCCAGGAGTACTGCCATTGAAATGTCGGAGATGTGTCGGAAGCGCCCTCTGTGAAAAAATGAGAACACCAAAGCTGTACGTCATTTTGAATAAAATAATTACCAAGGGAATGACTTACACGCAAACCGCAACAAAATCGATTAGTTTGTCCAATGTTTATCAACATTTAAAATTCTCCCCTCTGTTCACTGTTCAGTTGTCACTAGTTACCCGATCCCAATGTTTCCGATTTTGGGCTTAAAATTTAAGTTAAAGTCTAAACTTTAGTATAACTTTAACTCCAATCACAAAATAACGGTAAAAAGTAGTTGTTCGTTACTCTAAAGTCTAAAGCGCCCTCTATCGACAATTTTTGAACGTAACCTTTAAAATTTTTTTCTAAAAAAATCATGATATAAAGAATGATTTTAGTGAAAACCGCAAACGAATCGACCCTTTTCTCCGTTTTTTATCATCGTTTGAAGTTTTGGGTCTCAAACTTTAATAGCCCCTAGCTCATACAGAAGACGTTTGCGCCCCATGGTTCCCCATTTAAAAATGTCTGCCTTCATGTATATTATCACCCCTCAAAGTTTGTCGGTCTGGTAGCGAAACACCCTGTATTTCAAAAATGTGAAAATTGCATTTAATATACTTCAGTTCTGAACGTTCTCAGACATAAACCCCGCAAAACATGCTTGAGACTTTCTAGAGCGAAGGATTACTGGTCATTTATCGTTTTTACAAAGAATGCAACAGTTGGGAAATTCACATCTACAGAAATGAGATAGATTACTCTAATGTCACTTTGTTAGCCCCACTGATACAATGCCTTCTAATTGTGTGAGATTGTTTTAGATCAAGGCAAACCATACCACTTATTGAATTCAGTAATTTTGATAAATCACATTTTTTGTTGTTCGTGTGATATGCACTGATTGCGCATTTTTTACTTACGGATAAATAAACATTTAATTATTCCATGTTCGTTGCTTATTTTTCTTTCCACATTATCTTACAATACATATAGGTCATATAACAGACAACAAAACATTTCTTCATCCGTATTTCATATCAAAAAACATAATATCCCCTAATTGTTTTGAGCGGTGTATATGATTAATTAGTTCATTCCATTTTTATTAATAAATGATTAATCAGAAAAAGTCAACTCATTAGGTTTTACGAAGGGATGCTGAAAAGTTCCTGACATAAACTAGAAAAAAAAATAGGTAATATTAAGAAATTAAATGTTTATTCAACATATTATCGCGTGAGACTGATTTTCTTGTTACACCATTGTTGCAGATTTTTTAATCCTATCGAATAAAAGTTGTTTGATTGGTCCCGAAATCAGGTCTCAGCAGCCTCTTTGACATCTTCAATGTCCTCACAATCACAATGAAGATCTTTTAGACGTTTCTTGAAGATTGGAGACAGAAAATAGTTAAAGAGTGCTAGGTCTGGGTGAGTGGGGAAGATTGATTGATCAAATGGAAGCACAGCTTCTTCAATTTCACAGCCGCAAAATTGGATATGTGTGGAGGTGCATTGAGATGCAACAAAAAGATTCTTTTAGTCAATTTCTTTCCGCATTTTTCCTTGATGAATTCCTTCAACTGCTCAAAATAGGTTAGCAACTTCATCATAAATTAGCATAATATTGTCCAGTTACACTTCATTCCTGAAATAGGTAGTTCACCTACAGAATATCATCTTTATCCCAAAAAAACTGTCACCATCACAATTTCGAGCGATTTCTTTGGCGAAATTTCTTCTATCACGGCAGCTGATTGTGGTGCCATTCTTTTGACTGTTTCCTTTTTTTTGGGGGGGGGGGGGGATCATTGATGCAAAGCCAGCTTCTTATTTCGTTACTAACTTAGCCGAAATTTTTTTGTGCTTCTGTCATCGCGGCTTTCACTCACAACAGGCAAACTTATATTAATCAGAAGCCCCTGATATTATTAGAGTTAGATCATAAGATTTTTAAAATTTAAAATGAGTCTACTTTTGTTTTTCTATTTCAAATATAAGTAATCAAAGCCAGGAACTTTTCAGTATCTCCTCGTACCTTACCGGTGAGGTAAAACGGTGTGGATATGTTAATCTTACAGGATAATCTTATAGGAAATATTAACGTTTTATATATAACGTTTTTTAAACCCAACCAAATTTCAGGAACGGCGAGATTTTATTGAAAAATATTTGTACTATTCTGCTCTGTGAACTTTCTTCTGCATTTCCAGGAATCTTATAAAACTTCTTTCCAAAAGATTTTTTTTTATTTATTTAGTTTCAAAATACTTACCGGTGTGATTTTTTATGTCATTCAAACAGTTTTTTTTTTTTTTTTTGTTAAGAAAATTTTGAGAGAAAACAGCAAATAGTAATCGGATAGAGCAATGTCTGAAGAGTAGGGAGGGTGCGTTAGAACATTTCAATCGAACGCGAGGAATTTGTTTTTCCCATTTGAAGACTATCCCAAAAGCTTCTTTTGCAATTCCTGTGCTATTTTTAATTCAACTGGCACAACTTTCTGAAAATAAAAATCTTTTGCTCTCACTTTGACAACATTTGCAAAAGAAAACTGCTACAAAACGTGTTTTTAAAAATATTAGTGCGAATAGAATATGAAAATAGTTGCTAGTGGTCGACCTACACATGGCCTACTGCCGAGCAACTTTGTAGATTGTATTTTAAACATCAAAAAGATCCTTTCTTGAAAAGATTGATCCCATTAACAAATGTTAAATACTTTGATACCGTTAACAAAAGTTGGAATACAACCAACAGTGATCCAGTCGACATAAAGGTCCCATTCCTGTTGCTAAAGCCGTACACTCACCGAAGAAAGTTTTGGTCTTTATTTGGCGAAAATGAAACTACTACGAGCGATTTTCAGCTTTCCAGACCATCAATTCTGAAAATTAGCTCAAGCAACTCTACAAACTGAAGATAGCGATAGCCATGAAACATCCGGAAATAGCAAACAAATGAGGTCTTATCTTGGATTATGACGACTTCATTCCACATGTATCTTTGGTTGTCAGAAACAAACTCCTAGCATTCGATTGAGACATTCTGACCCATCCTCCTTACGCTCCGGACATTGCTCTGTCCGATTGTTATTTGTTTCTTTCTCTCAAAAAAAATTTCGCAAAAAAAAAAAAAAAAAAAAAAAAAAAAAAAAAAAAAAAAAAGAATTCTTTGAATGCCTAAAAAAATCACCTCTCGGTGAATATTTTGTCACCAAATCAAAAAAGCTTTGGACAGAAGATATTATTAGACTACCAAAAAAATAGGAGAAGGTTTGTTCAACAGATTGGCACAAACGTTATTCGACAAAATATTACCTTTTTTAAATTTTCATAGTTTATTTTTTGCACAAAGAAAAAAAAAAAAAAAAAAGGAAAGAAACTTTTGGGACAATCTAATAAAAAAGCTTGAACGTTATTCGTAAAAGAACAATATATTTTATTTTAGAACTTTAACTGAGGAAATAAACTAATATTTAAATTATATAGTCTAAATAATATAACATTTAAAGATAAAAGCATAAGTCAATAAAAAAGGAAAGAAACTTTTGGGACAATCTAATAAAAAAGCTTGAACGTTATTCGTAAAAGAACAATATATTTTATTTTAGAACTTTAACTGAGGAAATAAACTAATATTTAAATTATATAGTCTAAATAATATAACATTTAAAGATAAAAGGATAAGTCAATAACCCTTTTCCGGCGCGTTGTGTCCACTCCCCGGACACACCTAATTTTAATTCCAAACTTACAAACGGCACCAATAATATTTTAGTAAAATTTTACTTTTACAATGACAGCTTAAATCAGGGAGTTCTTAATTTCTAAAAAAGTGTTTTGTAAATTCCGGTGTCAGTCAACAATTTCTCATTTTACGAACAGAATTTGTCTGCGCCGGAAAGGGTTAAAACTTGAGAATTTGCAGAAAATATTAATTACATAAAAATCACAATAACTCTTGTCCATGTAGTTTTGAATTCGTTTTCTTCAACTATTTTTTATCGGATCTTCAATTTATGTTTTTCATATACTTAAAAAAAAAAGCACTTTGGACGGTTTTACTCCAAGATATTGGGGGCACAAAGCAAATAGGGAAACTTCACCTGTAACTGTTAGTAACAGGCTCATTGTGGGAAATAAATCCTTATTAAATATGCTGCACATATTTAACTACTATTCGTATTCTATTGACAATGTAAAAAACTTTAAATGTTTTCGTATTTCAGAATTTCTTTAAAAATAAAAGTATTAAAATAAAACTTGGGAATTGAAGACCCGAATTTTTCACTCCTTTTGTTAGCTGGATTAAATTTTAAAGGACCCCCAAATCTGCTTCTCGCACCTCTTCTAAAATCAGCCCCTGACACCTGGAACTTTATCAAAATTCAAATATTTATAGAACATTTATTTTTAAGAAAATAGCACTTTAATTACATAAGTATCCCCAAGCTCTTTAGACGTTTTATGTTTCCCTTTTAGTCCCAGATCCGTAGGTTAAATTTTCCGCAAATTTAATATTTTAAAAACTCCGCTGTTTATAGATCCAAAGTGAAAGTTCTTTCACAAAACCTTACCTGGGATTATAGATGTCAAGGTTGCAAGATACTTGAACACTTGAACGAAGTGCAGTGACCCTTACAACTGCTAACTTTTTCTTTCTTTTTTTTTTCGTCTTTTTTTATTATTATCTTTATCGAATGTTGTTTTTTAAAGGTAGTACAAAGGACGACCAGTTTAACTTGGGGGGAAAGAAATTTATGATGCAGAAAATACCGTTGTATCTGACGGACATGTACTGGCCTTAACCAGTGAAACACATAGGGTCATTCAAATGGAAAAATAAATAATATAAAGAAAACGTGCTTTGTAAAATAATCTGAATTGTATTAAGTTCAATCTCGTTGTCTTTAATATTGTGACAAAAATGTATATTCTTAATCTTTGTAATTAATATGTTCAGTACGCAAATAAATATATTTCCAGTTCTAAAAGGGGCAGAATAAATTTAAGGTAAATGCACATATACTCTGTTCGTATCAGTAGTGGGTCAATAATTTAAAAAACAAACCCAAAATGCATTTCTGTAAAGCAATTGAAAGAAATCTGATCGACTAACATCCTTAAAAGTTAACTGTTTGGGATGTATTTTTATTTCTGCTGTTACATTTGTTAATTTTCTAGAGTGTTTTCAAAAGAGATTTATTGGTAAATTTTTGTCAAAATATAGTTTGAAAATAATCGTCGATTGGACAAGTTCAAAATCTGCTATTTCCAAAATAAAGCAATAAGATTAAGGGCTGATCCATTTATCCATTGATTAGTGTCAATATAAAATACACAATATTGCACGTACTGCTATATTTGGACACATCTCCTCATCTTTTTGTTTTATTTTGGGAATAATGGATTTTGAGAATATTATACCGACGATTAATTTCAGATTGTGGTTATATGAGAAATTGAAAGTATCCATAGAAAACAATTCAAAATTTCGAGAGGTAAATTTATTTTCTATTAGAAAATAAAGGATATTCCATGTAAAATTACTAAATTTTGAAGAATTTAAATAATAAGTTCATTTTTATCTAATTGTATGTGATTTTTGGCATGTATGCCAGGATAATGACAATTTCATTCTAAAAATTTTTTTTACATTCTTGTTTTTTTTTCTATTTTTTGGTCTGTCTAATACTTTAATTTTGTTTAAAGGAAAATATTTTCAATATAGTAGCTCAAATTATATGAAATATTCAATTTTATTTTTTAATTTATGAAAGCCAGGAAAATGACATAATAAAAGTCTACTCAATTTTTCAAAGGCTTTAATCACATTATTTTAAAGAAATATCTAAAATATCCGGCTGATAATTATGGACTTCCCTCATAGCATGCATGGCCGCAGTGACGTCACAATGACGTCACTGTGAGTCACTTTGGTCACATCACATTTGTGATCAAAATGCCACCACTCAGTGACGTCACATTGTGACTGAGATGCGACTTTCTTAAAAATCTTTAGAAAATTACAAAAATTCTTCAAAACATGTTATTTACTTTAAAAAAACATATTTCTGGCAATTTAAATATCGTCGCTTTTGTCACAGTTTCGTCACAATGTTAATGTCAAAGTAGTCACAAATGACACTTTTCACAAATTTGTCACACCGTGACTTCACAAAGTGGTCACAATGTGACGTCACAAAATAGCTTTAAAACGGCCATAACGACTTCACATTTTAGTCACTGTGACTTCATATCGACGTCACCATGTCTTACGGGTTCTGACTTCAACTATGTCAAAACCAAGTAAAAATACTCTGCAATCTATATTATAATAACTCTATTAAATTAATCTCTATTATAGTACTTTATTTATACATGATAATGAGTAAAAAGGCAGGCCAGGAAAATGGCATTCATTTTTAGTGACAATCACATTTTAATTATAAAAAAATTTCTGATGTTCTGGCTGTTCCTTGTCTGATTGTTGGCTGTGGTAACTTTGTCATATCTGGTACTTCAACCCCAGCATTATCTTATTTCTTAGGAAAGATGAAAAATTATCAAGTTTTCTGTTTATAAATTGGTTTATAAATAGAAAATAAATGATAATTATACTAAACATTCTGTTTTTAATATAATTATCCTGTGCTGTTCTACAGCTTGTTTCTCTTACGTAACACTTTTCATGTAGAAAATACTTTTTTCTCTGGAGAATTAATCTAAATTTGAGATTTTCCAGGCTGCCGTCCTTTTCTTTAATTAGTTCTACTAGCACTAAATGTTGGGTAAGTTCGTACGTCTTCTCTTTGCAAAAATACTATAAAATGTTATAATATAAAGAAATTAAAGCTATTTCACTTCAATAAAAACTAATATTGGAAAATTTTAGCAAAAAATGGTTGGATTAAGGAGTGCATTGTAAAAAAAATAATAAAAGGTAATGAAAATATGAACTAGAAAAGGATTTAGGTTGTATCAATGTGCCCCGACAAAGACTGTATCAATGCGCCCCATACAGCCATTTTGAATAAAATGAGTCTCAAATCCAATGCTTCATAATTTATCTAACAAAAAAGAATGAAAAACTGATAAAGAGTAGTTTTATTAGCCAGAGAGAGTATTCCTTTTGGTTGAAAGCACTAGAACAGTTGTATAATACCATTTCAATTGTACAACTCAAATGTACTTTTGATCTACAAAAACAATAAATCACCCATCCCATTTCATCAAACAACGGAATCATTCCAGGACTTTCTGTATGTAGTTGAGTGCACTAACATCACCTTTTGGAGCTGTTGTGAAACTTCCTGTAATGACCCTGTGAGCAGTAGAGGGGGTGTATCAATGTGCCCCATGTATCAATGTGCCTCTGTTCCCCCTACACTTTTAAATGATGCATATGGAATTTTCTTAGGTGGCCATCTCCTTATTAAAACGAACCCTAGCTTTTTCTTTCCCCAATTCTGAAAGAATAAATGAACTCTAGACCATTCAATTAGCCTAAAAACAAATTTTTACGCAATTCGTACTATGTGTTTCCAAGAAATTAGTTATTTTAAAACGAGCATACTTATTGACTGTGTTCAAATTGAAGTTCGGTATTCGATTGTTGACTGAGGGAGCCGCCTTCTTGATCAACGCCTTCTTACATCATATACAGGGCTATACAAAATAATTCAAATGCGTTTTTATTTGTTGGGAGAAATTGCTAAAGGTGAATTTACAACTGTGGTATGTGTTTATTATTAAACTAAATTTTGACATATTGTTTAATCTGTACAAATTTATAAATCATACATAGAACCACAGAAAAGAATTGGAGTACCTTTCCGACTATGGACGGTAATTGTTTAAATCTGGTTTTGAAATGTTTTACAAGTTTTCTAAAATGTTTGCTTAGGTAACTTCTTTACTTTATTAAATAGCGAAGTTTTAAAAAAATATTCTGGAAGTGTTGGCAAGTGTTTCGTATTCTATGTCTGAAGCATGATTTTTTTTTTTTGTTGTTGTTTCTTTTCCTTTTTAATTGATTGTCTACGGTATTGTGATGGCCACTTGTTAGCCGTGAACGGATACATTAACCTAGTTTGTTAATATAAAGGCCAACTCGTCTAATAAACATTACACATACTAATGTTTTGATATTAAGTAAAGCTTTTTGAGTGAGTAGGAAGGAAACAACACGCAAGAATGGATAATTTAGACAACGAATGTGCAAACTTTTTTTGCCTGAAAGCCATTTGTCACCAGTTTGGAAAACTACTAGACCAAATGCCATAAAATTTAGTAACAGTTTAAAGGAAGCCCAAAAAACTTATTTTTCGAAAAAAGAAAAAAAAAATCAATGCTTACATCCAGGGAAATGGGGGGGGGGAGGACGGCGCTGTATGCAATGTTGTACGAAATAAGAATCAGTATCTAACTTAACCTTTTGTTTCACAGGTTTAAAATTTTTTGTACCCTTAAGAAACGTTGACTTACACAATATTGCCATTTAAAAGCGTTAAAGGCCACAAATGTCTTGTGCACCCTTCGCGCAATAAAATTCATTCGTGTTCATAAAAGTTCAAAACACAAATTAGCGATCACAAAATTTGAGATTGAAAATCACCAGCAAATGTGTGCGTATTCCGAAAATTATTTTTTACCGATCGCGAATTTGTGATTTTTGAATCCTGAATTCGGCTCTAAGATACGGCCTAGATATATCGGTTTAAAATGTTTTTAATCGTTTCTAAAACGAGACTGTTTGTAGGATTATGCAAAATAGTAATGGCTTGTAATAATCTTTACCCATGTGACGTCAATTAAATACTTTGTATTTAATCGTTCTATATACCAAAATTATTGTTTATCAAAATTATCTATATATCAAAATTATTGTATTTAATTATTCTGTAATTCTGTATATTATAGCTTGTATTTAATTGTTTCTTAGCATTTAATTATTCATAATTAAATATTTTACAATGTTATTTTTTTTCTATATTGCTCACATTTAAGCTGAATGAGTGAACAAAAAATCATCTATAATTTAAAAACATTTTCGAGACAATGAAGAATTATTATTTGAAAACAAGCTGCAGGAAACGACGTCCTTGATGACAAACGTGTATATGTTAAATACTTAGACAGGTCTTTCAAAGTTATTTTTATTAATCACTTCTTGTTAACAGGAAAGAAGAAAACAACTTCTTGAAAATAAAAATAAATGTTGAAATGGAAGTATAATCAACGGATTATACAAACAACTGACAGTTTAATTTTATGTTATTTTCTGTGCAAATAGACATTTGCATGTTCAGTTGCTAATCAGGATGTGTCAACTTATCAGTATCATGAAATATGAAACTTTTTCATCATATTTTCTTTTCAAAAATATCCGTCATATCCCTCATAAACAAAATATCTTTTTTAACACTTTCCAACATAATTGGAAAGTGCATATGAATTATATGAATTATATTTGTCTAATGGTGTTTTTAGCCGTGCTCAAACGCGCTTAAATATATGGGTAAACATTAAAAAAAAAAAAAAAAAAAAAAAAAAAAAAAAAAAACGGATATTGCAGTACACACAGCAAAATACCTATTAAATGTTATATAATGCAATTTCTTTTTACACATTCTAATAAAAAATACCTCAGAAGTATTTTCAAGAGACATTACATTTCTAATAACATAAATGAAGCAATTAAAAGACTTTTCAGATCGTCATTTTTGCCGGCATGTCAGACTGTGATGTGTGCAAGGTAAAGGGCCTTCTGCTATACAGTATAAATATATTTTTCTAGATTTTTTAAATTTCTAATTAATATTTATACCTCATAAAAGAAATAGTGAGGAAGGTAACAAATTTTGTATTTCAAAAATATACATTTCATTTTGATTGCTTAGATATTGCTTACAAATAAAATCTGGGTGATTTGAATTTTTATAAATAATATAAAATGGTTTGCTAACTATTTTTCTATGAAAAATATGCATTGGTGTTATTTTGTCTCCATTTTTCCCAGACGTATCAAAGTGTATCAATCTGCCCCGGGGATGGGGCACATTGATACAAATTACTTTTTTTGATTTTTTTAAAATTACATGCAAAAATAATTTATAAAACAACGATTATACATTTTTATAACACACTACACAGGTTTTGCAGACATCACATAGAAAAACAACTTGAAATTTCTGCTTTCTAGACCAAAAAATTTTTTAGAAAAAAACTGCATCAATGTGCCCCAGTTCCCCCTACTTTATTTCAAACCTTTGGTGCCAGTAACTTTCTTCAATGATAATTTGTCGAGGAGTTGGTAGAGGGTGTTTACATTTTTTCCTCACGACTCTACATATTTTATACATGGCATATATTAAGCTAAACATTAATTCAGGTAATAGCATGCATAAAACTACCGAAAATACACTTCCACGAATTATTATCCATAGGCGACCATGTATCCATTTCTTTGCATAACCCTGTATGCAAATTTATTTATATACTACAAGCATCTTAAAGTACAATAACAGTACAATGCCATAATATAATGCCCAATCTAAATAACATATATCAGTTTCATGGCCGACTATGTATTTACGTTAATCAGAGCACGATTGAAAAACATTCAGACGGCCAGAGAGACAAACCGAATTCATAAACACCTTTTAACTATATTGGAAGTGTATAAAAAAGATTTTATGTATGATTATAAAAGAAAGAATTTTTTGGTGCAAAACTAGATTCTGCCAACGAAAAATAAATTTTCATTTTATGCTTAACATTATATCAATTTAACTGAAATTAGTTAAAACGTACTCTGTATCAATATATGCACGGAACTGTACTGTCCTATTCTTTTGCCGCGATTCTGAATTAGTTTTCTTTTCTTTTCTTTTCTTTTTTTCTTATTTAATACAAAAGCCCTCTAAGCACAAGTTCAGATTTGACAAGTTTTACTGCATATATATTTAAATCTTATTGACTTAAATGTGTATTTTACTTTAATTGACAAATTTTTTAATATCTGTTTTTGTTTATAAATTTTTTTCTGAAATCTTGCTTACTTTGTATTAAGCTTTTAAAAATTGTACATAAAATAAAAATCGTATTTCAAATAAGTCTATATATCATGATGAAATAATTTTAATCACTGTACTTGAGCGTGAAACAAATATAAAATTCTAATTTTTTTTATTCTTAAAATCAATTAATCTCGTTATAAATATATAGATTTTCAGTTCGCATTGCATTAAATATGATTTTGTGATTTGATACATTTTAATCTAATTAAATGTTCTAAATTTAATTTTATTATTTTTTTTTATTAAAAAAAAATCTTTTGTACAATTTTTGTTTTGTTTAATGCAAAATGACCTGTATTTCATTTCCTTAAAAGTGTTTTAATCAAATGAAATACTGAAAAACATAATACTTCTAAAAGAAACATAAATCACTGTAAAGTTTAAAAGAGAGAATCCTATCTGAGATGCTCACTGAAATAAAGTCTACCCCTCTTCAAATAAATGTATTCAACCATTTTAGAATTAATAATCTTAACATCATTAACAAAATTTCTGCCTCCATGCGTTTACAAATATAAACGAGCATGCATCAACTGAAGAAATCAATTTTTCACTTGAATTTCTGCAGAGAATGAAACGCATCTTTGACATTTTTTCTCTAGTATTTATAAATCTCTAAAAATCAATATTGTTGAAGTTGAACTTTAAGAGAGCCGGTTGCTTCACATATTTCTTTTGAGATCTCCCAAGAAAAGAAGTAATTAGGAAAGCTGTGACGAATATTTTTAGATAACAGCCATTTTTTTATTTCTTACTGCTCTGCTTTCTCATTATTAGCAGGCGATCATTTCTGTGAAGTTAAAGGAATAAAAATGTTGTTTTCGTGACATAGAACTGGATTATATATTTTGTACATGTTATTTTAAAATGAGCTTGCATAATTTTCTGGGCTTTATTTTATCTAAAGAAAAGAATGAATCCAGAACAACTGGGATATTTTATACTTCTACTCTGTAACTTTGCATATGCAAGGCTATTTCCCGAAATAACATAAAAAGAACAATTATTCGGTATGCTTCAGTTGTGCCAGTTGTAACACAGATAGCAATTTCATTCATGCGTTAGTATACAGTTTTATCTAATTTTTACTTAATGTCCGTTACTTCTGTTAAGAGCTGACAATCTTTTCAGTGAAGTTAAGGGAATAAACATGTTTTCATGACATAGCAAGAATTATATTTTGAATGTCAAATAAAAATTAAGTTAAAACGAGTCTAGATAATTTTTCGGAAAGAAAAGAAGGAAATTCAGAATAACTTTGATATTTTATACTAAGACTGTCATCGGTCATAACTTTATATATTGTAAAAAAAAAAAAAAAAAAAAAAAAAAACACTTGGCCTTAATTGTAGCTCATATAATTATTAGATTCATATGTGATACGCATTCTCCCTATCCTTTCTATTTTTTCTCGTAAAACACATTTCTTCAATTATTAGCAATAGCAAGCAATCATTTTTTTAAAGTTAAGGAAATAAAAATATTGTTGTTTTTTTTTTTTACATGGAACTGAATTATATATTTTGAATATGTTCTTTTAAAATGAGTGTGGATGATTTTCTGGTCTTTATTTTATTTAAAGAAAAAAAAATGAATCCAGAACAACTACGATATTTTATCCTTCCACCCTGTAACTTTGTATATGCAAGGCTATTTCACGAAATAACAAAAAAAAAAAAAAAAAAAAAAAAAAAGTACAATTGTACAGAATGCTTCAGTTGTGCCAGTTACAACACAGATAACAATTTTCCCCATGCATTAGTATGAACTTTTATCTAATTTTTACTTAATATCCATTATTTGTGCTAATAGGAGACAATCTTTCCAGTGAAGTTAAGGGAATAAACATGTTTTCATGACACAGCAAATAATTACATTTTGAATATCAAATAAAAATTAAATTAAAATGAGTCTAGATAATTTTTCAGTCTTTATTTTATTTAAAGAAAATAAGAAAATTTGGAATAACTTTGATATTTTATATTAAGACTGATATTGGCTATAACTTTGCTTATTTAAAAACAATTCATTAAATAACAATGAAAGAAATGATAAGTTATTCTCCAATTGTCTCAAATGCGGCATATATAATTATTTGATTCATATATTATATGCAATCCCCCACCTCCCCTCTATTTTGTCTATTAAAACTCGTTTTTTCAACAACTAGCAATAAAAAGCAATCTTTTTTTTTTTTTTTTTTTTTTTTTTTTTTCAATCGAAGAAATGAAAATACAGTAGAACCCCGCTAATTCGGATCTCCGGATAATCCGGATCGGTTTGGTAATTTTTTTTTTCACGTTTGAGAAGCGATTAGCTAATTTCCATAACATTAACTTGTTCCATCGTCGTATTCTTAATAAAGAAAAAAAAAACTTTTTTTGAAATCTTTTTGGAAGAGTACCTTAAGGGTGTTCTTAAATCAAAAAGGGCAACTTTGTGACACATGCATTAATTTATTTTTGTTCGGAAATGCATGAAAATAGCAAGTGTTGTTATTCAGAAACTGTCTAATTGCATTCATTCTTTTGTTTTTTGAAAAACACAATAGATTTTTCATAACAAGCCTGCAAAGTTGACACTTTTGAGCATATTTCCCAACGAAAGCAGAAAAAACGGTCGAAAAGGAGGTGAAAAACGGGTGATTGCGTCATCGAAATAGCTTATAACTCGATAAGTAATTTAATTATCATAAAATGGAAAAATAAGTTCAATTCGAAATCGCTTTCATAGTCAGGCATTAAATTTTTATAACTTTCTGTTAAAAAATGAATTTGTAAATGTGTCAAAACGTTTTTTGCTTGTTGAGCGGATCAGTTGAGAACACTCTTAAGCTTTCTTATTTTTTACTGTGTGTAAATATTCAATAAATTTAACATAAAGGTAATTTTTTGTAAGTATGTTTTATTTTATTTCATTTTTTTTCTAATTCTCCGGATAATACGGATTTTCGATAATCCCGATTGGGTCCGGTCCCAATTAATCCGAATTATCGGGGTTTTACTGTATTGTTTTCTTGACATAGAAGAAAATAGTATGTTTTAAATATGTTATTTTAAAATGAGCTTCGATAATTTTCTAGAGTTCATTTTGTTTAAAGAAAAGAATGAATCCAGAACAATTTCGATACTTTATACTTCTACGCTGTAACTTTGCATATGGAAGACTATTTCACGAAATAACGAAAAAAGAACAATTATACAGAATGCATCAGTTGTGCCAGTTGTAACACATATAATAATTTTGTTCATGCATTAGCATGCACTGTTATCTACTTTTTACGTAAAATTGATTATTTCTATTATTAGCAGGCAATCATTTCACTGAAGTTAAGGGAATAAAAATACTGTTTTCGTGACATCGAACTTGATTACATATTTTGAGTATGTTATTTCAAAATGAGCTTGGATAATTTTCTAGGCTTTATTTTGTTTAAAGAAAAGAAAAAATCCAGAACAACTGCTATATTTTATACTACTACGCCGTAACTTTGCATATGGTATAACATTTCATGAAATAACGAAAAAAAAAAAAAAAGAACCATTATACAGAATGCATCCATTGTGCCAATTGTAATTTCGCTCAACATGCACTTTTATCTAATTTTTACTTAAAACCCTTTTTTTTTTTTTTTCTCATATTAGCAGACGATCATTTCTGTGGAGGTGAAAGAATAACAAAAAAATATTGCCCAGCTAAACTGGTGGCATTGAGCTCACAGGCTATGAATAGTAATTGTATATTACAGTCTTATATTTTCAAGAGTTAATTCCCATCTAAAAACAAATCAAGGGGGGGACCTCCCTCCATTTCCCGGTTTTATACTTAATCATTGAACCCCTTAAACTAATCATAGATATACTTTGTCATATAAAATATTTAGAACGAAAACTGAAAATTCTGCATGAAAAACCCATTTATATAAATTAAGGGGAGGGACATTAGCCCCCATTCCCCCTCTTATACATTTCGAATGAACTCCAAAAACTAATCAAGGAAGTGCCTTATGAGAATATACATATATCCAAAATTTCAAGTGAATCGGATATTTTTATCATGAGTTATCGCATTACACACATACGCACATACAGAACGGACGGGCACATAAGCTCCCAGGCTTTGATAGCCTGTGAGCTAAAAATGTTGTTTTTGTGACATAGAACTGAATTATATATTTTGAATATGTTATTTTAAAATGAGCTTGCATAATTTTCTTAGCTTTATTTTATTTGAAGATAAAAATGAATCCAGAACAATTGCGATATTGTATACTTCTACCCTGTAACTTTGCATATACAAGACTATTTCACGAAATAACGAAAACAAAATACTTATACGGAATACTTCAGTTGTGCCAGTTGCAACACAGATAACAATTTCGCTCATGCATTAGTATGCACTTTTGTCTAATTTTTACTCAAAACCCATTATTCCCGTTTTTAGCAGACAATCTCGTCAGTGAATTTAAGGAAATAAACATGTTTTCATGGCACAGCAAAGAATTATATTTTAAATATCAAATAAAAATTAAGTTAAAACAAGTCTAGATAAATGAGTCAAATAAATATTAAGTTAAAACGGGTCTAGATATTTTTCAGAACATTATTTTATTGAAAGAAAAGAAAGAAATTCGTAATAACTTTAATATTTGATACTAAGACTCCTATCAGCTATAAATTTGCCTGTTTAAACACATTTCATTAAATAACAACGAAAGAAATGATAAGTATTTCCCCAGTTGCCTCAATTGTATCATATATAATTATTTGATTCATATATTATAACCCCAACCCCCTCTATTTTTTCTATTAAAACTCGTTTCTTCAATTATTAGCAATAGCAAGCAATCATTTATTTAGAACCGAGGAAATAAAGATGTTGTTTTCTTGACATAAAATTGGTTTATATATTTTGACCATGTTATTTTTAAAATGAGCTCAGATAATTTTCTAGGTTTCATTTTGTTTGAAGATAAAAATGAATCCAGAACAATTGTGATATTTTATACTTCTACCCTGTAACTTTGCATATGTAATACTATTTTCAGGAAATAAACGAAAAAGGAAAGTTATACGGGAATGCTTCAGTTGTGCTAGTTTTGTAACGTAGATAACAATTTCGCTCCTGCATCAGCATACATTTTTATCTAATTTTTACGTAAAATCCATTATTTCTGTTATTAGCAAACAATCATTTCAGTGAAATTAAGGGTAAAAAATGCTGTTTTCGTGACATCGAACTGGATTATATATTTTGAACACGTTATTTTAAAATGAGCTTGCATAATTTTCCAGTCTTTGTTTTCTTGAAAGAAAAGAATAAATCCAGAAAAACGGAGATATTTTATATTTGAATATGCAAGCATATTTCATGAAATAGCGAAAAAAGAAGAATTATATGGAATGCATCAGTCGCACCAGTTGTAACACAGATAATAATTTTTCTCATGCGTTAGCATGCACTTTTATTTATTACTTACCTATCATATGCAATATAGGGTAAGTCTTGCAATCATTTTGAAAATCGCAAAATTTATTTTCACGGATTTACACGTTTCAGATAGTGGCGATTCCGAAAAATATGTTTTTAGAAAAAAAATTTTTTGCCGTCCGTCTGTTTGTCTGTCCCTGTGTCTCTAAACGCTCTATCTCACGAACAAATTGAGACAGAGACTTGAAATTTTGTATGTAATTAGTATGTAAGAATAGGACGAAGCCTATTTAATATCAGCAACCTCGATTATCCGGAACTATTTTGTTCGGACTCTCGAAAAATTCGTTCTGACGAAAGGTATATAAAAATATTCGAATTTTTTTATTTTAAGAAGTAGACGTAAAAGGCAATAAAATAACACAAATTTTGCATAAAAAACGAAGTCAAACGGATTATTAGTTGCCGAGATATATGTAATCCTGTTTTCCACATTCTTCGATTTTTCATGACCCTGTATTTCATTCAAATTTCAGTTCAGAGATATATTTTAATTTGAAATGGGACGCTTAATCCGACACTGTAAACTGTTAGTTAAAAGGATTATTATTTTTGGAGTTATAAGGATGTTTTTTTTTTACACAGTTCGGTGCTATTTGAATAGTTTGGCATTTTATATAATTTGTCGAAATTGGTTTATCAGCAATTCATTAAAAGAGTATTACTATGTATATTAACAATATTTAAATATACGTTTCAATTTTGTTTTGGAATTGCAATGTATTGTATAAATAGTTTACATACATGTTTTATTTTCATATCTTATATTATGCATATCCATGATGGATAAGTATTACGGTGGCCGTCAACGACTAGTTTTTTACTTAAAATAAATTTATTTCTGTTATTAGCAAACAATAATTTCAGTGAAGTTAAGGGATTAAACATGTTTTCATGACATAGCAAAAATTATATTTTAAATATGAAATAAAAATTAAGTTAAAATGAGTCTATATAATTTTCCATACTTTATTTTGTTTAAAGAAAACAAATAAGAAAAATCACATGTTAAGAATAGATTATAAAACATTTTCCAACACTTCCTGAAACTATACCGTTAATTATATTTTTTTAAAGAAATAAAAATATAACTTCATTTATTTATTTCATTATATCATTTCATTATCATTATTATTATTTTATTTATTTATCTTATTTTATTTTATTAACTATTTGGTAAATAGTTGTTGTTCTCGGTACAGAACTGAGAAATCTGAATCTTTTTATTGTTTGAATTCCACAATTTATTTTACTTTATTCGTTTTTTGATTGGTCCAAGTTTAATGTATAAAAATGGAATACATCTGTTGTCACAATGACAAAAAAAGTAATAAAAACTAATTTAAAAAATAATAATTTGAAAACAAATTGTGATAAAAATTTCAATCAAATTTCATTTAAAAGTGCATTTTTTTTTTTCTCTAAGCAAAGGTGTAAAAATTTAAAGTGTGCGATGTTTAGAAATTTAAAAATTTGCAGTTCCGAAAATTGTAAAACTGAAATTTGATTTAAAATTTGTTTAGAGTGTGTCCAGAAATATTAATGTCTAATCCCACGTCGTACGTAATATGAGGCGTTTGGTAGTCAGTTTGATTAAATAAAAATCAAATAAAAATGCATATTTTAAGCAGTTAAAGTTGTATATCTATTAACTACTTTTTTTTATCATTGGTCTAGGAATATTAATGTTTAATGCATGGCGTACGTAATATATGACTCATTATGATTATCCTAAAAATGATGTTTATTATTAGTGGTAATTTAAATATAGAATTTATTTATAAGTCTTTAAAATTGTAGTCTTTGAAAATATTTTCCAAATAGTTGTGGTAATTTGTTAAATTATATATTATATATTATTTATTTATTTATTTATTTATTTATTTTAAAACAAAAAAAATCGTCTATCAACCAACTGATACCTAGAAAATCCATCGTCAATCTTTTGAATTTTATATTCAACCAAAGAGGTTAAAAATAAACAAATTGAAGTTTTTTGTGTTAAACTGGACATATATTGCTCCTATTTATTAATTAAAGAATAAGCTAGCTTTTCAACTAACTACTCTTTTCCTAAAGACAATTGTTAATGTGTCACAAAGGCTCAAAAAGTAGAATAATTAAGAAAGAATAACGACATTTTTAAAGCATTTATTTTAATTTATAAATCTGAAATATTTTCGTGTAACTTCATCAACATGTTATTTTTAATTAAAAATCCTTAAGATGATATCATTTCGATTACACTATCTCAACAATTATAAGCTAGAGGCCAAACCTTGAACATATGAAGTTATCTGATAGAAATCAAGTCATTGAAGACTAGAACTTCTGACAAGAATTTTTTTTTTTTTTTTATCTGCATTGTAATTATGATTTCTTATCTGATATTTTGTATTTAATAAAATTAATGTAGTATTTTTTTATGTACAATATAATTACTCCCCCCTCCCCCCCCACACACACACACACCTTAAAGAATCGAAAGGTATCATGCAATTTAAAAGCAACATATTGGGTTGCTACAAAGCATAGATTAAGTAAGAAGATAGAATATTGTCATGAAGAAATAGTACCTTTAGTCATCGACATGGAATATTATCCCATCTCAATGCCTTTAGTAGTGACAAAAAAAAAAAAAAAAAAAAAAAAAAAAAGGAACTCCAAATGACGGGATATTTCTGATTTTGAACGTCTACATTAATATAATCTTTCTTCCTTTTACATAAAAAAAAAGTTTTAAACACCAACATTTTTTTTTTTTTTTTTTTTTTTTTTTGTGTGTGTGTGTGTGTGTATGTATGTGTTTGTTTGCAAATTATAGATTGTTTTGCAAAAGATGCAAATTGAAATTCTTACAGAGAAAAATACCCAATATGCTTTTAGTTTTTAAAAAGTACAAACTTTTAAGTAGTATTTTTAATGGAAAATGGCAATTATTATGATAGATTCAAGGAAAAAAACATGATTGAAAGAGATAGATGGAGATGCAGTATACCGTGAAAAATATTTGCAATATGATGTGGATTATCAGTCATATTAAAAAAAAAACCTCATTCAGCCCAAACAAAACAATCATCTGGAATAGTGACCGATTGTGTGTATAAAAAATATATAATAGAATATTTTTGCTAGTTGTAAAAGGAATACGTCTTTGCTTTTCTCATAACTTTATTTGAATTTAACATAAATATATACACAAATTTACCTTGGTTAGGTATAATATTATCATATTTGCACGCAAGTAAAGTATCATGTATATTTTAATTTTCAAATGTCAACTACATAGATATTTAATTGTATGTTTCATTTTGTATTCATATTATTTCAATTAACTTTGTTGCCAACAAAAATATATAAAAACTAATTGTATACTGTATAAATAAATATGTTTCATTACTATATAAAGCACGTAAAAAATATTCGACGATGAAAATTAGTGAAGTACTTATTGTTTTGTGGCATCTGTAGCAAAAGCGAAACTAGTCGTGAGGGGCCACCGTAATAATTACCCATCATGGATATGCATAATATAAAATATGAAAATAAAACAGCTGTAAGCTGTTTATAAAATGCATTGTAATTCCAAAATAAAATTTAAACGTATATTTAAATGTTTTTAATATACTGCATTGCTCTATTGCCGAATTGCGGGTGCTACTTGATTATCGTATCAATCCATTTCATCAAATCATATAAATCGCCAAACTGCTCGTACATTATAAAGATTGGCACAATTTGTATTTTAAATAACGAAAAAAAGTAAATTGATAAAAAATTAATAAAAATACAAATAAAATGTCTAATTAAAAATCGCTTCATGACATACAAACTCATGTAATTTGTATAATGTCAAGTGAATATGACATTTAAATAAGTAATTATTGACATTTAATCTTATAGTTTGGCGATAGTTTTTGGGGCGAAGGAATTATAAAATAGCACAAGAAATATCCTTATAACTCAAAAAAATGATAAACCTGTTAATTAACAATTTACTGCGTCGGATGAAGTGTCTCATATCCAATTACAATATATACTTGAATGAAATACAGGGTCATGAAAGATCGAAGAGTGTGGAAAATAAGATTACAAATATCTCGGAAACTAAATTATCCGATCGACGTCATTCTTTATGCAAAATGTATGTTTCTTTATTGTCTTTCACAACCACTCTTTAAAATAAAAAAAAAATTCGAAAAATTTTATGTACCTTTCATCAGAATGAAAATTTCGAAGATCCAAAAAAATAGTTTGGGATAATCGAGGTTACTAATATTCAATATGCTTCTTCCTATTATTATATACTAAGTACACACCAAATTTTCAAGTTTCTATCTCAATTTGTTCGGGATATAAAGCGTTTGTAGACGGACACACGACGACAATTTTTTCTAAATTATATTTTTCGGAATTCCCAGTATCTGAAACGTGTAAATCTGACAAAGAAAGGTTTTCGATTTTCAAAATGATTGCAGGACTTACCCTATACTACATATGATGGGTAAGTAAAAAATACACTTCGTAATTGCGTTTGTGGGGAATGCAGGCAAGATTATGCCTAACATATTTTAACTTTTAAAAAGTCGTGAAATGAACTGTTACTTTTTCCATTATAAAAATTAGTAACAACATGCCAACAGTCAGTTTATTGATAATCAATCGTCTCCTCTAGAAAAAATATAAAAGAATATCAAAGAATGAAAAGCATAGAACATTAACAAAATTTATATACTTAAGAAATTCCAGAAGCTTGTTTCTCACTTGTCAATAATGGCACTTGTATCACTATCATTACAGATATTGCAGCTACAGTTCTTGTTGGTTAATTTAATGCAAGGCAATGAATATTTTATTAAATATCAAGGGAAAAAAATCTTAAAGAATGCATCAGTTTTTTGTACAAATAATAGTTCGACTCACGCATATGTAGGTCTGTTTCATCACCTAAAACTAGTATAGAAATGTAATTTTTATATTGAAATTTAGAATAATTTGTTTTACGTACATTTCTTTATAACATCTCTATGAAAAAAATGGCAACTAGGAAAAACTATTACAGGGTGATTCAAAATAACGTAGACTAATTTATATGACAAATCAGGCATAAAACAAGGATAAAAAATCACATAGGAACATAGGGCTGCAAACTACTTATTGAGTCGCAAATACAGGGTGTTTCATCCTAACTCAATTTGGGTTGACGGTAATAAATTTCAGAAAACTGAAATATATTATTAATAAAACATTTAACAGACATTCTCATCTTTCTTTTAAACGTGATAACACCAAACAAAAGTGTTAGAAATTTGCATTATGCGCACCAGCAATATGCACTTGGCACCTCACATTTTGGGCTCTGATAATCAGTTTATACGGTATCATCAATTGCTTGAGCAATTTGTTTTTCCAGATATTTTCGTAACGTTATCACATTTCACACAAAATAAGGTACATATCATTGCATTTTCATTACAATATTTATATTTTCCTCGAAATTATTATTTTCAAACCAAGTGTAGCTAGAATGAAACACCCTGTATTTGTGACTCAATAAATAGTTTGCGATCCTATATTCCTATGTGATTTTTTATCCTTGTTGTATGCTTTTGAATCACCCTGTAGATATTTGTATATAAAGTTATTGAACCGAAGTGCATGGCGATTTCTCATGTTTGTCACATTTAAGACACATTTTGCATTAAACATGCAATGCCAAATATAAACAACAGAATATTGTTTATTATGCTTTTAAGTCAAAACAAATTTGTTTAGAAGAAAGTGAATTATTATCTGTAATTTAAATAGAAATACTATATCATTCGCACAGTTAAATCATTCTTGTCCTATTTACAGGTAGTTAAAACCTGCCCAAATCTGGCACAGCAATTTATATGTCAGTTTATTTTAATTTTCTTAAATTTAACTCTAGTCAGTTATTTGAATACTTTGTACTACATTATAATAACCCAAGAGCCGACAGCACAAAAATCTAAGATATCAAGCACAAGAAAAGAAAAAAAACTTTACTTTATGAAAGAGAATAGGGGAATCTAATGATCCATGTCTGCCGGAAGTGAAGTGGTGCATAAGCCAAAAATGAATACCACTAGTGAAGACTCGTATAGGTTTATCATAGTGTTTATCCTACAATCAAAGGTATGAATGCATGGCGGACTGGGAGCAGGAAAACACAGTAATAAACCTACAAGTCAACCGCTAGCGATATCACCCTCATAGCATGCATGGTCACAGTGACGTCACAATGACGTCACTGTGAGTCACTTTGGTCACATCACATCTGTGATCAAAATGCCACCACTCAGTGATGTCACATTTTGACTGAGATGTGACTTTCTCAAAAATTTTTAGAAAATTACAAATATTCTTTAAAACATGTTATTTACTTTAAAAATCATGTTTCTGGCAATTTAAATATCGTCGCTTTTGTCACAGTTTCGTCACAATGTAAATGTCAAAGTAGTCACAAATGACACATTTTTCACAAATTTGTCACACCGTGACTTCACAAAGTGATTACAATGTGACGTCACAAAATAGCTCTAAAACGGCCATAACGACTTCACATTTTAGTCACTGTGACTTCACATCGACGTCACGTGAAGTCACATCGACAATCGATGGTCACAAAGTCAAAATGTGACTTCACAACGACGTCGCAGTGACGTCACCATGCCTTACGGGCAATTTCCGGATTATGCACCCCTTCACTTCCGGTAGACATGGATCATTAGATTCCCCTTTTTCTTATCTTCCATTAAATAATGTTTTTCTTTTGTGCTAGATCCTTAGGTTTTTGTGTTGTAGGCTCTTGGACTATAAATTATTTGAAATATAATAATCATACATTAAACACATTTCCTTTTGGGAATTAATGAGCAAGAAGTAACAAATAAATGAGCAATAAAAGATTAATTTGATCAAAAAATTAATATATGTGCAACGTAATAATTTCACAAACTATATATTTTATATTTCCTTAAGGGCCTTAGTTTTTCCTAGAATTCAATAATTTTTAATGCATAGCTGCCAACTCCCTCATCAATTTATCCAAGTCAAGTAAATACAATTTCTACCAGTAACATTATTTAATGAGTTATATTTTTGTCTCTATGTGGTTATTTATACAGGCGATCGAAACTGCAAAGCCTCCCTATGAAAATTTACTTAGCATGTTCATTTAGTGTCGATTTATATAAATTTTTTAGCTCCGGATTTTTTGATTTACATAGCATTTTTAGCTCCGGATTTTTTGCTTTACGCAGATTTTTTTAGCTCCCAATTTTTCGATTTATGAAGAAATTTTTAGTTCCCGATTTTTCGATTTATGCAGAATTTTTTAGCTCCGTCGCCAAAAGTTAGCCATCCGAATTTCTAAACGAAATTGGGATAGTGCATGCGCGATGATAGTCTTCGTAGGGAGGCATTGCTGTTTTGATCCACCAGTGTTATTTATTAACCCCTTCGAGACGAGCGTCTTTTGCAGAATTTTTAATTCTTCATCATCGGTTTTTTTTAAAAGCAGAAATTTTGGGCTAATTGAAACGCGAAAATGCTTGGATTAAATAACACAAGTTTTATTATAAAAATTTACCGGTGAGAATAATCAATGAATTTGAGTACCATATACAGTATATACTGGGCACTCGTCCCCAAGGGATTAACTTTTTTTATTTTATAAAATTTCTGATTTTGCTTCATAATAACATCAATAATAATAAATGGAAATTTAGCATGTGGGTGTTTCATTTTACTTTCCCTTCATAAAATGTTTTATCACATCATTCTTGGCCCGGTGTACGCTTACTTTTACTTCGACTATTTAAACGATGTAAAAACAGTACTTGGAGAAATTCAAACTCATACTTAACAACTTACATAACTGAAAACTTAATGTTATCATTAGACTTATTGATTAGCATTTTATCAGATAAGCCAGGGTAACTGCCCGCAGAAATGTATCTTTTTACTTGACCCTGAATTGTTGAGTGGAGGAATATCATATTTCCTAGCCACATGATGGTATGATGCCTGTCGACCAGAATTATCATTTCTGACAGCATGTTTAACTTCTAAAACTTCTTAGAAGCTCTCTTGAGCATTCTGTTATTAAAAGATTGAATAATATAAATAAGGACAAATTTGAATACATTTTTTTAAATAAATAAAATTTTATATATACAAAAAATTAAAACACTAAAGGACATTTAAAAATGCAAAAGTAAACGTTTCGCCAAGCTACACGCAAGGCCTCGTCAGTACAAATAATAATTCATTGCATAACAAACATTGGAACAAATCAAGACAGTTACAGTTAATTATTATTTTTTAGAAGAAGATAATATTCATTCGGGACAGCGCGAGCTTCATTCAGAGGTGGATTTAATTAAAAATTTTGTATTTTAAAATGTTTTTTAGTGTTTTAATTTTTTGTATATAAAATTTTATTTACCGGGTGATCCAAAAGTTCCGGGAGTTTTCAAATGCTAATAATTAACAAACTATAAACAATAGAAGTATGCGGTTTTCACAGAAATGCTTAAAAACTTATGGGATTTGTATTTTTAATGAAACAAACAAATTATGTTAGTTACACTTTTTGCCAACAGGTGGCGCTAAAATTGACAGTATTATTTTTATGGTATGATATAGCTCGCTAAAAAGAAAGAATTAGTGTCCAAGAGTTACACATTTTCATTATGACGCCCATAGCTTATAAGTACCGCTGTGAGCCGATGCAAAACAACGTGCACAGTATCCTCAAAGGAGAAAGAAATTCCAGATGAAATTTCAAATTTATCGTGATATTACAAGTGTACTGATTCATTATGAGCTGGTGATTTCCACCGAGTATTGGCATCGAATTCTACATCATTTACGATTGCAACAGATATTTGGGATCTCCTGCTTCTATTACGATCTTCAATTAGCCTTTTTCTCAAACCTTTCTTACCATGGCATTTCACATTTCTAATGGCCATCGAATCTTTTCCCATTTTTACTTCCGTATTGTACGATAAGAACACAGCTCGACATGCAAAGAAAGCATGTCTAAACATGGCAATTACTCATCAAATTTTGTATCAAAATTCCCTTTCAATGCAATTTCAACCACTTTAAAAAAAGTGATTGAACATAAACCACCCTTAAAACGAAATCTCATTAATAACCTACAAAAGATGTTTCGCAATGAACTCATACTCATGTGTCTATAAAGCATTGTATATATAAAACCCCTCCGTGTATAACAATTCCGGGGTCAACCCATCCACGAGAAAAAAAATTATTGCAATTGCGTCCACGTTAGGCTTAACTATTCCGAGCCGTTCACAAATATTCTAACTGTTCAACTTATGAAAATATACATGTAAAAGATTTATTTATTACTCATTTTCTTTAAAACCTACAAAAACTATTTAATTATAATGTTTAAGTTCTAAATAAACAACCAGCAATTACGGAAAAAACAAACAATGTAAGCAAATTAATACTGTTGCCATTCAAGAATGACGAATTCCGTGAATGAATCTTTAGAATGACTCCCATTGTCGACATCACGACTCAGGAATGATTGGGTGCGCTCGGGAGCTATGCGCGCTAAGCGTGCGCGCTCAGGAAACAGGTACATGGAGTGGATCTTACAACGGATATAGTACTCGGAAGCAAAAACTTCTGAGCTCGCGCGCGCAGCGTGTATGTCTCCCGAACACGTTCATTGTTTACTCTTTATTGTTGACATTCGTTTTCGATCTTATAGAGTGTTTTCTTTTAAGTATTAGCTAAAAAATGGGCCAAAATAGGAAATTTTTTTATACATTTTAGATATTTTTATTATTTTCTCTGAGTATTTATATATATTTTTTGGCTGTAGTTTCACAATATAATCTTTTATAATTGATTTTTTGCCGTACTTTATTCTTTTAAAATTTATGTATTTACGATTTGTTCATTACAATCCCCCCATCCATCAGACAGTTTTGTTATAGTTTTAAATGCAAATTTCTGTTAAAATTTTCTTTTTTATATATATAAATTTTTCCCCCATGTTTAATCGCTGTATTTTAAAAAATTGTTTAAGCCTAAAGTGGCTGATTGACCACATTTGTAATTTTTTATCATCCTTTTAAAAATGCAAACACGTCATTTTGACGGGCTGTCTTCTAGTATTTTATAGTTACATCCAGTGTTGTACAGCAGTGCCACCTGTTGCTAAAAATTGTAACTATATACATGTAAAAAAAAATCATGCTAAACAAAATCCCGCGTGTTTCTAAGCATATATCTGAAAACCGAACCTTTGTATTGTACATAGTTTCCAAATTATTAACATTTCAAAACTCCCGAAACTTTTGGATTACACGTTATTTTTAAAAAATGTATTCAAGTCTGTATTAATTTATATTATTCAATCTTTTAATATTTTTTTAATTCAGACGTTAAATGTATGTGTATAGCATTTTGTTAGTTTAAAATTATATCAGGAAAAAAGGAATAAGAATAATAATGTAACTGTATTAACCCTTTCCGGCACAGACAAATTTTGTTCGTAAAATGAAAAATTATTGACTGACGCCGGAAGTAACAGAGGACATTTTTAGAAATTGAGGATTCCCTAGTTTAAACTTTTATAGTAAAAGTTAAAATTTTATTAAAATATTCTTGGTGCCGGTTGCAAATTTTGAATTAAAATTAAATATTTTTGGAATGGGACTATTGTGCCGGAAACGGTTAAATAATCCAAGAGTTAAATAATCCTTGTGTTAAATAATCCATAATCTATACTATACTAATATTGTAAAGAGCTAATTTTTTTTTCTTTGTAGGAGGTGATCTCTGGAACTACTGAACTGATTTCAAAAGTGATGGTATCAAAATGATGGCGTTTGTCCTTCTAGCAATATAGGCTATATCTTATGTACAGACCACTATGTGGTGTAGCAGCATAAAAATGATATTTTTGTGTTACCTAAGGGTCTATAAATATAAAATTTGGAGTAATAGATGCTTATAAGATATAAATTATCTCTAAGAAATTTGTTAAAATATTCAAAATTTAAACAAAGTGAAAATGCGTAAAAAAGTTTTCTAAGAAACGTTCTAAATGGTGATTTCTATGCAGTTTTAAGAAATATCAAACCAATTTCAAAAACGATAGTTGTAAAAAACAGTCCTTGCTCTAACATAGGCTCTATTTCACGTCGGTGTCACTACCACCTGAGGTTGTAAAAACGGAAAGCATTCTAAAATTAAGTTTCTTTTGATACGGAAGGACCTAGAAACATGAAATTTGGCGTAATAGTTGCTAATAAGATATAAATGATTTCTAAGAACATTTCCTTAAAAAACTGAAATTTAAAAGGGGTGGGGTATACGACAGGCGTTCTAAACTGCAATTTCTACTCAACCTCAGGAAGTACGGAACCGATTTCAAAAACTGTGATCTGAAAATAAGGGTAACAATCATTGTCCTGTCCCAAAGGAGGTGCAAGTGCAAAGGACGTTCAAAAAATTCAATTTTTGTGTTATTGAAGGGCATAAATTCATGAAATTCTGCTTGATAGTTACTTATTAGATATAAATGATCTTTATGAACATTTCTTTAAAAAAGTCGAAGTATAAAAAGGGTATGAAAATGAGCTAAAAGCATTTTTAAAGCGCTCCAAATGCTGATTTTTTTCAGCTATCCCAGGAAGTCTCAAGCCGATTTCAAAAGTAATGGTTGGAAACTGAAGAAATTGTAAACCCTTGCTAATACTTAGGATCGTTCTCATGTCAGTATCACTACCACGTGGGGTTCCGTTAGCAAAAAACATTTTAAATTTTTGTGATACTGCGGGTGTTAACAACTTGAAATGCAGCAGCAAAACTATTGGTTCAAGAGCCCCCCCCCCCCCCCCCAAATATTGATAATGATGCAAAACTAATGTATCTTGAACTTATATTTCATTTATAAGCAATTATTTATTTATTTATTTATTTAAAATTGTCAAATTTTCAATAAATGAAAAAAAATCAAAATTTTATAATTTAAATTTAAATTTTAAATAAATAAATTGCTTACAAATGAAATATACGTTCAAGATACATTTATTTTACATCATTATCAATATTTTGGGGGGCTCTTGAACCAATAGTTTTGCTACGATCTTGTGTGCAGTGGATGCAAGTACAAAAACAATTTAATTTTTTTTATTAAAATCAAACATAAACAAATAAAATAATATTTCAATTTAGAATATTATAAAAATACTTTAAATAGAATATATATTAACTTGTCTATATTAAAAATGTTACGCATTTAAGTTTTATAAAGACTGGAAAAAAATAAAAAATAAATAAACGTGGCATGGTGCTACATCGCACCATCAGGTAAATGTAAGATTTTAAGATACAAAAGGTTAAAAATGATCTTTTCTTTTTTTTTCTTTCTTTTCAATTTTAAGAGTCTTGAGACTGACCCCTTAATATAAAAAAGGCAATTTTTTGATCAATTTTAAGCTAAACTGTTACCTTAACACGTTCGCTGACGCTTACGTGAAGATGTGATGATAGTTAATGCCGCACTGTAGAAGTGGGTTTTTCCCAGAAGCCGATTTACTTTTTATAACAAAGAATCAGTGAAAGATTTTCCCGCGCTAGCGCGTGACTGGCTATTGGACATCACCCATCATCACGCGCTGGCGCATGATCGGCAGCGAATGTGTTAAATCGAGAAATTATCTTGAATTTCTTTGTTATAGAGGAGTATGCGTGTTTTGGAGGTCAATTACTTAGTGATGATTTTATATAAAGTAAAGTAATTCTGAGATGACAGTTTCTCATATTATCAACTCTTTAGCCTACGGAACCTGTGAAGCCTACATTTAGGATAGAATGAACTAAGCATTTTCATTTTCCCTGAATCAGCTTTATTAACATCAAGATAATGCTATTAAAGTAACGAATAAATTAGCCTTTTGAAACATGTCCACTGTTATTGCTTATTTCTGGTTTATTAAATTAGTGATCAAAGAAAAAAAATAAATATTTTTTATACTAATTACATGAAGTAAAATTCTTTGGCGAATTAAAGATACATAAATTGTATATATTGTGTTTTTTTTATTCTGATATTCCAGATCTATACCAGAAATTTACAATAACAATATTTGATTTATTTAATAACAGGCATCCCGTGTTTAAATAAAGAAAAAAAATAATTGCTAAAATTTTCTGGCTTGAATTCAGATTCTCTAAACAATAGAATTTCTGCAACGTATTCTTTAGAAATTAGAGGGTTAAGGAGGTTCATTTCTTTGCGATTATTTATTTGTATAAAATGAGTGTACTTCTAAGATGACAGTTTCTCATATTATCACTTCTTTTGCCTATGGATCTATAAAGTTTATGTTTAGAATAAAATGAATTAAGCTTCTTCATTTTCCCCGAATCAGCTTTATTAACATCAAGATAAGGCTAATAAAATAGTGAGTAAATTAACCTTTTGAGAAATGTTCAATCTTATTGCTTATCACTGATTTATTAAATTACTGATAAAAAAAAAAGAAAGGAATATTTTTTGTCACTAAATGCATAAAGTGAAATTCTTCAGCGAGTTAAAGATAAATAAACAGCACATATAGTGCATTTTCTGATTCGGATATTCCAGATTCACACCAGAAATTGAAAATATCAGCCTTTGCTTTATTTAATAACAGGCATTCCGTATCTAAATAAGGAATTTATTGTTGAAATTTTCTGGACTACGGAATTCCTAGGACGTTTTCTACTTTGAGAATTAGAGGATTAAGGAGGTTCATTTCTTTGTACTGATTCTATATAAAATAGAGTTATTCTGAGATGACAAGCTTTCATATCATCACCTCTTTAGCCTACGGAAGTGTGAAGCCTATATTTAGAATAGAAGAATTAAACATCTTCATTTTCTCTTAATCAGTTTCATTAACATCAAGATAATGCTATTAAAGTAATAAATAAATTAACCTTTTGAAAAATTTTCATTCTTATTGCTTTTTATTGATTTATGAAATTATCGATAAAAGAAGAAAAATATATTTTTTGACACTAATTACATAAAATGAAATTCTTTAGCACATTAAAAATAAGTAAAGTGTATCTATGGTGTTTATTTTAATTCATATATCCAAAATTCATACCAGAAATTCAAAACATCCATATTTGCTTTATTTAATAACAAACTTTCCATATTTGAAAAAAGATAAATTTACTGTTTAAATTTTCTGGTGTGAATTCAAATTCTCTAAACTATAGAATTTCTAGAATGTATTCTACTCTGGAAATAAAAGGGTTAAGGAAGTTAATTTCATTGCAATGATTCTATATAAAATGGAGTAATTCTGAGGTGACAGTTTCTCATATTATCACCTCTTTAGCCTACGGAACTGTGAAGCCTATATTTAGAATAGAATGAATTAAGCATCTTCATTTTTCCTGAATCAGCTTTATTAACATCAAGATAATGCTATTAAAGTAATAAATTAATTAACCTTTTGAAAAAACGCCACTCTTATTGCTTATTACTGATTTATTACATTAGTGGTAAGGGGCCGTCAGTAATTGATATCACGATCCGACGATGGGAGGGGGGGAATACATGAAATTGTGACAAGGGGGTGGGAGGGAGTAAGTAGAAATGTGACATTGTACATTTTGGTTAAAATAAAAGCATTTTAAATCAGCAAATTAAATTTTGCATATTTTTTAGTTAAAGTATTTTGTGCTCATAAAAAAAAGATAAAATTAAAAGTAAAATATATTAAATTCCATTTCAGATTTCAAAATATTACTGTCTCCAGTTGCTCTTTCATATTAATATTTTATTGCTATAATATATGAATTATGTTTTCTACTGTAAACCTTCATCTTATTACATACAAAACAAGTACACGATTCATTTTTATCGCTATGCTCACAAATGTTATTAAAACACACGGTTAAAGTTTAAAAATAAAATTTTAAATATGATATAACGTTGTGCTTTATTTCTAAACTCCTAGTATATGTATATATTATATAGCACATGTGACAAGGGAGGGAAGGGGGGTATTGTGAATTATGACACTTTGTGACAAAGGGGGAAAGAGGTAAAAAATATTGAAAAAAAGTGTGACGTCATTTATGGACAGCTCATAAATAAGAATTTTTTTTTTTTTTTTTTTTTTTTTTTTTTGACATTAATTACATTAAATGAAATTCTTTAGCGAGTTAAAGATAAATAAAGTGTATAGATAGTGGATTTTTCATTTTGGATATTCAGAATTCACACCAGAAATTCAAAATATCACTATTTAATTTACTTAAAAAACAGGCATTCCGTATTTAAATAAAAAGAAATTTACTGTTTAAATTTTTTGATGTGAATCCAGATTATCTGAATTACAGAATTTCTAGCAGTAAATTGAAGGGTTAAGGAGGTAAATTTCTTTGTGATGATTCTGTATAAAATGGAGTAATTCTGAGATGACAGTTTCTTAATAACCACCTCTTTTTAGACAACGGAACTGTGAAACTCCTATTTAGAATAGAATGAACTAAGCATTTCCATTTTTCCTGAATCAGCTTAATTATAGCATCACGATAATGCTATTAAAATAACGAATAAATTAACCCTTTGAAAAATGTTCGCTCTTATTTCTTATTATTGATTTATTAAATTATTCATAAAAGAAAAAAAACTTTGACACTAATTACATAAAATGAAATTTTTTAGTAATTTAAAGATAAATGAAATGTATATATATTGGAATTTTCAATTCGAAAATTCCCGATTAACATCCGAAATTTAAAATATCAATATTTACTTTATTTAATAACACATTTCATATTTAAATAAAGAGAAATTTCTTGTTGAAATTTTTTGGTATGAATTCAGATTTTCTGAACAAGAGAATTTATAAAACGGATTCTACTCTGGAAATTAGAGGGTTAAGGAGATTCATTTCTTTGTGATGATTTCATAAAAAATAGAGTAATTATGAAATGTCAGCTTCTCATTCACTGGTGGACAAAATTAAGAGATGGAAGTCATTTCCCCAAATATCTCGAGAAATACTGGATAAAAATAAATGAAAATTGGTATGGATATAACTTATAGTATGACAATAATATGTACAAAGCAAAAATTTAAGTGCCATTCATTGTCAAGAGTTATTGCCAACAGTACAATGTGGATTGAAATTCATGATGAAAGATGGCAATGAAAGTGAGGCTTGTATGGTGTGTGGTCGCCTCTAGTATGGTGTGTGGTCGCCTCTAGTATGGTGTGTGGTCACCTCTGACAGATAGACAGCCTGCACAACGAGTATGCATGCTGTTAATAAGAGAGTTAAGGATTGCTTGTGAAAGACTCTCCCAATCTTCCACCAGAGTAGTTTTTAACTCCGGAATGGTTCTGAGTGGGGATTGGCGTCTCGCAAAAGCCCTTCCAAGAGCATCCCAAGCATGTTCAATGGGGTTAAGGTCAGAAGATTTGGCTGGCCAATCCATTAGATGAATATCCTCGCCTTCCAGATACTCCTCAATGGACGTCTACAGCGACACAACTGTTTAGAGACCTTGCTGGTGCCACAGGAACATTAGTTTCAAGGAAGACTGTTGTTAGGAGGCTCGGTGAAAGAGGGTTGTATGCCAGGGAGCCCGTCATTTGCATCCCACTCACTCTCTTCCACAAAAGAGAGCGTGCACAATGGTGCAGACCGCACCAACACTGGACACAGCTCCAATGGGCTAATGTTCTGTTCACAGATGAGTCCAGATTCAGTCTTCAACCTGATTCTCGGCGAATATTCATATGGAGGAAACATGGGACCCGATACCTTCCCGGTAACATCATGGAAAGGGACCATTATGCTGGTGGAGGACGGATGATTTGGGCAGGGATCATGCAACTTACCCGCACACCACTCCATGTGTTTGACACTGGTTCCGTGAATGCCCAGAGGTACAGGATCCTACAATCCTACGTGTGTCTTTTCAGGGGTGCTGTTGGCCCTGAATTCGTTTTTATGGACGACAATGCCCGACCACATAGGGCTCGCCTGGTTCAGGAGTATCTGAAAAGCGAGGTTATTCATCGAATGGATTTGCCAGCCAAATCTCCTGACCTTAACCCCATTGAACATGCTTGCAGGGGCGTAGCTTGAAATTTTTATTGGGGGGGGGGAGAACCAAAATTTGGCGCCTTTTAATGCTTTGCCGCCATTGAATTATTTGCTCACTTTTTAGTGTGTGTGTGTGGGGGGGGGGGTAGTTATGCTACTTTTTATCTTTAGTTACTTATTCATAGCAATGGCATCTATTTAGGGGATGTAAGTGATGCAGCCATGGTTGGATTTCCATTTTAAGCGTTCATGCAAATGTGCTGATAAAATATCTCTCCCAGCTCTTGTTTTTTTACAAGGTCTAAAAAGGCAATGTAGAAAGTTCATAGAGATTCCGAATTCTGGATTTTTAAACCCATATTCCTGACATGATAAGAACAATTGTATTGTTGGCGTTTTAAATCGAATTTTCCGAAGCGGAAGAGCTGGAGACGAAAAAAAAAAGGACCATGTTGAAACAATGATTGTTTATCAATCAAATTCTAATGAATGGAGTGAAAAATACAATCATATGGCACCTTAGAGGTCTGCACGGTACGGAATTTACAGGCTCGGGCCCGGCCCGTATGACATTTTTTTTAGCCCGCCCCGGCTTGTACAGAAATTAGTGAAAACAAGTCCGTTCCGGCCAGTCACAATTTCTACTATTTCTAAAAAATTCAGATTTTTATCATATAATTAAGATTTTTTTAAAGAATACAGCTTACATGTCTATGGCATGATTTTACGATATATTTTAGAGGAAATACACATTAGCAACATTAATGATTACTTGGATTCTTAGATTTTCAACATTCAAATAAAGACTCCTTAAAAAATTAATATGGTTTAAAACAAAAGAAAAAATGAATGTTAAAAACGTCGTAATTTTCGAAGCTGTATAGTAAAATTAGATTTATGGAAATATTTCTATAACATTTTATTAAAGATTTCCAATCCAAATTCATTCTCAAATCCAAAGGAGCTACTTTCTGATACATTTCTGAATTCATATTTTTTTTTCTTTCGAAAACGCATTAGATTAGCAGGTGTTTTTATTCAAAAACTATGTAATCGAATGGATTTATCTATTTTTTGATACACTCTTGATTGATTTTTGAGCAATTTATGAAAATACTGTCAAAGTTAGCATTTTGAAAAGAATTTTCGTAAGCGACAGCATAGGAAGGGAGAAAAATCTGCAATTGACAAGAATCTCTTATATCTCAAGAAGGTTGTGCAAGTATTTTATTTACCAAAATTAAAAAAGCTATTCGATTCCAAATCCCTTCAATAGTCAGGCTTGTCAATTTTATGCTTTTTCAGTTAAAAATTAGTCAGAAAATGTATCAAACTTTCGCGTTGTTGAGAAGTGAATTTAAGAATCACTAAAAAGTATATATCCAAAGATTACGTAAACATAAGTTCTTTATCGCTATTAATATTTTTACAAATCATGTTGTCTGCCCCAAACGTCTTGAGAACAATTAAGTCTAATTCCATCTCTGCTCGTCTATATGTAAAAAAAAATTGCAAGCCTGATCTCGGCCCGGCACGAACCTGCTAAAAAAAACATTAAGTCCGGGTTACACACAATGTAACCTTTGATGCCAATCTCTACACTGTAGAAGTTGCATTTCTGCATTGATGTTGTCAAACTAAGAATCGGCTCGTGACGCTAATTTCTACATGTTATTTTCGTTAAAGCCATATTCATTGAAAATAACTCATACTTTAACGTTTCCGCGTAAATCTTTATAACGGGCCGGTAGGCCCGCTAATTTTTTTTATCGGCCCGGCCCGTAAGAAAATTCGGAACCATTCCGCCGGCCCAACCAGGCCCATGCAGACTTCTATAGGCACCTTGTACATCTCTTCGAAAATCACTCCAGCAAGTTTCATGTTTCTATTTTTAAAAATGAGTCAGAAATTGTATCTGAAAATTTCGAGGTTTTAAAGCTGGAAAATCATGTTTTTGAGTACACCCTTAAACATATATTTCTTTTATTTTAGGGGAAAACATCATTCCTGACCAGTCCTGGGTTAAAACTAGGTCGATTATTAATAATGTAAAAGTTTCAGAAATCATGATTTCTGAAACTTTTACATTATAAATGGTATTAATGGTATTAATTATGGTATTAATACCATTAATGGTATTAATTAATGGTATTAATTATAAATGGCTTTTACATTATAAATGGTGCACCATTTATTAAAAATAATAATAATAATAACGATCTGTTTAAGAAATAAATAATAGAAATCCTTAAAACTTAAATTTACCGGAAAACTGAGAATGCTATTCGATTTTTTTTCCATTAATAATAGCAATGGTAATAAATGAACTCACAATTGCATCAGAAATATAAACATTGTACTTTAAGAACATGCTTAACTAAAGGAAAATATGTAAATTTTTTACCTTCGACTGCATCATCTTTTTTCATCCACTTTTTCATAAATTTGCATCCTTTCATAACTTCTTTTTCTGTTTTGTTCTCTGTAGTAATATTCTGGCTTACTGTTTTTATGTTTTATTTCAGTCAGATCACTCATAACTGAATATCTTTTCTCTGGACGAATACGAAAGACAGTTTTTTATTTTTATTTTAAAAATTGGACGAAAGAAATCGCTAGTTTTGAAAAGTCGCATTATCAGCTTCAGTACAATCTGACAACACTGGATACTGGAAAACCAAGATGTATGTAGATGACGCCCGGAAAATATCTATCACACAAGAAATAACATAAGAGGGGAGTTAAAATAGTTTAAGGGTGTTCTTAAATCAAAAAGGGCAACTTTGTGACTCATGCTTTAATTTATTTTTGTTCGAAAAAGCATGAAAATAGCAGGTGTTATTAATCAGAAACTGTCTAATTGCACTCAATTTTCTGTTTTTTTAAAAACACTATAGATTTTTCATAACAAGCCTTCAAAGTTGACACTTTTGAGCACATTTACCGACGAAAGCAGAAAAACCGGCTGAAAAGCAGAAGAAAAACGGGTGATTACGTCATCGAAATAGCTTAGAACTCGATAGGTAATTTAATTATCATAAAATGGAAAAATAAGTTCAATTCGAAATCGCTTCCACAGTCAGGCATTCCAATTTTATAACTTTCTGTTAAAAAATGAATTTGTAAATGTGTCAAAACGTTTTGCGCTTGTTGAGCGAAACTGTTAAGAACACCCTTAAGGCTGCATCCAGATCGCAATACTTTCAGTTTAACTGAATTTTTGGAAAAGCCTTTTGTATAGAACCCATTTGCGATTGCTTCATAATAAAATGGAAGGGAGTGAACAAAAGAATCGGGAGGTAAGCAATCCACCCTACATGACGGAAAGGTTTTTATTTTGCCGGACAATCGTCCCTTTCCTGCAAAACTCATTAAAGATCAAAAACACCGTGTCGCCACAACAAACGAGCTGACACCTAACCGCAAAAAGTGGTCAAATGTGTTTGGTCAAATGTCAAAACCTTTCGTGGCGCCCTACTACTAAAACATATTATAGAAACATTCAAACGCACTACAATAGCTTCCACACTTCTTTTCCTTTTCTATCTATTTCCAAGTCTGCGGGCAAACAGCACTACTTTCAGTTACACTACAAAAGCAATAAATCTATCTTTATTTCCGAACGGAACAAAGATTGCTAGTTTTGGAACCTCTTTAAATGGTTTTTGGGGTAAGAATCGTATCAAATTGACAAAGGAAGGGAAAGTTTATCCCCCCCCCATCTTCAGTCGTAAACCTGTCAACTGATTTCGAGTTCGATTTCTCTCTTGAAGTACAGATTCAGTGCATTGAAAAAGCAATTTTACATCAAAGCGCCGACACGAAAGATAAAAAATAGCCAAGCCTAACCACAAGAAGTTAGTGCTATGTGCCCGGTCCTTAACGGTGATCAACAACAACTATAAGAAGGAAATAATTGTACATCTATCCTGGAATTGATTACAAGTCTGTTTTCGAAATTTTTTACTTTGGATGCATAAATTTTCTTCGGGATAGGAGTGAGGGAATAGAGGTAGTAACAAGTCTAAAATTAAATGCCATATTCATGTTTTGTAAGTAAAAATTAACTTACTTTGTAATTTTACAATTAAAATTAAGTTATATTTTATAATTAATTACTTGTTACTACTAATAAAATCTTTTTTCCGGGCGCCTGGTGGCACCCTTAAACCTTCTTTGGCGCCCTACTACATGAACATATTGGGAGGGGAGGCTCCCCCCCTCCCCTCCCTAAAGCTACGTCCCTGCATGCTTGGGATGCTCTTGGAAGGGCTATTGCGAGACGCCAACCCCCACCCAGAATCATTCCGGAGTTAAAAACAGATCTGGTGGAAGATTGAGAGAGTCTTCCACAAGCAATCCTTAACTCTCTTATTAACAGCATGCATACTCGTTGTGCATGCTCTCTATTTGTCAGAGGTGACCACACACCATACTAGAGGCGATCACATACCATACAAGCCTCACTTTCATTGCCATCTTTCATCTTGAATTTCAGTCCACATTGGACTGTTGGCAATAACTCTTGACAATGAATGGCACTTTAATTTTTGCTTTGCACATATTATTGTCATACTATAAGTTATATCCATACCAATTTTCATTTATTTTTATCCAGTATTTTTCGAGATATTTGGGAAAATGCCTTCCATCTCTTAATTTTGTCCAGCAGTGTATTATCATCTCTTTTGCCTATGGAATAGTAAAGCCTATATTTAGAATAGAATGAACTAAATTACTGATTTACTAAATTATTGATAAAAGAAGAAAAAAATATTTTTGTCACTAATTACAAAAAATGAAATTTTTCAGCGAGTTAAAAATAAATAGCATGTAAATATAGTGGATTTTTCAATTTAGACAAGTCAAAATTCACACGAAAAATTTAAAATATCGATATTTACTTTATTTAATAACGGATATTCCGTATTTAAATAAAAAGAAATTTACTGTTGAAATTTTCTGGAGTGAATTCAGATTCTCTGAACTATGGAATTCCTAGAAAATATTCTCGTCTTGAAATTAGAGGGTTAAGGAGGTTCATTTCTTTGTGATGATTCTATATAAAGTAGAGTAATTCTGAGATGACAGTTTCTCATATTATATCACCTCTTTAGCCTACGGAACTATAAAGCCTATATTTAGAACAGAATGAACTAAGCAACTTCATTTTCCCTGAATCAGCTTTATTAACATCAAGATAATGATATTAAAGTAACGAATAAATTAACTTTTCGAAAAATGTCCACTCTGTTACTTATTACTGATTTATTAAATTATTGATAAAAGAAGAAAAAAATATTTCTTGACTCTAATTACATAAAACGAAATTCTTTAGCAAACTGAAGAAAAATAAAAATGTATTTATTTGAATCCATTCAAGTCTAGTTAATTTTTATTTTAATATCTGTTAATTTAGATTGATATTCATTCTGAAAAATCAAAGAAAGTTTAGGAAGTTAAGTTTATGAATTAATTTTTTAACACATAATATATTATGCAATTATTCATAAAATTATTGATAAAATATACATGTGTGCTGGGGTGGGGGTAGTTAACTTTAATTACAATATAATAGGTGAGTCACTTTAATTTTAAAATTGAATAATAAAAATCACATAATCGGAGGCATTAGTATTCTATTTAAAGGAAAGTACTTGTGATCAAAATTCCGGTTTTAATAATTATAGTAATTATAATAATAATAATGATAACAATAATAATAAATACTTCCAAAAGTTTCATATGGATAGCTTTTCAAAAAGCTGAAAAAAAGCCTCGGAATCGCAAAATATATTACACAGTTAAAAATATCCCTGTAAAATTACGGTCAGATGCCGGCAGCAGATAATCCAGTGATACCCCGTACAAAAAAAAAAAAAAAAAAAAAAAAAAAAAAAAAAATGCCCATCATTTTGTGCCGTCCGTAAAACTGAATAGAATGCACTTTAAAACACACAATTAACTTTTTAATAATTAATTGGTTTCGTAGCACGAAGCACGTTAGATAATCAGAACAGAATCGCTTTTTTTGGCAGGTTAAAAAATATATTACCATCGCTAGTGACATTATTTTTCAGTTGTTCGTACGATAAGTTTCGAGAAATTAGTTATTTTAAAACGAACATATTTTAGGTGCTATATTCAAATTGATTCTGGATTATTTTCGTTTGTTGAACTAAAGAGTCCTCTTCTTGATCAAGGCATCTTAGGAGCCACTCAAGCATAGTCATTGAAGACTGTTAGATTACGAGATACCATGAGAAGTTTCAAAATATCTAGTTTTTTTCTATCACAGACGGCCCCTTAAACCTTCAATTTGTTTGTTTTTTTAAGCATAATTTGAAAACTACTTGGAAGAAAAATTTGAAATTTTGGATTTTTATAAAGCTAAGCTTTATAAATCTTCATCCGTAAAAAAATTGTAGGTTGCAATTCATGATGTTTTCGAATATTAATTTCATAATTCATATTATAAATTATAAAAATTGCAAATTAACGTATTTATGTTTGAGTATTTTAGTATTATTGCTACATAAAAAATAAGCACATCAGAAGTATGACTTCATGAGATATTAATAAAACTATGAAAATATAATTTTATATTAGAAGCACTAAATTTTGAATGTTTATAACTCAAAAACTTATCATACAAATGACTTGAAATTTGATGCCTAGGCATAGCTGAACCGAAGATTTGAAATTTTTTTTTGTTAAAACTGGATATTGCTATATTTAAAAAAAAATGATTTTGAGGTTAGTTTTAATATGTAGATGCCCTCTAAGCAAATTTTATATGCATCATTTAAAAGTAGACTTTATTTCCAATCGTACGGTACCAGTAACTTTCTTCTACAATAATTTGTTGAGAAATTAGTATTTCTCAACAGGGGTGTTTACTTTTTTTTCTTTTTTTCTTTTCCTCTACTGTACAATATTATTATACTAATGGAATAACAAAGCATTATTTAACCGTGTTACACATGATTTTACCTGGATTTTTCCTATACCTGTTCATTTCGATAGCTGTATTTTACACATACCATTGAGTTTATCTGCTGAATCAATATTATAATCCCCGATAAGAAAGTGCGTTTATAGTTGCAGCTATATTTATTCATGTGTTAGACTACACTTATTTATTCCCCTCTATACCTGACTCTTATTCATTCCGCATCGCCGTGAAGCAACTTGGATTGTTTCAGAAATTCCTTTCAAAGTACAAGGTTTGGCGATTTCCACCGGTCGATAAATAAGAAACGAAACATATCTGAGATAAACTGCAAGCGTTCTGGGAGAGGATTGATTTGAACTTTTCTCGAGCTTTCATAATTATTTCATGGAATTTTACCTAAAAGATGCTCGCAAGGAATAGTGGTGGGGCATTTACTCTTCCCTGGTTTGGAGCTGTGCGAATATAACGTTTTTATTTTAGGGGGGGGGGGCGGTCTGGCATATGATATTGTAAGATATCTCTATGGGGAAGGGGAGTTTTTCTTTTGATATCGATATCAATTTTTATCCAATCAAAATTAAAATTTTCATTATTTATTTGTAACATAGTCTTTGATACAAAATAGCACATTATCTTTTTTTAGTCTATATATTTTAATGAAAATACAAAGTTATCATAAAATCACTTAATTATTATAAAATAATTTAATTCTAAAATATGGAAAACCCGCAAAGTTTGACATTCCCATTCTTCTTCATATGTGTATGCATATATAATCACGGTTCGAGAAACTATATCTGAAGCATACTAGAAATGAAATTTGTGTTTATTAATAAATAACACTTGTTTGTCCACTTGTTTTGTTGATAAGAATTTCTATCTGCCCCCCCCCTTCCCCCCCGCTTCTCCTCACCGTTCGGGGCAAGTGCAATAGAACTTTATTACTGTTAAATGAATTATGTAACAAAAATATATCATAAAATACTTTTAAATAGTAACTATTTCTTTTAAGTGTTATTTGATATGAAATTTTTTCATATGCAAAATGATATTTTATTGACTTTCCTTCATTTGAATCATAAAAATATGCGAAAAATAAATGTAACTAGTTTTGTATATCGCGTTCAAAAAATGAAATAAATTCTAGAAATCAAAACATTTTTACACTTTGATAACGATATCATTACCGGGTGGGGTGGGGATTCGTGGGATGATAACGAATGATATCGGATGCGGGGGGGGGGGGGCTCAAAATTACAAAAAAAAAAAAAATTATAACATTATATTTTCAAAACCCCTTTTAAAAAATTATTTAACAATTCTTTTGATCAATGTTTAATATATTTAATGTCTTCGGATTCCAGGGACTATTTACATATATTTTTTAACTTCAGTTATTCATATACTATCAGGCGTCGCCTGCTATGCTGGTCTACTTTTTTAGATGAATCTTTGATTTTTTACAGTAGGTGTTTGTTATAGAACAACATAGCCTGTGCAATTTACAAAATTTATCTGACAAACAATCTAAGTCTCATCAAAATCACCTATTAATAGTTTTTATAAAGACAAAGCTTTCATAATCGGGTTTACATCTTTATAGAAATTTACTCCAAATCAACTGACCAACACTATAATAGTACTGTAGAGCAATATGCAATGTACTGAAACTACTTGTGAAAAATTATCTAACTTACAATGCAAGTTTCTTCAAAATATGTATAGTAGTTATTATTATTATTATTATTATTATTATTATTATTATTATTATTATTATTATTATTATTATTTTTTTTTTTTTTTTTTTTTTTTTTTAATGAATAGTATTTTATAAATGAGTTCTGATTATTGAACTTTCCCCTACAATTCAATAAATATGTAACATAAAACGATACGAAACATGCTAAATGCTTCCAAAAAAAGTATTCCATTAAAATGATTTGAGCAGGACTCATGTTATCAACTACCGGAAAGAAATACTAATTTGCAATTTCGATATAAAGTAGAAATAGATAGAAGTAACGTCATAATAATATTGATCATTAAATATTTATGAAACAGCATGTTACTTTTAGTTATCTCTGCTCAATAAATGCCGTAATTGTGTCAAAATGGCATAAATTTAACCCTTTATTCACCGCATTATGAATTCATGAAAATTTTACCCTCTAAAGCATTTTACACAATTTTTTTAAACTAAATTAAAATATTTACATAATCATTTAATAAAGGATTGTAGGATTTTAGAAGGATTGAAGGATTTAGAAGGATTAATTAAATTTGAATTTACAGGGATTTTCGCAGTATTTATAACCCTACTGAAATCTTTTATTTTAAATTGTTTTCTTTGTATTTTGTTGAATTATAAAATGTACAAATATGATGTTCTTAGACTATAAATATAGAAATATTTCCGAATTGAAAAATCCTTATCATCCTCCTTCCTCAGCGCCAAGACTGAAAAGATTTTATTTTTTATTTTTTATTTATTTGAATAGCATACATCCGACTTGTGTGCTCGACATGAAAGTCTGCTTATAAGTCATCGTCAATATACAAGGACGAGATAACACAAGGAAATTTACAACACCAGAGAAATACAACCAGGAGCTCCACACAAAGTGTGTGTGCAATGGAGCCAGTTGGAATCGAACCAACAACCTCAAGGTTAGCAGAGCGGCGTCTTAACCACTCGGCCACAGAGGCCCACTGAAAAGATACAAAGGCAAAAGAAATCATCCCTTTAAAAATATTTTTGTTTTGTGTAACCAATAATGCTTTTCAAACAAGATAAAGTATGGGTTAGACATTTGTTTAATTTTTTTTATTCTCAGTCGTATGTATTAAAAATCCTAATCAAATAATCATTCTGGTTTGCAAAAAGAATAAAGTATCATTTATCAACAAATAGCGTTTGCAGTACATGTTTTACTTTCAACCGGCATGCAAAGTACAAGAGATGTATGTATCTCATCTGGTCTTAAAGTGATAAATGACAGATGGGAATTCAAACTAAAGGTTTATTGACCAATAGGAAAACAGGGAACTGCAGGTAACAGCCAATAGGAAAATATAGAAAAATAGATGGGAAATGAAATCGAAGTATGTAGTGAAAATTGCTTTAAAAATTTTGAGAAAAAAAGGTTTTTATGTAATATTTCTAACATTTTAATAATAGGAGAACAGCGAATTCAAATTAAAACTATTTTTAAAATTTTTATAAATATGAGATGATTTAAGGAATTTAAGTACGTGTATAAGAAGTAGGTTTAGAGATTATTTTAACCAAATTGACGCCGAAAGTATTATTTATTTCAGTACCATTCCCATCTACTTTCCTGTTGGCTGTTACCTGCGATCCTCTGTTTTCCTATTGGTCAATAAACCTAACTTGAATCTCCATCTCTCCCCTGCATATGAGCAAATTTCCGCCATCTTTAAAACAGAGGACGATCAGCTACATGCTACCGGAATTGGTTGCTTAAAATTTAAATTTATTGGTGATTTTAACGTTATTATTTTTACATATTTATTATATTACATCAAACTCCATCTTAATAATTATTGAGTTACCCTTGATTTCATCAAAATCAGCATCGTAGTTTCCTAAAGATCTTGCAAAGAGGATTTTACATGAAATCGTTTGAAAAGCAATATCAGGGGCTCATACATTGAAATCACGAAGTATGTTTGTTAAAGTAATTTGTGGGGAAATGGAACCTGAAGACGTGAATTATGTAAGCATGTAGTTACGTAAGACCCGTAAAAATAACATGGGCCAGAAAAACAACGCAAGGAAGCCAAATACTTTTTAGAACAATTAAACTTACAAAAGTTTGTGATATAATTCATTGTTGAATGCAAATATTAATCATGGTGCTTTTTATAAATATTATACATATTTAATTTAGTAAAATTCTACTTCATAAATGCCGAATTAAAAATTCGCAAAAATCACTGGAAAAAAAAGCAGCAAAGCATTTTTACCTATTGAGCGATATACACCCAAATCTAATATTAGCACTAATTTATGTAAAGGTCTAACCAAATATGAAGTTTGGTGAAATTCCAAACAGATAACAGCAATGTTTATTGGGCTATATGCAGCGAAACATAATGACCGCCATTTTATGTGAAGGTTTAACTCAATATGACTTTTGATAAAATTCCGTCTCATAGATGCCAAGATAAAACTGTCACGCAAATCTTAAAAATCGCGTATAGCAGCGCCATCTGTTTGGGGTTATAGATCCAAAGTCAATTAGCACCAGTTTATGTAAAAGTCTAACAGAATGAAGATGAAGTTTGAGAAAGTTATATGGATTAACTCATAAGAGAGCGACTACAAAATTTGTGCCACACGCATGCCTCGTAAAAACAGGCAAACATTTTTACAAAAATAATGAAATCACAGCATGAACGCCCCAAAGAATTGAAAATCCACAGGATGGCGAGTGATCAAAGAAAAACACAGTCAAAAAAAGTGTTAAATACCAGTACAGTCGGCTCTCGTTAATTCGAAATTGGATAATTCGAATCTTCGGTTAATTCGAATTATACATGAAGTCCCAAAATTTTCAATGGCAGAATAACATTAAAAATGTTCATTAATTCGAACTCATTTTCTCTTGGCTTCGTTTAATTCGAACTAACAAAAATTCCGATTTTTCATTTTTCTTTTCTTTCTCACGGATTTCAGACCATTTGAATAACTTTTTTTCTTTGATTCTTGTGAAAGTTGTTCCGCACGAGTATACATATAATGCAATGTAATTGATATCCACTTTCTTGGAGCCCCGTCTGTCCATCAGTGGCGCTTTAAAATTTTCTTCCATCGTGCTTGTGTCTAATCTCTTAATTAGTTATGTATTTATCCATTCTAATTTAATAGTAAGTCATTTTCTAATGATAACAGACGAAATAAATTTAAAAAAAATACTATAACATTAATTCCTTTGTAATAATACCATATTGAGCATCTTTTCATTTCATATTTTCCATAATTCGAACTTCGGATAGTTCGAACATTTCTTGTGGTCGCGACGAGTTCGAATTAACGAGAGCCGACTGTATTTTATTAAAGAGAAATACGCCTTCTGAAATCTTTTTACATTATTTAAGGAATTTTCTGCAAGAAAATATTGGAAGTTTCATTTTTTTTCTTTCTGACTTTTCTTTTCTTTTCTTTTCTTTTATTTATTTATTTACTTTTTTTTTTTTTTTTTTTTTTTGACTGTGTTTTTTCCTGACCACTCGCCACCTTGAACCCATCATAAAATGTAAGTCGAAAATTTTCAGTATTCTAATACTGTTATATTTTGTTTATAAAAGAAAGTTAGCTTGAAATTTAAAGGTAAGTAAGCCTTCTGGAGATGGAAATGGGAGATGAAGTGTCTAATGAATAGATTCGAAATTATCAGTCTTCAGAATTACTCGAGGATAAAATGAGTTTCACACAACTCTCGAATAATGAATGCACATTAAATTCTGGGAATTGGATGACGAATTGCAGTGGTCAGTGAAACTTTAAGAGTTACGTTGTAGCATTATCTGATTTTTGGCCAGTGGTTCGGAATAACAATAATAATAATAAAACTTCTTAAAATTTAGCAGAAAATTATTAACTATTAAAAAGCTTTTAAAAAATCATTGAATGACTTTAGTTTTTTATTTTTTAAATATTTTTAAGGTTAAGGTGATTCAGAAAGTGCCATTTAGAATTCTTTATTATCATTGGGCCCAGCATTGGACTCAGGAGAAATAATTATTTGACAATTTTCACACATGTGACTTTTAAAATTACTACTAGATGATGTCTGTCAAAACATGATGGTAAACAACTTAAAAGTTCTACAGTTTTTTCCATAACATCATTAAAGTAAGAAATTACGGAATATTTGTTAACAAAAGTTAAAAAAAATTAAAAATCTGTCCTCTTATAACTGGGCTGGGGATCAGTTACAAATTAACTGATTTTACGCAGATAAAGCCACAGAAAATGTTCAAGTGAATTTAGTTTTCAAATCTAAAAATGAGCAAGATTTTTTTTCCTTAATTTTACAAATAAAGATATTTTTTAGGCTAAAATTTTATTAGTTTTCTCAAATACAAACATTTAATTACATTACAATGCTAACAAATAACACCACGTTTTTTTTTTTTTTTTTTTTTTCTTTTACTTACTTATTTATTTATTTATTTTGCAGAAATTAATCGCTTGCTTTTCTTAATATATATGATTTATCAATCAATTGTAATAAAAAAATATCCCTGAAATTATAGATCATTTCAATTTATTTAATCGATACTTATATCCCAAAGCTTTTAATTTAAAACTTTAAGTAGAAAATTCATAATTAAAATAAATATTTGTGACGCTAAATTTTCCATAATAATAACAAAGAAAAAAAAGGAAATTGATAACTTTTCTACCTGAAATTAAATATGGTTTACATTATTGAACTGAGTTATCAGAGCACTAACAATATCGGAGAAATATCTTGTGTCCTATGTGTTTGTTATATTCGATATCAAACTCAATTTAAAGAACCAGAATTCCCCCTTCTGACGCTTAGACATTCTAGTCTTCACTCATTGTACCCGATTCGTTTAGCATCCGTTTTAAGTTTGCCAAGAATCACATTTTTACGACAATCTTTTATCTTACTTAGCTTGTTAATATTCAAATGTAATAACTCTTTACAATTTTAGAACACATGCGCGACTGGAAGATGTTGATGGATTTAAATAATATTTGAACATTACATTTTGTTATTATAATGTATAAGAATTTCAGCTATTGCATTTGTGAAGAAGCTAATAAAAAAAAAAAAAAAAATTCTAATAATGGGAATTTTTTAACATTTTGACAAACTTTACAGCACATCCGCGACCAAAAGGCATACAATTTTATTTCTTTTTTACCCAATTTTTAATCTTCTGAATACGCAATTTTTTCACTATATTACGACTTAAAAACCATTTTTTTTTTAAATTTTTTCGCCTCACTCTATTGCACTTGCTCAGATCAGCTGAAATCAGACTCATAGATCCGCTTTGTGTTTGATTCCTGTATGTCTTATATTATGAATTCAAGAAAATTTCATTTTTTAAAGCCCTTTTTCATAAATTTTAGAACCTATGGCAAAAGATTTACACAATCATTTAATACATCAGAAAGATTTTACCAATTACAATTAATTAAACGAAGTTTATGTATAGTGTTTTTGTGCAATATTTATAACTCTATTGAAATCTTTTATTTAAAATCTTTTTTTAGTATTTTATAGAATTTGAAAACGTACGTAACGGGGGATAAATAATTCTAAATGAATATCGGGGTTTTAACGCTTAGTAGTATTTATTACATAAAATGCATAATTAACAGATAAAATGAAAGAGTAACACAAACAGTTTTAACAACAAGCTTACAAGTGTTCAATGTGAGCAGCTTTCGTCACACGGCACACATCAAGTCGATGACTCAGTTCTTCCCAAACGTTGATTAGTAGTCATTGTTGCAACAGATGCAATGGTCAGCTGGTAATGGAGGCACATACACACGATCCTTTATGAACACCCGCAGGTAGAAATGACATGGCGGGTGAGCGTCTGAACAGAACTTCTTTGCTAATCAACATTTGGGAAGAACTGAGCCATCAACTTTATTTGTGCTGAGTAACGAAAGGTGCTCACATTAAATACTTGTAAGCTTGTTAGGTAAAAATATTTGTGTTGCTCTTTAATTTTATGTATTAATTGTAATTTTAAGTCTTGCGTAATAAATACTACTAAGTGTTAAAAGCCCGATATTCATTTAAAAATATCATGTAAGGTACCCTGGGGTAATAACGCCAGGCAGGGTAATAACGCCAAGTGCTTATATTTTGCATAATTATGAAATAATCAGGTAAATGACACGCATGTGCTCTGCGCAGAAGGGTTTTCAGTCATATAAATCGCAAAAAACAGCTTCAAGTTAATTTGTTTCATTTATAGGTATTATTGTTTTTACAAACAACTAAAATTAACGCTTGATCTAAAATTTGCGAGATACGTTTTGTATATGTGAAGACTATCTTTTTATCCGGAAATACTTTGTTAATTACATAAATTTGTAGTGCATTTCGTGTACTTTTAAAATGTTGTTGAAGATTTTGGATATCTTCTCGAGATAATTTGTAATTTAAAATGTACTGCACAATAACTATACCGGGTAATAACGCCAATCCTTGACATTAATACCCCGGTTGATTGCCTACAGTGACCGAGCTACATCCTAAATACTGATTCAAATAAACACAGTTAAAACTGTGCAATGTTTCTCATATTTCTATTTAAACGGTCCTTTTTAAGCAAAAAGAAACTCACGGTCTGATATTCATTAGCCTCATCCCCCCCCTCCCACACCACACCTTTATATTTCTTACACTTTCACAAAAATTGAACATTTTCAATATCTTAGAATGCAATTTATCAATTTCTAAGTTTGTAGAGTTTGTATTTTTAGAATTGGGCTATCTACATGCAATTATTCCATCTTATTTCATAGTTTTGTTTGCATGGCGTTATTACCCATATAGGTGGGTAATAACGCCAAATAGCATGGGTCAAGAAAAAACGCCATTACATTTTATGAATACATATCTGTTAAATTATTTTATTTTATATAGATAGTCAATGAGTTGATGTATCAGACCCTATATTTGTTTGAAAAATACAATCTAAAACTAAGCCGTGAAAATTGGTAGAACCTTAACGTGGCGTTATTACCCCAGTGTACCTTATAATGCTTTTACAATAGAAGTATAGGAATAATTCCGAACTGAAACTGTTCACCCGCAATCTTTTAACGACAAGAAAACTGAAGAGAGGCAAATAAAAAATAAATCATCCTTTTTAAAACATTTTTATTTTGTCCAACGAGTAATGCTGGTAATGGAATAAGTTAATGTAAAACATCTATAACATATTCTAAACTACGTTATTACTAACCGACGTATTAAATAGACTTTATAATAAGTTATTTTAATGGTACTTTAAAGTACCATCGGGGCATAAAGGATTAAATATAGAGGTAAAAAGTAAATATAATATGATAAATATATAGATGCTAATAATTAATTTTAAGAAAAAATAATACCAGTACTCATCTTTAGAAGCCATATTACTATCAAACGTAGATAGCAACACTTTCATTAGAACCCGAATAGACCGCGAGGCTGCCTTATCGCTTCATCGAATTCAGGAATTAAAATCTAGGGTTAGCTAAACTTTGATTGACATATTACAGCGCAATCGATCTGCCGAGTCATATCTTGATGGGAAACACCTAAAAACCCGATTTTAACGGTCGACTCTTAGGTTAATCATTGTACTTTCCTGCACCCATAAGTACGAAACCATGGAGGACTGGGAGCAAGATAACATATTGGTAAGCCTATGAGTCAACCGCTAAAATCATATTTTTAGGTGTTTCCCATCAAGATTAGACTTACAGACCGATTGCGTTTTAATATGCGAACCGTAATTTAGGTAATCCTAGATCTTTATCTGTAAACTCGATGAGGTGATTGCCTGTGCAGCCGCCTCTCGGTTTACAAGAAAGTAGGTATTTTCTTCTTTCCTCTCCATTTTCTCAAATCCAACACACTACTTTTTGACACATTTTTCAAATTCCTTTTTGTTTTATCCTGATGCATTAAATTAGCGGTTACTCTTATTCGAAAAACTATGTAATTGTATTGTATTTACCGTTTTGGGCTGAAGTCTGAATATTTTTCGGAAAATACTTTTAAGTTCGCGTTTTGAACCGAATTTGTTATGAATGTGAAACAAATTTTTCAATGAATGTGAAGCACAAAAATGTGAAACGAGAGCAGCACAAGATAGAAAAGTATTCATGAACACACAATCCTACGGCAAACATGAGACGGAATAAAGTCCAGCATAGGTAAATACCTATAATTAATTTTTCAATTAATTTTCAGCAATGAAATTACACTCGAAATCATAGAATATTAAATACGTGATTTTTTTTACATGGCTAACTAAGAGTAAACGATCATATTAAGAGTAAAAGAGTGAAAAATGTCTAGCTGGGAATCAGACACGTATCCTTAGAATAACACTTCATCGCTGTACCATAAGGCTACGAGGTCGATACCCGGTCTGAATTAATTGATAAATTAATTAATTGAAAAATTAATTATATATATTTTTTACTTTAGGTAAAAAAATCAATCTGTATGACAAGTTTTATGATGGACACCGCTTTCCGAAACGACAATTTGTTAATTGTTTATGAACTTTCAAATTGTGAACAGACTTGTGGAAAATATTTGTGCTTTACTCAATAGAGTAAGTATTATCTGTGCTTAAAAAGTTATTGCATCCAATCGGCGTTTGGTGTAGCTCCAAAACAGGGGTGCAAAAATCTAGGCGCCAGCAAGCAATCTCTCACCAATCAATTTAGTTCGTCATTTTTCATCAAATATTTTTTGTAAAATTCTTGTAAGAATGCTACTAAATTTCAAGCGAAGAAAATTTTAAATTTTAGTAGTGAGAGATTGCCTAGATTTTTGCACACCTGGCCTAAAAATGCGTGGAAACCATTTTTTTTAATCATGTCTTTAGATGTAAACAGTATATTGTTTAGGTATTTTATTTATTGTATATATATGAATGGGGATACACAGAAACCTTTCATTTCTCATTTAAAAGAAAGTGAAATGAAAAACATTTAATTCGGTCCCTAATACTTAAGTGCTGATGTGGAAAATTTTGATGAATCATCTTAAGATTTACATATTTATGTTCATTGGTATATTTGAACTAATACAAAGCTCATTATCAGTCATCAAAATGTGCATAAATCTCAATATTGGTAGTTTTAATAGTTCATAGCTACTTTTATTTCATCGTCCAAACATTTTTCGAAATCACTGTTAATATGATCATAATATGATTACTATTAATAATATCATCATTGGTATTTAAACCCTAAAACGATTAAATCTTTAAATCTCTTAACGTACAATTACCTTAAAAACAAAATTTTCCCCACACTGTAAATTAAGATCAAAATTATGAAACAAAAAAACCTCATTCAATTCTGCCCATTCTATCTCTTTCCTGACCACATCAGAATGACTTTCCCTATCGCACCCCCCTTTAAAGTAATCCCTGACCTATCTCCTTTCATTTATCTCCCAAAAGCGCAATGCAGACATGTTTGATTCATTATAAAGCCCCGTGTAAAGGCATAAAAGAGCGACACAAACAGTTCATAATTCCATTGCTCCTTTTCGATCAATACACCATGCTCTGACACAATTGGAAGCTCTTTCTGCTCTGGAAAAGCCACCCAACTTAGTCGCTCCCTCTTCTTCCCTGTTAAACTCCACCTCCTCAATTCCCATAACGGTATTTTTAGATATTGCTCTGCCTCCTCCACCCTAGGCCACTGTGATTTACCAGATTAAGAAACGAGGATTGAAGAGAGCTTTAGATGCATAGAGCCTCTTTTTTTTTTTTGTGTGTGTGAAATGATTGATTAATATTGCTGATTACTTGTTAGTTATTGAAGTGTACAGGATGAGCTTTATAAGAAAACTATATTTTAAGACAGAAGTTTTTCTCTCTACAGATCTCTTTTCACATAAAAACTTAGCCATGGACATACAAATCAGAATCAATTATTAATTTTTACTGGTGTCAAATGACACCTTTTAAAGATTTCAATTTATAATTTTTTATCTGTAATTTTTATATTGAAACAATTACAAATATTTTTTTATACGTTGAAGACACTTTTATATGTATTGTATTCAAAAACTTCAAGCACAATCAACAGAAATACAAACTTTAAAATTGTGTCATTTGACGCCGGTAAAAATCAAGTTAATATGCTTTATTTGAATTCCCATAACGTTATTTTTAGATATTGCTTTGCCTTCTCCACCCCAGGCCAGTATGATTTCTGAGATTAAGAAACGAGGATTGAAGAGAGCTTTAGATGCACAGAGCTTTTTTTGTGTGTGTGAAATGATTGATTAAAACTTCTGATTACTTGTTAGTTATTAAGGTGTAAAAGATGAGCTTTATAAGAGAACTATATTTTAACACAGAGGTTTGCACTATCCAGATCTCTTTTCCAATAACAACATAGTTGTGGACATACAACTCAAAATCAAGTATTAATTTCTACTGGTGTCAAATGACATGTTTTAAAGTTTTCAATTTATTATTTTTCATCCGTATTTTTTATATTGAAACAATCACAAATAATTTTTAATACGCTTTTTTAAGTGTATTGTATTCTGAAACTTCGAGTACAATATACATAAATACAAACTTGAAATTGTGTCATTTGACACCACTAGAAATAGTGTTAATATATTTTATTTGAATTCCCATAATGGTATTTTTAGATATTACTCTGCCTCCTCTATCCCAGGCCAGTGTGATTTCCGAGATTAAGAAACGAGGATTGAAAAGAGGATTTAAGATGATTTAAGATGTATAGTGCTTATTTTTTTTTTTTTTCTTGTGAAATGATTGACTAGTACTGCTGATTATTTGTTAGTCATTGAAATGCAAAAGATGAGTTTTAGAAGATAATTATATATTAAGACAGAAGTTTTTTCCTCTAGATCTCTTTTCCAATAAAAACATAGCCATGGACACACAACTCAGAATCAAATATTCCTTATATCATTTAACACAATTTCTACCGGTGTCAAATGACACATTTTAAAAGATTTCAATTTATAAATTTTCATCTATAATTTTTATATTAAAATAATTACAATTTTAATACATTAAAGACTTTTTTGTGTGTTTTGTATTCGGAAACTTCGAGTAAAATAAACATAAATATAAACTTTAAAACTGTGCCATTTGACACCGGTAGAAATGTGTTAATATACTATATTTGAATTCACATAACGATATTTTTAGATATCGCTCTGCCTCCTCCAGCCCAGACAATTGTGTTTACCGAGATTATGAAATGAGAATTGACTAGAACTTTAGATGTTTAGGTCCGATTTCTTTCTTTCTTTTCTTTTCTTTTCTTTTCTCTTCTTTCTTTTTTTTTTTTTTTTTTTTTTTTTTTTTTCGTAAAAGGATTGATTAATATTGCCGATTACTTGTCAGACTACTCAGAATCAACTATTCCCTCCCTATATCATTTAACTTAATTTTTACTTGTGACAAATAACACCTTTTATAAGATTCCAATCTATAATTTTTCATATGTAATTTTTTATATTGAAGTAATTGCAAATAATTTTTAATACATTGAAAACTTTTTAATATATATTGTATTCTTCAGAAACTTCGAGTACAATAATCATAAACTTTAAATTTGTGCAATTTGACGCCGATAGAAATAGTGTTAATATACTTTATTTGAATTCCCATAATGGTAATTTTACATATTGCTCTGCCTGCTCCACCCCAGGCCAGTGTAATTTCCGAGATTAAGAAATGAGGATTGAAGAGAACTTTAGATTAATAAAACCGTTTACTTCCATTTTTTCTTTTTCTTTTTTAGTAAAATGATTTTTTAATATTGCTGAATACTTGTTAGTTATTGAAGTGCAAAGGATGAATTTAAGAAGAGAACTATACAGTAAGAGAAAGATTTTTCCTCTACAGATCTCTTTTCCAATAAAAACATACCCATGGATACACAACTGAGAATCAAGTCTTCTTTATGTCATTTAACACAATCTCTGTTGGCGTTAAATGACACCTTTTAAGAGATTTCAATTTATAATTTTTCATCCGTAATTTTTATACTAAAACAATTACAAACAATTTTTAATAGATTGAAGAGCTATTCCATCTCAATTCAGGCAGACAGTACTGATATGCGTCAATTCACCATCACAGATTTTTTTCAAAAAAATTCAGTAGTTAGAACTAAGTGATATATAAAATTTCCTAAAAGGATTTTTCCCTAAAAAATTTATTTCTCTGATTACAGTACTTTAAAGTTCATGATAAAATTGACAGTTTTCAGAAAAACTGAAAAACGCTTCATTTTGAAATGAACACAATACCAAACATATTCAACATATTCAGTCAATTTATTTTTTATAAACAGTTATTAAACAGAATTTTACTTTAGTATAGTTTTAAAAAATATAGTGACATTTTTACTTAACTAAAAAAATTAGTTTTTAAGTACAAAAAATATAATTATTAGTGAAATTAAGATTTTTTTTTTCAGAGTGAAAAAAATATTTTAAAGCTAAACATTGATAATAATCCAAAGACCTTTAATAAGAGTTTTACAGCAAATTTTATTTTAACTCTAATGTGCTTACAACTTTTGTAATTCAAATTTAAATTATGCAAAATTTTGTAAAATCACTACTTTTGAAATGCAATTTCTCAAAAACACCATTTTTAAAAAATCTGATAATATGCTCAATTGATACCTTATTAGTCTCTAATAAATACCTTACAAGCAAATCATGTGTTTTTGCTTAGAAAATTTTATATGATTTTTTTAAAGTAACATGTTGTGTGTATTTTTCAACAGACCACAAAGTCAAGCTCTTTTTTATTTAACCGAACTTGTAATGTAATTAATATTTCAAACTAAAAAATACATCACTAGTACATAATTATTACTGTTAAATTATAGCTAATCATTTGCTTAAGTTTAAAATTGCGTAAAATACAGCCAATAATAAAATTAGTATTGATCATATGTCATTTCATTCCATACTCATAAATGTGTTAAATTCATCTACAGTGTGTAAAATATTTTGTTATATAGTATGGATATAATATATTAATATGCAAATACATACATAATAGAAGAATTAGGTAGTGAAGGTTTCTTAAATTAACTTCAACTCTTTATCGTTGAAGGTATGAAGTCGCTCAGATTGTCCTATTGTAACTGGTTTTTCTGTTTCTAGAAGCACATTTTCCAATGGTAATGCACATTCATATTTTTTCTTTCCAGATTCTTTTGACCAATGGAATGCTTTAGCTATGGACCATGTTGGGTACATGAATGATACTTTAATGTTATTTAGTTCTTGTGATTGATATATCATTGATTTGTCCTATCCACCAATTATTTTCATAAATGCATCCAATGAAATCACCGATTTGGAAACTATGTATTGAATATTTTTTTTTCATTTGTCTGAAGGTTTCAACTTTTGTCAATTTATTTTTACTTGCTCGTTCCATATAACCTCCATTATTTACAATCACCCTATAATGTTTAGATCTAATACCAACAATAGATTTTGCATTAGCATATTCTTTCTCATTATTAGTTCTATAGGATTGAATAATATTTCTGTCTGGATGGACTAGAATGATATTTTTTAGCAGAGAAGATAGTTCAGCAACAAATAAGACAGAATCTTGGATAGCTTTTTTTGGCTCCTTTTGGAGATTAAATTTTGTTGCATAGTGCTTGTCTCACTCCCCAATAGCATCACATGCACTTTTAACATGGCCAGTACCTGAAAATATCCACTACTTCAGTACAATTTTATTTTTGTGCAATTCATAAAACTAATACTTGTTTTTAAAATGTGCTCCAGCTCCATCTGATATATACACCGGTGATTCCAGTGTTTGTAATTGGTACAAATTAAATAATTCTTTTTTTTTTTACTTTTTCTATGTCACAAACAGCATGAGCTGTATCATGAGTTAATCATCAGAAACTATGATAAAACTATTTCTTCTCTAAAATATGCTGTGCAGGTAAATAACGATATCTGAGTATTCTGCCAGTGGTAGCTTTGTACTTCATTTGGCAGTATTAGTGACTAATTTTCAGCAAAGTCAAAATGCATCACAAGCGACGATTTTTTTAAGGGGTTTGGCTTATTTAATTTTGTAAATAGGAATTTTTGAAGATTAGCTTATATTTATCTGCCATAATAATGTGAATATTATTATTTTTTCATTAAAAAATAATATTATAAATTCAGAGAAATAAGAAAAAGCTTGATCTTCTGGTTTTCTGAAAGAAAAAAACTAATTGAAAGAAACCTAAACTTGAAAAAAAATCTAATTCAGTTGTAATGTATGTATTTGCATATTGATATATTATATCCATACTATATAACAAAATATTTAACACACTGTAGATGAATTTAACACATTTATGAGTATGGAATGAAATGACATATGATCAATACTAATTTTATTATTGGCTGTATTTTACGCAATTTTAAACTTAAGCAAATGATTAGCTATAATTTAACAGTAATAATTATGTACTTGTGATGTATTTTTTAGTTTGAAATATTAATTACATTAAAAGTTCGGTTAAATAAGGAAGAGCTTGACTTTGTGGTCTGTGGAAAAATACACACAACATGTTATTTTCAAAAAATCATATAAAATTTTCTAAGCAAAAACACACGATTTGCTTGTAAGGTATTTATTAGAGACTAATAAGGTATCAATTGAGCATATTATCAGATTTTTAAAAAATGGTGTTTTTGAGAAATTGCATTTCAAAAGTAGTGATTTTACAAAATTTTGCATAATTTAAAACTGAATTACAAAGGTTGTAAGCACCTTAGACTTAAAATAAAATTTTCTGTAAAACTCTTATTAAAGGTCTTTGGATTGCCATCAATGTTTTGCTTTAAAATATTTTTTTTCATTCTGAAAAAAAATCTTAAATTCACTAATAATTATATTTTTTGTACTTAAAATCTAATTTTTTAAATTAATTAAAAATGTCACTATATTTTTTAAAACTATACCAAAGTAAAATTCAGTTTAATAACTGTTTATAAAAAATAAATTGACTGAATATGTTGAATATGTTTGGTATTGTGTCCATTTCAAAATGAAGCGTTTGTCAGTTTTTCTGAAAACTGTCAATTTTATCATGAATTTTAAAGTGCTGTAATCAGAGAAATAAATTTTTTAGGGAAAAATCCTTTTAGGAAATTTTATAAATCACTTAGTTCTAACTACTGAATTTTTTTGAAAAAAATCTGTCATGGTGAATTGACATGCCCTGCCTGAGCTAAGATGGAATTGTTCTGAAGACTTTTTTATGTGTACTGTATTCAGAAACTTTGAGTACAATAAACATAAATACAAAATTTAAAATTGTGCCCCAGTTGAAATATGTACTTTATTTATACACACACATTATTTAAATATAAACATGCCTACAAGGTAGTATTTGATTTCATTTTCTCTCAAATCAAGACGTGTTAAAAAATTGCTTTTGGTAATAAGGCTCCGAAATTAAACTTTGATCTATTATATGTATCTCCATAAAATATGATTTATTTCAGGTGCTGACCAACGCGGCGACCGCGGGCGCTATGGCACCCTTTGGATTTTTTTTTTTTTATTTTTTTATTTTTTTTTTTTTTTTGCCTTTTTGAAGGTTGTCTGTTTTTAGAAGTAAAATTCCAGTATAAATTACGCTTTCTTCAAAATCACTAATACCTAATATTTGCATACGACATATTTTCAAAACTCGTAAATATGCATTAAAAACCAGAAACCTACTTTGAAAATTTATCATGTATATTTTTGCAATTTCTAATTACTATATAAAGTGTAATTATAAAGTTTAAATTTGGTTACAACTGGAATGAGCTTTTTTTAATACTTAATAAATAACATAAAAGTAAACATTTTTCATCTTATATCACTTTTTTCTAGACACATATGCATGAAAGTTCAGCTTTTATCTTTTTGCTGTTGTTACAGTAGCCTATTGGCTGTTTTATACAAGGGATAAAGAGGCTTAAATTTTCCTTCATGGCTTTTTAAGTTTCAGGTTTATTTATTTAATTATTTGCTTAGAAAAATTTTAAAAACATTGCAGAAATGTTTGCATTTATGAAAGCATTTCGAAACTATCTCTCTAAAACCCCCCACATAGGTTCACTATTATGGCTGTCTTTGTTTTTGTACTTTTTGTAAAACTAGTTCGCGCTTTCAAATTAAATCAAAGCATATTTTCACATTTTAAAAGAAACCTAGCCAATACCTCTGATTTACATGTTTATTTTTATTTCTTTTATTATAGGCATAGTTAAAAATTTTTACACCATATCCTACAAACATTTTTGAAACAGATTTCTCATAGAAAAATGTGCAATTTAAAATTTAATGTAACTCCAGAACTGTATGGGCCTTTCGTCTACCACTGAAAGATTCATTTGCATTATGTTAAAACGTACGCATATACTAATGCTGCATGATAATGTTGTTACATGTTTTTGGTTTGGTGAACAATGGCGCCTTTCGTTGAGTGCCAAGAGCTGAAATGCGCCCTTGCTCAATAAAAGGTTGGACAGGCCTGCAGTATAGTATCCGAAACCTTTTGTGTGTCCCTGTAAATACTATTTGCTTTCTATTGTACAGGAAGTAATCTGTAATAAACCTCAGCAACGTACATATATTTCATAAAATTTGAAAAAGTTTAATATCATTAAAATGCGCCTCAAACAATGTTTCCCCCTATACCTTTATGTAATGGAATACTTTTGCGTGGCCCTTAAACTAATGAAAAATATTCTTTGGATCCCAGATTGTACATAATCAGGGCGATCGCTAAGACTTTTTATTGGTGGGGGAGAAGACCTTAAATTGCCAAGTCAAATTTTCATATCTGCCAACTCGTTTTATGATTTTGCCAAGTTACCACACTTAGACAATGAAATACACTTCTTATTTGTAAAAAGTTTAATGATATTCCCAATTAGAGTTGTAACTTTTGCAAGTTCTATCGAAAATAGGAAATATGTTACAGTTTTTATTAAAATTTTTAATTAAATTTGCCATAAAAGTTTTAAATTTGCCAAGTGTAACAACATTTTCGAATGTTTGGGGGAGGCCCTTAGCGAGGCCCCTGTACATAATGTACAATTATACATTGTAGTTACGTACTTCTTAGATGTATATCAAATTCATTATGTTCGAAAGAATGTAATATTATTAAAATGCACAATATGAAACTATTTTTTCCCATTGCCCGTAATGTAACGGAATACTTTTGACTGTCACTGTAATTGAACTATGCATCCGATTTTCATAAAAATTGAAACGACTCTACAAAATTCTGCAACAGTTATATATTTTACAGTTCAAATGATTCGGTTGAGTAGTTTTTCCTCTGTTATATGTGGACAGACTGAACGACGACTATAGGTGCTAGATATTCGCATAATTACGAACGCACCTAAAAATGCATAACGCTTTCGAAAGTCCTTCTGAAATAACCATTTTAGTTTGAAATAATTCGAATTTTTTGTACAGCTTTGTATAGGATCTATAGATTAATTTGTATGCTGCACAGTATGCTAAAAGTTAGCTCTAATAAATATATAAGCACAGTTGAAAATTCTTATTCAGAAATTTTTATCAATACACGGAAATATACTTGAGACCTTTTGCGTAGCTCTGTATGTGATCTATAGAAATTATACATACAAATTAATTTGGAAAATGTGAAGTTAAATTTCAAAACGCGTACCACAATTGTAAAAGTTCTGCCACCAGTTATTCTTCATAAACAGTACTGTAGAAAATATTTTTGTATGTCCCTGTAAATGAATAACAAATCATATACATTGTAGCTTCAACTGTCAGCTACAGTTGTTGTATTACAGCTAAATGATATATATCAATTTTAATATGTTTAAAAAGGTATAATATCATTAAAATATACTGCAAACAATTTTTCCTCATTGACCGTAACGTAAAGGGATTCCTTTGAATGTCCCTATAAAGAAGCGACAGAGCCACATACTTCATTTTCTATACCAAATGTGCCTTAGTAATATTTGTCAATTTCAAGGCAAATGAATTATATACGCGAGTTGGAGTACGGACAGATAGACAGACGGACAGACAAACCGAATTCATGTACTTTTAATTTGTATTGCAAAATATTAAAATAAATCTTGAGATAAGGATACATAAATATTTAAGTCACGAGGAAGCAAAGGCGGCAATTTTTCTCTATATTCGAAAGATTCTTTCTCAATATCACTATGAATTAGAAAAAATCGCCGCCAGATTTCTAATATCATGAAATTATTAATAAAGTTATTGAAAAATCTAATGACGACAAGTCTGGCACAAAGTCGCGTCGCGGATATTGGAGAAATACATAATGCGATTCGATGCCTCTGACTAGAATACTGGATTAATATATGTATATATTTTTTACTTTATATATATCATAGGCTAATATGTGTAATAAAATAAATTAAAAATATCAGAAAGCTTCTTTCCTATTTAATGTGCAATTTTTTTTTTTAATTTCTCAAAATCTTCTATACTCTTTGCAATATTTTAAATATTTATTTTTTGCGTTCACGTTTACTTTCAGGACCATGAAATTTATTCATTCCCAGTCAATTATATCAACTTTAAGACTAGCTGTAAGATATACAATTACCCATTCATTATTCCCATGATTTTTTTAAACAAAAATATCATTTTACAGACAGACAACATTATTTCGAATTCCATAAGAGAAGTTTGGGTCACATCATCCACGGAGTGCTGGGCAACTGCACTATTGGGTCGATGTTTGTTCAGTCGCTGATTATAGTTCTTAGAGGGTATACGTAAATATAAAACATTATCAACTTTTACAAATCTTGAACCCCATCCCCCTCCCGTTAAGATATCATTCGCTATCATTCCTCGATCGCCCTCTCCATCACATAATGATATCGTTATCACATAAAGAATTCCATAACAGAAGCTTGGGCATCATCAGCGCTGGACCGCTGCCCCGTTGGGCCGATGTTCTAATTAAATTTTCTCTTGTATGCCTTGCATTTGCACAAAAAAAGATACTGCTCAAATTAAAATACATTATTTCAATATTTCCCCTTTATGTGTATTTTTTATTTTAAATGTATTTTGTTATACAAATTTCATGAATTTTGTGTTGATTTCTTTTCAAAGAATTCTCTTTATAATGAATTGTTTAAGCGTAACTATAATAAGACTTCATTAAATGGAAGTTTTACTGTATTTATTTTAATACCAAAGTAGAAATTTAAATTTTATTCCTCAGATTTTTTTTTTTTTTTTTTTTTTTTTTTTTTTTTTACAACAAAACAAGTAATTCTGGAAATGACAGTATGCGTTAGAGGGCGTTGTATGAAAAGACTAAATCATTAAAGAAGTCAGAAGAATTCGCAATAGTTAAAAGCAACATATCCATTATAGCATAATGTTTCAGGAATGTATTCCAGGGATAAACATGTTTTGTAAGAAATCTTTTGTAGATTTGCTCTATCTTTGTCCTATTTTGTTGATTATAACAGATTACAAATGAATGTAAGAGGGAAATAGGAAGTTAAAATGAATACCCGAATAAAAACTCATAGAAAGTTATGGCTCTGTTTTTTTTTATTATTATTATTTGCATAGGTTCTTTTATGTTGTACGTTTTATTTCTTTTTCCGACTGTTATTATTCAAGCACTACTAGTTGCAAATAAGATTAAAAAAACAAAAAACTAGGAGACTCAGTGGTCGAGTGTTAAGGCAGCAAGCCGGTAATCTCTTGCGATCGTAGAAGGTTGTGGGTTCGTTTCCCGCTGGCTCCATTGCACACATTCTTTGTGTGAAGCTTACGGTTCTATTTCTCTCGTGATGTAAAATTTTCTTGTGTTACCATGTCCTTGTATATTGACGATTACTTATAAGCAGGCTTTCATGACAAGTACACAAGTCAGATGTATGGCGTTCAATAAATAAAAAAAAAGAGAAAAAAATTTAAAAAAAATTATTTTTTGACATGCGATTACGCAGAGATTTGCGACCATGAAGCATAGATGTCATCCTCTCCCAATAGTCGAAAGGTCCTTACGAAGAGAATATTGTTCTACTAAAAGAGTTGGTACTTCGTAGTCTTCTAGACGAGGAATCTCTTTTTAAAAAATAACCCAACTTTTTGTAAAAAATGTTTGCATAAAAAAATTAAACAAGATATTATGTATTTTCCCTTTTTTTAAATTCATACAACAAATTTGCAATGAAATGGAAAATAACTGAAATGTTACTACAGAAAAATATACATTTCCTTTATATTAGTGTTAAAAATCGTCAAGAGCACATCCCAATTCTTTACTGACTGATTAACCCTAATCTTAATAAATCTGTTTGAAATAATTAACTTACACCAGAATTTATCAAAGAATTTATTAGAAAGTATGAAATTGCTTATTTTCAGGTATGTTATAAAAGGAAGATTTTAATTAAATATTCTTGTTGCCAGTAAAATTAAATTTATGTGTCATTTTTTAAGGATTCCGAGCCGGAAAGGGTTAAAAAATTTGTAATAGTTCATAAAATGTAAAATTTAAGTTACCTCGTCGTATTGATGTAAAGTGCTTCGTAAAATGCAGGTGGTTCACTGTTTATCACTCTAGTTTGTGATACATGGCGTTTTTCAGAGTAAGACACTTATAATATTTCATCATTAAATTTCGCATCGTGATAAAGATGAAAAACCTTTTGAATATTAATTATATAATTATTTATTTTAATATCATAGTAATAATTCTATTTTTACCATTAACAGATTGTCTCTATATTCTTAATGTAGGATAAAAACTACATTTATTTTTTCATCTGAGGAGTTGCAAAATCGTTGCTCTTCAACAAATTCTTTCTCGAAGAATAAAAAAAAACAACTCTGGAAAATGACAGAAGGCATTAGTGAACTTTACATGATAAGAATAAATTACTAAGAAGTCAGAAGAATTTTCATTAGAAAAAACAGCAAATCCATTATAAGATAATATTTCAAAAATAAATTTCAGTAATATACTTACTTTGAAATAAATATTATAGATTTTTTTTATAACTTTATTTGATTTAAGTATCTATATTATATGTGCAAAATTAAGTTTCATTTTTCCAATAAGGTTTTGTTTTTATTGCTCGCAAACTTTTATTGTCTATGAACAAATCCATCCATCAACCAATCTACAACAACATTATTGCTATCGCGATTATTTCAGAAATCATCTTCGAGATGTAGGCCAATCATATCACCATCTATGTAGGTCTATGTAAGCCATCTCAGACCTGTTAAACGTAGACCAAACAAATTGCTCGAACTGAATTATAACAGAACAGACAGGTGTTTCTTGCTAACATCAACTGCCCTTTTCTTACAGATGATGTAAATATACTGTGCGAATCTGATAATATATGCCTCTTCACAAACTTCAAAACGTAATACATGAAATTAGTTTAAAATACAAAAGACATAGTTTTTTATTCGATTTAAAAAAAAAAAAACAGTTTTGTGCGGCAAATAATCATCATTTGTAGGAAATTTTATACGTACCTTTACCTTTATAGTTTAAAGAAAAGCGTTCTGAAAATCACCGTTTATTCGCAAAAAGCTTATGATGAAGATGCTTTTTTTTATAGTGTTGGTAAAAGGTGGTCCAGGCAATTAGAACGAGGTTTATTTGATGTTGAAGATGTAAAACACGAAGGTAAACAGAAAAAAATTAAAGATTGAATAATTACAAGCATTATTAATAAATTACAACACACAAAAGCAACAAGAATACATTATTATTGCAGTAATACAACACTACTATATTAAAGTGTCATTTTTATACACCTGCTAAATGTAATTTTAAATAAAACGGAGATTATTTTTCCATATACGCCGTAGTAGATATTGAAAAAAAGGGAGAGGGAGATAGAAAAGAAAAATGAATATCCAAATCAAAATCCGTAGAAAGTTGTGGATCTTTATAATCCTAATTCTAAATTTAGAAATATTTAGACATATTCACAAACACATTTTTAAAATTCATACAAGAATTTTCCCATGAAATAAGAAATTAATTGAATTATATTACACAAAAGGAGTTCTACATGTTTTTTTTTCCTGATATTTATGGTAAAAATTGTTTACTTCCAAAGTCTTTGAGAATTGAAAAGTATTTTTGTAACATTACATAAAGTACCAGGTAGATCAAGTATCGCTTGGTAGTTTATTAAACGCTTTTATGAAACACATCTAGACTTTTGAATGCAAAGATGGATCAATTGTAATTGAATTTTAACCCACATCATGATATGCCAGAATTGTAAAATTTCTATCTAAAGGTGTGTTTCCGATGACAGGGCAAAATTTTAGAATTTCCAGAACTTAGTTACTAATTAATGCTTTACTTTTCAGGCATTTTCAAATTAGTCTGCCACAGCCGATAAATTGCCAAAAATTCTCTATAGCTCGTACAATAGTATGGGAATTGAAAAAATAATGGTCTCAATTAAGCGCGAATAAATGCTCGTCAAAATATGCCAAAGTGCTGTGAAACTGCAAAAATGAAACATTTTAAATGCTAAAAATAGGAATTTTATAAATGAAGAATGAAAATCTTAATATTAAAATATAGCTTTTACCAATAATTTACGATTTTAATGCATACGTTGAGAAATCAATTTAGATACAGTAATCCCTTAACACTCGCGCGAGTTTTGATTATTCGCGAAATAAAAGATGCGGAACATTTCAACATTCGCGAAGACTAAACTTGGTTATTCGTGATTTATTTATTTATTTATTTATTTATTTATTTTTTTTTTGTGGGGGGGGGGGGGCTTTAATCCTATTGCAAAAGTAAATTCTGCAAAGAAGCAAAGACATGCAATTTTTTTATATTTAACATCTGATGAGTTGTAAAATAGCAGTACTTCAACAAATTCTTAGTAAATGAATACAACAAAAGAACTCTGGAAAAAACTGTATGCATTAGTGGTTGTTATATGATAAGACTAAATTACTGAAGAATTCGGAAGCAATTTGCAATAGCTAAAGGAGCATATATATATATATAGGACAATATTTCAGGAATAAGTTCCAGTGGCATACTTGCTTTGAAATAAATCTTGTAGATTTTTTTTCCTTCTTTGTTTGATTTTGTTTATTGTAGAAAATACCAAATAAATGGAAGAAGGAGGCAGAAGAAAATTAATATCCTAATAAAAATTCATAGAAAATTGTAGCTATTTTGTAATAATAATTTTAAGTTTAGAAAAAATTAGGCATATTCACAAATGCATTTTTAGAAATTCATACAGGAATTTTGCCATAAAATAGGAAATCAATTAAAACATACTGCACAATAAAAATTCTATAAGCAGCTTTGCATGGTATTTGTTATAAAAATTATCATTAGCACGTTTAAAGTATTTTAGAATTGAAAAATATTTTGAAACATTAGATAAATTGTGAAATTTAAAATATCGTCGTAATGACGGAAAGTCAGACTTTCCAAGTCTCCGGCATTTTGCACACCATTTTTTTTAGAAAAAATTTTGCCTTTCTGCTAAATATCACAAGTATTCAAATTAAATAAAATAATATCTTCTGTATTAAAATACTGGTATCCAAAAGACGGAGAGTTTGGTAACACGGCGAGAAGTGCTTCATAAACTGAGCTTGACTTCTGATTTATCGCTTTTGGTTTGAAAATATAATGTTTTCACAATCACACATTTATTATATTTATTGTATACTAGCTGCCTCGTTCGGCGTTGTCCCGGTGCGTGAAAACCATGATGAATAAAAAAATATAATATTGACAAAAATGAAAAAAAAAATCTATTCTAAAAATACAAAATCAAAAAATCGTTAAAAATTACTTCGAAAATCGCATTAAAAATCAATGAAATTCAAAAATCGTAGCAGACTTATTTAGTAAATTAGGCTAAAAGTTTTAAATATATATATATATTTTATTAATGTAAAAAAATAGAAAACAAAATGCGAAAAAATGCTAAAAATTGCTTTAAAAATGTGTTAAAAATTCAAAAATCGCTTCACGAATTCCGAATAAGCTTTATTGAAAAGAGAACTAAATTTACTACGTTCTGATAAAAGAATGAAACCGTGTTCCTTTCACTAATGTAAAAAATCGCCTCGAAATATAAAAAGAACACTAAAAATCGACTACAAAATTAAATAAAAATATCTAATAAAAAAATCAAAAATAGGGCTTCGAGGTGCAAAACTTTCTATAAAGAGGTACTTTGCTCCCAAATTTTGTATCTCTACGAGCAGCGGTATCTTCAGAATAGCGCTTACACACTCACAAACTTTTCTTTTTATTATTATAGATTACAGATCTGTAGATTTCGCAAGTGATAAAGACAAAAAACATTTTGTATGTCCATTGCTTGTATTAACCCCAAAGTAGCAATTCAACTTTTCCTTTTGCAAGAATTTTCCTAAATACTTAAAATAGGGCATGCAACTTTGTTTATATTTCATATCTGACGAGTTACAAAATCGTAGTTCTTCAACAAATTCTTACAAAGAAAATGCAACAAAAGAATTCGGATAAATAACTGTATGCATTGGTGGGTGTTACATCACTGAAAAAAAATAGGTTCTCAGAATTGAGTAAAAAGTACTCAGTTTTAAGTACTTAACATACTCAAAATAGCTCCGATCCAAATATATTCAAAATTGAGAAACACATGTTCTTATTTTTGATTCTACATTGTGATCAAATATAAATCGCTATGAATTGACCCCTGAATATACAAATTAAAGTAAAAATATATTGGCTTTTATTTCTTGCTCAAAATTATTAACAATATACGTTTAATTGAATATTTATAAAGAAAAAATAGCAGAGTTATTAGCAAACTACCCAAATCGAATATTTTTATCACAAGAACATTATTTGCAAGAATTTTAAAGTTATTTTAAAATACCGTGCATAATTTAATATTTGAATTAATAAGCATTTTTTATGCCGCCATAAAAGGAAAAAAGCCAATACAGGGTACAAAATTATTGTTTGTTGGAATTTGATAACTTATGATGTTCCAAAATTGAGAAAGCAAATGTGCTCATTTTCTATCCAAACATATACTCAATTCAATATGAGTACATCGCTTTATTCATTTTTGAGTACTTCTTTTTTTTTTCAGCGATGATAAGACTAAATTATTAAATAAATCAGAAGAATTTGCATGTAGCAAAAGAATCATATCCATTAGGATATATTTCAGTGATAAATTCCAGTGGTATACTTGCTTTGAAATAGATCTTGTAGATTTTTTTTTTCTGTCTTTGTTTGATTTTGTTTGTTATAGTAAATACCAAATAAATGGGAACAGAAGATAAAAATAAATAAATATTCAAAAAAAAAAAAAAAATCGCAAAAAATTGCAGTTTTTTTTTTTTTTTTTTTTTTTTTTTTTTTTTTTTGGCAATAATAATTTTAAGTTTAGAAAAAATTAGACACATTCATAAATACATTTTTAAAAATTCATATAAGAATTTTGCAATATAATAGGAAATCAATTGATATATACTACACAACAAAATTTCTATATGCTGCTTTTCATCATAATTGATAAAAAAATTGTTATTGGTATGTCAAAAGTATTTTAGAATTGAAAAGTATTTTGAAACATTACATGAATTGTGAAATTTAAAATGTCGTATAATGACGGAAAGTCAGACTTTCTAAGTGCACACCACTATTATTATTATTTTTTTAATGTTGCCCTAAATAATACAAATGTTCCAATTCAATAAAAGAACATTTGCTGTATTAAAATACTGATATCCAAACAGCCAAAATACTTGGCAGCTCTGCGAAAATTGTGTCATAAACTGTGCATGACTCCTGATTTATTATTTTTATTTTGATAATATGATGTTTCCCACAATCACACATTTTTTGTATTTATTGTATATAACAGATCTTTTGCAAAGTGATAAAGACCAAATACATTATGAAAATTATGTGCTTATTTTAATCCCACAGTAGCAATTCTATTTTTAATTTTACAAGAATTTTTCTAAATACTTAAAATTGTACATACAACTTTGTTTATATTTCACATATGGCGAGATGCAAAATCGTAGTTTTCAATAAATTCTTGCAAGATGCACAACAAAAGAATTCTGGAAAAAAACAACAGCTTGCATTAGTGGGTGTTACATGATAAGGCTAAATTACTAAAGAAGTCCGGAGAATTTGCAACAGCAAAAGCATCATATCCATTAGGATAATATTTCAGGAATAAATTCTAGTGATATACTTGCTTTGAAAGAAATCTCTTGCAGAGATTGTTCCGTTTTTGTTTGATTTTGTTGATTATGGTAGATAAAAAAATGAATGTAAGAAGGAGAGAGGAAACTGAAATGAATATCTGAATTAAAAAATCATGGTTCTTTTATGATAATAGTTTTATTTTTAAATTGTTTGTTTTAAGGAGACTTAGTACCCCTTTATTCGGCGAAAAATGCCGAATGTTTATATTTCACATCTGAAGAGTTGCAAAATCGCACTTTTTCAACAAACTCTTACAAAATGAACAAAGTAAAATAATTCAGGAAAATAGCTATATGCATTAGTGCGTGTTACATGATAAGACTAAATTTACTAAAGAAGTCGGAAGTATTTGAAAAAAGCAAAAGCATCATATCCATTAGGGTAATATTTCAGGAATAAATTCCAGCTTTGAAAGAAATCTTTCTTGTAGAGATTGTTCCGCCTTTGTTTGATTTTGTTGATTATAGTAGATAACGGATGAATAGAAGAGGGAGATAGGTAATTCAAATGAATATCTGAATGAAAAATCACAGAGAAGCATGGTTCTTTTATGATTATAGTTTTATTTTTAAATCGTTTGCTTTAAGGGGACTTGGTACCCTTCATTCGGTAAAAAATGCCGAATGTTTATATTTCACATCTGACGATTTGCAAAATCGCAGTTTTTCAACAAACTCTTACAAGATGAACACAGCAAAAGATTTCTGGAAAATAACTATATGCATTAGTGCCTGTTACATCATAAGACTAAATTTCTAAAGAAGTCGGAAGTATTTGCTAGCAGGAAAAGCATCATATGCATTAGGATAATATTTCAGGAATAAATTTCAACTTTGAAAGAAATCTTTTGTACAAATTGTTCCATCTTTGTTTGATTTTGTTGATTATGGTATAGATAACGAATGAATAGAAGAGGGGGATAGGAAACTAAAATGAATGTCTGAATCAAAAATCATAGAAAATTATGGTTCTTTTATGATCATAGTTTTATTTTTAAATTATTTACTTAAGGGAACCCTTTATTCGACGAAATATGACGAATTTATTGATTTTCTAATTTCCCTCTTAAATTATACTTTATCCCTGGTGTATTCTGATGAAGTTTCATAAAAGCATTTTAAAAGCGATCTTGTTACATTCAAGGGAGGATCCAGCCCTCCTTTTAGAGTGAGATCGCCCCCCCTTCACCCAGATCCCCCCCCCGATCCCCCCCGGGGGGGTCACATAAGCACTTTTTATAATAAAATTGTCCTCACATCTAAAATAGCTAAATTTCTGACATTTTTTGGAAGTTATTTTCATTCGTAACAAAAAAGTTGTACAAATATTCGTATAAATATATATTTTTTATTCAGATGCCAAGAAAATGAAGACTTTTCCATTTTCATATGAAATCAAACTGTCATTCAAGAAATTGAGCATTTTATGAAAAGATTTAGGGCTTGACAGTTACAGAAAGCCATCATATGAGGGAGCAACTGGCATTCACGGCCTGAAATTCAGTTTAAAATTCTATAGTTTACGGAGATTTCGCGAAAGAATATTTGTCTTTATTGCAAAATGGAAAACGTTAATAAATCATATTTCCTCAGAATAAATGCATTTGCATCTAAGATTAAAAAAATACTTCATGAATATGTCAGAAATTACCTACTGTGGGTTTAAGTACTGCTTTAAAATAGTCAGAAAGATTTTCATTGTTAAGCTGGGGATAAATTGGAAAAAAATCAATATTATTTAATTTTTTAATTTTCTTTTAAAAATTTTGTTTGTTCAGGGGGGGGGCGTCATGACCCCCGTGAACTCCCCCTTGGATTCCCCACTGGTCATATTGCTATTCCTTTAAATGTTACAATCCACTTCAGTTAAAAGTGATTTCGCTCACTTTTTTCGGCGAGTTAGCATGTTCAAAGTGATAAAACTTTTATCTATATTTTTCAATTGAATCTTTTTGTTTTATTGTTTTTTGCGGCCGATCTGATAAAAATTAAATACCGGATTTACAATAAAGTAAGAAGGGTTTTTTTTACACATAAAAATGTAAAATAAATTCAATTTTTATCCTAATTTTACACGTATTTGCACATTTTAATTAATTTTTGTTCTCAATTTAGTTTTCTTATGGTAAATCCGATACTTAAAATTATACAACATACTTCTAAAAATAGTTTTAAAAAAAGCTCAAAATTTTTAAAATTGTGGAAAGAGATAAATTTTAAAATTTACCTATTTTTTCATTGTTCTTTGAAGTTTTGAAATTTTGCCATTGAGATTGAACAATTTCTTGATAGAATCCTTTTTTTCTTTCATTGAGTTCTTTACTATTATGCCAAAAATGAATCTTAAATTGCTTAAATTTAAAAAAAATTCAGAGAGTACCTATTTCCCTTAAGTGCTGTTGTGTTAAATGTTTTATTTCTTTTTCAGATCATACATGCATTACTGATTCCGATTGGGATTAAAATAACTGTTATAATTATATTCAAGGTTGAAATTTTATTGAAGCGTATATTTTTCATATTTTTCTTAAGCTGTTCAGGGGCAAAGCAATGTTGCTAAACTGTCAAAGTGATAGAATGATACTAGAATTTACGAATAAATGTATTTGAAAATATTTAAAAGCAGTGTTGAATTCAAGGGGTTGCCGGAAAGGGACATCCTCACCCCGGGAAGTTTGAGATTTTGTGTGTTCAGTGCTCAAAAAGTGCAATCCTCCTCGGGAACCCTAAACTGTCCCCCCTCCGGAGCCACAGAAGTCCCTCTCCAATTTGACCTTTTTTTTATTTAAAAATTTCTTGATCATTCCAGAAAATTCCTATTCTTTTCTTTATTTAAGGCAGTTATTTTATGATTATATATTAAAAGAAAAAAAAAATTCCGGTATGAAATCCAAATTTTTAAATTTTAAACCTGATATTATTTATTATTATTGCTTATTTCATACCAGAAATTTACAAAGAATTTTATATATTTATATACAATCATGTGATCTCTGTCTTAAATAAATAAAAAAAATAGTATAGGGATTTTCTGGTATGAAAAAGGAATTTTCAAATAAAAAAAGCCAAATTGTCTCCCTGATGGCTTGTACTTAAACGCGCCTATACTTTCCTATACAGTAAACGATTATTACAGTGTCCTGTACTTTGTACCAAACCCTAAAGTTTGTACTTTGAATTTTGAATCAGCCTGTAAATTTACTTTTGTTTAGTAGTTTGCATTGTTCAGCGACAGTACTGTTATTATCACGTTGCGAGAACAGTTTATACTGTGAATGTTATACTTCCGTTACAAGAAAAAGTGCGTTGACTATTCCAATAAAATCTCCCTCAGTATCTGTTTTTTCTTCAAAATTATAATGCATAAGCGATTTATTGACTAAATGCAACTGATTTAAGCTAAAATTTGTCACTATTATGATATGTACATATAAAATTTACATAAAAAATATATTTATTCGCTTTGGCAAAATTTTGGCGCTTATAAACATGCGTTGTACAAAAATTACAAACCTATTACAGATAACGATTCCCCGTATCTCTCCAATTTCCACGTCCAATAATTATTTTATCAATTTCAAAATGGGTTCCAATGACTTCCTGTATTTTAACACTCTTTCCAGCGCGGGGTAATTCTGATTGTAAAATGATGAAAAGATGAACTGACACCAAAATTTAGAAACGAATTTAATCGAAAATAACAAGGTGCTTATTTTTTCCGTAGCCATTATAAAGGGATAAACTTAATTAAATGTTCTTAAATATTCGTAATGTACTGTATAATCTCGATTCTTAGTGCCAGTACACTTAACCCTTTACTTCACCGTGTGCTACATCATGAACGTACCTGAAAACACTATAATTCTCATTTTGTTCCATGAATTTGGCCAATATGGCTGTTGTAACTGATCACGAACAGTATAAAGAATGGAATTACACTTATTTGTCCATATCGAATGGCTGCATTTGGCAAAAAAAAAAAAAAAAAAAAAAAAAAAAAAATGAATTTGTTCTTCGGAAGCAAGAAAATTCAAATTCATTTTCAAAATTTGCTTTTATTATTTTTATTGAATATTTTAAAATATTAATATAAAGAAAGTTGCAGAGTGTTAAGCAGTTAACATTAATTAATTTAAGCCCATTTAATTGAAAAATAGAGCAATACAATATTTAAAAACCCCAATTATGTATATAAGTACACGCCATAAAATATCAAATTTCAATAGAAAATTTGAAATTTAAATATTTTTACGATTTTTTACTCTTATTAAACCGGTATAAAGATTTCAAATAATTTTTTTCATAAAAATAGAAAAAATCGTGCAGTTAAGGGTTAAAATCAGGTTTTCTTTTTTGTGGACAACGCCGACTAAAGGGGCGTATAGCTAATAGTTAGGTATGATATAAATCATTTATGCCCCGATAGTTCTTTAAAGTATTTATAAAATAACTTGCTATAAAATTAATTTAATTCACTGATTATATATATATATATATATATGTAATAAAATAAAATAAAACTTTTTGCGCCATTTTGCCCTTTCTGAGCTTTTAATTCTAACTTTATGGAACATACTTTTAATCTTAGTTACGTAATGTATTAATATTTTAACAGCTAAAGTTCTTTTTCTTATTTTATTTAACTTAGTAATAATCTATTGCTTGTTTCTCAAAAAGAGCGGGAAACGATTTCGAAATCTTCTTTCAATGTAGAGTCTATTTTTCCTTTTTAGAATAATTATCGAGATTTTAATTTGATTTTTTATTAAGATCGTCTGCCGGTGTGTTCTTGCGCATATGTGAACAGGTTATTCTACTCCGCAACAGTATTAAGATCTTACGGGAGGTCACGCCCCCGTCTGCGAATAGGAGATGGTGAAGTCTCACGTCGTAGCCTAGTTAATCCTAAGTTAATCTAATAAAATTTATTTTAATCCTAATTGGATCTTTAATTTGCTGACGCGGACTGGGGAGGGGCTAGTTTTTTCGTGGAGTCTCGGAAATTCATTCTAGATTTGAAGTGCGTCAGAATGCAGCTGATTTTTAAACTACTAAGACGCCCGTTTCATTTTTCCGATAAATTGGAATATCGAATGTTGTAGCTTGGTTCACGAAGGTTGTAGTATTCGATGTGTGCAACGCTGACTGCTAGAATAACTTCACTTATCTTATGTGTTCGAATAAATATGAATTCAGAGACTGAGTGACTTAAATTTTTTACGGGGAAATACCCAAAGACCCCAATCCACTGCTTGGTAACTTACCATTACAGCTGCTTAACCTGCTGTTAGTGCTTAAGGGAAAGGACGTATTTAAGGATAGAGAGCCAACGAATATAAATGCACAAATAAAGTATGAGAAATTTTGTATTGAGAGTATTTGTGCATTTATATTCGTTGGCTCTCTATCCTTAAACATTTGTGCACAAAGGCTTTATCTGCTATTTTAAAGGACGTATTGTACAGCGGATGGAATACCGCCATTTTTTTCCTTTTTCGTCATATATATATACATATATATATATATATATATATACATATATATAACCATTATATAATATTACTAATTAACATCTACTATTATTAAATAAAAACCAAATAAATAACAAACTTAATCAAACAAGAGGAGTTATCAATATTGGAACAAGACAAATTATTGAAAACTGTAGTTTGGCGCGTTTTCAAGGATAATATCAAGTAGATACAGCAATTACGATTAATTTCTGAATAGAAATCAGGAAAATCCTAAAAGGGATTTCTAAACTATCCAATTAATCGTAAAACAAAATATAAGTCAATGAAAAATCAAGACATATATTAAACCAATAATATTAGAATGAGAAAATAGAAAATCTTACATTATGAAATCATCAACAAGTGGGAAAAAATTGAAACTTGTAATCTCATATCAGTAACAGTTAATAGATGAGATACAGTTAAATGTAACTTGTAAAATGTATAATAACAGTAACCATATATATATAATTAATTGCTATTTTAATTAAAAATAATTATTAATAATAATATTAAAATATTATTAAATAAAACAAGTTATGCAAATTAATGGAAACGTAATTTTATTAAAATGATAAAAATATTTAAAAAAATGACGTCAATAATTATCTAAAACGAGTTTTAAAAATTGCATTTTATATATGATCTCATATCTATAATCTCATGCATACCATATATATGATGTAGTTTAGATGCATAAAACAAAATGTTTTTAAAAGGGTAATTTATTTTTTATTTGCATTTTTTCAATTTTTTTTACCTTAAAGGTTTGTGGGAGAAAAGTTTTAGTTCGGAGTTAGCCCTATATATCTATTGTAAAAGTATTAATAAATTTATAAATTTCTTAATTCTATAAAATACTGAAAGAAACATTTTAATTTTCATAATTTCCCTCGTATACGCTGCGGCTTATTTATAAGTGTTTTTCATACCGGAAATTTTATTTAAAAAATGAAATTAAATAAATGTCAAGTAAACGCAAATCACATTTTATTTAAAACAAATTATGGTAGGAAATCGAATTATTTGAACTATGGCGTATACGCGGAAAATTATGGTAAAATATTTGAGTAGAGTTATAAATACTGCGTAAAATTCCTATAAATTTAAATTTAATTAATTAATTTTTATTGCCAAAATCCTCCGAGAATTTATCAAATGATTATATAAATCTTTTAATGTAGCTTCAAAAATTCACGAAAAATAACTTAGATGGCAAAATTTTCATGAACTCGTATTTTGGGACTTAAAGAATTAATCCTTTGACGTTCTGGCGGGACATTTTCTTAACAATTTCAAGTGTCACATTTACACCAGTATTTTACAAAGAAAAAAAATGATTTGCGATATACTCGAAAAAATGCATTAAGAATCAACCCGAATCACTCAAAAAGACCCGGATGATAATGTTAAACCTATGGAGGCGTTATTTTCAAATATTTAGCTCAAATTTTATTATTTTTAGATGATTCTTTTTTTAATAGGATCGCTGAGAACAATTTATAATCGGGCTAGTTTTTACTTTTTCGATTTTTGTTATATATTTTTTATCTTATGATAGTTAAAATTTCAGAACCGGTTTCAACCGTTTCCGAAAGTTAAAGTAATTTTTTAGAAAAATCTGAAACCAAAATGAGAAAAGTAAAAACTAGCCCGGTTGTAGATCATTTTCAGCTGTCCTATGTAAAAAAAATCGTGTCAAAAATATTAAAATTTGGGCAAGATATTTGAAAATAACGCTCAAATAGACTTAACATAATCATCCGGGTGTTTTTGAGTGACTAGTGTAGGCTCTTAAACCTTTTTCAAATAAATTTGGTCCAATATTCCGGTGCCACTCTGTTACATTTCGGAATTCAAATTAAGTGGAGAATAATCTTAATTAAAATTAAGATTGTAGAAAATTCAACCATCAAAGCTCAAAGGGTTAACACCTTCGGGACGAGAGCCTTTTACAGAAATTTGAATCTTTCATCAACGGTTTTTTAAAACAGAAAATTTTGCCTAATTCAATCTGGGGAAAATGTTCCGTTTAAATAAGGCAGAATTCTGGTGAGAATAAGCAAGAATTCGGAGCATCTTATGCAGCACGTATATCGGACGCTCGTAACTATGGTGTTAAGGGTGTTCTTAAAACAAAAAAGGCAACTTTGTGACACATGCTTTAATTTATTTTTGTTCGGAAATGCATGAAAATAGCAGGTGTTGTTACTCAGAAACTGTCTAGTTGCACTCAATTTTTTGTTGTTGTTTTTTTTAAACACAATAGATCTTTCATAACAAGCTTTCAAAATTGACGTTTTTGAGCACATTTCCCGACGAAAGCAAAAAAACCGGTCGATAAGCAAGAGAAAAACGGGTGATCATGTGATCGAAATAGCTTAGAACTGGATAGGTAATTTAATGATCATAAAATGGAAAATTCAGTTCGATTCGAAATTGCTTCCATAATCAGGTATTCCAATTTTATAACTTTTTGTTAAAAAATGAATTTGTAAATGTGTCAAAATGTTTTGCGCTTGTTGAGCGGAGCAGTTGAGAACACCCTTAAAGGACATTTTAATTAAAAAGCTTTTAAACTGAAAACTATTTGAAATAATTTTGATAAATATTGACGTTATATGTAGTTAAGGTTAAAATAAATCCTTTGTTACTATCTATCATTTATCAGGAAACGGTTTCATAACAAAAACGAAGTTTATCAAAGACAGATAAAGATTGCTTTTTGTATAATTGTTAAAATACTTTGCAAATGATTTTTCCTTATAGACCGTAATAGTGAGAAATTCTTTTAGATGCCCTTGTAAATGAACCAGAAATACTACAGATTTCATTTTCAATACAGAACATGCTGCGATAAATCTTAATAACATATTCCGATTGCATTAGAATCCGTATTTATTTACAAGAGTTTAGAACACAGGTAGACAGTCGTACAGGATGAATAGGCAAACAAACCGAATTCATAAACAATTTTCAATTACTGTATATTTCCGTGTATAAGCCGAGAATTTTTGGGCATTTTTTGCTCCAAGGTGCCAAGATTCGCTTTTACAGGAGTCTAAGAAAATTTCCAAATTTGATATTCTAAAATAAAAAAGTATGGTACATATAATTTTTTTAAAAAATATTTTTTTTGACGGTTTAATACTTTTTTTGTTTACAATGAAAAAGTCACCAATCCTGATTTACTATCCAAGTCATTGTCAGAATATTCAAGCAACTCCTTAAAATTGTTTGAATCGATACATCAGGATGAGTATCGACAATATCTCGTTCATCACCACCTCCATCTTCTTCAAAAATGACTTCATTCTCAGTTCCACTCATCCAATTATTGATGTAAGATTTTTTGAAAGATCGGACGGCCATTTCTTAGGGTAATTCAAGTCAAGCTTCTTTTTCCATATAAAGATTTTTTTTTTTTAAGTCATTTTTTCTTTTTAAATAAGTGCCATTTTTTACAACTTTATCAACAGATGACAATCATTCAATCCATTTCGAACTGAGTCTTTCTTTAAATGATTCATTAAAAATATAAATAAATAAATAAAAATGGCCGATTGTCAAAGATCAGAAGTAAGGTCATCGGGAATCTACCGAAGACTTTTGGGTGATATCAATAATTTCAGAATGCGCATTGTTATTATTATTATTATTTATGCACAAAAAAACAACAGAAAAAATCTGGCTTATTTTTCAGCATTTTTGTTAACGGCTTACGTACGGGTTTCCGATTTGGGGCAATTTTTCACTGAAAATTTGTATACTCAGCATATATACGGATCGACTTACATGCAGAAATATACGGAATGTTAGAAAGCGCGTTAAAAAGCTATGTGACATTTTAAAAACTCGATTGAAAAGTAATCGCCTGCATTTTCACTTTTTTCTTTCTTTATCAGCTTTGTCTTGTTTTTTGTGACACTGAACCTGGCAACTTAAGTTATCGATAACACACTGCTGGAGTCCTGATTGACGTAGAAAACTACTCCTATCACAGTAAATGATATCTAGTGATAAAAATGATAATGTGAGCCTTTAAAAAATGACACTTTGTAGCATAATTTTATACGATGAATTACTGCGATTTTCCCAGAACTCCCATTTTTGAAACTCGTAACAAGCCATAACGATAAAGTCAAAGAAGGAATAGAAATGAAAAAAATTTATGAGTCATTGCACAAAATACTATGTTTGATAGATTAAGCAGATGCCAAAGTAAATAGTAACAAAGTGGTGAAGATAACACCATTTTAATTCTTCGTTTATAGTTTCTACTTTTATTAAAATAGACGTAATAACGCATATTTCTAATTTAGTTTTATTTACTATAGTTTCCTTTTTTAATTCTTAACCCTTATCAAGAGCTAGCTTTTTTGTACATGATTTTATTGGGCGCGTTCGTAATTATGTAAATACGTAGCACCTATTGTTGTCGCTCAGTCCGTTCGTCCGTCCGTCTGTCTGTCCGTCTGTCCGTCCGCATATAACAACGCAAAAACTACCCAACCGAATCGTTTGAAATTTAAAATACATAATTATAACATAATTTTGTCGAGTCATTTCAAATTTTATGAAAATCGGATGGATAGATCAATTACAGGGACAATCAAAAGTATTCCGTTACATTACGGTCAATGGGGAAAAAAGTTTCATTTGCATTTTAATCGTTTGAAATTTAAAACATATAATTATTGCGTAATTTTATCGAGTCATTTCAAATTTTATGAAAATCGGATGGGTAGATCAATTACAGGGACAATCAAAAGGATTCCGTTACATTACGGTCAATGGGGAAAAAAGTTTCAAATGCATTTTAATCGTTTGAAATTTAACACATATAATTATTATGTAATTTTGTCGAGTCATTTCAAATGTTATGAAAGTCGGATGCATAGATCCTTTACAGGGACAATCAAAAGTATTCCATTACATTACGGTCAATGGAAAAAAAGTTTCAAATGCATTTTAATGATGTTATACTCATTCGAACATAATAGAATTGGCATGAATCTATGAAGTATATACTAAAATATGCATTCTGTACAATCTGTGATGCAAAGATTTTTTATTATTAAATTACAGGGCCACACAAAAGTATTTTACTACATAATGCAATACGGGGAAACATTGTTTGGGACATGTTTTAATTATATTCAAGTATTTCACATTTTATGAATAAGATATACGTTGCTGAGGTGTAATAAAAATTACTTCCTGCATATTTACAGAAACACAAAGATTTCCACTATTATACTGTATCCGAAGTACGCTCTACTATATCACCGAGATCTGAATATTTTTAAAACTTCGTTATCGTACGAACGCACCTCATTTGCTACACTTCACGTGCAATTTCCAACTTGTTTTTATATTCTATTCGCACCACTATAATTAAAAAGTAAATTTTGTAGTAAATATCTATTTCACATGATGCTAATGTTTCAATAAAAACAATTCTGTTAAAAAAAAAAAAAAAGTGGTTCTAGTTGAATAAAAATTTTATATATGCTGGTCCTGATGTCACGTGGGAAGTAACTAGGACCGGTAGGTATTCATTTGAGAGTTTCTAATTGTTAATTAATTTCTACCTTCAATAAATAGTAGTACACATCAATTACAAATATTATATTTAAACTGACAAAAAGCCATTTTTTTATTTTCTTTTTTCGCTTTCATGTACAATAAAGGAATTAATTTATTGCCACCCTAGATAAAAAAAAAAAAATTTCCCATGAAATAAACAAGTTTTTAATTTTATGCAACGCCCAGATTAATCCATTAACGACCAGTGTCTTCATTCTGTTTTCATATATCCAGTTTTTTTGTCGCATATGCGTGCATCGAAATATTCCTAGTCCTTCCATTTCCTTTATTTTACTAGGAACTCGTAAAGTCTAGTTCTTAGAACAAAAAAGTTATTATTTTAACATTACATTGAATTATTTTGACACAATCAAACAGATTGGTACAGAAATTATACGTGCTGTAATTTTACCAACTCAAAAAGTGTCCAAACTGGAATTCGAACTCAAAAGTTCAAGATCAAACTGCCAATACTCTTCCATTCAAGTACTTCTAACCTCGTAGACAACAACAGGCAACTCAATAAATGAGCAAAAAGATGCTTAATACGCCACTTGGTATGATAGCAACCCTAAAGGAGGGCAAAACCAGCAAAAAAAAAAAGGGCTTTTAGCATACTTGCCAACTTCCGGCTTTTTGTAAATCAAGTAAACATACTTTGAACCGGAAAATTGTTTTGATTAAAAGTATCTTGTATTAAATGTTGTTCTAACTTGCAATCTACTGGATATCGTTCACTAAATAAATTTCTGGTTCAAAGTATGTTTCTTTGATTTATAAAAAGCCGGAGGTTGACATGTATGCTTTTAGGCAGTGCGTCTCTCTATTCTTTAGAAAAGTAACTCCTGCTGGCAATGAATTTTTCGTGACTGGAGGTCTTACTTCGTTAATATTAAAAAAGCTCTTGCACAGAAAAATATGAAAATTGATGGTATTACACAAAAATGTTTGATAAATACGTTGGTGCAGACAATTTTTAAATTGAATAATTATTTTAAGAGATATTTAATGTTAAAGTTGATCAAAATTGTTCCTGTTTTATAGGAGCAAAAACTATTTATGGGAATTTAATTACTTTTAGGTGGAAATGAGACTTTAATTATTTTTATATTTAGAAAGTCACGGTGTGCAGACTGCATTAATTTTTTTTAATTTGACTCATTTTTTGAGGATTTATTTCTATTTTAAATTAAACATTTTCAGCATTTCGAGGCATATTTTTTTACATATTTTAGAAAAGAAAATTATTTTAACTTGTTGCCAATTATTAAAATAACTCAAAGAATAAAAGTTCCTCCAATTTTTGACACGTGAGTATTATAAATAGAAAAAACTTTCGAATTAAACTTAAATCAATATTACTTAATTAAAGCAGAAAAATATGGAAAATTACGGCATAAAAACCATATTTACTCGCAAATTTTAAAATAGAAATTTTTTTAAAATAATAAATTCATCAATATACGTTAAAAATCGTAAATAGTGAAAAATTACTTCAGTTTTAAAAAATAAAATAAGACAGCGCAAATAACAATATTTCCTTTCTAATTATAAAAATATTTTTGCGTGAATCCTGGCATATAAAAAAGAAACTAGCGATTTGGAACTGGACCAATGAAAATCACGCAAATACCGCAAGGTTTGAGCTCTGTTCTGTCGCCAAATATCGCCAAGTTATCCCGCCAACTTGGCAATATATCGCCAAATTTAGCGACAAAAATTAATAGCCAAAGGTGACGCCAACTTGGCTATATGTCTAATAATTCGCCAAGTTTCCATAGACGTTCAATGAAAACCAATAGGTTTGCTTGCTTGCAGAAAATCAGCAAATTGAGACATTTTAATTCAACAAAAACTAATATTGGGTTGGAAAAAAAGTAAGTTCGCTTTTTTTCGTGTTTTTCAAAGTGAATTTATTTATATAAATAAAACAAAACTAATCAAAATTTATGTGCTATTTTATTCGATGACCTTTTTGCCATTTTTCTGGTAAAACAATAATTCCGTCACTGTAGAATTTCTGAGAGTTCTGGGTAAAAAACTGAATAAGATGATTTTCACAAGCCTTTTTTAAAACCAGCTTAACACCTTCAAGAGAGTACCGCATAGGGCGGAACAAATGGTAATCCGTCGGATCCAGGTCCGGACTATATGATGGGTTCATCAAAACTTCCCAACAAAGCTCTTTCAGTTTTTGCGGAGTGACTAAAGATGCGTGTGGTTTAGCGTTGTCGTGATGGAAGACAGCGCCTTTCCTTTCGATCAATTTCGACCGGGTTTTTTAATTGCCTGCTTTAATCGCATTAGTTGTTTACAGAAGATAGTTGAATTGATGGTTTAGCCAGGTTTGAGCAGCTCATGATGGAAAATTCCTTTCCAATCCCACCAAACACTCAGAATCACTTTCGTAGGCATCAATCCGGGCTTTGCCACCATTTGTGAAGCTTCGATCACGAGCTTTTTAGCACATTGTTGTTATACGTGATTCCCTTTTCATCACCCGTAATGATTTGTTTCAAAAATGGATCGATTTCATACCGTTTCAGTAGCAATTCACAAAGGAAAACTCTATCCATTAAATTTTTCACTGTAAGTTTATGGGGAACCTAAGTATCGAGTTTCTTTTGGTATCCAATTTTATGTAAATGGTTCAAAAGTGGTTTATGGTTAATGTTTAGTTCCGTAGCAATGTCGTGGGAAGAAATATGTCAGTCTACCTGGATTGTTTTTAAAACTTCATCGAATTTTTCAAGGATTGACTGGCCAGGGAAAGGTTCATCTTTAACATCGAAATTTTCGGAAGGAAAAAGAGGAAACCGATTCTGACTTTGGCGTTTACTTAAGCACTGATCACCATAAATGCCACACAAGTTTCGATGAGCCTGCGCCAATTTTTCCCTTTTTGGAAGTAAAAAACTAAAATGTGACGAAAATGATCTTCTGAAATCTCTATTTTTAAAACGCAATAACTTTTGACTGGTTAAACAGATGACGCTACCTTTATATCTAGAATTTTTTAGAAACTGTTACCTTTCAAACGCTGTATAGTATGACTTAATTGAGTAAGTATTACTCGAGATATGGGACTTTAAAGCTATCTATTGGGAAAAAACGAATTTACTTTTTCCCCAACCCAATATTAGCTCATGAAAGAGCTTAACCACTCAACTGATTTGCTCGCATGTCGTACAGGCAAGAAGAGTTTGCTTGATTCATCACTTAAAGCTTTTTGACACCACTAAATTTCTTAAATACAATTTCATACTATTTAATGACAGAAATATTTAGAATAGATATTACGAATATTTTAGCTTAAAATAAGTGGTGTATATTAAATAATTTCAATTTATTGTACTTAAAAAAAGAATCAGTTAAGTGGTTAATAGGATTATTTACATTATTTTTGAATACAATTACAAACTATTTACAAAATGCAATATATTTATGTAATAACATATTTATGTGAAATATATTTATGTGAACTTTTCAGACAAATATATCCATAAGCTAAAACATATAGAATGTTGCAGGAAGTAACTAGAACTGATGGACAAGAATGTTTTTTAAATTTATCTATACCTATACTATAAAGAAGTAAAGTTTGTTTATTTGTAGGAGGTAATCTCCGGAACTACCGAACAGATTTAAAAAGTATTGGCACCAAAATGAGAGTGTTCGCTCGAATCAAGCATAGGCAGTATCTTATGTCAATACCACTAAACCAAAGGGGGGTGCAAGAACAAAAAACGTTCTAAAAATGCGATTTTTGTGTTAGTTAATGGCCTAGAAACATGACATTTGGCATGCTAATTACTTATAAGATATAAATGGCTCTAAGAACATTTCTTAAAATTACGAAATTTAAAAGTGGTGAAAGTCCAAGAAAAGCGTTCTAAAAACGTTCTAAATTTTGATTTTTAAGCAATCTCGGAAACTAACAAACCGATTTAAAAAATAATGCTATCAAAATGATGGTCACATACCTTCTTCTAACTTAGGCTATATCTTATGTCGGTGTCACTACCTCAAAGGGAGTACAGGAGTAAAAAGCGTTCTAAAAAGGCGACGGAAGGGCGAGCTAACGAACCGATTTAAAAAGTAATGATGTCAAAATGATGTTGTCAGCCCTTGCTCTTATAAAGGTTTTATTTTATGTTCATGTTACTACCACCTGAAGGTTTCGGAATCCCTCTAGACATTGAAATAAAAAATGATGTAAAAAAGCATTGGTCAGATATGTAAATTCTGTATAAGTATTTACATATCTGACTAATTAATTATAAGTAATTTATGTCAACAAACCTCGAATTCTAACAACAATTGTAATTTATCTATCGAAGAATACAATTCAAATTGAATGTGAATTGAAAACATTATCATTTACCGATATCATTTACTGATCAACATATCATCGATTCTGATATATAACAAATGTTTTATTATTTTGAAATTAAGAACACAAATTTCCAAAATACATTACATATTTTATGTCGCTTTATCCTGTCTAATAAAAAAAACGAATATAAATATATTTATGTGAAATATAAATGTATTTAAGTTTTCACAATCCAGAACTATATGATATGCAGGATAAATACCGAGAGACAAAGACTGTGTTTACTGTTTGCTTAATTCATTTTATATTAACTTATTTTCAGTGTTTTAACTAATCTATATATTTAAAAGACCTGGCTGTTTTTTTAGTCATCAGCCCTGAATTTTCTACTCAACCGATTTTGATAATTATTTTTTTTTTTTTAATGAAAGCTATTTATTTGTAGTTGTGCCCATTTTAGCTATTTTTTAATTTATTTCCATTTTTTATATTTTATTTTTAATTTTAAATGCTTTTTACGATATTTCTTAAAAATGGTGGCAACTTAGTTTAGCTTTTCTCTCGATAATAAAAATTTATTTTCCATTATCACTTTCCACCAGTCAGAAGCTTTATTTCATCAGTGAACATATCCTCGCATTTAAAAGAAAAAAGTTAATTGTTTTCGTAAAATTTAACCACAATAAAATGATTGCTATAATTATGTACTAATTGAGGTAAAAAATATATTTACTGAGAAATAATATTAGTAATGTAAATAAAATAACAGAAAATAATTTATGATAAAAATGAATGTCTAAAGCAAAATAAGAAAAATTTCAAATGAGGAAAATGATGTCATTTAGGAACCATATAAATGGTAATTACAATATTATTACGGATGCCTTTTTCATATTACTAATAACAGTAACTTTTATAAAACATTTGAAGAGAAAATGACGTCATTATTTAAAACATCGCATTTTTACTCATAACGATATTACATTTCAATATTTCGTTTCATTATGGACACTGAGATTGAGATTTCAGTTTCAGATGACTTCAGTTAGTAAAAATAATGTCAAAGTAAAAATAAAATCTTTTTTTTTTTTTTTTTTTTTTTTTTTTTTCCAATAAAACTATTTTTCTGTGTGTGCATATAAAAAATAATTTCTGGATTTCGCCGGCACTCAGATTACAATTTTAACTGAAGATGTGCGAATATTTGCTTGCAAAATTTTAACTGGCAAACTTGACATTAAGTTTGGAAATATATTTATTATATATTGATTCAATAATGTAATTACTTTTGCTTTTTTCTAAACCAAATCGATCGGGTCTTTTAAACATTTCATTAGTCGAATTCGACGGGATATTACTCGTTTTTTAATAAAAGAAAGAGAAAAACAGACTTAGTATCTTCTTACAGCGACTAATTTTGCCTTAAAAGCCTTCAATCAAAAAAAATATGAATGGAAATCGATTTATAGTGAGATTACTCCTTGTTTTTTTAAAATTATAATTCAAATTTTTTAAAGCTGATGAAATTAGCGTGATTTCAGAATCTTGGATCTCTGTACGGGGGTTGACGAGTATAACTCATATGGGGCAGAGCCCCCTAATAGTCATAAAAACAGAGGGTATACGCTTTCAGCAGAAGTTATACGCTCAAAAAAAGAGTATACCCTATATTGCATGTACTATAGCTCAATTAATCTCAATTTGGTAAAACTTCTCTCGCATTAAGCAATAGATAACATGGAGAATGAGAAATATTCGAAGAGCCACATTGATATTTGGATAAGACTCGATTATGGTATGTGCTACCCTCAAATCGCCGTTTTTGCAAAAAATTTCGTTTTTGTTTATATTATTTGAAATTAAAGTTCAAGCATTTGGGATACCAAAAATGTCTTACTTTTGGTTCAACGATAATTAGAACCAAAATGATAGTTCAAAATATAAACCTTTATATATTAAGCTTTTGTGCTATATTAAAAACTTAATTCGAATTTCCTTTAAAACTTCTTATTTCATTATGTACGTTTACAAAAACACCCATTTTCTTAAAAGTTTTTAAGATATTGAAATAAAATTCGGTCACAATTTAACGCTCATCTACTACTGGTATGCTATAAAGCAAAATACAACTTTTAAACATGTAATATAAATTTAAGAGTTGTTTTTATAGAAAAATACTCATTATTTTTAAAGAAAAAATCATGTTTTTTATTCAAAATATGATATATAATAGTAAATTTAAGAGGTACTGCAAATGTTTTGCTTCATTACACAGGAATTGTTTTGCTAATATATTGTTGGGGAAAATATATTGAATATATTTTTCTGGGCAATTTTTCGCTCAGTTGAAAATATTCAATTCGTATGATAAATTTACCAATAAGTTTGATTGTGTTGAAAATAATAGTATATCTACGTATCCATCGTTATATGGAGTTTCATTACCTGCCGTTTATTCTGCCGAGCTGTCTAAATGGCAGACTAGATAATGACCAATAAGGTAATCTGAGCGACAAATCCTATCCGGATTCCAACTAGTGCTCGCGATGGGATACGTATAGCAGCTATACGTTTAAACGATATACGTATATCCGTATAATACGCTTTTCTGCTATACGGATACTTTAGAATATACGTTTAAACGTATCCGGATACGTATAACGCGTATCAACTAAACGTATATTTAAGAATACGTATATTTAATGTATACGTATATTCCACGTATCGTATCTAATTTAAATAGCAGACTTCATCAGTCGTATGTCACTGAGTTGAGAATAATTTGGAAATCGGTGGTGTTACGACAGGAATCCGCATAGTACGACTTATTATAAGAGATCAAGTAATAAAAAGCGTATACTTTATAAAAACTTTTGCAAAAAGTTCACAAAAAATCAGACTCCTGATTGGCCAATCTCGTTTCACTAACAGTGAACTATCTATCTGGATTCCGACCAAGAGTGTAGAAATCGTAAAAAAGACAGCATAGTAGCACCACCTGTTGAACGATTTTCACACAAAACTAATCAGCACAATTTCTATCAGGCACTACCTGAAAATATAGGGGAGACTGGGGCACATGTGAACATAGCTTTTTTCTCATAACTGGGTTAATTTCTATAAGCAAAACTACTCAATATAGTAAACAGTACTTTTTTACGCATGGTAATTTTTTTAATTAATTTTTATAGCTCTTCTTACATTTCTTAAAAGTTTTATGAATTCAAAAAGAAGTTCATATGTGCTCCAACGAAGGGGCAGCTGTAAACACAAGAGCAACATGTGTACACAAGGAAAAATAATTATTTGACACCTTTTTATTATCTTTTCCATATGTTACCATAATCATTAGTTGTACTATCTGTTAAATTCACCATAAAGAAAAATATATGTATATTTATTTAGTTTCTGAGTGATATGTTTAAGCAAAATATTATAAAATAAAAATAAATAGATTGTGTTTTTGTTTTGTTTTTTTTTGGGGGGGGGGGGAAATTAGATAATTGATAAAATATTGTTGCAATAAAATAAAAGCTTAAAGAAGTAAACTTGAGAAAATAATAGAATTTAAATTTTGCTTAGGGCTTTTTGTTTGAGAGAGATTTTAGGGAGGGAGCATTTGGATAATATTTGTCGGAAATCTACCGAAAGGCGAAAGATTTTCATTCCTATATTTGCCTTATTTGCCTATAAATTAAGGATAAAAAATTGCTTTCTGTTTATAAGCTTCCTCCAAATTTAATTTATTTTGCTTTTAAAAGAAAGGGGGGTGGAAGTCAATAATTAAGATTTCACAGTAGTTTAAAAATTTTATTTTCTTAAAATATAATTTTATTTTCAAAGCACCAAATAACATAGCTGTTTAAGAAATAAAAGTAAACTAATACTACAAGTTTGCAACAAATGAAATAAGAAAATTTTTCAAAGTTGTTAAACGTAATATTTTTTGCATTAACGATGCATAAAAAATAGTATTGAAAACCGTTAAATAAAATAATATATAACATTTATTGCATTTTAGAAAACATTAAATTTATTTAAATTACAATTGAACATAATCGAGCTTGTTGCTTTTTATGTATTTGCTGACAGATATGTTTGTAAAAGTTTCTATACAAAATCAAGTTTATAAGACAGAAATGTCTTCTATTTCAATAAAATTATAGATAATGGAGCTGGCATTATTTTCATGAAGTTAACTAAAAGGAACAGAATAACTGAATGATTATTGCAGAATTTAATGCCGTGTTCAGATCTGCTCCAACTACACTCTTCATAAGTGCCCCACACTCCCACAAGAGTTAAAATGACAAATCTTTAACATTTTTCAATTTTAGCAAAAAAAAAATTTCGTAAATATTTATTAGTAGCCACAATATATGTTAAAACGTTAATTTAAAAAAAAATGAATAAATAAATAAAATTATTCTCCAACTAGCAAGTTGGAGATTTTACTTTTGAGTTCAGTTAAGCAGTATTTTGGCTCCTGGGGACAAACAAAATGTCGAAGAGTTTCAACAATTTTTTTCCAAATGTTTATAGGTGCTACTATCTTTGGTAATTTTTTGAAATAATAAAACATACAATAACTTGTGAAAAATAGCAATGTTCTCATATGCCCCATTTTCAAGCGTGCCCCAGTCTCCCCCATATATGTTTTTTATTTCTGTGTATTAGGTTTTGAGATAGAGCGCCCACAAATCTCATGTCACACACAGACAGACAAAGTCACAAACTCACAGGCAGATATTTTATAAAAACATGTTTTTCGGACTCTCTTACCCTTAAAACGTGTAAGCCCGTCGAAAGTTTTCCCTTATTAATTAAATACTTTCTTCTTGTAAAGATACAAGAAAATATAAAAAAGTAAGTACTGCGCCACAGATCTTCCAAAGAATAGTTTGATTCTACCACAACTAATGTAAGACATTTCATAATAAATAACTTAGTTTTTTGGGGAAAAAACCAAAATCTAAACTGAGGAACGTATTCAGATTTTTTTAAGTGCCTGCAAAACAAGTAGTAGTTAAGTAAACACATCGTAGTTCTTTGAACAAAGAAACGCGATGGGGATACTCTACCGGATATTTCTCAATGTCGTTAATCCGCAGAAAAATATTAAAAAATCAAATTTCATACCTTGAACGAAAAACGTTTAAACGTTTATACGTTTAACCGCTTGCATAAGATCCGTATATACGATATACCGTATATGCTCTTTTGTGCTATACGTATAAACGCCGATGCCGTATTATACGTATAGTTAATCCGTATTTCGTATAATACGTATTATACTTATATTCGTATAAACGTATAATCGAGAGCACTAATTCCAACAAAGTTGAAAAGTGCTTATGCATTCGGTTTCTCTGGCCGTCTGGCGGCGCTCTAACTCTCGTAAATATACTCGGATTGTTATGAAATTTTTGGACGTTAATGACATTTATCCGAGCACGAACCCTACGGAAAATGAAGTTTCTGCCATGATTACTTTTCTTACATGGACAGTCAAAAGTTTTCCATTACATTACGGCGTATGTGAGGAAAAATCTTTTCAAATTAATTTTAAAGGTGTTACACGCTGTCAAACATCTTCAAATTTATATATTTTGTAAAGTATGCAGCGAAAAGAATAGTTATTCATTTACAGGGCCACACGAAATAATTCCAATACATAATAATAAAGGGAGGGGAATTGTTTGCGACATATTTTAATTGTGGTAAACGATTTCATATATAATTAAGTTAATATACGTTGCTGAGGAATAATATGAGTTATTTCATGTATAATATGTGGTGCTTAGCATTTACAAGGATACACAAAAGATTTCAAATAGTATAATCTATCCGTAGTCCTGAATATTATGGAAGCTGTTAGATGGATGGAATGCATTTTTTAATTATGATATATGCTTTTAAGTTTCATTAGATGTATGCATATTATATGATTTATATAAATGTTAATTGTTACACAATTTAGATATGCAGGGTTACACAAAATGATTTCAGAAAGGTTACTGAATATGAGCGTAATTTACTTAAAGTTGGTTTTTAATTATGTTACGCCTTTTTAAGTTGAACTGCATTTAGTTTACTGAGAAATGTTTGTAGAATATAGATAAAATGATATACAGGGTCACACAAAGAACTGGATAAATGGTCGCCTTTGGATGATAATTTCTGGAAATTTGATTTAAGTACTTTAAAGATATATTTTTTTTAACTAAACTGTAGCAAAATACTTTCGTGCATTAATGGTACTATGTATTTTACAGGGATAAACAAAATTATTCAAGTATGTTTCCATCTATAAGTATAAATTTATGAACGGAAAATTTCAAACACTCAGGCGTTTTCTTGCTAAACTAAATTTCACCATTATATAGTCTATATATTAACCGACTGAACAAATATAGGGCTTTTCAAACGTATTGGAATATATCTTTGGATATGAACAATAATACGTTATTTCCTTCGATAACGAAGTTTTGTTAAATATTTCAAAAAGTATTGGAAAGTGCTTCATAATTTATGCTTAAAGCATGATTTTTCTTACTTGTTTCCATGCCGTGTTCTTTAACATAACAAAATAAATAGTTTTCGTAATTCGAACAGTACAAAATTTTAATAGATTATAAATATAACTGTAATTGGGACCTCTTATAAAATTTAATGAAAAAAATGTACATATAAAAAAATGTACATTATCCGAAGCTGAGTGAAATCGCGCCGAAACACACCGCATTTTTAGCTTTTTTGCCACCAAAAGCTTCTCAGATTTTATTTTAAAAAAATACTTCTGATTGTCTGAGCGCTTCGGAAATTTTCTACCAGGTGTAAATCCAGTCTTCCAAATTGTTGTAAAAAATGTGTCAAAATAGGAACGTTTGATTACTTGTAGCATAAAAAAATTACCACTTCATTAAGACGCAAAGTGAGGTGGTGTCGCGATTTTTTTGAAAAGGTTAAAATTCGTACTTCTGAAAAAAAAAAAAAAAAAAAAAAAAAGAAAAGAAAAGAAAAGAAAAGAAACAGAAAAAGAAAAAAAAAAGGGGGGGGGGGCACGATTTGCACTGACAAATAGATAAAGCTCTGAGCTTTAAGAGTATGTTTTTGTCTATCGGAACTTCTAAAATTTCGGCACTAGGGAGGATCATTATTGGCATAAGGGGGCGGGCAGGATATTTACCTTGAAACGTACCCTTTAAAAAAACTAAAAAAAAGAGTTAACAACGATATATTTCCAAACTGTTTTGGCCTATGAGACGTAAAAGTACAAACCTTAAGAATATATGTTCCGTTTTTCTGTATCCTGAACAGTTTGAGCTATAGAGGTTAAAAAAAAAAAAGAAAGAGAAAAAAAATACCGACATTGACATTGACCTTGAAGTCCACATCGAATGGAAAATGCTTTGGTACCTATAGCTACAATGGCTGTTGCTTCGAACGATTCTATACTTTATATACAGAAATAATTATACAAACCAGACATAACAATTTTCGTCAATATACAAGGAGGATATAGCACAAGGAAATTTACAAGACCCGTGAATTACTGCCGCGAGCTCCACAAAGAGTGTGCAACGGAGTTAGCAGGAATATAAAACCGGCATTTGATAAACACATATTCGCAAAAACACAAGTATGGTGTCTATGTTGAAATATAACTTAACCTAACCTAAATTAGGTATTTTGAAAATATCATTCAGTTCGGTCATTCATTCGAAACTTCGTGGTTTTGAGCAGGGACAGATTCTAAATAAAACAAAATGTAATCCAAAATCACGCAATAAAAAGGCGAAAACATTCAAAATTTAAAAATATAATTTCTTGTAAACAGAATTTTGGGCTTCTCCTTCCAAGTGGGCCTCGTGCGGGTGCACCTGTTGCACCACTGCCTCGTATACAAGGATCCATGAAAGAATTCACGTATATCCTCATTATTATCAGGAAGTACTGGAGGGGAACTTTCAACTCTGGTATTATTTCCCAACTGACTAAATTTTTTGCATGCATGTAGTTATTGATACTAATCTGTATTGCATACAAGGCTTCTCAAAGAAATGGAATAATTTTACGACTGTATTTGAAAATTGCTGAAATTGCTTTTTCATATGGTTCAATTAGACATTCTACGTATTTTAAGCTTTTAGACTGTGAAATTTTAGTACATTATTCTGAATGTATTAGAAAGTATTTCATAATCGATATTTGACGTATGATTTTTTTCTTTCTTGTTTTAATTTAAAATTGCACGATTATTCTTAGTAATTTCATTTATTCTTTATTATTTTTCTGGTGAAATGTAAATACATTTCTTCCATGGCTTTATAATCCAAAACTTTGTTAATTTTGCTTCATATAAAATCATAAAATATTTAAAATTCTGATTTATTTATGATAAATCATGAGTCGTAAATATATAAACAAAGATAGTTACTATGACACATAATGGAAGTCACCATGAAGGTCGTCAAATAACAAGGCCGTTTTAATTGGAGTACTCTACGCTTTATAAATTATAACGTTACGTGGTTTTGGAGGTCAAAAAGAAAATATTTCGAAATAACCAAGGAATCCCTTTCAAATTTCTGTCCTTTATAACCAATGAAATGGGACAGAAATTAGTGTAATTAAAAGCATTTTCGTTCATTGGTAATTTTCTAGAAATATACTTTAAATTTGTGTCTTTAACACAAATAATTATTTCCTTAAAATAAAATTTCGTCATAGGCAGTCTTTTTTTCATACTTTTTACTGTATTTTAATTTAGTTATATTTTAATAAGTGTAGAAATCTACTATACTTTCAAAAGAATAAAGTTCCATGTTTAGTTGTAGAATAATGACGGTTTAAAAATGTATGCCTTTTTTGCAAAAAACTTTTTGCTTTTATTTTAAATATCATAAAAATGAGGCATAAACGTACAAATGAGTAATTTAGTTTTGTTTTTTCCTTTTTTTTAGTTAAAAAAGTATTATACATTTAACATATACATACATATACATTTAACATTTAACATGCATTTAACAAAATTGCTGTTTTCTTAAAACTAGTATTTACATAGAAAATTATTAAAAATAAATGCGTTTTAGGGATTCCATAATAAATATAATAACGTTATACAGGAATTAGATTATTTTTATGACAATAACATGAGTATTTTAAAAATTATACATGTAAAATGACAAAAAACGCTAAAATTCCTAAAAGAAGAAAAAGAAAAGTATAACTCATAAATTTTTTAATAAATCTTCATAAGAATAGTTTACTTTTTAATATAAATATACCGCATAATTTAAATACTTTGTAGCAAATCAACTGGTCTTTATTTCGTTTACACGATTTTTAACATAATTTTAGAAAAAAAAAAAAACTGCTTTCAAAAAATAAAAATGATTCTCATCTTAGATTTTTTAGCCTGTAAGGAAATGTTTAAAACACAAATCTTTAAAAATCTGTAAGATAATAAAGTTTAACCTCTTAAAAAAAAAAAAAAAAAAAAAAAAAAAAGTAAGTTTTCGCGTTGAAATTATAATCTAAATTGACGTTTTAATTGCATAGATACCTTAAATCAGGCACACACATGAATTAAGTTAAAAAATATATAAATGTAAGTAAAATAATTAGTAATTTTTATTTTCAAGTTTCTGAATGAAAAAAGTTACTAAAGTACAATCAGAGAACCATTTTAAACTTTGCAGTGTCGCACACTGAGAATTGTTGGAACTAAAATACACGAATTACATTGTATCACCTGCTTGAAATGCGCAATTGCAATTTCTGCAGCTGTATACGTGCAGGAACTGCCAATAAGGTTAGTATAATAATAAAATAAGGAATTATTAGAATCAATATTGTCATACATACAATAGTGATATGCAATATTAAATTGAATAAATGGTTTCAGAAAGGAAAATTAAAATCACAATGCTCTGCCTTTGAATATATGTATATACCCTACCTGTTAATTGTCATTCGACGATTGTAATTTCCCGTTTGTGATACAAGGTATATGCTGAGCTTTCTGCTTGTAATTGTTGCCTTTATCAAAAGGAACAATAACAGTCATGACTGAGTAAGAACTTTGCTAATAAAGCAACAAATGAGAAAAGGTCTGCATTTACAGATTTAACTATTGCTTAACCCTTTAATTCCCATGATAGAACACGTTCTAGAAATTATATCGCTCAGAAAATCTGATTTAACACCAGAAAAATTCAATGGCTAATTTCGTTTTATTTGAATACGGAATGCTCTGCTATTAATTAAAGCAAATATTGTTGTTTTAATTTTCTGGTGGGAATTAAGATATACGAATTAAAATATCTCAGAATATCTCGGGCGGTTTGAGATCCAGAGGGTTAAAGCATAAAATGAAAAAAGGAAATCTTTTTTAATGAAATGAAAAAAAAAATACGTATGAAAGAAAAAAAAAATATATCTACTATGCAAAAAAACGATATAAACGGTAAAAAAGAGAACAAGTCGGAAATTCCTCATCAAACATAGCATATGAAGGACGTTTATACTATACAGTGGTTTTTAAAATATTCCGATTTTGGTGTCATAGGACACAGTATAATAAACGAAATCTTTTGTGTGTCCCTGTAAACACTATCTGCTTTCTATTATACAGGAAGTAACTTGCAATAAACTTCAGCAACGTATATCAATTTCATAAAATGTGACATAAAGGTACAAATAAATAATTTAATTTTGCTTTTCATTTTTTTTTTTTTTTTTTTTTTTTTTTTTTTTAAGAAAAGTGGTATACAATTAATCTAAAATTGCTGTTTTCTTAAAACTGGCATTTCTATTGAAAACTGTTAAAAATAAATGCATTTTATGGATTCTATAATAAATATGTTAATGTTATACAGGAACTAGACTATTTTTATGGCAATAATTTGAGTATTTTAAAAGTTATAGTGTAAAGAGACAAACGACGCTGAAAATTCCTGAAAAAAAAGTTAATTAAAACTGTATGACTCATAAACATTTCATTAAAACACGATAAGAATCACCATAAGTTTACTTTTAAAAAAATGTATATAACGCATAATTTAAAAATCTTGTAGCAATTCAAATGTTATTCATTTCGTTATGATGATTTTTAACATAATTTTACAAAGAAAAAAAGAAAAATTTTGCTCAACTTAGAAATTTTTTTTAGCATGTACAAAAAAAAAAAAAAAAAAAAAAAAAAAAATGTTTTAAATTTTGTAAGATAATAAAATTTAATTTCGTTAAAAAACAGTAATTTTTTTAATTGAAATTATAAACAAAATCGATGTTTTAAAGGCACAGATACTTTAAATCAACCACATATATCAATTAAATTCAAAATATTTAAATTTATATAAAATAATTATTTTATATTCAAGTTTCTAAATGAAAGAAAGGTTAAAATACATGCATATAACCAGGGCCGTAACTATAAACTTAGCTAAGTGCTGGGCATTTTATAGGAAGTTAGACTAGAAACTAAAATCAATAGTTTTTTTAACCACCAATATGGGGCCCCTCAAGCTTGGTATGAAATTATATAAAAATGGGCCGTAACTACCACCAGGCCCCCGGCTGCCCCGGTGGTAGTTACGGCCCTGCATATAACCATTTTAAACTTTACATTGTCGCAGACTGAGATTGTCGGTTCTAAAATACATAAATTACATTTATCGCCTGCTTCTAATGCTAAATTGCTATTTCTGTTGCTATACAGTTCGCAAACTGCCAATAAGGTCAGCATAATAATAAAATTAGGAATTATTAAAAGCAATATTATCATACATACGATAGTGATATCCAATATTAAATTTAATTAATGGTTTCAGAAATAAAACAGCCTTTGCCTGCCAATAAGGTCAGCATAATAATAAAATTAGGAATTATTAAAAGCAATATTATCATACATACAATAGTGATATCCAATATTAAATTTAATTAATGGTTTCAGAAAGGAAACAGCCTTTGCATATATGTATATTCCTTACCTGTAAATTGTCATTCGACGATTGCAATTTCTCGTTTGTGATGCAAGGCATATGCTGATTTTTCTGCTGTAATTGTTACCTCTATGAAATGAACAATAACGGTCATGACAGAATCAAGTGCTTTTGCCAGTAATGCAGTAAATACACTCACTTCCAAAAGTTAAGCACGAAGATGTAAAGTGCAAAAAAATCAACAAATACTACTTTGATTGACACAAAATTCGGCAGGTAAGTAGCATATATATTTGTGCATAAAACAAAATCAATAATTATATTCAGAAATGAAAACAATATTAAATTTTTATAAGTTATCAGATAATGACATACTGGAGACTTAAACAGAATCATGTGTAAAGCGAAAATAAACAGCATAAAATGAAAAAAAAAAAAAAAACATTAATAGGATATGTGACCCTCCCTCATCTGTATTCAAAGTTTACACCTTGTGACCATGCTTTCAATTAGGTGGTCAACCACCGTAGAATTAAGCAATTGCCATTCTTCTTGTAGAATAATTTCCAGCTCAATAAGAGTGGCTGGAGGTGGGAAACGTAAACATACAGCACGGCCGAGAGCATCCCAAAGATTTTCAATGGGATTAAGGTTGGGCGAATATGCTGGCCACGCAATACGCGCAATCCCTTCACTCTCCAGGTAGTCATCGACGATGACTTTTGGAAGTGAGTGTATGAAAGGCTCTGCATTTACAGATTTAACTACTTGCTTAAAGTATATATATAAAAAAAGAAAAAAAATGCTCAAATACCTTTGTTTAGTGAGCTACTGGCGGGATCATCCTGTACGTTATTTTAAGATACGTACAACTTAAAAAAGTAAATTTTATTAGTTCAATAATTGCAGTATATACGTTGGGCTTCACTAATTGATTTGATAGCTTGCTTTGCGGGCTGTTGTGCCCTCCCTGTTTATATAAATAGCCTATGGAGCTGTTTTACACTTAGGAAATCCATGAAAAAATATTTTATCTGTTTGTTTCCAATTTTTTTTTCTTTTCAAAAAATAAAAATATGGTATGTTGGAATATAAAAATCTTTTAATATGCCCGTTATTAACTACAATATTTTCCTTAAGGTGCCTGCCTACCTTTAAAATGCAATTTTTAATTAAAAATCCGATTTTCTATATTTGGTTTACTATTAAAGGCCTGAGATTTTAGCTTTCTAAATCGGTTTGAATTTTGTTTCTATCTTGCTCAGAACTTGAATTACAGGCATTTTAATACTAGTCATTTAGTACTTAAAACCTGGTTTTTAGCTCACAGTCTATCAAAGCCTGAGAGCTTAAGTGCCCGTCCGTTCTGTATGTGCCTATGTGCGTAACGCGATAACTCATTATAAAAATATCTGATTCACTTGAAATTTTGGATATATGTATATTCTGATAAGGCGCTTCCCTGATTAGTTTTTGAAATTCATTCGATATGTATATGAGGGGGAACGGGGGCTAATGCCCCTCCTCTTAATTGATGTAAATGGGTTTTTCATGCAGATTTATCAGTTTGTTCAAAATTTAAATTTAGGATCATTCTGATGAGGTGCCTCTGTGACTAGTATTGGGTGTTCATTAGAAAAGTATAAAGAGGAGGACGGAGGCTAATAATCCTCCACCCTTTATTTTGATAAATGGTTTTTTATGCAGATTTATCAGATTTCAAAGGCGAATTTCTGAATAGTTTTGGAAGTTTAATGGTTAAGTATAAAAGAGGTGATAACTTCTCTTAAATTATATAAGTGGCCTTTTATTAAGAATTATCCGATTTGCTCTGAATTTTAGATATTGTTTTTTTTATATGATAAAGCATATCCCTGATTAGTTTAAGGGGTTCAATGATTAAGTATAAAACAGTTAAATAGATGGAGCTGTCCCCCTCCCCCCTTAATATTTTTTTTGGAACGGAATTAACCCTTGAATATATAACTCTGTAATATACAATTAGTATGCGTAGCCTGTGAGCTCAATGCCATCAGTTTAACAGGACAATATTCTTTTTATTAATTATATTTTCTGCTTTTTCTCAAAATCAGATTTTCAACATTTTGGCTTAGCGCAAAACACCATAACTCGAAAAATTATCATCGTTATTTTATGAAACTTGAAAAAATACTCTAAAGGAGTTTATTTAAGTAATTTACCATTACTGAGAATATAGTTAATTATAAATAATAAAAAATAATAAAAAAAAGAAAGAAAACTTTCGAAGATAGATAGGTATTTTAAACTGTGTTTCGAAAGTAATGATAGCTGAAAATTTTCTGAAATACCACTCGTATCAATCTTAGCTACGTGTTGCCACTAATTAGGAATTCAAGTAAATATTTTGCTTATACGTTTAAGCTCTCATATCTGACCCATTTGTGTTTATCGCGAAGCATTTCACGAGCAAACGGTAACGTGGATCCTTCGTCTCGAAGGTTGGTCACAACTCTCGCCTGAGGTCAACCGGTTAAGTTAATAGATCTGCAAAACTGAAAGTTTCCTTTTTGCTTTCGTTGGAATTCTTTAACAATAAAGTTGAAAGTGATAGTGTTTAAAAGATGTATTCTTCAAAAAAAAAAAAAAAAAAAGTGTTGCTAAACGATCCAGCAGACGAGTCTGCGTAGTTTCGGGCGATTAGAGAAAATGGTTGGGTCAAGGAAAGTAGTTTATCTTAGTTCGGAATTTGAAATACAACATAGCTTTCTCAGAGATATGTGGACATTTTAATAAAAAAAAAATTGCCCAGTTAAACTGATGGCATTCTGCTCATAGGCTATTCACACTATGTATATTACTATTTATATTTTATTTATGTCTGTTATTCATTAAATAGAACTCACTCTTTTTTCGCAAAACGGTAAATAAATTAAGGGGCAACTCCCGTTTCCCCCTTTATATTTAAGGAATGAACTTCCAGATCTAGATCTAATCAGGGAAGCGCCTTATCAGAATAAACCGGTGTATCATACTTGAAGTAAATCGGAAATTCTGCATATAAAACCAATTTATATAAAATAGAAGGGGAATTAGCCTCTGTTCTCCCCTTTATGCTTAATCAATGAACCTCAAAACTAATAAGGGAAGCGCCTTATCAGAATGAATCTATTTGCAAAATTTAAAGTTAATCAGATATTTCTATTAAGAGTTGTCGCGTTACGTACCTACATACGTACATATACGTTTTGGGTCCGATTTTTTTTTTTTCATTTTGAGAACCAAATTACTTTTACTTTAATAACATTAATTTTAGCTATCCAAATAGACTTACTAAAGTTTAAAGATTGTCGTATTGTCCGCAATCTAACGAATGTACTTATTTTATGTAATATTGAATTCATATTTATATGGCACTATGCTAAGGAAGAATTTTTGAAGACGATTGAAAAATAATGCATTACAACAGGATTTGTGATTCTTTTAGAAATTTCTAATGTTTTTTGCGTTTAATCACACGATTCGTTCAGAAATGTAAATTATATTTTAAATTTAAAGAGTGAGATATATGCAGAAAATAAAGGAATCAAGAACGGTGCAAGGAGAATTAAGTAAACTTTTATTATTATTATCATTAAATGTCGAGCCATAAATGATGTCATAGTAAGAAAGGCATAGCCATATATTACCATTTTCTACATGTAGAATGCAACTAAGTAATTGTTAATACAAAATAATATTCAACGAAAAGACATGTACTATTAATAGTACACCAAACCCGAAAGGGATATACAAATTTGCGGGTACATTAGCTCTCAGGATGTGATAGTCTGTGAACTAACAGAGCATGAAAAGTAAAAATTGGAGAATTTCCACGAGTAGGATAGCAATAGAAAAGTATCAGATGGTTGAAATATCAACATTAATCAATTTTTAGAACAGGACTATCCAACACGACGAACTTGAAATGCTTTCGTCTGCTTGCTTGAAAACATGTATATAACCCCACTTAAAAAAATACTTTGTCTTAACATTATTAAAGTAACACATATTTGTTGACTTTTGGTCCCTATAGAGTCCGGTTTTTAGCGTATTTACAATGATGTCGCTATGCATGCATGTATGAGTGTTTTTATTGCTTACGCTCATCTCACTGCAATACAAAAGTCACAGTTTATTAAAACGTGATTTAATTTAGTAAAACATTTTTTTTTTTTTTTAATTACGAAAAAAAAAAAATCAAGCAAATTTTAACAAACTTATTAGATAACTGATCAGATAACTTTATTAGGTAATTGGTCAGATAACTTTATCAGATAACTGATAAATATTTAGAGAGATTTAATTATTGTATATTGTTGAGGAACAATGGCGAAATATATAAAACAATTTAAAACTCCCACTAACATGACTATATAAATTCAATATCAATTTTTATTTATTTAAATTAAGCGATCTTCATTTCAACACGGGTGAAATTCAGTGAAAATTATATCTTAATTTTAAGAATTGATCTTTATGAATGAAAGGGAAGTTTTCTTTAGAATATCAGTTCTTTCCTACAGTGGAAAGACGAGTGGAATCACTCCAGATATTTTTTTTTTCTTTGAGACGGATCTTTAAAATCATCCTTTTATTAAACTTCAATATGCACACTGAATCCTTTTTAGAATGTTTGTATAAAATGAAAGGCGCGCCAGCAGTATTCAGCGCCTGTGTGCAGAATTTCCTTTGGCGTCCTATAACCCCCTTCCCCTCTGTCCCTCCGAAAGTAAAATTTTATATTTAAAAAAAATTCTATAATTATTTATAAATGCATAGCTGAATGTCCTTCTGAAGTTTTCACTAGGTAAAATATTTTTTTTTTTCCAAATCATAAGGCCTTTCAAATATCTAGTTATTTCAATTGTTGACTGCCCCTTAAACAATCATTTTGTCGGTTTTTAAGCATAATTTGAAAACTATTTGGAAGGAAAATTTGGAATTTTTCATTTCCATAACGCAAGACTTGATAAATTTAGATCCATAAAAAATGTAGGTTGCAATTCATAATCTTTTTAAAATATTAATTTCACAATTCATATCATAAAAATTTCAAAGTTGGCGTATTTATGTTTGGGTATTTTAGTATTATTGCTACATAAAACTAGTCGTTGGGGGCCACCGTGATACTTACCCATCATGGATATGCATAATGTAAAATATGAAAATAAAACATGTGTAAAACATTTATAAAATGCACTGCAATTCCAAAATAAAATTTAAACGCAAATTTATATAGTTTTAATATGCATAATCATGCTTTATTAATGAATTGCTGATGAGCTAAATTCGACAAATTATATAAAACGCCAAAATACTCAGGTAATACCGGATTGCGTAAAAGAAACATCCTTATAACTCTAAAAATAATAATCATATAAACTAACAATTTACTGCGTCAGATGAAACGTCTCATTTCCAATTAAAATATATCTTTGAATTGAAATTTGATTGAAATACAGGGTCATGAAAAATCAAAGAATGCGGAAAACAGGATTACACATATCTCGGCAACTAATAATTCAATTGACTTCGTTCTTTATTCAAAATTTGTGTTATTTTATTGCCTTTTACAACCACTCTTCGAAATAAAAAAATTCGAAAATTTTTATATACCTTTCATCAGAATGAATTTTTCGAGAGTCCGAAAAAAATACTTCCGGATAATCGAGGTTACTGATATTAAATAGGCTTCGCACCATTCTTACATTCTAAGTACACACAAAATTTCAAGTCTCTATCTCAATTTGTTCGGGAGATAGAGCGTTTACAGACAGACAGACTGACAGGACGACAGACAGACAGACGGACGGACGGCAAAAAAAAAAATTTCAAAAAAATATGCTTTTCGGAATCTCCAGTATCTAAAACGTGTAAATCCGTCAAAAAAAATTTTCGATTTTCAAAACGATTGCAAGACTTACCCCATACTACGTATGATGGGTAAGTAAAATGAGCACATCAGAAATATGACTTCAGGAGGTATTAATAAAAATATGAAAATGTAGTTTAACATTAGAAGCACTAAATTTTGAATGTTTACAATTCAAAAACTTATTGTTCAAATGACTTGAAATTTGGTGTCTGGACATAGTTTCAACCGAAGATTTTAATTATCTTGTTAAAATTAGGTATTGCCATTGAAAAAAACAAGATTCGTTTTAATATGTATATGGATATTTATTCAAAGCAAATTTTATAAACATTATTTAAAAGTAGACTTTGTTTGCAAACATTCGGTACTAGTAACTTTCTTCTACGATAATTTGTTGAGGAATCAGTAAGGGATGTTTACTTTTTTTCTATGACTGTACATTAGGGTGGAGTGAAAAAGACCAAAAAAATTTTTTTTCGGAATTTTTTCTTCGGATACGTCTAAAAAGTTGCCTTTTGGCACAGTGAATATAAGGTTAAAATTTCATTTCGTTTGGAATTCATCTTTAGTCCCCTACCAGCTCTTAAAGATTATGCTCTTTATATGTGAAAATCAAGATTTCACTCTGTAGTGTAAATGACCAAAAAAAAATTTTTTTGGAATTTTATCTTTGGATAGGTCTAAAATGTTGCTTTTTGGCGCACTGAATATATTGTTAAAATTTTCATTTCATTTGGAATTCATTTTAGTTCCCTACCAGCTCTTAAAGATTATGCCGTTTTATGTGAAAATCAAGATTTCACAATGTAATGTAAATTAATCACCTTTTTTTAACTAAATTTCTGATTTCAGTAAAATAACCCTCAAAAGTGACTTCTTAAGGTAGTACTTGTGAACGATCTAAGTAAAGTTGCGTTTTCATTCTTTGAATAGCGAATAAAACCCTAAAATGTAAATCGTATTGTCGCGGAGAAGAGAAAACTCAATAAACATAATAATTAGACTTGATTTCACTTTTATTTTTCGAATGCACATGAAAGATAGTTCTCTAAATATAAAGGAAGTGCAGTTTTCTGAATATATAATAATTAAATGAAAATAATATATACGATGTATTGTAAAACGATCTTTCATTTCATTCTAATTTATATTGGTCTTTGCTATCAAAATTAGGTATTACCTTTCGTGATTTTATTTTGCTCACATATATCCGGCTCTTGATTCTACTACTACAGCAGATAATGGCACTTCAACAATTAAGTTTACGCATCTTTCGAATACTTGAATCTAACAGGGAAATTTTTCAATTGAAAAGATGGGATTTTCGCTTTTTTCTGAGAATTTCCAGTTTCTCTCTTGGTACTCTTTTAAGAATGTGAGGTGATTTCACATTATTGCCAGTTATTAATGTTTATATAGTTTGTAACACTGAATTTGAATATTGGAATATGAAACTGTCTTATTGTAGAACATATAACATCCTTCATCTTCAATATTCTTCGGAATCCAAATTCTCCAACATGATTTTTTTTATGAGTTATCATTCCTGTAAATTTTCACCTCAATGACAGAAGTATACGTTTTGTTGAATAACGGGATTGAGAATTTTCTTTAAATATTCCCTCAAGTAACAAAACAACTTAATTGTTGATTAAAAAAACATTTTGAGCTCTATTGTTGCAAGAAGACTCTTTCTTGAAGTGAAACAACATAGACAAATGTACTTTCATTACAAATTCAGCCATAATCTTCAGATTTTGGGATGAATTCTGACTTCCAATCTGCAAACCAAGTAATCAATTGGCAGTTGTCAATCATTTAGAGTACGACATTCTTGCTGGATTACGATTTACCAGATTTGAGGGACATTAACCAGATGCAAATGTTTGACACATGTCATAAAGATAATTTTGGTCTACACTTAACTCTCCAGAGTTCATTTCTGCGTGATAGGAGCAGATATTTTTAAATTTCCATAACTGTCTATTGTTCACATTGATCCAACGGCTTTCCAATTAGAACAGGAAACGCTCGTGAGCCTTTATTTTGTTTATCAAGTTCAGTGACTTGATAAACAATCGCTAGCAGCAATTCGTTTGCAGAGAGCTGACATATTAACCACTAAAACGGACGACTAAATCTCAGTTTCAAAAATCTATTAGCATGATTTTTTATCTTACTTTTTACAGTTGTTCCGTCACAACCTATTGCCATAAATTTACCAAGGTTTAAATGTTTTTCAGTGCAATATTTTAATACTTTCTGCAATGATCTTTCCTGGTCCAAAAGATGGTGTAATGTGGCCCAAATACAATTCATTTGACTGTTAAAATCAGAGATTATAATAGTAACTTGTAGTTCTTCCATATATCTCCAATTTTCCATAATTTTCTTTGATTTTGGGGAAATGCATAAGCTTCTGATATTCAGAAAAATTGTTGTCTATCATTTGAACAATACGTCTTTGGGAAACTACAATAATTGATGCCTTCGATGTTTTTTACCTCTCAGGATGTTTTTTACCTCTGGTTTTGACGATACTTTACAATTACTGATGTGTTTTATTTATTGTTTTGTATAATAATAATGCTTTATAGCATTCTGCTATTGTTGGCAAAACAGCTTTATTTAGTTTTGAAGAATCACCAACTTCTAGTAATGGTAAACTTCGATTTGCTTACATACGTACTCATTTTGACTGTAAAAATGACAACATACAATTTTTAAAACTCAATAAACCGTTTCAAATATTAATAAATAAAGATTTAAAGTTTGAAAATGATAAAAGGAATTACACTATACATTTTAAATATAAAAATATCAAATGATATTACCAAAAAATCCTGTTGATGTACAATTTATGGTAAAAATCTATCGTATAAATCAATGAAAATATAAATGGCCTGGTAGGGGACTCAAGAAGTTTTTCAAAATTCGTGAAATTTTGCATGTGTATTAGAGGTACAAAAAGGCAACTTTTGGCTGGTATCCAAAATCAAAATTCCAACTTTCGATTTTTCACTCCACCCTACTGTACATGTATAAGAGAACGTTTATTTAATTACTCTTGTACTCATTAAGGCATCACAATAGTCACTGAATAAGACCCGGATGATAATTTAAAGTCTATGGGAGCGTTCTTTTCAAATATCTTGCTCAAATTTTAATATTTTTACATGTTTTTTTTTTTTTTTTTTTTTTTTTTTTTTTTTTTTTTTTGCATAGGATAACTGAGGACGATCTACAACCGGCCTAGTTTTTATTTTTTCGATTTTGCTTATATATATGAGGAGCCCAAAAGCCAAGGGGTACAAGTGACAAAATGTCGATTGGGAGTAAATTGAGTTTAAAGATAATTGATGTTTAATTGGAACATCAATAACAATTGACTAAATTGAAATAGGAAACATCTGCTAGTTGCATTCTAATCTTTGAACTCTCATTTCAATAACTGTTAAAAAAATAGAGTACAATTTTCTTTAAATGTATAATTAATCAATATTGTTTGTTTTTCGAAAAAAGTGGTTTATCTCTATAACTCCCCAAATAATCAGAAAATGACCTATATTTCTTTACCTGAAATGAAAAAAGCATATTTCCAGATACCCTGTGCACTTAACTCAATTTTTTTCAATTTTGTCACTTATACCCCTTGGCTTCTGGGGTCCTCATATATATTTATATTATAATAGTTTCACTTTCAGAACCGGTTTAAACCGGTTTTAAAATTTAAAATTTTTTTTAAAATCTAAAATCAAAATTGAAAAAGTAAAAATTAGGCCGGTTGTGGATCGTCCTCAGCTATCCTATGCAAAAAAAAAAAAAAAAAAAAAAAAAAAAAAAAAAAAAAAAAAATGTAAAAATAGTAAAATTTGAGCGAGATATTTGAAAAGGAACGCTCCCATAGATTTTACATTATCTTTCGTGTCTTTTCCTGTGACTAGTGTTGCGCCTTAAAATGATTTTTTATAAATAATTCCAGTTTTATTGCAAAATATAATTAAGATAAAAATTGATATAATCAGCTAATTATCATACTAGTGTGTTTTATTACCATAACATATCTAATTTGTAACAAAAAGCATTTTATTATGTACTTGTCTATATATTAAATCAAAATGTTACTCTTGTGACATTCTGATCACAGGAATATTGGAAGTAATTGCGAAAATTTGTTTTAATGGTCACGAAAGAAGAATAAATATTCCTGTAAACAACATATAAACAAAGGTATTATTCAACTTTTAAGAAAAAATCTATTACTTTTGTATGTGTGTGTTGATCTTTTTTTCATGTAGTTATTGCTCTAAAATTTTCTCCTTTAAAAGTATTATTTACTCAATGGACTTTATTAAGAAAAGAAGAAAAAAAGAACAAGATAAAAAAAAGTCTTATTGTTAAATTATTAAAAGTCTTCACGGTTTAATTTCTGCCAAAGTAATTATGAAAATATTTTCCATTGTCATAATTATGCAGTAGAAATTTCAAGCGAGAAGAATGTACTGATTTAATTACTGGACCCCATCGAATATCAACAACTCTTATGATCTTTCATCAAAATAATTTTGGCGCTTTGATTTGGAAATTTATATTCAGTTTTAAGATTATTTGGCCTATTTACGTTTGTTAAATAAAGGAGTAGTGACACACCTATAATTACACACTATAACACACAATATGTATATGCCATTTAAAAAATGACAATTAAAAAATAACTTATTTCGTAAATATTTTTTAGTTATATCTCCTTTTAAAAATTAGCTTTGAAAATGTAATTTTTTTTTTCTTTATAAAAAAAGACATTTTTACCTGATTAAAAATATTTAAATTTTTGTTGATGCTGAGATATGTACGCATTAAATACACAAGCTCTTTTTTTTCTTTTTTTTTAATAGTGCAGAAATTTAATAAGCTTTCTCTTTCATTGTGTTATATGTTTTTAATCTTAACTAAATTTTACTATATAATATAGTAAATGGCTTACCTATTTTTTATAGATTTTAAATATAGCTGCTTAAAGGAATTCAAATTAATTAAATTCCACTTAGCAAATTACTAGGAAAACGTCGCCAACTGTATTACGATTAAGAGTATCAGATCTGAATTAAATTTTACTTTTTTGCAGTGTAAATTATCATAGTATTATATAACACTGTAATTTATTTATCCGTTTTAGAGCATCACACAAAATATGTTATTTATATTTTATAAAATACTTATTAGAATGAAGTTTGAACCGCAGTTTATCAACTCATTGTAGGAAAATTCTGCAATGTTATTACGTAAAATTGGTGGCAGTCTTGCTGTCTCCATTTTGTTTCCTCCTTCTAGAGAATATTGTGTAAAACAACACTAAGCTGTTGATCACTAAAGGTGATTACCATATGCAACCCTCTGCCCAATTCATGTTATATATATTACTCAAAACTTACATTCATTATAATCAAGATGTATATGTATTTTTGTGATTTAATGTGTTAAGCAAGGATGTAAAGGAGGGTATACGCCGTATGCCTTTTGGATTTTTTAAAGGAACACCGTATACCCTCTGTTTATCAAAAAAGTTATTGCATATACAATCGAGGGTATACTCTTTGCCTTAAGCGTATACCCTCTGCTTAAAAAGAATAGCCTCTACTTTTTTTTCTTCTACACCACTGATATTAAGTGTTTAAAAATAAATAAATAAGTAAATAAATAAATAAATAAATAAAAATAGTTAAAAATAATTCAAGAACTGTGCAGTCCTTTAACATCCAGGGGCATACATACAGGGTTTCACAAAAAATGGACTATGCTATAAATAATTTATAAAACATCAAACCCAGTTCGAAACCCACTTTCAACAATTCCCACTTGTAGATGGTTATATGTTCGAATTTTAACATTTTACATTTTACATTCCAACAAAATATGAAATGATTGATTTACAACACAATAAAAAATATTACTCAGAAATTTAAATGATCAGTTTAACTCAAAATTGGACAAAAAATCGATTTTTTTTAAATATTAAATAAAAAAACATTTTAATTGTGAATATTTGGACACCTCATGTTTATCTATACGGCTTTTATATCACGAGATATTTTTAATTTTGTTAATACATCCAGTGCAATTACCCATGCAAATGAAAACATTAAATGGCTTTTTCTCCATGTTCATTACTTTCTCCACTTTCATTGAATTCTCAAATTACAAACATTTTTCCAGTTACATATTTTAAAAGTGCAACCCCCCTCCCCCCCCCCTTTTTTTTTTTTTTTTTTTTTTTTTTTTTGAGATAGAGATTTAAACTTTTCTGTACATGTTCTTTATCATACATATGATAAATTCGCATGGAATTAGCCTTCAGGATTTTTGTTATTTTTTAAAGCATAAAAGTATATGAAGGTGTGTCAGATTTTATCGCTTTACAATGTATATCAGTAAACGAATTACATTAAGTGTAATATTAGATTATCTAAAAATATATACGCAGTCTTGTGCAATATACATTTCAAATCTTTAAAAAACAGAAAAAATGGTAAGAAAATTAATATTTAAAAAAATACTAGATTTTCACAAATTCAATTTTTTAAAACTTTTTTTTTATAATTTTAAATAAGTATGCAGTTAATTTTTTTAATAAATGTACTTTTAGTTGAAATTGTGATATAGTGAGTTCACCATTTGGACGATCATATTTTTAAAAAGCAAAGCAAAATTTTTGAAAAGATAAAATGCCCTCTTAATGATTGCATTTAAAGTAGCAAAAAATTATAATACAAAGGCAAAACTCAGAACGTAATTTTATATTTTATCAACATTTACAAAGAATTTATCTACGAAGGAAGATCAAAAGAAAGTAGTCGTAGATATACTGTAAAGAAGAAAATAAAGAATACTGTACAGTTAAACTGATGGCATTGAGCTCACAGGCTACAAATACTAATTGTACATTAAAGCCTTATATTTTCAAGGGTTAATTCCGTTCAAAAAAAAATTAAGAAGGGGAAACAGCTCTCCCCTTTCCTCTTTTTTTATACTTAATCATTGAAACTCCTATACTATCAAAGACATGCTTTATCATATAAAAAATCTATATCCAAAATTCAGAGCAAATGAGATAATTCTTAATAAAAACCCATTTAGCATTTATATAATTTAAAAGGAGTTATCCCCCTCTTTTATACTTAACCATTAAACTTCCAAAACTATTCAGAGATTTGAACGAAATCTGACAATTCTGCTTGAAAAACCCATTTATATAAATTAAGGGGGGGGGGGCATTAGAACCCCTGTTCCCCTTATTTATACTTATTCAATGAACACCTAATAACAGTCACGGAATCGCCTCATCAGAATGATCCTAATCTAAATTTTGAACGAAAATTAATTCTGCATGAAAATCCCATTTATATCAACAAACGGGGGGGGGGGCATTAGAGCCCCTGTTCCCCCTATTTATACTTATTCAATGAACACCTAATAACAGTCACAGAATCGCCTTATCAGAATGATCCTAATCTAAATTTTGAACGAAAACTTAATTCTGCATGAAAATCCCATTTATATCAACTAACGGGGGGGGCATTAGAACCCCTGTTCCCCCTATTTATACTTATTCAATGAACACCTAATAACAGTCACGGAATCGCCTCATCAGAATGATCCTAATCTAAATTTTGAACGAAAACTTAATTCTGCATTAAAATCCCATTTATATCAACTAACGGGGGGGGGGGGCATTAGAACCCCTGTTCCCCCTATTTATACTTATTCAATGAACACCTAATAACAGTCACGGAATCGCCTCATCAGAATGATCCTAATCTAAATTTTGAAAACTTAATTCTGCATGAAAATCCCATCTATATCAACTAACGGGGGGCATGAGCCCCCCGTTCCCCCTCTTATACATATCGAATGAACTCCAAAAACTAATCAGGGAAGCGCCTTGTCAGGATATACCTACATACAAAATTTCAAGTGGATCGGATATTTTTATCATGAGTTATCGCGTTACGTACATACGAACATACATACAGAACGGACGGGCACATAAGCTCTCAGGCTATGATAGCCTGTGAGCTAAAAACTGATGCAGATTAAAGACAGAATATAAGGTTATTAACACTCGTTAAAAATCAATCATAGTGTTTATTTTCTGCAATTAAGTGCAAAACAACAAATTATTGAGAGCATCGTAAGACAAATGAAGAAACTGTTGAGGAAGTACTTTCACTTAATTTATTTGAAAAATCCTCACAAAATTCGTTTCACCAAAGTAATTTTTCTTTCTTGGCTCAATGGCTCCGTAAAAAAAAGAAAAAAAAATCAAAGATAAACCTATAATTTTGTTTTAATGACTACAATTTATCGATTCAACTTAAAATCTGTTTTTATAATTTTGCGGCCAGAATATTATTTTAAAAAGTCAAACTATTTAGATTGGTTCTACACTGTTTAAAATTTCTGTATAAACATAGAAAAAAAAGAAGCGAGACTCTCTGTAAATTTACATTAGTTCTCTGTTAAATGCATTCAGTCAAATTTCTCGTTAATCATTTTGCAGATATTTCCCTGATCTTACTTCTAATTCCCTTTTCGGGAATTCCATGTCTTTATTTAGAGATATTTTTATATTTTATTAAAACTTGTAATTCAAAATACACACTTTTAAAATTCTTTAACAATTTTATTAGAAATATTAAAGAAGAAAATTTAATTAAAAAAAATTAAACTTAGAATAATTTAGGAAGTAAAAAATCATTTTCTCGGAGTTAGTGGTAATTTTTATCAAGAAATACTTTGCAGTTGTTTCCTTCAGATGCTAGAAGTTGGTAATATTAAAAGTAAATTACGTAGTATTGTTTCAAAGTTGTTATTATCATTACAATGCTATTATTATTATTATTATTTCATTGGTAAATAGGTTATAAAAAATATATTAATCTTCTAAAAACATATTACACAAAATGGGTAAAATAATGAAAACGTAAAAAATCAGATTCAATCAAATGTAAGTGTTCGGCCTATTTCGTTTTTTATGTTTACTGATTCATAAAATAATATGTATGAAAATATTTCTATGGAGATTTGTTTATAATTGTTTCAGATATTTATTTATCGTATGCGCTGCAAATAATAATAATAATAATAATAATAATAATAATAATAATAATAATAATAATAATAATAATAATAATAATAATAATAATAATAAAATGACATTAATCTTAATTTTGTATTATATCTGCCCTTGATTTTCAAGATTAAGTGACGATTAGGACACTTAAAGTTAAATAATCAATTACATTTTTTTCATTTAATTTTCTCTTAATTTTTCTCTTAAAATTCGAAGAATTTTCTAAAGCAGAAAAAAAAAAGTTGTTGCAAAAAAAGATATAGATTCAAATTTTTAAATTTCAAAAAAGAAAAATAATCCATTGATTTTTTTTTAATTTACTACTTAAACAAATTAAAAAAGTATAATTGATTAAAAAATATATAGATGTTATGTATCGATCTAAAATAAATAAAATAAACCGTTTACGAATTTTCTAACGAATATATTTGAAGTGAAATCTTTGAAAATCACAAGTATAATAGATTTTCTCACCGCTGAATCATAAAAAACATACTTTGTACACAAAATCAGCAATTTCTATAGCTTACTCAGTAAGGTGATCTCCCAGTGTCCAGAAGTCTTGTGTTCAACCTTTTGGACGGCTAAAAGCACATTTTGTAAAAGTTAAATTAAATGTTATAGCACATGAAATTTACTTAGAAAATTCAAATTTTGTCAAACTCACTGAAGTTTGAGTGATTGACTGATTTTGAAAACTAAATTGAATTATCATAAAAAAAAAAAAAAAGTCTTGTGTATTTTTAACGATGTTAATTTACAGTCTATTGTAAATTTATCGAATAACTTCTCTGTTATTTAATAGAATCACGTTTTTCTAATCTCTGTAATTTTACATAAGACTTAACATAAGACGCACTCTACTGACCCAGGGCCTTAAATAAGAAGGTGCTATGGGCGGCTCAGCCCCTTTAAAATGTTTTGAGCCACTCCCCCCCCCCCCTGGAAAAGATTTCAAGGTCATTAAATGAATTTCTGTTCCGAAAATTCAAATGAAATTCTGTTCAAAAACCGATCTTAGTTTGGACACCCTTTCACAGTTTTGCAGAATTACTAAATTGTATCTTAAATAGGTGTTTCAACACTCTCTCATCCTACTTGTACATATGAAGCTAATATGATGTCTAAGTTTGCATCAGTTATGCACTCAAAATTTTCATCATCATATACTTTTCTTAGCATAAAATGAAGTTATAACAACAGTTTAATAAGAAATATAGTACTTACAATGTGAATGTGCATTAATTTATCTTTCTGCTAACTTATGTTTCAGCGTCAGAGAGAAAGAAAAAAAAAATCAGCCCCCCCCCCCTATTGTTCACTTCTAGCTACGGCCCTGTACTGACCGAAAAAGACCCGGATGATAATGCAAAGTCTATGTGGGCGTTCTTTTCAAATATCGCTCAAATTTTAATATTTTGACGTGATTTATTTTATTTTTTTTTATTATTTTTTTTTTTTTTTGAATAGGATAGCTGAGGACGATTCACAAGCGCCCTAGTTTGTACTTTTCTGATTTTGGTTATATTCTTTTTATAGTTTCAGGATAGTTTTATGGGATAGTTTCAGTTTCATTGCAGTGCATAACCGTTTCATTTTTTTAATCTGACGCCAAAATCGAAAACGTAAAAACTAGGCCAGTTTTGGATCGTCTTCAGCTATCCAATGAAAAAAAAAAAATCACGTCAAAATAATAGAATTTGAGCGAGATATTTGAAAAGAACGCCGTGATAGACTTTACATTATCATTCGGATCTTTTTCGATCAGTAGTGTGGCGTCTTAACCCTTTGAGCTCTAGTGGGTAAATTTCTAAAAAATTCCAAATGTCACATTGTCACCAGTATTTTGCAAAGAAAAAAATCGGTTAACTATATACACGAAAAAATGCATTAAATCTCTTTCAAAAACATCTCGTTGAATTTTCTGGTGGCGTTGTGACATTTCGGAATTAAAATTATGTGGTAGAAAATTCAACCATGAGAACTCAAAGGGTTAAGATAATGAATTACCCATAGATTTTTTTGTAATTTTGCAAAAATCTTCTTGTAAAGATAGAAGAAAGTAACAATGCAGTTCTAAAAGTCTTTCTTCCCAGCAGATTATTATCTGACTATGAAAAAGGCATTAGGATAGCTAGAGGATCTCTAAAGCCTGGATGAATCTTTCAATTTATTAGTATTGTTGATAATGTATTTTACTTTTCTGTTTTTTGTTATACGATTTAGGTCATTTGAACCATATCAAATTACAAATTTTATAAAAACCTCATTTCACACACTGCGTTTGAGGTCTTATTGATTTACGACATAAAGACAAAAAAAAATATTAACATCGGTATGTCACACAACAATTTTTAAACTCACATTATAAGGAATGGAAGCAATTAATTACTAAATAACATTTTTTAACCCTTTCGGTTCTAAATTTTTGCCCATTTTGTGAACAAAATTACTTTTATTTTAATAATGATTATCATAGGTATCTAAATCGACTTTCTGAAGTTTAAAGATATCTTATTGTCTGAAATCTAACAAATATATCTATTTTTGAGTACTATTCAATTCACATATATATGATAATAGACTAAGGGAGGGTTTTTGAAGATCTTTAGAAAAAATAACTTATTGCAACTGGATTTGAAAGGGTATTGCAACTTTTTAACTTTTTTGCGTTTTATCACACATAACTGGTTCAGAAAAATAATTCATATTTTAAATTTAATGAATGAAATATAGTATAAATTAATCACCAACGGTGCAAAGAGAAAGTAAACTTTTATTATTATTATTATTATTTAATGTAAAACATAAATGAAGTCACAATAAGAAAGGCATAGCCATACACTACCATTTCTTTATGTAGAAAGTAAGTGATTGATCAGATAAAACAATACTCGATGAAAAGACTATCGCGTGTACTATTAATAGTAAACCAGACGCGAAGGGGTTAAAACGTTACAAAATTTAAATTTCTATTCACAGAGAAAGTTAATCTGTAAATAATACAGACGTTTCTAACTAAATTTTTACCAGATATTTTAGAATCGTTCTATATCTATATTCTTTATACACAATAGTTTTAAATGATATTTGGTTTAACCCTTCACAACACATTTTTTTTTATTTTTTTTATTTTTTTATTTTTTTTTTTTTTTAATGAAAAAAAAAATATTCGAAATCTCTATTGGTCTAATAATGGGAAGAATAGTTTAGAAAAATTAAATTTCAAGTTTTCAGCAAAAATTTGATATTTTATGTTATGCTCCACATACGTACACAATAAAGGGTTAAAATATTGTATTGCTATATTTTGCAACCAAATGAGCTTAAATTAATTATTTTTATCTGCTTAACACTCTGAAACTTTTTTTATATTAATATTTTTTTAAGTATTCAGTAGAAATAATGAAAGTAAATTTTACCTTAACCCTTTATGAATTCATGGAAATTTTACATTCTAAAGCATTTTACGTAAATTGTTTAAACTAAATTAAAATAATTACATAATCATTTAATAAATTAATTTTTGAAGGATTTCAGAAGGATTGAATGATTTAGAAGGAATAATTAAACTTAAATTTACAGGGATTTTGTGCAACATTTATAACCTCACTCAAATCTTTTATTTTAAATAGCTTTCTTAGTATTTTGTAGAATTATAAAATGGATAAATATGATGTTCTTACAACATAAATATGGAAATATTTCCGAATTGAAAAATCCCCGTTCTTCTCCATCAGTGACAAGAAAACTGAAATGATACAAAGGCAAGGAACAAAATAAAGTAATGTATTTGTAACTAATTCTAAACAGTATTACAAATAATTGACATATTAAAAGAATTTCATGATAAGTAATTTTTATGGTAGTTATAAGTACCGTCGGTAAATAAAGCGTTAATAGCTTGACCGAAATTTCTTTGGTTCCCAAGGAACAATTTCTAATTTTTTTCTATCAAATGCAGTCATCAACAAAACAAAAATAAAGAGTTATTCCATTCTTTGGACTGTTGATAACGGACAGAGATCATATTAGCAAAATTCATGGAACATAATAAAAATTATAATGCTTTTAGAAATGTGTCAGATGTGGCACGAGGTGCAGTGAAGGGTTAACACAAAATAAGACATTAATGAAAGTTTCTTTTATTTTTTGAATGACTCTGTCTCCTACGAGCAATGCCAGCCAACTCCGTCTACATCCATTACTCCCTACAACAGTTGTAGAGGGAGCACAGATATCATATACGCACCACATTTGCACGTGCTGTTTTTTCCCGCCAATTTGGCGAAAATTTTGTTTTTGAATATAAATTACAAATTACATGCAATAACAAAACGCGATTTTTTTTATTGCATTATAAAAATAAAATAACGTGAAAAAATGAATGTGATTCTAGTATTTGGCACAAATGTCATATACGCACCACATTTGCACGTGTTTTTTTGTTAGACAATTGCTTCTTTTTGTACTAAAATCTACCGCCAGATGGCAGCACCAGACATTATTCTGTTTTCACTGGAAGAGAACTTTAGAACAGTTAGTTGATGTAATGACTGAGCTGGGTTAGGCAGCAAAATGCTGTCAAGGATTAACAATCCATTATCATACATTATGATTCCAAAGGAATAATTACTGTTCATGAAGAACTGCTTCAAACTGAAGCTAATATATGTTTCAAAGTTATTTTTTGTTATTTTGTTGTGTTCTGTAAATATTGTGAAGACTGTTCATCTGTTCTTTTGTGTTGTGAAGTGTTTCCAAGTATTTGTTCATCATTATTCTACTTTATTTCTTCAAATAAATGTGTGCCAACTAAAAGGTAAAGTTTTTAACTCCTTTTATTATTGAGGAACTTACTTGCTCACGCCTTATGGAATAACATTCCAACATTGTTGATTATGAGACTGAGAAATGAGTCTCAAAATTTAAATATAATAATATCAAAACAGAAAATATAATATTTAAATTCAAAAGAAATAATTATTTTCTGAATATTGTATTTTTTAGAAGTGAATGATATAAAAGAAAATTCAAAGAATTGTTCTTGTTTTGAAACCAAAACTATTATTTGTTGATATGAAAAGAAATTATTTTGCTTGTTTCTTATTGAAATTTATTATTTATTAGTTGAAAATACAAATACATGTTTTAAATAAAGAATTTTGAATATTTAGGAAGATTTTCTGAAACCAGAAGTAACTTTAAAGTTGTTCTCAAGAATTCTATTATGTTCTTATTTCATCATTAGCATTATATATGAGTTTATAATATTTTATTGTTGTAAATTAATAAGATAAACACTATTTTATTTTGTGTGAAATAAGCAAATATTATTATATAATGATGTCTAGTCTTAAAGAATCTCATTATATTGATAAGTTAACTGATGATAATTATTCAGTATGGAAGTTTAAAATTGAACAATTGTTAATCAAAGAAGGTTTATATGATGTTGTATTTGAACCTAAAAAAGAAAATGATGACAATTGGGTGAAAAATGATAGAAATGCTAGAGCATTAATTTGTTTAAATATCTCAGATTCTCAAATTGTTCATGTCAGACATGCTAAAAGTGCTAAAGAAACATATGATCAATTGAAATCTGTTCATGAAAGGGTAAATCTTACAAATAAACTTTATCTTCTTAGGAAGTTGTATTCCATTAAATATAATGAAAGTATTAAAATGCAGGAACATATAAATTCTGTCTTAGAATTGGCAGAAAAATTAAGAAGTATAGGTGAAGTAATACAAGATGATAATTTAATAGCTATTTTGCTTTGTTCTTTACCAAATTCTTATAGTACCTTTATAACTGCTATTGAAAGCAAATATGACACAGATTTATCATTAAAATATGTTCAAAACAAGTTAATTGATGAATATCTTAGAAGAGTTGAAACTAAACAAATTTCAACAAAATTTGAATCTATTGCTTTAAAGGGTAATAGGGATAAACCAAAACATTTGAATAAACAAAAATTTTGTTCTCATTGTAAAAGAACCAATCACAACCGTGAAGATTGTTTTCACTTAAAGAATAACAACAATAACAAAACAAAACCAAATTTTACTCAAGATAGATCACGTCAACAGTTTAAAAAACAAAATAAATTCTCTGCTTCTACTGCTAGTCAAAATGAAAATCCACCAAATTCTCAAAACTATCATGAATTAATGAAAGAATCAAATTCTTCAGGTTTTGTTATGAAATCTCAACAAAATGGAAATCAAAACAAAAAGTTAACTTTTGTTATTGATTCAGGCGCATCTGTTCATTTAGCTAATTCTTTAGAACTATTCTCAGAATTAAAGAATTCAAATAAAGATACAATTACAATTGCTAATGGAACTAAATTAACTGCAAAAGGAAAGGGTAAATGTACTTTTAATATTGAAACAGTTAATGGTCAAACAAATAAAGTTACACTAGATCATGTGCTTTATGTTCCCGAGTTAGACAGTAATTTGTTGTCTGTACAGTCTTGCACTGAGAAAGGTTTTGTTGTAACATTTAAAGATGATATGTGTTTAATTAAAAAGGGTAACATATTAGTTGCAGATGCAAAAGCTGATGAGGGGTTATACAGATTAAAAATAAAACCCACAAATGAAAAAGTATACAGCGCTTCAGAAATATTACCTGTATGTTCTAATGTCAATTGCATTCTAAAATGGCACCAAAGACTGGGTCATAGAAATTTGGAATCCATCAAGAAAATTCAAAAGAATGATTTAGCTTTAGGTATTACTCTGAATAATTGTTCTCATAATACTGAATGTTCAAGTTGTATAAAAGCTAAGCTAACAGAAAAATCATTTCCAAAAGAAACGCAATACAGAAGTAGAAAACCACTTGATCTGATATATAGTGACGTTTGCGGTCCTGCTGAAACAAATAGTATGGGATCAAAAAGATATTTCGTTACGTTTATCGATGATTATTCTCGCTATACACAGGTATATTTTATTTCCTCTAAAGATGAAGTATTTGATAAATTAAAGGAGTATGTTGCATCAACAACAAATAAATTTAGATTGAACATTAAATCCTTGCGTACTGACAATGGAGCAGAATATTGCAACGAATATGTTAGTAACTACCTAAAGAACTTAGGAATACATCATGAAACAACAACGCCATATTCGCCGTCTCAAAATGGAGTCGCGGAAAGAAAGAATCGCTCTCTAATTGAAATGTGTAAAGCCATGCTTATAAATGCTAAATTACCAAAAACATTCTGGGCAGAAGCCGTAGCTACAGCAGCTTATTTGCAAAATCGATTACCCACAAAATCAACTGAAAAGACACCATATGAACTGTGGAATGGGCATAAGCCGAATATGAGTCACCTTAAAGTATTTGGATGCAAAGCATATGTGTATGTTCATAAACAGAAGAGGCAAAAATTTGATGAAAAAGCCACTGAAGGAATCTTTGTTGGTTATGATTTAAGAAGCAAGGGATATCGAATTTATACAGGCGGAAGAAAAATTGTGATAAGCAGAACAGTAAAGTTTTTTGAAAATATGAACGGTGAAAATTTTTTCCCAGAAAATGTAGAAGAGCGAACTTCTGATTTAATTCATTTCAATTTTTCAGAAGAAAATCTTGAAAATGATTGTGAATCTATTCCAATAGAAAATGTTGCAGAAGAAATAGAAACTGATGGCAAATCAGTAGATATCCCAACCACAGAAAAAAGTGAAGAAAATTCACAGAGAAGAATTTCTAACAGAGAAACAAAAGGAATTCCACCAGAAAGGTTTTCTTACAAAATTGAAGACAGTTATTCGAAAAATCAAGATCCTGAAACTTTTAAAGATGTTCTAAAATTACCACTAAAAGATCAACAGAAATGGTTACAGGCTATGAAAGAAGAATTTAACTCTTTAAAGGAAAATGAAGTATTTGAGCTTGTTACTTTACCAAAAGGTAAGCGCGCAATTGGCTGTAAATGGGTTTATAAGACAAAATGCGATGAAAATGGAGAAGAAATAAAATGCAAAGCACGACTAGTTGCCAAGGGTTTCACTCAACAACTAGGCACTGATTATGATGAAACCTTCTCTCCTGTCGTCAAACATACAACTATTAGAGCTTTTCTGACCTGTGCAGCTTATCGTAAAGCCAAAGTATTCCAAGTAGATGTTAAAACAGCCTTTCTACATGGTAAATTAGATAATGAAGAATTATACATGCTTCAACCAGAAGGCTTTCAAGATCAAGAAAACAAAGACAAAGTCTATAAATTAAAAAAGGCTATATATGGTCTCAAGCAAGCCGCCAAGTGCTGGAATGAAGAAATAGAAAATACTCTAAAGGCAAATGGATTTAAACAAAGTGAAGCAGATCCATGTTTGTTTACGAAAGAAAAATCAAAGAAGACAATTCATCTCATACTATATGTAGATGATATGTTGATAAGCTCAGAAGATGAAGATGAAGTCAATGAAGTAATAAACTATTTAAAGAAGTCTTATCCTATAACATCATTAGGAGAAGCAAAATACTTCTTAGGTATAGAGATTCATAGAAAAGAAGATGGAAGTTATCTGCTGTCACAAACAAATAAAATAAATCAATTAGTTAAAGATTTTCAGCTTGAAGAAGCCAAACCAACTTATACCCCAATGGAAACAAACTATTATAGTTTAGAAAAAGAAGAAAATCTTTTATCATCAAATGATAACTATAGACAAGCTATCGGAAGTCTATTATATATTTCTTCATGCACAAGACCTGACATTACAGCTTCTACGCATATACTAAGTCGAAGATGCAATAATCCAAGACAAAAGGACTGGAATGCTGTTAAGAGGGTAATAAGGTACCTAAAAACCACAAAAGATCTTGCACTTCATATTTCCTCAGAAGATTATCCTAATATAGTTGCATACTCAGATGCTGACTGGGGTCAAGATACTACAGATAGAAAATCTACCTCAGGAAATGTAATCTTCTTGGGCAATAGTTGCATTTCTTGGTTCTCGAGAAAACAAACATGTGTTACATTATCGTCAGCCGAGTCGGAATATGTGGCACTCTCACAAGGAACTCAAGAAGTGTTGTGGATTTTAAAACTATGTAAAGATCTTAAATTACATCAACATTATCCAATTAAAATTTTTGAAGATAATCAATCAACTATTAAATTGGTTGAAAGTGAAAAGTTCAAGTCGCGAACTAAACACATTGATACAAAGTATCACTACATACGAGATTTGAAAATGAAAAATATAATAGATGTCAAATACCTGTCAACAAATGAAATGATAGCAGATATAATGACAAAGCCATTGCCAAAGACCAAATTTGAACATTGCAGAAACCTTATCCATCTGGTGTCAGATTCTATCACAAAACGGGAGAGATGTTAGACAATTGCTTCTTTTTGTACTAAAATCTACCGCCAGATGGCAGCACCAGACATTATTCTGTTTTCACTGGAAGAGAACTTTAGAACAGTTAGTTGATGTAATGACTGAGCTGGGTTAGGCAGCAAAATGCTGTCAAGGATTAACAATCCATTATCATACATTATGATTCCAAAGGAATAATTACTGTTCATGAAGAACTGCTTCAAACTGAAGCTAATATATGTTTCAAAGTTATTTTTTGTTATTTTGTTGTGTTCTGTAAATATTGTGAAGACTGTGCATCTGTTCTTTTGTGTTGTGAAGTGTTTCCAAGTATTTGTTCATCATTATTCTACTTTATTTCTTCAAATAAATGTGTGCCAACTAAAAGGTAAAGTTTTTAACTCCTTTTATTATTGAGGAACTTACTTGCTCACGCCTTATGGAATAACATTCCAACATTTTTTTCCCCCAATTTGGCATTGCACATCTGTGCCAAGAAGATCAATTTAATAAGTTTATAACAGTTGTTAGGGAAATAAAATGGGAAAAATTAAAGCTTTCAATCAAATGTGCTGATTAAATGATACAACTGCATGCATTTAATATGGCTATAAATATTAGTGCTGACTGCTGACGAATAATTTTTAGGTGCGTTCGTAATTATATAAATACGTAGCACCTATTGTTGTCGCTCAGTCCGTCCGTCTGTCCGCATATAACAACGCAAAAACTACCCAACCGAATCGTTTGAAATTTAAAATACATAATTATAACATAATTTTGTCGAGTCATTTCAAATTTTATGAAAATCGGATGGCTAGATCAATTACAGGGGCATTCAAAAGGATTCCGTTACATTACGGTCAATAGGGAAAAAAGTTTTAAATGCATTTTAATCGTTTGAAATTTAAAACATAATTATTTCGTAATTGTGTCGAGTCATTTCAAATGTTATGAAAATCGGATGCATAGATCAATTACAGGGACAATCAAAAGGATTCTGCTATATTACGGTCAATGGGGAAAAAGTTTCAAATGCATTTTAATGATGTTATACTCATTCAAACATAATAGAATTGACATGAATCTATGAAATAGATACTAAAATATGCATTCTGTACAATCTGTGATGCAAAGAACTTTTATTATTAAATTACAGGGCCACACAAAAGTATTCCACTATATAATGCTATACGGGGAACCATGGTTTGGTACGTGTTTTAATTATATTCAACTATTTCACATTTTATGAATAAGATATACGTTGCTGAGGTGTAATAAAAATTACTTCCTGCATATTTACAGAAACGTAAAGATTTCGACTACTATACTGTATCCGGAGTACGCTCTACTATATCAGCAAGATTTGAATATTTTTAAAACTTCGTTATCGTACGAACGCACCTCATTTGCTACGTTCACGTGCAATTTCCAACTTGTTAAAATTATATTAACTGTCTTGTTACTTACTAAGTTTATTATTTATAACTGTTTATTTATTGTTTCCTTTTTTTTGTTAAATCCATATTTATTTACTGTTACTTTTTATTTTAACACTTTAAGTTATTTTTATTACATACTATATAAATAATTATTTATATCAAGCTATCATTTATTTATTTTTATTCCCTTTTTTAAAATACTAGAATCTAATTCATTTTTTCACGTTATTTTATTTTTATAATGCAATAAAAAATTACTTGCTGTCATTGCATGCAATTTGTAACATATATTCAAAAACAAAATTTTCGCAAAATTGGTGTGTGTGTGTGTGTGGGGGGGGGGAAGTACGTGCAAATGTGGTGCGCATATGACATCTGTGCCGTAGAGGGTAATGCTAGATCCCATAAGCTCTATATCCAGGCTAATTTTTCTCGGCTTTAAAAAAGTTACTGATTACAGAAGTTTGAATGACATTATGACGACCGGTGGCAATCTTCTGTAAATGGACTAATTGCATTTATTTTTGATTAACGAATTTTTCGTGATCCCAATGCCGCATCCACCGCTGTCGCGACAGCTTACGCTGTTTAAAGAATTGATTCAGTAATATCAATTACACTTTTAACAGTCAGCTTGGGTAAAATAATTTTAAAAAAAAATGTTGTTGTCTTCAGAACTAAAACTATCACACAAAAAATCATTCTAAATATGTTGTAAATATATCGGTTTAAATATGACGTAAATTTCGTCATTAAATGCTTGTCTCTCATACCAATTTAATTATTTTAAAGTTTTCTTTCTTTTTTTTTTAATTCACATGTAAATACATTTTTTAATTGAAAAGTGTTTGTAAATATTGTTATAAATGTATTTGTAAGTGTATAGTGTTTGTAAATAGTGTTATATGGTTGATTTTCTTAATCTGGCAATAATTGGTTGAAAAAAAATCCAACCATGAATTTAATCTCTATTTAAATAACGAAATTTTGAATAAGGAGTTTGGAAAAACTTCTAAAGCAGACAAATTAAAAAAAAAAAAAATTCATTGTACACTGTATACCACAATCTAACCAAGTATGTGCCTGCAAAAGATTGTTGAAATTTGGATTCGATAAAACTCATTTAACTGCTATCTTAATCTATTTCAACATGAAATGAATCTTAAAATAATATTTCGATTTAAAAATTGTCTACTTGAACGCGTTCATCACACATTTTTAAGGCTACCAGTTTCCAGGTATTTATGTGCAATAGTTTTTGCAGTATAAGTCGAGAATGTGGAAAATTCAGAATACGTATAATTATGGAAATGGTACCGCTAATTACATTTTTTTTTTCAATAGAAAGAAACAAGCATTTTAATAAATAAAAAATGTTTTTTTTGTGTGTGTGTGTGTGTTTTGTACACTGTGAAAAAAAAAATTAAAATCCTACAGATGTGAAGTTGTTGAAATCCGTATGCTAACTAACATTTTACATGTACACTGCACAAGAAAAAATGTAAATCTACAAAAGTAATTTTTGTAAAACTATAGAAATCTGTAACTTTACAAACGAATCTACTAAAATTACAGTTATCTTACTAAAACTTCATCCGTAACCTGGGTTTTAGTTACATAAGTAAATTACGCTCATATTCAGTAACCTTTCCGTGATCTTTTGTGTAACCCTGTATATCTAACTTGTGTAACAATTAGCATTTATATAAATCATATAATATATTTACATCTAGTGAAACTTAAAAGCGTACATCATAATTAAAAATGCATTTCATCCATCTAACAGCCATCTTCCATAATATACAGGACTTCGGATAGAATATACTATTTGAAATCTTATGCATGTCCCTGTAAATGCTATGCACTAGTATTATGGCACTAGGAATCCCAGTTTCTTAAAAAAAATTTAGTAACCTTACAGAATTTTTGATTTTCAGTGCAAATCTGTATCTGCTATATGAATTTTTGCTATTGCTGTTACATTAAAAGTTCTAGGAATCCCAGTTTCTTAGAAAACCTTCAGTAACTTTGCAGATTTTTTTTTTCAGTGTATTAATTCTTATCTAAACCATTCATTGATAAATTGATAGGATTTGTTAACTATATTGCTGTTTATCTTTTCTACTTTTATATCTTTTTTTTTTCTTTTTTCTTTTTTCATGTGATGATAAAACGTGCTCTTCCGGTGATTTCATAGGTATTCTGAGTGCTACTGTACTCACTTATATATAAATCACTCTTTTAATGGCGATGATGTCCCCATAAAAATTTTAAAATATACTCTCGATGATTTTAATTGAATTTTGTTTAGTTTGTGTGATAATTAATTATAAGAAATCAATCTACCAAAAGATTTATGTGCCAGTGTTCATGTTAAACTTTTTATCTTGAGGGGGATTGAAATTCCGGAGGTGGAGGAGGGAAGCAAAAGATATCTACAGTCGAAATTTGCAGTCGCAATTTGCGAAAATTGCTTATTTTAACATACCCAACGAAAAACTAGTTGGATGTACCAATCCCGAAACTTTCTTCTACCTCATATGTACATTTTAATATTTCAAAATTTAGTTACACATGTTAATACGTTAATATTATTAATTCAATACTATATGAATACAACTATGATTTTCATCTTAAATTTCTGCTTCAGTCAATTAGTCGGGGTAAAAACGAGTTTCTGCGACTGCACGAACCGATAAACAGTAGAACGATAGGCAGATTTTTTTCAAATTCAGGAAGGATCTACTCGCCATACTCCAAAAAAATCGTGACAAAAAATTTAGTTCAGTTCTAGGCATAACTTCAAACACTTTTTAATGGTAAAATAATAAAAATGATACAGACATCGCGATTATAACGTCTCCTTTCGGCGGATTTTTTTCTAATTCAGGGAGGATCTGGTGACCATAGCCAAACACTTATACAAAAAATTTCATTCAATTATATGCATAACTTCATACACTTTTCTGTGGTAAAATATCAAAAATGGAACAAAATCGTTATTTTAGGGCCTCCTTCCGGCAGAATATTTAAAAATTGAAGGAGAATCCACTTGTCACAGCCAAAAACATTCCCAAAAAAAAATTGGCTCAATTCTATGCATATCTTCATAAATTTTTTGATAGTAGAATGGCGACATACGGACACACCCACAAACAGACACGCGGACAGACAGACATTTTGTAAAAACATGTTTTTTGGAATCTCTGACCCCTAAAGCATGTAAATCCGTCGAAACCGGAAGTCGAAAAATACTTCGATTACAACACTTTCTTCTATTGAAGATAGAAGAAAGTAACAATATACCAAAAAAATTATGAGCCACTGTTCATATTGGACTTTTTATCTTGAGGGGAATTTCTATTCTGACAGGATGATATGGAATTCCGAAGGTGTGGGTGGGAAACGAAAGATATCTGCAGTCGAAATTTTCAGACCTGACCATGTGAAAGCTATCTTGATTTGACCAACCAGACAAAAATAATTGGAATTAGACCCGACCTGGCCCAATCCGCTGTAATAAAGAAAAAAAAAAAAAAGACATTTCTTAGCAAACATTATTCAACAATTACCATAATTTCGGGTGTGTAAGCCGCGGATCAAACAATTCTTTTTCGACCCATAATTTTTAAAAAAATGAATGTTACTACTTAGATCGCCGTAAGTATTTGTGTTCAATCACTAAATAAGATTTCTGGGTCCAAAAAGAATTGTTTGATCCGCGGCTTATATACCCGAAATTACGGTAACCCTTTGCACTCGAGATGTGATTCTCACTGACGATTGAAGGTATATTCCAATCCAAACTCCTTATCTTCTGATTTATTTTTAAATTCATTTTTATTCTCAAACGCATAAAACTGGAAAAATCTCTTATTTAGAAACTACATAATGTAGCGTACTTTTCGATTCTTTGATAAATGCAGGAAATATTTTTAAAAAATACTGTCAAACATAGCGTTTTGAACCGAGTTTTCTGAGACGGGAGATTAGGGAACGAAAAATGGTTATACTGAGAAAATAATTGTTTATAAATCAAATTCTAATGAATTGAGCGAGAAATTAAATCACACGGCCTCTTATACATTTCTACAAAAATCACTTCAGCAAGTTTCATGTTTTTACTTTAAAAAATGGATCTGAAAATATCTCAGAAAATTTCGAGCTGTTGTGGGTGGAAAAATATTTTTTTTAATACACTCTTAAGCATAATTTAGAATGACAATCGAACCCGGCTTCATCTAACTTCGGTACCATCATTGTATTTCTGACCCCTTTCCAATGTACAGATTGTGGAGAAATTCAGCCTAGGTCATCTTTTTTCGCATAATCACACCTCTAGTGTCCCGCGTAAACGGGTGCTTCAAATGTTCTGGACAACAGTTATTTTAAACTAATTTTCTTCGCTTATCTATCGGCCGAATATAATTTATGATATAAGAGGGCGAAATGAACTATAAGATATTAGTGGTGTCCCAAGCATTTGGCGTCCCGATTTATGAGGCTCACCAGACAACACTACATCACCTGAGAATAATAAGGTTCTATCTGTGTTTTTGAAAAAATTGACTTATTGGTATAGAAATGTTCTATTTGTATCAATGAAGGTATTTCTGGATTAAAATATTGTCATAATATAATTTTAATGTTACATATAAAATATACATAACATCATTTTCATGCAAAAATGCTTTCTTAGATACAAATGGAACCTTTCTATATCCATAAGTCATTTTTTTTTTTCAAAAACACAGATAGAACCTTATTATTCTCAGGTGACGCTAGTGTGTGAGAATCATCTCTCGAGTGAAAAGGGTTTAAATTATTTAAAAAAAGTATTGCATAGCTACAGATACTTTTGCAAGATATTTAAAGTACAACATTTTTCAGATTGTATGTTTCCAAGCCATAAAATGCCGAATAATAACATCGTAACAACAATGATGATCAATTAGAATTTCAAATAAATAACCAGTGAAAAACTTAATGTAGTTTAGAAGAGGAAAACTATGTAGTAAGTATTCAGTTATGACTTTTTCTTGTTATGGCCAAAATTATCCTAAACTGGGGATACAGGGAAGAGGGTACAGAAGTGCTCTGACGAAAAGGATAATATAGTAAAATCTCGTTATAACGAATGTCCCTTTGACGAATGTTCCAGTTTAGCGAATATTATTTCGATTGTTGTAAAAAATAGTATCACCGCATTTTATTATAAAAATAGTTAAGGGGGTACAGAACAGCTCTGACGAAAGATAATGCAGTAGAATCTCATTAAAACGAATGTCCCTTTAACGAATTTTACGGTTTAATGAATGTTATTTGGATTTTACAAAAAATGGTATCTCTATGTTTCATAAAAATATTCATTTTAACGAATTTTTCGATGTAGAAAATTTAATAAGTGTTCCCTAATGATTTCTTATCACAAGGTTTTACAGTATAGTGTTTCAATTTTTCATTTTGAAAAAATTCTGATAGTTATTTTTTTTTTCATTTTTGGGTGCGTTCGTAATTTTATAAATTCATAGCACCTGTAGTCATCGTCTAGTTCTTCCGTCCATCTGGGCCCATCTTTATGCATATAACAGTGCAAAAACTATCCAACAAAATTCTTTGAAATTTAATACATATAATCGATGCAGAATTTCGTCAAGTCAGTCCAAATTTTATGAAAATCAAATCTAAACTTCAGATGTTAGTAAAGTTTTTTTTTTTCATTCTATTGAATTCTATCATATATAATAGAAATTCAATGATAACCTATTGAATATAGGTTACCTATTGATACCCAATGATAACTTCATTCTATTGAATCCTATCATATATGATAGGATTTCAATGATAACTCATGACGGGTAATGATTCTAGGTTGTCATGGAGATTATTCTGTTTAATCCTATCATACTTAATTAATTAATGATATTCCGTAATAGTAATGATTCTAGATTGTCATGGTAATTGCATTCTATTTAAGATGGAGTCGTATTTTTCCGTATTACTGAATTTAATATATATATAAATGTACTAAATTTTGTATTCATGCATTTTTGTATAAGAGTGCAACAGCTATTACACCAAGATCTGAATATTTAGAAAAATTGTTATAGTACGAATGCACCTCATTTGCCACGTTTTACGTACAATTTTCGATTTGTTAATATTTGTTATACATTATGCGTAAATTTTTTTGTTATAATTTTTTTTAGCTTAGCATAGTTTATGTTTATAATCTCCTTAAAATAAAACAAGTTGGAAATTGCACGTGAAGCGTAGCAACTGTGGTGCGTTCGTACGACAACGAAGTTTTAAAAACATTCAGATCTCTCTATAAATATACAGGAAGTAATTTTTATTACACATCAACAACGTATATAATATTCATAAATTGTGAAATAGTTTACTATAAGTAAAACACGCCCCAAACAATGTTTCCCCCGTGTAGCATTTATTATTATTATTATTCATCTATGGAATACTTTTGTGTGGCCCTGTAATTTAATAAATAAATATTCTTTGCATCACAGGTTATACAGAATATATATTTTACTATATGTATATACTTCATAGGTTCACGTCAATTGTATTATATTCGAAAGAGTTTAACATCATTAAAATGCACTTGAAACTATTTTTCCCCCATTGACCATAATGTAACGGAATAATTTTGATTGTCTCTGTAATTGATCTATGCATTCGATTTTCATAAAATTTGAAATGACTCTACAAAATTGTGTAATAATTATGTATTTTAAATTTCAAACGATTCGGTTGGGTAGTTTTTGCGTTGTTATATGCGGACAGACGGGCGGACTGAACGACAACTATAAGTGTATTTACATAATTATGAACGCACCTAAAAGGAAAAGAAAAGAAAAAAGTTCCTTTCTACGATATTTTCCCTGTCTGGATTTCGTTCGGCTGACACCTAAATGACGACGTTTAATTCAACGAATTACTTTAACTGTAAATGTAATTTTACCAAGAAACCTGCATTATCTCTTCTTTAATTCGACTGAACGATTTCACAAAGTGAATCGATGCTTTGTTTTAGTAACCTATACTACTTGTATGCTCAGATGAAGATAAAAACGAGAGAAACACACTATTTTCCTGTTTTTTAGCAAGACTTGCGTAATTGAACCGCAGAAACTATGCAGGAACATTTAAGTGTTGTTGTTAAAAAAAGTATAACGATAAAGGAAAGAATATGAAAATACAGATATATGTTTAAGAACTTTTTCTTAGTAAATACATACCCCAGATCCCATTTGTTAGAGCAGCAGTTTTGGAGATTGTGTTTTTAAAAAGAGAAATGTTAGACTGTTTGGGATCACACTGTCACACCTGTCACAACCGAATGATTTAAAATTTATGATGCATAATTGTTGCAGAATTTCGTCAAGTCATTCAATAGTTTATTAAAATCGAATCAAAACTTGAAAATATGTTAATAAGAGTTTTTTTCATTGATTTGAATCCTATCATACATAATTAATTCAGTGATAACCCATGAAAGGTAATGATTCTAGATTGACATGGTGATTATTCTGTTAAATCTCAAAATACGTACACTGTAAAAAAAATTCTGTAGAGGTACTAAACTTTTTCTAGGAAACTGGGATTCCAGGAATTTTTCCTGTAACGGTAACAGCAAAAATTCGAGTTTTAGAATCAGTTACATGGATTTTTCCTGTTATCGTTACATGAAAAGTTCTTGGAATCCCAGTTTCCTAGAAAATGTTTAGTACCTTTACAGATTTTTTTTTTACAGTGTAATTAATTTATGATATCCTATAATAGTAATAATTCCGGTTGCCATAATAATTACATTATATTTAAATACGAACCGTATTTTTGCGTATTACTGAATTTAATATATATAAACCTACTAAATTTTATATTCATGCATTTTTTCATAAGAATGCAAGAGCTATTGCACCAAGATCTGAATATTTAGAAAAATGTGAAATATGAACTCAAATATGAACTCACCTCATTTGATGAGCATTTTCCGAATTGTTAATGTTTGTCATGCATTATATGTAAATTTCTTATTTATAAAAAAAATTCTTAGTTTAGCATAGTTTACGTTTATAATCTCCTCAAAAGAAAAAAAGAAAAGAAAAGAAAAAAAGTTCCTTTCTACGATATTTTCCCTGTATGGATTTCATTCTGCTGTCACCTATGACAACGTTTAATTCAACGAATTACTTTTACTGTAAATGTAATTTTACTAAGAAGTAATATTCATTATCTCTTCGTTAATTCGACTGAACGATTTCACAAAGTGAATCGATGCTTTGTTTTAGTAACATGTGCTACTTGTATGCTCAGGTGAAGATAAAAACGAGAAAAACACATGATTTTCCTGTTTTTTAGCAAGACTTGAATAAATGAAACGCAGAAAATATGCAGCAACATTTAAGTGTTATTATTTAAAAAGTATACCAGTAAAGGAAAGGATGTGTAAAAAATCAGATGCTTCTACTTCTAAATACAGATACATGTTTAAAAACGTTTTTTTAAGTAAATACATACTTCCGATTCCATTTGTTAGGGCAGCAAGTTTGAAGATAAGTTTTTAAATCCAGAAATATTAAATTAATTTTTATTCGGGATTGCATTGTCACAGTTAAAAAAAAGCTGGAATTATTGAATCTCAAATATTTAAATGCATATTCCATGCATAATAATCAAAATAATAAACTTCACTGTAAAAAAAAAAAAAAAAAAAAAAAAAAAAAACGTAGTTTTACAGATGCAAAGTTAGAGAGATGTGTACTAAGATGTGTAATTACTTACTAAAATTATAACTGTACACTATACCGAAAAAAAAAATGCAAACCTTCAAAACTAGTTTTTGTAACCCTACAGAAATCTGTAGCTTTCAGAAGAATCTACTAAAATTGCTTTAATCTTACTAAACTTTTATCTGTAACAGGGGCTGCAGTTACATAAAAAGAATTCTAGGCATTCCAGTTTCCTAAGTTTTTGTAACCCTACAAAAGTCTGTAGCTTTACAGAAGAATTTACTAAAATTATAGTAATTTTACTAAACTTTTATCTCTAACAGGGGTGGCAGTTACATAAAAGATTCTAGGCATCCCAATTTCCTAAAAAATTCTTAGTAACCTAACAGATTTTTTTATTTTCATTTCAAATCTGTAACTGTTAGATGAATTTTTGCTGTTTCCTTTATATAAAATTATCTAGGAATCCCTGTTTCCTAGAAAATTTTTAATAACTTTGCATATTTTTTTATAGTGTTGATAAAAGAGATGTTTTGTTTATGACACTATCATACTGTATGATAGTATTGTAAAGAAAAGTTTTGTATAGAAAAAACTTCATAAATCACTTTTCCATCGATTATTTCCCCTAGTGCAATTTACCTCAAAATTCGTCAAAAAAATCGATTTTTTTTTTTTTTTTTAAATATTAAATATAAGCTTGTTTAACTCTGAATATTTTGACGCCTCATTTTTACCCATACGGCAATTATATCACGAGATATTGTAAATTTTGTTAATACACCCAGCACAAATCACCCATGTGAATGAAAACTTTAAATTGGTGTTACTCCATGTTCATATTTTTGCCACTTTCCTGTTTTTAAAATGCAAAGGCTATTTTTTATTTATTTTATTTATTTTTGTTTTATTTTTATTTAATTTTTTATATTATTCTTATTAAAGATAGATATTTAAACTTTTTAGTACATGTTTTTTATTTTATACGCGATAGTTATGTAGATGGAATTAACCTTTAGGTTTACTGTTATTTAAAAAAAAATAAAAGTATATGAATATGTGTTAGATTTAGCCGTTTTTCATAATAAATATCAGTAAAAAATTATATTGAATGTAATATTAGATGTGTTGAAAAAAAAATTTTTAAATAGTAAAAAAAAATTAAAAATGCAATTAATTTTTTTTAACTAAATATGAAATTTTTACTTTATTTTTATTTTTTCAAAATTCACTTTTATTTAACATTGAAAAAATTTAAATGTAGTGAGTTTACTATTGGAACCATATATTTAGAAATAAACAAAATTGTTGAAAAATAAACTGTCTCCTAAAATAAAAACGCTTTATAACAATAAATTTATGCTGATAATAGATGTGTGAGACTGTAATGTTAGATGCGTTTAAAAATCCGTACGCTTTCTTGTTGTAATACACGTTTAGAAATCTTTCACAAAAATGTTTGACAAAAATAATGACATTAAAAAAATAGCAAAGATTTCTAAAAATGCAATTTTAAAAAATAATAAAAATTGTAATTAAATATGCATTTATTTATTAATTTTTTATCTATTTATTTATTTATTTCAAAATTTATTTTTAGTCAAACATTGAAAAATTGAAATTCAGTGAATTCATCATTTGAACCATATATTTAAAAATAAACAAAATTGTTGAAAAAATAAACTACCTCCTCAAAGAAAAGACGCCATTTAACTATGAATTTATGCTGATAAATGTAATACAGATAAATTGAAAACAATAGCCTCTCCTTCAAAATATGTAGTTGTAGTAGTTTCTTTTTATTGTGGGCAAAGCTTCTTAAAAACCAAAGGCACGAGTGATAATATTATCAGTGCAATAACCTTAATCAGACGAAAACAGGGAATATGTAATGAAAACGATTCTAAAAGTGTTAAGAACAAGATATCATTTTTATTTCTTTACTGCAAATAACAAATAAATGACTTCTTTTAATCCCTTTTAATGCTGCATTTTATCATTAATTTTACACTTTCAATTAAATAAGAAAAGTTTTATCGCTACATATCCGATAATTTAACTGTTTCTTTAAATTTAATTAAATGGATCTCTATTATAAAACAAAAACATACCCATGAATATCACCAACATCATGAAGTTTCTGTCAACGCTCTAACCAGTCAATTTCGATTTATCGCAATTTTTTTAACTTTTAAATATCGCACAATTTCAATTTTTACACCGTCAAGTAGAAAAAAATATATACTTTCAAATGCAATTTTTTTAAACTATATCTCCCAATTTACAGATTTTTTATGTTTTTTAAAATGATTTTCAAACATGAATATTTTCGAATTAAATATTTCCTACTGAGCGAAAAATTGCCCAGGTCGGGAAATGTACCCTGATACTTGGCTTACAAGGCCAATGCTTTACCGTTTAAGCTAACTGGGCACGACAACCGGTGAGCATTTTTCGCTCAGATAACCTTGTAGGAATATTTTCAATTCGATTACGGAAGAGTAACACGTTTGTCCTTGAAACAATGAAAACAACTCTGCATTTATTTGCTTCGGTGTAATATTGCATAACTAAAATGCCAAACTAAATTAAAAAATCAAAAATAAATAAATAAATGTCATCAATATTTATTTGAATTACTTACTGAAATGCTAAGATATTCAGAATCAAAAGGGTTGCTATAAAGAGAAATTTTTTTGGCTATTAATCGTTGGTATGCGTGTAATACGAAAGTCACAAAAATGTCTTTCAGGTTAAAAGGTAAGGAATCTAAAAAAATGTAAGTAAAGTACAACTGACGTCACTGTGGGTAATACGAAAGTCACAAAATTGTCTTTCAGGCTAATTGGTAAGGAATCTAAAAAAATGTAAGTAAAGTACAACTGACGTCACTGTGGGTAGTACGAAAGTCATAAAAATGTCTTTCAAGTTAGTTGGTAAGGAATCTAAAAAAAAATGTAAAAGTACAGCTGACGTAATCGTGGGTAATACGAAAGTAATAAAAATGTCTTACAGGTTAGTTAGTTTAGTAGGGGATCTAAAAAATATATATATAAAAGTTAAGGACAGCCGACGTCACTGTGGGTAAAATTATTGTGTATCCACATTAATTTCCAATCCATCTTTATAAATCCTACTGTACAGAACTGATTGATCTGTAATTAACAGCTCTGTAATGTAAATGGTCAGTGCCGCCATGATGAGTGCTGTAATGATCGCTAGAGCAAAAATATAGTAGGTAGATTGGTTGATGGACGTATTTGTTTATAAACATACCTCTCCTTAAACTTATAAAATTTACTACAATTTTCAATTAAATATAAATTTAATCTACGGAAAGAGCTATAACTCGATTAGTGCAAGAACTTATTCGAGTAATTTCGATTTTAAAAAATGTTGGTAGTACATAAATATAAGATCATATGTGGCACACAATTTTAAATTTTTATAATTAGTTTCAGAACTAAAAATTCTAAAAAATGGAAAATTTCTAAAAAATTGCCATTGTTCCAAAAAAAAAAAAAAAAAAATTTAGTCAAAAAAAAAAAAAAAAAAAAAAAAAAAAAAAAAAGAAAAAAAAATCCTGCCTCAAATTTTAAGCATAATTCAGTAAATATGAATTCCAAATTTCATCAAAATCGTTCGAATAGTTTCCGTTGGAACGGGTCTTAAAATTGGCATATTTCACATAGAAGTACATCCCCAGTCTCGTATACCCTTAATCATGAAAAAAACTTTGGATGAATAAGACATTTAAGTAAGAAAAAAATTTCTACCCAAATTTACTGGTGAAAATTTGTCCCAACATTAATCAGGTCTTATGGAACCGGTTACAGTGGACGTTTCGTCATTTTAAGACTACATCAGTTCTTTTTTGTCGTAGATGAAGGTGCTAAATACTGTCATCATTATACTAATAAATTACCTCAAAGAAACAAAGGGGTGGGGCATAGTAGAAATTTCGTCGCTGAATACACTGTTTTCCCTTTTAAACTGACATCATATTTGCGTCACAATAAACAGAAGTTCACTCATGGATGGTGGTCATGTCAAAATTTGAACATTTCAATTATATTTTAGCTATCCCTGTCTCATGAGCATAGTAATTACAAAAGGTTTATTTTTCCAGACAAGATCTTTTTCAAAAGTGCCTAGCGAAAAAAAAAAAAAAAAAAAAAAAAAAGATCTTGAAAAATTTGTCGCTAAAAAACAATTACAAAGGCCATATATTTTCCCCATAGGATGAATGCAGGAAATTAGCAAATGTCAGTAGCCTGCAGAAGAAGTTCGTTCAACATTTAGGAAATCGTTAGAAAGACCTTGCGCATTAAAAAGAAACGAGCTTTTCGAAATCAATAAAATTCAAGGTACCGTGTCTTTATAATAATAAAAATCGCCCGCATCCAGGCCCATATTATCGCATTGATTAATTCGGGAGAGTTTGTCCAGAAAACCCCAAATCCGTGTATTAATTTATAAAACAGTTTTTTTTAAATTATTTTTTTTATTTTATTCCAACTCTAAAGATTTTAAAATACACAATATAAATATCTTTAAGGGTCAGTACCTTTAAAACCATCTTTTTAATTTTGAATAATATTGTAATATATGTAATAGCATAGTACTTAATACTAAAAATTAAAAAAAAAATTTTAAAAATCTTTGTACAACAGTATATTTTACAATTTTTTTAATGAATTTTTTAAAAATCTTTACTACATTTTTTTTTCATAAATATGAATATTTTGGCTTTGATTTTTTTTCACATTCATTAAAATATGCTACATAAAACTGTGTATGGATTTTTAATGCATGGTATTTTACATTTAATATGTTTTTTCTCGTGTATTATAAAAAAAAATGAAAAAAAAAATTCAACAAACTCTCAATTTAAATAGTTTTTTTAAAAATAACTATAAAATTAAAAGTTAAACCCTTACGGAAAAAAATATTAAATACTTTATATGGAGAACAAGTAAAAAAGAATCAATCAAATATTCAATTCAAATATTAAATTCATCTTTAAAAATTTTTACTAATTTTTCTGAAAAACAAATTTCATTTAGAACTCACAGAGTTCAATGCTTTCGCTAAGCTAACATCAATTACTATTAAATAATAAATAATAGTTTGATTTTAATAGATTTTGTTAGCAGAACTTAATCATATCTAAAGTTTAGTGGTTGAAATAATTCTAATTTCCATGAGATAAATTTCAACCGTATTATAGTTTTTTTTTTTTTTTTTAACTTTGAGTTAAATATGAAAAACCAACCCAAAATTGCCAGCTTTTCAGCATTATTGAAAAAAAAAAAAAAAATTCTTGGGAAGCAGAATGTATTTGAATTTATATTATGTTGTGTGTGTTACAGCTTAAAAAGGAGTAAAAGAAATTAAAATGATTAACTTATATTTGTAAAGTATTTGACATTCTTTCATATAAGTTCAAGTTAGGAAATTCATTTTAAAATGATGTAACAAGTTGCTAAAGTTGTATAAAAGAGCTTTGTTTTTCACTAAAGAGAAAAAAAATAAGTCAGAAATTGCACATCAAACACAGCGAATAAGGTGCAATCTTACTATAACAAAGTTTTTAAAATATAAAGTTTTTAAGATACAGTTCAGTACCCGAAATCATTTGTGTGTTCCTGTAAATACTACACTATATTGCCATTGATTATGGGACACTTGCGATTTTAGACATTTTACTAAATATCTAGAAAAATACATGAGGAATCATCTCGAAACTCTTAGTGTATAAATATAATAGTATACGTCATACATCTCCGTGAAGATTTTTTCCCGAAACTCCAAAGGGGACCGTCGACAAATTAAAAAAGAATGAATATCTTTTGAATAACCCTGTCAAAACTAATGTAGCAAAAGCGCTCAAACTCTAGATTGTGATTGAATGCCTTATTGTAATAAGCCTTGTTCATTTTTATGCAAATAGCATGCATACTCTCAGAGTAATTAAGGGTTTTATAAAAATGATCCCAAATTTTTCCAAGTTTTTTCCTTATAATTTTCAGAGTTCTTAATATAAAATATTATTTTTTTCAGAAAATATGACAAACAACATTGCGCACAGTACCCTGTAATCAGAATTAAAAAATAATGAAAAATGTATAAAAAATGAGATGGTTTACTAAATAATTTTTTACTGCGCATGCGTGAACGATATCAAAATTTCATTTGCATATTATGTTAGCTAAATGTATAGAGCAACTTTTGAGAAAGTCACAAAATCATAACTTGAAAATTCTGACAATAATCGTCAATTGAATAAGTCGAAAATCCGTTATTCTCAAAATGAAGCAAAAACAAGAGGGGTTGTATCCATATATTCATTGATTAGTTTCAATATAGAATACACAATATGGGATGTACTACTGCATTTGGATAAAATCCCTCATTTTTTTGCTTCCTTTTGGAAGCAGCGGATTTTTTCCTTTTTCTATAGACGATTACTTTCAGAATTTTCAAGCTATGATTTTGAGACTTTTACAAAAGTTGCTCAATACATTTAGCTAACATAATATGCAAATGAAATTTTGATATCTTTGACGCATGCGCAGTAAAAAATTATATAGTAAACCTACTCATTTTTCATACAATTTTTATTATTTTTTAATTCTGATTACAGGGTACCGTGTGCAATGTTGTTTGTCATATTTTCTGAAAAAAATATTATTTTATATTAAGAACTCTGAAAATTATAATGGAAAAACTTGGAAAAATTTGGGACCATTTTTATAAAAACCTTAATTACTCTGCGAGTGTGCATGCTATTTGCATAAAAATAATTACAGTGTATTACAATAAGGCATTCAATCATAATCTAGAGTTTGAGCGCTTTTGCTACATTAGTTTTGACAGGGTTATTCAAAAGATGTTCATTCTTTTTTAATTTGTTGACGGTGCCCTATGGCGTTTCGGTAAAAAATCTTCACGGGGATGTATGACGTATACTATTATATTTATACACTAAGAGTTTCGAGATGATTCCTCATGTATTTTTCTAGATATTTAGTAAAATGTCTAAAATCGCAAGTGTCCCATAATCAATGGCAATATAGTGTATATGCTTTCTATTATACAGGAATTAGCTTGTGATGAATCTCAGCAACGTATATCAATTTCATAAAATGTAAAATAGTTTAATATAATTAAAACACTCCCCAAAAAATGTTTCCCCGTATACCATTACATAATAGAATACTTCTGTGCTACCCTGTAAATTAATAAAAAATATTTTTTGCACTGCAGATTGTACAGAACGTATATTTTAGTACATATTTCATAGATGCATATGAGTGCAACACCATTAAAATTCATTTGAAACTTTTTTCCCCATTGACCGTAATGTAACGGAATACTTTTGATTGTCCCTGTAATTGATCTATGCATCCGATTTTCATAAAATTTGAAATGGCTCGACAAAATTATGTAATAATTATGTATTTAAAATTTCGAACGATTCGGTTGGGTAATTTTTGCATTGTTATATGCGTACAGACGAACGGGCTGAACGACGCGACGGTTATAGGTGGTACATAGTTACATAATTACGAACGCACCTAAAAAGAGTATTTTTATTAATTAATGCATTTAATTTAGAATTAACGCAGCTAAAAATTTTTCCTGATATAAAATTCAAAATTCGAAAATATTATTTATGCCTTACATATATGACTGACCATTGGTTTTATTTGAATAATATTGAAACAATTTGAATGGAGCCCTCTAATTTATTTTTGCCCAGGGTACCAATTAGGCTTTCCTGCAACAGTGTGTGGAGACTTGGATGAAACACTTTGAGGGGCGCTTCGTCTGTGACTGGAATACTAAAAATCTCGACTAATAAAATTTATTTATACAAAACTGATTTAAAAGAATTTTCGTTTACATTTAAAGGTATATCATTCGTAGTTTTCATATATTCGGCCTTTTTTAGGTGCATTCGTAATTATATAAATACACAGCACCTATAGTCGTCGTTCAGTCAAGGCCATCTTGATAATATATCAAGAAAGCTCTGGTTCAGTTCGTCCGACCATGTGTCCGCATATAACAAAGCAAAAAGTACCAAACCGAGTCGTTTGAAATTTAAAATATATAATTCTTGGATAATTTTGTCGAGTCATTTAAAATTCTATGAAAATTGGATGTATAGTTTAATTACAGGAACAATCAAAAGTATTCTGTTATATTACAGCCAATGGAGGGAAAAGCTTCATTTTAATGATGTTACACTCTTTCGAACATAATAAAATAGATATGTATCTATGACGTGTATACTAAAATATACATTCTGTACAATGTGTGTTACAAAGAATATTTGTTATTAATTTACAGGGCTAATCAAAAGCATTCCAATGCATAATGGTATAAGGAAACATTGTTTGGGGCGCTTTTTAATTATATTACGAAATTTTTTCACATTTTACGAAATTGATATCTGTTGCTGATATTTACTAGAAGTTATTTCCTATGTAATAGAAAGCAGATAGTATATACAGAGACACACATAAGATTTCGGCTATTATTACTGTATCCGAAGTACTGCATACTATTACACTAAATATTAAATAATTTTTAAACTTCGTTATGGTACGAACGCACCTGATTTGCTACGCTTGACGTGCAATTTCCAACTTGTTTTCTTTCTGCTGGAATGCATGAAATATACCATGAAATAAGACTTATTTCTCATTTAATGCACATTTCTGCTAATTATCCTCAGTGACTTTTATCTAATAAAATCGTGAAGGGTACAGCCACTTTAAATTATCCTAAGTTGGGATTTTGAACAGTATCTAATCTATTAACCAAATTCGTTGCTTAACTGAGTGTCGAATAATCAAGATTCTACTATTGTCTTATTCTGCACATTCAAATTTACAACTTTAAGAATTTGTAATTTTCATCTAAAATCGGAAAACAAATTATTGTCGGAAAACAGGGAAGTTGCAAAGATAAAATGGTAATATTGTATACTTTGTGAAACAGATGAATCAGTTTAAATTAGAAATAATAAAACCTGTGTTGGATATTTAGGAAATTGATTTATTGAATTTTTTTGAGTATTTCTTGAATATTAAAATAAAAATCCGAAAAATTAATAAATTATATATAATCTGTTTCTTTTAAATACGAAATTCTAATATCTATGTTCCTGACAACTATATAAACTCTTGTTTATATTAACTTTTAACTTGTTTAGATTAAATAATTTTTTAAAATAAGAATTTAAATGATCAAAATGAGAGAAAAATTATTATTATTATTTTGTGAAAAGACATGATTTCGAATTGTTCGAAAAGAAATAGCATAATAGGCGCGACCCCCGGTCGGGGGTCCGTTTGCCCGGTGGTTGCGTCGGTGCTGTATATAACTACAAATCGTCAATGTCTTTATGTTATTATAAATCTTATACTTACTCTAATTAAATATAATTTTTAACAGTTAGATGTTTATTACTTTTATACTAGTACTGGAGATTGCATAAAAGGGACGCAGTACTTTTGAAAGCATCTTAACAATTTTGAACAATACTATAATAATATGGTAGCATAAATACTTAAGGGTGTTCTTAAATCACAACGGGCCACTTTCTGACACATGCATTAATTTATTTTTGTTCGGAAATGCATGAAACTAGCAGATGTTGTTATTCAGAAACTGTCTAATTGCACTCAGTTTTCTGCTTTTTTAAAAAACACAATAGTTTTCATAACAAGCCTTCAAAGATGGCGTTTTTCAGCACGTTTCCCGACGAAAGCAGAAAAACCGGTCGAAAAGAAGGAAAAAAATGGGTGGTCACGTCATCGAAATAGCTTAAAACTGGATAGGTAATTTAATTATCATTAAATGAAAAATTAAGTTCAAATCGAAATTGCTTCCATAGTCAGGCATTCCAATTTTATAACTTTCTATTAAAAAATGAATTCGTAAATGTGTCAAAACGTTTTGCGCTTGTTGAGCGGAGCAATTAAGAACACCTTAATACTAAGGATTAAATACCTTTTTTTAATCTTGTAGAGCACCCTATTTTACTTTAATTTTTAAATTAAAAATAATATATATTTTTTAATTTCTGCTATTTTTATAAATATGAATATTTTTGCTTCGATTTTTTTTCTACATTCCTTAGAATATACTACATAAAACTGTACATTGATTTTTGGATGTATGGGATTTTACCTTTAATATAATTTTTTTTCTCTCGTGTATATTAAAAACTGAAGGCAATTCAGCAAAGTCTAAATTTAAATATTTAAAAATAATAATAATAACTATAAACTTGAATGTTAAATCCATGCAAAAAAGTATTAAATACACCATGGAAAACAAGCAAAAAAAAAAAAAAAAAAAAAAAAAAAAAATTAAACTTCTATCTAAACTAGCAAAACAGCCTTGGTATTTATCGAACAAGCAAATTATAAAGATATGAACGGGGGAAAAATCAGTTTAAAGTTTTCATTTGTATGGGTAATTGCGCTGGATCTATTAACAAAAGTTACAATACATCGCGATATAATTGTCGTATAGGTAAAACTGCGGTGCCAAAATATTCACAATTAAAAAAGTTTTCAATTAATATTATAAAAAGAAAATCGATATTTTGACCATTTTGTAGGTACTTGTATCCCTTTAAACATGGTTACAATTAAAATTTGTTATGTTTTAAAATGCCTGGCACATACATTGTTTTCAAATTACAAAAATTTTTAAGGTTTTAGGCAATTATTTTTTTTTCTGAAAGGTTTAATAACGTCTGGAAATTGTTGTAGAAATTTGTTCTGTTACATTTTGCCCTTATTAAAAAATAAATCTACATTAAATAAGTATTTCTTCAAAAACAAAAAAGAAAATTATTATGAAGGAAATGTGCGTGTTTCTGTATCATCAACCCAATTATTTTGTTGATTTATAATATCTAATTATTAGAGACGAAATATCAAATTTGAATGCTAAATTCAAAAAGATATAATAACGATAATTTAAATGAAACATCAGAGTTTTTGGAAATCACGTTTTTAATTACATTCTATCACTAAAAATACATTAATTAAAATTTTATGGAAAAGTCAAAACATATTTTTTCCTAATTATGTCTTTGAGGGAACAAAAAAATTTCTGTTAATATTAAAGTTTTAAATAGATTTCTTTTAATTAAATGAAAAAGCTTTTGTTTCATACTTTGTGTTTGGTATCTTATAAAACGTATAAATCATCTCACATGCAAATAATTAAATCATGAAAGTTATATAAAAAAGGGGTATGAGCCATCAGAGACGGTGTATAATGATGATCCGCCTAACATTTAACACCCAAAAAAAGAAAGAAAAAATAGATGATAAATTCTTCAAATTCAGAAAAAAACACGAATTTAATAAGCAAAATTGTAAAACTTTTTTTTTTTTTTTTTTTTTTTTTTTTTTTTTTAAAGGGGTAAAATTTATTTGCTAATGCTAATCCTACGGAAGAAACATTTTAAAATATCTTGTTTGCATCTTAATTTTTTTAAATGATTTTTTGGCATTAGATTGATGAGATTGGCAAAAAACAAAAAAAATCTACATTATAGAAATAAACATCTGCCGTTTTTACTTTTTTAATTTTGTTTGCAGATTTTTTTTTTTCAAGAGGATTTCATTTTCGAAACCGGTGAAATGAAAGTATCCTGATTAAAAATATCTGTACACAAAATTTAAAATGTAACACGTGGAAATTGCACGTCAGGTGTAGCAAAGGATGTACGTTCGTACTATAACGAAATTTTAAAAATATTCTGATCTTGTTGTAATGGTATACTGTACTTTGGATGCAATAGAGTACTCGAAATCTTTTGTGTGTCCCTGTAAATGCTACCTGCTTTCTATTATACAGTAAGTAACTTGTAATAATCCTCAGAAACATATATCAATTTCATAAAATGTGAAATAGTTTAATATTATTAAAACGCATCCCAAACAGTGTTTGCCCCTATATCATTATGCAATGGAATACTTTTGTGTGGCCCTGTAAATTAACAAATATTCTTTGCACTTCATTGTACATAAAGTATATTTTAGTATATATTTCATAGATGCATATGAAATGTATTATGTTCGAAAGAGTGTAACATCATTAAAATGCACTTGAAACAGCTGTTTCCTATTGACCGTAATGTAACGGAATACTTTTGATTGTCCCTGTAATTGAACAATATATCTAATTTTTATAAAATTTGAAATGACTAGACAAAATTATGTAATAATAATATGTTTTAAATTTCAAACGATTCGGTTAGGTAGTTTTTGCGTTGCTAAATGTGGACAGCTGAATGGAGGGACGGACAGACGGACGGATTGAACGAAGACTATAGGTGCTACGTATTTACATAATTACGAACGCACCTAAAAATAAACTGATAAAAAATATTTTCGTAAAAAAAATTCAAATTGAAAAAGTAACTTAGTGCAAAAAAGTAATGTCTGCTTTTCCAATTTGAATCTTTTTGTGGAAAGCATTTTTTATCAATTTATTTTAAGAATGTTTCAATACAATGAAACATGCCGAAATGTGAATAAATAAAGATATTTTTTATCTTTTTGAAAAACATATTTTTATTATTAATTGCAAATATTGGAACTTTGATGTTCTGGATTGATTCTTATACATAGTTTAATGTTTACACTATTAATTAATGTACGATAACACATATAAATCAATTTATAAATATTAAAAAAAAATAGTTTAAATAATGTTTCAGTTTTCCTTACCTGTAGCCTTATATGAAAATAGAAAGTGAGCAAAAATTATATTGCCTGGACTTTCTTCCACGCTTAAAAAATGCAGTGAATTTTAACAGAAATTTTCAGGGAAAAATGAACTGTCGTCAGAAAAATAGGCGGGATATTCAAGATTAAAATTAAATGCTTATAAAAATAGTGTTTTTTTTCTCCTAACCACTGGTTGTTGTTCTCGATCTAGCGATATGTGAGCCATATCTGGATCCTTACAATGTCCATATTTTATTCGTTTTCTGTTTGGTCCATGTTTAATGTCTAGAAAATGAAAACTTTTGTTGCCACGATGACCACGATGACCACGATGAGTATCCTGAAGAAATGTTCTTTTTAATCTAAAAAAAAAATACTGGAATAAGTAAGTCATCAGAATTTTACAATATCATTGTCACACCGTGTATAATTTAACGCTTCTAATTTTCGAAACTTTCCAAAAATTTTCTGTGTTGCTAAGTATTAATATTATTAAAAAATAAGTAAAATGGGGATTCTAGAATGATGAATACTATTTAATGTGAAATTAAAAGGCAATGATTTTAGGAACTGACCTTGAGGCTTCTGATCTCCAGATTTACTAGCTATTAAAAATATTCGATTTGGGTAATAATTTTGCAATTTTTCTTAATAAATAATCAATTAAAAGTTTCGTGTTATTTATTTTGAACATAAATAAATATCAGTACATTTTTACTTTAATTTGTAAGTTCAGGGGGCAATACATAACGGTTCATATTTGAACACAACCATTTGGAACACAACCATTGTACATTTGGATAAGTGTTATTTTGATTATGTGACGAATTTAAAATCGAGTACTTTTTACTCAATTTTGAATCCATTTTTTTTTCAATGTATTTTCTATAAAACTATAAATAGAACACATTTTCAAAAACAAACTGAAAAAGTGGCAACTACAAAAAATGGAATCTACCGACCACTAGGTATTTTCGAAAATTTTACCTTTACTTCTAAAATAAATCAATGGGAGTTTATTAAACCTGAACAAAAATGTCTGGAAAGGAATACAGCCTGTCGCGTCTGTAGCTTCTTTCTGTTAGCAATATTTCGCCGATCAATAAACATTAAACAGCCAAGGAGATATTTTTCGCTTTTAATGGAAGACATCAAAAACCCATTTCTTAGAATAAAAGCGCACCTCTTGCTGTCAGAAGAAAATACCATCGTATGTGGGAATTTCTCTTCAAATGTAACAGCATTTCAACTCGAGAATTCTCCGTAGTTTGTCTTATTCTTTTCCCTTAGAAGGATCAAAAGTATTTTGTTTTTATTATATCTTCTTAAAGAAATTATAAATTTCGTGAAAACGGAGATTTTAGAGAGAAATAAAAACGAAAAATTATACGTCACACACAAATTAGATTATGGCACGTTTTCAATATTTATTATTTATTATTTTGGGAAAAAATTCTAGAAGAATTAAGGTAAATCCACCTATAGTGATCCACGTATGTCAGTAGTTTGCCACTAATTTTTAAAGTTTAAAAGTAAGACCACAATGTATTTTTTGAAGACTATTGAGAGAAATCTGATTGACTGACATAACTTAAATGTTAATTTTCAATAAACTGTTTCGAATATTATTTTTTTTTCTGATAGTACATTTGTTTAGTTATTAAATGTACATCATCATTTAAACTGAAGAATTATCATTATATAATGGAATACTTTTGTGTGGCCCTGTAAATTAATAAAAAATATTCTTTGCACCTCAGATTGTACAGAATGTATATTTTAGTGCATACTTCATAGATTCATATCAATTTTTTAATGTTTGAAAGAGTCTGGCATCATTAAAGTGCACTTGAAACTATTTTTCCCCATTGGCCGTAATGTAGCGGAATATTTTTGATTGCCCCTGTAATTTATTTATACATCCGATTTTCATAAAATTTAAAATGACTTGACAAAATTATGTAACAATTGAATATTTTAAATTTCAAACAGTTGGGTTTGGTAGTTTTTGCTTTGTTAAGAGCGGGCAGACGGACAGACGGATTGAACGACGACTATCGGTGCTATGTATTTGCATAATTACGAATGCACATAAAAATGCCAAAAACGTAAATTATTTAGAATATTTACGGAAATTTAGAATAAATAAATTATCCAATTTTTATTTTTATTTTTTTTAAGATTTGTTGATTGAGTAAGAAGTTAAATTGCTGTAATTTGCAGCAATCCACTACAGAGCTGAAAAGTATAATTAGATCAATTTATTGGTGTAAGAAGGGGGGGGGGATATATTGTACGCATGCCCTTAATTAGTTGAATTGATTAAAATGTAAATTAATATGTAGAGATATGTATGCCTAATTTTCTTCTTTCTAGATATTGAGAATAAGGCCACTCTTATTCTTGGTCCGAATAAAAATATTACATTTATATTTTTGGAATGTTACAAATTTTAATATTTTTTACCGTTAAATAAAAATAACAATTCTAAAAAATAATATTTCTATCAGCTACATTTAGTGATTCAAGGAGTAGAGTTTTCTACAAGCGGTCGGTCCTTTTCTGCGACAATGGCACCGTGCTGCCACGTTTCTGCCACGGGGCACTGCATATAACATATATCAGTTGCATAGCAATCGGAATATATTTAAGCAAGTTAGAGCATGAACAGACAGACAAACCGAATCGATGAACACTTTTCCACTTTGTTGAGAAGTGGTCAAGTTGTTGGTCACTCAATTTCTGAATTCCCCTCCATAATGTTAAGTCTATGGACGTTTGATGCATTCGTGTATTTAAAATTTCACCTCAGGAAATTAATATTCTTAACTTCTTTTTTCTGTGTATTCTGCTTAAAGGATGTATCTTTTTTTTTTTCTTCTCTTGGCTCTTGAAATATTCGAATTTATATGCAATGTTAAAATCTTACTCACTGTTCGTCAGCTTTTAAAACATAAAATAATAAATTAAGCATAGATTTTAGAAATATTTTAAGAATTAAGAAACAAAAGACATCATTTAAGAAGAGTACACAGAAAAAAGAAGTTAAAAATATTAATTTCCTGAGGAGATATTTTAAATATACGAATGCATCAACTGCCCATAGACTTAACATTACGGAGGGGAATTCGGAAACTCAGTGAAAAGCACCCTTAAGAAGGAAAAGAACTGAATGTCAATTTAAAAATGTGGCAGGGAAGTGGAAGTAATATTTTCAATCACCGATGTGTGTAATATATGGGGGGGGGGGGGAGGAGGGTAATCCTGCTTTTCGTCCTTCTCCCCGAAATTTTACAGTTGCTTGTGACTTATTTTTTTTTTTTTCCTCCTTATAAATATTTTAGATGCAACTAAGCAACAATTTGGAAATCAGAAACTGAAAATAAAAGACTTTTTACTTGCTGCATTAGAGATAATGAATGTCCAACGTCCGTCCCCGGCGCCTATGTCTGAAATTCACTCTCCAGACGTATTCACTCTAAAACTAAAGCAAAATTCTTTTCACAGGTATTCGCAGATTATATTTCTCCACTGGGGTAAGATCTGGAAGGAGTATCAAAGATAGGAAAGTAAAAAAAAAAAAAAAAAAAAAAAAAAAAAAAAAAAAAAAAAAGACTCTTAACTACTTGCAGAAGGGGATTTAGTTTGTGAACACCTTTCCACAATTTAGCCCAAGGATATGTTTTTTTTTTTCCTTTTTTTAAATATATATACATATATTTGTATGTTTTCTCTTTCCATGAGATACGTGACCACTGCGGAATTTTTGCGAGGTTACTAAAAGGACGTTTTGCAAACCCCCTTCTCCCCTTTATCCCAAACAAGTTCCTCTTTTTCTTATTTATAAGTGAGAGCGTACGAAAAAGGAGTTGTTGGCTAGTTAAAGATGCACTTCTGTCCGCATAACATAGATAGTATCTTTTCAAAATATTTTTTTTATCATACATCAAAATTTGATAAATTAATTTGTTTGCATATGCATACAGTAATTGTTAATGATAGTTAAATTGTATAGTAGCTTATATTTAATCTGTAATATAGTATTTATCTGTATCTACACCAGTGGAAATGCAGGTCTTAGTCTGTGAGACTCTGATAAGTAAGTAAATAATTTTCTAAAACAGATTTATTTTATACTATTTATTTACACGTCATTACATTTTTATCTGTGTGAAAAGTATATTGAATCCATGAATTTTATATAAGGACTTTGCTTTTTGCAATAAATATAAAAGGGGGCATTACAAGTCTGCAATCTTGTAATCCGTGAACGCTTGTAGTCTACAGTATATATCTGTGTTTCTAAACTGAAACTTTAATTTAGATTTAATCATTTAAAATTATTTATTTATTTACACTCTTTTATAAGCATTCTATGTTTATCTTAAAAATCTCATCGAATTTATTAATTGAAAATTATGAGCTAAAAAAGAGGGAGGGGGTGTTCATTGCAATACGTTAATATGGCATGGGCTCTGATTATGGAAAATTCACCGATTTAAAAAGCTATTCGCAATTTCTAAATTGTTTTCTCGACGTAAATCGTAATTTAATTAATATTAAAATATTAAATGATAAAAGAGCTATTTTTTTATGTTACACTCTTTACTTTTTACTTATACTTTCTACATTTTAGTGCTTAAATTATTCGTTGTTGCTGTTTTATTGTTAGTTGGCCTGTTTGGACTTGGGCAGTTTGGCTCATCATTAGCTCCATTATTTTTGCTATGCATAAAAAGTTCTAACCATAAAGATTATTTGGCTATTTATGATCTACGGCTAGCTAACGGATAGACCATGAAATTAATTTATTAATTTTTCATTAAGTTCTTAAAATATTAAAAAGGTGTTTCGTCATGGAGAGCACATCTTTAAATATGATTTTTATAATTCTAGCATATCAGTAAGTGAGCAAAATATAGATTAAAAATTTTTCATCTTTTCATACAAAAAATCAAGTAAAAGTTAAATAAATGAGTGTAAAATAAATAAATAAATAAATAAAAGTGTCCAACTGAAGATATCCATTTTAATGTTCCTGTGTAAGTTGTTATTTGAATATACTGTTCACAGCAAATCGAAAATCCCGGCAAATAAAATGAAACAATTTTTGGCGAAACATTTAACATTTTGTATTTTACGTAAAAAATAGAGATAGAAATGAAAATTCCGTATTACAGTAAATATACACATTACAGCCCAGATGTAAATCAAAAGAAATTAATTTCATCCATAAATTAATTTTCAAGAACTAATTAACTTTTTACATGTCTCAATGAAATTTTAAGAACCAAATATGTCTGTTTGGCTTTTCTAAAAAACTGTTGAACGTAATACCTCAAAATCTGCTGTGATGTAAAAAAAGTACTATTTGAGAATAATAAGAAGCAATTTTCATTTTTGCTTAAAAGAAATCAACTTTGAAATATTTTACTAAAAAATTTTCTAAAAATTTTAAGAATATGTTTTTTTTTTCACTCAGACTTATAAAGTTAGATATTCTATAGTAGTTAGATTTCGAAATTAAGTGCTCATTTCAACAACAAAAAATTAAATATGATTTGAAATAAATCCAATTTAACAACTTTATTTGGCCGCTTTTGAAGAATTTTTAATTTATATTTCTGTAAGAGCTGCTTTTATCAGAATCATCTTAAGCGAAATTCAATTCAAATGCCCTCTTTGACAGCCTTTTTTTAAAAATATATTCTGAATTTATGAAAAAATTGACCAATGTGGAACATTATATAGTTCCTAAATAAGAGAACTGTCAATTGAATGCGTTTGAGAGCAAAATTGAATTTAAAAATGATAAGCAATTTATTATTTGAATGCATCTTCAATTCTACAATCATGATCGCTTCGGGAAATTTTGTTCGAAATGCCCACTTTGAGAGCTTTTAAAAAAATATATATTCTGCCCTTATTAAAAAAAAAAAAAAAAAAAAAAAAAAAAAAAAAAAAAAAAAAAAAAAAAAAGCACTACGGCCCATAATACAATTCCTAAGTAGGAGGGTATCGTGAAACAGGCTACCTGCCAGATAATATACACCAAAAAATAATCAGAACCAATTTATATCAGAGACTAACTGAATCTAAAGTTTTATTAAATTCCGTTTATTAGTTCTTGAGATAGAGCATTCACATAATTTGTGTCACATAACAGACAGACAGTCACAGTTTCACAGGCAGATATATTGTAAAAAAAAATTTTCGCTATATATTGCCTCTAAAAATGTGTAAATCCATCGACTACCGAATTTCGAGATTTTTTTTCAAAATCAATAATATCTTCTTATAAAGGTAGAAGAAATTAAAATTGATTGGTAGTTTTTAATTGCTTACATTAAACCTCTATATTTTTTAAAGACACCGTACTCAGATTGTTCTGTTTTGTTCTAAATTTCTAATGACGCATTAATAACCAATTAAAACGTTAATAGTGTATAAACGAGTTCTTGAAGCGGAAATAAGGACCATCCCTTTCATAACAAAAATTGAAAGAGTGTAATAATCAGAAAATTTTTCCTCGAGTGAAAGTTATAATAGAAACAAACATTTTCATGTGCGTTTCATTCACTTGTCGGATTTCTTTTAATTTTGTGTGAAGCGAGACAACAATGAAAACTCATACAGAACGTCGAAGATTCCGGAGATGGGATATTACTATAAATTATGCTTATGGTAGTATTTATTTATTTATTTATTTATTTATTTATTTATTTTGGTTGTATATGAATCATTTTCTGAAAAGTGACAATTTTGTGTCCCAGGGATTTTGAAGACATATTTATTAAATTAAAAAAAATAATAATAAATAAAAAAGGATGTAAACTATAAATATTAGTGAGTTAAGCATATAAATTGTAATCATTTGCTTACTGAAATTGAAATATAATATTTTAAATATTTTTTAGTGCGAATGTTATTTCTTCACTATGTCCCCAGTCACACATGTAGAAAAGAAAATGCTTTTTCTGCCATTATAGCATGTAAGTTTATAATTATTTTTTAAAATCTATTAAGCATGCTTAAATAAATATTTAGGTATTTAATTATATTTATATTTTATGAAATAAAAGGATTAGGGCACTTTTTAATGATGTCCTTAGTATTTGTATCATTCTCTCACATAAGTATAATATTGCCCCTATTTATTTATCAGGACATGCATTATATAGGTCTAGGACAATTTGTGCAAGAGTAAAATAATGCAATCTTCTTGTTTTTTTTTTTTTTTAAACATTCTGGAATACCTAGCATATGATTTTAAAATACTAGATCAAAGTAAATATTTGTACTACCTGTCATTCCCTCATCTATTATAAATTTAATAAAAACCAATGAAATGTCTTTTTATTTTGTTATAATGTTAGAAATATGTTTTAAACGATATTAAGTAACTGAAAATATACCTAAGACTAATCATTTTCGTATAACATGGTTTTTGGAAGTATTTCGTCATTCTCTCATAATTTTAATAATGGTATAGTCAGGAAACATATAATTTATCGGGTACAGTTTGGTTCATATTACTTTTTGATAATATAACAATAAGTTACTTTCATTCTAAGCTTTGAGATTTTTAATAAAAATTTATTGGAACTCATTTTTTTTTTTTTTAAACCAGCCATTTTTTAGAAAATGACCCATATGGTACCATATTTTATAATTTTCAAAAACATATAGTGTTAAAAATTTTATTAAATCCAATAGATTTTTTAAATCACCAGATTTTAAAAGATTCACCTTTTATATAAACATTTTAATAAAAATTTTATTTTACTTATTGACGGTGAAATGTTTTGAAATTTAATTTTTATTTTTATTACGATTATGGATCTTATTAGACGGATCCGAAACATGTCAATGTCATTTATTTTTAATTATTATAACACCTTTCTTAAGTAAAATAAAATTTTTATTAAAATTTATGTATTGTTAAACACTTTCGTATTTAGATATTGTATTAGAGAATGAAATTATTGTATTATTGTTTCCTTAACACTTTCGGATCCTAATTTTTTTCAATTTTGAGAGAAAAATTACTTGTACATTAATAATATTAATACTAGTATCCAAATTGATTTATTGAAGTTTACAAATAAGTCCTTGTCTGAAATCTAACGAATTTAGTTATTTTGAGTACTTTTCAATTCATTTTTATATAAAAATAGACCAAGGAAGAGCTTTTGGAGACGTTCGGAAAATATCAAATTGCAACAAACTTTGACAGATGTTATAACTTTTTTAATATTTTTTTTTTTGCGTTTTATCATATGTTATTCTTTCAGGAAAATAACTTTCATTTTAAATTTGAAGAATGAAGCGCATGTTTAAAATAAAAGAACCACAAACAGTGCAAAGAGAATTAAGAAAATATTTATTATTATTACTAAATATCTAAACTTTATTTAAATCATATAGTAAATGCATAGACAGATACTAACATCATTGCATATAAACAGTAACAAAAATATTTGTTAAAACAAAATACTCAATTAAAGGATATCTACCATTAATAATACACCAGACTCGAAAGGATTACGGGGAAAGTTTACCTATACAGCAATCTTTTTTATTTTAAAAATCGTGCTTCAAATTGGTGAACTCATTGTATTTCAATGTTAAACAAAAAGTACATTTTGCAATATAATATTAATAATAATAATAACAACTGCATATTTAATTTAAAAAAAATTTTTAAAGTTAAGAAAATTTGAAATTTTTACTATTTTTTTTTTAAATATTAATGTTTTTGTCCAATTACTTCCCTTTCGCATTTTCAAATGTATACCATACAAAACTGCGTATAGATTTTTAAATACATCTAATGTTACATTTAACATAATTTTTTTACTCGTTTATGAAGCGTAAAACGACAAAATCTAACACATCTTCATTTATTTTTGTTTAAAAAAAAAAAGTAATCTAAAGGTTAATTACATAAACAAATTTATCACATATTATTGAAAATGAAGTGTGTAGTTTATTCACAGGGACATTTAAAATAATTCCGATATATTATGATCTACTGGGGGAAAAATCGTTTTCTGTGTATTTCAATGATATTGAACTATTTGAAGTATATTGAAATTGGTATATACAGCACTGAAGTGTGCTATATGAAGAGTGATGTACTGCATTAATTTAGAGGATCGCACAAAAGAATTTGGTTACAGTAAATGTCTAAGTGCGATAATTTCTGGATGTGACTTTTCATATATGATGTGCGTTTTTCAATGTAACTGATTTTTTTTCCATATAAATTCCTATGTATAAATTTTATAGATGTTATACAGCGATGCACAAAATAACTCGAGTACTTTTCCGTTTATTGGAGAAAATCACAGAAGGAAAATTTGCGATTCTGTTAAGTAATTTTTTAAATGAAATACAGTAGAACTCAAAAGTATATTGACAAAAACAATAATTGATTTATAAACAATAATAAAATACGAAAATTAATCATTTGTTTACTTTAATCATATGCTGTGTTTTACAGAATTTAAGTTAAAAAAAACTGTCATTTGATAGAAAATAATGTAGGACGCAAGACAAATCAGAAAAATGACAAATCAAAAGTATTTTTACATTAAAATAAAAAAAAATTATTTTTACACAATAATTGCCCAATATAGTAATGAGTCAGTCAATAGTTAAAAGCATATCGTCTGGCTTTTATAACAGCCTCACAACGCGTGGACATTTAGTCGACTGTTGCTTGTATTTGATCCAAAAGAATTCGATCCCACTCTTTTTTAAGAGTTTCGCATAAAGCCACCCCTTTTGAATAATTTTGGCATCTTACTGTACGATCTAGCTAGAATACACTAGCAAAAATCATTTTCAGAGTATTTTAATGGTATTACACTATTTCAAATGTATCGGAACTGATACAAATTACCTAATATCACTACAAGATGATTACAAAATAATATACATTAAAAAAGGGCATTCATAACATTTGTCGTTCATTTGCAGGGACATACAAAAGAAATAGGTTTCAGTAGCGTCATTGAGTAATAATTGCTAGACATGCGTTTTAAAATGCTGTTTGTGCTTTGAAATTTAAATAGTTTTTTGCATGTTACTCATTATATATACATTCCATGCCTCATGTACAGGGCTGCATGAAAGAATTTTCAAGTCTACCGATCTCATTATTAACGAAAATTGCTGAAAGGGAATTTTTAGCAAAGACATGGGTATTTCTTTATAGCTAAATTTTGGCATTCATGTAAATAATCGATACAAATCTATATTTCATATACACGGCTGCTCATAGAATTTGGATAATTTTCCGATTGTTAGATAGGGACAGCTGAAATTGCGTTTCCATATGATTGAATTAGATATAATATTTTAAATTATTAATCAGTGCAGTTTTGTTGCATTATTTTCAATGTGTTGGAAAGTGTTTCATAATCTATGCATGATGAAAGACTTTTTCTTTCTTGTCCTGATTGAGAAAAAAAAGGGGGGGGGATTTTCACTGTTGCTAAAAAAGAAAGGAGGAAGAAAGTAGAAAATAAAGATCTAAAAGGACAAGTAACTTTAATTGAACAAAATCTTAAATTTGCCTTTTTGAAACTAGCATTTACTTTTTTCAAAATAATGAGGAAAATAATTTTCACGTCAATCAAAGTTTTTTTCTTCCTTATAAGAGTTCATTTTACGTCAATTGGGCATTTATCATCTCTTTTAAAATTTCCTGAGTTGTAATCGGTCAGAATACAAAATACAAATATCACTTTTGTACAACAAACTCCTCTTTATCATTTGTGCTATTGATATTGATGATATCCAGCAACATCAAAATCGATAGAACGCGCAAACAAGGGGATAACAGGATATAATCTCATCTCAAAAATAATCTTATACGTGATCTCGAAACATTTTGTGATCTGTTGATCCGCTGATGTCAAGATATTTGACGGATACGCTTTTTTGGATGTAATATTTTGGAAAATAATCAAGTAAGAATCTTTTAAGATAATATGAATAAACGGAAAAATGTGGTGATGTTATTGCAGATAAATATTATATCAGATACTCCATCTCATCTTACTTAATTATTTGCATAAAACGAATGAGAATGTTAATATACTAACAGTAAAAGTATATTTTGCTAGGTTTTCTAAGATTAACAAGTTGGAAATTGCACGTGAACGTAGCAAATGAGGTGCGTTCGTACGATAACGAAGTTTTAAAAATATTCAAATCTTGCTGATATAGTAGAGCGTACTTCGGATACAGTATAGTAGTCGAAATCTTTTTTGTGTTCCTGTAAATATACAGAAAGTAATTTTTATTACAACTCAGAAACGTATATCTTATTCATAAAATGTGAAATAGTTGAATATAATTAAAACACGCCCCAAACAATGTTTCCCCGTATAGCATTATGTAGTGGAATACTTTTGTGTGGCCCTGTAATTTAATAATAAAAATTCTTTGCATCGCAGATTGTACAGAATGCATATTTTAGTATATATACTTCATAGATTCATGCCAATTCTATTATGTTCGAATGAGTGTAACATCATAAAAATGCATTTGAAACTTTTTTCCCATTGACCGTAATGTAATGGAATACCTTTGATTGTCCCTGTAAATGATCTATGCATCCGAATTTCATAACATTTGAAATGACTCGATAAAATTACGTAATAATTATATGTTTTAAATTTCAAACGATTAAAATGCATCTGAAACTTTTTTCCCCATTGACCGCAATGTAACGGAATCCTTTTGATTATCCTTGTAATTGATCTATCCATCCGATTTTCATAAAATTTGAAATGACTCGACAAAATTATGTTATAATTATGAATTTTAAATTTCAAACGATTCGGTTGGGTAGTTTTTGCGTTGTTATATGCGGACGGATAGACGGACATACAGACAGACGGACGGACTGAGCGAGAACAATAGGTGCTACGTATTTACATAATTACGAACGCACCTAAAAATGTCATTATGCCCATGACTTTGGTTAAACATTTTTTTCATATGTGTTCTAAAAGCATTCTGGGGAAAAAAATGATGTGGCAAATTTCAGTAAAGTAAAAATTATTGAAATAAATTTTTCTTTTTCTTTTTTTTTCCATTTAAGGGGATTTGGGATATAAAAATCTTCAAATTTTCTAAAGAAAAACTTATTACTCTAAAAATATTTCTCCGTTTTTCTTATGCTTATAATGACGTTTAAGTCATGTTTCTATCTTAATCAGAAGAGGAAATATTATTTCTTCCGTTTTGGTTTCTTTTCAAAATCTAACTTTCAAGCAATGATTTTCATGAAAATGACTTCTTGTGAAAATGCGTTTTTCTTCCTGATAGTTTTTTTTTCACAGTATCTCAGATTTAAATTGTTATAACTCGAGAAACGTTAAAGATAAATGCTTTAAACATGGAACACGTCTTTTTTGATTGATTCACTTTAATTTTGATTCAGCAAATTTGAAAAAAAAAAAAAAAAAAAAAAAAAAAAAAGTATATATTTTTAAAAATATGATTTTAAAAAAATAACATTAATTTTTTTCAAACTTTTTAGTTAAATATTTTTTAATCTTTATTTTTAATAATTCTGAATCAAAATTAAAATTAAGATATATCTGTTTATTTAAAAGTGTAAAAAATTTAAAATTCTATAAAGAATATTTCGAGTTATAACAGTTTTAATATACCCCACTATTTTACTAAGTTTTAAAATTTTAATTAAAAAAAAAACATAAGAGAATTTATTATGTGATTTTATTTACAAATCATATGGTTTATCATCATAAAAAAATTCAAAATTTTAACTCCATAAATAAAAATGATTTTAAAATATGTCCCGGACCCCTTAAAACAAATATTAAGAGCAAAACAATTTAATACTTTATGTAACAAAGTATGAATCAGATATTTGCTGCTCTTCAATAATTATCTTCGTTGATGTTTCAAGATATACAAAGCAATTTATATAATAACATTTTCATTTTTAGATAGATTTTTAAACAAAATTGATTTAAAAAATGGGCAGTTAGAGGGGGGGGGGAGAATGGGGTGGGAGTAAAATATTTGCAAGAAGAATTAGATTAATTAATAAACAATACTCTTATGAAAACCTCATAATTCTTACAGAAACAATGTAAATAAATGTATTGTGATCCTATTTGTAATTGAGAAGTGTTTTGTAATTGCGGATGCTTCATAAAACATTTTTAATAGGAGAAATTCTATTCATGTATAAATGGTTAAGAAAATTACCACATTAAAAAAAAATTAGCTTCTACTGTTTCGCTGTGCTTACTGAATGTGATCCAACAAAGTATTTTGAGAGAAAATGCCATATACCTTTATTTGCAAACGAATTAAAAAAATTTTATATTGCATTTTCTTTAATATAAGGGGGTGAGTAAAAGGACATAATGAGTAAAGGGTGAAATTCAGTTTCACATGTCCATCTTTTAACATTTTTAAGTAGATTAACATCTACGGCCAATTGTTTGTAGATTATTTTTCAAAAAAAAAAAAAAAAAATTTAAATATAATACTTAAAAATAATTGTAATTTAAGAAATTACCCCAACCATTTGAAAAATGTTTCACTCGATACATTCATCTATCATTTTAAGCTAAATACCAGTTGTTTTATTGTGTATTATCCGTGCCACTGCTATAAATGACTTTATACATGCTGCAATTTGAAGGTACGGTTCGTTTAAGTTATATCACTCTATTGTCGCCAAGCATAAAAGTTGGCGACGAAAGAAACATTTCAAACTATTTAACATTGTTGGTGCAAAAGTAATCATTATTAAAATACAGCTTTGGCATATACTGTTATACTTGTAAGACTTTGGCATATATTGTTTGATTTTACAGAGCAGAATTTTGGTGATGGAGGTTTTAAACCAAAATCGATCGCAGCACATGCATCTGTGAATGGGTCCATCAGACATCGAATCAAAAAAGTTTTTTCCCAGTTTTTCCCAAGCCGATTGCTTTTTAGTTTTCTTTTTAGGTGGTGGAAAATCAAGAGTAATAGCTATAACATTTTCCGGCTTGTTAGAATCACTATTGGCACTCAAATTTTCCTGGTTAGAACCGACCGATAGTAAAACGCCATGGCTAGTGGATTGGTCGCCCTGGCGACATGATGTTTTACAATTAATCGGTTCGGCATTAAATTGCTTCCTTTTTCGTGATCGCCTTTCAACACGTAATTGGTTTTCAGCGGCTCAATAATCTTTTGATTTTATCATTTTCTGCATTGAAAGACGTTTTTGCGCCAAACCAAATACAGTATTACTCAGTTATCCCGTCGACCAATTTCGCCAAATGATACGAATCGCCAAACTAATAAGCAACTTATACATGTTGACTGTGTTTAATATCATTGAATGCGATATTCACGTTCATTCATTTCTTTGGCTTCGGCTTTTTCCGTATCTGTTAATTTCCGTCTACCCATTTTTAAATTTGTTAGTTTTCTCCTTTATTACAATGATTTTAACCATTTTAATTTACTATTCAAATAAAAATTCTTCTAAAAGTAAAGAATTTAATTTAAATTCAAATAAAAATTCTTCTAAAAATAAAGAATTTAATTTAAATTCTAAAGTGGTAACATCATTCAAAAGTGGTAACATCATTCAAAAGTGGTAACATCATCGGGTCCATTCTCCCGAAAACAACAACCATTTTTCAAATGGTTAAAAAAAAAAAATAGCAAATTTGTAAAACGGAATCTGTATCTAACAAAACACATCAGAAACGGAAAAATTCTTGGTCACATCCGACAAATTTATTAATTAATTAAAAATAATTTAATAGATTACAGCAACCATTTGGTAAAAGATTTTTTCAGATACTAAAATTCAAGATATAAATAAATTTTACATTAAAAAAAAAAAAAAAAAAAAAAAAAAAAAAAAAAAAAAAAAAACCTATTTTTCTCATTTTTGTAAACAATACATGTTTATTTTACAGTTAAAGTTAAATAAAGATAAAAACATATCGATGAGATTATCATTGATAGAATCATTTTCCTTCTAAATGATTTATTAGTATTTTTTAAAAAACAAAGGTGATAGCGTTTTTCCCTTTCTGAATTTATTCAGTTTCTTCTATAGTTATATCTGCCCTACCTGTATTATAAAGGACAAACTTATATATTCGTAACACATACGTCCTACTGCGAATGGTAACACTTTCAAATTTTAAATGAAATTATAGTTTTACAATTTTCGGCACTGCAATTTTTTTAATTCTGAATTCAATTCTAAGCATCACACATTTTCAATTTTTACACAGTCGTATAGCGAAAAAGTGTATTTTTAAATGCAGTTTGTTTAATAGTTGGATTTTTTAAAAATAGTTTTTAATATTTTTTTGTCATCGTGGCAATAGAAATACACTACCTGGCCATTGATTATCGTCCACTTGCGATTTTAGACATTTTGTTAAATATCTAGAAAAATACATGAGGAATCATCTCGAAACTCTTAGTGTATAAATATAATAGTATAAGTCATACATCTCCGTGAAAATTTTTTCCCGAAACTCCATAGGAGACCATCAACAAATTAAAAAATAATGAATATCTTTTGAATAACCCTGTCAAAACTAATGTAGCAAAAGCGCTTAAACTCTAGATTATGATTGAGTGCCTTATTGTAATACACTGTGTTCATTTTTATGCAAATAGCATGCATACGTGCAGAGTAATTAAGGTTTTTATAAAAATGGTCCCAAATTTTTCCAAGTTTTTCCTTATAATTTTCAGAGTTTTTAATATAAAATAATATTTTTTTCTGAAAATATGACAAACAACATTGCACACATTACCCTGTAATCAGATATAAAAAATAATAAAAATTGTATGGAAAATGAGTAGGTTTACTGAATAATTTTTCCCTACGCATGCGTCAACGATATCAAAATTTCATTTGCTTAGTTAGAGCTATATAGAGCAACTTTTGTGAAAGTCTCAAAATCATACCTTGAAAAATTCTGAAAGTAATCGTAATCTATAGAAATATGACAAAATCCGTTGTTTCCAAAATGAAGCAAAAAAAAATGAGGGATTTTATCCAAATGTTGTAGTACGTCCCGTATTGTGTATTACACCATGACGCAAAAGTTTAGACAATGACGTCATTCAGCTTTAAAATGTAGAATTATGACGTCAGAATTACAAAAAACCTGTAAATATATTCAAAAACTGATTTAAAATGCTATGTACAAAAGACAGTCGTTTTATTTGCTATAATACTAATTTTTTTCTTAAAAATTCAAATGTGCTTGTCGCAAAAGTTTAGACATTATTCTAAATTTCTTTGAATATTCGCTGGCATATGCAAATTTAGAATCGATGATGTCACAAATTTGGAGTACTTAAGTTTTGCAAACGATTGCGCTTCATAGTCGACATGCCGAGAGCTAAAGAAATTCAAGTGAATGAGGTTTCAAGGATTTGGCAGTTGAAAGGTGAAGGGAAGAGCGTTTCTGAAATTTCTGCTATTCTTAATAGGTCAAAAAAATCTATTTATCGAGTTTTATTGAGTGGTTCCGAATATAAAGCAAAATGTCGGTCTGGGAGGCCACGTGTGACAAATGTACGAGAGGATCGCCTGATACAAAGACTAGCGAGTACTCAACAAATGAGCTTACGTGGAATTCAAAGCTCATCGGGACTCTCTGTATCAAAGGATACGATTCGTAGACCAATTTTGGAAAAAGGAACAATCGTTTATAGCAAAATGCAGAAGAAACCAGCTCTGAAGCCACATCATAAGTTACAAAGAATGATGTGGGCTCGAAAGCATATGTCATATGGAGAGAAATGGCAGTCAGTCATATTTAGCGATGAAAAAAATGGAATCTGGATGGTCCAGATGGTTGTTTATCGTATTGGCATGACTTGCGGAAGGAACCTCGATGTTTTTTTAGTCGCAGACAAGGAGGGGGCTCGGTGATGGTTTGGGCAGCCTTTTGCTATAATGGACAAGTATCTCTGACCTTCACCAGTGGTCGTCAAACTTCACAGCATTATACACAGACATTAGAAGAAAACCTACTGCCATTTTCTGAGCTTCTAGGGGGTTTTCAGTGGGAATTTCAGCAAGACAATGCTTCAATTCACACTGCAAAACATTCAAAATCTTGGTTTAATTCCCATAATATAAGAGTTCTCGACTGGCCAGCATGTAGACCAGATCTTAACCCTATAGAAAACCTTTGGAGCATCATGTGTCGCAAAGTTTATAGCAACACTAGACAATATTCTTCTGTACAGGAACTTAAGACATCTATTGAGGATGCATGGTACGATATCGATCCACAAACTATGCAAGATATAGTTTCTTCGATGCAATCTCGTATATTTGACGTAATACAGAAGCATGGATGCGCAACCAGGTTTTAAAAATTGTTTATTTCGATTTTATTTGATTTGTGTCTAAACTTTTGAGACAACAGTTTATTTTTGTTACCATTTAATTTATTGCAATATGCACAATTCCACTTTTCTTTGTTATAAATATTGTTTATATGTACAGCACATTAATTTCAAGCAGTGATTTGAAAATTGAATAAATATTTTTCAAAGTATGTAAGAATTTCTTCATTGTCTAAACTTTTGCGTCAGGGTGTATATATTGACACTAATCAGTGAATATATGGATACAAGTACAACCCCTCTTATTTTTGCTTCATTTTGAGAATAACGGATTTTCAACTCATTCATTTGACGATTATTTTGATAATTTTCAAGTTATGATTTTGCGACTTTCACAAAAGTTACTCTATGCATTTAGCTAACATAATATGTAAATGAAATTTTAATATCGTTGACGCATGCGCAGTGAAAAATTATTTAGTAAACCTACTCATTTTTCATACAATTTTTACTATTTTTTAATTCTGATTACAGGGTATTGTGTGCAATATTGTTTGTCATATTTTCAGAAAATAATATTATTTTATATTAAGAACTCTGAAAATTATAAGGAAAAAACTTGGAAAAATGTGGGACCATTTTTATAAAAACCTTAATTACTCTGCGAGTATGCGTGCTATTTGCATAAAAATGAACACAGTGTATTGCAATAAGGCACTCAATCATAATCTAGAGTTTGAGCGCTCTTGCTACATTAGTTTTGACAGGGTTATTCAAAAAATATTCATTCTTTTTAGCTCACAGGCTATCATAGCCTGAGAGCTTATGTGCCCGTCCGTTCTGTATGTACGTTCGTTCGTACGTTCGTGCGTAACGCGATAACTCATGATAAAAATATCCGATCCACTTGAAATTTTGTATGTAGGTATATCCTGACAAGGCGCTTCCCTGATTAGTTTTTGGAGTTCATTCGATATGTATAAGAGGGGGAATGGGGGGCTGATGCCCCTCCCCTTAGTTGATATAAATGAGATTTTCATGCAGAATTAAGTTTTCGTTCAAAATTTAGATTAGGATCATTCTGATGAGGGGATTCCGTGACTGTTATTAGGTGTTCATTGAATAAGTATAAATAGGGGGAACAGGGGTTCTAATGCCCCCTCCCTTAATTTATATAAATGGGTTTTTCAAGCAAAATTTTCAGATTTCGTTCAAATCTCTGAATAGTTTTGGAAGTTTAAGGGTAAGTATAAAAGAGGGGGATAACTCCTTTTAAATTATATAAATGCTAAATGGGTTTTTATTAAGAATTATCTCATTTGCTCTGAATTTTGGATATAGATTTTTTATATGATATAGCATGTCTTTGATAGTATAGGAGGTTCAATGATTAAGTATAAAAAAAGAGGAAAGGGGTGAGCTGTTTCCCCTTCTTAATTTTTTTTCGAACGGAATTAACCCTTGAAAATATAAGGCTTTAATGTACAATTAGTATTTGTAGCCTGTGAGCTCAATGTCATCAATTTAACTGGGCAGTATTCTTTATTTAATTTGTTGACGGTCCCCTATGGAGTTTCGGGAAAAAATCTTCACGGAGATGTAAAACATACTATTATATTTATACACTAAGAGTTTCGAGATGATTACTCGTGTATTTTTTTAGATATTTAACAAAATATCTAAAATCGCAAGTGAACGATAATCAATGGCCAGGTAGTGTATTCTAAAAGTGCGGACATCACAAGGATTGACATTTGTCTCGGATATCTCTATTCTCGATCGAGAACAACAACCATTTTTCAAATGGTTAATAAATTAATAAAATAAAATAAAAATACAGTAAAGTTATTATAGAGCATAGCACAAGATAACTCTGGATCATATTAAGCATTGGATAAAAGAACATTGTTACAAGACCTCCAAACTTAGGGGAGGACCTCAAAATTCCATGTTGAAAATAAAAAATAATATTTTTTAATGCAGAACAGATTTATAATAAAAGTAAAACTATTTAGCTACCATTTTATTTATTATATTATATTTGCATATACATATGTATATATATTTATTTATTTAAGGTTTCGTTCACTCTGTCTGCCTGTCCATCACAAAGTTCGTACACAAAAACTGTATAAGTCAGAGACTTCAAATTCTGTGTACTTCTAGCTGAATACCTTGTGCTACATGACAAATAATAAAACTTTGAAAAAGTCTATTATTTTAATTAAATTAATTTTATCAATTTCATCCGTTTATTTTTGCGATTTAAATTATAAAACAGAACCTCAATTTAAACGATATTCGTGTAGACATCATAGCTTGGAGACATCATAGCATCTCTCTAAAAAACAGACGGTTCCTAGTTCAAGTTCAAACCCAGGTGCTGGAAGCTGAAATTTTCATATTAAGATGGATTGAATCAGTATTCTCTCTGACATTTGATTGGTATTATTTATACCTACGTTAGTATTTGGGTAATTAAAAATAAAAAACATTCGCCAAATGGAAAAAAAAAAAAAAAAAAAAAAAAAAAAAAAAAAAACATTATCAAAATAGATTTGCCGAGTAGCACTAAAAAAATTATCTTTAATCCTTTAATGTTCCCCATTGTTTTCAATATGTTCTAAAATAACCTAAGTTTTTATAACTGCGACAACGATTATTAATCAAATTTCAATTATCCGCTACAAATATACTGATGTACCATTCTTGCAGTGGCCCCAGATGGCAAAATGCCAGGCCGAATCCATTCACTCAATAGGGAAGATAGCCTAGCGAAAGCGGCCGAAATATTTTTCACATAACCAAGGCAATGGTTTTAAATATTGTTTTGAATTTTTTATTCTGAGTGAAAACTGATATTAATGCTATAGAATATGTTTGGGCAGAAATCAATCCGGAAACAGAATGTGACAGGAGAAATTTGCATGTCAAAATTATTTGCATATACACATGAAGCCATTGAAAATGTTACTGTTGAACACTGGAAAGAATATTGTTCACATGTAGCATCGTTAGAATCTATTTATTGGAAAAATGATGGCATAATTGAAGAAATGTGTGAACACTTGAAATACACCTTTATGAAACGGATTCTGATTGGGATTTATCATCTGAATCCAGTGATTCATAATTGTCTACGGGAAGTGTTCCATATCCTGTTCTGGTTTTTTATGGCGAGATTTTTTTTGGCATTAAATGAATCGACATGGTTGCAGTCTCCAGCCTTTGGGGTTGCTTTTTTACTACTAGGAGGAAATTTATCAATTTGTTTTTTATGTATTTTTATCCATTTAGCATATTTTTTCGAAAATTTTTTATAGATTTTGTTTAAATTTGACATATTTAATAAATATATAAAATTATAAAAATAATATAAGGTACTACTTAGTTATCCCGTCGACCGATTTCGCTAAATTAAACAAATCGCCAAATTAATAGCCAAAAATTATACATATTGACGTAATTTTTATTTTAAATAATAAAAAGAAACAAATAATTAGTAGAATATTAATAAAAATACAAAATAAAAAGTCAAAATAAAAATCAATGACGTTTTAAACACGTGTATCTTATTTAATGTCATTGAATTGATATTCACCATCACCCATTATTGGCATTTAATCTTATAATTTGGCGACAGTATTTTAGTCGACGGGATAACAAAGTAGTACCCGTTTATTAAATAAATAAATCTTTATAAATTACTTAAAAATATTGTTTATCCACCATCTTGAGAAATCTAATAAGTTGCTTATCTAATATCTTTTTGTCATCAATTTCAATTTTTTCGCCAATCGCGCCAACCAGAACAGAGTATGTATCTCTTCGCTTGCCTACAATCCATTTAATAAAAAAATGCAATGAATAATGATAGGCATGGATGTCATATACGCATCACATTGGCGCGATTGCAACTAAATAGCGATTTTATTACTCACATCGAAACCTGGCTATAGTTGTTTATCTGTTAATAAATTGTTTATCGACTATGATTTTCTTTTTTACAGTGATGTAAATTATTTTTTTCTATAATTATTAATTAAACTTTTATTTATTATTATTTTCGTTTTAAAATAATAGAAAATAACTAATATATATATATATATATGTGTGTATGTTACTGTATTTAAAAAAGAAGTTTTCACATACAGTAATTGTGAACAATATTCTTTCCAGTGTTCAATAGTTACATTTTCAATAGCTTCATGTGTATATGCTAATAATTTTGACATGCAAATATCTCCTGTCACATTGCGTTTCCGGATAGTTCAGTTGAAATTGGCGACAGAAAAACTCGCGCCAACATTGTGCATATATGACATGAAATCTGTGGCAAAAAAGTATCAGATTGTTGCAAATTATTTGCAAAAAATGTTATGATTCTTTTTTTTTTTTTTTTTTTTTTTTACTATTAATAAATGTATTTTTATTGTTACATATATTTACTACATTTGTCTTTTTATAACTTATTTTAATATGATAGTATTCCAATATAATATTTAAGAATATATGATTGAATGACAAAAACAAATAGGTATTTTCAAGGGGGGGGGGGGAAATGACATATCCGTGATGTTTTAATAAGTAAACACATCCCTCCGAGATGATAGGGACTTCCCTATTTTCGTCATAGACTAGCCTTTTCTGGTCATGCGCAGTTCGCTTCAGGTTCCTATCAAACGTGGTTCATCAGTATTAAAAATATGTATGTATGCATATGTATGAAGAAAAAAAGAAAAGAAAGAAAGAAAAAGCAAAAATTGAACACTAGCAATTTGGCGAATCTAATAGCTTGTTTAATCGCCAAATGAAAAAGTTAGTCGCAATTTGGTGCAATGGCGAGCAACAGCGAGAACCCTGATTTAATTAAATGAAATTTAACATTTTTTGCCAATTTAAGGATTTATATTATTATTATTATGCTGTGATAAATAATTACATACATTCATAATATTTTTTGCGATTCAACTTTCTTTTTATTTTAAAAACTACTGCGATTTATTAATGATTTAGCATTTTAAATTTCGTTTAAACAATTTTTTTCGTTTTTAGAAATTTAAAGTTTTATTTATATTTTCGCTCTTTTTTTTTAATTTCGGATTTTCAAAAAAAAAAAATTCAAATTTTACTTAAATAATTTGATTTGAACATTTTTAATTTGATTAAAATAAAAAATTTCATTTTATAATAATTTTCAAATTAAACTTATCGATGCTGTTATGTATATGTTACAGGCCAAACCCGATTTTAGGCCAAACTAGATTGGCCTAGGCCAAACCGGTCTATCCTAACACCCATCGGATAAACTAGTTTTTCCTAGGCCAAACTGGTCTATCCTAACGCCCATCGGATAAACTAATTTTTCCTAGGCCAAACCGGTCTATCCTAATGCCCATCGGATAAACTAGTTTTTCCTAGGCCAAACTAGTCTATCCAAAGTCCCATAGGACAAACTAGTTTTTCCTAGGCCAAACTAGTTTGGCCTAACTCTTATAGGATAAATTAGTTTAGCCTGCTGTTTATTGGTCTGAACTAGTTTATCCTAGGCCGATCTAGTTTAGCCTAGGCCGATCTAGTTTAGCCTAGGCCAATTCAATTTGGCGTGATTTTATTGAATTCAAATACCACCTCAGCGCCAACATTCTAGTTTGTCTTAGGCTGATCTAGTTTATCCTAGGCCAATGTAATTTTACGTGTTTTCAGCTCTAGGGCCTCAAAGCCTGAGAAATAATGGGCTCGCAGGTTCTGTATTTATGTATGTACGCATGTATGTATGCATGTATGTACGTACGTATGTACGTAACGCGATAACTCTTGATAGAAGTAATGTAATTATCTCATCAGGCTACCAAAGCCTGAGAACTAATGTTACCGTAGGTTCTGTATCTATGTATGTACGTAAGTATGTAACGCAATAATACTTAATAGAGATACTCGATTTGCATCAATATAGGTTTATTCTTAGGAGGAGCTTTTCTGATTAATTTTGGGAAGTCATTAGAGAAGAATAAGGGGGCAGAAAATCGAAAGGTTGATTCGCCCCTTCCCTTAATTCAAATAAATGGGTTTCCATGCATTATTAGCATATTTTATAAAAAATTTTTAGATATAGGAGCATTCTGATGAGGCGCCTCGATGATTAGTTGTGGGTATTCATTGTTTAAGTATAAAAGGAGGACGGGATAGGGGTAATGCCCCACAATTTATGGAAATGCTTTTTTCATGCAGAATTTGATGATTTGCTTAAATTTTTGAAATCAATTCATTCTAGTAAGGTGCTTCCCTAATTAGTTTTGGGGGTTAATTGGTTAAAAGCAAAGGGAAGAATGAGGGGATCCCGCCTAATTTTGCCAAATGTGTTTTTCATGCAGAATTAACAGATTTGCTGAAATCTTGGATTTGTTTATTCTGATGAAGCGCTACATTGATTCATTTTGGTGGGTCTTTGCTTAAGTATAAAAGGGAAGCGTACAATTTCTTTCTTTCCCTAAATTAGATAAATTAGTTTTAATACGAATTATCCAATTTGTTTAAAATTTTGGACATAAATTCATTTTGATCAGGCGCTTCTGTAATTAATTTGGGTTTTCTTGGTTAAGTATAGGGGGGTAGTGGACGATTTATCGCCTTTCTTAAATTAGATAAATGTTTTTTTTATGCAGATTTATCCGATTTGCCGTAAATTTTGAACATAGCTTTTTTTAAATATATGATGTGTACTGATGTTACAAGCAAAGACTCTTGTCACACATTTATACTTGTTCTAGTGAAAGATGTATTTTTTTACCGGCCAAACCAGATTTTGAGCCAAATTGGATTAGCCTAAGCCAAACTATTTTATCTTAACACCAATTGGATAAACTAGTTTTCATATGCTAAACCTGTTTATCTAAATGCCCACAGGATAAACTAGTTTTTCCTAGATAAGATGATAATCCTACATTTTTTCCTTCATATTTTACCATTAAACCCCCAAAAACTATTCAGGAAATCGCCTTATCAGAAAGAACGTATATCTAAACTTTTGAAGCAAATGCGTAAATTCTGCGTCAAAACCATTTATCTAAATTATGGGGGTTTACCTACATTGCCCTTTGTTACACTTAAACAATAAACATTCACAACTAAACACGGGGGCACCTTGTCAGAATGATCCTATATCTAGAATTTTAAATGAAAACTGATAATTCTGCATGAAAAATCAATTTCTCTAAATTAACGGTGTGGGACTAGCCTACCGTTCGCCCTCTCTTTTTTTTATCCAATGAATTTCCAAAACTAATCAGAAAAGTACTTTATCAGAATGAAGCTACATCCAAAATTTGAAGCAAATCGGATATTTCTATCAAGAGTTATCGCGTTACGTACATACGTACAAACATGCGTACATACATGCGTACATTCATAAATACAGAACGTGTGAGCCCATTATTTCTCATGGTTTGATGCCCTAGACCTATAAACACATAAAATTACATTGGCCTAGGATAAACTAGATCAGCCTAGGACAAACTATAATGTTGGCGCTGAGGCGGCTATTTAATTCAATAAAATCACGCCAAATCGAATTGGCCTAGGATAAACTAGATCGGCCTAGGATAAACTAGTTCAGACCAATAAAGAGCAGGCTAAACTAGTTTATCCTATAAGAGCTAGGCCAAATTAGTTTGGCCTAGGAAAAACTAGTTTGTCCTATGGTCCTTAGGATAGACTAGTTTGGCCTAGGAAAAACTAGTTTATCCGATGGGCGTTAGGATAAACCGGTTTGGCCTAGGAAAAACTAGTTTATCCGATGGGCGTTAGGATAGACCGATTTGGCCTAGGAAAAACTAGTCTATCCGATGGGCGTTAGGATAGACCAGTTTGGCCTAGGCCAATCTAGTTTGGCCTAAAATCGGGTTTGGCCTGTAACATATATAAGAATTTAGTAATTATAAATTAACAATTTGGATTTATTAATTAAAGAATGAGTTGTTTTGAAAGAAATATTAAACGATATCTTCTGTGAGATTGGCGATCACACTTTATCGAACTCTTTTAATTTTAGTGTTTTGGAAAATTATTTTGCAGAGCCTATATAATACGTTCTTTCTTTAAAGTTTTTTATTTTCAAAAAGCATAAGCTCTTTTGGTTTATCTTTTTTTTTTTTTTTTTATTGATAAGAGAAGGGGGCGGGGTGTCTGACCTCTGATGTCTGTAACTGAATGTTTTTACACTGCTTGAGAAATTTAATTGATTGGGGTAGTTTTATTCCTTCCTTTTTAACATATTTAACAGATAGTGATATCTGAATGTCCTTGAATAACCGAATATATTTGTTTTTTGTTTACATATGACGCGGGTTTTATCTGTAAAAAACTAGTTTCGGCATTGGGTATATTCAGCGCCAGTTTTAAACGGATAGAACTAATAATAATAATAATATGTAACGAATTCAAATGACAGATTATATCAAATCAATTTTTGATTTCATTAAAAATTTCACTTCAATTTTTATAAATCGATGAAGTTAAAAATTAATGTACATTCATACAATATAATTATTTTATGTCAAATGAATACAGACAAATTTTCCTTTTACGAAATCCGTATTTAATGGAGTTAAGTACAAATCAGGAGTTTAAAACTAGACTTTGGAAGCAAAACTAGAATAACTATATAAGCACAAACAATCTTTAAAAAATATTTTGACACTTTAATTCATAGGTTCCCAACGGGGGCGGTACCGCCCCCCAGTGGGCGATGGAGCCTTCTAGGGGGGCGGTGACGGGTCCAGAGGAAAATGGGGGGCGCTAAGACATTCAAGGGGGGCGGTCATGACGAACCTACCTATTTAAGAAATTAATGTAATCAAACTAGCTGACTCTTGTTGTCCGGGCAAATGATAAAAATCTTAAATATAGCTTTAAATGAAAATCGATGAAAACGAGCCTACAAGCTCGATCCTAGAGCTATGAGATTGTAGCTCTTTACCCTGAATTGTGGACAAAAGTGCAAAATTTTTTTTATTGCTTTTCCGTCATCTTATTTAGGTGAACGTGGGTTCAATGCAGTATCCAATTTAATAGCTAAGAAAAGAAATAGACTGCATGTTAGAGATCTGTATGGGCCGGGTTCGGGCCGATTTCCATTAACGGCTTTCGGACCGGGACAAACTCGACCTTTCTTCTGAAGACTCGGGCCGGGTCGGGCATAGTCATTAATGTTTTCGGGCCGGGCTGGCCTCGGGCCTTAATTTTTTTCCTGGAGTATCGGACCGGACCTAATGTATTTTTTCCATACGAAACCGAGAGTTATTTCATTCTTTCTAGTCTTCACAGACCAAAATAATTAGTTCCTGTTGAATCATCCCTGTTGAAATTTTCTCGACGTGGTCAAGTCTGTTCATAAATCAGTAAAATTTGGCTTGATCCAAAAATAGACAATTGGTTGCAAAAAAAGCATATACTTTTAAGTCGTCATTATTCTGCAATTAAACATTAGAATTTATTCTTTTTAAAGAATCGTTATTAAAATAATATTAAAATAAAGTTAAACACATGTTTAAAAAAACAAAAAAACAAAAAAAAAAAAAAAACAAAATAACAAAAAACGTGATTATGACGGAATTTTTTTACAAACAATAAAACTGCAAATTTCTTTTAAATTGTTTATCCATGCAAAATGAATAGAACAATACGAGAGAAAAAAATATATTAAACATTTACATCTGCTAAGAAGGGAACGTACTTTTTTCTTTCCAATGCGATTTCACCTTAGAAGATTTTACTTTTACCATATATCATTTTTTAGATTTTTATGTCTCCATTATATGGAATATGGATTAATAATACTAATGATAACTGAAACATGTGCATAAAACGAACAAAGATTCATTAAAAGCATAAATATCGCAGCCTACGGCACTTCTGCATAAATGGAGTTATAGACATGAAAAAAAGAATGACCAAGGTAAGTTTTTTTGGTTTGAACTGTTCCGTAAGAGTAAAGATCAATGTTCTGTAGAAATTCACTCGATCCAGGCCGGGTTTGGGCCGAATTTTAAACATTTTTTTCCGGGCAGGTCCGAGTTCGGGCCGAAATATAAACTTTTGGACCGGGCCGGGCTAATATTTTTTCTTTCGGGTAGGGCCGGGTTCGGGCCGAAATTTCAACTTTCGGACCGGGCCGAGCCCGGCCATTATTTTTTTTGTTCGAGCCGGGCCGAGCTCAGTCCGAAATTTCAACTTTCGGACCGGGCCGAGCCCGGCCATTATTTTTTTCGTTCGAGCCGGGCCGAGCTCAGTCCAAAATTTCAACTTTCGGGCCTGGAAATTTCGGCCCGTGCAGACCTTTAATGCAGGTCACTGAACGTGGCGATTTACTACTGCTGTTAAAAAAATTGGAGCCCGGCATTAACAAATTGCTAAAATTCCATCAGCCTCAACCATCTCATTAAAATTTTTCTTTCTTATTAATTTTATGTTTATGCAATAACTTTTTTAATTTCTTATTGATTTTCTGGATATTTACACTATTATTTGTGAAACATTTACTGCGTTAAAGATGTTAAAAATCAAAAAGATGTTACATATAAAAGCACAGTTTTAAAAACTTAAAACTTCAAATATTATACGCCTGTGAGCTTTCGTTCAAAACTTGATCTTCTTAGGGTTAGTTTTGTTTACATTCGAGTTATGTTACGCTCATATTCACCAATGACTTCAACCCCAAGTTATACTGAAAACCTCGGTTGAAAACTCAAACGATGTTCATCTCTAACCCTAATTGGGCGCCTTTATGATAATAACCAATCGAATGCTATTGTGAATTTCATTTGAGCATTCGACCCAGGTTTTCTAGGTTGAGGTAGATGGTGAATAAGAGCATTAGAGTACAAAAGAAATTTCAGTACATAAACAAAGCTGACCTGAGGATGATGAAGTTCTGATCAATAGCGCTTTTCATATGATATTTTAAGTTTTTAGCTTTTAAAACTGTGTTACTATCCATAATAACATTTTTAGATATACGACATCGTTAATGTATCAAATGCACATTTTTAGCAAGTATATTAATTTTATTTTATGCTTATTTTTAAAATTTTTACTGAACAACTTTTTATTACGTTAGATAATCGTTTTAATTAGAATTTTTACTTTGTGTTTCTTAATAAATAGACAAAAAAGTAGGTATAGATAATATGCAACAATATTTTAATTAGTATAATTAACTATCGTGGTAGAGGGGTAGGGGGGCGTTGGAATATTTTTTTATTGTAAGGGGGGCGGTGGTCCATAAAAGGTTGGGAACCTATGCTTTAATTAAAAGAAAACCTTCATAAATTTTCTGGTTATTAGTGTATTTCTCAAAGTTTTGAATATCTTTTAAATGGGCTTTTTATTTCTATTCGCTCTGCTATATGTAACATGATGAAACTTGACAGAATTGTATGTGAATGTGTGTGTTGGGAGGAGGGGGGCTTTCTGGTTTTACAGATGCTTTGGTGGGGCGTGGGCTATAAAAAGTTTGGAACCATATTGTAGTACACAGGTTGAAATATTGCAGCTAGTGTATATAAAAAACTTCCAAAGGTTTTCACATGGAATTTTTTAAATAACCGAAGAAGGAATCACTGTTGAACATATGCGATCCCTCAAACCTTTCGAATATCGATCGATCAAGCTCTATTCTAATTTAAATTTATATGAATGCTACTTTACGAGCTACCCCACAAATACAAATTATACGATTGATTTTACGACTGTTCGAAAATTTTTTAATTTAATAAAAAATCACCTTTAAAACATCCCTGAAATTTGTATTTCCCTGAATAATTTATATAATAAAATATGTTCATTCATCACAATTTCTTGTAATTATGATTTTCAATGATTTATTTTAAATAATCGTGCCTTTATTTATATTGTCCTATAATGAAGGAAAATAAAATAATATGGTTTTGGAATATGAAATTTTGTCAGATGTTCCAACCCCCAAACTTTCATTTATCTCATACATCTTTATACTTCAAATATAGGGGACTAACTGAATCTGAAGTTTGATGAAAATTCGTGCCTTATTTAAAATAAAAATTATGCAACGGGAAATTTTTTGTACTAAAATACTGGGAGACGTTTACTCCTTCATTAATCAGATTCTGCAATTTCGTTTAAGCATTCGTATGTTGAGAATAGGATTCTTAGTTCCTTTTAATAATTTCTTTATTTATTTTAAGTATTCATTTAATTCCTTGAGGGGCAAGCAATAATGTCTCTGTAATATTCAATTCTCCCCGGAATAATAAAAAAAAATGATTTTAAAATAAGGAATAACATTTTTTTTCAGTATTTTGCCCACAAAGTTAAAATTATAAAATTTCGTTAAAAATTTCTGGGGAGAATCTTGTTTAAATTAACTCTCACAGTAAAATATAAATACAGTAGAACCCCGCTGATTCGGACCCCGTTAATCTGGGTCCCCTGTCCCCTGATAATCCGGAATGGTCTGGTTGATTTTTTTTCTTTTTCAAGTTTGAGAAGTTATTGGCAAATTTCTATAACATTCAAAAAATATGAATATGAAATAAATGATCCGGACATTTATTTCATATTCGTATTCTGAATAAAAAGAAGGCGAAAGCGAAATAATGAAAGAAAAATCACACCTGAAGATTTTGTGAGCATGTTCAAAAAACCGAGGGTTGATCAGATGTTGGTATCAGTGACACTACCAATTGGTTGGAAGCAGAAAATAATGAATACACCTCACTTACAGTTGACGAAATAATCGCTTTTCGCACGACTTAAAAATAAATAAATAAATAAATAAAAATTAAAAAAAAATTAAGATGAAGATGAAGATGATACAGACGAAAACAGTATTATCAATAGTGATCAACCAAAACGTATTAGCCATAATAAAGCAATGTCTCATTTAGGACACAATTAATGGTTTATTTTGACTGTCAGTGAAGACTATACCCAATGAATTATTGTGTCATAATGTGGTATTTAGTTCAAACAAAAACACTCTTAAAACTATTTAAATCACATTTCCAGAAATTATCATTTATGGGTGACTATGTCACTAATTCTTTGCGTGACCCAGTGTATCCTTTTATCTATATTCTACAAACATTTCTTAGTAAACTCAAAGCAGTTCAACGTAAAAATGCATAAATTATTTAAAAAAAAAATACTTTTAAGTTAATTACCCTCACATTCAGTAACCTTTATGAGCTCTTTTGTGTAACCCTGTATATCAACTATAATATTTATACACGCCATATAATTTGCAGACATTTAGTAAAACTTAAAAACGCATATCATAACTGAAAATGTATTTCATCCATCCATCAGCTATCATCGATAATATACAAAACTTCGGATAAGAATATAAGATTTGAAAATTTTTGTGTGGCCCTGTAAATGCTATGCACTTCATATTATGCGTTAAATATTAAGTCACAGCGACGTATATCAATTTTATGATACTTGAAATCGTTTAACATAATTAAAATATGTCGCAAACAATGCCCCCCCCCCCACCTCCTTTATTATTATGTAATGGGATTCTTTTCGGTTGCCCTGTAAATGAATAGTAACTATTATTTTCACTGCATATTTTACAGAAGACATATTTTAGTGCACTTTGCAGATCCATGTAAATTTGAATATGTTTGACAGTGTGTAACATCTTTAAATTTCATTTGAAACGATTTTTTTACCATAGGCCGTAATATATCGGAAAACTTTTGACTATCCCTGTAAATAAACTAATCATAGTAGAAACACATTTTCACTAAGGTTCGTGCTAGGGTAAACATCAATAACATATAAAAATTTCATAGCAATCCAAGTATATTTACGGGAGTTAAAGCGCGGATACACGGACAGCCGAACAGACAAACCGAATGCAGAAACATTTTTCAATTTTGTTGGAAAGGGTTAATAAATTTTAATAAGTTTGACAGGGTGTAACACCTTTAAAATTCATTTGAAACGAAATTTTCCCATTGACTCTAATGTATCGGAAAACTTTTGACTATCCCTGTAAATAAATTAATCATAATAGAAACTTCATTTTCGATAGGGTTCGTGCTAAGGTAAGCATCAATAACATATAAAAATTCCATAGCAATCCGAGTATATTTACGGGAGTTAGAGCGCGGACAGACGGACAGACAAACCGAACGCATAAACACTTTTCAACTTAGTTGGAAAGTGTTAATAAATTTGAATATGTTTGACAAGGTGTAACACCTTTAAAATTCATTTGAAACGAATTTTTCCCTTTGACTATAATGTATCGGACGAACAGACGGTCAGGTATGGCCAGACGAACAGACGGCCAGACAAACCGAATGCATAAACTTTGCTTTTCAACTTTGTTGGAAAGTGTTAATAATAATAAAAAGTAAAAATTTTTACCGTCTGTAAATATTCTATATCTCAAATATATGTGATTTTCTGTAAGAATTTTTTTTAATTTCATTTTTTCTCATTCTTTGGATAATTCGGATTTTCGATAAATCGGATTAGGTCTGGTCCCAATTGATCCGAATTATCGGAGTTTTAGTGTAAATAAATAAATTAACGAAGAAGTTTAAGAATATAAAATCCCCATGAATGCCTGCTAACAATTTTAATTTAACTATTTTTTGCTTATACGTTATTTTAATTGGCAATTGTGAATGAAATCTAAACATGTATTAAGAAAACCCTCACGTTTTAAAATTATAAAACAAACTTGAAAAGGAGTATTTAAAGAATATCCATGAGCTGTCACAGGCAGCAACAATGATTTCTCAAGGTTGATACAAATAAATAAAGAAAGTAAAGATATCGTAGTTAAAAAAATAAATACTCAATTGATGCGTTCATTTATAATGCTATCATGCATGATCACGGTATAGTTCTAGTTTCAAATCCAGACCTTTATTTTATTTTATTTTATTTTATTTTATTTTAGCCATTTACGAATTTATTTTTAAGAGAGTTTGTATTTATGTAATTAAAATTTTAAAATAATTAAAGATTTCTTCCATAGGATTAGCATTAGTGAGCGCTTCTTTTCAGGTGACTAAAGTAGCCTCTTAACAAATTAAATAAACCTTTTTAGGTGCGTTCCTAATTATCTAAATACGCAGCATCCATAATCCTCGTTCAGTTCGTCCGTCCATTTGTTAGTCCATTTGTCTGTCCGTCCATGTATAAAATAGCAAGAAGTACCCATTACTTTTTTTAATGATTTATATATTTTTTAAATAATCACGCCTTTACTAATTTTGTCCTATGAAGAAGGAAAATAAAATAACGTGGTTTAGAATATTAATACTAGCCGGATATTCCAACCCCCAAGCTTTCTTTTATCTTATACATGTTTATACTTCAAATATCAAAAACTAGCTGAATCTATTTTTTTTTTTTTTTTTTTTTTTTTATTTGTGCCTTATTTAAAACAAAAATTCTGCAAGGGGAAATTTTCTGTACTAAAATACTGTTAGACATTTGCTCCTTGCAGTAATCGGATTCTATAAATTCGTTTACTCGTATGCTGAAAAAGGGTTCTTATTTCCTTTTAATACTTCCATTATTTATTTTATTTTAAGTATTTCTTTAAAGTGTCACTTTCTCTACATAAACAAATATAAATAAATAAGTAAATTAACGAAGACGTTTATGAAATAACCATAAATGTCTGCTAACAACTTTAATTTTTTGCTTATAACGTTATTTTAATTGAGAATTGTGAATGACATCTAGACATGTATTAAGAAAACCCTCACGTTTTAATAATAATAAAACAAACTTGAAAAGGAGTATTTAAAGGATATCCATGAGTTGTCACTAGCAGCAACAATGATTTTTCAAGGTTGATACAAATAAATAAAGTAAAGATATCAACGTAGTTTTAAAAATAAATACTCAATCTGTAATGTTAATTTTAATGCTATCATGTGCATGATCAAGGTAGTTCTGTTCTAAAATATATAATAATAATAATAACAACAATCATATTGTAACTGAATTAGCGTAATGATGTCATCCACTTAGAGAAAAACATATAACATAAAAAAATAAATTGAATGTATGTAAAATTTAATTTAATCTAATATGAAAAATCATACCTTTCAAGCAATACGTGAAATACTACTGCTTCGATTGATTTTTTTTCTTATAAACATTTTAATTTTATTGTTTCTTTTTAGTCCTAAATGTAAAATATTATGCAATACTTGATTTTTGAGGGAAACTGGGTTGTAGAAAAGTATTTGATTTCTGAAAAAAAAGCTTATTTAATTTTTAATTAACTGCAGTTTTTAAAAAATTACAAAATAGAATTAAAAAAAACTGTGCATTAATTAAAATTTAAGGATTTTGAAGGGAAGGGGGTATTAGAGACTGGGAGGCGATAACACAAACAATTACCTCATCGAGTATGGGAAGTTCTAGCAATTCCGCTTTCGAAGTTTTACTGGATAAAATATTTCACACATATATAAAATAGATTTACTAAAAAACGTTTAAAAATCTTTTGAAAGTTTTTACCTGTTTTACTTGAAAGGTTTTACCTATTTTTATCTGTAATATACGCCTTTTAGTAAATATTTTTATATATTGTGTTAATTTCAAGACGCAACAGTCCTTTAATTTATTTATAAGATATTTAATTATTATTTAATTTAATAAAATCTGCTAAGAGGAGAGATTTCCAGGGACAGAAGAAAAATTCCATTTAAAACAAGTTTTAATTTTAGCAGGTATAGTTTTATTGTATTCCTACCGTGGAATACTGAAATTTTCACGTTTAAGATAGGATTTCGATTTTATAGTGTTTACTGTATTTTAATATCCTGATTTAAAACCTCTATTCTTTTTTTTTTTTCTTTTTTTTTTTTTACATTTTGACCCATTCTTTATTACACTGGATCTGGCAATACTAGTGTTTACAATCACTTTAAAACAATGATGTCTCATTTAGCCCCATCTTATATTAATCCCATTACCTAAAGCTAATATGACACAGATTTTTTTTCCCCTTAAAAAAAGTAAAAAAAAAAAAAAAAAAAAAAAAAAAATCTTCCTTTTTATAACAAATATGTTTACCCATAACCAGATAAATGAAACAAAAATACAAGTTGTAGCATATTTTTATTTGGAACTAAAGTCAACAGATCGACAGAAACTATGTAAAGCAGGGGTTTCCAAATTTCTAAACGGACGTACCATTAAATAGAAGTTCATACTTCTGCGTATTACCAAAAGAAGAATCTCAAATCTAATGCAGAAAAAATAATATAAAGTATCATTTTTGAGTAACAAATACAGATGCACTTTAATAGAGAACACAAATATTCTTTGTTAAACATGGAAAAAAAGGTACACATTTCAAGTCGCCTTTTGTCTTTTATTTATTTATTTATTTATTTTTCTTGTATGAATATTATGTTTATATCAATAAAAAAAAAAAAAATACATAAGAAAATTTAATAAATGAATAACTTACATAAATTTTACACATTTTGGAAATAAATTGCTTATTAATGTGAGATCAAAAATCTTGAAGTAATGTACGCACATACTATATAATAATAGTAGAAAACTTTTCAGGGAGGATGATAGGTCGACTCAACACCTACCGACCCATTGGTTCCATTTGTCCAAAAATTCTAATCGAAATTATATTAAAATAAAAGAAAGCAAAACGATGTCAAAACTTTAGTAATAGATGAGTCTGTGAACGGATAAATCAAGAAAGAGTAACGAATGATTGAGCTTTTTTTTTTCACATGCTTGTTTTTTTTACTTCATGTATCAATATCACACTTTCGCATACCAGTACTGGTACGCGTACCATAGTTTGAGAACCGATCATGTAAAGTATATAGAATTGTGTCTCATAATAATATCCCAGTTTATCCTTACTGAAATATTTTTCTTAATTTTTGACGCATTTATTATCGTACAAAAAGAAAAAAAAAAAAAAAAGACTATTTTATGCGACAGAAAGTTTAAACTATTAAAATTTTGTAGATATGGTATTTATATTAATATATATACACGTATATCGGATAGAGGGGACTATAGAGATTTCTAGATAGCGCTTAATTAGACCTGACTAATGCAGGGGAAAGCGGGGCAGCTGTACTGGGCCACCCATTTTATCATTACTATTTTTTTTTTGGGGGGGGGGAGGGTGGGGGAGGAGCTATGGTTAAAATTGGCCAAAAATGATTAAAAACATTTTCAAAGATTTGGGATGGAAATGTGGTCTTCCCTTTCCCTCTCTGTTTCCCATATCCTGCACCCACCCACAACCAATTAAAAAAAAAAAAGGAAGAAGAAGCTACACCATGAGAAAATTAATGATTAAAATTTTACCATATCAACTTAGTAGTCCATTCTTTTCTAGGGTGGCTCATAATTGACGCTTTCCTCTTAACAAGAGAAATTAGGCTATTGGCTTTCATACATTTATATATAATCAATTTGGTTACTTAAAAAAAATCTTTTGTTATAAGTATGTAAGTAAATTGAAAATATCCAATCTCATTCCCGTCAATAAATTTATCATTTTCCATATAAATTTCTTATTAATGTTTTTCTTAAAGTTGTGCCCAGTAGTGAATTCAGAAAGTAGCCCGGGAGACATTCTCCCCGAGAGTAATGAGACGTCCTTCTCGGAAGATTTGGGATTTTGTGTTTACAGTAATCAAAAGAACAACCCCCCCCCTCCCCGCCCCCCAAGCAGAATTCTATAGTGTTTCCCCAGAGAAAAGTAGTGCCTCATTGCAACACTGATTGTGCCCATCTTTCTTGTGAGACCCTATATGTAGATCTAAAAGTAGTACCTGATACAAAATTTATGTGTGAATACAATATATATCAAACAACTTCTGTGGATATGATATATAGAAGAAAGGGCCCACCAGAAAAAATGTTTTCCCCGGGCAGGGCCGTAGATAATCTAAGTCGAGCCCAGGGCTTAGTCCCCTCTGCTCCTATCTGGTTACAGGCAGGGGCCTCGCTAAGGGGGGGGGGCAGAGGGAGCCTCCCCCCCAAACATTGGCAAGTGTTGTTACACTTGGCAAATTTAAGTAAAATTTTAATAAAAATTGTAGTATATTTTCTATTTTTGATAGAATTTGCAAAAGTTATAACTCTAATTGGGAATATTATTAAACTTTTTACAAATAAGAACTGTATTACTCTTTCTAAATGTGGTAACTTGGCAAAATTATAAAACGAGTTGGCAAATATGAAAATTTGACTTGGCAATTTAAGGTCTTCTCCCCCACCAATAAAAAGTCTTAGCCATGGCCCTGGTTACAGGCCTGCCGCAGAGATTTTTTTTTTTTTTTTTTTTTTTTTTTTTTATAAATTTTATAAATATGGTGATGTTTAAATCGAGAAACTCTCGATATGCGGACTGATATTTAAATCGAATTTTTTCCTTTGTCACAAGCTACTATAAAAAAAAAAAAAAAGTTGGAAATTGCACATGAAGCGTAGCAAATGAGGTGCGTTCGTACGATAATGAAGTTTTAAAAATATCACTCTCATATATCAATTTCATAAAATTGTAAATAGTTAATTACAATTAAAATGCGCATCAAACAATGTTCTCTCTATACTCATTATGTAATGGAATAATTTTGTGTGGCCTTGTAAATCAATAACAAATGTTCTTTGCACAACAGATTATGCAAAATCTATATTATAATATGTACTTCATGATGCATATCAATATTATTATGTTCGAATGAGTGTAACATTATTAAAATGCATTTGAAACTTTTTTTTTCCATTGACTGTAATGTAACGGAGTACTTTTGATTGTCCTTGTATTTGATCTATGCATCCTATTTTCAAAAAATTTGAAATGACTAGACAAAATTATGTAATAAGTATGTAATTTAAATTTCAAACGATTAAAATGCATTTGAAATATTTTCCCCCATTGACCGTAATGTAACGGAATACTTTTGATCGTCCCTGTAATTGATCTATCCATCCGATTCTCATAAAATTTGAAATGACTCGACAAAATTATGTAATAATTATATATTTTAAATTTCAAAAGATTCGGTTGAGTAGTTTTTGCGTTGTTATATGCGGACAGACAGACGGACAGACTGAACAACTACAGGTGCTACGTATTTACATAATTACGAACGACTCTAAAAAGGTCGCGAAATTACGAAAAACAAAGAACATTTATTTCTTTGAAATTTATACAAACATTAGAAAAGTTGATCATTTCAACAAAAAAGATCAATTTTCCGAGTTTTTAAAAATTATTATTATTATTTTGCCTAGCTTTCGGCTGCTCGAGAAAAAATAATTAATCCATAAAAATTGTACTTTTCAGTGGTATAAGCTCCAGCAAAAACGACCATCTTCCTTTTAAATAAAAAAATGAAGAAAATCGATTTAATTAATGCTAGAGAAGAATGGTCGCCCAGTTAAAAAAATTGGTTTCCAGAAAAAGCAAGTTTAATTATTAATTACGAATTTTATAATAGTGTTATATTCAGCGATCGGAGCGGCGTTGCGTGATAATCTACACACTTGGGGGAACCAAAAAAAATCAAAATCAAAAACACCATCAACCGCTACAAATTTTTCTGCGACCTCGTTCTACGAAAATGAAACGCTATACAATTTAAAAATATTTATTACTTTTATTAATTTTAAACAGAACAATTAAAATCATGTTTTGGTGATTTTAAACATTCGAATGATTGACAAAAAATCGAGAAAACATTAAATTTATTATTGGAATGTAGATGAAGTTACATTTTTTATCTTTCCTTTATCATTCTCCCTCAAAAGAAAAGAATGAAAACAAAACAAAAAGTAGAAATAGAAAAAAAGAACAGAACCAATAACTTGTAGAAACAGTTCCGTTTTTTCTCAAGGGAAGTAACCTCCCCTCTAGATTTAGCTCCTCCCTCTGTGGATAATTTAGGTATGCCTATTTTATGATTTTATTAACGAAGTTTGTGTAAAAAATAAAATTTTATTGTTTTTTTCTGCCGTAAAAACTGAAAATAAAGTCGCAGGATTAATAATTAAAGCTCATGCATCATATCCACTCTACATCATACCTTGAAATGTTGTTTTAGCATTGAGTGAGTAGTGAGTAGTCAGTAGTGGATGGACGACACGTGATTCGAAATATCAAGGTTTCGAAACCTACTTTCTCTCTTGTGTATTTACATATTCTTTTTTAGTTTCACAGGTAGACATCGCGTGAAGTGGTTGACGGATATGCTTTTGCCTTGTTCAAAAACTATACAGTAGTGTATACTTGGAAGCGAGTTTTATTCATAGTCAATATCCAAACAAAATGTGTATCTATTGTTATTGTTTACCAAGCATAAAGTGACGTCATGCGTTTTTAGTTTGTGTTAACTTAAACAGTTTTGGATATTGATTCTCATTTATTTCGACGATTTGTGCTTTTTAATTACTTGTCAAATAAAATTTTTAAATATATTGTGATAAAAAAAGATCAAGTCCCTTTATCTTCTCTTGTACGGTTATTGTGATCACGGGATTCAAGTTGTGTTTTGTTGTCATAATAGTCTTAGTCACCATAGCGTGTTTCACAACAAATGACAGCTGATTCATTGTAAATTTCCTAGAAAACTCAAGAATTATTAATAAGTAATTACACAAATGCTTTATTTTTTCCTGAATACTGTAAAATTGTGTCATTCTTAGGATAATTTGGCTGATCTTATCTTTTACAGCAAAAATCATTTTTATTGATTGCTTTTATAAAGATTATTTATGCATGAAAATAATATATTACGAAATGTTCTTGACAGATTCCAGCCTTGTTTATCAGAGATAATTTAGAATAAAAAAAAAAAAAAAGTATGATTTGTGCTGCATTATTATAAAATTTTCATTTTCTGCTCCAACTTGTGAATATTTTGTGGTGTTTTATTATGATTTTTACTGCTTGATTTCTGAAGGATTTACCTATTGAAAAATATTTTTATTAGCTTTCAAAATGGCAGAAGCACGTATAGCAGTAGCTGAACCAAGAGTTGATACTGTTGAAGAAATTACTACTCCACAAACTTGGAAGGATGTATTTTTTTCATTTAGAAGCTCTGCCGCTAAAAGATATTACAAAGCTAGGTAGGCACTCATATTTTTTATATATTCTTTCTTGTTATTATTATTCATCTTGCATAGCATACAAACTTTAATGTATGCATTACACTATTTTGGTACATTATTCTGTTGATTATTTTAAAAATTTGACAACCTTTGTTCTGGCCCCGATCATAACTAATTGGTGTCCTGGACAAAGTTAAATAAGAGGGACCCCTTTCAAATCCTTGCAATATTATTTAAAGTCATATGTAATGCATAAACAACATTTATGCACCTTGGATTTTAAATAGAAGAAAATTATTAGCCCTGTCAACTCTAAATTAAGTGTCTGAATAATAATAAAATATTCTTTCGTTTTTCTTAGTACAGAACAAAACTTTTTTATGTAACTGTACTGTAGCAACTTGTTGCATTACCATATCCTCTTCAGATCTGAGCATAAAATAGCTCAACAAATCTATATTTTTTGCTTTTGCATAATCGAAATGACACCATAGATGACAGAAAGAGTCATTTTTATGACATCAGTAATTTAGGGGACTTGTAATTTAGGTTTAGAAATATGGATCTAAAAGTACTTATCCCCTTAAAACATCACTTTAACTATCAGTAACATAAATTTATGCAATAACAAAATTAAGGTCATTAAACAAGTATATGATCAGCAAATCCTGTTTTTTTTTTTTTTTTTTTTAAGTATTTAAATTAAATAATCATGAATATTTCTTACTTTCTTGACTACAATGTCTTGAAGGTTTTTTGGAAACTCGGATAAAAATATTTATTTTATGAGGTAATTTTTATCAGTGCTGACATTTATTGTTTTTGTTTGAAAGCATAAAACATTCATCTGTATATAAATAAAGTAAAAATGCCAAAAATCCGAACAGTTTAATTTTTATGAGGAAAAGAATGGAAGTACGCATTTGTTTACCTCAGGTCTGAAGAGGTTAAGATGAAAGTAATAACTTCAACTTATAGAAGAGTGTGAAATACTCTAACATGTAAAATATGAGTTGATCAAGTCACTTTCTTTCTTATCTTTTTAAGTTGTACTACACACAACATAATATCAAATAAATACATTCTCCTTCACTAGCAGAAAGTATTATTTTCAATAAAATCTAAAAAGAGGGCTTATTTTGAGTTTGTTTTTCATATTTAACTCAATGTTAAAAGAAAATACTCTGAATACAGAAAGAAATTTATCTCATAACATTTAAAATTGAAATGGATTGTTTTCAACCTCTAAAGGTTAGATACAAGTTCATTGCTAATCAAGGGCGGCGCCAGAATTTGCCCGACGTGGGGGCACTGTATCCCCGACAGGGGGGGCCAAGTTCATAATATATATTAGAGGTCCCCGCGTGCTGGGCCAGGTCCCAAAAATTGCATGGGCAAAAATTTCAAGGACCCAGTTCGTACAAAATAAATTAATGTTCCGGTCGGCGTAAAATTTAAAAAGTTGTCCTGCTTATATGGTCTAGCAAGTGTTATATATATTAGCTCCTTCCCCCTCGCCCCCCCCCCCCCCCCAAAAAAAAAAAAGTTAAAATCTCGACCCGACTTGGACTATTTCTACAAAACATGTATTTTTACTTCGATATGGTTATAAACTGTTTTACACGAAGAGTTCTGATAAAAAAAATTAATCTTTTTTTTTTTTTTTTTTTACTATTTGGAAAATAGTTGTTGATCTCGGTGGAGAACTGGAAAATCTGAAGCAGATCTGAATCTTTTTATTGGTTGAATTCCGGAACTTATTTTATTTAATTCGTTTTGTGATTGGTCCATATTTAATGTTCAAAAATGGAATACTTCTGTTGACACGATGACAAAATAAAAAGAATACTGCCCAGTTAAACTGATGGCATTGAGCTCACAGGCTACAAATACTAATTGTACATTAAAGCCTTATATTTTCAAGGGTTAATTCCGTTCAAAAAAAAATTAAGAAGGGGAAACAGCTCTCCCCTTTCCTCTTTTTTATACTTAAGAGCCTGCATCAGTCAAACCGAAACTCAAAATCCGATCACAAACCTATGCGTGTTGCCACCAGGAAGGCGTATCCCGAACCCAAAGATTGACACCTTAAAAGACCAACGATATTTTCCAAGCTTGTAATTAATAAGAAAATGGTCATCTCACGCCACCCTTTACCTCCAGGCGATAAAAAGGGGATAAGATACCCCAGGAAGAAAAAAGTCATTAGCAAATGCTAAAAACTTTCGCACCTTTTCAATACTGATAGCCCGAGGGATATGTGCATTTGGATAGTTTCTTCGAGATAATTTCTGACCAAAACAGTCGGATCCGTTTTAAAACAAGTCGACATTGACCTTTTTTGTTAGATAGTTTCAAGTGAAATTTATATGTAATTTTAAAAGACAACATACAGATCGTGATTATTATGTCAGAGATTGCACATTAAACATTTTCCAAAGAATCTCCTCTACATTTTAATATTTTTAAATGATTTTTTTAGCATTGAATAGCTGAGATCATTGAACTGTACAAAGACCGTTTTATATTTTTTCGATTTTGTTACGAGTATTTTATAGTGACTTACATCAATAGAGCGAAATCCCAAGATAGAAATTTTTAAGATATCTCGTTTGTATTTTAATATTTTTAAATGATTTTTTTAGCATTGAACAGCTGAGATTTTTCGGTATAAAGACCGTTTTGTACTTTTTTTTATTTTGTTTACAGGTGTTTTAAAGAGGCTACTTCAGTCAAGTGAAATCCAATGGAAGAAATTTATAAAAATATCTCTTCTACATTTTTATATTTTTAAATGATTTTTTTGTCATTGGATAGCTGAGATCTTTTGGTACAAAGACCGTTTTGTACTTTTTCGACCTTGTTTATTTAAAAAGCTATTTCAGTCAAGTGAAATCCCATTGTAGAAATTTATAAAAATATCTCTTCTACATTTTAATATTTTTAAATGATTTTTTTGTCATTGGATAGCTGAGATCTTTCGGTACAAAGACCGTTTTGTACATTTTCGACTTTGTTTAAGGGAATTTTAAAAAAGCTACTTCAGTCAAATGAAATCCAATGGAAGAAATTTATAAAAATATCTCTTCAACATTTTAATATTTTTAAATGAATTTTTGTCATTGGATAGCTGAGATCTTTCGGTACAAAGATCGTTTTGTACTTTTTCGATTTTGTTTAGGGAAATTTTAAAAAATCTACTTCAGTCAAGTGAAATCCAGTGGTAGGAATTTATAAAAATATCTCTTCTACATTTTAATATTTTTAAATTATTTTTTGGCATTCGATATCTCAGATCTTTCGGTACAAAGACCGTTTTGTATTTTTTCGACTTTGTTTAGGGGAATTTTAAAAAAGCTATTTCAGTCAAGTGAAATCCAATGGTAGAAATTTATAAAAATATCTCTTCTACATTTTAATATTTTTAAATGATTTTTTTGTCATTGGATAGCTTAGATCTTTCTCTACAAAGACCGTTTTGTACTTTTTCGACTTTGTTTAGGGGAATTTTAAAAAAGTTACTTCAATCAAGTGAAATCCAATGGTAGGAATTTATAAAAATATGTCTTCTACATTTTAATATTTTTAAATGATTTTTATGTCATGGGATGGCTGAGATCTTTCTGTACAAAGACCGTTTTTTACATTTTCGACTTTCTCTAGGGGAATTTTAAAAAAGCTACTTCAGTCAAGTGAAATCCAATGCTAGAAATTTATAAAAGTATCTCTTCTACATTTTAATATTTTTAAATGATTTTTTTTGTCATGGGATAGCTCAGATCTTTCTCTACAAAGACCGTTTTGAACTTTTTCGACTCTGTTTAGGGGAATTTTAAAAAAGCTACTTCAGTGAAGTGAAATCCAATGATAGAAATTTATAAAAATATCTCTTCTACATTTTAATATTTGTAAATCATTATTTGGCATTCGATATCTCAGATCTTTTGGTACAAAGACCGTTTTGTACTTTTTTGATTTTGTTTACAGTTCTTTTAAAGAGGCTGCTTCAGTGAAATGAAATCCAATGGTAGAAATTTATAAATATATCTCTCCTACATTTTAATATTTTTAAATGAATTTTGTCATTGGATAGCTAAAATCTTTCGGTATAAAAACCATTTTTTTTTTTTTTTTTTTTTTTTTTTTTTTTACAGCTGTTTTAAAAAGGCTACTTCAGTCAAGCGAAATCCTATAGTAAAATTTTATAAATATGTCTTTTCGACATTTAAAGATTTTTAAATGATTTTTTTGTCATGGGATAGCTGAGATCTTTAGGTACAAATACCGTTTTGTATTTTTTTTTTATTTTGTTTACAGGTGTTTTAAAGAGGCTACTTCAGTCAAGTGAAATCCAATGGTAGAAATTTATAAAAATATCTCTTCTACATTTTAATATTTTTAAATGATTTTTTTTTTTTTTTTTTTTTTTTTTTGTCATTGGATAGCTTAGATCTTTCTGTACAAATACCGTTTTTTACATTTTCGACTTTGTTTTGGGGAATTTTAAAAAAGCTACTTCAGTCAAGTGAAATCCAATGGAAGAAATTTATAAAAATATCTTTTCTACATTTTAATATTTTTAAATGTTTTTTTGTCATTGGATAGCTTAGATCTTTCGGTACAAAGACCGTTTTGTACTTTTTCGACTTTGTTTAGGGGAATTTTTAAAAAGCTTACTTCAGTCAAATGAAATCCAATAGTGGAAATTTATAAAAATATCTCTTCTACATTTTAATATTTTTAAATGATTTTTTTGTCATGAGACAGCTGAGATCTTTCGGTACAAATACCGTTTTGTACTTTTTTAATTTTGTTTACAGATGTTTTAAAAAAGATACTTCAGTCAAGTGAAATCGAATGGTTGGAATTTATAAAAATATCTCTTCTACATTTTAATATTTTAAATGATTTTTTGGCATTCGATATCTCAGATCTTTCGGTACAAAGACCGTTTTGTACTTTTTCGACTTTGTTTAGGGGAATTTTAAAAAAGCTACTTCTATCAAGTGAATTCCAATGGTAAAAATTTATAAAAATATCTCGTCTACATTTTAATATTTTTCAATGATTCTGTTGTTATGGGATAGCTAAGATCTTTCGGTACAAAGACCGTTTTGTACTTTTTGATTTTGTTTACAGGTGTTTTAAAGAGGCTACTTCAGTCAAATGAAGTCCAATGGTAGGAATTTATAAAAATATCTCTTCTACATTTTAATATTTTTAAATGATTTTTTGTCATGGGATGGCTGAGATCTTTCTGTGCAAAGACCGTTTTGTACTTTTTCGACTCTGTTTAAGGGAATTTTAAAAAAGCTACTTCAGTGAAGTGAAATCCAATGGTAGAAATTTATAAAAATATCTCTTCTACATTTTAATATTTGTAAATTATTATTTGGCATTCGATATCTCAGATCTTTTGGTACAAAGACCGTTTTGTACTTTTTCGACTCTGTTTAGGGGAATTTTAAAAAAGCTACTTCAGTGAAGTGAAATCCAATGGTAGAAATTTATAAAAATATCTCTTCTACATTTTAATATTTTTAAATGATTTTTTGTCACTGGATAGCTTAGATCTTTTTGTACAAAGACCGTTTTGTACTTTTTCGACTCTGTTTAGGGGAATTTTAAAAAAGTTACTTAAGTCAAGTGAAATCAAATGGTAGGAATTTATAAACATATCTCTTCTACATTTTAATATTTTTAAATGATTTTTTTGTCATTGGATAGCTTAGATCTCTCGGTGCAAAGACCGTTTTGTACTTTTTCGACTTTGTTTAGGGGAATTTTAAAAAAGCTACTTCAGTCAAGTGAAATCCAATGGTAGAAATTTATAAAAATATATCTTCTACATTTTAATATTTTTAAATTATTTTTTTGGCATTTCATAGCTGCGATCTTTCGGTACAAAGACTGTTTTGTACTTTTTTGATTTTGTTTAGAGGTGTTTTAAAGAAGCTACTTCATTCAAGCAAAATCCTATAGTAGAATTTTATAAGTATATCTTTTTATTTTTAAAGATTTTTAAATGATTTTTTGGCATTCGATATCTCAGATCTTTCGGTACAAAGACCGTTTTGTACTTTTACGACTTTGTTTAGGGGAATTTTAAAAAAGCTACTTTAGTCAAGTGAAATCAAATGGTAGTAATAACAAAAAAAAAAAAAAAAAAAAAAAAAAAAAAAGAATATCTTCTACATTTTAATGTTTTTTTTTTTTTTTTTTTTTTTTGGCATTGGATATCTCAGATCTTTCGGCACAAAGACTGTTTTGTACTTTTTCGACTTTGTTTAAGGGAATTTTAAAAAAGCTACTTCAGTCAAGTGAAATCCAATGGAAGAAATTTATAAAAATATCTCTTCTACATTTTAATATTTTTAAATGATTTTTTTGTCATTGGATAGCTAAGATCTTTCGGTACAAAGACCGTTTTGTACTTTTACGACTTTGTTTAGGTGAATTTTTAAAAAGCTACTTCAGTCAAGTAAAATTTAATGGTAGAAATTTACAAAAATATCTCTACTACATTTTAATATTTTTAAATGATTTTTTTGTCATTGCATAGCTGAGATCTTTCGGTGCAAAGACCGTTTTGTACTTTTTTGATTTTGTTTACAGGTGTTTTAGTGAGGCTACTTCAGTCAAGTGAATTCCAATGGTAGAAATTTATAAAAATATCTCTTCTACATTTTTAATATTTTTAAATGATTTTTTTGTCATTGGATAGCTAAGATCTTTCGGTACAAAGACCGTTTTGTACTTTTACGACTTTGTTTAGGGGAACTTTTAAAAAGCTACTTCAGTCAAGTGAAATCTAATGGTAGAAATTTACAAAAATATCTCTACTACATTTTAATATTTTTAAATGATTTTTTTGTCATTGGATAGCTAAGATCTTTCGGTACAAAGACCGTTTTGTACTTTTACGACTTTGTTTAGGGGAATTTTAAAAAAGCTACTTCAGTCAAGTAAATTCCAATGGTAAAAATTTATAAAAATATCTCGTCTACATTTTAATATTTTTAAATAATTCTGTTGTTATGGGATAGCTAAGATCTTTCGGTACAAAGACCTTTTTGTACTTTTTGATTTTGTTTACAGGTGTTTTAAAAAAGCTACTTAAGTCAAGTGAAATCAAATGGTAGGAATTTATAAACATATCTCTTCTACATTTTAATATTTTTATATGATTTTTTTGTCATGGGATGGCTGAGATCCCTCGGTGCAAAGACCGTTTTGTACTTTTTCGATTCTGTTTAAGGGAATTTTATAAAAGCTGTTTCAGTCAAGTGAAATCCAATGGTAGAAATTTATAAACATATCTCTTCTACATTTTAATATTTTTAAATGATTTTTTTGTCATTGGATAGCTTAGATCTCTCGGTGCAAAGACCGTTTTGTACTTTTTCGACTTTGTTTAGGGGAATTTTAAAAAAGCTACTTCAGTCAAGTGAAATCCAATGGTAGAAATTTATAAAAATATATCTTCTACATTTTAATATTTTTAAATGATTTTTTTGGCATTTCATAGCTGCGATCTTTCGGTACAAAGACTGTTTTGTACTTTTTTGATTTTGTTTAGAGGTGTTTTAAAGAAGCTACTTCATTCAAGCAAAATCCTATAGTAGAATTTTATAAGTATATCTTTTTATTTTTAAAGATTTTTAAATGATTTTTTGGCATTCGATATCTCAGATCTTTCGGTACAAAGACCGTTTTGTACTTTTTCGACTTTGTTTAGGATAATTTTAAAAAAGCTACTTTAGTCAAGTGAAATCAAATGGTAGTAATAACAAAAAAAAAAAAAAAAAAAAAAAAAAGAATATCTTCTACATTTTAATGTTTTTTTTTTTTTTTTTTTTTTTTTTTTTTTTTTTTTTGGCATTGGATATCTCAGATCTTTCGGCACAAAGACTGTTTTGTACTTTTTCGACTTTGTTTAAGGGAATTTTAAAAAAGCTACTTCAGTCAAGTGAAATCCAATGGAAGAAATTTATAAAAATATCTCTTCTACATTTTAATATTTTTAAATGATTTTTTTGTCATTGGATAGCTAAGATCTTTCGGTACAAAGACCGTTTTGTACTTTTACGACTTTGTTTAGGGGAATTTTTAAAAAGCTACTTCAGTCAAGTAAAATTTAATGGTAGAAATTTACAAAAATATCTCTACTACATTTTAATATTTTTAAATGATTTTTTTGTCATTGCATAGCTGAGATCTTTCGGTGCAAAGACCGTTTTGTACTTTTTTGATTTTGTTTACAGGTGTTTTAGTGAGGCTACTTCAGTCAAGTGAATTCCAATGGTAGAAATTTATAAAAATATCTCTTCTACATTTTTAATATTTTTAAATGATTTTTTTGTCATTGGATAGCTAAGATCTTTCGGTACAAAGACCGTTTTGTACTTTTACGACTTTGTTTAGGGGAACTTTTAAAAAGCTACTTCAGTCAAGTGAAATCTAATGGTAGAAATTTACAAAAATATCTCTACTACATTTTAATATTTTTAAATGATTTTTTTGTCATTGGATAGCTAAGATCTTTCGGTACAAAGACCGTTTTGTACTTTTACGACTTTGTTTAGGGGAATTTTAAAAAAGCTACTTCAGTCAAGTAAATTCCAATGGTAAATCTTTATAAAAATATCTCGTCTACATTTTAATATTTTTAAATAATTCTGTTGTTATGGGATAGCTAAGATCTTTCGGTACAAAGACCTTTTTGTACTTTTTGATTTTGTTTACAGGTGTTTTAAAAAAGCTACTTAAGTCAAGTGAAATCAAATGGTAGGAATTTATAAACATATCTCTTCTACATTTTAATATTTTTATATGATTTTTTTGTCATGGGATGGCTGAGATCCCTCGGTGCAAAGACCGTTTTGTACTTTTTCGATTCTGTTTAAGGGAATTTTATAAAAGCTGTTTCAGTCAAGTGAAATCCAATGGTAGAAATTTATAAAAATATCTCTTCTACATTTTAATATTTTTAAATGATTTTTTTGTCATTGGATAGCTTAGATCTTTTTGTACAAAGACCGTTTTGTACTTTTTCGACTTTGTTTAGGGGAATTTTAAAAAAGCTACTTCAGTCAAGTGAAATCCAATGGTAGAAATTTATAAAAATATCTCTTCTACATTTTAATATTTTTAAATTATTTTTTTGGCATTTCATAGCTGCGATCTTTCGGTACAAAGACTGTTTTGTACTTTTTTGATTTTGTTTAGAGGTGTTTTAAAGAAGCTACTTCATTCAAGCAAAATCCTATAGTAGAATTCTATAAATATATCTTTTTATTTTTAAAGATTCTTAAATGATTTTTTGGCATTCGATATCTCAGATCTTTCGGTACAAAGACCGTTTTGTACTTTTTCGACTTTGTTTAGGATAATTTTAAAAAAGCTACTTTAGTCAAGTGAAATCAAATGGTAGTAATAACAAAAAAAAAAAAAAAAAAAAAGAATATCTTCTACATTTTAATGTTTTTTTTTTTTTTTTTTTTTTTTTTTTTGCATTGGATATCTCAGATCTTTCGGCACAAAGACTGCTTTGTACTTTTTCGACTTTGTTTAAGGGAATTTTAAAAAAGCTACTTCAGTCAAGTGAAATCCAATGGAAGAAATTTATAAAAATATCTCTTCTACATTTTAATAGTTTTAAAATATTTTTTGTCATTCGATGTCTCAGATCTTTCGGTACAAAGACCATTTTGTACTTTTTCGACTTTGTTTACAGGTGTTTTAAAGAGGCTACTTCAGTCAAGTGAAATCCATTGGTAGAAATTTATAAAAATATCTCTTCTACATTTTAATATTTCTAAGTGATCTTTTTGTCATTGGATAGCTGAGATCATTCGGTACAAAGACCGTTTTGTACTTTTTTTTAATATGTTTACAGGTGTTTTAAAGAGGCTACTTCAGTCAAGTGAAATCCATTGGTAGAAATTTATAAAAATATCTCTTCTACATTTTAATATTTTTAAATGATTTTTTGGCATTCGATATCTCAGATCTTTCGGTACAAAGACCGTTTTGTACTTTTTCGTCTTTGTTTAGGGGAATTTTAAAAAAGCTATTTCAGTCAAGTGAAATACAATTGTAGAAATTTATAAAAATATCTCTTCTACATTTTAATATTTTTAAATGATTTTTTGGCATTGGATAGCTGAAATTTTTCGGTATAAAGACCGTTTTGTACTTTTTTGATTTTGTTTATAGGTGTTTTAATGAGGCTACTTCAGTCAAGTGAATTCCAATGGTAGAACTTTATAAAAATATCTCTTCTACATTTTAATATTTTAAAATGATTTTTTTTGTCATTGGATAGCTGAGATTTTTCGGTGTTAAGACCGTTTTGTACTTTTTTGGTTTTGTTTACAGGTGTTCAAAGAGGCTTCTTCAGTCAAGCGAAATCCTTTAGTAGAAATTTATAAATATATCTTTTCTACATTTAAATATTTTTAAATGTTTTTTTGGCATTGGATATCTGAGATCTTTCGGTACAAAAAAGACCGTTTTATATTTTTTGGATAGTGTTGTGGGAGTTTTAAAGAGGCTTACTTCAATCAAGCGAAATCCTATGAAGTTTTGAAGTTCATATAAATATATATTTTCTCTTCTACATTTTAATATTTTTAAATGATTTTTTTAGCATTGAATGTTAGAAATTTATAAAGATATCTCGTCTACAAGTAAATATAAACTGATGATTACCTCAATCAAGTAAAATCCCATGGTAGAAATTTATAAAGATATCTTTAAGATCATTTAAAAGTCATTTGTAAAGATCATTTTAATGTAATTTTTTTTTCATTATATAACTGATATCTTTCTTTACAAAGAACGTTTTATATCTTTTCGATTTTGTTACGGGTATTTTAAAGTGACTTGCTTCAATAAATCTAAATCACATTTTAGAAATTTTTAAAGATATCTCGTTTGTATTTTAACTGTCTTTAAACTTTTTTTCGGCGGGTGGGGTATTAGATATCGGAGATTTCTCTGTACAAACACCTTTTTACATTTTTTCGATTTTTTTACGGGTATTTTAAAGTGGCTTACTTGAATGGAGAGAAGTCCCATTATAGAAATTTATAAAGATATCTCGTCAACATTTTAATTTTTTAAATGATTTTTTTAGCATTGAATTTCTGAGATATTTCTGTACAAATACCGCTTTATATTTTTTTTGATTTTTTACGGGTATTTTAAAGGGGCTTACTTCAATGAAGCGAAATCCTATCACAGAAATTTATAGAAATATCTCGTCTATATTTTAATAATCTTTTTTATATTGAACAGCTGATATCTTTCTGTACAAAGGCCGTATTACAATTTTTGATTTCGATACAGGTATTTTAAAGTGACTTACTTCAGTCAAGCGAAATCCCATTGTAGAAATTTATAAAGATATCTCGCCTACATTTAAAAAAAAATATTTTTATTTTTATTTTTTTTCTCTTATATTGAATAGTTTTTACGATTTCATTTATTTTAAAGAGGCTACTGCAGTTAAACGAAACAATGCCTTCGCCTTAAAACTAATGCTATGAAAGAAATTTATAAAAGTGTATCGTCTGTGTTTTAATAGTTTTAAGTTTTTTTTTTACTTTGCCTAGTTGATATCGATTTGCACAAAGGCCATTAACTATTTTATATATATATATATATATATATATAAAACTTTAATCAAACGAAACAATTTACTAGCTTATGATAATTCTTTCGACGATAATCCAACGGTCGAAATTTATAAATAAGTCTCGTCTGCATTTTAATATTTTTCCCCTTTAATAGCTCAGAGCGATCTCTTCAAAGGCCTTTTTCTACTTTTTTAATTTTCTTTACAGGACAGTTTCATTTTCGGAACCGTTTTCAAAAGTGATATTATCCTCATATTTAAAATCTACAATCAGTATCGAAAAAAGTAAAAAGCGGCCTCTGTACAAACCATCGTCAGCTATACTATGCAGAAAAAAAATAATAATTAAAAATTGGAATGAAAATATGGTACCTTTAAAAAAATCTTTCATAGGTTTAGTATAATTGAGTTTGTCTTTTTGCGTGACTGAAAAAACCACTATTCTAAAACTTAGATCAGTTAGACTATGACAGGCTTTGGAATATATGCGTATTATTTAGTTAAAATAGTATAAGAACTTTAAAAATCATTCGTTTATCTTTCTGAAAGGGAAAAACAAAGGAAAGACAATTTATATACAATAAAGCATAAATATATCATTTACGGATGTGAATTTTACCGTAACAGAATATATTTTCTAAAGTATTGTAAATTAGTCATAATTTTCGATAGAAGTGTCAAAATAAATATATTTCTATCTTTTAAATTAGTGTTATCCAATTTAATCATGAATTGCATAATAATTACTTTATATTTTAGAGTGGGTATACTGCAAACTTTTATTGATTAAAATAGAAATATTTATGAAAAGGAACATTTAAACTATTTCATTAAGAATTGTCTAAAAGAATGATAAGAAAACTTTAATACAAATGTATTTATTCGCGAATATATCTATTCATTTTTAATGTCAGAACCATTGTTATTTTCTTTCTACCCTTTCTTCTTTTCCCTTTGTCGTCTGCAGATGACAAAAAGTTAATTCTATTATTTTTTATAAATTAACGAATATTTCATTTTGATGTTGTCCGCAATTAAAGAATCTTTTTTATAAATTAAACTTCAAATATATGGAAGAAAAATAATAAAAATGTTAAATGTGTTTTTATTCGAAATCAATAATGCTTTTAAAGTACATTTGAGATTGAATGCCTAGTTAAACAAACTTTTTGAAATCAACATGTATTTACATCATTTCTGAAATTCATTTCTGATCGAACTATCATGCATTCAGGAAAGGAAGTTTTTATTTTTTTATCCTAAACCAGCAAACAACATTTTACTAATAGCCACAGGCAAGATTTTACACCTTCGTCCCTGTAAGACTCCCTGGAGGTAAACCCATATCGTCTTTCACCCTAATTACTTTTAAGGCGTCTCCCTTTTAAAGGCGGAGTTAAACACCATTTTCCACTATTTTAAATCAAAGTATTTCAACTTTTTATACAAATAGCATAGATTAAATTTTTGTAAAAATCAAAATAAAAAACATTTTCTGAAAGCTAAATAATTAAACTCTGCATGTTGTTTTACCAAATTTTAAAATGTCAAACAGATTTTTCGTAATAAGACATTAAAGGTGAATTTTAAAGACTATAAAATAACGCACTTGTATCGCCTTAAAATTAAAAAAAGAAATAAAATTTCAGAATGACGTGCATAGTTTAAACCTACAGGTTTTCAAAACAACAAAAATTATTAAATTTGAGCAAAATGCAAAGGAATGAAAGCGATAAATTTCTTCCATTGAAATAACATTAGCCGTTCTATCTCGGAGCGTTACTGATGTAGGGCCTTAATCATTGAACCTCCTATACTATCAAAGACATGCTTTATCATATAAAAAATCTATATCCAAAATTCAGAGCAAATGAGATAATTCTTAATAAAAACCCATTTAGCATTTATATAATTTAAAAGGAGTTATCCCCCTCTTTTATACTTAACCATTAAACTTCCAAAACTATTCAGAGATTTGAACGAAATCTGAAAATTCTGCTTGAAAAACCCATTTATATAAATTAAGGGGGGGGCATTAGTTCCTCCTCTTATACATATCGAATGAACTCCAAAAACTAATCAGGGAAGCGCCTTGTCAGGATATACCTACATACAAAATTTCAAGTGGATCCGATATTTTTATCATGAGTTATGGCGTTACGCACGAACGCACGTACATACAGAACGGACGGGCACATAAGCTCTCAGGCTATGATAGCCTGTGAGCTAAAAAGTAATAGAAACTTTTAAAATATTAATGATTTGAAAACAAATTGTGATAAAGTTTGCAAACAAATTTCATTTAAAAGAGCATTTTTTTCTCTATGTCACTGTGTAAAAATCTAAAATGTGCGATATTTAGAAGTTTAAAAACTCGCAGTTCCGAAAATTGTAAAACTGAAATTTCATTTAAACCTTGTTTATGTTGGGCCTAGGAATATTAATGTTTAATCCATGTCGTACGTAATATATGAGGCGTAATAATCGGTGCTCTACTGTATATGTATTACTGAATGCAAAAATACAAATGAAAAACTTACATAATTTTTTTAAAAAGTTAAATTATTATTATCAACAAAATTATGAATTCTGCGAATAAAGAAGTTTTAAAATTAAAGCACTCGGGTAAAAATATCAAATTACATACAAACGCAAAAAAATAAGAAATCATTTGAACTTACTCGTATGAAAGACTTGAAACTTTTTATGTATTGCAGAAAAATATTATAGTTCACACATTCGTAAAAAGATTGAACTCATAAAGTATTTATAATTAGTAGAAATAAATAATAATTCAAATGCAAAATTTTCAAAGTCATAAATTTCATTGTTTTATAGTCAGATTCGTTCTTTAAAAGGTCATTGTATTTGTAGCATTAATCTTACGGTTACTGTATGACTAATTATATAATTTTTGTAAAAAAAAAAGCATTAAATAGACGATTTCGATATTTTTTAAATAAAAATACTAGATTAGAAAAAAAAATTAACACTTTATATCTGTGGTCAATGGACAAATGTCGATAATAGGGCACTGCACCTTTTCTAACTCTGAAATATCCTTCAAGTCTATCAGAGCAGATGTTTTTCTAGTAATTCCCACAGCAACATTGAGATATATAAAGGTTCTTTTTACAACCAATCAGCAAGAATACGTTTGCTGAAGCTAAACAACATATTCATCGATCTCTTTATCATTCCAGCAGTCGAAAAGTTTGTTTTATATTAACTTGCAGAACAGAATTTGAAAACTACTCGAAACAGATAGGCATGCATTTCCTTTTGGTAAACCGCAGCTGTTCTTTGCAGTTTAAACATCGTTAGGCCCCCACCAGTGGCCGAGAGGTTCGGACCTCTCAACTGGTAGACGACAGGTGCTGGGTTCGAACCCAATCGCGGCTGTCGGCCTAAACGTTCGGAGTTTTCCGTGGTTTTCCTCGAACCTTGCGTAAATACGGGTTAGGTTCCCTTAGAAAGACCCCCACGGAGGGCACTCCCCCTGGTCCTATATCCCATTAGCGTAGATAATCGGACGACAAAAATCAACCAACCAACCTTAAACATCGTTAGATTGAAATCTAAATAAGAATACGAGTATAAAGAAACAACATACTTGGCTAGAACAAAACCTGTATAAAATTGAAATTTCTTTCATATCCTTTTTCGTTAAATCTGAACACGTTGCTGTACTAAATACTAATTTCCTTGAAATGAATGTGAAAGTAATTAATCGAACTAGAATTTTTGAAATATGTAAATTTTAAGAGTTTATAAGTACCGCATTTTACTTTTTACATCATTTTCTAATTTAGTCATTTTTGAGAAAATGTAATTATTTTATAAACTCTCAAAAAACATTTCTCAAAAAATAAAACATACAGGCAGTAAGTTGCTGGAACGCACGTGTGGTTGGAACGGGTTTTTCTATTACTTGAAGAATTTTCTGTCTTTTGATTGTAGAATTTTTTTAAAAATTGAAATTTGATTCATGAATTTTTCATATTTTGAGAGAAAATAGAGATAGTAAAAAATCAGTTTATAATAGAAAATCCTAGTACACAGCGTTGTTGCACAGTTAATTAAACAGTCCTTTAATTAAAAAAAATGCATCTGTATATATTGGAGGATTTCAGGTAGTTTTAGCATTAAATTGATTAATTTTCTTTATTTTCGAAAAAATGTTCAAATTAAAGCAGACTTTTTTGGCTATAGAAATAATAATAAAAACAATGGGGGAAAATATCTTCAATTTCCATTTTGTTTTAGAGTGTATATTGATCAAATGCACAAAGTGTGATGTTCCAAATTTTGATAAGATCAAAATTTAAATCTGAAACAAAAACTTTAACACAAATTTCCAAGAGAAATGTAAATGAAGTGAAAAATTGTAAAATAGCTGGGAATCTAAAAGTGAATTATTTTAATATCAGCGAAAAGCGATCTGCAATTATAAATATATCGCTGATTCGAACTGCGGGTTATGCATGAGATCTAGCTGCGGGTTAGAGGTCTGCGAGGACCAAAATTTCCTGCTCAACGTTGCCGAAGCATTCCTTTGATTTTCATCTTTTCTATTATTTTAATTAATTTCTACCTTCAGACATAAGATATTTTTTTTTTTTTTATCTTAGATTTCTCATTTTTACATATTTATAGATAAAAGGGATTTAAATTCCATTTCTAACACGAATAGTACTAAGCAACACAGATGCCAGAATACCCATATAATTTGACGAACATGCTGCTTTAGGTGTGAGTTTTCAAATATTTGGTGTTTTTTTCTGTATTTTTTGTGGGGGGTGGAGTAGAAATGGCAAAATTAAAATGCAATTTTTTCTGTTTTTACGGAATCTAATCAATGGGGGGGGGGGGGGGGATAGTTCAATTCACGGATTGTTTACCGAGCACGGAATCCTCCGCGGAATGGGTTATACCTGCCCTGAGCTAATTAATTATATATCCATTCAACCTGAACCAGTTTTTAAAAAATAGATAACCCGAACTTGACAAAACTTCTATCTAAAATCAATAGTATTCATTCCGAACGCAATCCCAACTCAGTATGAAAAAACAAAATTCCATCTTGTAAAGCAATAATGGAAAAGTATTCTAGTATCAATTACATTTTTTATGTAGAAAAATCGATATATCTGTATATTGACTCATTGACATTCAAATAATATAATTTTTCATTTTAAAATATATTTTGGGGATACTTTTGAGGAATCTGATAGAATCGAGCCCATACGCTAAAACAATTAAAATTACCCGACTCGAAAAATAGAAATCAATCCTAAACTCTCCGAAAAAAAAAATTAACTTTAGCCAGGTCCGACTAAAACCACCAGTCGAGTTGAGTTTAATTTTCCGAGGAGATGCAGGATCGGGTTTCTACCCGAAACCCGATTTGAGTTAGACATCTCTACATTTCGACCTGAACCCGAAATATTTCAACCCAACCAAACCCTAATTGTAACTGATGAAAAAATATATCCATGCTATAATGCAGTTATGTAAGAATATATTTACAATTATATATTCAGTAACAATTTTAGGTTTTAAGTAAAAAAAATCAGTATACATAAATTCATTGACATTCAAATACAGTTTTTCATCTTAAAATAAGTTTTGTAAATTCTTTTGAGAGATCGATTCATCTCGAATCAAGAACCATAAGTATCAACATCCAACCCGAACCTGAAACAAAGTTAACCCGACTTTAATCCGACACTCAACGACAAAAATTTAGGCTCAATCCGATCCGGTCCAGACTGCGAGTCATGTCAGGTGCAGTTTGCCCGACACGATGAAGCATTCTACTTGTTACCCAAGACAACCCCGACAAAATAATTTTCGTTTTCGTATTTTAACTGAACTAAAAATTCTTCATTACCAAGCCGATCGTAAATCCAAAATAAGCAAAAACTGATCCACAAATTTAATGTAGTTAAAAAAAAAGTATAAAATTAATTTTTAGTATAAGTTTTATCTTTTTGTTGAAAAATAATCATGTATAGAGTCATTCATGCATCATCCTATGCTGTCATCTATGTAGATTTTTATTTTAAAAATTCAGATTTTTTTCGACAATTCGGGTTTATCTAAACTCAAATTGCAAGAATCAAACTTCAGTCAGAAACCGATGTACAAAAAAGAATTAGTTTAGTCAATCCGACTTTCAAAAAAAAAAAAAAAAAAAAAAGCTCTATATTTTGACTCAACTTGAATGGGCTGAATTCAAAAGTCAAAATATTTTCCCCAACGAAATTGAATTTTGACCCCGATGGGGGGGGCCAGGTATGCCCGACGGGGGGGCATATGCCCCCACGGACCCCCTCTGGCGCCGCCCTTGTTGCTAATACAATTTATTACTAAGATCAGTATATTAATTTCTTATTTAATAGTGGTTGTAGTTAGTTTTGCAAAAATATAGAGCTCTTTTAGTGCTCAAAATGAAATTTGTTTTTCAGAAAAGTTTAATAGAATTTTTTAAAGGTCGATTTTGTATTTAAAATTTTTCAGAGTTGGAATTTGGAGGGGGGGGGGGGGAGGAATAAATATTTTATGAATTGATGATTTGGGGGCCTGTGGGCAAAGCCCGAATTTGGCCATCTGATAATAAGGACCACCTGCCTAACTTTCTCTTTTGATATTGAAGCCACCCAATAATTTTGAATCACAGAGTGCCCAATTTCAGTTGTTCTAGTGATTTATTTCATTTTTATTTTATTATATATCTTTCTCCTTAGAATAAAATTTATTTTGTCAATGACCATGTGTTTGAATTCTTTGAATGATACCCATAAATCCTAAATGACTGAAATGTTTTATTCCATCTTTAACTTTGTTCTAATTCAGTTTGTAATCATGTTCATGATACACTTGGCTCTCGTTAATTCAAACTCGTCGGGACCATAAGAAATGTTCGAATTATGGAAAATATGAAATAAAAACATGCTTAATATGATACTATTACAAAGGAATTAATATGATGGTGTTTTTTAAATATATTTGGTCTGTTATCATTAGAATATGACTTAATAATAAATTAGAATGTATAAATACAGTAACTAATTAAATGATTAGAAACTAGCGCAATGGAGGGAAAATTTGAGGTGTCAATGATGGACAGACGGGGCACTAAGAAAGTGGATATCAAATGCATTGGATTATATGCATACTCGTTCGAAACAATTTTCACAAAAAAAAAAAAAAAAAAAGAAAGTTATTCAAATGATTTGAAACCTGTGAGAAAGAAAAGAAAAATGAAAAATTGGAATTCTCGTTAGTTTGAATTAAACAAAGTCAAGAGAAAATGAGTTCGAATTAATGAAAGTTTTTTACGTTATTCTGCCATTGAAAATTTTGGGACTTCATGTTTAGTTCGAATTAAGCGAAGATTCGAATTATCCGATTTCGAATTAATGAGAGTCGACTGTATCATGATATTTCAATAAATGTGTCTTTATAAGGAAAAATGCATGAGAATATAATTTAATAAAATTGTAATTTTATGTAAACATAATAAAATTCTCACCTTTCATATCATCTTCCAATCCTTTAAGGGAAAAAAAATAGTTGCACCATTTTATAAAAAAATTTTGAGCGCACCCAATATTTTTCAAAAGTGCCACTGACAATTATTCTAATTAACAAATTCAAATTGCATTTTCCCTGAGATTTTTCTTACTATTTCCATATTTGCTTGCTTTGATATTCAAACTTCATGCTTTCTTAAAAATAGGTTCATTATTCATCATAAGATTTCAAAATCTTAAGTTATATCATGTAATAAACAATTTATTTCTTAAAAGTTACCGTAACCTTCCTAAAATTTGCATGTAATCACAAATGTAAACAATGAAACTTTTAGTTCAGATGTAGTGACAAAAGTACAGACTTTTTCATTTTTATAGGATTCTGTATGTCTTTTAATCTGTACTAATCCTTGTTAATATTATTGAACTTGTGTTTTTTCATGATGAAAGTATAAATTTATTTCTGAAAAAATTAAAGATATTGCTTTTATCACTGGTAATTGAAATCTTTTTATCAATTAAGCTTGTTTGGTTATAACCCTATATACTCGTACATATAAGTCACCCCCCCCCCCTCAATTCTTAAGCAAAATTTCAAGAAATTTTTACTTTCATGTGCAAGTTGAATCACATTTCTAGTAATATGTTGAAAAATAATTCGTAATTAAGAATAAGAAGAATCTATAAATTTTCATTAAATTATTTTTAAAAAATCTACATTTTAAATCAGATTTCCAGGAACAGAATCTTTTGCATCAATCTGCAGCAAATTAAAATTTATCTTTGACCTATAATGCTAGACTAAGCTTACTATCATAAGACATAACAGAACCTAAAAATAAGCAAAATTAGCATTTATAAAGAAAATACAGTAGACTCCCTCAAATCCGCACAGCTTGGGACCAGAGATTTTGCGGATTTTAGAATTTTGCAGATTTCTGGTCATTGCTTTGTTTACATTTTTTAAAAAGTAATTTAAATATAATTAATAATGAAATCAAAAGTATAATGAATGTTTACAATATGCTAAAATATTAAAATAAGTAATAGACTAAAATAATAAAAATTTAGATAGTTTTTGAAATGATAAAAATACTAAAAGCAAAGGTCAAATTAATAATCAATAATGTACAATTAAATATTCATTATTAAAGATGAAATGTGTTTTTCCTGAATTATTCAATGAAACTTGCCTCATAAATGTACATTACTAATTTACATCAAGATCATAAAATAATGAAGCTTTATTTCAGGTTTAGCTAGACTTAATAACTAAAAAAACTTGATTAAGGCCCCTGTCCTCGCTCGCGAGCTAATGCTATTCCTATTGGGAAGCATTTTTCTAATAACTCTTTCGCATTTTGACATTTTTGAATAATTTTTTTTTGCATTGGATAGCTGAGGTGCATGCCGACAGCGGACCTTTTTTACTTTTTCGATTTTGGTTGCAGATATATTTTTTAAAAAGCATTTTCAGTTTTGAAACTGGTTTTGAAAGTGAAACTAACTTTTTAAAAAATATCTGCAAACAAAATCAAAAAAGTAAAAAAGGTGCGCTGTCGGCATGTACCTCAGCTGTACAATGCAAAAAAAAATTATTCAAAAATGTCAAAATGCGAAAGAGTTATTAGAAAAATGCTTCCCCATAGGAATAGCATTAGCTCGCGAACGTTTCCTCAAGCGAGGACATGGGCCTTAATACATAAATATATTTGGTAATATTGTGATTACCAATGATATCAGCAATATATTTATTTTTTCAGAAATAAATTATTCTTTCTTTATGAAAAAACATGAATTCAATAATCTTAACAAATATTACAAATTAAAAAGTATATGGAATTGATAAAAATCTAAAAAAGTCAAATTTTGAATTTACATCTGAATTGAATGTTTGATTGTTTATATCAGTAAAATATGTGCAGATTTTAGAGAGTTGTGGATTTTAGGAGTGTGGATTTGAGGGAGTCTACTGTATAATAAAAAGATGAAACAAATACATAAATCTAGAGACTTAAGTAAATTTCAGCTGTTTCTAAGCCCAGTATTTCTTTTGAAGCTGGTGGATTAATCTGCAAAGCTTAGAATAATTTGCAGAGCTCACTGCCATACTATACTGTTTCTGCTACTGAGGTTTAAGTTTTTCTTTAAAAATTCAAAGTTTCAACTTGTTGTTGCTGTTGGGGGCCACCGTGATACTTATCCATCATGGATATGCATAATATAATCTATGAAAATAAAGCATGTGTAAACTAATAATTATTTTAATGTATGATAATAATTATTTTAGTACATATTTTTAGTATGTGTAAATTATTTATAAAATGTGTTGCAATTCCAAAGCAAAATTTACATGTATATTTAAATATTTTTAATATACATAGTAATGCTCTATTAATGAATTGCTGATGAACCAATTTCGACAAATTATATAAAATGCCAAACTACTCAAGTAGTACCAAATTGCGTAAAAGAAACATCCTTATAACTCCAAAAATAATTGCCCTTGTAAATTATCCAAGTTTTTAAACAAAACCTTTTTTTTTGTGTATTTTTTCATTTTTTTTTTTTTTTTTTTTCTTTTTTTTTTTACTACAGCATTTTAAAATTCCAGATGGAATTGTTAATTACAATAACCCTGTATTTTCAGTGGAATTTCAGTTTGTCACAACTAACTTTTAGTATTATCTAAAAATAAATACCATTCTAATGCTCATTGGAACTATTTTGTCAAGATAGCTTACAGTGATTATGTAATTTGATGCCATGAATGCCATCCTAGGGGTCATCAGAGCTTTCTTGCCCAATACTGAAGTTGGTTGTGACTGTGAGTCAATGCTGTTATTTATAAAAATTTTGTAACATCTTATTTCATAACTATTTATTTAACCGTTTTTTGCACAGATACTAAATTCTATTTTATTTTATTTATTTATTTTTAAATATTTGTTAATTTTTTTAAACATATATGTGATACAGTAGGCTGCCTTAAATCTGCAATCCTAAAATCCACAAATAATTTACAGCTATAAGCAATGAAATCTGTAATTTTCATTAATATTATTGAATTCATGTTTTTTTCATAAAAGAAGAATAAATTTATTTTTGAAAAAATTCAAGATATTGTTGATATCTCTGATAATCACAATATTTTTGCCAAAAGTATATATGCATTACAGTGGTGGATACAAGGGAGAGGTCATGGGGGTCATGACCCCCCCCCCCCTTCACCTCCCTGAATGAAGAACAAATTCTAAAGCCTATTTTAAAAATTGAATTTAAATTCTTTCAAATTTACCCCTTGCTCAATAATGTGAATATTTCTAATTCTTTAAAGCTCTAGTTAAATACTAAGCAGGTATCTTCTGGCACATCCAGGATGTCATTCTCAATTTCAGATGCAAGACATTTGCAAGTGCGCTATTCAGAACAAATGTGATTAATTAGCATTTTCCTTTTCTTGATAAAGGCAGATAATATTTTGGGAAACCTCTGTAAAATGTGGGAGGTTAATCTGAATTTCACGTTGTGACAGCGAATTGTTTCCTTATTAATGGCATTTTTGTAATTGTCTAATCCTTAATTAGCTTAAAACGCTCAATTTATGATTAATTCTTTGCTTTTATAAGAAAATTGGGAAAATTTTCAATTACTTAGTGTCTAATAAACTGTAAAATTTATATTTTTATGAATATTAATGCATTTTTTTCAAAAATATAAAAAAAAATAGCTGTTTTGGATATGAAAACAGACTTCAATAAAAAAATTCTTAAGTGATGCGACCCCCCCCCCCTCTCAAAAAAGGGAGCCATGATCCCCTCTAAATGGAGGGCTGGATCTGCTCTTGATGCATTAATCAAACTTTTTTTATTATTAAATCTGGCTAAAGCTTCCTTATTATATGATTATGATGTGAATTAGTAGTGCATCTTTATGATGCATGTTCATTGAATAATTTAGAAAAATTATCTTACCTTTATAGTAGAGTCTATAACGAAACTCTATCCAACAAATTTCTCTATTTAATGAATTTTTTGTAGGAACGGTCAATTTTTTCATGATTACATTGAAAATAATCTCCATACAGCAAAATATATATCTCCATTTAACAAATTTTTTCAAAAATGTTCTTTCATATGTTCAGGAAACGCTTCAAATTATTTGTAGAATAATTTTTTTGTTGTTGATTTCTGGTTTATATTTCATAGCTGCATTCCTGTACCTTATTCCTTATGTCCAATAAAAGGCATTCTCACCCCTCCCAAGGAAAAACATCCTTTTTGCATGGTTACACTTGACTTTATTTTAGCCAAGATGAGCATGCATTCTTGGCAAAGATTGAAACATTTGCTTGCTATTGGAACGATTTGCACTTATCACAAAGCATTCTAATATATAAAACTATTCCATTGTCATCTTGAAAATGTTGTTTGTTTCTTGGTTTGGATAGCAAGGCAGGAATAAGGAAGGGATAAGGGGGCAATTGCAGAAAAGGTTGTCTTTTTTAAAATATTTTCATCTACCTAAACTAACTCTCACCACTTTTACAGTTTAGAGTGGATGTTTGTTGTTTGTGGCGACTTGAAACATTTTTTGTTGTGAGAGATCATTTGAATGAAGAATTGTTACTAAATGTCATCTATGCTGGTGTTATCTTCTACTGCATCTGCATACAATTGCTTCTAGGATAAGGATGACTCTGTCTGATAAAGTAATAATTTTGAAAATAATCAATAAGACACAGGAAACAAAAGGAAGTGGTGAAAATGTTTCAGATTCTGAAAAATTTCCATTAAATATTTCAAAAACTTAATTAAACAGCTCAAAAACAATTCTGTTTCAAAATTTAAACATTAAATGAGAAAAAATTTGCCGTTCTCTATTCAACGAATTTTTTGACTGAACAATGGATTTCATTATATGGAGACTCGACTGTATTTAACTATACATTATAGATTTATTTACTTGAACTTCACTTTTAAAATCACTTAAAAAAATTATCTAAATTTTTATTATTATAGTTTATTAGTTTTTTTAATATTTTACTGTATTGTAAGCATCCATTATAATCTCAATTGCATTATTAAATACAATGAAATTACTGTTTTTAAAATGTAAACAAAGCAATGACCAGAAATCTGCAAAATTGTAAATTCCGCACAACCTTTGGTCCCAAACTGTGTATATTTGAGGTAGTGTGCTGTATTATCTTATGGTAACTTTACATTAAATGTGTCATGATAAAAATAACTTTGTATTAAAATGGTTTTACATTGTTTTGAAATGCCTCAAATTAGGGGAAAAGATGATACTGGGTTTATAAATTTTCAGTGATTTTCTGTATGCTTATAATTTTTCTCTGTTATCTATAAAAAACAAATTAAACATATATACTATCAATAGCAGAAATTTCTGTGTCAAATTTGCAACAAACCAAAATTGTTTGTGACCTAACAATGTTGGACAAAGCTTACTATAATAAGAAATTATAGTAAGTAGTAATTCATAAAATAAGCAACATTTGTAGTTGCAAAGAAAATGTAACAAGAAAACAACAAATCTAGAAATAACAATTGAATTGTAGTTTTTTTTTTTTTTTTTTTTTTTCCTTTTTGAGTTGTAACATTAATTTGCAGTATCTGCAATGTTTCTGCTGCTGTGGTGTATATATAATAAACAAAAACCCTAATGTTAAGCCTATATGGGAACATTATTTTCAAATATCTCTCATTTATTTTAATAATTTTGTATTTTTATTTTTTTTTCTTGCATAGAATAGGTGAAGACTATCTACAACCAGACAAGTCTTTATTATTATTATTTTGGCTATTTTTTTTTTTTAAAGATAATTTTAATTTTAGAGCCAGTTCCAAAAGAGAAAATAATTAAAAAAGAAATTAAAAATCTTAAAGTAAAATTGAAAAAGTAAAATCTAGGCTAGTTGTAAATAACCCTCATCCATCCTATCTAAAAAAAAAATTTAAATAAAAATATTAAAATTTAAGGAAGGTGTTTGAAAATAATGTTCCCATAGACTTAAATTTAATGTTTTTATTTTTTCCTTTAACTAATGTGGCCTTTTAAGTCAACGGCTTTGCACACATGTGGTTGTTGAAGCTTAATCATTCCCATATATATATTGTCTTCTCAAATTGTCTTTATTACTAAAAAAACTATCCAAATTTTGAAACCAGGGGATCCAGTATTAAAAACAATTAATGGTATCACTAGTGATATAACTTTCTTTTTGTAAACTTGAAATGGTATTATTTCCACATATATAAAAAAAACTTTGATGACTGAGTGCAAAAGCCTCAGCAATTAATGCTTCATACAAGAGATATCTAAAAATATTTTTATATTAATCTAGGAACCTAATATATAATGGAGTTTGGCCTGCTTCTCTATCAAATGTTAGGCTTACTATTGGTATTTGCATTGCTCTGATGCTTATTGAGCCCAGCATTACTTCATCTGTAAATACATTTTTATGGAGGATGTCTGATGTTTTGTTCCTAAAAGGTAACTTTAAAATCAATTAAAAGAAAAAAACTTTAAATTATGTTGTCAACATTTTTAATTAGATGATTTTAATCAAATGTATATTTTTAAAGGTACTTCTAGGTTATCCCGTCGACTAAAAAATTATCACCAAACTATAAGATTAAATGCCAATAATGAATAATGGATGATCGTGAATGTCACATTCAATGACATTAAATGCGATTCACGTGTTTGAAATGTCATTAAGTGATTTTTATTTCAACTTTTTATTAATATTTTTATTAATATTCTACTAATTATTTGTTTTTTTTGTTATTTAAAATAAAAATTATGTCAACATGTATAATTTGGCTATTAATTTGGCAATTTGTATAATTTGGCGAAATTGGTTGACAGGATAACCTAGAAGTACCTTTTTAAATCACTGATTAAAATCATACAATTTAGAATGATATGATAAAGTATTAAAATATTTGGTGAACATAAATTGCAAAGTTTCTAATTATTTTGTATATTAAATAACTGAAAGAATCAGAAGCTTAATTCCTTAAGTTTGTAAACAGCAGTATACAATAGGCTTGTAAATCTTGAGTTTTGTATCAGGCATAAAAAGATTTTTGTTTAAAATTGCTATTTAATTAAATACATTGTAATTCACATTGTCATAATAAATTCTTTTGAGTAATTTTAATTATTCATTCTTTTGTATAAAGTAAATGTAACAAACATATTTTTTTCCCTCTAGATAAAACAATGATTCTCTAATTTTCTTATTCTACTTTTACGAATAATTATATGGTAACAAATTGAGCTAAAAGTGAATGGGGAAAAAAAAAAAAAAAAGCGTGCTATGTCTGGGGCTTTTATGTAATAAAGATGACCCTGTATGAAAAATGTATTTATGCATCTGTTAGTTTGCAAGATATCTGTCTAGGAAAAAATTTAGAAAGTATGCAATAAAGCACCAATTATCAGAACTCCTAATAACCGAATTTCCAATTATCCAAACACCCTATTTCTTTTATTTCCCCCCCTTCAGATCTAGCTTGCAAAATCAAATCTCTCATTAGTGCATCACTGGGAATGAAAAAAAAAATCTAAAAAAATAAAAACAAATGCTTTGAATATTTGGGAACAGATATGAAGGCAGAACGACATAAGAACTCTGATCCTATTCAACTGCATTTTTTAAGAATAATTCGAGATATGGCAGCATTGAAAAGAATGTCTTCTTCGAAGCAAGCAACAATCAAAAGCTTTTTTTTTTTAATTATAATCTCTAGAGTTCAGAAGATGATAAAAAAAGAAAAAAGAAACTTTTAAATAATAAAAAAAGTAAACAAAACAATTTAAAGACAAAATTATTTAAAAATAATTATAATAAACACGGCAGCACTAATTGGTCTGCAGTCTTAAGCATAAATAAAAGTATGAAGGTTTTAGTATATTCAGCAACATCCTTTAAATTGTCTATCCATTTATTCAAACTTTTGCTTATCTGAAATAGGGTAGGTCCTGACATGTTCAGATAATCAGTGCTCTACTGTATGTATAAAAATTGTACTTGAATGCCTGTGCAATTTTTGGAAGTATATGTATTCTAGAAAAGAAGTGAAGTATTACAAATTCATTTCGTATTGACTTCTGAATCTGAAAAAAAAAAGGATTTCTAAAATTTTTATTTTTAAATTATATGTTGTGCTGTTTTTCCTGTTATAAATGATAGCTTTAAATTTTTAAATATTTTAAAAACACATATTTTTGCAGATTGATTTATAATTAATTGTAAACTTTTCCTTTTTTTACACTTTTTAATATAGTTCAAAAGTGTTTATTTATTGGGTTTGTCTGCCAATGCTCTAATACCTTTAAATATAGTCAGATTGCCATGAAATTGGTGTATGATATTTAGACTTACTGTGGCTGTGGTATGTTCAGTATTGAAAATGAAGTGTGGAGCGCTTATTTTATGGGGACATTCAAAAGAATTTCATTGCATTGAGTCCTATAAACAAAAATCATTTGTATAGTAGTTTTAATGTTTTAATGATGTTTTACAATATGAAACATATTAAAATATATATATGTCTCTGAAGTGCACTGTAAGATGCTTACTGTAGAATATGGTATGCATCAGAGATCTACACAGGCCAGGCTTTGGCCCGAGCCTTGCTTCTGAAGACTCGGGCCGGGCAGGACGGACCTAGTCACTAATCTCTTTGGGCCAGGCCGGGCTCGGGCCTTAATTTTTTTTCCTGGAGTATCGGGCCGGGCCAAGCCGAGCCTAACTTATTTTTTCCGTACGAAGCCGAGACTAATTTCATTCTTCCTAGTCTTCATGGACCAAAATAATCAGTTCCTGTTGAATCTTTCCGTATGAAAATCTTTTTCTCGACGTGGAAAAGTCTGTTCAATAATCAGTAAACTTTGGCTTGGTCCAAAAATTTTTGCAAAATAGACATATACTTTTAAGTCATACTTTTAAGTCGTCATTATTCTACAATTTAACATTAGAATTTATCCTTTTTAAAGAATCGTAGAATATTAGGCGTCTTAAAATAGAATTAAAAAAAAAAAAAAAAAACATGAATATGACAGAATTTTTGTTTAAACTGAAAAGAGCAAATTTTTTTAAACTGTTCATTCATGCAAAATGAATACAACAATATGCGAAAAAAATATATATTTAACATTTACATCTGCTAAGAAGGAAACATATTTTTTTCTTTCCAATGCCTTAGAAGATTATACTTTTACCATATACCATTTTTTAATTTTTTTAATGTATTAATAATACTGATGATAATTGAAACATTTACATATAACAAACAAAGGATCATTAAAAGCGTAAAAATTGCAGCCTATGGCACTTCTGCATAAATAGAGATTATTATAAACATGAAAGAAAAAAAAAAGACTTAGATAAGTTTTTTTGGTCTCAACTCTTCCGTTAGAGTTAGTAGTTGGGCCGGGCCGGGTCGGGCTCGGGCCAAAATTTTAACTCTCAGGCCTGGAAATTTCGGCCCGTGCAGACCTCTAGTATGCATAGCCTTTGTTGATGTTGACCATTTACAGAGATACTCAAAGGAATTCTGTTTATTATGGTCTTTGGGGACACATCATTTGTGGTGTATTTTGTTCCTGTTACACTATTTCAAATATAATGAAAGTGATAGTATCTGAGGTGTGCTGCCAGATGCTTACTGCATTTCATTTATCTTTCATGTATATGGACACAAAATAATTCGATTACAGTACTGTCTGTGGACAAGACTTGCTGGAAGTGCATTTTCCGTTGCTATTTATAGTTTACTTTATATGTTTATTAGTACTTTAATTACTTAACATTTTTCTTCTATAGCTATTTCTTAGTTTATATAAATTCTAATGATCATATGTTAGACTGCACAAAACATCTGAGGTACATTGTTGTTTTATGATAGGAATTCATGAAGGAGCATTTTCAACTGTTCTATGCATTTTTAAACTGAAATGTGGTGTACTATGTATTATATTAAAAATCATAACTGGGTTTTAATTATAACTGGGTTTTTATTCGTGTTATGTGTTTTACAAATTGCTTATTTAGCCATCATTTTTACCTCATCAAACTGCAAATTTTATTATATAGTATTCTGAAAGTGCTGTAAAGTATTTGTAATCTGTGCTTGGCATGATGTTATGTTTTTGTTTTCTTTATTAAGCTAAAAAAATCATGCCTAAATAGGCAACATTTTATGAAATTTTAATTTAAAGTATATATATTCTAAATATTTAAAAGTTATAAAAAATATTATTTTCATTTCTGTTGTTTGAAATTTTTGTTATATCTTATGCTCATTGATTAAATTATCTTCTAGGCTTACCTAGAACTCTTCAAGCATCTGTTGTATCTTGTTTCGTTGGCATTGGATCTTTTTTTATTTTAATGATAGTGAGACAAGGTCTTCTGAGACTTCTACTTTCATACAGGGGATGGATGTGTAAGTTATTAAGTTAAATTAGTTGATTTATACAAAATATTAATACATTTATGTATTTATAATACATAAACACACATAATGTTTATGTATATGTAATTATGTATATATATACACACATTGTGCAGAACCATTTTTCTAGAATGGTTGTGGTCACATGTACTCCGGATAACTGATGTTTCTGCATAACAGATTGGTCAGATGTACTCTGGATAACTGGTTTTTCTGCATAATAGATTGGTCATTAAAGCAGCATGTATTCGATCAAATTTATAGAATATATGAGGCTCTGACAGTGTTTTGATCTCATATTTAATTATTAGTTTACTCAAAAAGAATTACGTCCAAACAAGATCAGACATTTTAATCTAAATTTAAAAGGAGGCAATTTATAGAAATACCTTATAAACAAGACCTCTCCTGTTTTCTTTGCATAAAAATAAGGAATGTCCGATATGTAACTAAATATACCTCCCAAGTCTTAGTTATGTCTAGTTATGTTATGCATGTTGTAATGTTTAAAGCAATATACATATCAAAGTGACACTGGCTCATTTTTCTGAAATAAGCCAATTGGAAATATCATTCTAAATAACTGTTTTTCTGGTTAACTGGTTTTTTAGTCAACTGGTTTCCAGATAAATGATTCTATACTGTATATGTATGTGTGCTTAGACCATTAATGACCAAACATTTTCAATTTTAGACATTTTGTTGAATATTTAAAAATGTGCTTGTCAGATTTTTCTGGAACTTCAGGATTGTTAAAGTTATAGTTAACACAATCAATGTTCATTTAATAAAGAGGACAGTTAGACTTCTGACAAAAAATCAAAGAAAAATAATAATATTTGCAATCACCCTCCACCATTAAAATGCACAAAATGATCTATCCCTGCAGAATACAAATATGTGAACACTGCATAACATATTCGCCAATTTTTGTAAGAATAGCTTGTATATTAATAGAAATATAGCAATTTTTTTGATAAGTTAAAAAAAAAAATCATGGATGTTTTTAGCTTATATCATGCATTGTTTTCCACCAAATTTAATGTCCGTTTCAGAAACATTAGCAAAATGAAGTAGAAAATATGTCCTGCATTTGGAATATAAATGTGTTAAATGTTTTACGAAATATGAGTATTTGTACAAAATAATTTTTATCTGTGCATACATGAATGATAACAACAACTTTCTGATCTTTTTACATAATTTAATAGTCAACTCTATGAAATTTTCCAAAGGGTGCCATGGTGTCTGCAGGCATCATGTTGGACAACCTTGATTTAAATGATTTTAGGAATTGTCATATCACAATTAATACACTGAATTTCACATCTTTAGAATCCTCTCAATGGCCATAGATTGTCATTTAATTTTGGCACTCTGATAGGGAATTCCAAAGGATTAACAAGTATGAGGTAGAAGAAAGTTTTGGGATTGCCAAATCCAACTAGTCTTTTCTTCTGCTGTATTAGTTATTTTAAAATTTTCTGAATATCTAGTGCCACATGCTGAAATTTCTCCCTCCCTCCTTCTTCCCAATCATTTGAATGCTTAAAACTTTTATTTATGAAAACGATACCTTTTAAAAAAAAAATATTGTGCATTAGTTTATTTAATTTGTAGCTCCTTATATATTTTTTTGTTTTTGGTCCTTCAAAATCCTTTATTTTTATTTTAAAAAATGTGTATGAACCCTGTAATTTGATTCTAGTCGATATGAGTGTATAGTTTTATGACCAGGGAAGTTCAAAAATTGTTACAATGATGACTACTTTATTAATCTGTCGTCTTGTTTCAAAATGGCAGCCACTCAAGAATTTCATTTTAAGATAATAGCAAAACATGCATTGCAATCCTTGTATTAATGTCTAACACCTAAGTAAAAAATAAATTTGATTTCATATGTTGTGCATAGTTTATTTTAAAAAATCGCCAAATAAGACTATCTGTACTCAGTATAGGATTTTTAGTTTTGGCCTACAAGTAAAGATATCTAGTAATGCAGGTATACTTATTATATCTCAAATAAATGTTAATATATTTTTTTTATTGTTCCTTTATTAGATGAAAGAAATCACTCTTTAGCTACTAAAATGTGGTGTGGTGCTGTAAAACTAATTAGTGGGTATAAGCCATCATTGTACAGTTGCCAAAGATCTCTCCCCCGTCTTCCAGTTCCAGCTGTACGTGATACGTTGGATAGGTTGTATGAATCATTAAAACCGCTTTGTACAGAAGAAGAATTAAGAGAAATCATGCAACAAGGGAAGGTATGCAATGGATTTCATTTGTATAATTCTTTAAGTGTGCTATGAGTATAAGCATTAAAATTATTACAGTAAACTCTGTCTATGGTGGAATCGATTGTGACCGAGAAAATTTTTCATAGTAGACAATATTCATTAGACAAATTTTATTCAACATGTGTGGATTCACAGGGACTTGAAATCTTTCTGAATTAGACCAGTATCTGTATTGTACAGAGTTTACTGTAGCTACTATTCCTGAACCAATAATTAAAAGATGATACAATGCCATTCTGAAATCTTTCATTTTTCCCACTTTACCTGTTTTTTAAATTTCTGATAACAATTAGAAAATTTTCATGTTTACATGCATGGAATTTTCAAATTTCTTTATTCAAGCACTAAAAAATATTTTCCATTGCTGTTATGTCCCTTAATTGTGATATATCGTTGATTGTAATAGAACTAGGGGGGCCCCGCCCCCCTGCTCGCTATGCTCGCCAACCCCCCGCGTAATCGCTTCGCGATTTCAAATTATTGGCTACCCCTGCTTGCTGCGCTCGCCAATACCCCATGGTATGAATAAACAGTTGCAGACCTTTCAAATGATGTGTCACACGACTGGTGTTGTAAAGAAATTAAAAATGTGCCCCCTGGGGGGCAGAGTGGGGGTGACACACAAGACATCCATAAAATGAATAAACAGTTGCAGACCTTTCAAATGATGTGTCACACAATTGGTGTTGTAAAGAAATTACAAAATGTGACCCCCCCCCCCCCCAGGGGAGAGCAGAGTGTGGGGGTGACACACAAGACATCCATAATACGAATAAGCAGTTGCAGACCTTTCAAATCTTGTGTAACACGACTGGTGTTGTAAAGAAATTAAAAATGTGGCCCCCCCTGGGGAGCAGAATGGGGGATAACATACAAGACATCCATTATATGAATAAGCAGTTGCAAACCTCTCAAATGATGTATCAAACGACTGGTGTTGTAAAGAAATTAAAAATTTGGCGAAATATTACAGTTATCGCCAAGTTGGCGTCACTTTTGACAACTAATTTTGGTCGCCAAATTTGCCGATATATCGCCAAGTTGGCGACAAACTTGGCGATTGTTGGCGATGGTAACCTTTCCTCTCTTTATGGTAACCCATATGGCGATGCATAGACGGAGCCCTCTCCTGATTGGTCTATTCGACTCATGGAAGGAGTGGACAACCCGGATTCGTTAGTTCCGGAAATCTTCCACATCAGCATCATTCCAGGAGTCATTCCTTTTAAGGCTAGTTTTTTTTTACTATAGAAGGATATTGGCGAAAACTTTTTGTAATCTTCACATTTCAAAAATCATTTTAAAACTTCAACTTTGTCAATTTTTCTGAAAGGTATTATGCTTTTTAAGAAAATGAATGGAGATGGAAAAAAAAAACTGATACACATTGATTTGAATGCTAATGTTTAAAAATTTTTTCAATATGCTCACTTTTTTCTCAGAAAATAATATGTTTAAGAACAGCCTTTTAAATTTTTATGTAAGTTTATTCTTAATTTTGGATTGCAACATTTGGAAAGTACTTGTAGCATTAAGGTTGCATATTTCATGGTATTATCTATTGCATTTCTAACTGTAAAACACACAAATTTTGCCAAAAGATTATACAAAACATGCAAATTTTGCCAAAAGATCATGAAAAACACATCATGTTCATCAAATCAATGTGAAAAACATGACATGTTTGTCTAGGATCGCAAAATAAAATGAATTTTGTCAAAAAATTGCAAAACAATCTGAAAATATTGTCAAAAGAATGCTAGTTTTCTGAAAAATGCAGTTAAAAGATTGCAAAAAAAGCACAAATTTTGTCTGGAGATCGCAAAAACACAAGATTCGTCCAAAAACAAACAACAACAACAACAAAACTGATTTAACTGCTACGAATTTAGATTTTTGCAGCTTCAAAATACTTTTAGTGTACTACTTTCATCCTTGCAGTATTACCTCAAAAATCCAGCATCATCTGAACCAAGACTAAGCTGGATTTTTGAAAATTCCATTTTTCATAGAGTACTTCTGATATTCTTCATTTTGCCTCTTTTTTCTATTTCATTTCATAGCCAAGAAATATTTTTCAGAGAAAAAGGGTAAATAAAAAAATTATTTTGACATTTTTAATGTTACAAAAAACTGTAATTAACAGTTAACACTAGAATGATGGAAGCCTCCAATCTGCTTCTATCTCTGTTTGCGACTTTGTATTTCCTATATTTATAAACTAAATATTTCAATACTTCATGACTTTTATGTATTTGGCTTATTGTCACTATATTTGAAATAAATTCTTTCCAACTTCAATAGAATCATAAATTTCAAATAATATACACAGAATGATGGAGAGGGTCAATTTGGTCCTCCTTAACATCTCTCACTTGTAGCATTTGTATCTCACTGTTTCATTATCGGATGACCTTGTAAGTAGCCTTCCAAGTAGTTTGAGTTCATGTTTTCCATTTACATCCATTTCATAACCCCTCTCTCTCGATTAAATGGATTTTAAAGGCAGATAAAGTCGATTGAATAGCATACCTGAAGATTTACCCACATGACCAACCTAATGAGAGCATATTATCAGTTACTGAAGTAACAAAAAATTAAAAAAAAAAGACTTTAAATTTGGTCTGTACGAAGCAAAGAATTTTCCATTATGGTCATGAGTTTGGGGACTGCCATTTTTTTTTTTAAATTATACCAAGGGATCATTTCAAATATGTCATTTGATTTTTTTTTTTTTTTTTTTTTTTTTTTTTTTCTTCCGATTTGAAAACAGAAATATCAGAGATATTGAAAACAGATAATTTCACATGCTTATCAGCACTGTGGGATTAGTTCATTGAAAACAGTGCAACATGCTGCAAATCAGAAGAAAACCTCACAGTTGATGAAAAATTGTTGCTATCAAAAACCAAATTTCCTTTTACTCGGTACATCTGTACATTCTGAATATACTAGAAAAGCTTGGTATAAAAGTTTGTCTACTTATCTGAGTAAATTCGAAATATATTCTCAACTGATTTTCATATATTAGCCAGGATATAAATAGACCTGTAGATCAAGCTGTTCATGAAATGTGGTAATGAGGCTCTCTCAAGAATATTTAAAAAAGGTAGAAATGTAACTACAGACAATATTTTACATTCGTAAAACTGTGTGGAAAATTGAAAGCCTTCTCAACAAGGTTAGTTGGAATACTTAGAAAAGATAGGAAAGAAATGCCACTAACGGCCAAGATAGAGGTGCAAGAATTATACTCTGCAACTTTATTTAAAAATAGATCATGATATAACTATCACATAGTATCAGGGAAAGAAAATAAAACGTTTTGTTAGTAAATTTTCCCCATCCCAATGTTACTATCAACAATAATGAACAAAAAAAAAAGACACCTTAGAGAGTCCAGTTATAATTAAGGCAAAGTAGCGAATGGAAATTGTAGACCAAATGTTACACTAGTATACTACTAAATCTGGTTCATGTCATTAGCCTATGAACATCTTTTATAATGTTTTAGATATGTCTGGTCTGCACTAAATACTTGGATACAGAAGTGACTGAAAAATATGCATATGGTCTGAGAAATTTTATTCTGCAGTTATGTGAAGATCTGAGATATACTGCATCCCGATGCAGTACAGCATCTAATATGATTCCAACTAATGACATAAAACACAACAGTAAAATGAAACGATTCAAATGTAAAGTCAAAACAAGCTTCAAAGGAAATTATATAAGGAACACTTGAGTGAAATGTAAAAGACCAGTTTGTGGAAAATGTGGGTCTGCAAAAACTCAATTTACTGATTGTTTTGAAATGCATAAAGTGTAAAGTTTAAAGAAATAAAAGTCAGTAGTAAGTTTACTTGTTTTTTCTCAGTTTTCCTCATTATCTTTTTTATTGCTTAGCAATTACCCTACTCCAGAGATCAAGAAACATTGAGGGGTCAAACTGGCCCCTTTTGTCTTTTTAGGTATAAGTAAGTTGCCGTCTTTCTATTGTTAAGTGATTTCTTCCAGTGTAATTCCAAAGCATCAATGTCAATTTTAATTGCTTCAGTTTTTTTTTTTTTGTCATTCTATAACAAGTTTTTCTTTCATTGTATGCAAGTGGAGAAAATTGATTTAGAAAATACAGTCTTGTATCTCTAATGCAGATATTAATTTACCACTCAAATTTATGCAGTTTTCCAGCAACAACTTATCTTCTGCTAGCTTCTGATCCTTGTTTCTAAGAGTTGCTATGCTAGTGTTAAAGGCCATTCTCTATTTATTCTCTCACAGCATCGACACTCTTGCTGTCTGCTAAACAAGCTTTCAAACTGATAGTTTTTAATTTGTAAACATTTGTATTTTCTTTTCCCTGTTGGAATCAAAAAAGAAAAAGGATCTGAGTAACATTAAAACTGGATTTTTGAGGTGAAACTATAGTCATATTAATTCTTTTATTAAGCCTATATTAGAATTCTTGGGGTCTCCCTTCAGAGTGATATCCCAAAACATTTGCATTGAATGCCCTGCTGTAAATTAGTCCTTTTAGCATTACCTTCATTATTGGGAATATGAGAATATTCTCTTTATTATTATTACAATGCAACTTCGATATCTGGAATCCAGTGGGAAATGAAAAAAAAATCTGCATATAGAGATTTCGAGTTATCAAGGTTTTGACAAAATTTAAAAATCTAATTTCACAAACCACTTTTTGTTGTAATCAAAAACTACACACAGTCAATTTAATAATTAACAGATTACATTTCTCACCACTTCAGTTTTCCTTTAGAGAAACCGACCAGCGTAGCAGGTGAAGACTGCTAGTATATATATATTTTTTAAATGCTAGTGGCACTTTATAAATTCAGTTAAGAGTGATTCATAAAACATTCAATTACGATTGATCCATAAAATGATTGCTGGGTATACACCAAGAGTATATAAATTGATCAACAGGTATTAAAAGAATACAAGAACCTTGAAGCCAGGTTTTGGTGTATATAACAAAATTCTTTGTGCAGTTCATCATGCCAATTTGGTGCTTTGAAATCAAGAATACATTAATTCATCTTATATTATTTACAAATAATCTCACAACATGAAATATATTTGTGCCTCCAAAGAATTTAGTTGCAGATCATACATCATTGGCAATTGCTAAATTTTGTTTGGCGTATTAAAGTATCCCCCCTCCTCCACACTCATACACACACATACATAAAAAACAAAAATATCAATAGTTATTAAATTTAAAAAATATATATGTGGCAATTTATAATTGGCTTATTTTAATTTTTGATAAGAAATCAGTAACAGATTACTATGCTTTGGTTAAAATTGAAATTGCTGTCTATTGTATTAGTTTCATGTATATTAAATAAACTACTTTTATAATTGTAAATGCAAGTAATATAACTTCAGAAAAACACTGGATATGTATGTGCTGATTATGTTTACTCATGAATAATTCAAATTGTAATTTTTCCAAACTAAACAAAAAGTGCCCTGTTGTTTAAATAGATATCCAGTTTTTTTTTCTTTAAGTTATATTACCTGTGTTTTATAAGTATAATTATTTGTTCAACGTTTGTTGGAGTTTCATTTACCTGCGATTTATTTTGCATAGCTGATTATCTTATCACACCAGATGTTATAGTAATTAGGTTTCTGGGTGAAACCTAATGACTATAACGACTGCCAGATTTATCCAGGATATCTCAGTTGGTAAAGCATTGGTGCTTCAGCCAAAAGGTCCCTAATTTTAATTCTGGCCTGGATGCTTTTTTTTTTTCTTTTTTGCTCAATTTCTAAAAATTACAAATTTAATTTTATTTATACTTTTATAATATTTAAAAGATAATTTTAAATTTAATTTTACTTATATATTGATTATATTGCAATATGAAATTTACTTATAGGAGTTTGAAAAGACTTTGTCCCACAAGCTTCAAAATGTGTTATTACTAAGGTCTTGGTTTTGTCAGAATTATGTCAGTGATTGGTGGTAAATATATTTTTCTATTTATGAAGCTTTTTTATACATTTGTGATTTGCATTTTTTTATATTTATTTATGTTAAGTTATTTTCAAATAATTTGTTGAATAAATGTAGCAGTTTAACAAATCAAATCATTTGCCTCTTTTTAGTGATGGATATACATCTTTTAATAATTCCTTTATTGGTACTCAAATTTATAGTCTTATATCCAAAAATATTGATTACATTTCTATCATCTTAGAACATAAAGAAAATAATGCATTTGAAGATACTTAAAATATTATCTAGTTGTCGTTATTTGTTTTTGGTACAATAGGTTACTTTAACCTTTTCCAGCATTTTATATAAATTTTTATGATTTTTTTATGTAAATTTTTATGGCACAGTTTATCAGTGAACGATAAAATATATATTTACATACAAATTATTTTAACTTTTCCTAAATACCTGAGAATTTTAATAATTTGAAATGTCACCATGATTTTTCTAAATTTTATTCAAAAATTTAACCTGATTTTCTACATTTTATTAATTTTTATTCAGTTACTTTAATCAAACTTTACTATTAAATTTCTCATACAGAAAAAAAAAAAAAAATTCTTAAGGTTGCATTTTTTTTTTTTTTTTTTTTTTTTTTTTTTTTTATTCCATTGAATCAAACTGTTTTGAAGAATCTCAAATGATACTGATAAATGTAACATTTAAAAATAATGTAGTCAGTACTCAGCAAAAAGAAAATAAATCATAAAACAGTTATCTATTGAATTAAATTTTACAACATTTTACGCTATATGAAATTTTACACTTTCTGACAAAATAGAATGGGAAAATAAAATACTTTTCGCCAATAAGAATAAACTACAACACCAATAAGAATTATCAAATGCAATATTTTCCTAGAAAGCTGTGCATTTTATTAAAAATATTATTACTCAAGTTTTTTTTAATTACAGCAGTTGCATTTGCTATTTGAAATTTTATTAAATATTGAATTGTTAAAAAACTTTAATTATCTGAAGATATTAGTTTAAAGTATAATAAAAATGTGTGTTAAATTTTTTGAAACTGAAAACTTGATTATAATAAAAATTTTATATATTAAATCATAGTCAGGCTATCACTAAATATGTGAAATTCATTATAAATCATGAGCAATGATTTCTCTAACAAATTCATGATGTATATAAGTAGAAATTTTAATGAGATATTAATGCATTTTTTAGATAAGCTTAAAAGTAATAGGCTTAAAAGTAACATTGTATAAATTATACATGAAAAATTGAAAAAAATTTCATAATTCTGGAATTTTTTTATCTTCTCATCTTCAAAAGTAACCCAATAACTAAACATGCATTATATAAAATTCATGTATCAGTTCAATAAATTCATATAATTCTACATTTATTTTTTTATTTGTCAGGGAAAAATATGCTTATTTAAGAAGTCGGAGTCCTTTGCCAAATAATAGTAACTATTATTGTTGTGATGAATGTTATTGGGTGCCCACTAAGAAACCTGTTTCTCGGTAAATATTTCTTTTGTGCCATTTTCTTCCTATATCAATCTACTTCCAAGTTTTATTTTATGCATATATTTTTATCTACAGAGTTTTTTAACATCTTATTTTCTGTTTAATATCAAGAGTTTATTGATCTGAATTTGCCTGTGTATTATGGAAGAATACAGTACAGTCCCTTAAATCTGCACATAATTTACAGATGTAACCAATGAAATTGTTAACTTTTGATTTTGAAAAAAAAAAAATATATATATATATATATATATACTTTATCAATGCCATGCATATTTTAATCTGTAATTTTCTTTAATATTACTGGATTCTTATTTTTTCATGAAGGAAGAATACATTTATTGCTGAAAATATTCAAGATATTGCTGATATCACTGGTAATCTCAATGTTTTTACCAAATAATTTATGTATTAATCGAACTTTTTTGGTTATTAAGTCTGGCTAAACCTAAAAATAAAAACTCTTATTTTATGATTTTGATGGGAATTAGCAGTGTGCGTTTTATGAGGCAAGTTTCATTGAATAATTTAGGAACAATGCATCACATCTTTATAATAAATATTTAATTATACATTAATTATTTACTTGACCTTTGCTTTTAAAATTTTAATCATTTTAAAAATTATCTAACTTTTTATTAGTTTATTACTTTACTTAATTATTTTAATATTTTACTATATTGTAAGCATGCATTATATTTTTGATTGCATTCAAATTACTGTTTAAAAAATTAAGTAATGACCAGAAATCTGCAAAATTCTAAAATCTGCACAATCTCTGTTCCCAAGCTGTGTGAATTTGTGGGAGTCTACTGTATTAAAATTGAGCTTCTGTTATGATACATTTGAAATGAAAACTTATTAATGTGTATTAATAAGTGCATTTCTCTTATGAGTTTTATGTTACATTTAAAATACTAGTTTATTGTTATTACGTTTTACACTTATATTTTTGTTCAATAAATTTCTTAGTGTAAAACAGTAAGTAGAAATAAGGTAACCGAAGGAGAGTAAGACCTCTTCTACTTGAGTTTTGTCCATTCACTGAGAGAATAAGAGGCTGTAAAGAAATAGTTTCTTACCAATAATTTTTGTGTCTGTGTCCAAAAACCTTGCTAATTTCAAAGTCTTAGAATTTTTTTTAAATGCAATTAACTACCATATTCCCCCGCATTAGCAGGCATGCCGCAAAGTTTCAGGGGGCCCAGATTTTTTAATATTACCTTCTGGTCTTTCACGGCATGCCAGAAAAAGGAAAGATCTTTGAAAACTGAAGGGAATAAAGGACACTTGCTGTATTCAGTGACAGCGATTTCTGTTGAGCACTATGGGTGCAAAATAGAGTTCATCGCCATTTTTTTAATTACTTTGTTTACATTTTTTACATATTCAAGAGAATAAAGACATGTTTCATGTGTCATACTATTTCACACAAAAGCTCTCTTTCCAGTACCCATCCGAAATTTACATTGTAGAAATAAATTATCTCATAAATTATTACATAAACAGAAATAATCTTACTGTACATAAAATAAGAAAAATATAATTACCTAAATGTATAAAGAAATATGTGCTTACCTCATATTAAAAAAGTAATTTTATATGATAATTTAATTAACTTAATATTGTCATCCTGGAGTAGAAACGTCACACTTGAAAATATTCTATAGCAATGAGATAAATAAAATCTAATAATTATGTAAATATAAATGGATTGAGACAAGAGAAAAATAAGTATTGAAGTTTTTTCCCTTTAAATGAAAAATGTTGTTAGAAAAAACAAAATAAATTAGACATCTATTCTCCATTAGCAAAACCTCATATTTTCTGGCATGCTAGTGTACCTCGATTTTTTTCTGCCATGTCAGCTAATGCAGAGGAATATGGAAATTTTTTTTTTTTTTTTTCTTCCCAGATGACCTTGAAAAAGATATTGAGATTTGATTTTCTTAAGTGACAAATAAAATAATTAAATACAAAAACGAAGAAAAAATTCCTTTAACAGTGTAGACATAAAAAAAGTATGAGCTGTTTCAACCTTCAATTTTTTTAAATGCTCTTGGAAATTGATTTTTGAAATTAATAATTTTTAAGCTGTTTTTGTTTTTTATATTACCTCTGACAATAAAGTTCGGTGAATGAATTCAGAACAACTGATTTGGCAACTCTGGGGAAACAAAACGTTGCACCTGCATAGAGGGAAGTTTTGACCATTTTCCTTCACCGTTGTTCAGTTGAGCTTCGTTTATATTCTCTGCAAGATGTGCTTTACTAAATGCTTGTTTAGTGTGTTGGTTCTTAACTGAGAATGGGAAAATGAACGAACAAAAGATCAGTGTTAAGTCTGGTTTTAAGCTTTGCAAGACACCGAAAGAAATTCATGAGGGGTGGTGCAAACTGAACATCCACCATACTCGCCAGATCTCAATTCTCCAGACTTCTGCCTATTTTCACCATTGAAACTCTATTTGAAAGAGATTTGACCATATTGCAGACATCCAACAAAACATGAAGAAGCTTTTGAACTCCATCCCAAAAGAAGATTTCTTGCGAATTTCCCAGGACATGTATAACAGATCTCAGCAGTGCATAGTTATGGAAGATGACTATTTTGAAGGATGGTATGGTAACTTTCGTTAATATTTTATCTACATTAATGTTACAGGACTATTCACCGAATTTTATTGTCAGAGGTAGTATGTTAATATGTTTAAAAATCATCTTGAACAAGATGTTCTGGCAAACAGACTTCTAAAAACCAAAAACTTTCTGTACATGTAAAAATTGGGTCAAAAGCTTTGAAAATTAATTTAATGTTTAATAAAATTATATTCTTTTGACGTAGACATAATTCACTTTTTTTTTTTTTTTTTTTTTTTAGCAATCTATTGACAAAATTTAGGTTTTTTATGCAATTCATGGACAAAATTTTGCGTTTTTTATGCAGTTCATGGATGAAATTTTGCATTTTTTATGCAATTCTTTGATGAAATTTCATATATTTTATGCAATTCATGGACGAAATTTTGCATTTTTTGCACAATTCATGGATGGAATTTGCATTGTTTACGCAGTCTTTGGTTGCAATTCACATTTTTTGCAGTCTTTGGATGAAATTTCGCGTTTTTGTACAATTTTTGGACGAAATTTACTTTTTTCACGTAAACGTTTGTCAAAATAAGTATTTTATGTCGTAATGTGTTGAACTGTGTGTTTTTTACACGGCCTTTTGTTGAAATATGCATTTTTTACATGTGTTGAAATGCACGTTTTTAATGCAATTCTTTGTAGAAATTTGCGATTTTTTTCGAGGTCTTTTGACAGAATTCGCATTTTTCTCATGATCCTTTGATGAAATTTGTGACTTTTTTCGAAATCTTTTGACAAAATTTGCATTTTTTCATTACCTTTAAATGATATTTTGTACTTTTTCTGCAGAACTTTGATTTTGAATTTTGAATTGGAGATATTTTTTTTTCTGCAAACGATAGACGAAATAGTTTTTTTATGACAGCCATTTGTCAAAATTTGTGATTTTTGGTGTCCGAAATTTCGGACTGATGAATTTTTAAAGTTGTCGGCATCAAATATCTTATATATTTGGAGAATTTTGAAATCGATAGTAAATAATTCGTACATAAATTTGTAGGGAATATTTTTAATGTTTTGGTACTGAAGAAAAATTAAAAATAATAAACAAAAATAAAAAATGTCTCTGCACCTAAAATTTTCTGTGCACGGTGTCCACGCATGCGTCTATGTTATCAACTCTACTGGCAAAAAAGTTTTTCTTTAATTTATTTCATGTTTATATTCTTCATTTTAAAAAACATAGAATGGGTTGCAGACTACAGACTCATTTGCATCTAAATCTTGCTCTTCTCTAGATGTTTTTCTCTTGGCATCCATGTTCTTGTAGCTAATAAATTTACAAAAAAAAAAAAAAAAAAAATTAATACTTTTCTTATGTATAAGAAAATTTAAAGGATCAAGATATAATACTAGAAATAACTGATTGAATGTACCAATCCCAAAACTTTTTTCTATCTAATACATCTTAATACTTCTAAAAGTAGCTACAAATGTTAATACAGACTATTTTTTTAACTGAAATTTATTTTATTTTATTAAGATTCCAAATAAATTTCATTTCAGATTATCTGACTTTTTCAGACCTTTGGGTTCAAATAAGCAAAGTTCTATTCTGATTTCTTGCAAATTTGCAGTTACTCCTGGAAAATTTAAAATTAATTTCATATTACTATGCACATGACTGGCTATATTTTACAAATAGGCCAGGGATGACCATATAAAATCCTATGTTATCAAAAACAAGGAAAAATTATGTATTTTAAATAAGAATAGAAATATTGGAATTTAATGATCTAGGGCTGCTAGAAATGAAGTGGTGCCTAAATCAAAAATTAATACCACTTCCGGTGTATTTTTTTAGATTTATTCTTAGATAGGTAATGCAAAAAAGAAATATAGAAAATGTTTCCTTTATCTAGTACTATAGTATCTTCTTCTGCTTTATTGTAACCAGTGCCAAACATGCAGCAGACCATATTTTTATAGAAATGATTCTCAAGGTTTACCTATGATATCAAATACAAGGCTCATTTGCATTTTAAAATTAAGTAGTGTTATTATGGAAAATCAAGGGCTGCCATGCCAGCCAGCTGTGGCCAGATCTTCAGCAGAACAATTTATAAAGTATGCATTCATATAATTTTGCATTTATTTAATATATGAAAAGTATGTAATTTAGAGAGTTTTGAGTCGCTTTCTTAATCTTTATCCATCCTGTGTCACTTACCATGTGACATTGACACTTTGTTATATCAGTCATATGGAATATATGAGGTAACAAGATTAATCCATTCAGATCAGCATCTTTTGCATGAATTTTCTTCAGTTAGCTCTACTTTTTCTTTAAATATCACTTTCGCTTATACTTTGACAAAATATGCATGACAAATGTACTAAAAAAATATTTTTTATTATATGTATTATACAGTGGTGTTTATAAAATATAAAAATAGTCATCTTTGGCCACCCTGCAAATATTCACTGAATGAAATTACAACTTATTGGTAAATCATGTATAAATATGTAATGTCTGATAAGGCTTAACATCATGGATGATGTGAAATGCTTGTAGAAATCTGATGATGAACATGAAATCACTAGTCATCATACTTAAAAGCTTCGATTTCTTAAAAATTAAGTATATTAACACACTTTTTAAAGGTTTCATCTTAGAAAATGAGATTTTAAAAAATCTTTACCACAAACAAAATACTTAGAATTTTTATTTATTTGTTCAAAATATGTAGAATTTTTTTCTTTTCCTGGTAGTGCATTTTTACAACAATGAGGATCTTTATTGCCATAGGTAATTTTCAATTTTCATCATTCAATGAAAAGCAAATGACACATTGGGATATTTGATTTCAATGTTAACCTAAGGATGCAGTCAATAGATATGTGGAACATTCTAAATTATCTGTGTGTTTTTTATGGCACTTTGTGTATCTCTGAAAAATATAAGACTAACTTTTTTTTCTCTTTTACTTGACCAGTTGCCTAGCAACCAATACTTCTTCTCACTGTGAAAATGGAAGATTGTATTCATGCTAGATTCCCAAGCATTCCATATCATCCATGGTATTAAGAAAGTGATGCAAAACTTTCCCAAATCATGTAATTTTCTTTAATGAAACCAAAGCAAAATGGTATAAACTTACATTTTATAAACTGTTTTACCAATAGCCTAATCACAGCTAAATGGATTTTCTGCTATAAGGCTATTTAAACTTAATTTTAAAGCACAAATTATCCTTGTACCCAATAACATGAATAAACCTTAAAAATAGCTGTAATAAAAATATGTCTGCTATGTACTTGGCACTTGGGGCAACAAAGCAGTCCAGGATATTATTATAGTACTAGACGAAGACAACATTTTCCATATTTTATTTTATTTTTTGTTTTTCATAACTTAGGATAAGCCTAAAAGTATACCACAACTAATATTAATTTTTGGCTGAGGCACCACTGAGTTTCTGCCAGTTCTGAATCACCTGATTCCTTTATTTCTACGCTTACATAAAACATAGTTTTCTTTCTTGTATACAATAATATAGCATTTCATATGGCCTCCTCAACTAAAATATAGTTTCTATGAAGCTTAGACTTTTAGAATAAATCTAAATATGAATTTATGTATACTTATCATGAGTTGTAATTAGTTTTGTTATTTAACTAATTAAATAGCAAAGCACCTTGTTCTGTACAGTAAGCAATTTTTCGGTACGAAAAGTATGTGGAAAGCTTTTGAATAACTGATGTTAATTTGTGTTATTAGAAGAAAAATGAACATTTTATTATTTATTTGTAGTTTTGTAAAATAAATTGTCTTAGATAATAAATGAAATATATATATTATTATTTTTTTTTTCAGAGCAGCATTTTTGATCTACAATATTTTGGTATTTAAGCGACTTATTGACAGAGAAGAGCTTGAACCTCTAGTTCTTAGAAATACAGTTCCTATTTGTATGGCTCAGTATGAAAGATTATTTTGTACAGTTAGGTAATAAATTTTTAGATTATTTTGTATGGTTAGGTAAGCTTTTAGCAATTCCTTTTAATAATAATTTAGTGTTTTTAATGTAATTTTAGTGATTAATTGGTGATTTCATTATTGTTTCATGTAAATCTCTTTCAAATAACTTTTTTCAGAAGTCAGGCATTGTAGATTTTGTTCCCCTTTGTTTGCAAATTTTTTTTATTGAACCTTTGTTTTGCTTTATATTATGATTAGCTCATTATTTCTTAACAAAAATTTAAGATTACTATTAATAAGCATGAATAAAATGCATAAAGGCATCACAGTTAAATAATTACAGTATAACAGAATTCCATATAACATACCTGCCAAGTTTTACACATCGGGCGTAAAACTTATACTTTCGAGTAATTTTTTACGCTTTAAAACACTTCGATCAATTTTTGTATGCTTTTTTTACTATTTTGATAATTTTCTTTGAAAATTACATTTTTCATTGAATATTGCTTCTTTCATTTTAATTTACATGGCATTTTTATGAAAATATATTAAACATCCTCTTAAAATTGCGTTATTTTCAGCTATTGTTGTGTAAATAAACACTGCAATCGTAGCGAGATTGATTTCTAGTGAATGTTTGTAAAACTGTTGTTTTTCACCCTGGATTGGCTAAACAGCGCATCAGTTTTATGTCATAGTTTTGTAGGCTTTTTTTTTTTTTTTCTTTTACTCCTTCTTTATCTAACACGCTCAATTCAACTCAACTCTTCCTTTCCCTGATTGGAAAAGCATGCGTAAGTGACGCAGTTGTTTGTTTTAATTCATCTATCTCGAGTTCCTACCTGAATTTGTTTAATTATTTTACGATTATGTCTTAGTCTAATGTGCGTAAAAAAAAAAAAAAAATATTAATTTTATAAAGACAGCTATACTAAGGAGTTTCCGTGTATAAAGCCATCAGAGAAAGACCCAAAATTTGTTTAGTGTGACTTTTGCTGAAGGGATTTTACAATTTCACTTGGAGGCAAATTTGGCATTTCCCGACATGTGGGAAGTAAAAAACATTTGGAAAACATTGAGTTAGCCAATGCTGCAAATGTAGCCAAGCATAAACTTTTTCTAAAGAAGAAAAAAATTTTATTTTTTTTATCTTCTACAGAAATGAAAGGATATGTTCTTTTTTTATAGAATATTATTCCAACATTTGACAAAGTTAATGTCACATTGCAGTCTTTATCTCCACTAATACATAAAGTGCGGCAGGTATATTTGGAGTTATTAAAAGAACTTTTGTGTAGGTTCATAAAGCCATCTGTCATAATGGAAAATTCAGATCTCCGAGCAATAAATTTCCGTTCTAAGGAAAACAAAGAACTGTGTTCAACTGTGTTTTTATAAATAAAATTTGAAAAAATAAAATGTGCAGTACAGCAATTGATAAAAATTTAGCTCTAAATAATTATCTGAAGTTACTATGAATATAATTATATGAAAAATAATTATTAGAATTCAGTTCAACTTGTAAATTTATCCTTTTTTTTTTACATAAATAAAATTGGAAGTTTGTAATGTATAATAATTCATACAAGGAAAGGTATTAAATAATTAATCTGAAAGTAGCTGTCAATTTATTAAATGATTATAACCTGAAATTCTGCGACATATAAAAAATATGAAATTAAAATAGCAGCAATATATTGAACATAATTTAACTAAGGTCATTTGAATTTTTGAAAGGTAAGTTCTTCATTGTGTATTTTTTTCATTGAATTTTCACTAACATTGATTTTAACTTTGTTTGCTGTTATTTGCATTGTATTGTTATTTCATAACTATGAATTAATTAACTTGTAATGTTTAACCTGTTTTGTAATTTTGATTGCACATTCAAAAAGAAAAAAAAGTTGTTTTAAACCTTAAAAACTATTGTTTGCGCGCTGTTTTACACATTGGAATTACAAACTATTGTTCGCGTGCTTTTTTACACATTAGAATTTTTCTAGGTTGGCAGGTATGATATAATGTAATTCTCTATATACAGCTTTAAGTAAAAAAAAAAAAAAAAAAAAAAAAAAAAAAAAACTAGAATAATAGAAAACAAGGAATTGTGAAAAGTTTTTTATGCATCACTTACTCAAAAAGTAATGCAGGATTTGTATTACTTTTATAAAACTTAATATTTTAATAATCTGCATAGTTTGTAGAATAGTTTAGCATAAAAATTTAAGAAAGTAATGCAAAAATTAAATTTATTATTCACATTTTGAAAAAATCGAAATATTAGAATAACTATTTACCTGTTTCATATTAGTGTAATGCATTTTAAATAAACAGGTTTTAAAAAAGGAATAAATATTCATCCATAAATCTTAATAAAATATCTCAAAATCTGCCAAGTGGTTTCAGAAAAAAACATGAAATTCATCTGTAGTTCAGGAGAAAATATTGATTTTTTTTTTTGCTTGGATGCAGGGAAAACTATAAATTTGATCAATCTGTCGAAAAAGTAAACGTAAAATTTGCAGTGATTCAAAATTTTTTAAAAAAATCTGATATTCACAGCAAATTTTCAGAAAGGTTACAGCAAAAGGAAAGAAAAATCTTCTCCCACTTCTTATTTTGGTTGCAGGTTGAGTAAACTTTATTTTTGATTCAACCCGATTTCAAGCTGAGTTTAGTTTCTGCAAATCGGGTTCATGTTAAACCTAATTTTTCAAAATTTAGTTCATTATACTTTATGAGATTAAAAACTATACCTTTAATAATAAACGTAGATATTAGTATGTGTGCTGTTTTCTAAAGAGACCGTACATTTTTTCCTGCAACCCTTTCATTTTTTGTATGGACAAAACATTTTGAAACATTTACAAATTCATTTTTTTAACGGTAAACCATAAAACTAGAAGGCATGACTGTGGAAGCAATTTCAAATCAAACTTAGTTTTTCATTCTATGATAATTAGATTACCACCTATTGCATTATAAGCAATTTCAAAAACACGATTGTGTGCTTTTCTCCCATTGTAAGATTGGTTTTTCTGCTTTTGTCGGAAAATGTGGTTGAAAATACCAACTTTGATTTTTTGTTCTGAAAGATCTGTTGCATTTGCAAATAAATAAAATAAAGAAATGAATGTAATTAGGTAGTTTCTAAACAACAACGCCTGCTAGTTTTGTGTATTTTTGAACAAAAATAAATAAAAAACTTACGTTGCAAAGTTGCCCTTTTTGATTTAAAATTCTCCAAAATAAATTTAATTTCAGCATACCTTGTAAAATATGTTCAAATCTGTGGATCATATTAGACCTACAGTTTGGATAAAAGAGTTAGAGTATTATTCTGCCTGTGCATAGTAATTACCGAAATCTGATTTTCAAGTGTGTTATGCATTTTCTAGAGTTTTTTCTTAAGTATCATATTTACCTTATTAAATAGCAAAATTTTGTTAAAGTATTCTGAAATTGTTGAAAAGTGTTTCATTATGCTTAATGAATGATTTTTCTTTTTTGTTATTAACTTTTTGTATAAACTGTAATTGTTGGTGTGGCATATTTATCATCTTTAAATTCTTTTGACTAGAATATATTACAATCAATTAAATACAAAACAACCCCAATATTCTTAGAATGTTAGGTCTCTTATTATCCTTTAAGAATTAAAACTTTTTTCTGATAAAGTAATTCTTTTGTAGAATTCCTGGAGAAGAAAATGATCGCATTTCACATTGTGAAGACTCAAAGGTAAGGAATTATTGTTCATTATTTTAGAACTCATTATTTTTTTGCTTTTATTTTCTTAACATATATTTTTAAGTTTTTATAAGTTATATTTTTATTACTTCATAGTCATAGATAAATAGACAATAGAGTTGTCAGATTGTATGTTTTCTTGTAAGTTGTACATCAAAAAAGAAAAAAATGAAAGCTATCATATATTGTACATTTAAATTTATCCCGTATGATGATTTCTTCAATATTTCAACCAACTCTTACTTTTGATAGTTTAAAAAATTTCTTCTTTTTTAATTTGCTTCAGAATTTCACCTTTTGACAAAAAAAAAAAAAAAAAAAAAAAAAATACACATGCACATTAAATGTAAAAACAGCTTGTTTCTGATCAGAATGGCAAAAAATCTTAGAGTAGTATAATAACTGTGCTTTCAAAAGTTCTTGTAGGATTATATCATCTGAATTTGACATTATTTATAGACTATAATATCTGCATTATAAAATTATTAATTTTAGTATTTCTGTATTGTGAGTTCAAAACTTTTGCTTGATTTACCATCTTCCTTTATGCTTAAATACAAATGTTTGTTTTTTGTAGAGTGTCCATAACTAATTGTAGATCTTTTGATTTATTTTTGTTCTTATAATTAAATTGATTTTCCTTTCATAATGAGATATATATCTGCAAATTTAGTTAAATAATGTTAATAGAATAACATAATACAAATACAGTTGGAAAATAATAATTAAATTGATTAAGAACCTCTTTTTAAACAAATTTGTTGCTGAAAGCATTAATGGGACATTCAACATAATTTAGCATGGTATAATAAAAGATGACAGCATGATAAAACCAAAACTAACTACTGTCAATCAAAATCCTCTGGATTTTTATCCCCCAAGATAAATCTGGCAACTCTACTGGACAATACTTGAGTTTTTTAAATTTTGGTTGCTGTAGTAAATTAAAATGATTGATAAACTAAAAGTAAAATATTTATTTATAGCATATTATTGTATCTGTAAATGGACTTTATTACAAGTTAGATGTCTGTGATTCAAAAAATCAGTTATTAGCTCCTACTACTCTAGAAGAACAACTTAAGTGGATTGTAGAAGATGCAAAAAATCAAATAGGTATATCATGTTTTTTATTAATTCAAAATAAATACATGTAATTTCATTTCAGAGATTACCAAAATTTTAAAAGCTAAATCTAAATTACATCTGTAAAAGGTTTTGTTAAAACATGCAGTCTTTCTTTCTTTTATGTTTTAAAAATAATCTGAAATGTTGTGGGCTAACGTATAATGCTTAAAATATTCAGGAAAATAATTATGCTTTTTTTTAAAAAAAATATACTAACCGACTTCAAAAAAGAATCAAGCTTGACGACAACTTGGTGCTGAATGCATAGTTTTAATATGCTTATGATTTGAAAACGGTTGCAACAATGAAAGATTATTTGTAACAAATCATTATTCTTTTTATCAAATCCACATATCTTATCCATTTAATGAAATTAAAATGGGACCACAAGGGCATCTTACACTTTCAAACAAAAACTAGTCGTTGGGGGGGGGGGGGGCACCGTAATACTTACCCATCATGGATAGGCATATGAAAATAAAACATATGAAAACTATTTATACAATGCATTGCAATTCCAAAACAAAATTTAAATATTGTTAATATGCATAGTAATGCTCTATTAATGAATTGCTGATGTACCAATTTCGACAAATTATATAAAACGCCAAACTACTCAAGTAATACCGATCTGCATAAAAGAAACATCCTTATAACTCCAAAAAATAATTATAATATAAACTAACAGTTTACTGCATTAGATTAAGCGTCTCATTTTCAATTAAAATATACCTCTGAATTGAAATTTGAATGAAATACAGGGTCATGAAAAATCGAAGAATGTGGAAAACAGGATTACAAATATCTCGGCAACTAATAATCCGATTGACTTCATTCTATATGCAAAATGTGTGTTATTTTATTGCCTTTTACGTCCATTCCTTAGAACAAAAACATTTGAAAATTTTTATATACCTTTCATCAGAACGAATTTTTCGAGAGTCCGAAAAAAATAGTTCCGGAAAATTGAGGTTGCTGATATTAAATAGGCTTCGTCCCATTCTTACATACTAACTATATACAGAATTTCAAGTCTCTATCTTAATTTGTTCAGGAGATAGAGCGTTTACAGACAGACAGACAGACAGACGGACGGCAAAATTTTTTTTCTAAAAATATGTTTATCGGAATCTCCACTATCTAAAACGTGTAAATCCGTCATAAAATTTTTTTCGATTTTCAAAATGATTGCAAGACTTTCCCTATACTACGTATGATGGGTAAGTAAAAGAATTATCAAAATCGGTTCATATTTAGGGAAGTTATGTGTGAACAAGAAATACATACAGGTCGAAATCATAAAATACTTCTTGAAGTCAGTTAATAAACTTATTTTATTCCATATATATACATATATATTTCTTAATTTATTGTATGATAAACATTTGCAATATGCATATAGTGTGCCCTTGATTGGTACATTTAAAATGAAATAAAAAAAAAAAAGTGTTTGGAGGTTTCTTGTTTCTTTTAGTATGCATATTTTTAGTATATTTTTTATGCATATTTTTAGTGCCCCCTTTTTTTTTTTTTTTTTTTTTTGTACTATGGTGCTCTATTCTCTATTTAGACACCCCAGTTTCTAAAAGAAGGCTAATGTCATTGGCTTTAAAAAAGATTGATATAATTTAAAAATTAACAATGGTGATCTTCTTATGAATGGATTTCAATTCATTTTAATTTTATTAGTAAATTTTAAGGCCAAATCAGCTGCTATTAAGATATACTTTCCTGTTTACATCTTTCTCTCTTAAAAAAAAAAAAAAAAAAAAAAAAAAATAGTAACTAACATTGCCATCACCACTGACATTGAGTTTTATGGGACCTAGAGTATTTCTTGACTAATATTAAGAAAACTACTGCACACAAAAATATGAAAATTGGTAAAAATACAGAGTAATATATGATGAACACGCACATGCAGTTTTTAAATCAAATAATTATTTTAAGATATATTTAATGTTAAAGTCGGTTAAAATCTTTTCCTTAAAAAAGTTTTATAAGAACAAAAATTATATATAGGAATTTAAACATTTTTAGATCATTTTATACAATAGAAGTTCTAGGTGTCCAGACTGCATTTATATTTTTAGTTTGACTCATTTTTGGAGGATTTATTTTCATTTTAAATTTAAATTTTTTGGCATTTTGCGGGATATTTTTTGCATATTTTAGAAAAGATTTTTTTAAAATTGTTTCTAAATGATCAAAGAATAATATTTCCTTCAAATTAAAAAAAATATATTTATATTCAACGGTCACAAACAGGAAAAAAAGAAAAATAAACTTTCAAATGCCAATTAAATAGTTAGTTAAAAATAGAAAAATATTGAAAATTACATCATAAAATTATTTTTACATGTGAATATTAAAAGGGAATGGAAATATTAAAATAATTAATTCATTAAAATGCGTTAGCCGCCATAAAGGGAAAAAATTATGTCATAATTAAAATAGCCAAACAATTTCATATGAATATGAAAAAATGAAAAAAAAAAAACTTTTAAATAATAAATTCATTAATGAGCATTAAAAGCAGCAAATAAAAGAAGAAATGTCATATTTAAAATGAACAAGTGATATTGCAAAACAGTTAAAAATATATTTAGAGAAAACATTTACTTTATATTTTGATAAGCTCTTTTTAACTATTACAGTAGATTCCCTCAAATTCGTACAACTTTGAACCAGAGGTTGTGTGGATTTTAGAATTTTCTGATTTCTGGTCATTGCTTTGTTTGCATTTTTTAAACAGTATTGTCGGACGTTCCTCTCAGTCCGCACAACTTTGAAGAAAGTCCGTGGTAGATATAGCTGCCACCACCGATATTACTAGGTGATATCGGTCACCCACTGTGAGGATTGTGTAAAAGAACACTGACGCTGTCAATTAACTGAATTATCAGTTTATTAAGAATATATGTGCACACTAAATACACTATTTACAATTATATACAATTGCAACTCGGATATAGGTGATCCGGTTCAACATTAAATTAAATACAGTAAAGGTTGGCTGTGTACTATTCCAATTACACTTTCCACCTAACACTCAATGCACGTTAGATTCAATTTATCGGAGATCAACCACAAATCTCCCAACACAAGGATACTCGGCCTGCACTTCTCGGCCCAGAGCACTAAACACCAGGACGCCTGTGTCCTTTGCTCTCCAGAAACGCACTCCCTACGCTCTACCACACAGAGCACCCTCTAGGTACGAAACCCAGGTACGGACTGACCTAATCTGAGACAAGCCTTGCTCTTCCCAAATCACTGGGTCACACCAATGTCAACCCCCTTTGGAGCTCATTCATTGGACATATCCCCCATTCCTTTCTTGCTTAGTGACATGCTGCTTATCTGCTCATCATCCGCATACCTCACTGACAGATGGACATGCCTCTCAGCAATCTTCTCTTTCTCTTATTCACCACCTGAATAGGATTGTCTATCAATTCCCCTTTCCACAAAGAAGGAATGTCACCTTGGAAATTCTGGTACACAGCCATACAATACAAGATATTAAAATAGAGAAATAGTGGAAATTCCATTCTTTAGCAGAGGTGGTATCAGAACCTGACACCCCCCCTCCTTAGCGGAAAATATGCCTTTTATGGGCTAATTTTCCCCAAACATATAGTAATATCGCAGAAAAGTTCAATAGTCTCTTTACAGATTTCTTCATTATGTTTATTACATAGGTATTTCCAGGTGTCTGAACATTACCTACTGACATCTCTACTGAACCTTGTACTAATATTAATATTACATAAACAATACACATGTTAATTCAATATTATAAACATAAAATTCAAAAATATTTATACATACACAGAAAAAAAAATTAAATGTGTGACGACATCCCTTTAAGGTTGTCCACTACTGGGTCGTTGATGCTGATGGGCTAACAACTGGTTGTTCTTCCCAGCTCTTTCTATGTAGCCTAGAAATTGCATCAGCATTCAAATGTTGAGCTCCTGGACGATGAGAAATACTCAGGTTCCAGCGTTGCAAGGCAAGAGCCCATCTAGTGAGTTTGGGTGATCTTGGGGTTGTTTCGGTGAGAAATTTTAATGGATTATGATCCGTAATGATCTCAATTTGAGATCCATAGGTCCATTTTTCAAACTTTCGCAACCCAAAGAGAACACTCCAAGCCTCTTTCTCTATACTCGGCCAAACATGCTGAGCCCCTGACAATTTCTGACTGGCAAAAGCTATCGGTTTAAACTGACCCTTTTCATCTTTTTGAGTAAGACAACATCCTACTGCCAGGTCGGAAGCATCTGCGTGGAGCTGATATTCCTGGCCTACGATAGGTGTAGCCAAACTCGTCACTTTACATAACTCATCTTTAAGAGTATTAAATGCTTTTTCTGCTCTCTCATCCCATGGTACCGTATTTTTAACCTTCCCTTTGGTTAATTTGGTTAATGGTATAGCAATTTCGGCATAATTTGGAATATAAGATCGGTAAAATCCCATTAATCCCAAAACAGATCTGACTTCCTTTTTAGTTTTTGGTCTCTTTAGATCCCTTATTGCACCTATTTTCTCATCATCAGGTGCATGCGTTCCACCTCCAATTACATGACCTAAAAACTTAGTCAATTTCTCTCCAAATTTACATTTGTCTAGCCTAATCGTAAAATTTCTGTTTTTAAGTTCTTCAATGACAGCCCTAACATGCTCACAAATCTCTTCCCAGCTGTCCGAGAAAATGATGACATCATCAATATATGCCTCCGCATACCTCCGATGACCTTGAAGAACCTCATTCATATCTTTCTGAAACCTAGCAGCCGCACCTGATAAACCAAAAGGCATAGTACGCACTGATGAGTTCCATTATGCGTTGTAAAAGCTGTCAAATGTTTACACTCCTCTGCCATTTTAATCTGCCAATAACCCCTCAATAAATCAATCAACGATAAATACTTAGCCGCCCCTGTGGTATACATGATTTCTTGAGAATCTTTCATCGGAAAGGTTGGAACCTGAGTTACCGAATTTAAAGCTCTATAATCTATAAAGAGTCGAACGGTTGCGTCTTTTTTCGCAACGCAAACAATTGGATGACTAATTTCAGCATTTGACACTTCGATTAGATTTAATTCTAATAACTCCTGAATCTGCCTATCTACTTCCTCTTTATAAGCTACCGGTACACTATATAACTGCTGGCAAGATCTGCACAAATTTAACATAGGTGTTGGGTGCACCTATACCCCGGGTTCATTCAATAATAAAAACCCAAATAATATCTTGTAGGGGCATCTAATTTAGTAGAATCTCATGATCGTGCGGCCTAGTAAGGTAATTGACAACTCCGGAAAATACAGTTATCAGGTTGTCATTGATAGAGAAAATAATAAAGTCATTGCGTTGTGAATGTTTAGTAGATTACCTAACCTATGGCCCTATTGAATAGCTAAGAGACAAAAAATAAGACTTAAAATACATTAAAATTAACATTACCCGTACTTAGCTACTGAATCCTACAAAATATATTTATTCCCTATTAACTTTAGACAAAATAAAAAGAATTAGAATTTTAATTAAATATGCAAGTATTGGTTGACTACTAGAAAAAATATATAAAATAGACAATTAAAAAAAAACTTTCATGAATGCCAACTAAGCGTTTTAACAAACATAACTCCTTTATTAAATATAAACACATTAATAATATCATTACAGAAAAAAAAATCAACTAGAGAAACGTACTCTTTAAGTAAAATGTTACACTTACAACCAAAATAATCTAAAATCTATATTTAAGTTTGACAATTCGCTAATTCAGACAAAGTCTCCTGGGCTAGATATTACTCACATTGCATTAGGGTGAATTGGTATATATACAAATTTAAGAACATTATAGACAAAAATAACAGTACCTGATACTTCACTGAGCTTAGGAAGCACCACCGGTACCTGGCCGGTGTATATTGATTCAGTGGCACCTTTTAGAAGTATCCCATGGGTTTCACTAACAAAAAAGGGCAGGTTTTAATGGTGGGCACTCGTAATTTTGGGCTTAAAAACAGCACTCTAAAAAGCTGAGCAACCTCAGCCACTCGCTTCTCTTCCTCTAATCTTCTCTCTCTTCTTTCTAGAGAACGAGGAAAACTCACTGTGTGTCCAAAATTTGCATAACAAGCCCTGACTGGTGAGAGAAAATTAACATACACTTAATAATTCTACTCACCAGCCAATCGACTCTTCCTGCCCACGCCCCTCGTGCATTAAGGGTCAGAGGGCCCCCCGTATACTCCGGGGCCCTACACCCCTCGTATTTCCCACGTGACCAGCTGGGCCTCACACGTAGCCCTGACATCGGCTATAAAACATAGGGTCATAAAATACCTACTTCTTTTTTGTATCCCCTACTTCCTTATATTTATCGATAGCTCTTTTCCTTATTTCCAAAGCAATATCTGGTTTAATAGATTCTAAAAATCGATGTAATTTCATTAAATCAAATAATTTTCGCGCATCTGCTTTATTAGAAAGACCCGAAATGTCAAAGAATTTTGCTGCTACCAGATTAAAACGTACAATATAATCAGACATACTTTCCGCTGGTTTTTGCTGAATTTTTGAAAAATCATTATGTGATTCAGCAAAAGTTTTTTTTGTATCAAACGTCTGAAGCACTTTTTCTTTAAATTTAATATAATCGGTTTCCGAATTCAACTCTACATCCGTTTGTAACCTTTCCCGTGCCGTTCCGACAAATTTTGAACGTAAAATTATTAATTTAACCTCATTAGAAAAATTTGTCTCGGCCGCAGCTCGATCAAACTCCTGAATAAAATAACTTATATTACATTCTTTTTTTCCATCATATGGTACGATCACATTCAATAAATTATCGGTATTTGCCTTCTCTTTAGCCATGTTTTTTGTATTTGTTGAATCCTTCAACTTACTTTCTGCAAGCCTTGTACGAGTTTCAATAATGAAATTATTAAATTCGGAACTCTTACGTCTTTTATTTCTGGGCTTATTTCCCATGCGCTCCCATTATCTTAAATGAATTGAGTGTAGGATTGCCCAATTTAAAAATAATTGTTAATAATATGAAATATCATAGAAAACAAATGTAAAATGTAAAGAATTAGAAATACAGAATTGAAAACCAAAAAAGTACTTAGGAAAAAAGAGAAATAATCCACATAACTGTTTTAATTCTCCCCCAAAAAAATATTTCTTCTAAGAAATAAGAAAAGAAAAATTATCTTAATATATATATATAATTGTCCATCACTTGAACACATTCACCTACACCTATCTGTATATAAATAACAAACAATTTTTTTTTAATTAATTAATTTTATTATTATTATTATTATTATTATTACTGTATATTGCACTTAAAAAAAAAAAAAAATTCTTATCAAAAACACTCTTACTTTTTTTTTTTTTTTCAGTTATTTTGATAAATTGAGGAAAAATATTATTAATATATACATATATATATATATATATATATATATATATTATTTACATATATAGATATTTCATCCTTTCATCATAATAGTATCCCTCTAATATTATTTCTTATTTCATATATATAATGCACAATTACCAATCAGAAACATCATTACAATTCCACTCAGTATTTAACATTATTCTACTTGAGTTAAATAAAGATACCACATACATAATAATCAATACTCTTTAACACTTTTTATCGTTTGTCATGACTGAACCCTGTTATAAAACTGTGCCAATCTTTGTTGTGCTCACAGGAGAACTTTGTCATTAAAATCACACCAGATATATATATATAATGAAAAAAACAACACTACCTGCATAGTAATTTAGACCTAACTCTCTGTTAAAATTAGCATACTTAAAGTATATAAAAAGATATAAATTGATTAAATAATAAAGAAATATGTATTGCTAATTTAATTAAGTCACCCGAAATATAATTAATAACCATACGTTCTCAAAGAAAGAGGTCACGGTACCACCTAGACTCCGGGGGGCTTATGCTGGCAAGATCTGCACAAATTTAACATAGGTGTTGGGTGCACCTATACCCCGGGTTCATTCAATAATAAAAACCCAAATAATATCTTGTAGGGGCATCTAATTTAGTAGAATCTCATGATCGTGCGGCCTAGTAAGGTAATTGACAACTCCGGAAAATACAGTTATCAGGTTGTCATTGATAGAGAAAATAATAAAGTCATTGCGTTGTGAATGTTTAGTAGATTACCTAACCTATGGCCCTATTGAATAGCTAAGAGACAAAAAATAAGACTTAAAATACATTAAAATTAACATTACCCGTACTTAGCTACTGAATCCTACAAAATATATTTATTCCCTATTAACTTTAGACAAAATAAAAAGAATTAGAATTTTAATTAAATATGCAAGTATTGGTTGACTACTAGAAAAAATATATAAAATAGACAATTAAAAAAAAACTTTCATGAATGCCAACTAAGCATTTTAACAAACATAACTCCTTTATTAAATATAAACACATTAATAATATCATTACAGAAAAAAAAATCAACTAGAGAAACGTACTCTTTAAGTAAAATGTTACACTTACAACCAAAATAATCTAAAATCTATATTTAAGTTTGACAATTCGCTAATTCAGACAAAGTCTCCTGGGCTAGATATTACTCACATTGCATTAGGGTGAATTGGTATATATACAAATTTAAGAACATTATAGACAAAAATAACAGTACCTGATACTTCACTGAGCTTAGGAAGCACCACCGGTACCTGGCCGGTGTATATTGATTCAGTGGCACCTTTTAGAAGTATCCCATGGGTTTCACTAACAAAAAAGGGCAGGTTTTAATGGTGGGCACTCGTAATTTTGGGCTTAAAAACAGCACTCTAAAAAGCTGAGCAACCTCAGCCACTCGCTTCTCTTCCTCTAATGGTCTCTCTCTTCTTTCTAGAGAACGAGGAAAACTCACTGTGTGTCCAAAATTTGCATAACAAGCCCTGACTGGTGAGAGAAAATTAACATACACATAATAATTCTACTCACCAGCCAATCGACTCTTCCTGCCCACGCCCCTCGTGCATTAAGGGTCAGAGGGCCCCCCGTATACTCCGGGGCCCTACACCCCTCGTATTTCCCACGTGACCAGCTGGGCCTCACACGTAGCCCTGACATCGGCTATAAAACATAGGGTCATAAAAGACCTACTTCTTTTTTGTATCCCCTATCAGGGTCTGATTTTTATGACTTTGCAGTACAATAGGTCATATATCTATACCTCGTACTCTGTAATTAAACCTTCCTGAATACAAAAACAGATACATAATACTGCCCTTGTAAAAAAACAAACTACTAACAATCGTACTATACATTTAAAAGACACATTAAAAATATTCAAATAATAAAAATAATAATAAAAACATATGTAATAAAACAGCAGTGAATCTATATACAATTATACAATTATTCTTTTGCGTTTAAAAATCCTAAAATGTTGGAATCTCACCAACAATAACGTTGGCTTTTTCCTTTCCACCCCCGGTTTAAGATCAATACGATGTTCTCCTACATCCGCTGATCGTATAGGACCCATAAACACCTCTTTATTCTCCCTCAAAATAGACTTTATATCTTTGACTTGACTATTAGATAACCCTTTTATTTTGAACCTCTCTATATCTCGTTCTACTTCCTGATCCCAGTTCAAAATTGGAATTTCCCCAACTTCTCCAAATTCCTCATCACCCTCAAAAACAATATTAACGATATTACATTTAGCAATAAATTCTCGTAGTTTATTTTGGTGCACATGCTTCCTACTCCCGTCGGCTAACTTAACTATAAACGAATGTTGGTTTCGTTTTTCGACTATGGTTGCCGGCCCTTGCCACCTAGAATATAATTTATTAGTTGAATCGGGGATTAACAGTATTACTTTATCACCTACTTCAAACGTTTTTTCTTTTGACCTTAAGTTATAATGATACACCATTCTATTTTGTTGAACCTCAGACGATAATTTTGCCTCATTTGCGGCTCTTTCTAAACGTCCCCTAAGTTTATTCAAATACTCATGAATCGGCGTAGTATCTAACTGTGCCCCCTTATTTTCTCCTGCCCAGGATGACTTGAGAATCGATAAAGGACCCTCTGGCGCTGTACCATATAATAACTGGAAAGGTGCGATTCCCGTCGTAGAATTTGGGACTTCCCTATACGCCCATAATACAAATGGTATTTGTTCATGCCACTTTTTTCCTTCTTCTCTAATAGTATGATGTAACATATGTTTAAGAGTCTGATTAAATCGTTCCACGAGCCCATTAGACTGTGGATACTGTGGGGTCGAAAATCGTGGACTAGCGCCTAACCTTTTCTCAAATTCTTTCGTTAAGTCGGCAGTGAAATTGGTTCCACTATCACAGGCAATTATATTTGGAATTCCTGTCCTCATAAATATTTGAAGTAACGCATCACACGCGGTTTTAGCAGTTAAACTTTTTAGAGGGATCGCATCTGCCCACCTGGTATGCTGATCAATTAAAGTTAGTATATACTGATGCCCTTGTGCACTTTTAGGATCAATAGGCCCAATTAAATCAACATTAACCACCTGAAATGGAAGTTCAGGCCGCGATACTGGGAAAATCGGAGCTCTATCATTTACTTTAACCCCTCTAGTCAATTGGCATTCTAAACATGACTCACAAAATTGTTTAGTTTCTTTCGCCATCCCCTCCCAATAAAATGAATACCTGATTCTCTGTAAAGTTTTCTTGGCTGCATGATGCCCTCCAAATACCGAACTATGTGCTAATTTTAGGATTTCTTCCCTTCTTACTTTGGGTATTACTAATTGCACTATAGTTTCGCCTAACAATTTCTCTTTGTGATATAATAAGCCATTTACAATATAATAATCCCCCTTATTCATTTTAGCTAATTCCCAAGCTTTCTCTAACTCTTTACATTCTAATTGGAATTTCTTAAACAAATCTGAATTGCTAACAATAGCTTTATTTTTTTTTTCCACTTCCATTTTTTCCGTATTCTGAGTTTGTACATTTTCCGACCTCGCTTCTATTGCGTAAACGTTACAATTATCGTTACTCATACCTTCCTTTTCACCCGAGTTATCAATAATAATTTCTGAGTTTTCTAATTCTTGGGCCTTTAGCAATGGCTCCTCGCGTTTGACACCTGACAACTCATTAATCACTTTGGGATGGAAAATTACTTTCTCATTAATATTATCAGTCACTGTGCAAAGTACTTCCTGATGAATTATATTAGTTTGTCCGAATTGCGGAATAGCTAACGGTAGTTTAACCAACGGCGATTTAACTGCTTCACCGAATAACCCTTGTAAATAAATACTACCCGCTCTTTTTAATTTCTCTTCCGGTACCAAATCTTTATGAACAACACTAATTTCACATCCAGAATCAACCAATCCCTTTGCTTTTTGCCCATTTACACTAACTTCAATTTTCTCAAGTTTATTTAATTTCTCACCAATAACGTTAGTTCTCTGTTCGGCCTTTGCCGATATTCTCGCCACAATGACTTCATTAGGTAACTCTTTGTTTTCTTTTACCACAATCTTATGCACACCTGCTTTTGGATCTCGCCCTTTATTACCATTATTTCCCTCATTACCCACTTTATTACAAAAACGTTGGTAATGACCTCGCAAACCACATTTAAAGCATTTAGGCGCTGAAGCATCACTAGGTTTCTTAAAATCTATTTTCCTATCCGAAAGAGAACTAGTCTCATTACTCCCGTTTTGCCTCCAATTATTACTAACTTTGCTATCCTCCCTCGGTCTCATTTTTTCATTGTTTATGTGCCTATCTTTACCTTTAAAACTTTTATGCGTAACTGCATAAGACTTATTTTTATGGTCAAAATAATGATCACATTCTCTAGCAATTTTAGAAGCTTCTAACCATTTACCTTGGTGAGTTAACCCAATATATGACGCAGTATCCTCATCTAACATACTTACTAATTTATCAGTAACTATTAACTGGTTGACCTTTTCATAAGAGTCAGCACCTCTAATCTTACAATAATTTTCCCATGTCGCTATTAAATGCGATACAAATAATACATGAGTTTCATTCTGGTTTCTCTTAGCCTTCTTAAAATTTTCCAAACATGCCTTGGGTGTCGGCTCATGTTCCCTTAGGACTAACTCCTTTAATTCCTCATAATTCTCCATTTGTTCCATAGTGGTATAAATTAACAAATTATCCACCTTATCTCCTAACATATTTAGTAGAATTTCGGCCTGCTGGTTTTCCGGTACATTTTTAGTTTTGAATGCCCTTTCTAGACTGTTGAAAAATAAATTCCATCCCTCAGTCCCTTCTGGTACTTTGATAGATAGAGTTTTCACACTTTTGATCAATTTTTCTATATTACTTTCATTATTAGATTCCCTAGAGACATTAGAGTTATTTGCCGATCCTTGAACCCTTAGTCTCTCCATTTCTAATTCATGTTCCATTCTTAATTTTTCAACCCTCTCTTCTCTTTCTAACCTTTCCTGTTTTTCTTCGCGCTCCAATTTTGCCTGTTTTTCTTCGCGCTCTAATCTTTCCTGCTTTTCTAACTTTTTGCGTTCTAATTTTTCCTGTTTTTCTAACTTTTTGCGTTCTAATTTTTCCTGCTCTAAACGTTCTGCAACAATAGCTTCCGATAATTCCTTAAAAACCCCCTCATCATACCCATCACTGTCCATTATCTTTGTCCTAAGCTGAATTCTGGTATCATCTTCCGTGAATTCAACACCTAATTCTTCAGCTAGTACCTGAAGATCCACCTTTTTTAGTTTTAATAAGAAAGCCGTACCTTCTCCGATTCTTATTACCACCCTACAATAATATTTAAACCTACCAAATTAATATTTCCTAAATTTTTAACTTAGTACAGTTATTTCTCCACTTATTATACTAATTAATGCCCTTCAGATAATCCATGCATTTCATTTCTAATTAACCTACCGAATACTCTAATTTTTCTCAACCATTGATATCAAACAATTTACTTCCAATAAAACAAAAGATAAAACAGTAATTCGATTTGATTACTATGCAATATAGATCTCAATTTATACATTTAGATAACAACATACAATTTACATAATACTGACACGTTGAAATTGAACAGAAGTACTGATTGTGGTGGTTACTCGATAACCCCCCCATATTTTTATTTTAATTCAATTGTATTAACTATTTTATTGCTTATCATCTCCTTTTTATTAATGTTCTCAATTTAAAATATTATTTCGATTTCGTTTCTTTTGATATCTTCCCCTGTAAATTTTTCTTCCTCACGTAGCTTATCGAGTGTTCTAAAACGGTAAAATCTTGTTTGAATTCATTCCTTCCGGTGTAAAAAGCTTCTAGAAATTTCTCGATTGTTCAATGGGTGGTTACTTCCGTTTAATCTGGCCCTCCCTTTGGCCTATCAAATTAAATTCCACAAGTGACGTGATTTAAGCAGTTAAGTGCCTGGCCACCTTCTTTGGCTTTCCTTCTTTAGGTGTATTATCATTTTTTTCTTTATTAAATTCATATTTCCCTATACCTGACACGTAACTTGGCCTCTTTTTCCTCGCTTTCCCCATCCTAACGTTGCCAACTTGGCGTATTCCGGGTTTGCGGTAACCCTTTATTTTTGCTCTCCCCTCTCTCTGCGCCACGAGTTCAGTTGAGCGGATGCTGCAGTGCAAGATGGAACGTAAACCTCCGAATCGTCGTTCTGCTGCGAAGAATAGTGCACCTCTGCCGCTGCGACCTAATCCGTTTGGCCATTTTCTATGTCGGCCACTCAAATGTTCTCTTGGCTTTTTGAGAATCAATTAATCTTTTTCATATGTGCTTCGTCGTAGTTTTAAAAAAAGGGCTCTCTTCAATTTATTCAAGTTCTTCCAGTTATTTCCATATTGTCATTATCAGTGAAATCATCTTTTCCTCCGAAGATAATACAAAGAATATTCTTCTTACTTAAAATATCACAGCTTGTTCTTTTTCGATTCATGATAAATCGCTCATACGCATAAATATGATTATCTTTGCATAAACGGGATCCCCACTGGAAAGTATTGATTATCTCTTTGTGATTCAAGCGTATTCTTTATTGAGTTGATATTGTTTGATATTCTAAAAATAATTTATTCTTCAGATCGTAAAAAAAATGATCGATCATGTTGTCAAAGTGAATACATATAAATAAAGAAAAATTATGTGAAAAGTATATCTACTCCTATATATTATCCTTGTGAAGCATTTGTACGAAATGAATAATTATATATTTACATAAAATGTGCATGAAAGAGAATATATATTAAAAATATAAAGTCATGTCGTATTTCACAAATAATTATAAATAAAAAAATTTTGTTCTTCAATTTTTCTTCTTTTGATTTGTCCCAAGTTAATTTATTCATCGTCTGGAATATTTGTTCATTTGCCAAGATTCCAGGTAACATTCTTCTTATTATTTTATATTTTTCTTTTACAATTTACTTTGAGTTATTATTATCATAGTTAAAGAATTACTACTAAGAACTATAAAGGTTGCCTTTTGTCATGTTCTTTTATTACGGGTCTTTTGCTGGCATTCATCCAATGCAATGTCTGTCTACCAACTAGTATGATCACTTGGCCTATTTTAGATGAAACAAGAAATAAGTGTTCTCATCTCTCTTCTCCCAAACATAACACTGATGTCAATCAAAAAAAAGTCCACATAAAGAAAAAATTTTATAACATGTATATATAAATTTCTACAATTATCCTCACTAAAATATTTTTAAATTCAATACTGGTTCTCACACTTAAAACAAATATAATATTTTGATCACAAGATCTTTACTTTTATTTTTCCTCACTATGGCTATCTTTTGAGCCCTTTTTTTTTTCACTATGGCCCTCTTTTGAGCCTTTTTTTCCACTATGGCTCTCTTTTGAGCCTTTTTTTTTTTCTCTACTGTTGGCCAATTAAAATTCTAATCAAATGTTATTATACACTCTTCAACCTTAAACAATATTGCTTCATTTAAATATTACTTTAACAATAACTTAAATTTAAGAAAATTTAATTATTCCTTCCAACTACTATTACCACAATTAGTAAAAAAAAATATAGACCGTCAATACTAGCTCAAGTTATTATGACCTTTCCTTAAAATAATAGCCAATATGGTTATTAACACTTTATAGATAGGAAGTATTGATAAAACACATAAATAATATAGACAATTTACTTAAATTACTATTAATTATACAACAACAAACTTTGGTTCGAGATGTCAGCAGAAGGATATGATCAAAACACCTTACCTTATACTTTATTTGCTGGGGTACTTTTCTAATCACAGGTAGTTCCACGACGTAGCGGTAATATGGCACAACAGTTCAGTTCTTTCTAATACTGATACGGCACAGGCACAACACTTTAGCACACACTCGACGATACGGCACGATACTTTAGCACACACTCGACGATCCGGCACGATACTTTAGCACACACTCGACGATACGGCACAACACTTTAGCACACATTTGACGATACAGCACAACACTTTAGCACACATTCGATGATCTGGCACAATACTTTAGCACCCACTCGACGATCCGGCGCGATACTTTAGCACCCACTTGACGATCCGGCACGACACTTTAGTACACACTCGACGATCTGGTATCACCACGCAAGAATTCCACTTGGTACTCCGGTAACACGGCTCGATGGTCACTGGTTTCGGGCGATTCTATCCCGACGCTGCCACCAATTTGTCGGACGTTCCTCTCAGTCCGCACAACTTTGAAGAAAGTCTGTGGTAGATATAGCTGCCACCACCGATATTACTAGGTGATATCGGTCACCCATTGTGAGGATTGTGTAAAAGAACACTGATGCTGTCAATTAACTGAATTATCAGTTTATTAAGAATATACGTACACACTAAATACGCTATTTACAATTATATACAATTACAACTCGGATATAGGTGATCCGGTTCAACATTAAATTAAATACAGTAAAGGTTGGCTGTATACTATTCCAATTACACTTTCCACCTCACACTCAATGCACGTTAGATTCAATTTATCGGAGATCAACCACGAATCTCCCAACACAAGGATACTCAGCCTGCACTTCTTGGCCCAGAGCACTAAACACCAGGACGTCTGTGTCCTTTGCTCTCCAGAAACGCACTCCCTACACTCTACCACACAGAGCACCCTCTAGGTACGAAACCCAGGTACGGACTGACCTAATCTGAGACAAGCCTTGCTCTTCCCAAATCACTGGGTCACACCAATGTCAACCCCCTTTGGAGCTCATTCATTGGACACATCTCCCATTCTTTTCTTGCTTAGTGACATGCTGCTTATCTGCTCATCATCCGCATACCTCACTGACAGATGGACATGCCTCTCAGCAATCTTCTCTTTCTCTTATTCACCACCTGCATAGGATTATCTATCAATTCCCCTTTCCACAAAGAAGGAATGTCACCTTGGAAATTCTGGTACACTGCCATACAATACAAGATATTAAAATAGAGAAATAGTGGAAATTCCATTCTTTAGCAGAGGTGGTATCAGAACCTGACAAGTATTTTTATGTTAACATATTCAAATGTAATTAATAAAGGAATCAAAACTATACTGAATGCTTACAATAATAATAAAACATTAAAGTAAGTAATAAATTATAATAATAAAAATCTAGATAATTTTTAACATGATTAAAATATTAAAAACAAAGATCAAGTTAATAAACAATGTTGTATGATTAAATATCTATATTATAAAGGCCAAACACATCTGTGTCTAACGCATGTGTCATTTTGTGAATGGCAACACTTTGAAAAATGAAATTAAATTTTGGTTTTGCTATTTTTGCTACTACAAAATTATTAAACTTCTAAACATCCCACATTTTCAATTTTTACACTGCCGTATAGGGAAAAAAAAGGACTTTTAAATGCAATTATTTTGAAATCTGTATCTTAATTTATTTTCGAAATATTATTTTTTTTTTCTAGTTTTAGTACCATTATTCTAATTGTGTCTACAACTTTCTCCATTTATATTAAAAGCAAAGGGAAAAAAGCAGTTTACTGTATCTTTACTTTATGTAGCCATTTTCTCATTAAAAATGAAAAAAAAAATTAAATTTTTAGCTGTGTCATAAAATCTGGCGAATTTTGGGTTCATTTTCAAAATTTCATTTATAATTAAAGAAACATAAATCTGTTCTCTGGTATCTGTTTCAGCTAATAGCATCGAGACTTCAAGTTTTGAATTAAAATGATTTCAAAGTTATCAAATTAAATTGCCTTTTGCAATACTATACAATAAATACAAATATGAAAGGTACATATGTAAATTTCGATATGGTGAAAATTATGCCAGGTTTAGATTTCACGGGGAAAAAGTTCTATGATTGAGTCAAAGTGGAATAAATTTTGCTTTTCTCCATTCTAGAATGCTAGTATAAGAATCTTAATTGATAACTTTATAATAATATGAGATCTTTTAATATTTTTTAGTGCTTGCATGTACGATTAAAGTTTAATTTTAACAATTTCTACAACTGAGTTTTACAGAAATAGTATTTTATTAACTTTATGCTAAATATCATTCATTTAAGAGTTAGATTTGCCAATATAAGATTCATTTTTTATTGTAACTAATTTTGAAGGTTTATTATAAATCAATGAAGCAGTTCCTTCTTAAACATTTTCTTTCGTTGAAACTCGATGGGTTCTGCCTTGTTCATTATAAAGATGAATTATATTTTTCCTAAATTATTCAATGGATCTTACTTCATAAATACACATTGCTGATTCACATCAAAATCATAAAATAAGGAGATTTTATTTCAGGTTTAGCCTGACTTAATGACCAAAAATGCTTGATTAATACATAAATGTATTTGATAAGAAGATTGTGCTTACCAGTGATGTCAACAATATCTTGAATTTTTTTTAGAAGTAAATTTATTCTTCCTTCATGAAAAAAAAACTTAAATTCAGTAATATTAACAAAAATTACAAATTAAAATATATATGGAATTGATATAAAACCAAAAAAGTTAAATTTTGTTCCTATATCTGAATTGAAAGTTTTTTTTTTTTTTTTTTGTTTACATCTGTAAATTATGTACGGATTTTAGAGAGTTGCAGATTTTAGGGTAGCGAATTTGAGGAAGTCTACTGTATTGTAAATTCTAAGACAACACAAATAATATTTCCTTTCAAACAACAAAAATGTTTTCACATGAATGTTAAAAAGAGATAGAAAAATTTAGTGAAAATTACATCAAATTTAAATAATGCATTTAAAATGCCTTACTTAAAAATTTCTCTTATACCAGACCACAGTTCACAAAATACTAGGATACAAAAACTCTGTGTATTTCATTGTTTAACTGATCTTGCTTTATGAAACATCTAAATAGCCAGTAGATATTTAACAGCATCTAATTTGGCCTTAAAATTCCCCAATTATAAAGAGAAATGAATGAAAACCTGTTTACAAAAAGATCACCACTTACGATTTTAATCAATTGATTAAAATCAGTGATTAAGTCATGATTTTAATCAACTGATTTTTTTTTTTTTAAATCATTGACAAAATCCAAATTTTTTATAAATGTTTAAAATGACATAAAAGTTTTAAATCAAAGATTAATTTGGAATTTTTCTACAGGTATTTTGCCTTATGTATGTATGAATGTCATGAAGAAAAAAGAAAGTTTTTAATAATTGTTTCTAAACTTAATTCCTGAGAATTGTAAAACATTAAATACAGTAAGTTTGTAAATGCATAAAAAGCATTTCATTTAAATATATTCAAATTTAATGTAATTTGCAATTTCATAATTTCCTTTAACTAATCAAATTATTCATTATTTCATGATATATAAAATAAACATAATACATTTCTGTAAAGTAAGAGAGCAGATAACCAGAATTATATTTTCTTATTCTATTTTTCAATAATAAATTAATACATTAAAGAATGGAATACGCTAAATTAATAATTAATATAAAATAAATTAATAAATTAATACGCTAAAGAAGAATGGAAGAATAACATCAACTTAATAGCTGTTGTAAAAGAATGTATAAGAGAAAAGTAACTAATTGGTATAAAAATGTTAAGCACAACAAGATTTTCCCACTTAGAAGCAATAACGCTGCTGTGTAATATTTTGAGGATTTCAGATATAACTGGATATTAATATACAGTGAAACCTCTACAACAGTCATTCCGAACAATGGTAACCTTTGAATACCAGTCATATTTTAGTGTTACCGAATCTCTTCCATGGAAATAACTTTGCACTATACCTTCGAATAACGAATTCTGAGCAACGGTCACTCCACAGTATTTTTTTTAAAATGTTATGTTTTAGTTACAACTGAGATTGCGAAGAATTTAAACTGTGAGTGATAAGTTGAAAGTTATTCAGGATAGCAAAAAAGGTATAAGTGCGCGAAAATAAGCTGAAATCTAAAAATGTGGAAGAACTCAGATAGATGCATTCAAAAGAAAATGACTTTTATTTAGAAAAGAATTTTAAAGGTCTAAATTTGGAATCTGAAATTTATTATCAAAGAACTGGTTATGATGGGATTGATAAATTGCTTTTGGAATTTCTTTCAAACTGTTGAAAGAAAAATCTCTAAATATCTGGACCAATCTTGAAGTGCCCAAGAAATTGGCGAGAAACTGGCAAATTAAAAATTTTGCACTCATTTGAAATTGTAATGAAATCTATAAGAGCGTGCATGTATGTTATTTATGACTGCTGATTATCTGCACAAGGGATATAGCCCTGGGGTTAAGTGCCCTCCATATAGGTTTTTCTAAGGGAACCTAACCCGTATTTACGCAAGACTTGAAGAAAACTCATAATGGTTCGGCCGACAGGCGCGATTGGATTTGAGCCCAACATCTACCGTCTATCACCTACTGTCTATTAGCATCTTCAGCAGAACCTTTTAGCTACTGGTGGGGCCAAAATCTACAAGAAATGTAGGAAATGATAATGCATTTAGAAAATATAATATGCTCTAAAGAAACAAAACAACTCGAATAAGTGATTTCTTCAGGGTAAAATAATAGTCTGTATTTTTTTACCTGTAAACATAAAATAATTTTGGTCATTTATTTTGATTTTAATGTAATGTAATTTTGAGCTTTTAAAATGTTGTACCTCCGAATAATGGTAACCTCTAAAGTATGGTCACTTTAATGTGCTCCAAATGGTGACCGCTATTCAGAGGTTTTACTGTATTTATTCTGTGTGTATATATCAATGGTTGTAACTTATTTTCATAATTTCTTTGGTTAGCATATACATACATCTTATAAGTTAAGATTTAGGCGATTAATATTAATTTTTCTTAATACAAATGCAAAGCGAGTTGTCATGTTTTCAATAATATATGTTAGGTTTGTTATTTGTACTAATAACTAATGAAGTTACTTATTCGCAGTTTCTATTAATTCTGTAATTGTTTCTTCAAGACCATTTTTAAGGACTCTTTTGAAATTGACAAAATGCAGCTACTGCTTTTTTTAAAAATAGTGAATATTCTCCATACACCAGTTTTTTAAAGTAAACATGTGCCCAAGACCTTATAAAAACAATAGAACTTTATTTCTTGAGAAAAAACAGTATATACTATTAAAACCAGTTACTTATTATTATTATTTTTTCAATTTTCAATATTATTGAAAATCAATGATTTTTTATTTATCATAATGAAAAATGTTACTAAACACATTACCGTATTTTCGGGCGTATGAGCCGCGGCGCATACGAGTTTAAAAGTTAAAATTATGCTTACTGCGGCGCTTCTGCCGGGGTGGCGGATACGATATATTTTTTTCCCCTTGCAGCGATATTCATTACAGAGGTGATTCTGATCAGAATTTTTCTGAAAATTGTGAAAAGTCAATCATCAGGAAGAAAATGCGAAGCATAAAAAATATCGCGAATTTCGACAAATGGTAGCCTAATTTCTGTCAATCATTCGCAGAAAAAGCAAGAATTTTATCAAAGGATCGGGAGAAAAAAACACGACTTTTATCAAAGGTTCGTGGGAAAAGCGCGAGTATGTAAAAAGAAAAAAAAATGTGTATTTCATGAAAGGATCACTTGAAAAACTACAATTTTATTATCATAAAATCCCGTTAATCCGCCCTTCCCAATCAAACGCTAGTCCCCGCTATAAAAAAATCGCTGAAAAAAAACGCTAATTTCACCAAAGAATCACAAAAAATAACCGCAAATTATTGAAAGGATAGCAAAAATATCATGAATTTCTCCGAAGTATCGCTAAAAAACCCACATTTCGACGAAAGATTGCAGTAAAAACGCGAAATATGTCAAAAAATCTCTAAAAAACACAAATTATGTCATCGCAGAAAAATCATGAATTTCTCAAAGGAACGGTAATATAACGTCAAAAAGAATTGTCAAAAACTTTTATAGAAAAAACGCAACTATGTCGTACCTATAAATAAACGGTAAAAAAAAAGAGAAAAAACGTAAATTCAGGCGAAAAAACGCAAAAAAAAAAGAAGAAATTTGGAAAAAATCATGAAATCTATTAAAAAATCTCGAAAAAACGAACATTTCATCAAAGATTCACGATTCATTCATCTCATCATGATTCATTCCATTTTCAAAGGCGAATGAGAATGGCCTGAATCATGATGAAATGAATGGTTCGTGAATCTTTGATGAAATGTGTGTTTTTTCGAGATTTTTTTAAATATATTTCATTTTTTATGCTTTTTTTTTAATTTCTCCTTTGTTCTGCGCTTTTTCGACAGAATTTAAGTCTTTTTTTAAAGAACGCAAATTTTTTTAAGTAATGCTTCAAGTATCAAAATTCATGATTCATTATTCATCCAAATATTCATGAATCATCCCTTGCTCATCCCCATAAAAAATGCAATTTTTTTCAAGTATCGCGAAAAAACTGCAAATTCGTCAAATATCGCGATAACACCCTGCCAATTTCGTCACAAACTATAAAAACGTAATAAAAATCGCGAAAAAAAGGCCGCACAAATTCAATTTCATTTTATCATAAAAAATATACAAAATATACTAAATTTAAAATTGGATTTATATTACAAATGTTAAAAAAAATCGCGAAAAAACACTGAATTTAACGCAATTTTTAACATTTTGATGTATTTTAAAGTAAGTGCCTCGTAAGTGCGGCGCATACGGCGGTGCGGCGCTTCTGATGAATAATTGTTTTATTTTAATGCATTTTCGGAGGTGCGGTGCATATACCCGAAAATACGGTACTAATATATTTTCTTATGAAATAGTGCCCACTTTTGAAGGTAACATATTACCTTTTTTTTCCCCTCCTAAAATGAATAATAAGTAATAAATTATCATTTTAATAATTAAAGCATAAAAATGTATATTATATACATAATCGTAGATTATTTGTTTATTAATTATAACAAATTAATATTAAATGCAGTTACTGATCATTTTGATAAAGGTAAATATTTAGTATTTTTTATAGTCTTACATAATTATTATAAAATAATAATTTGTATAATTTTATTGCATTCTATTGACTAATGAAACTACTAATTTGCAATTTTTTATAATTTCTGTAATTACTGACTAGTAATTAAATTTTATTAATTAAAGTGTAAAAACAAAAACATAGATTATATTAGTAATTAGTGGTTTAATTGTTTCAGAAACATAAAACTTTTGGTATATTTCGGTATTTTACCACTGTAAAAAAAATCATGATTTTTTTTTTTAACACTCTACATCAGATTTTGATTTTTTTAAACATATTTCTGGCACTATTAAAACTAAATACTAGAAATGTTGCACTTGATTTCCATTATGAAAGTAATAAATATTATTTGATAAAAATCAATGTATTTGATGATAATATTCTTTCTACAGTAAAAATTCTTAAATTTATTTTATATATTTTTATATTTGCTTTTGCAGTTCTGTCTTGATAATGTTTAATCTTTTTGTAATTTTAAATTTTGTTTGTCTATTTCATTAAAAAAAAGAAACTTCTTTTTTCTTTTCTAGCTTCTTACTCTGAAGCAGAGAGATCCATTGCTGCTCTGACTGCCTTAAAACGACGTGATTGGGCTGAAATCCGACAGAACCATCTAAGCTCAGGTGTCAATAGAGACAGCCGTAGATTGGTTGAAAAAGCAATATTTTGTGTAAGATTTACACATTTAAGTTATTTTGTTTTTAAGAGTAAATTTTAAAGCATGTTGATATAAATTATTAGTTAGAAAATTACTACTAATATTGATAGCTATTTTAATTTTAATTTTGTGATATTTTTTAGACTTTATCTTTTTAAAACTGGAACCAATTTTCTATCTTTTATTGAAATTAACCACAATGAATTAAAATTAAAGTAGTAAAAGAAAGAAAAAAAAATGTTTAGTGCTCTGATAATTTTGTATCCCATTTTAATTTGTTTCATGCATTTTTATTTATATTACTATCCAAGTATACCAAAGCATTCTTTAAATGATTGTGGAGGTATATACAGCTCTTTGTACTGTGTACTGTTCTATCTTCAAACTTATAGAAAATGTAAAAGAAATGAATTTATTTGAACATTTTTTTCTTCCAAATGTATTTTGCTTAGTTTAAAAAAATTTCTAAGTATTACAATAATTTTTTTACCAAAGCAATTTAATTTTTTTATTTGTGTAAACATCTAAACTGAATAAGAAAATAATCTTTTTGCGCTATACATTTTTGTTTGTATGTTTATTTGTTTCTTCGAGAAAATGAGGTAGAGATATCAGAAAAATTAAAATTATTGAATGCTTATTTAATTAAAAAGTAGTTATTAAAAAATTGGCCACCATCGTTAGCTGTATAGTTGTCATTAGAAATTTGTTATTTAGCACTTACGTACCTTAAGTTTCTGTCTGCTTGCACTGAACTTTAATTGCATCTTTTCGCATTAGAACAATATACAAAACACTGGAAATCTATAGTTTGACAAGTAAAAGAATGTATATACTTTAAGATTCTTCCATTTTTGTTTATTCTCATGCATATAAAATCTGAGCCTCTTTTTTTTTTTTTTTTTTTTTTTTTTTTTTTTTTTTTTTTTTGAATTATAATAAATTTTGAAATTCCTTTTTTTTATATTTTTTAATTACTATACATTTGTTGTCTTATATATTATATTTAATGGATACATTTGTTTTTTTATTAATATGGAACTATGTCTAATTACTTAATTGAAAAAAGAAAGTATTGCTTTGATTATCAGGGATGCCACTTCTCTGCCAAATGGCAGATTTCCACTTTTTTAATTTTTAAGAATCCATGAGTTTCGTTAAGCAATCACAAAATAAAATAATGATTTTGGTCAAACAATCGCGAAATAAAGCAGCGATTTTTGTCAATAGACTGCAAAATAAAACAGCAATTTTCTTCAAACGATCGCAATGCAAAACAGTGATTTTCTTCAAGCAATCGCAATGTAAAATAACGATTTTCATCAAACTTCGCAAAGTAAAATGGCGATTATGTAAAACATCGTTTCTTGTTAAATAATTGTGTACAACTTAGAGGTCTACACGGGCTGGAATTTCCAGGCCCGGCCCCGGCCCGTTTAAATTTTTATATTTTAGGCCTGGCCCATACAGAAATCAGTGAAAACAGGCCCGGCCCATTTTGGCCGTTACAATTTCTATGATTTCTAAAAAATTCAGATTTTTATCATATAATTAAGATTTCTTTAAAGAATACTACATAAATATCTATGGGATGATTTTACAGTATATTTTACAGAAAATACACATTAGTAACATTAATGATTACTTAAATTCTTAGGCTTTCAACATTCTAATAAAGATTCATTAAAAAATTAATATGGCTTAGAATAAAAGAAAAAAGAAAGTTAAAAACATTGTAACTTTTGAAGCTGTTTAATAAAAGAAGATTTATAAAAATATTTCTATATAATTTTATTATGGATTTTAAATCCAAATTCATTTGTTAATTCAAAGAAGCTCCTTTCTGATACATTTCTAAATTCATTTTTTTCTCAGAAACGCATAAGATTAGCAAGTGTCTTTATTCAGAAACTATATAATCGAATGGCAGTATCCATTTTTTGATACAAGCAATTTAAGAATACTGCAAGCAAATAAAATATTGTCATAGTTAGCATTTTGAATAGAATTTCCGGAAGCGATAGCATGGGAAGGGAGAAAAACCTGCAACCATTTGAGAAATTATTGCATCTCAACAAGGTTATACAAGTATTTTATTTACCAAAAATGAAAAATGTTATTCAATTCCAAATCCCTTCAATAGTCAGGCTTATCACTTTTATATATTTACAAATAAAAATTAATCTGAAAATGTGTCAAACTTTTGCGTTATTGAAAAATTAATTTAAAAATCATCATCCAAAGATTAAACTAACATAAGTTCTTTATCGCTGTTAATAATTTTATAAATCATGTTGTCTGCCCTAGAGATCTTGAGAACAATTAAATCTTGTTCTGGCATGGCAAGTCTATATGTAGAAAAATAATGCAAGCTTAATCTTGTCTCTGCACGAGTCAGCTAAAAAAATATTAAAATGGGTTACACACAATGTAACTGTCCGATGCCTATCTCTACACTGTGCAAGATACATTTTTTATATTGATGCTGTCAAACTAGTATGGCTTGTGATGCACATTTATATTTATTCTCGTTAAAACCATTTTCGTTGAAAATAGGTCATATTTTATCGTTTCTGCATAAATCTTCAAAATGGGTCAGCAGGTCCGAAAAAAATTTTTCTGGCTCGTATGGCCTGTTAATTTTTTTTTTTTTTTTTTTTTTTTTTTTTTTTTTTTTTTTTTTTTTTGGGCCCACCCAGTCCGGCTTAGCCCAGCCCGTTAGAAAAATCAAAATGTTTCTGCTGGGTAGAGTCCGGGCCAAGCCCGGGCCCATGCAGACCTCTAGTACAAATACCCTGCAAATTTTTGCTATTCACTTGTGAAATAATCATTGAATCTATTGCCTGGTTCATTTAAATGATGTAATACATAAAATTTCTCACTGAATGTATTGTTGGATTACCTTAATTCATTTAAAAAACTGTGAGCTAAAGAAAAATCATTATTTACTTTTATAAGTTTTCATGAACAATCAATTAACAGCACATTTAGAAAGACTTTTGTTAAAAGTTTACTTACACACAAACACACACACACAAAAAAAGTTTTTTTTTTTTAATTGTTTGTTATAAATTCAATTCTTTATTTAGTTTATTATAAACAATATAGTTTACAAAATTCATGCATAAATGTTGTGAAAATTTTTATAAATTTTACTTCACGTGCAATTTCCTCTTTTTTGTTATTTTATTAGTGGCATCCCTAGATTATTGAACTAATGTAACTTTTATTTTGTGCTAAGCGCATTTTGCTTAATGTTAATGTTATATATTTTTTGTAGGTCACTCTTACAGATTATGTACCTTCCAATCTTACCCAGAAAGGTAAATATCTGTTACATGGTGATGGGAAATCTATCTGGTTTGACAAATCTCTAAATCTAATTGTATTTGGAAATGCTGCTGCTGGGCTTAATTGTGAACATACTGTAGCTGATGCTCCTGCAATGGCTCATATGTGGGAATATGCCATGTCTCGAGAGTAAGTTTTATATATACTTTCAATAAATTGTATTAATTTTGTTAGTGCTTTATGGTATGGCCTTTATATATCGTATAGTGTTTGTCTGATTGAGTTTATTGAAGAGTTATTTAATTACATACCTCGATGCACCACTACAAACAGTCCTGTTGCTCCTGTTCAATCTGTAGTATTTGGCTGTGGAAGTGATATGCAATAACATGCTCCTAAGAGTTGTCGAGCATATTAAAAAATATAGAAACATAAACAGTACCTGTATTTTTTGAGAAAAAGGACAAAACTTGGATTCATTGAATGCACTTTATTCATGTAACTCATCTCTGGAGGTACCAGGGGCATCTTGTCCGATGATCTCAGTATCTCGTGCTTCATATCTTTGATAAAGGCATAGGACGGGTGAAGACAAGTCTGATAAAGAAACTATCTATCTATGGATAGTAGGAGGTAAAAAGGTACTGCAAAACATACGGCAAAAGTACGCCAAAGGGAGAAATAAGCACACACATTGAAATGACGATCGCATCAGAAAAAGAATAAACAGAAAACTATATATTAAAAGTAAGGAATGCAATGAATGAAATATTAAACATAAGCTATCAAAAAATGCAGAACTTAAAAATGCTAAATAAATAGATATATTATTAAACAGAATAGGTAAGAAAGATTAAACACAAGATGTTTAAAAGTAAGATTAATATAAAGCCTTGGAGTGTATAAACATAATATATTGTTACACAATATGCTTTTTAATTTGTTAAATGTTAAGGGTAGATATATGGCAAATCATTAATCGAAATACGTAGTTAAAATTAGTACATTTTAATTATATAATGTATATTCCATTTTTTAGCCTCTTTGTTGCCTAAGCGAAAATAATACTACACATACTCATTCATTGGTTTTAAACAAACAAAATTATATCATAGATGGCAAGAAAAAGAACTTCTATCTCTTAGAGGTCTAGTAATTTGGGTTCAAAAATAGAGATCTAAAATTACAAACCTTATCAAAATATCAATTTACTACCACTACCTAAATTCATACAATCGCAAATTTAAGTCCATTAAACAAGTGAATGATATAGAAATTCACAAAACATTTTATTGCAAAAGATTAAATTTAAATAATTATCAAAATTTCTCAATTATTTAGTCACATTGTCTCAAAGATATTTTGCACATTCAAATAAAAAATAACATTTATTTTACGAGGAACTAAGCATAAATGTTGCCATTTATTGGTTTGCTTTAAAACTAAAGACATTCAGCTACTAAGAAATTTAGTCAAAATTTTAAAAAAATCAAACAGTTTAGTTTTTACGGGGAAAAGAATAGAGGTCTACATATGTGAACCCAGGGAACGAGGAGCTTATTGCTGTCACATTTTGATCATAAAATTGTGAGTGTGTTCTTAAACTGTCTTTTGTTTATATCTATCATTTCTTGTAAGCCTGTAATTTGCATGAATATATATGTATTTGTATATATATATTTAATTCAGTGGTTCATATATTGTAATACAAGTAATGGTTATATATATGTATATATATGTATGTATGTATATATTAATTCATATTACAAAAAAAGGAGAAATGTTGTTTAGTTGGTCATTCAGAATTAATTCTACAATCAGTCATTAAGATACTAGGTAATGAGTGAAAGCCACATACAGACCTGCTAATTGCTATTAAAAAATATCATAATTGCTATGATTTGAATCTATAAACTATGATGCTACAAAAATCAGTTTTTTTTTTTTTTTTCAACAAAATACGTTTTTCCCCCCCTGTTTCATTTTTAGTCCGTATAATGTATTTTTCAGGAGGAATTCTGTTTTGAAATTTCCTAATTTTTTAAAATATTTGGTTCAGAAAGTTTAAAAAAACTTGTCATTAGTCTGAAAATTCAGGCATTAAAAAATGTTCTAAAATCCTCTTAGTGGATATTAATTACTAGTGAATCTCTGTTTATAAATATTTTTACAGGAGGAATTCTATTCCTTAAAAACAGGGTACCATTTTAAGAGTTGTTGAGGGGTAGGGCATTCTTTGAAAGACAGGGTTTGAAATATTGAATCACACAATGTGCACACAGAAAAAGAAAGTCCTGCAAAATGAAAAATACTGTGCAATATTTCCCCTCTGCAAATTCTTCCATAGGCCTATGATTCTTCACTGATTATATTTTTAAATTTCTTGGAACTCTGCGATTTATTATTATTATTAATTTCCCTAAGTTAATTTCTAAATTGGTTGCAAGGGGAAAAAAAAGCAATTTTCTTTTAAATGATTATGGAAAAATATCAGGTATTTTCTCAAAGAGCTCAGAAACAAATAGTTATTATCTGTTGGTTGCTGAATAAAACCCTAATTTCATTAAGAGTTCAGAAAGAAATTACGAATTTTGTCAAAAGGTTGTACAAAACTATTGTGAAACTTTCTGATCTGTCGTGATATACTAGCACAAACTTCAGTAAATGACTGCATAAAAAAATCAAATTTTGTTAGTTGGTTGCAGGAGAAAATAGATTTTGTCAAAGGGTTGCAGTAAAAATATTACTTTTATTTAAAGATCATGCAAATAAAAAGCACATTTCAATGAATGATTAACAAGAGAAAATCCAAATTTCACCGAAAGATTGTGGGAAGAAAACATGTATTCTATTAAAGGATCGTGTCAAAAAACACAAAACTCATCAAAAGATCGTGGTAAAAAATGTAAATTTCTTCAAAAGTTTGCAATAAAAAGTGCAGATATCAACAAAGAATTGCGTTAGAAAAACATTAATTCTAATTGTAGGGAAAAAAAATTGTGAATATCGTGAAATGATCTTTGAAAAAAAATCACAAATTTCATCAAAATTTACTGTAGTGGGCTAAAAAATTAGAACTAGGGTCTTTTTACAAACATCACAAAAATTCTGCAAAACAAAAATAAGTTTTAAAAATCTTATAAATTTTTTCAAAAGAAAAGTTTTACTATATTGAGTTGAGCTAAAAATTTATTGATTTTACAGATTTCAAAAAATGGCTGTAAAATACAAACAAATAACCAACCAACCTCCAAATTAATTTGAATTTTGTGTGCTACAATTTCTCATTTTCAGAGGTTTGACACATCTGCACGGAATGTAGGTCTCGTATGTGTAATGTAATAATGTATGTCTTTCATTTGTTTGATATAAAATTTCTGAATATCCTAGAATTATTTCTTTGGTTCACATAGAATTTTACACATTCTCAATGCAGCAGTATAATTATGATTTGCAATTTATTCTATAATTTATATCATGATATCCTTTTCAAGGTTTAAAAAAGTTAGAAGCAAAATATCTTTTTATTCCTTTATGTGGCTCACAAACTTCATTAATAAAAAAAGGATTTCAATGTTTAAACACATATTTTTATCTGTGTGTATTTGTGTGCAACTTCAGGATACATAGAACGGATTTAATTTTCCTAAAAGCACATGCTTTCCAAAATCTCTTGTAGAAATTTTATGCATTGCCTAAATAGATAATGTATAAGAGAAAATATGTAAACGTTTCAGTTACATGCAGTAAAAAATTATAAATAAGTGATTAAGTCAATTTATGGAAACACTGCAGACTTAATATAAATCTATCTTGTATGTATTTTATCTGCTACTATTTATGTTAGTTAATTTATTTTTAATCTGGCAAGTTGTCTGCTTTTTTAGAATGTCTAATTATTTTATTGCACATAGAAGTTAGTTTGACTCTTAATTTCTATGTCAGATTTTATATTTGGATTATAAGATTTTTTAAGATATTTTAAGTAGGTCACTAGAGCTGTTTTTAACCATGCATATTGGTTTCTAATTAATGGGTATTATTTAAGATACAAAATACTGAATTGTTACTTAGAAATACAGCTTGTTAATCATATGTGTCAATACGCAAGCGAACAAAATGAAACTAACTTCAAACGTTACTTACATTCGTATAAGTCACGAATGCAACCAGACAGTCGCATGCAGTAGAAGATGCAAAATTGTGTTCGAACTCAGACGATTTGGCGTTAGTTGTTTCCATAACAGTGTATGAGTATCATTCTGTTTGTATCAGTTATTTTCAAATCTGAAATGATTTAGATTTTGTATGGCAAGGTTAATGTGGATCCTGGAATTTCACGACCAGTAAATTTTTTTTAATTAGTATTTTTTTATAGAAAAACTATCTGAAATAAGATAGAAATTTGCGCGTTTGAACTAGAATTATTCTTTTAATTTAAAAAAATACTGATCAGGGGAAATTGTGTTCCAGGTATACCCCCGATTTCCAGGTTTTTTGATCGATTCTTTTGAGTTTATAATATCGTTACATTTAATGGAAAATTTGGACGTTGTGATTTTTCCAAAATTCACAATATTTTCGAGTAAAAACACGAATTTCGTAAAAAAAAAGGGGGGGGGTAAATTTTGCCAAGAAATCGTGAAAAAACGATCAATTTCGTGAATTAAGCATGAAAAAGTGATCAATTTTCTCAAGAAATCGAGAAAAAACCCAATTTCGCTGAAAAAATCATGAAAACCCCGCAAATTTACTCTAATGTATTTTGATATGTTTCAGATTCATTTGGCTATATTTAAGAGGCAAATTTAATGATGTGTGAATCTGATCCACATAATGCACTGCCTTGTATTTTTAGGTTTGCATTATATAGATTTTCCACTGTAATTATATTATATATATATATATATATATTAATTTTAGAGTTTTGGAGAAGCTTTTTGATGAAGATGGTAATTGCATGCCTTTCAGTCGTGATTTTAAACAAGCTAAGGTAAAGCAACCACAAAGAATCATCTGGGAAGTCTCTCCTGAACTTGAAGTCTGTATTAAAGAAGCTGTTGAATTTTCAACAAAGGTATTTCACTTTTGCTTTATTACTAAAATTCAAGCTTAATTGGTTTTAATTGCTGTTTATTAATCTTATGCTATAATACGAGATAAAATTGCATGTGTGTAAATTTTATCTTAAAAATGGCTTTAACAATTTTGATAAAATTTTTTATTTTAACATTTCTGGGCACCTGAAGACCATTGGACTCAATCACATGTTCGAGAAAATTCAATTAGTGGGTCATAATGGGTCCAAGTCAAGTTAATTATAGCTAAAAAACAGCTCTGTCAATTTTTATGAAATTTTATATCTAAATGTTTCTTAGCATGAGAAAATTATTGAGCTAGTTCACATGTCTGAGAAATTTTAATTAACGGTCATATTTGAGTCTTTATTGGTCAAACCAATTTTATCTAAAAAACAACTCTAACATTTTGACCAAATTTTGTGTTCTAGCATTTCGGATTACTAGAAGTTATTATTATTGAGTTAAGTCACATGTTAGAGAAAATTCAATTAGTGGATCATTTGTGGGTCACCGTAAGTCACGGATATTTTATCTAGAAAATGGCATAAACAATTTTGACTAAATTTTGTATTCTATCGTTTTCAGACATAAGAGTACTATTTTGCTAAGTCTCATGTTTAAGAACATTCAATTAGTGGGTCATTTTGGGTCACAATGGGTCAGGGTCAAGCTAATTCTGTCTAAAAACCAGCTCAAATGATTTTGACAAAATTTCATATTATACTGTTTCCGGGCACCATTTTGCTTTGTCACATGTTTGAGAAAATTTGATTAGTATGTCATTTTTGGGTCACCATAGGTCAAGCCAATTTTATCTAGAAAATGGCTCGTGATTTTGACTAAATTTTGTATTCTATCGTTTTCGGGCACAAGAATACTATTGGGCAGAGTTGCATGTTTAAGAACATTCAATTAGTGGGTTATTTTGGATTTCAATGGGTCAGGGTTGCGATAATTCTATCTAAAAACTAGCTCAAATAATTTTGACAAAATTTTTTATTGTACCATTCCCAAGCACGATAAAATCATTTTGTTGGGTCACATGTTTGAAAAATTTTGATTAGTGGATCATTTTTGGGTCACAATGACTCAAGCCAATTTTCTAGAAAATGATTCAAACGAGTTTGGTTAAATATTATATTCTATCATTTTCAGGTTCCAGAAGGCCATTAGGTTCCATTTATGGGGCATTTTGGATCACTATGCATCCGGTCAAGCTAATTATATCTAAAAAACGGCTCAAATGATTTTTACAAGAGTTTGTATTACACCATTTTTAGGCATAAAAGATCATTGGTCTAGATCATGTGTTCGAAAAATTTTGATTTCTGGGATATTTTGGGTTTACTGCAAGTCAAATTAAATTTATCAAAATAAAAAGGGTCTAATTATTTTGACTAAATTTTGTAATTTTTTGTTGTTGTTGTTTTAGGGTTAAGAAGACCAATGCGCTAGGTTGCATGTTGCATGTTCATGAACATTTGATTGGGTCATTGGGGATCACAATGGTTTAGAGTCCAGTTAATTGTATCTAAAAAAGTCTCAAACAATTTTGACAAAATTTTGCATTTTACTGTTTCGGGGCACGAAATATTATATCAAAAGATCATTGGCAAAGATTAGAAAAGAACAAGGGTTTTTTTCAAGGAATTTCGATTAGTGGGTCATTTTTTATCACTATGGGTCCAAGTAAAGCTAATTGTATCTAAAAACGGCTCAAAGGATATTGATAAAATTTAATATTGTATCATTTTAGAATCAGTAAGATAAGGTCAGTGGGATAGATCACATGTTCGAGATCACATGTTTAGTGAGTCAGTTTTGGGTCACTATGGGTCAAAAAAATTTTTACTAGAATGTCACTTTCCTACCAAATGATGGATTTCTGCTTTATTCTTTTTAAGTATCCACAATTTTTGTCAAACAATTATGCAATGAAACAGCAATTTTTGACAAAAGATCATGAAATAAAGTAGCAATTTTTTTCAAACAGTCGCAAAATAAAAGATTGATTTTCATGTGTTGATCACAAAATAAAACAGGGATTTTTGCCAAATGATCTTGAAATAAAACAACGATTTTCATCAAATGATCACAAAATAAAACAGGGATTTTTAAAAAAGGATTGCAAAATAAAACAGCTATTTCCGTTAAAAGATCCTGAAATAAAATCACAATTTTCGTCAAACAACTACAAAAAAACCCAGTTATTTTCATCAAACAATTGCAAAATTAAACAGTTATTTTCATGAATGATTGCAAAATAAAACAACTATTTTCATCAATCGCAACAAAACATCTATTTTCATCTAACAATCCCAAAATAAAACAGCTATTTTCAGCAAACAAACATGAAATAAAACAGCTATTTTCAGCAAACAAACATGAAATAAAGCAGCTAATTTCGCCAAATGATTGCAAAATAAAACAGTATTTTTATTAAATGATCAGCTATTTTTATCGAAGATCGCGAAATAAAATAGCAATTTCCGTCAAATGATTGCAAAAAAACCTGCAAATTTTCGCTATTTGCTTTTGAATTAATTATGGAATCTTTTCTTGGATTTCCTTGATTTAAAATGATGTGAAATAAAATTACTCACTGAGTTCATTGCATCTGTTGTAAGATTATTTTATTGATATAGAATATTGTGAACTAAAGCAAAATCTTTTTCATTTATTTGTATAAATTTTCATGCACAATTTCAAACTGTTAGATCAATGTGCATTTAAAAAGATGTAATTGTTAAAGGTTTACAAAATAAATAAATAAATAAAAAATAAAAATAATAAACTGATTTCTTTTTCTTAATGTTAGTTAAATTGTTTATTATAAATGTTATTCTTTACATAGTTTATTATAAACAATATAATTTGCAAAATCACGTATAAATGTGATAAATATCATAATATATACTTAACATGTAATTTCCTCTTTTTTTTTTTTTTTTAGTTTCTGAGTGGCATCCCTGAATTATTGTTATTATGTTGGTTTTTAAAAAGACTACTTCTGTCTAGATTAAAAATTTGTGAAAATCTGACAACAGTGCTGCAACTTATTGTTATGATTGACATTAATTTCCAAATCAGACACTTTGTTAAAGCATCACTCTTTATATAATACTATACTAACAATCAATTCGATTCTTTCAATTCTAACTTTCCTTCTTAACCCCAGAAAATAAATCTAAGCATTAAGATTTGATAAAGAACATCATAATTCATTATTGAAATTTTATGCTTTTAACATCAATAGTGAAATCCAAAATTTATCTTATGTAGTTAAATGCAGGTAAATTTGAACTAAATTATATTTGTGCAATTTTTATTATTAAGTATGGTGAAATGCAATTTTAACTATACTCACTGGCTTTTTTTTTATCATTTATAGAATAATGATGATTTAGATTTGGAAATTCTAGATCACAATGCTTGGGGCAAAGGTGTTATTAAGAAATGTAAAGTAGGTATTCTCCAGTTCATGTTATTTCTTAATTTTGTTTTGTAATACAGATTATTAACAAATATATTTTATTTTATTAGGTATCACCTGATGCATTTGTCCAACTTGCTCTGCAGTTAGCATATTATAAAGATGCCAAAAAATTTGTCCAGACATATGAAGCATCTATGACAAGATTATATCTCTGTGGTAGAACAGAAACAGTTAGGTCTTGTACTGTGGAATCTAAAGATTTTGTTTTGTGAGTTATTATTTACTTTAACTTTTTTATTCTTAATATGTTTAATACACCGTATGGCCAAAGGTGACTGGCCACTTGCAATTTTAGACATTTTATTAAATATCTAGAAAAATACATGACGAATTATCCTGAAACTCATACTGTGTAACTATAGGTCATACATTTCCATGAAGATTTTTCTTCCTTAAACTCCCTAGGTTATTGTCAACAAATTGAAAAAAAATGAATGTCTTTTGGATAACCCTGTCAAATCAAAACTATTGTAGAAAAAGCATTTAAACTGTAGATTATGATTAAGTAGCTTATTATTATAAACTGCAATCATTTTTATGCAGATAGCATATATACTCGTAGAGATGAGGGGCTGTATCCATTTATCCATTAATAGTGTCAATATAAAATATGGCATGTTTATTACAACTCCTCATTTTTTCCCCTTCATTTTGGGAACAACGAATTTTGAGCTTTTTTTATCAACGATCACTTTCAGAATTTTCAAGCTATGTTTTTGAGACTTTCACAAAAGTTGCTCTGTACATTTAGTTAACAATGTGAAATTTTGATAGCCTTCACGCATACACACTGAAAAATTATTTGGGAAACTTGCTCATTTTTCATAGAGTTTTTATTATTTTTTTATTCTGATTACAGAGTATTATGTACAATGTTGTTTGTCATATTTTCAGAAAAGAACATTATTTTAATATTATGAACTTTGCAGATTAAGAGGGAAAAACTTAGTAGTATGTGCAATATTGTATATGCTATATTGACACTAATCAATGTGACAAAATGATACTTGTCAAAATTTAAGACTGTTTTTACAAAAACCTTAATATCTTTGCCAGTATACATGCTATCAGCATTAAAATGAACACAGTTATAAAATAAGCCACTTAATTATAATCTACAGTTTGAACACTTTTGCTGTATTAGTTTTGAAAGAGTTATCCAAAAGATATTTGTTCTTTTTCAAATTGTTGACTTTCCCCTATGGAGTTTCAGGAAAAAGTCTTCACAAAAATGTATGACCTGCACTGTTATGTTTACACTCTTAAAGTTTCAGGATAATTCGTCATATACTTTTCTAGAAATTTTAAAAATGTCTAAAATCACAAGTGGCCAGTCACCTTTGGCCATATAGTGTATTTCCTAATATTTGTATTTTATTTAAAAAGTGTTCCATTGATTATTTTTCAAGTAACTGAAAAATTTCTATCCTACTCAGTTGCAGAATTAGAAAAATAATAATAAAAAAAATTCTTGTGTATTTTGAATTGAATTAGTTTTGTGTTATTTGTTGCTTTTGAGAAATATTAGTGATATTGTTTATATATTTAATAACATAACTATCATAGTTTTAGTATCTAGAGCTTGAGTCTTGCTTCTTGGGAGAATGAGAAATTTAGAATCAAAGTTTGTAAATTCAGTCATGCATACAATAAATATGAAAGTATTTTGCAATGCAGGATTCTATTCAACAAAGTATTTGCTATTCAAAGGTTTTACTGTATTTCAATATTAGAAAATAATATAGAACTTTACCGAGATATTACTGCTAATAGCAGATATAATCTATTAAGTATTCAAAAATTTCAAAGTGCGACATTTTAATAACTCATATTTAAAAAAAAGCGTCATAGTTGAATGAAACAAAATATATCATGTAGTGAATGAACATATCAGGAATGACACTTTTCTGCCAAATGGCAGATTTCTGCTTTTTATAATTTTTAAGAATCCAGGATTTTCGTTAAGCGATCCCAAAATAAAATAATGTTTTTCGTCAAACAATCGCAAAATACAATAGCGATTTTCGTCAAATGACTGCAAAGTAAAACAGAAATTTTCTTCAAACGACCACAAAATAAAACAGCGTTTTTTGTCAAACGATGGTGAAATAAAATGACTATTTTTGTCAGATGATCGTGGTATAAAACGGTGATTTTTTTTCAAACGATCACAAAGTAAAATGGTGATTTCTGCCAAATGATTGTGACACAAAACAGCGATTTTTGTGAAATGGCGATTTTCGTCAAATGATCGCAATACAAAACTATTTTCATCAAACAATCTCGAAGTAAAATGGTGACTTTTGTCAAACCATCGCAAAGTAAAATGGTGATTTTTGTCAAACAATTGTGATATAAAGCAGCGATTTTTGTCAAATGATTGCTTAAACTGTGATTTTCATCAAACAATCACAATATAAAATGACAATTTTCGTCAGACGATCGCGATGTAAAACGACGATTTTTGTCATATGATCACGATATAAAACGGCCATTCTTGTCAAATGATCGTGAAAAAAAAAGCACATTTTTGCTATTTACTCATGCAATAATCATTGAATCTATTGCCTGATTATCTAAATTAATTTAAAATGATGCAATACATAGAATTCCTCACTAAATCTGTTGTTGTGTTACCTTCATGTAAACTAAAGAAAAAATCATTTTTATTTACTCTTATAAATTTTCATGCACAATGAATTAACAGCACATTTAAGCATTTTGACAAATGCACATTTAGAAAGACTTTTGTTAAAGGTTTACAAGAGGGGGGGGGGAAAGAAAAAGATGGCTTCTATCATCTTTAAAAAATAGTTTGTTATAAATTTAATTCTTTATTTAGTTCATTATAAACAATAAAGTTTACAACATTCCACATAAATATTGTGAAAAATTTCGTAAATTTTACTTAACCTGTAATTTCCTCTTTTTTGTTAATTTCTGAGTGGCATCCCTGACATATGTACAAAAACATAGAAAAGAAAAAAAAATGCAGTTTCATGATATTTTTTGAAAAAAAAAAAAAAAAAAAAAAAAAAAAAAAAAAAAAAAAAAACTGACAAAAGTTACAAAAAAAAAAAAAAAAAAAAAAAAAACAGTGTCACTCCGCCCTTATCAGAAAATGAAACATCCCATTTCCTTTCCATTATTTAGAGAAATGTAATGTTTCATTTTCCGATAAGGGACAAGTGAAATGCTCTTTTTGTAACTTTTGCCTTTTTTTTTTTTTAATATCATGAGACCTTATTTCTTTTCCTTTTCCATGTTTTTGTACATATGTTCACCTGTGCATGATATTTTGTTTCATTCAACTATGATGCTTTTTTAAAATATGAGTGATTGAAATGTTGCAGGTTTTGAAACTTTTAAATATTTAACAGATTATATCTGCTAACAGCAGCAATATCTTGGTAAAGCTCTATATTATTTGCCTTGTCCTACTAGTACACTTTCATATTCTGCCAGAAAAAGTTTGGTGTACTATTACTTAAATAAGATAATATGTGCAGAAAATGGACAACAACATCTTTTTGATTGCATTTTGCGGTAACATAACAATGTAAATTAACAATGCCCCATGGAAACAAGTAAATCTTACCAAACAAGTAATGTTATACTAACAGTTTATGACAAAAGAATTTTGGGATGTTGTTGTTTTTCAGAGATATAACACTCCATGCATTTTGGTATTTCACTTTTCATGAAAAATGGCATTCACAACCTTGAACTTTGACATTTTTTACTGAGAAGGAACAGATTTTTTCAAGGCTTCAAAATTGCACATTATTCATTAAATATGATCTACTTCAACATAAAAAAATATCAAGCCAATTAAAAAATACATCTATCAAATGTCGTTTTTTGTCTGAATTTCAAAATAATGAATGAAAGAGTTACTGGTTTCAGTTTTTTTGCCAATCATAGAAGCTAAAATAACATGATTTACTTTTTAGATTTTTTGTCATGCTGGGGATTGACATATTTTTGGTTTGGGGCAGTGCTGTAGTTGGGAAAAAATATTTGTGAGAACTCACTTTCCCATAAAGTGGATGTTAGTGTTACTGGATTTTTGCTTAGTAAAAAGCCAATTTAAAACATTTAACCCAAAATCAACTTTTTTGAGTTATTATATTCTAGTTTTTAGAGATTGTATTTAGGTAACATTCTCTAAATGAATTTTATCAGCTGCTTAGTAACATTTTCCATCATGAAGCAAAATTTAATTGAAATAACTAATGAGGAATAATTAATAATGAATAATTAATGAGGTTTTTTCTGCACTTTTTGATTGTCAGCATCTGCTAATCTTCTTCCTAATGACCAGTGACGTGTGAAAGGGGGGGAGGCAGTTGCCCTGGGTGGGGGAATTTAGGGGGCACCAAATTTATACTACCAACATCATTTTTGACTATCACAAGAAAAAGTTGGGGAGAGGGAGGGGGGGTCAATCAGTGTTATTCATGCAGCAGAATACTTTTTAGCATTCCGATGTTTGATTCTTTTGCATTTCGAATTGGATATAGTTTTCACAGACTCTATACATAGACTTGGCTCTCTAGGCTCAATTTCAATACATATAAACTTTATAATTATTGTTATAATAAATAACTATCATTATCATTTCGATTGAAAAAAATAGAAAAATTGTGCTCATGCACAATATTTTATTTTATTTTAATTTTATTTATTTATTCTTACAGTAACAAATCAAATATTTTTGGGAACAGTGCTAATATGCTTTTCCACCCAATTACAGCACTGGTTTGGGATGAAATATATCAGGTTTGGGTTAGCATAAATTATTTAGGTAGTTTTGGGTGGGATACTGGACTTTACCCAGAACTAATACTCAGAAATGAAAATAAGTAGACTACATCCAACATTAAATGAAAGAGTTACTGGTTTCAGTTTTTGCCAATCATAGAAGAAACTAGAAACACATTTTAGCTTTCCTTTTGATTTCCTTTAAAAAGCATGTTTTTGTTTTAAATTGTAAATTAAAGCAAATATCAACTGAAAATAATTCAAACTTTTCCTCAGACCATGTGCTGAATGAATTTGGGCATTTTTACAAAATTTTCCTCTCTTAAGCCTATTTTTATTACTTTAATTATCACTGATAATTAAAATGAGAAATGTCACTGAATAATTCTGCTTATTTATCTGCATATTTTTTTTATTCTGTACAATTTGAAGAGAGATCATTGTGTCTTTAACCCATGTAAGCAAAAAATGACAGTTGTGTTCTAAACTATCCGAATTTTGTAAAATTCTTGGTTCTTTCTATTTCCCTGCATGATTAGTGAATTTTTCCTATGTATTACCAGAAATCTTCAAAGGGGGTCATCATGTAAAGAAAATTCATGTAATGTGGATTAACTGTATTATTTCATTAAAAATTTGTCCAATTTGTTTGTTTTTTTCATATAATTTGTTCTAGAGATGCATTTTAAAAATTAAGGTGAGTGGTACATAAATGAAAAAAAATGAAGCTTGTTATTTGTAATGTACTGTATTTTCCTGTGTATAATCTGCGGCCATAAATTTTAGCCTTTAAAAAATTTTTCAGCAGATAATCCACACAGTCGTATCTGCAGATTATACAATGATTGTTCATTGTTTTCAACATTCCAAAATACTAATAAATAATCTAATCATTTAGTTGCCCTATTTAAATGATAATTGAAATAAAATAAATAATTATAGGATAATTACAAGTCAAAATAATATTCAGTAGTATCAATAATTGACAATAGTTCAATAATAATTGCTGAAAAAAATAATAAAATGAGGTACTAATGAGGCATAAATAAACTTACCTTGCGATTGGCATATTATTAAAGAAACAATCACAATTAGGATGTATAAATATATGTCTCTCTGGGAAAAAGAAATTTTTAATAATTTAAAATATTACTTCAATCATCAAACCCTTCATATTCTGCATCATCGCTATCTAAAAGGAAAAGATTTAAAATGGTTTCATTTCATCTAAAACAGAAATATCATCTTCCTTATCTTCATCATTTTCATCCTCATCAATGTCACAGTTTTCTGTGATCTGACATTTTTTAAAAACATGTATTATTGTGGAATCACTAACAGCTCCCCATGTCATTTTAACCCATTGCAAAACTTCTGTATAGGATGCTCAGCGCATTCTTCTACCATCGGTGAATGAGTGGACGTCTTCCATCGTCCATTTCTCTCATTCACTACAGAGCTTGCTTTTAAAAAGCGATTTACTCTGACATCTAAAGGTTAAAGGGCTTCATTACACCTCCTGTAATATTAGAGATTTTAGCTCCAGCGGACTTGCACTCCTCTTTCACGGATTCTTTGAGATGTGCTCTCATCAAATCCAAGATTAAAAGAGCTTGAAGAATAATGAATTCTTCCTTTTCCTCCAAACTGTATTCAGCCACTTTATCATTACACTTTCATTCAACCACACTTTGGTGTTTAACTCTATCTAAAGACTGCTTCGAAAATGTTCTTGGGGTAAAGTTTTATGCTTGAAGATTATCTTTGGCAGCAGCTTGCTCTCGTCTGCAGCACAAGCCAAAACAACTGTGAATGAATATGACCTATATGTGCATAATGAACAATTAGTCATATAACAAAAAAAATCTAAACCTTGTTCTTTTTTTTTTTTTTTTTTTTTTTTTTTTTTTTGCAAAACATTTTATTTATTTCTTTAAATTTTAGATAAAATTTCTCATTATATATTCCTTACCTTTTAAGGCAATTCTTTTCTTTTATTTAAATTTTATTACTTTCACTAATATTTTGTTATATTTCTGATTATGTTTTAGGTGCATGATGAAAAAGGATTCTGATAATATAACAAAACAAAAATTGCTCCTACGAGCTGCAGACAAACATCAACAATTATATAGAGATGCCATGAATGGAAAAGGAATTGATCGTCATCTTTTTGCTCTTTTTGTTGTCTCCAAAGGATATAACTATGTAAGTTTTAAAAATTTAAAGTGTCAATATTTTTTATTGAATATTAATTGATCGGCTTAACATTGACATGGCTCATAATATTGCTGGTCTTCCCCCCCTCCCCCCCCCCCAAAAAAAGAAGAAACTGATTTTTTTTTTTTTTTTTACTGTAATAGTAGAAATTAGATTTTCAGATGTGTTATGAGTTTTTCTAATTGTTTATTTATACATCATATTTCATATATATTCATATTGTTTATTTAATTTATGAAAGTGAACATGGGTGCAGAATCAGCGCAACACTGCAACACATGTCACAGACTCTTGAGAAAGGCTGCAGACTACTTATCAACTGTTAAAATTTAGAAAAAATTATTTGCTAGAAATTATTTGCCATGTGGAATTGTAATATGATCTGCATCACATGTAATTGACAAAGCTCCAACTCATGTTAAGCTATAAATCAGGTACGATTCTGTCCTGAATTTTCCAAAAAATTAAGGCAGTTATTTCCAAAAATTAAAAAAAAAACATTGATCATAAATTTAAAAATTTGGACATAAACTTATCGCAAATTTTGACAAACGGTCAATTTTGTCAAAAGTTCAAAGGGAAATTCTCCAATTTCACCATAGATCTCGGTAAAAACTCATATTTTGTCAAAGAATCATAAAAAAAAAATAATAATGAGAAAAAACGAAGTTTGTAAAAGATCACAAAAAAGGCAAATTTCATCAAAAGATCACAAAAAAATGTTAAATTTCGTCAAAAGATCCCGAAAAAAAACTGCAAATTTTGACAAGAGATCCCGAATAAAAAAGGCAAATTTTGACAAGCAATCTCGAAAAAAAATCGGCAAATTTTTTAAACTAATTGCAAAAAAATGGCAAATTCTGCCAAAAGATCGAGACAAAACAATAACATCTCATCAAAAGGTTGCGAGAAAACAACAAATTTTGTTCAAGTATTGTGAAAAAAAAACTCTAATTTTGTCAAAAGATCTCGAAAAATGCAAAAATCGGTCTAGGTATTATGAAAAAAATGCAAATTTCGTGAAAGGATCATGAAAAAATACAAATTTCATCAAAAGATCTCGAAAAAAACGACAAATTTCAACAAAAGATTATAAGAAATGACAAATTTCATCAAAAGATTACAAAAAAACCCACAAAATTTATCATAAGATCCCGAAAAATGCAAATTATGTCCAAGTATCACAAAAAAACGAGAATTTGGTCAAAGGATCACGAAAAAATGGCAAATTTTGTCAAAAGATCCCAAAAAAAAAGGCAAATTCTGTTAACAAATTGTGAAATATTGGCAAACTTCATCAAAAAAATTATGAGAAAATTATGTCAAAATCTTTAAAAAACCTACAAAATTCGTTAAAAGATCGCAAAAAACCCACAAATTTTGTTCAGGTATCTGAAAAAAAATGTGAATCTCATCAAAAAATCACAAAAAAATGGCAAATTTTGTCAAATGACATAAAAAAACAGCAAATTTCATCAAAAGGTCTCGAAAAGAAATACATTTTATAAACAAATCGCACAAAAATGACAAATTTTGTCAAATAATTGCAAAGAAACATCAACAACAAATTTTGTCAAAAATTGCGAGAGAAAGACAAATTTTGTCAGAAAATTGCAAGAAAACAACAAATTTCACCAAAAAGTCACAAAAAACTACAAAATTCTTCAACAGATAGTGAAAAAAACACGCATTTTGTCCAGGTGTCACAAAAACAAAAATAGGAATTTTGTTAAAAGATCACGAAAAATAGGCAAAGATCGAAAAAACGGCTGATTTGGTTAAAATATCGTGAAAACATGGCAAATTTCATAAAAAGAGAACAAAAAACACAAATTTTGTCAAAAGATCATAGAAAAACATCAATTGGTCGCAAGAAAAAAGAAGAAAAGAAAAACATCATGCCAGAGGATTTTCTCTCCCTTTCAGACAATGTGTGATGGTGTTACAAATTCTGAGCATAAAAGTAAACTTATTTTTAATAGTACTTCCCTTTTATGTTAATCACAAATATCTGTTGATTTGAGTGCATCTAACATAATATGAGGGACTAGAAAAAGAGCATTTGTCCTTTAGATCTACAGACTGTTTTTAAAGTCTGTACTTTTGTTGTAGACTGCTGAAGAAAATTCTGCTGCTGGGAAGGTGAATGTGACATTTCAACTTACAATGTAGAGTTTCTATATATGTCTTAGCGTATTTCACCTTTATAGACTGTGAAAATTTGTTTGAGTATTTTGAATATGTTGGAAAGCGTTACATTGCATTATTTATGTTGGATGTGTGATTTTTAGTTCTTGTGTTATTTTCAAACTAATGATTGTGCCACTAAATGTTATTACATCTAAACAAAAGTTTTACTGTAATAATTACTAAAACATTAGAATATTAGAATTTTACAGCAATAGTGCAAAAATAAATTTGTTATGTATGTAAAAAAATCATATGCAATGTTAGCATTGTGATATTGTTTTTATTATTTTCAAACATATTATTATTTTCTAAATATCAAAATTTCTGAACCAAATTCTATATTCAGGGTTGCCACGCCAACGGAAAACACAGGGAATTTTAAAATCCCCTCTCAAAACAGAGAAAATCCAGGGAATTTTGAAGAAATCCTAAAAATCTGGAAAACACAGGGAAATTTTTCCTGTTATATTCAAACATATTCTTTTTTCTGCTTTCAAAATAAAATCCTCTTCGCGGAAGAAAGAAAACTCCGGAAAAGCACCTACACCCCTTTTTTGCCATGCGAATAGTTGAATCAACACAGAGCACCTCCTCTCATGCTATCCATCTGTGACTGCACGTAGTGTTCTTTCCCATTCTTTTATTTGTCTTACGTTTCTTCTTCTACCGTCGCGTCAGTTCAAAACAGGCATGAGATTCTTTCACGATTTTCCGCCTTTTTTGTCATTTTTCGCTTTTCCGATTTTTTTATATCAAAAGATCGCGTGTAAAAAAGTACCATTTTCATGAAAAGATCACAAAAACAATGCGATTTTGCCAAAAGATCGAGTGAAAAACACAATTTCCCTTAAAAGATCGAGGCAAAATTTTCGTCAAAGGATCCCAAGATTGCAAAAAAGACGCGATTTTCGGCAAAATATTGCAAAAAAAAAAAAATGGTGTTTTCGTCAAAATATCGCAAAAAAATACTGTTCTCGTCAAAAGATCGTTGAAGAACGGCGATTTTTATCAAAAGGCTGCGGAAAAATGTCAATTTTCGTCATAAAATCGAGAAAAAACGGCAATTTTCTTATCGAATCGTGAAGAAAACGTGGTTTTCATTAAAAAAAAAAAAAAAGCAAAATTCGTCGAAAAAAACGGCAATTTTCGTCAAAAAACCGCCGATTTTTCTCAAAAAAGCATGAAAAAAAGGCGATTTTTGTCAAAAATTGCTGTTGACAAAATTATGACAAAAATTGCTTTTTTTTTTCATAAGATCGAAAAAAAAATTGCAGAAAATTTGCTGCAATATTGTCTTCAACTTTAACAACTTTTTTTTTGTAATTGAGTGGTAAATATTTCAAAGTATTTTTTAGCTGAATGCTTGAGTATTACTACACTGATTATTATTAATGTGAAATGGGGGATTTAATAAGTGTAATAACTTTAAAGAGTTTTTTTATTTGCTCATATTATATAATGTATTATATTTGCTTAATTAGTTGGGTAATGGTAAATTACAAGGTGGTTAACTGACATGCATACATTCATATATTTTTGCACACTCAACATAGAATAAATGTGTTGCAGTACAGGGAAAACACAGGGAATTTTTTTTCAAGATTAGAGTGGCAACCCTGATATTGGATCATTATCTTAAAAGTTACAATTTCAGAGTGATTGGGTGAAATTCAGTGTGTTTTTTTAAACAAAATGTGCCTAATGTAAATCCTACAAGCAATAGCAACAAAAAAAATTAATTCAGAAAAGGAACTTTTAACAATTATTATTTTAAATTTTTTCAAAGTGTATTTGTATTTTAAAAAGAAAAAAAAAATGCATAAGGTACTTTCAGAAACAGATTTTTTTAACTAAACCTTAGTATTCATATTCTTCGAAATGGATTGCAGATTTGGAAAGGGGTTATGAATGTCAATATATTTTTTAACTGATTTTTTGTCATAACTGGAAATAAACAAAGATGTATTTAGGTGTCCCAGGATTGTTTATATTTTCATTCTATGAGCCATTGCACAGCTTAAAAAATCGTGGAAGAAAAAAGAATTCACTAAAATCAGTTTTGGAAACACTTTTTTTCTCAAGGAATTAATATTTGTATTTGTTTAAACAAATTGTAGATTTTGAAATGTGAATGAATGTAGTTATTGCCTGATATTTATTTTTCCTATTTTTGGTCTGAAGTGCTAATACAAATTTTTGAAGATTGTGAAAATTGCAAAACAATGTACAAAAAAGGATTTTTTTTTTTTTTTTTTCAGAAAGTTAATATTATTTTTTATAAATTAAGCAATCATTTGATCCAAAATGTATTGTGTTTAATTGTATACAATTGTTTTTTCTGTATTTTGGTGAGTTTAGTGGATGCATAAAATGGAGAATAGCAGAGAACACGAATTCGGGACATGGTAATTGAAAGAGTTAACTTGATGTTTTTTCATAGGGATTGCTGCATTTAAAACATAAAAATATGAAATTTAAGAATATGCTACCCGTTTTTCTGTATCTTGTACTGTTTAATCGTAGTGCATTAAGAAAAACAACCAATTTTGAACTTTGCTTTTTCTCTGCATGTTTGCTTTGGAAAAATAAAAATAATCCTTCATTTTAATTAAAACTGTTATCCTCTTAATAATTCAAATTTCTTCTCATTATAATTGGTGTTTTTTTCTTCTCAGTTACATTTCATAGTAGAACTTCCACTAAATGAATATATGAAAAACATATTCTGTTGGAATGTCATTCACATTAAAAATGTATGAAAATAAAGAAAAATCTTGCTTATGTATTAACATAATGCATAATTAACATATGTATGCACATAATCTTATATATTTATGACATATTAAAGCACCCCTTAAGAAAGTTAGTAGAACTTTCTTGATGCAAAATTTTTAATGTTTAATTTTCAAACAATCTTTGTACTCAATTTATCAACATTAAAGGGATGAAAGATTGCGTGAAACCTTGTCCATTAACTGGGCAAGTCTCGATCAACCTTCAACTCGCGATTCAACACACAGTTGAGAAACCTCAAGTTAGCAATTCTAACCGCCGGTTAATATTTGAAATTCATCGCTAACTTTACAGCTGAGATTAGTCAACCTTGGGTTAGTGAACTTCAGGTTGAAATGTGATTGTCATGATGTATCTGATTGGTCAAAGGTATCACATGACATACTTATCGCGTTCATGAGTTCGATCCTCGCGTACCACCAATTTTTAATTGCAAAGCAAAACTAAGATTTGGAATACATACTTGTGTTTAATGTTTAGATCGATAAATTTTGAATTACGTTGTGATTTGGTAGTTTTGTTTGTTCACAAAATTAGATTCAAAGATTAGAAATACCAATACAGTTATAAGATTTTTATTTTTACAAGATTTTGTGTTACAGTATCATTTTTTCATAAAAGTTACTTGATTTAAAAAAATTATATTTTTCTTTAATAATTAAATTTAATAAACGATTTTCTAACCAGGCTAGCAGTAGTAATTAGAATAAAAGAAACTAACGAGCTAGTTTATTTATTTTTCAATGAAAATTAAAACATTGAAAATGCATCTATTTTTTCATATATTTTTTCTAACGTAAATCTAATGTATTAATTAATTTAACTAATGCAATTGATGTGGAAATTTTTAAATGAGAAAACTTTCAAGATAAATCTTCAGCAAAATGCTTTTTCTAAACAAAAGTAATTATTTAAAACAAGTAAGAAAATTAATTATTATAGTGTATTATAGTTCAGCGGCTTATTATTTTGCGGTCATAAAATTCTTGCTTTTACGATTGCATGCTTTAAATAAGTAAAAAAGCTGAAACTGAAATGTGAGAGAAAAACTGCTTTGCTTTATTATTATTATTATTTTAAAAAAAATTAAATTATGTAACCAAAATTATGAAACTTTCTTTCTGTTCATATTCAACAGATGGTGCTACCTGATATCAAAATTGCTAGGCAAACTCGAACCTTCAAAGCCTAGAGACTCATCACAAATCAATATAATTTTCGTTAATAGAGATATAAAAAAAAACTCAAAAATTTAAAGCAACTCATTCTTTTATAACATCTTTTATAATTAACATTTCGTTTACCAAGTGAGTTACAAACAGATCTCTGTGAAATAAGACCACCAATGTTCAATTCAAAATAGCCGCCATCTTTGCTTGGACTGAGCATGCGCGGTCGAACAAACTCTGTCCCATATCAAGGTTGAGTAACTCAACTTTTGTTTTGGTTTCTTCTCAGAATTCGGCAGGTTTAGTTGACGGTGAATTAGAATTTACATTCAACGGAGAGTTAAGCGCTGAACTCGCGGTTCAGGTTGATGGAGACTTACCCGGTAAGAGGCTAACCTTGAACCTAATGTTTGGTTGCACAATGTATTAACAACTGAGCTATTGGAGTTTCTAACTCTTAAAAAACTATATATTTCATCAAATATTCACAGAAAAACACAAATTCTTCAAAGGATTGTGAAAAGGAAGACAAATGTCATCAATAATCATGTGGAAAATGTTAAATTCATTAGAGTATTGCAATAAAAGTGCAGAAATTTCACAAAAAGGTCATGAAAAGAATATGGATCTTATCAAATGATTATGAAAATAACAAAAATTTCATTAATGATCATGAAGAAAAAAGAAAATTCCTCTAAAAATAAAAAAATAAAAATTACAGAATTTTGTAAAAAGATCATGAAAAGAACATTGATTTCATCAAATGATTGCAAAAATAGCAAATTTCATCAAAAGATTACTCAAAAACACAAATTTTATCAAACTTTTGCAAAAAAAAAAAAAAAAATGCAAACTTTATGAAAGCTTTACAGAAAAAAGCAAATTTTGTCAGAGAATTATTTGAAAAATGTTAATTTCATCAGATGATTGTGGAAAAACACTAATTTTGTGGAAGAATTGCAGAATGAAATATGAATTGTGTCAAAGGGCTGCTGCAAAAAGACAATTAGTGTTGAGAAAAGATTTATTTTCCCCCCTCCCCTTCTCTGCTGTAATCTGTCAGAAAATTTACTATAAATTTCAGTTTCAGTGTGTTTATAAGAAATTATATTACTTTTTACATATGCTATGCATTTTTAAGCATGTAAGATTACATTGTAAAAATTATAAGGTTTTGAAAATTTTGGATGTTATGAACTGTTATTGATGAAATAGTTAAAGAATTTTTCAATATTACCTATTTATTTGTTTGCTTGCTTATTAGACAATGTGATTGAAAGTTCTTTTTCTAAAATACAGAAATGGGAACCTTTTAAGTAATTTATGTACAGTTAAATGTATTTTTACATTTCAAAAATTGTCAATTTGCAAAAATTTCTTAAGTCTATGCCAAAAAGCATACAGAGTACAGTTTTACTAATCACTATATATATACAGTATAGAACCATTTATCCAGAATAGTTGGGATCAGACATATTCCGGATAACTGGTTTTTCCAGTTAACTGGATGGGCATTAAAACAGCATCCATTTGATAAGTTTTATGGAATATGTGGTTTTGATATTGCTTCTAATTTTAAATTAATTATTATATTACTTGAACTAAGAATCAAATGCAAGTAAGATCAAATGTTCGAGTTTTAAAGAAATAATCTATGGGATTTTCTTAAAAAATATATTCTGTTTACTTTGCATAAAAATGAAAACATCTATAATATAACTGCATCACAGTTCTATAATCCGCACATGTTGGGTCCAAAGGTTATGTGGATTATGGAATATTGTGGATCATAGAGTATTATGGATTATGCATCATTGTATTATTCCTAGACAGCATATTAATTCTACAATCAGTATAATATGAAATCCAATAATTAATTTAATATCTATCTCAAAAAATGCCTTTTTAAAGTTATCTTATTAAAAAAAATTATATATGAGTGCATTTATAAAAAAAAAATAATTACACATGCTCTGCAATACAGTTTGTTTTTTACTGTTAATAAAATAAAAGAGTTATATTTTTAAAAAGTAGATGTTTTTTATTATGATTTTTTTTTTTTACAATTTTTTTTATTTGTTTTAAAAAATAATTTTTCGATCATGAATTTGTAATTTTTTGAAATGTTTATTTCACTGTTTACATTTGTAAAGTAGCGCGAATTTTGGAAAATTGTGGATTATGGGTACACGGATTATCGATCCTTGACTGTATATATGCTTCTATTTCAAATACTAGATGCTGTTATCTAACTGTACAATTGTTTCAAGCAATGTATATGTCAAACTGGCAGTATATGATACTTTTTTCTACAAAGATTCTAACATCAGTCTTAGAAATATCATTCTGGATAACTGGTTTTCCGGATAAATGGTTCCATACTGTATATATTTTATTTTTTATTTATTTTTTTCATGCATTCTCCATCCATTAAAAAAAATCATTGTATGTTTTGTCAAAATGGGTATTCACATGAGTTTATTATAAGGAAGGTTTGAAAAAATAAATAGTACTGTATTTGAAAAAAATTTAGAATTATTTCTTAGGTATTTTATATGTTTAATATTTGCAAATGCAGTCAGTGACCAGTGACCAGTAAAAAATGTATATCACTCTGAGTATTGATATATAATTTTTTTCTGAGCCAACTTTAACAAACAATAATCACTTGTATCTTAATCTTTGTTGCTGCATTATAAGAAGTAAGGTGGTTTTTGTTTAGTCATCTAAATTATTATGAGGGAAAAAGTATTTTAAATTAAATGTGCTGAAATTAACTTTTTAAATTTCACATGCTTTTAGGAGAGTGATTTTCTGTTCAAAATCATCACCCGTCCATGGACTCTTTCTACTAGTCAGACCCCTCATACACAATTATCAACATTGCCAGATGCTAATCTACATATCTTTAAAGATAAGGTTTGTGGTGTTTTTACTTATTTTTCATTTATATAACTATATTTTTTCTGGTAAAGATTTTTAAAAACATTATTGGAATCATCGTTAAACTAAAACTGCATATGAGTTGAACTAAAATACCGTTTTAAACACTTTTTTATACAAATGTTTTGGAAATTAATGCCCGTTTTGAAAGGATGCTAATAGTATATGCTGTTTATTTTTATGTGTATTCTTTATGTTGTGTTATCATTTGTTTATCCTTTAGCCAACAAAAATAATTTTATAGAATATGAGTTCATTATAGAAAATAGGTTTATATTTTACAGATTAGGCCTTATTGTCATAATACCCGTTATTTTCCATTAACATATTTATATGACTTTTCTTTCAAATCTCCTTTGTGTATTTATTATACAGCACGATAGTGCTGTATAGTAGAGCTCAGATGGATCTCTAATGTTAAAGTCCAAAGTTTGCCTCTTAATAACTTTGGAACTAATCATCGGATCGCGACGAAATTGAAAAGGGGAAGTGTCCTAACCTAGATCTCAAAGTTTACAAAAATTCATCCAGATCACAGATTAGTTTGGGAGATCCAGAACCCCTGTTTTGGCACTTTTTGCTCATGAAACAAGAAAAAAAGAGAAACAATTATAACCCAAACCAGGAAACATTCAGCGACGTGTAATAGCTTGTTCGAAAGCTGCTAATTTAGGGATGTGCCTTTCGAAAGTCCGGTAAAAAAAAAAATTAAGGAAATGGCACCCATTTAAAATTTATATAACGCTATACCTTTCATAATTTAACATTATAGAAATCTCTTCTTTTTATTTTCTAATTCAATTATTTCTTTTGAATTGTCACCAACTAAAAACAATTTAATAATTTAAAAAAGATACGATAACATGTGTTCTTTATTTTTATAGATCAACAAAAATTCTGATTCTCCTGATAGTTTTGAATCTTTGAAATTGACGTCATTCGAAACAGAAAATGCATATTATTCATAAACACAAGTACAAACTGTATTTAAATATGTGTTAAAATAACATCACACCTTTATTTGAGTGTTTTCGATGTAAAACAGTTACTACAATACAGATATTTCAATTAAAAAGGGATAATTAAGGAAAAAAAATTCTTCTGTATGTATAAAAATAACTATTTGAAAATGAAGCTATGAAAATCTGTGTATCGTCACCTATCGTCATAAGAAAATCTGTGTAGATACCGAAAAACTAAAGTAGGACTACTATCTGGGAAGGGGCGGTTCTATCGCCAAATGTCGCTAAGTTTTTTGCCAACTTGGTGATATATCGCCGAATCTGGCGTCCAAAATTACTGGCCAAAATTGAAACCAACTTGGCGTCATTTCCGGAATTTCGCCAAATTAATATGTCTATTAATAACTTTAAACTAAGACTAATAATAGTTTAGATTTGTTTGTTGAAGGTGATTGATAAAGTTCCTGAAAGGATCTGAAAAAGCTATGAAATCATACAAAAAACTGTTGGAACCAGAGAGAAAAGTAGAGCTCGATTTAAAAAAATGTTACAGTAAAAATTGGGAAATATTTTCAATCTAAAAATGTGTGTACAAAAGAAAGGGAATCAGATGATCTGTAAAGCTCATGAAATAACCCAAATTTTTGTTAGTTGAAAATGTGGACTGAGCTGTACTGGTGCCTTATATTCAGAATTATACTATTATCCATTCAAAATGATTACTGAGTGATGTAGTCGATAGAATATATTGTTATGTTGTCTCAAATAGGTAAACCCCAAAATGCTAAACAAATATAAACCATGATGTGATAATTAAAGTACAACATTAATGTAATCAAGTTGTTGAGGAACTGATGTAGATAAGTATGTCTGAATACAAACATTTAGTATATGATTGAATCGTATCTATTCAAGGTTTTGAATTTACTTGGAGCTTTGATCTTCCAGTTATCAAAACCGCTGGAATGGAATTCTGTTCACACTTTGTACTGAACAAACCGTTCTCATACTTCATTACATCAGCCTGTAACATATAGTTATGAACCCAAATTTTTAAACTAGTTATGGATGATTCAAATATGGAGTGAGTTAAAATGCCTCTTTTTCCCTGATTGATTTTAAGGCACCAGTACAGCTCAGTCCACATTTTCAACTAACAAAAATTTGGGTTATTTCATGAGCTTTACAGATCATCTGATTCCCTTTCTTTTGTACGCAAATTTTTAGATTGAAAATATTTCCCAATTTTTACTGTAACATTTTTTTAGATCGAGCTCTACTTTTCTCTCTGGTTCCAATAGTTTTTTGTATGATGCATTTATAAGACTCAAAAGATAATTTTCAACATTATTTTCATCATGCAAAGTTTCAACCTATTAGAAATAGTATGGTAGGTAACAGAACTATTGTTGCATACTTCGTGCTTGCTGTTTCTAGACATTCTTGTCAAATACATTTAACATTCTGGCTTAATTTTAAATTTTATAGGATTTTTCACAAATGATCTCAAATGAAATTTAGAAATGAAATTATTATCACACAACTGCCAATTCTTCAGATCTTTTAAAAGATTGGCTCTGCCTCCTATGAGCTCTCACCAATTCTCATTTAGACACCTACAAACTCTAAAAACATGCTAATTTGACTGTGGGGGATTGAACTACAATTTAAGAAATCAGAAGAATTCCATTTATTTCCCTTTGACTGGAGGATTTTAAGACCAGATCAGCTGCTGTTGAATATCTACTGGCTATTTTTGTGTTTGATTAAATAAGATCAACTAAACATTTGAAGTACACAGAGATTTTACTTCTTGGTGTCTTTTTAACAATATTATGAGAAAATTACTTTAAATCTGATGTAATTTTCATCAAAATTTTCTTTCCCTTTTTAATATTTACATGAAAATACTTTTATTGTTAGAAAGGGAATATTATTTGAGCAGTTTTAAAATTCACAACAATAGTTAAAAGTTATTTTCATGTGTCCCATACAGGCTCGTCATTTATCACATACCCCAAGTAGGGAACCGCTGCCCTAAAGCATTGAGGACTTTTCTTACATCAGTTCTTCATATTTTGTTTTGATTAATATCTAATTCATCCAAATTATTTCTGATATGTATGAAAGAAAAAAATGAGTAAAAATAATCAAATTGTTAAAAGTAGTATAAATTACATATTGTTATTTTAAATGCATGCATTTTATGTAAGTATAATACAAAATGTATGGTCAGGCAAAAAATTGAATCTTATTGGTACCTAAGACAAATTCAAGATCAAATTAAAATAAAATAAAAGAAATTTCAATTTTAATGATAAACTTAAATGTTCATTTTGTTTCCTTTGTTTCTTAATGTTATTTTAATTTTAGGTGGGTTCAGGTGGAGGTTTTGGACCTGTTTCAGATGATGGTTATGGTGTATCTTACTTGTTCCCGTCTGATGATAGGATATTTTTCCATGTATCTTCAAAGCATTCCTGCCAACAAACAAATAGTGAGAGATTTGTTAATCTCTTAGTTGAAAGCATGCAGGAAATGGTTCAAATTTTTGATGTGAAAGTATGAACTTTACCAAAATTTATATTTCCTTAGAGCATTTAAAATTTTCTTTCTTTCTTTTTTTTTTTTTTTTTTTTTTTTTTTTTACTAGATTTTAGAGTATTCTAACACTCTATCATTTTGCTATATGCAATTCTATATGTTATTTTTATTTTTTTTAATTTTTAACTTGAAATTTAGGTTATTTTATAAAATGTTATTTATTTTTATCGTGAGTGTTTTGTTCTGGTGGCTTTTTGAGATTCTATGTATATATTTGATAAAACATTCCAAATCATTTTCAGTGCCTTTATATTTTGGCTCTGCTGATCATCTAGCACTTTTCCTATTAAATATGAATTAATATAAATTATTACTGTTATGAATGCCATATTTTTCCATATATAAATGTTGATTGTTTTGTTTTGCTATTCAGATAATCATGTCTTGTCTATTATTTAATGTATTTAAGTTTATTTTAAATAATTGGCAACAATCTTTATAGAGCATATAATTATGTATCTCCAAAATAAAGTGTGATATAGTAATATGCAGACATTTCATCGCTTTAAATCAATTCTAATAAACAAATCGACAGTGCTGCATGATTCATTAGTTGTTTTAAAATTTTCTTTAAAAATAATATTTTGATTTACAAATATATAATTATAATGGAATTTTAATGTTTTCTTTGCTAATTTTCCATTTTGCCTGTCGGTGTTAAATAGGCATATTCAAATAAACAACACCAGCACTATAAGCTATCTACCTCAAAACTATGCAATTTGTACACCTAAAAGCAGGTCAAGGTTACTAAAGTACCAGAATTTGAGATTTATTTTAATTTACTTTAAGCAGTTTTCTATTATACCTACAGACAATGAAAATTACATTTCTCTTCCTTCCCCGTCCTTTTTTTCCCAGCTGACTTTCTTTTTTTAATATTCTCATTAGTAATATGTTCCACTATATGTATACAATACAATATAAAGCAATTCAAAATCTCATTTGCTTTCTCTACAGCTTCAGAGCATTACCAGGTTGCTCTGCCTGTCTTATTACAGGGATTTTATTGTTGTCAATGCAATTCTGGAATTCACAGTATATGTGTTTCACTTGCAATATATTTTTTCTGTACTTGTGAGATATTAGCACTTTTTCAAATACTTGCTTTTAACTTTTTGTTTAAAAGTATATAGTTTTTAATTATGTACACTGTAAATTGTTGATTTTTATGTGTTTTTTTTTTTTTAGTGCATGGTTTTTTATTAATTTTCAACAAACTCAGTGAGAAACAAATGCTGTTAGCTACAAAATAATTGTCCATAACTATCAAAAGCCATGCTTTGTTTGGATTTGCGAAGCATTATTTCATTAGATAAATAGTTGAAAGTAACAATACTTTTTTATATTATTTTTATATCTTTATTAAGAAAAAATGTTATTTTATATTTTGGTGCATTTTAATTTTAGCAATCAAAATTCAGCCAAATTGCATAAATTGTTTTTAAACAGCGAACATATTAAAAGTAACACTAATAGTAAATATGTTTCACTTGGTTCAGTTTTCAATTTTCAAATCTGAATAACGCTTTATATAATGAATTTAACAATTAATTTTTATTTGTTTTCAATTTTTTTGTTGCCACATTACAAAAATATAATCATAATGTAACTCTTTTCAAATCTGTTAAGTATTGTCTGCGTAAATGATTTCACATAATAAGAATAAATTGTGTATTTGATTAAAATATATTTTATTTATTAAATTATTCAAGATTTTATCTGTAATTACTAAATCTATGATTTATATTTTCTTCTGAAAATATACAGGTTTCATTTTTTGTTTGCAAAAATGTGCCCATAATGGAAAACCCTGTAAGAAAAATTAATTAAAAAAGAATAATAATAAGGTTATTCTTTATGAATTTTAAAAAAAAAAGTGCAAATCTTTAGATTATAATTTATTTTTATGTTTAATTTCAAGTCAAAATACTGAATAGTTTTTTTACAAAGTGTACAACAAAATGTAATTTGTGTAGCCTCATAGAGAATTTGCTTCGCTCATCCTAATAAAACTAATTTTTCCAATAAGACTAGCAGGAAAAAAAATTCTCCATCGGGTCCCCTGTGTATAAAATCTTATATTATTGCAAATATGTTTGGCTACATGTACAGTGTTTAAGAAATTTTTTATTCGCACAAAAAATCTAAACAAAACAAATTTTGTCAATTTGACATTGCATTAATATGAATTTGTAAATTTTTATTTGCATATATTTGTGCTTATGTGTATTCACATACACATTTTATTATTAGAGTAGAAGAAATATACAAATACTTTTAAAGAAAAGTTTATCATCTTAATGTGGATATGTATTGCCACGACAAAGACCACAGTGATGCATAAATTTTCAACATAGAGGGCTTTTTTTTTTTTTTTTTTTTTTTTTTTTAATTCTTAAAGAGAGTTAAATTTATAGTTTTAAAAGAAGGTGAAGATTATGAAAACTAATTGCCAATTAGTGAGCAAACAAAATATTTGTTTCTGTCTTTTAAAAAAAATCGATGTTTGCTTCTCTTATTTGTTAATATATGACTAATCATTTCTTTTGTGTACTCTCTTCTTCATGAATCATATTCTGTTTTCATTGAAAGGGGAAAAGGAAAATAAAATTGGAGGTTTGTGGGACATTACTTTTTGGTACTTTGTCCTAAGTAATCTCCAATATGAGTAACTACAAACTTTCATTTAACTTGCCTTGTGTGTTTGTTCAGCTTAAACTTTGCAATCTAATTTTAACACATTTCCTGTGCTGCAATTGACCTAATTTCTGGTAGTATGACATATTTCCAGCAACGAAACAATGTTCTGTATATATATATTTGAAATTTGCCTCTGCCACCTTTCAAAGAGCAAAGACATTTATCCAATAAGGATATGTAAATGTCATCATGTATGGGATTTTGTAAATGTCATTATATATGAGGACCCCAGAAGCCAAGGGGTACAAGTGACGAAATTTCGATTTGGAGTAAATTGAGTTTAAAGATAATTGATGTTAAATTGGAACATCAATAACAATTGAGTGAATTGAAATAGGAAATTTCTGCTTGTTGCATTCTGGTCTTTGAACTCTTATTTCAATAATTGTTAAAAAATAAAGTACAATTTTCTTTAAATGTATAATTAATCAATATTGTTTGTTTTTCGAAAAAAGTGGTTTGCCTCTATAACTCAGCAAATAATAAGAAAATCACTTATATTTCTTTACCTGAAATGAAAAAAGCATATTTTTAGGTCATCTGTGTATTTAGTTTATTTTTTTCAATTTTGTCACTTATACCCCTTGGCTTCTGGAGTCCTCATATGTAATCTTATAAATGTCATTGATTGCTTCAGGAGTAATCTTATATTACACGGTTGAACCATGGCATAGTTTATAAATGTGTCATCTTTCAGTTCCGTGCAGGATGTGAATGCATGTGGGTTCAAGCCTCATGGACATGCTGATTGATTTTTTTTCTTGCCAGGAAGCTGGATTTAAAATTGGATATCTATTTAATTTATTTTTTAACCCTTTAAGTGTCCTGCAAAAAATTCCATTCATGTTTAACGATTCATAAAACAGTAGCTATGATTATTGGTATGGTAATTTTTATTTGGTAACCTTATTTATTTATCTCTTTCACTTAAAAATTTTTTCTTTAATATTGAATTTGTGTTAAATCAGCCTTTGATTCCAAAAGTTATATGATGGAAAAACCCAGTTAGGGCATTTAAAGGGTTAAACAAACTGATTAAAAAAAAAAAAAAAAAATCCTCAATTTATTCTTATAAAAAATATACTTATTTCAATCATTTTTCCTTCAACATTTTCCCCCCTTTTTTCAGTGCAGTATAATAATAATAAAATAAATAAATAAACTTTTTTACTTATAATTTATTTTGATACTTAAACATTTTAAATTAATTATTACTATCTTTGTTACTTGTTTTAAGTAAACCATGATATTGCAGTTTAGCAACAGGGTGCTCATCAGTTACGAATTCATTTTAATGTTAATCTGTTTAAGGCAGATTGTCAGTATTACAAACTGAGTGCTAGAAGTATTTCATCTTTGTTAGAAACATTGTGATATTGATTCTCTGTCTTTTTAATTTAATTTGTTTTATTAATTGTTTTTTATTCTGCCTATTTGTTTTCATAATGCTGTTATATGCATAAGATCTCTATTTTGATGTTTGTAATAATTGTTTTCATTATTTTGTCAGTGTTCAAGATAATTTTATATTATTTTTGTATGTAATTAAATATGTATATACATTTCAATGTACTATCCATTTCAATATACATAATCATTTATACTACTTTTTTCAATAAAGTACTTTGTCTTATTGTGTATATAATTTTATTTGAGAGAAATTTGGTTTTTTACTTTCTTGTGAATTTTATTTTAATCTCTTAATTTTATATCTTAACCTTTTACTGGGAGTATTGTTATAGGTTTGGAAACAAATATGAATTTTTATAATTTCATATGTTAATCTTATAGTGGGGGTAGTGTTGTAAATTTGGAAAAACGTGAATTTTATAATCTCTTCATAATTTTATATGCTAACTAACCTTACAATGGGGGATAGTGTTGTAAATTTGAAAAAACGTGAATTTTATAATCTCTTCACAATTTTATATGCTAACTAACCTTACAATGGGGGATAGTGTTGTAAATTTGAAAAAACGTGAATTTTATAATCTCTTCACAATTTTATATGCTAACTAACCTTACAATGGGGGATAGTGTTGTAAATTTGAAAAAACGTGAATTTTATAATCTCTTCACAATTTTATATGCTAACTAACCTTACAATGGGGGATAGTGTTGTAAATTTGAAAAAACGTGAATTTTATAATCTCTTCACAATTTTATATGCTAACTAACCTTACAATGGGGGATAGTGTTGTAAATTTGAAAAAACGTGAATTTTATAATCTCTTCACAATTTTATATGCTAACTAACCTTACAATGGGGGATAGTGTTGTAAATTTGAAAAAACGTGAATTTTATAATCTCTTCACAATTTTATATGCTAACTAACCTTACAATGGGGGATAGTGTTGTAAATTTGAAAAAACGTGAATTTTATAATCTCTTCACAATTTTATATGCTAACTAACCTTACAATGGGGGATAGTGTTGTAAATTTGAAAAAACGTGAATTTTATAATCTCTTCACAATTTTATATGCTAACTAACCTTACAATGGGGGATAGTGTTGTAAATTTGAAAAAACGTGAATTTTATAATCTCTTCACAATTTTATATGCTAACTAACCTTACAATGGGGGATAGTGTTGTAAATTTGAAAAAACGTGAATTTTATAATCTCTTCACAATTTTATATGCTAACTAACCTTACAATGGGGGATAGTGTTGTAAATTTGAAAAAAACGTGAATTTTATAATCTCTTCACAATTTTATATGCTAACTAACCTTACAATGGGGGATAGTGTTGTAAATTTGAAAAAACGTGAATTTTATAATCTCTTCACAATTTTATATGCTAACTAACCTTACAATGGGGGATAGTGTTGTAAATTTGAAAAAACGTGAATTTTATAATCTCTTCACAATTTTATATGCTAACTAACCTTACAATGGGGGATAGTGTTGTAAATTTGAAAAAATGTGAATTTTATAATCTCTTCACAATTTTATATGCTAACTAACCTTACAATGGGGGATAGTGTTGTAAATTTGAAAAAACGTGAATTTTATAATCTCTTCACAATTTTATATGCTAACTAACCTTACAATGGGGGATAGTGTTGTAAATTTGAAAAAACGTGAATTTTATAATCTCTTCACAATTTTATATGCTAACTAACCTTACAATGGGGGATAGTGTTGTAAATTTGAAAAAACGTGAATTTTATAATCTCTTCACAATTTTATATGCTAACTAACCTTACAATGGGGGATAGTGTTGTAAATTTGAAAAAACGTGAATTTTATAATCTCTTCACGATTTTATATGTTAACCTTTAAGTGGGGGTATTGTTGTAAATTTGGAAACAAATGTGAGTGTTTATAATCTTTGTATAATTTTATGTTAAAATTTTAGAGGTGTTTTGTTGCAAATTTAATAAGAAAAAGAAAGAATTTTTTTTATAATTTTAAATGTTAATTTTTCAGCAGAAGTATTATTGTAAATTTGAAAACAGATTTTTCATTTTTTTTCAAATGTATGGCACCAAAATTTAAACTTAATTTTTACTACTGATCAGGGATGAAGTGGATATATGTATACAAAGGTATCCGCAGTATATCTTCTGGATTTTTTAAAGGAACACCATATACCCTCTGTTTCTCAAAAAAGCTATAGCTTATACCTTCTACCCAGGGTCAGGGTTAGCAAGTTTTTGATAGTGTGCGGTTTTATCCGGTTTAAACCATCATGTCAAAAACCTCAAGTATTACATTGATCTGTAAAATTTCGCACTAAATAGCTCTCGCACATATATAACATTAGATGTAATATTAAGAATTCACTGTTACTGTACCATATATTATCATTTCCAGGGAAAAAAAAAAAAAAATCTGTTAAATCAGAAAATTTGGCCTGCCTCCAAATTTGATGAACTAACAATGCATCTGCTATAAATTGGTTATGTGCTATAGGATGTTGCAGGGTAAAATTGATCCAGATTATTAATTGTATAAAATCGTTTTCTTCTGTTTGAACAGTCTAAAAAACAAAAATGTTTTATTCAAATTAAAGTAATTTAATTTTTTTATAATTATTAAATTACAGTAATTAATGTTAAATAAAAAAATTATTTAAATCATTAAGACTTATTCAATGTTTCCCTCTTGTTCTTAAAATGTTTTGAAGCGTATTGCATATTTTTGGCGGTCTAAAAGAGTTTTTGATAGTTTAAACTAGTTTTTGATGCTTGTCATGTCAGAAACCAGTTTTGGACCCTGTCCAGGATCTCGCTGGCTTTTGAGCAACCTGTTGAAATAAACTAATAACTATTTCAGCTGAATAAAATCAAGTTAGATCTATTCACGATAAAAAGATTTCATTTTTTGCATATCATAAAAAAAAAGAAAAGTAATTATGTTTCTCCCTATTCCGGAACAATTCAACAACGAAATAAACTGTTTCATTCAAGGACGCTTATTCCTTTTCTAGTGCAGTATGGCGACTATGAAGAATGGAATATTTTGAAGAACCAGAAGAATGAAAGGTAAGATTATCTTGCCTTCTTATTATTATTGATAGATATATAATAGGATGAATTAAATTTGATAAAACGATATTAAACAAAAATCCTTATGTGGCATAAAGCGCTATAAGGCATAGTTTTTAATATATTTTCAACACAACCTTAGTGATTTGGTGAATAAGAAATAAAAAAAAACAGTAGCCAAATGAAAAGAAATACTAGCAAAATAGATTCGGCATGAACCACTGAAAAATATATCTTTAACCTTTTATTTTATCCCTGTTTTCCAAATGTTTAAAATAATCTAATTTTTTGCAATTGCTTATAAAATAAAAATTTGGCTATTTGCTACAGAAATTATCACATATGAGTATATTCTAAATATCTCTTATTCCTAAATGCATAAATGTTTCATGCATTCTTTTAGCAGTCTAAATAAAAATAAAAAACAACTGTCGTTAATTTAACATTGTGGAATGTATACTAAAAATTGCTATGAGATTTGGACTCCATAGAAAACATTTGACCGACCAATGATTATTTTGCATACAATTTATTAATACTAAAGTAGATGTCTAATGTCAGCACCACATTGGAGCAAAACTTTTCTTTATTTTGCACTTGATGCAAATAATTTTGTTTGTGTTTTTACTGGTATGACGCCAATACATAGATAGTGATTCGCAATAGATAAATATGTATTCATAATCATTTCTGTCTTTGCCTGTTGTTAAATTGAATTTCTGTTGAGTTTGTATCGCTATAAATCTCCACTACAGATCGATAACAATTTTCACTGTATTGTCACACCCATACACACACAAAAAAAAAAGGAGAAGAAACTGAGCTCTTGCAGTTTGGCAAGTCTGATTGTTCTTTTACTCGCCAAATTGAGTATTTTGGCGCCATGGTGAGTGACAGCGAGAACCTTGCCTCGACCTTATGCGTATACTATCTGTTATTTTTGAGACTACACCATTGCTACTGATACATAAAAATGTTTGTCTAACTTGCCTCTTATTTCTGCATTATCAATTATTTTCCATTTGGAATAGCATAAATATTCTGCAAAAGTAGGGAATGTATTCCCAATTGAGTAGTGAATTTTCTTCAAAGTAAGTGATCTACATGTTTATATTGGCTCATTGTACAGTAGAACCTCCATCACTTTTCAAGGGGTGCGTGGGAAAAAACGATGAATGTGGGTTAATGTCAAAACACGAAAAAACAATGTTTATATATTATTAATACATGCAATGTATACAATATACTAATAAATTCTAATTTGTTACTTACCAAACTGTAAAAGAAATAAATCGACGTTATAGAGAATTGATATTTATTTAAAAACATCAGTTATTTTATGTTGGTTTTTTTGTACATTTCATAAATTAAACAACAAATTTTCAAGATGTGCAACATTTTTCGGGTCATTTTCTGTAATTTCATGTGCATATATATGAGTTTGTATAATGTCAAATGCCGTAATTGCTTCAGACAGATTTGGCACTGATGTAGGCTCCAACTTCATTAACATGAACATTATCATCTGCTTCATTGCCATTATTTTCATTTTTTGCATCATCACACATTTCTTCTATACTTAGGACACCACATGTCTCAACATCTTGATCAATGCAAATATAATCACTAATTTTTGCACCAGCTACATCTTCTGAAACACACAATCCCTTTTCATGCATGGTGACATGATGAGCTTCAATGGTGAGATCGTCATTATTTTCTTTTCCTTCTATTGAGCATTCTTCATCCATTTTTCGTTCAGAAACACATTTTTCGAAACAATTCAGAATGTCTGAAGAGGTTATTTCATGCCATGCTGAAAGAACAAAATAAAAAGCTTGTAAAAGATCTGTTTTTTTGTTTATGTTCTTTTCCTTGTTCCAAGAAACATAAATATCGTTTCACTACTTTCCTCCCATAAAATTGCTTTAAAAAGTTGTTTATCTCGGCATCAAGAAGTTGTACGACAGATGTACAATCAGCTTTGAAAAAACTGACTTCAATATTTTTCAAAAAGAGATATATCTGGCGGATGAGCTGAACAATTGTCATTGAGTAGAATGGTTTTTCTTTTTTGAACTCCGATTGATCTAAAAAAGTCATGGAGAAATTTTGTAAAAACATCATTTTCCATTTATGCTTTGGCATTCGAATGGTAGACTACTGGCACTTTCTTTACATTTTTGAAACATCAAGGTCTAGCATATATATTAATAGCGAGGAATACTCGTTTATCAGAACCGTCCTTATTTGTGCATAGTAGCACTATAAATTTTTCTTTGGAATGTTTACCACCATCACAAGACTCTCTGAATGCTAGCATTCTCTCTGGCAAATATTTATAAAACAGGTCTCTGTCCACATTGTAGATGTTACAAACATTGTATCCTTCTAGTAACTTTAAAAGTTTTGTGAATCACATTTTTATTTCATTAGTATTTACTATTGCGACACTTTTGCCGTATCATCGCTTGGATACTAGAGCTGTTGCAAACCGCACATATTCGTTAACGTATAACAGGTATTCTCTAAAATACAAAATACTGAATCGTTTCTTTGAAATATCACTCGTTTGTAGTTACTGCCAATATGCCTTAAAAAAAAAGAAACTAATTTCAAACTCTGTTTACATATGTTTGTGCAATTCATGAATGAAGCCAGACATTCAACGCATAAGAGAGGCGAATTAGGCTCCAGTTAGTTCTTTCGGTATAAGTGTATGTGTATTGTTCAATTTGAATGTATCAGTTATTCTCAAATCTCAAATGATTTGGATTTCGTAGGTCTTATTGATTTTTTTATATATTTATTATGGAAAGAAAAAGCAATAAATTGTGAAAAAATTTTTCCGCATTATCAAGTGATAAAGCAAAACGTGATTTATGCCAAATGAAGTATTCAATTAAAGGAATTTTATTAAAATTTTATTCTGTTAAATTGTAGCAAGAAAAATACAGAAATTGTTTGTGAGGGGATTATCTTTCTTTTCTCTCTTAGACTGATGCAAATTTTTTTTTTTTTTAATGCTTTGTGCCATGCATTCTCCAATTACATTTTTCAAGAATACTTTGAACTCTTCTTTGCATTTTGTCTCATATGGCATATGATGCATGCCAAAAAATTTTATGAATTTCACCATTTGATAAGCATTTTCATATTGTAATCTTTGTCCTCACCTGGATCTGGAGCAAATAGATGTATTATGATACCTGTGTAGTAGGGTGGAGTGAAAAAAATTTTTTTTTGAAAATCAAAAACGGGTAGATGCCAAAAGTTGCCTTTATACTAGTACATCAACTGCGTGAAATTTTACCGCTGAAAAAAAATGGCTTGAGTCTGCGCTTTTGCTCCAAAAATCGAAATTTTGGGTAAAATTTGTCATTTTTTGACATTTTTTCAAAAAAATTAAAAAATGCCTACTGAGCTGGTTAGTATATAAAAGTGTTGCTTAGACCTTTATATTTATCTGCTTAACATATTTAAACTGTAAAACAATATCTGTAGTCTGTATAATTGGAGCAAATCTGACAACTTTTTGCGAAAAATCAGCGTTAACCTCTCTATTGGAGCATACAACGAAATGTCGTTTTGAATGCATTTCTCACCTAACTACTTTCAAAACTACTGTGTATATAACTCATAGAGGTGGTTGCATTATACCACCCGTCTCAACCACCCAATCATCTAGGCCCAGTGTTTTATTTATGTATTGAATTGTTATTTTTTTTCCCGAAGACGAGTACAAGTTTTCTATATATCAAAGTAATTAATCTCTTCTTTGTATTCACTGACTTTGGATGATTTGGATCATGCTGGTGTGACCTGCTGCACGTATACCATGTATAACAGAAGGGAAGCTGAGTTATGTATTGGGTATGTTCTTAATTGAACCTATTCAGCAGTCTATTATCTTCATTAAAATTTCATGCAATTAGTACATTATGATTGGATGTTCTGTTATCACAGCATTCTTTCAATCAATTACATTTTATATGCAATGATTTGCCTAAACATTGATTGTATGAATTCAATTTCTAGTATGTCATCATTTATTGAACCTATTACATTGAATATATGCTGAGAAGCTAGCTGTTTAATAATATGACGATCATCACAGAGGATTGCAAACAAAATTTGCGTGTAAAACAACAATATTTCTAAAGAAGTTTTAGTATGCTTTATGTCGTTTCCTATGTTGTTCCGTAGTCTAGTAATTTCTAATAAGATTTTAGATCTATTATTTAGGTGTGTAGTACATTTGGTATAAAACATCCCGCGGCATAAACTTGGATTATACATTTTGTGAGTGAACATATAGACGCTGATTGCCAATCTGTGCTTATATAAAGTGGAAAATTTTATTAACTTGATGAGCTGTCTTTTGTGTGAGATGTTTTCTAAACTCCTATTCCCCATTCTTTCTCAGAAATAGCTTTTCTTATGAATTATCTTTGCAATCTCCGACAGAAATTTCTAGTGTGTTCTGAGTATCTTTTTCTCAGTTTGAGAAAATAATTTTTCAAAATTATTCTCTATTTTATATATATATATATAAAATAACAATAGGAAGTGAATAGTACGTAGACAAAGATTTTCCTTATTGATCCAGTGAATCCATGTAGCTTAGAACGTTTTATATCGACTTCTCTAATAATTGACGCAGAGAAAATTCACTGGAGTTGAAGTAGCGAATGATTCAATATTATACACAATTCTAAGCTTACCCCATGCAAAATGATTCACAGTGACAAATAAAATTCTCCTAATTTTAAATGAGCACTTATAGTCGATTAGAATCCGTACATTCCCTCATAAAGTACTATGCATTATATGTTTATGCCCAGGACATTTCACCATCAAATGTTGTCCACTCATAAAAAGAGGATCTAAAAGTTAATAGGAAATTACCTGGATACGAAAACACTTAGAAAACGGCATAAAACTAATGCAAAAATGTTATTTACAACAGCGGTTGTTTTACACATGGAGAACAAATTTTCATTGCAATTCTCTCTGACGATCACCATCACATTAAACAGCTCGTTTCTCAACGTATAAAAAATGCAAAAGTAGAATAAATGATGGCATACTTATAGTTGAAATATCTGAAATCATCTTTGAAGCAAATCATTGCGTAAAAAAAAATACAATTGACTGAAAAAATGTGGTAACAGAACTTCTAATCACTATTCATCAACTGAATGTAAGTTTGATAAATATAATAGATGGCCGAATATTAATCCCTTTAATAATATTCCCGTGCATTACTCTGCTTGTCATTTTTTTGTATAAAGTGTAAAAATATACATGAAGATAGTTACAGCAGCATGTGGATGCAAAGAACAGATGAACAAGGTGGAAGCATCGAAAACATGCCAAATTTTTATAAAGAAAATCACAAATCAATGTATAAATAAAACACTGTACTAAGATGATCGAATAGTTGGGCCGGGTGGTATAGGAAATATAGCCACCTCCACGACGCATGTCCAAGGTAGTTTTGAAAACAAGAGCTGTATTAAAAACAACAATTCGTTGTATGACCCAATAGAGTGCTAATGCTGTTTTCTTACTAAAAGTTGTCTGTTTTGCTCCAGCTATAGGGAATAAACATATTGTTTTATAGTTTAAATATGTTAAGCAGATAAATATAAAGGTCTAAGCAACACTTTTAAATACTAACCAACTCTGTAGGAATTTTTAATTTTTTTCAAAAAATGACAAATTTTACCCAAAATTTCGATTTTTGGAGCAAAAGCGCAGACTCAAGCCATTTTTTTTCAGCGGTAAAATTTCACGCAGTTGATGTACTAGTATAAAGGCAACTTTTGGCCCCTACCCGTTTTTGATTTTCAAAAAAAAAAAATTTTCGCTCCACCCTACTGTGTAGCTTTGATGGTATTATTATTCTAATATTGCACATTTTGCTTTACAAAAACATAGAATATAATATAGATCAGATGTTAATAATAAGAATGTTTTATTTTTAAAAATAAATATTCAACTATAAATATTAATAACATATAATATTGATACGATCAACTGTGCGTTTTAGCCTATTCATTTACAATGTCCAGTAACATTATGGGATATAAAATAAATTATTTAAAATATTTTCTACCTAATTAGGTTTAATGCAAAATTTGTTAATTAAAACATTCCATTATCAAAATTATATAAACAAGTAGTTTTTTAAAGCGTCATCTTCGCTTTCATAATGACAACAGTGAGATTATTTTTTCCAAATTGATTAAAGTATTTTTTAAATTTTAACAAATTTCTCTGTAAAATAAGAATGTCATTGCTTTAGTAAAATTAATTCAAAGAAAAAAGTTTTCTAGCAATCATAGTTATGAGTTAATGTATACAGGCCCGTAGCCAGGATTTCTTTTCGGGAGGGGCTCAAGCTTGGATTTTTTTCTAATCTTACAACAGTAATTTGTATGCTTTAAAGCGAAAATTTAAAAATAAACAAAGCTTAACCTAAAGTGTATTCCTGTGTAGGATACTAGAAAACCGTGTCAAAAAATGTTATTTCGTGTTTATTTTTTTTCAATTTCTGTTACAATTTTTGGCTTGCAACAGTATTTCCAATTTTCAAACCGGTTTGGAAACCGGAAGAGTTTTTAGTAAAATACTTCCGTGAAACTAAAAAAAGCACAAATTAGCAATGTTTGAAATGGGCCTCAAATATCCTATGAGAAAAAAGTTAAAAAATATTGAAATCCAAACAAGTAATTTGAATAAATCTAAAGTACAGGATTAATAATAGCGTTCGAGTGTCGGGCATTACGAGTGAGAAGTCTTATAATACGATTAATCCATAGATGAATATAACTACAAGCATTATTTATTTTAAAAATATATATTGCTGCATATATATACTATGATCGTAAAAATTGTATTTGTATTTCACATTTTCTGATTATGATAATTATAAATGTAATACTCTTGATACAATAAATGTACTAGTGCAACAGAAACAATCTTCGTAACTTTTTATTAGCTATGATACTGATTACCTTATCAGAATGTATTGTAATATCACATTGAATAGAAATCGTTTCAAGACTATCCAGTCTCTCATTCTCCTTAACGCTTCAAGAGAAACATTTAATTATTTTCATTGTCGAAAAAGATTTTTCAGTACTGGCTGTTGTTACCAAGCTTGCAGTCAGGACTGTCAGCAACTTTTAGATATTATTGTAATACGTTACATTACACTATTCTAAAATTTTTAGGACTTCTGAGTTGGGGCTAACATTAGCAGTTCACTTGTAGACTAATCCATATTCATCTTTCACATACGACAGTGACACTTTATCCTGAAAATATTGCAAAAGATTTTCTGATTTGCTTGCTTTTTCCAGTGAAGCAGAACCTGGAAGAGGTAATTGGAAAATCTCTTAAAATGTCTTCATTCGAAATGAATCTATCTCTTAAATTTTGAATAAGACTTTCTACATTGGAAATAAAGACCAGGATATTGTAATACTCTTCAGTATAGGTGCAGATTCCCAAAATTTTTAAGGAGCCAGTGACTTTTAAACCGAAATATTCCAGTCGCCAACAAAACTTCATTTCTAAGCAAAATTAAGAAACAACGCAAAACAACGTAGAAACAACGCAAAGTTCATTAAAAGATCGAAGAAGAAAATTTAATTTTATCAGAAGATCGTTAAAGATTTGTCAAGTAATAGTTGAAAAACCCGATTTTCATCAAATAATCTCGGAAAAATGCGATTACGGTTAGAGGATTACTAAAAAACATGCAATTTTAGCCAGAAGATCGCAAAAAAAATGTATTCTCGGCAGAGGATTGCAGAAAAACGCAATTTTCGTCAAATAATCGCGAGAAAAAACGCAAAATTCGCCAAAGGATGACAACTTAGACGCCAAAAATTAGTCCCAACACTGTAAAAAATTTTCCCGTTAAATAACGGAAATAGTTCTGGTAATCTAGACGCCAGTACTATTTCCGTTATTTAACGGAAAATTTTTTCCGTTTTTTCCAGTAATATTTCCGTTTTTTTACAAAATGTTTCCGTTTTCATATTTTTTTTATATAAAAATTTTCACTTGAAAGCCAAAAAAGAATTTTCAAGGACAAACTGGCTTTTTTATTCTTTAGACAAGGACACATCAGATTAGAACACATACATTTAATTTAAACAACTTTGACTAAATGTCACTTACCCTCGATGGGGATCGAACCAAGCACCTGTCCCATGGCAGCTTGTAGTAGTGTAAAACCATTACGCCATAGTTACGCATACAGTGCTTGCAAATATCTTTACTAATTTCGAATGATTTTATAAAGCAAAGGCCTTATGTTGAACGCGGCATTAATTTTTATTGAGAATTATTTTCTATATGAGTGTATAGTTCTAAATGTTTAACAGATTTTATTTCCATAATTTCGAATATTTAGTTTTTAATTTCAGTTCTATACAAAATAAATTTTAGACTTTAAAATATTACATGTATTAAGAGTCGAATGCATTAAAAAGTTTTTTTTTTTTTTTCATTTTAAGGAGATTTTAAGTTTATTGTAATATTATTCATATTTATTTACTTATTTATTTTTGAAAGGATATTCTTAAAGTAATATTAAAATATGTTAAAATTAAAGTTATTTTATTAATATTTTATTATTACTTTTATTAAAATATATTAAAATTAAAAGTCGAACGTTTTTCCATTATCCAGATTCCAGATTTTATTTCCATAATTTCGAATATTTAGTTTTTAATTTGAGTTCTATAAAAAATAAATTTTAGACTTTAAAATATTACATGTATTAAGAGTTAAATGCATTAAAAAGGTTTTTTTTTTTTTTCATTTTAAGGAGATTTTTAAAATTTATTGTAGTATTATTCATATTTATTTACTTATTTATTTTTGAAAGGATATTCTTAAAGTAATATTAAAATATATTAAAATTAAAATTATTTTATTATTATTTTATTATTACTTTTATTAAAATATATTAAATTTAAAAGTCGAACGTTTTTCCACTATCCTACGCATATTTTAAAAAATAGGCTATAAATGTGGTAAACATTATTTAAAAATGATAATGGAAATAAACTAACTGAAAATGAACTAACTAACTAATCTCAAACTTAAAAGTGATTAATAAAATTTTATAATTTTTATTATTTTTTTAATATTGTAAAAATATGTTAGCTTTATATTATTAAAACAGAAAGAAATAAAGAACATTATTATACAAAGTTGTTGATGAAACAACTTTATAATGTTTTTGTATCCCAGATATAGATGGCGACACTGGTGTTATTTATGGAATTTATGCTGTTTTAATACGGAACTCCTCCGTTTTCAGAAAATTTTACGGAAAAGTTACTGTTTTAATAATCTCAAAATATCAATAACGGAATTTCTGCTGTTTTTTCGGAAAAACGGAACTATTCCGTAGAATTTTAGGGAACAATTTCTGTATATTAACGGATATTTTTTACAGTGAAGTCAAAAAATGTAATAGCCACGTGATGACTGACGACCGTGAATCTGAACCTCTACTCTTCAGCGGATGTAATTTGAGAGTTTGTCTGTCTAAATGTTAGAGTTGGGACCTTTATTTCAGTTTGGAAGATGTCCTTCTGAAGTTTCGATGCAGAATGAAATATCTCACAGATATAAAGATTTCTGCTGTATTTTCTCCATATTTAGGTAAAACAAATTTGGAATCTTTAGCATGAGTTACAGCCGATAACATATGTCATGAGATTTTTCATGATGAAGTGACAATGATTTTGTCAGACTGAAAACCTTGTCACTAACAAACAGCCTTATAAGATGCCAAGGTAGTTAAAATTGCGTTTGAAAAAGAACTTATATTTTTAGTGGCAGATACGAATAACCGATTAAATGAAGGATTACTGTAACTGTAATTTAATTAATTGATATTTTTACAACTAAAATAGTACGTGGTTTTAATGTAATGAAATGTAAAGATTTAAAAATATATATTACCATAGAGATATAATTTTGCAAGTCTTTTTAAGCTTTCGGGAGGGGCTTCAGCCCCCTTAGCCCCCTCCCTGGCTACGTGCCTGAATGTATAATAACTTAATAGCTTTACTTTAGCCGCCTATTGTATCAGCAGACATATCCTTCAACACGCAATCAAAAGCATACTTTACTTCACCTTAAAACATCCCCAACCACAAAACAAATGGGAAATTAACTTACCAGCTACCTCAAAATATCACCAACCTGCAAACGATGTGCAATTCTAACTTACAAGCTTTGAAAAACCTTTCCTTTTTGTCTCAATAACATGGTTCTGTACCAGTCTACTTAAACAACGTATTCAAACTCTAAGCAACAATATATTTTTAGAATAATATAATTGCTTCATAGTTATATATTACAAGTACAGTAGAACCCCGATAATTCGGATTAACTGGGACCAGACCCAATCCGGATTATCGAAAATCCGGATTATCCGGAGAATAAGAGAAAAATGGAATAAAATAAAACATAATTACAGAAAACACCTTTATATTAAACTTATTGAATAATTACAGACGGTAAAAATGTTTACTTTGCTTAATTCTTCCGAAAAGATTTCAGAATTTTTTTTTTTTTAATTCAGAATATGATGATGAAACAAATTAATGTTATGGAAATTAGCCAATCGCTTCTCAAACTTGAAAAAAAAATGACCAAACCAATCCGGATTATCCGGAGATCCGGATTAACGGGGTCCGAATTTACGGGGTTCTACTGTAACTGTAATCTCTTAGAGGAGTGATAAAAAAATTTTATGCTTTGAAATTTAAACAAATACAGATATACTGAAAGCGAACATAATATTTAAAGATTTAACAATTTGTATAGAATATTTGATGCATACAGATAATTAAAACTAATAGATAATTCTTATTCTTAACAACAGAATCAGGACAAAGTTTACAGTAAGTTTCCCAGCGTTTAGATGAAGCAGATGGATTTTGTGAGGACACATCTATTTTGTTAGTGGGGGTGTCTAATGAATGAAATGACAGTGATTTTGAGTGTTGGATTTTATTTTTCATTCATTAAACGGTTGATTGTTTTTGGGTTTTTTTTTTTTTTTTTTTTTTTTTTTTTTTTTTTTTTTTTTTTCCCTCTGAAATAGGATTTAATCGACTCGTTTGTAATAGTGAAATTATTAACTTTTTTTTTTCGTTCTTTCTTAGAAAATTATTAAAAACTTTAAAAAGATTTTCCAAGTTTTCCCACTTTATATATATCTTTCTATATTCCACATATGGAACATTGACTTTAAAAAAAGCATAAAACAAAAATAAAATACGTTAACCCCTACCTAATGCATGAAATTGTATACATTTATGCATGAAAAAAAAATCGGTGTACAATGCAATAATCCTCAGGAATGGGCAGAGTAAAAACACACCTAACTCCGTCCTACTTTCTATTTTTGCATTTTTTATTACTTTTCAATAAGCATCAAGTTGGGAAATGTAAACAATTATTGAAAGATATTTTATAATGTGTTAGAACATGTAAAAAATTATACATTTAAAATTTCAAACACATTAAACATATATTTAAACAGTTACAGCATAACAAATCTTTGCAAGTCGGTCTTCTGGAACACTGGTGGGTAAAAGGCTAATTACAAATGGTAGGATTTAATTGAAGAAAGAAAACTTTTATTAATATCTTTTTAAGTTTTGATTCGATTTTTGTAAAATTTGAAATGACTCGATCAAATTCTGAAACGATTAGTACGTATATTAAATTTTAAACCATTTGGTTCGGTAGTTTTTTCGCTATGCAGACACATGGATGGAGGCACCAGAGGACGATTATAAGCGCTACTGATTTATATAATTACGAACATACTTAAGAACAGAAGAAAAAAATTCCATCAAAATTAGGCTGATTTTAATTTAAAGCATAAATAAAATTACAAAAATATTGAACAAATATAGTTAGTTACATGAAATATATTTTTCTCCAGTTTTCAATACCATTAAATTATTAACAAAACTGCGTAGAAACAAAGTACTAGAACATGCTGATAAAACCTTCCTTATAAATCTAATTGCAAGAATTTGCGCCGGAAATTATGATACTTGATACAATAGCCAATAATCAGTCATTTTGCGTTGTTTGTTTGGCTATGCTCTCACTTTTTTTTTTTTTTTTTTTTTTTTTTTTTTACTTTTAGATTTTCCACTTAGTACACTGTTAAAATGATTCTGTGAAATTATCGAGAATCTACAGGCAATCTATTATGAAGTCTTATAGTAAAATTACAGAGATTCTTTTAACCCTTTATCTACTGACGTTACTTATAAGTACCAGTAAAATTACTTATAAAAGTCTTTTAATATGTCAATTAGTTGTAATACTGTTTAGAATGAGTTACAGATACATAACTTTATCTTGTTCCAAAAGCATTATTAATTACACAAAACAAAAATATTTTATTAAAACGATGATTTCTTTTGCCTTTGTATCTTTTCAGCTTTCTTGGCGCTGGCGGAGGGGGATGAGGATTTTTCAATTCGGAAATATTTTTATATTTATTTATATTGTAAGAACATCATATTTGTACGTTTTATAATTCTACAAAATACTAAGAAAACAATTTAAAATAAAAGATTTCATTGGGTATATAAATATTGCGCAAAATCCCTGTAAATTTAAATTTAATTAATCCGTCTAAGTCCTCCAATCCTTCTGAAATCCTTCCAAAATTTATTAGATGATTATGTAAATCTTTAATTTAAACAATTTACCAGGGATGAGATTCTTCAGACTTTAGTCTGAATTTCAGACTTTTCTTCAATTTTTAAAGAAATTTCACCAGTTAAATTTTTAGAAAAATTTTATATTTTTTCCTTAGTTTTTTACTTTTGTTTTTGTACTTTGATATAATGGTCCATTTTTTCTGAATTCCTTTTAATGTTCTAAATTTGTAATATGTTTTCCGTAGTATTACTAATTTGTCTTTTAAATAACACTTAAAAGAATTTTTTATTTTTTTCCTTAAATTTTCATTTTAGTGGTTGGCTTGCTGCACCTTTAACAATCAATTATAATCAATTTAATTCCTTAAAAACATATTATTATTATTATTATTTTTTTTTTTTTTTTTAAAGAGTAGGAACTCTGTTTATCATATACTTAATGTGGGTGTAATTATTTTGATTTGCTGTTTCAAGAAAAGCATCTGCTATTTTTAAAATTACAATTAAAAAATGTTCATGTCAGTGGTTTTATTAATGTCCTGTATCTTGGTAAAATAGACTTTTCACTGTAGTAAGTAAATAATTTCAGCCTAATTCTTTCTAACAGTTTAAAGCTAAATTGTATGTAATGTATAAATTTTAATAGCAATTATAATATTTATACCGCTTGAAATTCATAAGTATTATTGCTCAAATGTCGTTCGTGCAGTTTTCAGATTTTTTAATTTTTTGTCAATCTCATCCCTGATTTACGTAAAATGCTTTGGAATGTAAAATTTTCATGAATTCATAATTCAGTAGATAAAGGATTAAATAACAGAGAAATTATTCGGTAAATTTAGAATAGTCTGTAAATTAATATCGTTAAAAATACACAAGACTGTAAATTTACGTTTAATAATAATAATTTAATTTAGTTTTTAAAATTAATTAATCATTCAGTCTTCAAAGAACTTGAATTTTCCGAGTAAATTTGAGTCGATACATCATGAAACTTTAACACAATTTGTTTCTAGCCGTCCTGGGGCTTGAACAAGTTGAACCTCTTGACAGTAGAATAACACTTTACTGAGTGAGCTATAGGAGATATTGTGATTGAGTACAAAGTATGTCTTTTGTGATTCAGCGGGAAAAAAATCCCAACTAAATCTAATGAGATGATCTTTTTCCTTTCTAAATTACTCTTAAGTTTTAAAGGAAAGTCAGTAAGTGCGATCTCATATTGCACAGAAGGTTTGTTTAATATTTCTTTCAAAACAACTTATCCTTCAATTAATAAATCAAGTGAAAAGTAACTCATTTCTGTAGCTTCGGTTTAACTTTTGTCGTTTTCATCTCCTATTTCTACAATCAGAATGTCCGTCGGTTATTTTAACAAGTAAGAAAAATCATGCGCTAAGCATAGATTATGAAGCACTTTCCAACACTTAATGAAATCTTTAACAAAACTTTGTTATTTAGGGAAATAATAGTGTATATAGCCAAATGTACCCAAATATGTATTCCAGTACTTTTGAACAGCCCTGTATTTCATATGTCAGTTGATATAATGGGAAAATTTAGTTTAGCAAGAAAATACCCAGTAGCTTGAAATTTCTTTTTCAGCAATTCATACTATTAGATGGAAACATACTTGAATACTTTTGTTCAGCCCTGTAGTTTACATTGTATCTTTATTCACGTCAGCATTAGGCTAAAATTTATTGTAAACTAAAACACTTTTAAAACAACTGAAATCACATTCTCATAAATCATCATTCATAAGCGTCCATGTACCGAATTCTTTGCGTGGCCCTGTATATCCTTTTATCTATATTCTGCAAACATTTCTCAGTAAATTGAGTGAAGCTCAGCGTAAAAATGCATGGCTTATTTAAGAACCACACTTAAATAATTTACGCTCATATTCAGTAACGTTGGTGAGCTCTTTTGGGTAGCCCTGTATATCAACTATAATATTTATACACACCATATAATGTGCACATATTTAGCGAAATATAAACGAGCATATCATAATTAAAATGCATTTCATCCCTCCATCAGCCATCATCGGACACATATACGGTACTTCGGAAAGAATATACTATTTGAAATCTTTTGTATGGCCCTGTAAAGCTATGTACTTCATATTATGCAAGACAGTAGCGTATAATTTGTATTAAGCTTCAGTGACATATATCAATTTTATTATACATGAAAAAGCTTAATATATTTAAAACATGTCACACACAATTCCCCCTTTTACCATTATCTAATGGAATTCCTTTTTTTGGCCCTATAAATGAATAATAGCTACATTTTCACCTTATATTTTATAGAATGCATATTTTAATATGTTTGATAGGGTATAACATCTTTAAAATTCCTTTGAAACGATTTTTCCCCATAGGTCGTAATGTAATGGGAAACTTTTGATTCGCCCTGTAGATAAACTAATCATGGTAGAAACTTCATTTTCGATAGGACTTGTGCTAGGGTAAACGTCAATAACGTCCTAAAATTTCATGGCAATCCGAGTATATTAATGATTTTTCCCCATGGACCGTAATGTAATGGAAAACTTTTGATTCGCCCTGTAGATAAACTAATCATGGTACAGTCCTCCCCACTTAATCGGGTAACGGATAATCGAATACCCCGCTTATTCGAATAAAATCCTCCGGAACCGAATTTAATCCCATTGGGCTAATGTTATTTTTCCCCGCTTAACCGAATACTTTTCACGAAATGTCCTCGCTTTATCGAATAACAAATGAGTGAGACAATTTGAAAAATGGGCGTGAAAAACATGTTTCAATTGTCATTTTCGGTTGTTACACAGAAAACAAATTTCCAGAACTCCCAGCATGGATTTCGCCTGGCAGGTGTATAAGTACTGGTCAAGGGAGTTCCCTTCCTTGTTCATTTTTTCGAATTAATTTCAAAAATGGTGGCATAAATTGGACGGGAATTTCGATCAATTTTGTATTTTGTTTACTTTCGTTTGTCAAAAGATTTTTTTTTCACTTTTTCGATTTTTTTACAATTATTTTTAATGGAGACACTTTCATTTTCAAAACCGCTTCCGAAACAGAAATCATCCTCATTAAAAATATCCGCGATAAAAATGGAAAAAGTTAAAAACGACGACGCCTTTTGTACAGATCCATTGCAAAAAAGATCATTTAAAAATATTGAAATTCAAAAGAGATATCTTTATAAATTTTTCTATAGCATTAGCATTAACGTGCAAATCCTCGAAGTAACCTTTCAATAATAATGTGTTGTCATTTAGAGGTTCAAGATGGTAATTATGATACCATTCGGGAAAAAAAAAAAAAAAAAAAAAAAAAAAAAAAAACGTCCATTTTTTACTCTAAAATTTCACATAAACCGTTTTCATCTATTTTTTTTAAACCTGTATAAATTACGTAAATTAAATTTTAATAACGAAATTTGAATCCAATTCACATGATCTGCATTAAATGCAATGTAAACAAAATGCATGTGGTCATTGAACTATTGCGTATTTACATTACATTTTGTTTTTATATCAGTTTGTATTATTCTATTAAAGTTTTTAGCGATTTTCTTACTCTGGTAACTAAATATACTATATTTAATAATATGTCATTTTATTGCACCTTAAATATTACATTTATATGCCTCCCCGTTTAATCAAATACCCCGCTTAATCGAATATTTTTTCTGGAACCGTCGATATTCGTTTATGCGGGGACGACTGTATAAACTCCATTTTCAATAGGGTTTGTGCTAGGGTAAACGTCAATAACGTCCTAAAATTTCATGGCAATCCGAGTATATTAAAGATTTTTCCCCATAGACCGTAATGTAATGGGAAACTTTTGATTCTCTCTGTAGATAAACTAATCATGGTAGATACTTCATTTTCAATAGGGTTCGTGCTAGGGTAAATCTCAATAACGTATAAAGATTTCATAGCAATCCGAATATATTTACGGGAGTTAGAGCGCGGACATCCGATCAGACGGACAAACGGCCAGACAAACCGAATGCATAAGCACTTTTCAACTTTGTTAAAAAGTGCTAAAAATGATTTTTCTCTAACATGCGAATGAAGAGCATTTTCATAATTTCAGCTCTCAGAACATTTCAGACTTTTTGTCGTTCTGATGCGACGAAGCTGCTAAAAAAATCTGTATTCTATAGGACTAGTTTTCAGATGTTATTTATTTATTATTATTTTTTTTTTCTAAAGAGTCGGTCAGGCCAGGCCTAACATATTTTTTCATACCTAGCTTGACTGGATTTCTTCTTCTTAGGTCTGCACGGGACGAAATTTTCAGTCTCGGTCTCGACACAATGCGTATTTAAACAATGACTGACCTAATCCGTGTGTATAAAATAAGTAAAATTTGGCTCAGTCCAAACATTTTTGCGGCTAACGCATACATTTTAAAATTGACTTTATTATTATATATATATATATATATATATATATATATATATATATATATATATATATATATATATATATATATATATTACTTAAAAATTCATTAAAAAAATAGTAGATTTAAAGGGAGAAAAATTAAAATATAATAAAACCATTGAAAAAAGAACCTGCCTATGAAAAAATCTTAGCTTAAACAGAAAAATGTGTTGATCCATGCAAAATGAATATAATAATACCTGAGGGATAATTGGACTACATTTACGCCTTCTAAGAAGGAAAGTTGCCTATAACGCACTTTTTTTTCCATATGTGATTCCGTCTTAAAGAGTTTTACTGTGTAGCATTTTTCAAAGTCTTCACCACATGGAATATGGATTAATGATATTAGAGAATAAGCGAAATATTTGCATATAAATTCAGATTCATTAATAAAATAAATATATCGCAACTTTTGGTGCCTTTTAATAATAAAAATTATAAACATGAAAAACAAAAAGTACAATAAGTATTTTTGGTCAGAATTCCTTCAAGCAAAGCAATTTTTAACCATATCGAAGTAAAAAACTATGTAGAAAATCAAGACCGAGCCGGGCTATGATTTTAACTTTTTTCCAAGCTGTGACGAACCTTTTTTCCCTAAGGATCTGTTCGGGACCGGACCTAGATATTGCGACCCATGCAGACCTCTAGTGCAAACAACCAGCATATTTTGAAAGCAGGTTTAACGTAAAATCTGTACACTACTACTTTATGTTCAAAGGAAACACACTGTTTTAAATCTATTTTAAATACAATTTGTGGATTATCCCTATCTTCCATTCAAAATGAGTTAAAAACTCGTAGCTAAAATGGATGGTTAAGTGGTGTAAATCATGAATTTTGGATTTTAATATGTCTGTGAGATTTCTAGACATCGGAATAAAATATTTTTTGTTTAATTCAGGAATGGACACGGAAAAATATCCTAATTCGAAATTTTACCATACGGGGGACGTATAAAAGTTTAATTTTTATATTTTCTCAAACAGATTCCCATGGAATTGCAACCAAGTTTTGCAGCTTTTTATATGAAACTTTGCAATTGCAAGTAGTGTGCCTAGGGGCAATATTTAAGGAGAGAGCCTATTGTTTCGATAATTATGAATCTCCCTGTATATATAAAAAAAAAAAAAAAAAAAAAAAAAATTTAGTTTTTTTTGTTGTTGTTGTTGTTGTTTTTTTCTTTTAAGCATAATACAGCGTTTTTCTATATGAAATTTGGAAAATATAAAATTTAACAAGTTGGAAATTGCACGTGAAGCGTAGCAAATGAGGTGCGTTCGTACTATAAGTTTTAAAATATTCAGATCTTGCTGATATAGTAGAGCGTACTTTGGAATTGTGTTCCTGTAAATATGCAGGGAGTAATTTTTATTATACTTCATTAACGTATATCTTATTCATAAAATGTGAAGTAGGTTAATATAATTAAAACACGCCCCAAACAATGTTTCCCCGTATAACATGATTTAGTGGAATACATTTGTGTGGCCCTGTAATTTAATAATAAATATTCTCTGCATCCCAGATTGTACAGAATGTAGATTTTAGTACATACATCATAGATTCATGTCAATTATATTATGTTCAAATGAGTGTAATACCATTAAAATGCATTTGAAACATTTTTTCCCATTGATCGTAATGTAACGGAATACTTTTGATTGTCCCTGTAATTGATCTATGCATCCGATTATCATAACATTTGAAATGACTCGACAAAATTATGTAATAATTAAACGTTTTAAATTTCAAACGATTAAAATGCATTTGAAACATTTTTCCCCATTGACGTAATGTAACGGAATACTTTTGATTGTCCCTGTAACTGATCTATGCATCCGATTTTCATAACATTTGAAATGACTCGACAAAATTATGTAATAAATATACGTTTTAAATTTCAAACGATTAAAATGCATTTGAAACCTTTTTCCCCATTGACGTAATGTAACGGAATCCTGTTGATTGTCCCTGTAATTGATCTATCCATCCGATTTTCATAAAATTTGAAATGACTCGACAAAATTATGTAATAATTACATATTTTAAATTTCAAACGATTCGGTTGGATAGTTTTTGCGTTGTTATATGCGGACGGGCAGACAGACGGACGGACTGAGCGACAACAATAGGTGCTACATATTTACATAATTACGAACGCACCTAAAAAATAAACCAGGTAAATTTTGTTTATTTTTCTGTTTATCCTCAGAACATGAGTGGAACTGAAGGCATAGATAAAACGCCTGTTACCGTTGTACAGCACTTGATACCTCGTGCAGGAATCACTCTCTGCTCGCAATCTACGCCTCCCTACCGGACTCGTTTTTCTACAGATTGCTTCAAAAGAACTGCTTAGATTTTTCTGTTAATCGGCCGATGTATTAGGTATTTGAACGGAGATAATACTCATTTTCGAAAAAAAGAAAAAATAATCCTCTGTATTATTACTAGGGATTATTAATTTTTCCATGTCAACAATTAACGATATTTTTATAACTAGTTTCATGCCCCGCCCACCAAAAAAGTTATTTCAAAGCTGAAATTAGTACACTGTAGTACGTAAAAAATAATATATTTAATTTCCCCCTAATTTGAGTGAAATTGAAAATGCCTTTAAATAGTAGTTTTTGTTTCAAAATCTGCTGAATCATAAACACATGCATTGGTCTCGGAAGTGAAAAACTTTGTAAATTAATTTTTGCAATACACTAGATTGAAATAGTATTTAAGAAAAATAATAAGTCCTTTGACAGAATAATTGTCATTTAAAAATTAATAAAATTTTAATAAATGGAACAGTTGGTTTTCAGCAATCAAAATGTTTGTCAGCGATTATTAGTGATTATCTTCAAAAAACCTAGTTTGGATTCTCTAACGCTGCAACTAAAAGATGAAATTTTGATCAAGTTCGTACTTTTTAGCTCACAGGCTATCATAGCCTGAGAGCTTATGTGCCCGTCCGTTCTGTATGTATGTTCGTATGTACGTAACGCGATAACTCATGATAAAAATATCCGATCCACTTGAAATTTTGTATGTAGGTATATCCTGACAAGGCGCTTCCCTGATTAGTTTTTGGAGTTCATTCGATATGTATAAGAGGGGGAACGGGGGGCTCATGCCCCCCGTTAGTTGATATAGATGGGATTTTCATGCAGAATTAAGTTTTCAAAATTTAGATTAGGATCATTCTGATGAGGCGATTCCGTGACTGTTATTAGGTGTTCATTGAATAAGTATAAATAGGGGGAACAGGGGCTCTAATGCCCCCCCCCCCCGTTAGTTGATATAAATGGGATTTTCATGCAGAATTAATTTTCGTTCAAAATTTAGATTAGGATCATTCTGATGAGGCGATTCCGTGACTGTTATTAGGTGTTCATTGAATAAGTATAAATAAGGGGAACAGGGGTTCTAATGTCCCCCCCCCTTAATTTATACAAATGGGTTTTTCAAGCAGAATTTTCAGATTTCGTTCAAATCTCTGAATAGTTTTGGAAGTTTAATGGTTAAGTATAAAAGAGGGGGATAACTCTTTTTAAATTATATAAATGCTAAATGGGTTTTTATTAAGAATTATCTAATTTCCTCTGAATTTTGGATATAGATTTTTTATATGATAAAGCATGTCTTTGATAGTATAGGAGGTTCAATGATTAAGTATAAAAAAAGAGAAAAGGGGAGAGCTGTTTCCCCTTCTTAATTTTTTTTTTCGAACGGAATTAACCCTTGAAAATATAAAGCTTTAATGTGCAATTAGTATTTGTAGCCTGTGAGCTCAATGCCTTCAGTTTAACTGGGCAGTATTCTTTTTTATTTTTTCCTTATTATTATAATCTTCTTCTTCTTGCTATTTATTAATATTATGTATTTGAATAGTTGCTTTTTTGATCAGAGTTTGATTTCATTATGACATCATGATTATAGTGCATGCGAATAACATCATGTATTTTCCAGATAGACCGGGAGGCAGCTACACAAAACTATACATTATCGATTTCACGGCTGAAATTCCAGGATTAAATAAAATTTGATTTGCATATTAAAATGCAACTAGTCTGAGAAGTCATATCTTGGTACAAGACAGCTGAAAACACGATTTTAGTGGTTGACTGGCGGACATCCAGCTTTGGATTTACAATTGTGTTTTCACGCTCCTAGCCATCCATATTTCTAGACCTTTGGCTGCAAGAAAGCACAATGATAAATCTACATATCGACCACTAAAATCATGTCCATAGGTGGTTTCCACCAAGATACGACTTGGCATACCAGATGCATTTTAGTATGTTAATCGAGTTCTGTCTAATCCTTGAATTTCAGTCGTCAACTCAATGAGATAATAGTCTGCGCAGCTGCCTTCCGGTTTAAAAGTAACTGTCATTTTCTAAAGTTTTGGGATACATTTTGGATTTTCCCCCAAGGATTTCATGAACTTTTACAACCAATTTTTCCCCTATGAGATTTCCGTAATCTTCAGGATCTCCTGAGAAATACGAACCTTGTTCAACCATTTTCAGACGAATGTACGACAAATTCTATAATGAATTCTACTGCACATAATTGACATAAAAAACTTAACAATAGTTTAACAACCGCATGATTTAACTTTATTACAACAAAATCTTTTCTTGTAGTTCGTAAAAACTTAGATTTGCAATCATCAGGACGACCTAAAAACGCAAGGCTGATTTAGACGCAAGGCCATCCATAAATGATGTCACGCATTTTTTCCATATTTTTGACCCCCCCCCCCCCTTTGTCACAAAGTGTCACACTTCACTTTCCCCCCTCCCCACCTCTTGTCACATGTCACGCTATTTTACACAAACGTATACTTGCAGTTCAGAAATAAAGCACTCCGCTTTAGATCACATTTCAGATTTTATTTTTAAACTTTAATTATGTGTTTTAAATTACATGTGAAGTGAACAATAAAAAAAATTCGTATTTTGTATGAAATAAGGTTTACAAAATAATAATAATAATATAGAATAAAATATTAATAACATATTAATATGAAAGAGCAATTGAAAACAGTAGTATTTTTTAATTTGAAATAGAATTTAACATATTTGGCTCTTTATAAACACAAAATATTTTAATTTAAAAATAACTTCATGTTTCATAATTTAATCTATTGAAATTTAATGCTTTTATTTTAACCAAAATGTGTGATGTCACATTTCTTCTTACCCCCCTCTCACTCCCTTGTCACAATTTCATTAAACCCCCTCCCCCCCTTCAAGCATGACATCATTTATGGACGACCCCATAGTGAAAAATCGGTTCAAAAAGATCGAGAAAGACTTCAGCCAGGTCTAATATTTTTTTTAAAACGTGGCATATTGTTAATACTAGGGATGCACCGAATAGTGATTTTGGCCGAATACCGAATGTCGAATATTCGGCTAGCCGAATAGTAATTGTTGGGCCGAATACCAAATATTTGGCCAGCCGAATAGTAACTATTCGGCCGAATAACGGATATTCTGCTTTCCAAATACTTTTTAGATTTCAATAGTTTAAAGGTATTAAAATGTTGCTTTTTTAAACAATTTTACATAATATTTAATAAAAGAAACTTACATTTTGATAAACAAGAGTTTTTTTTTATAAGAACATTTAATATTGAAAAAAATCTGCCTTGAATTATTTAAAAAGCACAATTATGAGACTTTTTTTAATTAATAAAATATTAAATTTCATGGTTTCTTCTATGAATTAAAACAAACATTTTGAAATCAAAGAGAAATAATGAAAAAAAGGTCGAAGAAAAACTTTACGGTCTCTTAATTGTCCTTTTTCAATAACTCAAGGCGTTTTTTTTTTTTTTTTCAATATAAAGTACAAGTACTTTTAACTTAATTTTGAATAAAGGAATATCTAGCTCATAGTTCTTTTCTTATGAATCATGGCATTTTCCACCCTTCCCATCATATTTTACAGAAATCAAAGCATGTGAGTTGAAAATATAGTTATGGTATCTTATTTATTGTTAATGCAACAAACGAAAACACAAGTTTGATCTAGAGTGAGATGAAATACAATGTATTTATGACTCAGTAAATTGTGTTATGGTTTCATGAACAAAAATTGCTTTGATAGCTATTACTATTCTCAAAAGTTTTTCTTTCTTGTTTAAGGACTTTTATTTGAGAAAAGCGAAGGATAATCCCAATAACCCCATTAACCCCCCCCCCCCTCCATTTTAACCATATCATTTTAATCATATAAATAAACCCCATTTTAATCCTTCTCATGGTTAATTTTCTTAAGTTATACTTTACAAACAACAAATAAATATTGTAAAAACATTCTAATTTATTTAAATTAGGATTTTCTTTCTATTTATTTTAAATATATTTATAAATTGACAGTTAAAAGAAGAAATTGTGAAAAGTTTTTAAAAATGTGTTTTAAAAGGTTTTATTAAGTATTGGATTCGGCCGATTACTTTGATATTCGGCCAATCCGAATACTCGGCAGGCCGAATAGTTTCATATTCGGTTTAATCGAATATTTGGTAGCATGGCTGAATACCGAATAGATACCGAATATTCGGTGCATCCCTAGTTAATACCAAATATAACAATTGCAGAAATTCAAAAGAACGATTACTAACGAATGCATCAGTAAGGACCATCTGTCACTAACTTCACATTTTTCAATGAATGTCGAGAATTTTTTTTCTTTTTTATTTATTTATTTTTATTTTATTTTATTTTATTTTATTTTATTTATTTATTTTATTTATTTATTTATTTATTTTTATTTTATTTATTTATTATTATTTTTTTTTAGCTGGCACTGTAGTATCCCTAAGATAATTTCTCGAGTTTAAAAACTGGAAAAATGAGCACGATAAAATTTTATCAAGCTCATATTGAAAATTTCGGCGAAAATAATTTATTTAGCAACATTGATCTTGAAAGTGTCACTGATTGTGCATCAGAAATATGCAGGACTGTTTATTAAAAGATATTTGTAAGCCTTTGAGTGTGTTCACTGAAAAAAATGAAATACTCAAAAATGAGAACATCGATGCACTCATACTGAATTGAGTAGGGGGACATTGATACAGCTTTTTTCAAAAAAATATTTTGGTGTCTAGAAAGCAGAAACTTCAAGTTATTTTTCTATGTGATGTCAGCAAAACCTGTGTAGTATGTTATAAAAATGTACAATCGCTGTTTTATATATTATTTTTGTATGTAATTTTGAAAAAATCAAAAAAAGGAATTTGTATCAATGTGCCCCATCACCGGGGCAGATTGATACACTTTGATACGTCTGGGAAAAATGGAGACAAAATAACACCAATGCATATTTTTCATAGAAAAATAGTTAGCAAACCATTTTATATATATTTATAAACATTAAAATTGCACACAATTTATTTGTAAGCGATATTAAAGCAATCAAAATGAAATGTATAATGACCTGATGTTCTGGCTGTTCCTTGTCTGTTTGTTGGCTGTGTTATAAATCGCTTTACAAACAGAAAATAAAGGATAATTATATTAAAAATTATGTTTATAATATAATTATCCTGTACTGTTCTGCAACTTGTTTCTCTTACTTAACATTTCTCATGTCGATAATACTTTTTTCTCAGGAGAATTGATATAAATTTGAGATTTGCCAGGTTGCCGTCCTTTTCTTTTGTTAATTCTACTAGCACTTGATATTGTATAAGTTTGTAGGTCTTCTGTTTGCAAAAATTCTATAAAATGTTCTAATATAAAGAAATCAGAGCTATTTCACTTCAATAAAAACTAATAGTAGAAATTTTCGACGAAAAATGGTTGGAATTAAGATTGTATGGCAAAAAAAAAAAAAAAAAAAAAAAAAAAAAAAATAATAATAATAATAATAATAATAGGTAATGAAAAAATGAACTAGAAAAGGATTTAGGTTGTATCAATGTGCCCCGACAAAGACTGTATCAATGTGCCCCATACAGCCATTTTGAATAAAATGAGTTGCAAATCCAACACTTCATATTTTATCTAATAATAAAGAATGAGGAACTGATAAAGAGTAGCTTTACTTGCCAGGGAGGGTATTCTTTTCGGTTGAAAATACTGGAACTGTTGTATAATACCATTTCAATTGTACAACTCAAATTTACTTTTGACCTACAAAAACAATTAATCACCCATCCCATTTCATCAAACTATTGAATCATTCCAAAACGTTCTGTATGTAGTTAATTTCACTAGTATCACTTTTTGGAGCTGTTGTGAAACTTCCTGTAATGACCCTGTGTGCTGTATAGGGGGTGTATCAATGTGCCCCAAGTATCAGTGTACCCCAGTTCCCCCTATGTTTGGATCAAAAGTGATCACATTGCTTTCTCAATTTTGAAACATCACATGTTATCAAATCCAAACAAACGATAATTTTGTACCCTGTAATGGTTTATTTAATTCATGGTGGCATAAAAGATGCTTATTAAAGTAAATATTAAATTATGCACAGTATTTTGAAATAATTTAAAAGTGCTTGTAAAAAGTGTGCTCTTGCCATAAAAATATTCGATTTGGGTATTTTGCTAATAATTTTTGCTATTTTTCTTAATAAACAACCAATTAAACTTTTATTGTTAATAATTTTGACCGGAAAATAAATGCCAGAACAGTTTTACTTTGATTTGTGAATTCAGAGGGTAGTTCTTACCGATTCATATTTGAACACAACCATGAGGTCGAAATGAGTACATGTTTTGAGTACATTTGGATCGGAACTATTTTGAGTGTGTGAAGTACTTAAAAGTGAGTACTTTTTACTCAATTTTGAGAAACCATTTTTTACCCCTTTTATCGTATTCGTTTTATCGTTGTTACCCCTTTTATGGTATATCTTATTTTATTGATAATAAGTAATTTTCTTACATAATTATACTAGGACACTCTGCCTCCTGCGAGCTCTGCTCGTCAACCCCCGTTCAGCCTTCGCAGTTTTTAAGTACATGGTAATGAGCCCTGTTTTTAAAATATTACCAGGTTACGGATTAATTATTTTATAATTTTCTTACTTTTTAAATATCCACGAGTAAATACAATTTTTATGACACATTTTTCTCTATTCCCTGCCTTTAACACCGATCATTCAATTATTATTTTTAAGTTTGATTTTTGTTTTTAACAAGTCACGTGTAAATGAATTTTTTATTTGAGAGGAAATAAAACTCTTTGCGCTGTTTTACAATATTACCATCAATATAAAAAATGAAATTTCTAAATATGAAAGAAACATCTCTTGACAATATTAAAATTTGAATTTAAAAAAAAAACTTAAAAAATAGTCAAATAAAAATATTAAGCGCTATCTGAACACAGCTAATTTGTAAAGTATATACAGTGTCTCACAAAAGTGATGGGACACTTGTGCTTTATAAAAAGAAACTGCAATAAAATAAATAAACAAACATGTGCAAAAATTTTTTGGGTGTGTTTCATATTTAAAGTTAGTAACAATTATTACATAACATACATTTTGTCAAAATATTAAAATATTAATTTAATAAAAATAAAATTGTTCAGAACGGAGCAAAAAATGGCTCACATAAGTGATGGGACACTTACTTTTCCATCAAATATTTATCCAAAAATTTTACTTTTTAAAAGATTTTAATATTTTGTTGGATTTCCTTTTACTTTTAAAACATGATTTAATCTTTTTGGGATGGATTCGACTAATTTTTTTGTGATTTCTGGAGTGATTTTACCCCATTCTTCTTGAAGCACCGATTTTAGTTGTTGTTTTGAAGAAATGGTGTGTTTGCGAATTCTTGATTCCAATTCTTGCCAAATATTCTCTATGGGATTTAAGTCTGGAGATTGTGGTGGTGTTTTTATTATTTCAGGACAGTTATATAGCAGCCAGAGTCTAACGTTCAGAGCAGTGTGCTTGGGGTCATTGTCCTGGTAGAATTAAAAACCGTTATGAAGGTTCAATTTTCGTGCTGAAGATTTCAAATTTTGCTTTAAAATATCAATATACTTGTACTGATCCATTATACTGTCAATAAAAACAAGATTACCTACACTCCAGTGGACGACATACACCCCATACCATAACTTCTCCTCCACCATGTTTTACTGTTGGTACCAAGTTCTGTTTGCGAAATTCTTCCCTGGGTTTTCTCCACACCAAGATTCTACCGTCAGAACCAAATACAGTCGAGCCTCTATATAACGAAATCCATCGTTCCAGTAAAAAATTCGTTATATAGAGAAATTCGATGTATAGAGTATGATGTTAAAAATAGTATTTAATGTGTAAATTTTGAACAAATATTATTTTTGATCTTTTTAATTAAGAATTTGAAATGTTTAAAAGTATATATTAACCTAACATTTTATTTCTTACTTATTTAAGCAGTTTCAAAAAAGAGAAAAGACATTTATTTGAAAGCTTAATGAAAATCAAATAAGGAAGACTTACATAAATTTCAGAGGAAGAAATCTGTAATTTTTTGTTGTTTTGATTTTAAAATTACAATTGTTACGCTCTCAAAAAAAAATTCTCAAATTTTAGCAAGGAATGAAAAATTGTAGTTGATATTTTCCTTCATTTGAAGGTCTCTCTTATGTGCTCTCATTGATTCCTCTCTTATAGTATGTGTAACAATTCAATTGACTGTGTTTTGAGAAGGATGTTGAAAGGTGTGTGGGAGGTGAGATGAACTTGTTAGATTTAAAGAATAAGGAGAGAAGTAATATTTATAAAAAAAAAAAAAACCTCTCCACTGAACGATAAATCAAAAATAAGTGATGGAAAATTGATTCCATATGATTTCGAAGCTTTTTTAAAACTGAATAAATTAAGATCAATTTATGAAAAAATTCGTTATATGGAAATAGATATTTCGCTATATAGAGTCTGTTTTTAATGTAATCATGCGAAAAGGGGACCGTTATTACTAAAAATTCGTTATATGGAGAAATTCGATGTATGGAGTTTCGTTATATAGAGGTTCGACTGTATATTAAATATACTCTCATCAGCAAATATAACTTTATTCCAGTAATCAGAATTCTTATTTATGTTGGATTTTGCGAAAGCTAGTCTGAGTTTTCTATTCTTTTCACTTGCGAAGAATTTTTTCCTGGCTACTCTACCGTGATATCCAGCAGATCGAATAACCCTTCTAATAGTCTCAGGATTAACAATTATTCCATATAATGCTTGTAAATCAGCAGCAACTTTTGAAGCACTATTTCTTGGATATTTTTTTAATATTTCGAACGATAATTCGCTTTATTCCATTGGATAGCTTTGATGGTCGGCCAGGTCTTCTTTTATCCTGAATCATATGATTCTTTTTATATCGTTTAATGATATTGAAAACTGTTGAACGACTCAAGTTAACTGTTTCAGCAGTTTTTCTAATAGATTTTCCACGTTCAATATGCAAATTAATAACTAATTTTCGAATTTCAGGCGAAGTTTCTTTTCGTTTAGCATTCATGGCTACACAGAGCTAAAAAACACAAAAATTCCAAAACAAACTGGAGAGAAATACTGCAGACGATTTTATAAATTATTGCCAATTGCTTTTAAGTAAAAATAAAACCCCAAAAAATATTTTTATTGCTTATTTCAGACGATTTTTGTTGCATATATAATGGTGTCCCATCACTTATGTGAGCTAATTTTTGCTCCGTTCTAAACATTTGTATTTTTATTAAATTAATATTTTAATATTTTGACAAAATGTATGTTATATAATAATCTTTACTAAATTTAAGTATGAAACACACCCACAAAAAAATGTGTACATGTTTTTTTAATTTATTTGATTAGTTTCCTTTTGTAAAGCACAAGTGTCCCATCACTTATGTGAGACACTGTATGTAGAAAAAAATTCTTAAATTTTTATTCATAGATTTTGTTTCTAATAGAATTTGTTTCTAATGTTTTTAATGGAACAATTTTGATCAACTTTAGCATTAATTTTTATATTTAAAAATTATTTTCTTTAACGTGTTTATTAAACATTTCTCTATAATACAACCAATTTTCATATTTTTATATGCAGTAGTTTTTTATTGAAGAAAGTGCCACCGGTTACAAAAAATCCTTTGTAATGATAAAAACAGCCCAGAGAGATGCAATCTTTTCATCGATTCAAAACAACATGTCCGTTGCTAGTAACCAAACAAACATAAGATTAAACACTACAAATGTATGTCTAACGATAATAAGAATGATGTAATAGTTCCAAAATTTTAACTGATACGAATATGCCACGTGTGTGACCCAGAACTATAACTAAATTTAATCTAACATATTGAAAAAAAAAATATGTGTTACATTTTTTTACTTCACTTGGTTAAAAATTGAGAAACATTGAAAAAAAATTGCGCCTGTATCTTTTAAAATTTTATTTATTCTGCAATTTGCATACAAAGCGGACAAATTCGGTCAAACAAGATTAGCGGACACCTTAGAAATAAATTATGATTATTCTTTTGAGATAAAATTGTGCTAAGACTAGGAAAAAATCGTCTGCTCGCTTGAAAATATTTTCTTAAAATGTTCTGAAAACTTTCACGTATATTTAAATGATAGTTTGAGTTGAATAATTTAAGTTGAATGCAGTTATGCAATCATTAAAATCAACGTTTAACACACAATAAATAAAAACCTGCTACAGACGTATACGTTACACGAGAATTTTTTTTATTACTTTTTTTTATTTTTATTTATTTTATTTTTATTTATTGCAATTATGCAACTTATTTTTGATGCATGTTGTTTTGACATTTTAATGGTTTTCTAGAAAAATATTACATGCATAATTATGTTAAACTGCATTTAATGTATAGTGCACTGACTGGACAGTAAAAGAAAGAGATCGCTGAAAATTAATGGGAAAAGTTGATATGCATCGATTAACATACCTTTTTAATATAGTAGGTTTGTTAGTTTACAGCATCCTAAGCAGAGTTAAACAAGCAGAGAAAATTTTAATGATTTGGCTAATGATAAAACATTAACCGTAGCCAAATGGAGAAAAAAAAATATGCAAAATAGATTCGTCGTGAAATATTAATTATAAAATAGTTCCTTAATCCCATTTTTAGTTTGTTTTAACTCATGGTGCCAGGGCGGTGGTGTTAAATAAGACAATTAAAAAGAGGTAGGAATAGCCAGAACCAACACATAAAAAAGAAAAAAAAATACTTTTTCCCTTTCATATCTACAAATTCTTTTTTTCTTTTTCTTTTTTGAATGAGAGAAAACACTTTAAGGAATTATTAGTAGAGGATTGATTTTTTTTTACCCACTAGAATAGAACATATATGACAGAAAAAAAAATATACAGTTTTGAAGACTTTAAATTTTGGGTTCTTCAATTGGGGACAAAAAGGAAAGGCGGAAATTTCAGGGATGTGTGCAAGAAATTAAGATGTGGCAACAGGAAAGGAAAAACTGAACATGAAAAATTAAAAAATCAATTTGTGCAAAAGTAAATTATTGCAGATGGTTGTTAAAATAGAATGAAGATTGGTCTGGAAAAAATTTAAAGTAGCCAGTGATTAACTGTGTTATGGACTCTGAAATATATGTTTATCAGCTTTCGTGCAAATCGGTCAAAAATTGAAGATGTATATATGGAACATAAACACAAAGTTTGACTTACATATATATATATCAAGAGATATTTATGAATAAAAACCAATTTAAATGATATGGAACGTTGAGAATATATCAAAATAATGCGTTCTATTACTCATTAGGTGCGTTTATAATTATATAAACTCGTAGCAACTATAGTCATCGTCTGGTCCATACGTGTGTCTGCATATAACAGCACAAAAACTAACCCAACCAAATTGTTTGAAATTTAATGCTATAATCATTGCAGAATTTTGTCGAGTCTTTTTTAATTTTAGGAAAATCGATTTAAAACTTAAAATGATATTAATGAAAGTTTTCTTCATTCTATTAAATCCTGTTACATTTACTTCATTCAATGGTATTCCATGCAAGGTAAGGATTCTAGGTTTCCATAGTGATGATACCTATTTATGATGGAGAATTATTATTTCCGTATTATTGAATTTAGTATATAGAATTGTAATAAATTTTATATTCATAAATTTTCGTATGCACTGTGGGAAAAAAAATCTGTTACCTTACAGATGTAAAAGTCCGAAATCTGTATGCTTACTAACTTTTTATCTGTACACTGTACAAGAAAAGATGTAAATCTACAAAACTAATTTTTGCTAAGCTGCAGAAATCTGTAACTTTATAAACGAATCTACAGAAATTACAGTTATCTTATTAAAAGTTTGTCTGTACCCTGGGTTGCCATTGCATAAGAAATTCTAGGAATCCCAGTTTCCTAAAAAAATATTTGTAACCTTACAGATTTTTTTATTTTTAGAATAAATCTGTATCTGTTACATGAATTTTCGCTGTTGCCGTTACATAAAAAGTTCTAGGAATCCCAGTTTCCTCTTTCAGTAACTTTACATTATTTATTTATTTATTTATAATGTAGGAGTTCAACAGCTATTGCATCAAGATTTGAATATTTATAAAACTATATATGAGTACAAACGCACATCATTTGCGAGATTCGATGTATAATTTCCGATTTGTTTTGTTTTTTGTATTTTCACGCTTAGATGACAATAAGTTTAACACTAAGACTAGTATCAGTATCATAACTGTTGATGTCAATATCCCTTTTCCCTTGTGCTTACAAAACACACGACGATAAATGAGGTATCATACAAAAAGTTTTTGAACAGACTTTTGACATTTTACACCTTGATATTTCGTTAAAATTACGTTTTTTTATTAAAAATTGCAGCTAATTAATAAATGATGTAAAAAATGAACCTGGAAACAATTTTAAAGATTACACTGCAAAAGCTTCTCACGGATCCACTAGTGGTTTAAAAAACAATTAAAATCTTTGTTTCAATTTAACTATCTTAAATACCAATAAACACTGAGAAACATGCAATGTTTCTTGCTTTGTTAATATTTTCCCTTTAAAATTTCCGGTATTTAGGTTTATCATATGGTTAAAGTTAAATGCCATGCAATTACTTTCAATACAATGGTAATTTTGGGATTTATGTAAGCACAACAAAGAAGTCATAATGTAGTATGCATATTTTAAAACATCGCTAATCGCTTGAATATTGTTAAAACCTGATATTTTTCTGTGTTGTAGTTAGAGCAATAACCCGAAGCTTAAGTCTGAAAACACTACTAACCAATTAAATAAAATATATGTTAAAGAAAGCGCATTGAACCATAATAGTTAACCATAATCATAAACATTTTATTAAAACAACAGAAATCATTTCTATTTTTCATTTTGTTCTGTTTTTATGGAGATCAGTAGTGCGCAAACTACTTTTGTTTACAACTTTTTATTTTGGGTAAAAATTTTTCGCGACCCCTTCGATAGAAATTTTTGTTAATCGTCATCGTAGTTAAAGTGAAATTCTTTTTACGATTTGGGGCTGTGCAAATATAATGTTATCAGCTTTTCTGTAATTTTGGAGGCCCCCTCCCCCCCCCCCCGATAATAATATCGTTATCAAAGTATATATATATTTTTTTCTCTAGAAGTTATTTTATTTTTTCGAAGTAATATACAAAACGGCTTGCATTTATTTTTCGCATACTTTTATGATTCAGATGAAGAGAAGTCAATAAAATATCGCTTTGCATATAAAAAAAAAAAAAAAAAAAAAAAAAAAAGCTTTCGATCAAATAACACTTAAAAGAAACAGTTATCATTTAAAAGTATTTTATAATAATTTTTTGTTACATAATTCATTCAACAATAATAAAGCTATGTTGAACTGGCCCTGAACGGAGGAGAGGTGGGGAAGGTAGAAATTCTTATTCACAAAACAAGTGGACAACATTCTTCTTTTTCTCTTTTATTTATTAGTAAACAAAGGTTCATTTTAATTACTATACTTCGCATATAAGTTTCTTGAACCGTGCTTACATATGCATTCATTTATGAAGAAAAATAGAAGTGACAAACGTTGCGGGAATTCCTATTTTAAAATTAAATAATTTTATAACAATATAGTGATTTTGATAGTAACTTTATATTTTTATAAAAATAGATAACAGACTAAAAAAAATATAACGTACTATTTTTGAACCAAAGACCATGTTATGAATAAAAAGAGAATATTATGAATGGATAAAAAATGATATCGATATAAAAAAAAAAGACAACCCCCTTCTCCCCCTAAAGATATCTTACGATATCATATGACCTCCCCCTCCCCTCTGAAATGATAACGTTATATTTGCACTGCCCCTTTGCTCTTATGTGTCTGCCTTATTAGAAAAAAAAAACATTTATTGTAATTTTTCCTGCACTTTATGGTTTAATTTTTCGAGCACTGACACTGAGAAATGTAATTCAAGAACCGATTCTCTGAAAGCGATTTAAAGCAACAAATGAAGTAAAAGTCGAAAGATTTGCGTCACGTGCACCACGCAGCCAATAGTATCGCCACTTTCATTGAGACTTGAAAAATTTTACAGCAGTCTTAAAGACAGTTGGATCAATCCATTTCAAGTGGTCCAGAAAATATTTTTTTGGTCGCTCGACCATTTTTAAAAAATCTGAAATTTTTTGTACAACAATCCTAACATGATGGAAGTTCAAAATGACCGTTCTTTTAATTTTACTATTTTTTGTTTGTGCATGGCGGCCATCTTTGTTTCATCGTGTGCAGCGATTTTCTCAGATACTAGGATACACAAAATTGTAAATATCTCGTCTTCTATTTCCCCAATTGAAATGGGGTTTGCAGCATTTTGTTCAGAATAAAAAAAGCTAAATATACAGTGACAGAAAAATTTTGAAAAATAAATTTTTACAGGTGAAATTTTAGCACAAAATGTACGATTTTTTCCAAAATATATCCGTTTGCATGAAGAAAATTTTCATGCAAGGTTAACTGTCAACCTTACACAATTTTTTCTACAAATAGGTCAAAAGTGCGTGTACTCATACACCAAGTCCCAGATCTGGGAAATGATTTCTCTTTGAGAAAAAAATTCCGAAATTCGTCAAAAATTTCAAAAATTGCACTTTTTAGACTTTGATATCTCTGGTGGGGCACGAGATAAAAATCTGAAATTTTGACCTATGATAATATCATGTAGTAGCGTTACGTACAAAAAATTTCAAGAAGGAGATTTGACTACAAGCTGAGATATGACATGGAAAATGTGTGAAAACAATACTGCCAAACTATTGTAAACCTACTATGTAATTGTTCAACAAGACTGTCAACCTTGCACAATTTTTTCTACAAATAGCTCAGAAGTGTCTGTACTCATACACCAAGTCCAATATCTGGGAAATGATTTCTCTTTCCGAAAAAAATTCCGAAATTCGTCGAAAATTTCAAAAATCGCACTTTTTAGGCTTTGATATCTCTGTTGGAGCACGAGATAAAAATCTGAAATTCTGGCCTTTGATAGTATTGTGTGACTTTGGAGATTTGACTACAAGCTGAGATACGGTGATTAAAAAAAATGATAAGAAATGCTATTACGAGTACATTAGGAGAAATGAGATTAGTCTCTTTTATTACAATATTTACACAGAAAATATTGTTTGTTGAAAACAGTTAAATAATAAACATTTAATTTACAAAATACTATATATGCTCAGCAAAGAGCTTAACAATATTTACGAGAGATGTTATGAGTTCGACCAGTAACTGTTGTCAGTCCATCAGGCTGTTCTTTGTAAAAATTTTATTTGAAGCCCCCCCAAGTCTTGTCATCCCTTGTTAACTTGAATGGAATTCTCTACGTTTAATAATTGAAGCCATGTCAACTCGATCAATTGCAATCCATTGTCTGTAATTTACTTCTCCTGAAATGTGTTCCGAGTAAAATTGTTGCAATAGCATTTCTAGTAGATTTGTTCATCTGGACAAATAGTGTATTAGCTTAGCATACATTCTGAATTGTTTAAATCACACAGAAGCATTCGAAAAAGATATTTGTAATTAACATTTAACTTTATACCATAAATAATTAATTTAAAATTTTGGAGGTATGAACAATTACATTGTAGGTTACAATAGTTTGGCAGTATTGTTTTCACATATTGTCCATGTCAAATCTCAGCTTGTAGTCAAATCTCCTTGTTGAAATTTTTTGTACATAACACTACTACACAATACTATCAAAGGCCAGAATTGCAGATTTTTATCTCGTGCTCCGCCAGAGATATCAAAGCCTAAAAAGTGCGATTTTTGAAATTTTCGACGAATTTCGGAATTTTTTTCGCAAAGAGAAATCATTTCCCAGATCTGGGACTTGGTGTATGAGTACACGCTAGAGGTCTGCACAGGCCGGAATTTCCAGGCCCGGCCCGGCCCGTAGGAAAGTTATTTCGGCCCGGCCCGGCCCGTTGTAAAACTCAAAAGTTCGGCCCGGGCCCGGCCCGGCCCGTTTAAATTTTTATATTTTAGCCCGGCCCGTACAAAAATCAGCGAAAACAGGCCCGGCCCGGCCCGGCCCGTTTTGGCCCGTTACAATTTCTACGATTTCTTAAAAATTCAGATTTTTATCATATAAATAAGATTTCTTTAAAGAATGCTGCATACATATCTATGGAATGATTTTACAGTATATTTTACAGGAAATACACATTAACAACATTAATGATTACTTAGATTCTTAGGCTTTCAACATTCGAATAAAGATTCATTAAAAAATTAATATGGCTTAGAATAAAAGAAAAAAGAAAGAAAGTTAAAAACATCGTTAATTTTGAAGCTGTTTCATAAAAAAGGATTTATAAATATATTTCTATATTATTTTATTATAAGTTTCAAATCCAAATTTATTCTTAAATTCAAAGAAGTCCTTTCTGTTACATTTCTAAATTCATTTTTTTTTTTCCTCAGAAACGCATAAGATTAGCAGATATCTATTTTCAGAAACTATATAATCGAATGGCGTTATCCATTTTTTGATACAAGCAATTTAAGAATACTGCAAACAATAAAATACTGTCATAATTAGCGTTTTGAATAGAATTTCCGGAAGCAATAGCAAGGGAAGGGAGAAAAACCTGCAATCATTTGAGAAACTATTATATCTCAACAAGTATTTTATTTACCAACAATGAAAAACGCTATTCGATTCCAAATCCCTTCAATAGTTAGGCTTATCACTTTTATACTTTTACAATTAAAAATTAAACAGAAAATGTGCCAAACTTTCGCATTATTGAGAAATTAATTTAAATTCATCGAGATATATCCGAAGACTAAGCTAACAAAAGTTCTTTATCGCTGTTAATAATTTTACAAATCATGTTTTGCCAATAATTAAGTCTAGTACCGGACCGGCCAGTCTGTATGTAGAAAAATAATGCAAGCGTGATCTCGGACCGGCATGAGTCAGCTAAAAAAATATTAAAATGGGTTACACATAATGTAATTCTCCGATGCCGATACACTGTGCATTTTTATATTGATGCTGTCAAACTAGTATGGCCACATTTATACTTATTCTCGTTAAAACCATTTTCGTTGAAAATAGCTCATATTTTATCGTTTCAACTGAAATCTTCAGAACGGGCCGGCAGGCCCGAAATTTTTTTATCGGCCCGGCCCGTCAGGCCCGTTCAATTTTTTTGCCGGCCCGGCCCGGCCCGTTTATGTTGTTTGTCGGCCCGGCCCGTTGAAAAAACTATTCTAAATCTGCCGGCCCGGCCCGTTAGAAAATTCGAAACGATTCCGCCGGCCCGGCCCGGCCCGGCCCGCGGGCCGGGCCTGGTACGGGCCACGGGCCAGGCCCGGGCCCGTGCAGACCTCTAGTACACACACTTTTGACCTATTTGTAGAAAAAATTGTGCAAGGTTGACACTCTTGTTCAACAATTACATATAGTAGGTTTACAATAGTTTGGCAGTATTGTTTTCACACATTTTCCATGTTATATCTCTGCTTGTAGTCAAATCTCCTTCTTGAAATTTTTTGTACGTAATGCTACGACACGATACTATCATAGGCCAAAATTTCAGATTTTTATCTCGTGCCCCACCAGAGATATCAAAGCCTAAAAAGTGCAATTTTTGAAATTTTTGACGAATTTCGGAATTTTTTTTCCTCAAAGAGAAATTAACTCCCAGATCTGGAATTTGGTGTATGAGTACACGCACTTTTGACCTATTTGTAGAAAAAATTGTGCAAGGTTGACAGTCTTGTTCAACAATTACATATAGTAGGTTTACAATAGTTTGGCAGTATTGTTTTCACACATTTTCCATGTCATATCTCAGCTTGTAGTCAAATCTCCTTCTTGAAATTTTTTGTACGTAATGCTACGACACGATACTATCATAGGCCAAAATTTCAGATTTTTATCTCGTGCCCCACCAGAGATATCAAAGCCTAAAAAGTGCAATTTTTGAAATTTTTGACGAATTTCGGAATTTTTTTCCTCAAAGAGAAATTAACTCCCAGATCTGGGACTTGGTGTATGAGTACACGCACTTTTGACTTATTTATAGAAAAAATTGTGTAAGGTTGACAGTTTCCCTTGCAGGAAAGTTTTCCTCTTGCAAACGGATAGATTTTGGAAAAAATCGTAAATTTTGTGCTAAACTTTCACCTGTAAAAATTTATTTTTCAAAATTTTTCTTCCACTGTATATTTAGCCTATTTTATTCTGAACAAAATTCTGCAAACCCCATTTCAATTGGGAAAATAGAAGATGAGATATTTACAATTTTGTGTATCCTAGTATCTGAGAAAATCGCGGCACACGATGAAACAAAGATGGCCGCCATGCACAAACAAAAAATAGTAGAATTAAAATAACGGTCATTTTGAACTTCCATCATGTTAGGGTTGTTGTACAAAAAATTTCAGATTTTTTAAAAATAGTCGAGCGACCAGTGCTGGACCACTTGAAATGGATTGACCCAGTTATCTTGTAATTTTTAGAGCAACTGTGTTGGCAGCCAGTGTGCTAACATCTTTTGTAGTAAAATACAATGATTTTTGTCGCACTTTATATGATACAGGGATGAGATTCTTCAGACTTTAGTCTGAATTTCAGACTTTTCTTCAATTTTTAAAGAAATTTCACCAGTTAAATTTTTAGAAATTTTTTATATTTTTTCCTTAGTTTTTTACGTTTGTTTTTGTACTTTGATATAATGGTCCATTTTTTCTGAATTCCTTTTAATGTTCTAAATTTGTAATATGTTTTCCGTAGTATTACTAATTTGTCTTTTAAATAATACTTAAAAGAATTTTTTATTTTTTATTTTTTTTCCTTAAATTTTCAATTTTAGTGGTTGGCGTGCTGCACCTTTAACAATCAATTATAATCAATTTAATTCCTTAAAAACATATTATTATTATTATTATTATCATTATTATTATTATTATTATTATTATTATTATTATTATTTTAAAGAGTAGGAACTCTGTTTATCATATACTTAATGTGGGTGTAATTATTTTGATTTGTTGTTTCAAGAAAAGCATCTGCTATTTTTAAAATTACAATTAAAAAATATTCATGTCAGTGGTTTTATTAATGTCCTGTATCTTGGTAAAATAGACTTTTCACTGAAGGAGTAAATAATTTCAGCCTAATTCTTTCTAACAGTTTAAAGCTAAATTGTATGTAATGTATAAATTTTAATAGCAATTATAATATTTATACCGCTTGAAATTCATAAGTATTATTGCTCAAATGTCGTTCGCGCAATTTTCAGATTTTTTAATTTTTTGTCAATCTCATCCCTGATAATTTTTAAAGCGCCGATGTTGTAAATCGAATTTAAGCACCGGTGGTGTGAAAGCATGAAGTTATGAATAAAGAGGGAGAGACATATAGTGTATTGTCGATCAGTTGCTGTTGAAGTAACTGATGAAGTTGTCACAAGATGGCGACTGTATCTTTTAATCAGATGGACAGTTTCTAATTATCGCCAGGGAAAATTTCCACCAGTAAATTAAATAGGAAAATTTCGTCTTTTTTAAGAGTCTTATTGATAGAAAATTCTTGTCACAAATATGGCAAAAAATTTCTATTTCTTTATACTGGTGTCAGTTTGCCAAGCTGTTGTAATCTTACCATGACATTGACATGAGGTTGTCTGGTTGCCACAATATGGCGAAAACGAAGACCCTAACTTCCACCTGTAAAAATGAATATCTATTTATATGAAATTAATATAAAATGTTGTTAATATGAAAGAGAATTTCAGCAGCAAGTGAAGTAAAAATCGAATTCTTTGCAAAGCTGCCAATAGCAACACGGCTTTTCCTAGACTTTCGGATTTTACAAGTCTCTTAAGGGTGTATTCGAAAAAAAACGCTTTTCCACCTTCAACAGCTCGAAATTTTCCGATACAATTTCAGACGCATTTTTAAAAGTAGAAACATGAAACTTGCTGAGGTGATTCTTGAAGGGACGTATGAGGTGCCGTGTGATGTCTTTTTACGCTCAATTCATTAGAATTTGAGTTATAAACAATTACCTTATCAGCATGACCCTTTTTTTCGTCCCCAGATCTACCGCTTGGATAAAATTGGTTCGAAATGCCGCTTTTGATTGCTTTTTTTGCAATATTTTCTGCATTTATCAAAGAATCGACAATCAAGGCACCTTGTGTACTTTCCAAATAAGAGATTTTGAAAGTTTGGTGCATTTGAGAGCAAAAATGAATTAAAAAATAAATCGGAAAATAAGCAGTTTGAATCGAAATACACCCTTAAAGACAGTAGCGTGAAAATTTTACAGCAGCTATTTTGGCAGCCGAGATGCCAGCATCTTTTATTGTAAAATGCAGATTTTTTTTGTAGTCAGACTGAATAAAGCATATAATTTTATAAAGCAATTGTTTTATTTATGCATAAAGATACAAATATTTTTTTAGATAAAAAATACTTTTAAAAACTTTACATCATAATAATTGAAGGTGAGGTTGCAAAAAGTTCACGTTTGCTTGTATTTTTAGAATGTAAAGTAATTGAGATTGGTGCTGAGGTGTTTTCGCTTTATTTTTTATTGGCTGGGCAAATTATGTGAAATGGTAAATTTTTACATTTGCATTTACATTATATTAACATTGTATACCTAATTAATTGTAGATAGACATAGATGCAAATATATAAATTCATGTGTAAATGTCTGCGCGCACCCACAAATAAATTAATGAGTAAAAAATTACGTACTAATACATTCAAATGAAATTTGCACAAGCCAAACTTACTAAAATAGTTAATTTATCTATAAACATCATTACGGAACTTTTCCCTACACAAACATACATACATGAAACGAATTTTTTTTTTTTTTTTTTTTTTTTTTTTTTTTTTTTTCGATTTCCTTCATTATTATTTGTTAGCATACACTGTAATGTTGAGTTTGAGGAAAAGTCCTGTACAGATTCCGAAAATATTGCTTAAAGTCAATCCAAAACCTGGCATTATTCTGTCAAAAAAATTTCTACAGTCTGAAAACCCGATATATTTCAACCCGAACCCGAAATATTCAAATACACGAATTCGAAATGCTAAAAAGTGAAGTTTTATTTTAATAGCAATATGGAAAAGGAGTATAGAATTATATCTATACCAAAATTTTAAATTTTTTTTTACAGAAAAGTAAGCAAATATGCACTCATTAACATTCAAGTATTTTTTTCATTTTTGATTTAACATTCAAGTATTTATCAAGTATAGTTTTTTCATTCATAAAATATATAGAATTTTCTTTTTCAAAATCGGGGCGACATGAATCCGAACTGAAAGAGTCAAAATCGAATCCGAAACCGAAATATTTGAAGTCATCCTGTATCGTGACGAAAAAATTAGCGTCAATCTGGGGAGGATCAAGCCAGGTTCTAATAAAATCGGGTTACCCAATCCGATGCCGGGCTCTAGATTTGGGAGAATAATGTCCTCTCTAGGATGCTTTTTTTTTTTTTTTTTTTTTTTTTTTTTTTTTCATAAAATTAGAGAATACAATCCGGTCATCTGGCTTATATAAAAATCATGCACACGTGAAATCATAATTCACGGAATATTGAGGTTACTATAATTTGTGACTCGTGCTATAACCAGTATACAAGTCAGGACAATTGCCATTATAGTTATATTTTTACACATGAAGGTTTCACTATGGTACACGATTGTTTAATTTGGTAATTTTTTTTTAATTCAATATTTGAAAACGTATAATAATTAGATTTGAAATTTATATATATAAAAAATAGCTTTTTTTTTTCTTTTTTTAACGCAGTTTGACTAACAATTTTCAGACAAATACTTTTCGAACTATTAATTTTTTCAGTAACTTCAAATGTTTCATTTTCCGAAATAAATCTGTGGCAACGATCGGCGAGAAAGCCAGAGTCAGCAACATCCAGCTTTTTATTAAAGAGTATGCATACATAAAAAATTTATTACGATTATATATATATTAATTCAGTAATCCGAAAATAATATAATTCCATCTAAAATATCCCGTAATCACCATGGCAACCTAGAATCATTACCTTTCATGGAATATAATCGAATTCATTACGTATGATAGGAATTCATAGATTAAAGAAAACTTTTATTAGTATCTTTTTAAGTTTTGATTCGATTTTCATAAAATTTGAATTGACAAAATTCTTCAAGGATTATATGTATATATTAAATTTCGAACTATTCGGCTGAGTAGCTTTTGCGCTGTTCAGAATGTCAAATTGACTTCTATAGCAACGTAAACGACGACTCTGAAAATCTTAATTTAATCTGGGCTGAAATATAAAATTACATTAATTTAGGGTTCTTTTTGTTCGAGACTGAAGCAGGCGTGACTCATATGAATGTATTCTACCGAAGGTAGCAGTTCTGCATCCTCAGGTATGTTAAATTTGTAATTTGTGAAAGTCAACGAACGACGACTGTAGATGCTACGTATTTATATAATTAGGAACGCACCTAAAAATTAAATAAGGAAAGTAAAATTAACTAAATGAAAACTAATTTAAAGTTCTAAAGAAATTTAAATTTTTAGTAAATTAGTTTTTTATTTGTTTCAAATATATATGTATGTATATATATATATGGAATTCCTGATGCAAAGCACAGTTCTTTGAAAATATCTATTTTGTGGAAATAACATAACCAACGGAAAAAAAAAATTATCAAACCCTTAAGAAAATTGTGTTAGAACCAGAGCATTTTTGACTATCATTTGTATTCGAAAAAGGCTGGTCAATTATTGTCAGATTCTCGAAACAAAATTAGTAGAGAATGGGAACGAAAGTGCAGAAGAGAGGACGGTCATTTAAAATGTCTGGAAGAGGGATTGACGAGTTCGGGTTCATTTGTCGGAGGCCGGGCCCGCCCGAGCCCGAAACATTCCGTGCCTTTAGAGCCCAAGCGAGTAGTATGCAGAAAAAAAATCATAATACTTAAATATATAGCTGTTCTAAATGAAATCCCTTTTTAGCTCACAGGCTATCATAGCCTGAGAACTTATGTGCCCGTCCGATCTGTATGTACGTTCGTACGTTCGTTCCTGCGTAACGCGATAATTCATGATAAAAATATCGGATCCACTTGAAATTTTGTATATAGGTATATCCTGATAAGGCGCTTCCCTGATTAGTTTTTGGAGTTCATTCGATATGTATAAGAGGGGGCTCACGCCCCTCCCCTTAATGGATATAAATGGGTTTTTCATGCAGAATTAACAGTTTTCGTTCAAAATTTAGATATAGGATCATTCTGATGAGGCGAGTCCGTGGCTGTTATTAGGTGTTCATTGAATAAGTATAAACAGGGGGAACGGGGGGCTCATGCCCCTCCTCTTAATTGATATAAACGGGATTTTCATGCAGAATTAACAGTTTTCGTTCAAAATTTAGATATAGGATCATTCTGATGAGACGATTCCGTGACTGTTATTAGGTGTTCATTGAATAAGTATAAACAGGGGGAACGGGGGTTCTAATGCCCCTCCCCTTAATTTGTATAAATGGATTTTTCAAGCAGACTTGTCAGATTTCGTTCAAATCTCTGAATAGTTTTGGAAGTTTAATGGTTAAGTATAAAAGAGGGGAATAACTCCTTTTAAATTATATAAATGCTAAATGGGTTTTTATTAAGAATTATCCGATTTGCTCTGAATTTTGGATATAGATTTTTTATATGATAAAGCATGTCCTTGATAGTTTAGGAGGTTCAATGATTAAGTATAAAAAGGGAGAAAGGGGAGAGCTGTTTCCCCTTCCTAATTTTTTTTTCGAACGGAATTAACAAAAATACAAGGCTGTAATGTACAATTAGAATGCGTAGCCTGTGAGCTCAATGCCATCGGTTTAACTGGGCAATATTCTTTTTATTAAACGACTTATTGCATGGAAATAAAAATTAATGTGTTTCTGTAATGTTCTATTTATTATAAAAGATGTATATCTTAAATTATAATTGATTCTTTCCTCAAAACAATCTTTTGTAATTCTCGTGTTTTTAAAAATCAGCTCAAATAATAATAAAAATAATAATACTGTTGTCTGAAAGGCCAGATGCTTTTAATGTTGTTTTCATATAAAATTAATGTTGTTTTCATGCAAAAAATTACTATGACTCGCAGACGATACAAGTCTAAAAATTTGCAAAACTTAAGCTAATGCAGGTTGACTAAAGGAAAAAAAATTTAATTTCCCGTTACATTTCTAAAAAAATAGTAATAAATAAGCGTTCCAGCGGGCTTGGGCTTTCGGGGTCGACCTAAGCCCTTTATAGCTGTACAATATTTAAAATTTTAGTAAATTTATTTTCGATTAGTTTCAAATATTCATTCATTTCCTGAAGCGAAACACACATCTTTGAAAACTTCTTGTTTGTAGAAATAACACAATCAAACGAAAATAATTTTTAATCCTTAAGAAAATTGTGTTAGAACAAAAGCATTTTGACCATCATTTGTATTCTAAAAAGGCTGGTCAATTATTTTAGATTTCTCGAAACAAATAAAGAATAGAATGGGAACGAAAGTGCAGAAAAGAGGACGGTCATTTAAAATGTCTGGAAGAGGGATTGACATTAGTAATTTGTCTCGCCCGTAGTTTTTTGTTTTCCCGACGAAATACATAAAATAAAACTGGCAATGGTTGAAAAAATTTCGGGCAGTAAGTAGTCAAACCAAGTGGAGCGAGCATAATTAGATGTCATCATCATCGCAAATGTGGACGAAGAGGAACGGTAACTGGTCTACATCTTTCTGTCTCTTGAACTGAAACTGTCTTTTAAAATGGACATAAAAGTGAAATTGGAATGACATCATATGGTACAAAATGGTTTCGCTGTAAAGAAAAAAAAAAAAAAAAAAAGACATGCATTAGATAATAAAATATACGTTTGAATCTGCTGGAAATTTCAGATACAAATAGAAACTCCGAGACATATCTAAGAAATTTCCAGTTAGTGAGAATGTATATTTATATACAGGGTGTCCCTAAACAAATGGTATATACGCTAGGGGGTGATAGAACACATCAAGACGAGTAATAGTAAATAGGAAACCAAGGGTCCCAAACGTTTTCCAAAGGAGATAGCCGCCATTAAAGTTTGGGGTCCAAAATTTCAAATACACATAAAAAACGAAAAAAATGGTCGATTGATTTGCGGTTATCACTAAAATTATTCTTTATGTTGATATTTTTTTGAAAATAAATTATAAAGATAAATTTCAAAAAATGCCGATAGAGGGCGCTATAGACTTTGAAGTAATGAAAAACTATTTTTTGCCGTGATTTTTTGCATCTCATTAAATGGTTTCGTAAGCTTAGACTTAAACTTAAATTTTGAGCTCAAAATCTGAATAGTTGGAAGCGGTTAAGTAGCACAAACTTAACTGTGTTCAGAGGGTTTAAATTTCAAATGATTATAAAAAACGGAAAAATTGGTCCATTGATTTGCGGTTTTCACTAAAACTATTCTTTATGTCGGTATTTTATTGAAAACGAATTATAAATATAAATTTCAAAAAATGCCGATAGAGGGCGCTTTAAACTTTGGAGTAACGAACAACTACTTTTTACGTTATTTTTTGCATCTGATTAAATGTTTTCGTAAACTTAGACTTAAACTTAAATTTTGAGCTCAAAATCTGAATAGCTGGGAGTGGTTAAGAAGCACAAAATGAACTGTGTTCAGAGGGTTCAAATTTCAAATGGTAATAAAAAACGGAAAAATTGGTCGATTTGTTTGCCGTTAAAAAAAAAAAAAAAAAAAAAAAAAAAAAAAAAAAAACTATTCTTTAAGTCAGTATCTTCTTGAAAATGAATTTTAAAGATAAATTAAAAAAAATTCCGTTAGAGGACGCCTTAAACTTCAGAGTAAGCAACAACAAATTTTAACCGTTATTTTTTGTATCTAATTAAGTGCTTTCCAAAACTTGTTAAATGTTTTCGAAATCTTAGATTTAAACTTAAATTTTGAACTCAAATTCTGAATCGTTGGGAGGGGTTAAGAAGTGCAAACTGAAGTGTGTTCAGGAGTTGAAATTTAACCCCCCTCCCCTCGAACACAGTTCACTTTTGCGCTACTTAAACACTCGCAACGACTCAGAATTTGATCTAAAAATTTAAATCTAAGCATTTGAAAGCATTTAATAAAATTTAAAAAATGATAACGGTTAAAAATAGTTTTACGCTACTCCAATGTCTAAGGCGCCCTCTAACGGCATTTTGTGAAATTTATCTTTAAAATTTATTCTCAAGAAAACACTGATTTAAAGAGTAGTTTTAGCAAAAAACCGCAAACGAATCGACTAATTTTTCCGTTTTTATAGTTTTCCGTTTCGTTTGAAATTTAAACCCTGTGAACACAGTTCAGTTTGTGTTACTTAACTACTCCCTACTATTCAGATTTTGAGCTCAAAATTTAAGTTTAAATCTAAGCCTACGAAACCATTTAATGAGATGCAAAAAATAACGGCAAAAAATAGTATTAGGATGGATTTCGTTAATCCAAAGTCTGAAGCGCCCTCTATCGGTATTTTTTGAAATTTATCTTTATAATTCATTTTCAATAAAATAACGACCTAAAGAATAGTTTTAGTGAAAATCGCAAATCAATCGACCAATTTTTCCATTTTTTATAATCATTTGAAATTTAAACCCTCTGAACACAGTTAAGTTTCTGCTACTTAACCGCTTCGAACTATTAAGATTTTGAGCTCAAAATTTAAGTTGAAGTCTAATCTTACGAAATCATTTAATGAGATGCAAAAAATCACAGCAAGAAATAGTTTTTCATTACTTCAAAGTCTAAAGCGCCCTCTATCGGCATTTTTCGAAATTTATCTTTATAATTTATTTTCAAGAAAATACCAATATAAAGAATAATTTTAGTGAAAACCGCAAATCAATCGACCCATTTTTCCGTTTTTTATGTGTATTTGAAATTTTGGACCCCAAACTTTATTGGCGGCTATCTCCTTTGGAAAACGTTTGGGACCCTTGGTTTCCTATTTACTATTACTCGTCTTGATGTGTTCTATCACCCCCTAGCGTATATACCATTTGTTTAGGGACACCCTGTATATATTTTCAAAACAGTTTGTATATTTTATTTGAGGAACTCGCAACTATCCCCCCCCCCCCCCCTCCAAAAAAAGTACACATTTATTCCTATTTTTTTTTTTTTTTAATTATTATTTGAATGATTTTTCTTTTAGTGTCTAGTGTCCTAATTTCTTTTAGTGTACTCGGCGCCCATCTGATATATTTACAAAGGTTGTTCAAATATAAAAAAAAAATTGTTTTGCTGTAGAAAAAAAAATATTCTAAAAGAAATTACACTTTAACCCTTTGCGGCGCAGGACAAATTCATTACTTAAGTGTTGGAATTAATGACTGACACCGGAATTTGAAAACAACATTATTTGTAAATAAGAAAACGCTATATTTCACGCATTCAATGAATCGTAATTTTTTAAAACAAAATTCCGGTGCCAATGTGGCGTTTGAGAATTAAAATTAAGTGGTATATCTATGAAACCACCGAGCCGCAAGGGGTTAAAAAAATATATTAGCGGAGTCTTTGCCCGTTGCGTTCGTCAGTTTTCCGAAATGAACTTCAAATTAAACAAACCTGAGGATGGAGAGCCATTACCTTCGGTAACGTACATTCAGGTGGGCAACGCCTGCTTCAATCTCGAATCAAATGAACCTTAAATTAATATAATTTTTTATTTCGACACAGATTAAATTCAGATTTTTAGCGTCGTCATTCACGTTGGTATAGAAATCAATTTGACATTCTTCCAGGTTGAATTTATTCACGACGCGACGGTAGTAAATTTACAGACGAGTTATTTTCATTACAAGAAAAATAGAATTTTTCGTGTCACGCGAAAAAAAATCCGTTAAAAAATTACATAATCAATTCGGAAAAAATGAGTAATCGCATGGAACAAAATTTACAGTATTGGCCTAAAAAATTGAAATCGGAATCTTTTTATGAATGTAAAAAATAATCGTACCGCCTTTCACCACACACACACAAATAACACTAAAAAATCTCTGCGGACAAAATTTGCTATTTTAGGATAAAAGTTGTAATCAGGTTCCTTTTACGATTGTCAAACAACAAATATGGAACGGAAGCATGTGATTTGCAAATATGAAATATCATCTGTTTACCAACAGTGCCGTCAATTAATCAAAACTGAAGCAAATAGCTACACACGCGGTCCATTGTCAGTTTTCCATAAAAGGGAGCAAAAGACGGGTATCAAGACAATACAACTTTACTGATCTATCCACCTATGCATTTTATGCTTTTAGACTTTAAGAACTTTCAATAATGTAATGTTCACTTACAATTTTCATGGACTTGGAAAACTATTTAAGGGAACTGGGGTAAAATGCAATATTACAAAAAGTATTGTCATAGAAATTACAATACAGAGGAGCAGTTAATAATAAAGGTTATCAAATATAAAATACATAAAAAAATACATTATAATCAGGGCCTGATTAATGCACGGGCCTCCGGGGCCTTGGCCCTGGGCCCACTAATTTCAGGGGCCCATAAATTATGTGGCTGAATTTTTTCCCCCTTAATCAAATACTTTTCAAATAATATTGTTTTACAAAATATGAGATGTAAAATTTAAATATTCCGAATGACTCAATGAAATTTTTAGAAGCTTTTAACCTAGGCACTTTTCACCCAAACAACTTTGTCAACTCGTCAAATAAACTTTCTTTTTTGTGAAAGTGTCGCCGAAAATGGGTAGGTAGGGGGCCCAATATTTTAACAGGCCCTGGGCCCAACTTAAACTTGATCGGGCTCTGATTATAATGAATTTTTTTTTCATGAATTCAACTTCTGTACATATTCATTAGTTAGTTCAGCGGAATAGGAACAAAGTTATCGATCTCTACCAATCGGAATGTCATAATCTCTGAACTGAAATGTTGAAGACATAAGAAAATATCATCTAACAAATACTTAAAATTTATAGAAAAGCTTTAAAAATCCACTATAGATGGTAAGAACCGCTGGCGCCGCCATGAAAATATTCAGTAATCCTCTACGAACTATCCAAGACTGCCAAAGGTTAAAATAGGCTGATTAAAATAAAACAAAAAAGTAAAATGTACTTTTTAAAACATACATTCAAACAAATGTTCTAAATAAGTAATTTTTATGCGACCTAAACATTTTCTTTTTGTTTCTCTGCCACTCCTATAGCTTTACTCTGTTTATTTTTTCCTCACTCTTAAATCAGATGCTACTGATTTATACACTGTTAAAAAAATTCTGAAATTCACGAATATTTTTTTCCTGAATTTCACAGAAAAGGTCCCTTTTCACAACAAAAGGGCATTATCCGTTACAAATCAGCAAATCCCACCATATTTCCTGAAAATAACGAAATGGGTGGAAATAAAAACAAAAAACGGAGACACTCCGTTGTGTAAGGGGCTCCGTGGCCGAGTGGCCAAGGCACCATACCGCCAATTACCTGCGAGCGCAGATCGTGGGTTCGTATCCCACTGGCGGCGAGAAATAATGAAAACATAAAAAGTCCCTTTTAAATTACATTTTTACTCTTATTTCTTATTAAAAAATCTTTTAATTAATTAGCCAATAAATAAATAAATAGTGTACGGCAATTTCAAAAAATTGTCTATAATATTATTTTCTAAAAAAAATTGTTAATAAAAAGTTTTTTTCATTCATTCATTCATTCAAAAAAAAAAAAAAAAAAAAAAAAAAAAAAAAAAAAAACAGTGGTTTTAAACAGTGATTTTTTTATTTAAACTATTTAAAAAATAAAAATTGATTTTAAAAAATAATAAGCATTATGCATCAATCTAAAATAAAATAAAATAAACTGTTTACAAATATTATAAAGAATGTATTTGAAAGGAAATCTTTAAAAAGCACAACAGATTTTCCCACTAACTCATAAAAGACATATTCTGTACAACCCGGCATCAGCAGCTTTGGCTCGGTTAGTAAGGATTTATTCCGCTATCAAAACGTCCCGAGTTCGATCCTGAGGACGGCGTGAACTAAATTGTGCAATAATAATAATACGTAAAATAACATAGCTGCTTAAAATCACTCGGTAATTTCGAATTCTTTGACGATTAATCGATTTCTTAATTTTAAAAATTATATTAAATTATTATCTTTAAAAATCAGACTTTGTAACAGAAAGTTACCGCTTCTTCAAACGGAGTTTTCCTTTCTTGCATGTCCCACAACGGAAAATCTACTTACGGAACGGTAACAGTTCGGCTACATTGCTGCCGGTAGTTTCACCTGGAATTCACAGATTTATTTTTAACAGTGTACATTATATGTAAATCTTCCGCCGAATCTATTATTTGCCGCAAAATCCTTTCTTAGAAATATCGACAGCGGATGATTACACTGAGAAATTACGTTCCACTTTTCCTCCCGTGTGACAATATTGCATCTTTGTCCATTAATAAACATAAAATAAATTTTCATAGGGCAACATTTCGATTCTCTAGGGTGGGGGTTGTCTCCACCCTTCCTTTCTCTTTCGGCGTTGCGTTTATACTTAATGCTGCGAGCAAATGCGTGTTTTGCGCAATTTCAACTGAAATAGGAAAATCCTTTATTCTTAATTGTTCTGTGGTTGACAATAGAAAGCAGGGATAATACAATAAAAGAAAAGTATAAGTAATAGTTCAAGAGATAAGGAGTCCAATCCCAATTGAGGGAAAGGTTCCCTGTACTGCAATTGGATTAAAGTTTTTCTTCCTTGGCATGGAAAAGTCATTATTTATAAAGCATGACGCCTGCGAACATAAAACACGCCGACGAGTGACCGCACGTTTTGGTCATGTTTGTCTGCACCTTAAAGCGAAAGCAGATTTCCAGGGCGGCCAACCCAGTCATATACCCTGTCTTTTTCCTTCCATGGACCACCTTCTAAATTCATCATTGCACTGCTTGCAATGCTTTGAAGACAAAAGAAAATAAATTGCACGGCAAAAATATTTCGGCGTATGAAAATATGCAGTAATCCTCTACAAACTATCCAAGACTGCCAAAGATTAAAACAGGCTGCTGAAAATAAAACAAAAAGTAAAATGTTAATGCACTTTTTAAAACATACATTCAAACAAAAGTTTTAAGTAAGTGATTTTTATGCGACTTAAATATTTTCTTTTTGTTTCTCTGCCACTCCTACAGCTTTACTCTGTTTATTTTTTCCTCCCTCTTAAATCAGATGCTACTGATATTATACATATATGTAAATCTCCCGCCGAATCAATTATTTGCCGCAAAATCCTTTCTTTTTAGAACCAGCGACAGCGGATGATTACACTGAAAAATACGTTCTACTTTTCCTCCCGTGTGACAATACTGCATGAAGGCCACTGCCACCCCGAGGGAACAAATAGGCCCATTTGATGTAAAACGGACATAATTTACCAAGCGATTCCATGCTCAGTGGCATAAGTAGTGTGTACGATTCTCTTTTGTTGAAAAGCTGTATATCCTATTTTTGGTCGAAATTGCTTAGCCGGGAGGGGGGAAGGAGCGATATTTGGGGCTTATGGGAGATTCTGATGCCCAAATTTTCTTCGCAAATTACGACAGATTGATAACTTTGACATAAATAGTTTTTTTGTTTGGTAAAACCGATTTACAGTTAGTCAGATGATGATATACATCTTGTAAAACCCTGTTTTTTACGCGACGATTTTCAAGCTTTGAAGTTAGAAATTTTTCGAGTCGTAGATCGTTGTTGTTTTAAACTTGGATTTTGTGAAAGAAAAATCTAACTAATGGATACATAATAATTGACTTTTTTTATTCTTGATTGTGTATCTTTACAAGAGTTTGTTGATTCTAAAGGAGAATTATTATTTTGGTATGTAATAATTTAAATTTTTTCTGTATCAAATGTTTTAGAAATGTATGTGAATTCCTCTTCCTTTAGCTTGCAGAGTAACTAGGAAGCAAGAATCTATTTTGCTTAGTAATATACCATTTTGGAATATGCTTTTTCTGTGATTGGATAGATCTTAGTTTATAATTTTTTCTCCCTTAACACATAATATGATGCAATGAAAGTAACCAAAACGATTCTTTCCATCATCGGGGTCCTTTTATCACATACAGTACTATTGGCAGTTAAACAAAAAAAGATATTCATCCGAATAATGGTTAAGAAGGTTTTCTTTACAGAGTAAATGGGGTCGCAAATCCCCTCTTTTTAAAATATACCATTATGGAATTTTTTTTTCCCCTATAATTGGATATATCTTGAATTTTAAGCTTGTAACTTTTTTTACATTAGCATAATATGATGCAGTGGAAGTACGCATATAATTTTTTTCCGTCGTTGGGAAGCTTTTCCCATATATGATACTAGTTTCGAAAAAAAAAAAAAAAAAAAAAGGAATTTCGGAATAGTGGCTAATAAACAAGAAAGATTTCTTTTTGCAGAGTAATTAGAGCGCACTTCTTCTGTTTGGTAATATACCGCTTTGGAATTTTTTTTCTTATAATTAGATATATGTTAAATTTAAATTTATACATATTATTGGTTAAAATTATATGATACAGTGAAAAAAAAAAAAAAAAGCGGAAACAATTTTTTTCATTGTTGGGGTGCTTTTCCCATGTACAACACTACTGCCAATTAAAAGAAAAAATCCTTTCGAATAATGACCGTAAACGAAGGTTTTTATTTTCAAGGTAGCAATAACCTTTTTTCTTAACAAAAAAAAAAAAAAAAAAAAAAAAAAAAAAAAAATGTATAATGTACTATTGTGAAATATGTTTTTTCTAAAATTTGATAGGTCTTTTAAGTTTATAACTTTCTCTCGATTAATACGATACGATACAGTGGGAATAAGGAAAATAATTCTTTCTATCATTGGGGTGCTTTTACCATGCATAACACTACTTTCAATTAAAAAAAAAAAAAAAAAAATCCGAATAGGCGTTACTAACAAAGAATAGATTAGGAGCAACAATCCTCCGCCTCCTCCCTTTTTTATAACATAGCATTTTGGTTTTTTTTTTTGTTGTTTTTTTGTTTCTGTAATTGGACGTATCATAAATTTTAAGTTTATAACACATTTTCTCTGTTACTATTGTATAATACAGAGAAAATAACGGAAACAACTCTTTCCCTCGTCGGGATGTTTTCACCATATATAACTTAATTGTCAAAAAAAAAAAAAAAAAAAAAAAAAAAAAAAATGAATAGTGGCCATAAACGAGCAAGGTTTTTATTTGCAGAATAATTAAGAAACACAAATCCCCCCTTTCTTTCTTTCTTTCTTTCTTTTTTTTTTTTTTTTTTTTTTTTTCTTGTATGATATACTATTTTGGAATGTTTTTTTTTTCTATAAATGGATAAGTCTTAAATTTAGTGAATAACTTTTCGCTGTTAACATGATATGATACAGTGGAAATAACAGAAACAATTCTTTCTATCGTTGGGGGCTTTTTATCTCATGTAACATTACAGTCAATTTTAAAAAAGGCTGTCGAATAGTGGCCATAAACGAAGGTTTTTATTTGCAAAGTAACTATAGGGATCCCAAATCCCCTTTTTTGTATAGGCATCCCCTTTTTTGTATAATATATTCCAAATGAAAATCACATTTCAAAATTTTTTAATTACTTGAGTGGCGCAAATGCTAACCTAGTGAAAAAGTTTTGGGACTCGGACCCGATCCACCAGCATAGCGCATTGACGGTCTACCGACTAAACCACATGGAACAATACCCAGCCTGGAACTTCTCAAATACTTGGAATCTTTTTCCAGGGAGAAATTCGCTTTCTATTCAATATTTTAAATGAGAATAAAATTTTAAATTGCTTAAGGGTGTATTCGAAAAAACGCTTTTCCACCTTCAACGGCTCGAAATTTTCCGATACAATTTCAGACATATTTCTAAAAGAAGAATTATGAAACTTGCTGAGGGGATTTTTGAAGACACATACAAGGTGCCGTGTAATGTTATTTTACGCTTCAATTATTAGAACTTGATTTATAAGCAATTATCTTCTCAGTGGGACCCTTTTTTTTGTTCGCAGAACTCCCGCTTCGGAAAAATCAGTTCAAAAGGCTGTTTTCAATTGCTTTTTTTGCAATATTTTCTACATTTATCAAAGAACCGACTACTACGGCACCTTGTGCACTTTCTAAAGAAGACAATTTGCCAGTTTGATGCATATGAGAGAAAAAATGACTTTAAAAATAAATCGGAAAATAAGCAGTTTGAATCGAAATACACCCTTAAGCGGCGCAAATGCCAACCTAGTGAAAAATTTTCCATGCCGGGACGCGAACCCGGGTCATCAGTAAATCGCAAGGGAGTTCTACCGGGAAAAAAATTCCAGTATTAATATATTGAATCGATGCTGGATTTATTTGAGTTTCGTGTTTGCCTCATGTGAATGGCTAGTGGAAAATATTTCACCTTGTGCTGCATTTGTAGTCTTGCCAACATGTAATAGTGAGAAGTTCCAGGTTGGATATCGTTCCATGTGGTTTAGTCGATAGACCGTCAGTGCGTTAAGCCGGTGGATCGGGTCCGAGTTCTGGCATGGAAACTTTTTCACTACATAGGCTGATATTTGTGCCGATTAAAAATTTGATTTTAATTGGAAATATTCCATGCAAGTCGAATTTCTCTCTGAAAAAAAATTCCGAGTATTAATGTAATCTAACCTTTTTGGAATATGCGCTTTCTATCAGTGTATCGATGTTTTATGTTTATAACTTTTTATTTGTTAAGGTATCCTAGCACCTTTAAAACGTAATTTTCAATCAAAATATCAATTTTTCATTTATGCAATAATATTAAAATTGACTCTTTTATCTGTCGGCTTCTGCTTAAATTGAGTCTGTATTTTAATTTTAACCAAAAATAAAGCTTTTAAAGTTACAGCTATTACAGCTTTTGAATTGTGTTTAATAGTTATTTTTAGCTTTTTCTCAAAATGATGTGTTTTAGATTTTTACTATTACGCAAAACATCTTAAAACAAAAAAATATGCATGAAATTCCACGGAATTTTGTACTTCTTTTACAAATGTCTTTTGAGAGAAAAGACTACATTTATGATATTATATTAAATAGTTTTATATTTACACTGGTATAATGACAAACTTGAGACAAATTTTGCAAATTTTTCGTTACATTTGTATTTAACTTCCCTATCATCTGTGATAGAGATGCGATTATAATACGTGTTAGTCCAAGTTCTAGAGAAAGTTATTCTGTTTATTGTGCAATTTACAGAAGGTTGTACAGACCGACTCAAAAGTACAGACCGTTGTACTTTTGAGTTATTACTTTTTGCGGAAATGTCAATTTTTGACATAATTTTGACTATTTTTCTCTTAAAAATCATTTTTTTTCTGCTAAAATGTTTATGTATTTTTTCAAAGTTTTAAAATAAATTTCATTAAAAAAATGGATATCATGAGAAAATTTCAAAAAATTACTTCTGAAGGTGTTCGGATCGGATACCTTAATATGATATATGATACAGCTGAAATAACGAAAACAATTCATTATAATAGTGATTTTACTATATGTAAAATTATAATCAATTAAAAAAAATCCATGCCAATGTTGACCACACACTAAGAAGATTATTATTTGATTCATTATCGAATCTTTATTTTCACTAAAAGTATCTCAATTTCACAATTAAAAAAAGAAAAAAAAGAACATTCACTCTTGTTCCACCTTGTCGCTTATTATTTATTTAACAGATACAATTAGAGCAAAGGATGTCTAGAGGTGTTTACATAAATGCTCTGTGAATAAAGAGTTCTTGACTAAATTGTTATTTTACAGTCAATGCGTGTGGTTAAAACAAGGCAGTTCCATACTTTCGAAAGAATTATGAAAATAGCTAATGAAACAAGATATGTCTACTTATTTTGAAATGTTAAGTAATGGCTTGACTATTTGACCTTCTTTTATAAACTACTTAATTTTACATCTATAAACTGCGAATTGTGGTCACATTTTAAAGAACAATTAACTATGTAAATTTGTTTCTGTTTTTGGAGATTTTATCAGTTAAAATATTGCGATATGATAGCTTGAAAGTTTTGAAGGTGTTATTTAAAGTAAATATAGGCTTTTACAGGGAAATTTTTTTCATGTTTTCGTTGAATAGATTATTTTCGTAGGTGAAAGAAAAGGCACTTTCAGCAATAATTTTACATGGCCATTATTGTGGACAAGTACTTTTGCGTGTCTCTGCAAATGAAAAATAAATTATATGCACTCCAGGTTCTATAATGAACACTTTGTCGTACATTTCATTGATAAGTATAAATTTGAATATGTTTTAAATACCATAATCAGGGTTGCCACTCTAATCTTGAAAAAAAAAAAAAATTCTCTGTGTTTTCCCTGTACCGCAATGCATTTATTCTATGTTGCGTGTACAAAAATATATGCATGTATGTAGAATTATTAGCATCTTATAATTTAACATTACCATTACCCAATTAATTGAACAAATATATGATATGATATGATATGAGCAAATGAAAAAACCCTTTAAATTTGCTACATTTATTATTGAATCCCACATTTTACATTAAGAATAATAAAAACAGTAAAGCGATACTCAAACATTCTGCTAAAAAATACTTTTAAATATTTGTAAATGAATGTTAAAATAGCTGAAAACTTTTTATCTAATAATTTAAAAAATATAAAATTTTAAAGAATCTCACCTAAAAATCAATTATCTTGAATATAATATCACAAAAATTGCAGAAATAGAAAAGAAAAGAGGGAAAGCTACTTACTTTACGCATTCAAATTAATATTTATATTAAAATATAGGACACATAAAATATAGGATAACTTTGATAAACAACATTGGTTTATTTTTCATCTTAAAAAATATCATAAGACAATATTCGGCTTTCAAAATGAAAGTCGAAAAAAAAAATTTAGGTTTGGAATAGTAGAGAAAAAAATTCCATGTGTTTCCCAGATTTTTTAGGATTTTTCTAAAATTCCCTGGATTTTCCCTGTTTTGGGAGGGGATTTAAAAATTCCCTGTGTTTTCCCGGTTCTCCAGGTGGCGTGGCAACCCTGAAACATCATTAAAATACACCATACAAATTTTCTCCATAGGCTGTCATTTAACGGAAGTCTTTTAAGGGTTATTGTTAATGAACCGTAAATGCTCCACACTTTATTTTCAATGCTGAACTAGCCATATTAATTTTAATATCAATTATCAATTTCATGGCAATCTAATTAAGGTAAATGTAGGGTAGATGGCCATAGAGAAGAGATGGCCAGTCTAAATATTTCAAAAATTAGATCATAAAGTGAAGCTTAAACTTTTTTCATAAGAAACAGCTTAACGTGTTTATTTATTGCGAAGCATAGCTGTATTTTTCAATTATAAAAGAAAAAAAAAATAATTGCTATGTTTATTTAATTTATTGAGTAAAAAAAACCCGGACGATTTTACGGAAGTATTACTGGTAATCTGGACGCCAGTACAATTTACTGTTTTTTAACGGAAAAATTCCCGTAAAAACCAGAAAAATACGGAAATTTTTTTTGGAATTTACGGAAATTTTCCCGTTAAAAATCAGTAAATTTTATTGGTATCCAGATCCGTAAAATCGTCCGTTTTTTTACAGTGTGGTTGTGTTTTTTTTTTTTTTTTTTTTTTTTTATTGCGTCACATATCTGATTGTTTTGCAGTACCAATGTTAATTTTTTTTTAAGTATATAAGGACATTTAAGGCACGTTTATAATTCAATCTTTGCTTTGAAGTCAAAAACAAAGACGTGGAACAATGAAGTGACGCGTTAAATGAGATGGCAATCTGTTCTCTTCAGTTTTAGCAGAGATGGTCACATCAAATTGAAAAGAGAGGGCCACCTATAATCAATATTTATAAATTATACGGAATGAGGATTTTAACTAAATATAACTATTTTACAAATAATTATATAATTTTTATGTTAATTATATTAATTAATATAATTATTTAAATTTTAACTTATATAAATATTTAAGTAACAGTAACATAATAGGGCATAACAGTGTATTTTCGTTTCAGAAAATATTAAAAAACTTCGAAAATTTTCATCTCAGAAACAGATAAAGTTGATTTATAAACTTAAAACTGTGAAAAAATTTAAAATAAACGGGAGATAATACAAAAACATGACACTTCCAGCAGCGTAAAAATTGTAATACATTTGAAGTTATCAGATTCTACAGATTTTGAGGGATTTTGATCAGGATCACTTTGTTAGTTGTGGAGAGGAATTACCACAAGCAAAAAGTATTATTGGACACAAACACAATGCGTAAGGTGCCAGAAACATTATCAAGATCTTTGCGGAAAATCTGGAAAACGAAATGATTGCTGTAATTATAATAAATTATTTTCTAAAGCTACGGATTTCTGTAACTTTACAAAAACTAGCTTTGTAGATTTACATCATTTTTTTTATACAGTGTACAGATAAAATTTTAGTAAGCATACAGATTTTCGTAACTATGCACCTGTAGAATTACATATTTTTTTATAATGTATTTTACTGATGAAGTGAGAAGGGATATAAGAGGAAAAATAACTATTTTTCCAAACTATTTTTCGAACGCAAGCACATTTTATTCATTATATGAAAAATACATACATATTCCATATACAGTCGACTCTCGTTAATTCGAACTCGTCGGGACCACAAGAAATGTTCGAATTATTCGAAGAATTATGGAATGAAAACTTGCTTAATATGGTACTATTACAAAGGAATTAATGTTATAGTGTTTTTTAAATTTATTTCGTCTGTTATTATTAAAATATGACTTAAAATTAAATTAGAATGTAGAAATATATTAATTGAAAGATTAGAAACAAGCACAATGGAAGAAAAATTTAAAGCATCATTGATGAGCATGCGGGGCACTAAGAAAGTGGATATCAAATGCATGAAATTATATGTATACTCGTTCGGAACAATTCTCACAAAAATCAAAGAAAGAAAGTTATTCAAATGATCTGAAATCCGCGAGAAAAAAAAAAAAAAAACCGGAATTATCGTTAGTTCGAATTAAACGAAGTCAAAGGAAAATTAGTTCGAATTAATGAAAATTTTTAACGTTATTCTGCCATTGAAAATTTCGGGACTTCTTGTTTAGTTCGAATTAAGCGAAGATTCGAATTATCCGATTTCGAATAAACGAGAGTCAACTGTACCTACTAAATTCTAACTGAATCATCTCATACAATTACATAAAGCTGTTAATTGTTAAAGCTAATTTTTTATGCTCATCTCTTCCTTATTTTTAAGTCTGTCATTTTTATCTTTGTCGCATAACGTAATACTCCCGTAAATTTCGATCATATTTATAGTATCAAAAAAGCGCATTGTATGCTGGATTTTATGGTACATGTTAGAAAGTGTTAAACAAATAAACAAAATTTTCCATCCCGGAAGCATTTTATAGGAAAAACAAATGTTTAAATTTGTCATACATATTGTTATGTATTTAAATCTCTAAATGAGTTTTGCGATCTCATAATTTTTATACTGTCACCAAGGCATGAAGATTCTTTCTTTCTCTTTTTTTAATGCATTTTTTATGTAAATTTAGAACTGAAGTTTCCTTTAAAAAGAGGTAGAATATTTTATTGAGGTTAGATGTGAAAGAGAAAAGAAAGAGAAACATTTCACACCCACTTTACTTGGGGTTTATTTCACGCATCCTTACATTTTGAATAAATGCATGGACTGCGGATTTTTTTAATGCAAAAACACATTCTAAGTGAAGAATTTAAAAAATTCAGTTAAAAAAAAAGGTAAAATTATTACAAACGATGTATAAGTTTGTTCCAGATTTTTGACGTTTTTTAATGTTTTCGACCAGTGGTATTCCAAGTGGATCATTTGATGCGCATTAGTGATTTTAAGTCGTTTTTCTTTGTTCTAAATTTTCATTACTATTCAAAATTGAAATGGTTAAAACGAGAGTAGTACTGAACGCAAAAATTAGAATAAAATGGAATTCAAATTCAATATTAACAAAAGAAATCTGTATGTAGGCGACGGCTGATATACCGCAAACGGAAATTTGAAAATGTGGTTCCAAAACAGGTTTGGGTGCACATGTGGTTCAGATTTTTAAGTTTATGATAATTAGCCAATATATTAAAAACTCGTCTAAAACGCATTAATTTTTCTGAAAATCTACAGATTTTAACATTGCGCACTTTTACGCCCTAACGCAATCTGTTCGGAAAAAATGTTTTTGTTAAGCCTTTAATTTTTTTTTTCAAATTTGAAATTTTGCAATGGACGTTCTCACATTTACGGCGATGCTCAATTAAAGTTCGATTTCAGAAGTACCGATTCACAAAACTACCTATTTAAAGCCTTGACCTTCTTTTCTTAAGCTGTGCAATAAATTTTGAAAAACACGAACTTTAATCCTTCCGAAAAGTTTTGCGTCTGCAAATCACTTCGTGTCACCCAAAGATGCATTTTTTACGCTGAAAGTAATTAAACGTTGGTATTTTAGCCTAATTTTTCCAGGTACCTAGGCAGACCGGATTTACATCACCTACAAAGATTTTAGAACTTTCGGACTAGTAAAAGTATTTTTTTTTTTTAAATAATAAAATCTGAGAAATTTTCGATGAAAACGCTAAAACGCGGGCTGTTTCTGCGCGGCTTCGGCTCATGTTTTCACTACTAAATATTATACCTTTTCCCAAAATTTTATAAAAAGTTTGAATACATTTACATATTTAACCGATTAAAATTTCAGAGAATTCGAACGATAAGAACTAATTATTATTATTAACCAACTTCAAGGAGTAGGTTATGATTTCGACCTGTATGTATTTCTTGTTCACTCATAAATTCTTTAAATATGAACCGATTTTGATAATTATTTTTTTGTTTGAAAGTATAAGATACCCATGTGGTCCCATTTTAATTTCATTAAATTTTGATGATTAGAATTTTTTCTAATGAAAAAATATGGATTCGATAAAAAAAAACAATGATTTGTCGCAAATCATCCTTCATTGTTGCAAACTTTTCAAATCATAATCATATTAAAACTATACATTCATATATGCGTTAGTGTCAAGTTGTCGCCAAGCTTGATTCTTTTTTTTTGAAGTCGGTTAGTATTTTTTTAAATCATATTTTATGTTATTTTGTTGTTACTGTTTCGTTAAAGGACTCGAGTAAAAAAAAAAAAAATATATATATATATATAAGATGGTCTGCTAGTTCTGTTACCCAGGAATAGCGTTTTGAATCTCCTAATCCATAATACAAAAGACAAACGTGTCTGTACAAAACGCTGACGTCATTTGAAAACACCGAACAATTAAATTAAAATTTTACTGCAATTTATTTAAGATGCCTGCCTATCTTCGGGAGCAATTTTCTTTTAAATATTTGAAAAATTGTCGACTGATTGCATTATATTGCAGAATATAACAAAGAATTGTGAATAACATGCAAAAATATGTATTTTTTTATGTTTTGATTTTAAACTCTAAACATACTAAAAAAAAAAAAAAAAAAGCTATAAAATTGCATTTTTGCAAAACATCAAAACTCAAATTTGAATAAAGATTTTTTTTTTTTTTTTCAAACTTTATTATGATTAATGAATCTTTCTGGAGGTATTGAACCCGTTTCAAAACTATAACTTTGTTATTAAAAAAAATTACAGAAGCTAACGTTTTTACACGCAGAAAGTTGCGTCAACTAAAATATGAAAAAATAACTAACTGTAATCATAGTAGATGCACATTACCTAAATAAACCTCTTTACAGTATTTTTGAAAAGTTTCATAAAGTTACAATATCTTTTATTATTTTTTGGAGTTATAATATTTTGCGATAAGCCAAAACGTTAAAAAATCCCGTAAAAGCAGAAAATATAATTAACAAGTTGGAAATTGCACGTGAAGCTTAGCAAATGAGGTGCGTTCGTACGATAACGAAGTTATAAAAATATCACTCGCATATATCAATCTCATAAAATTGTAAATAGTTAATTAGAATTAAAATGCGCACCAAACAATGTTCTCCCTATACCATTATGTAATGGAATACTTTTGTGTGGTCTTGTAAATCAATAACAAATATTCTTTGCACCACAGATTATGGATAATGTATATTATAATATGTACTTTATCGATGCATATCGATTTTATTATGTTCGAATGAATGTAACACCATTAAAATGCAATTGAAACATTTTCCCCTGTTGACCGTAATGTAATGGAATACTTTTGATTGTCCTTGTAATTGATCTATGCATCCGATTTTCCTAAACTTTGAAATGACTTGACAAAATTACGTAATAATTATGTATTTTAAATTTCAAACGATTAAAATGCACTTGAAACTTTTTCCCCCATTGACCGTAATGTAATGTAATACTTTTGATTGTCCTTGTAATTGATGTATGCATCCGATTTTCATAAAATTTGAAATGACTCGACAAAATTATGTAATGGTTTTATATTTTAAATTTCAAATGATTCTGTTGGATAGTTTTTGCGTTGTTATATGCGGGCGGACGGACTGAACGACAACTATAGATATTACTTATTTACAAAATTATTAACCCACCTAAACACCAGGTTTTACTTATTAAATGACTAGTATTAAAATGCTTGTAACTCAAGTTCTGAGCAAGATAAAAACAACCCTGAAACTAATTTAGAAAACTAAAATGTCAGACTTTAATAGTAAACCAAATATAGAAAATTACATTTTTGATTGAAAATTGCATTTTAAAGGTAAGGCAAGACCTTAAACTTCTAAAGATTGCACATTTTTAATTTTTACATCGTAGAATTGGAAAAAAAGTACACTTTCAAATAAATAGTGTTTGAAAACTGTATTGCAATTTGTTAGAAAAGTGCAACGCTATTTATTTACCTTTAACTGATTTTAAAATAATTTTCAAGCACAAGTTTTCAAAAATCGAACTCTATCGCTTGCAGACGATGACCAAAGATAAATCCTTTTGCAGTTTAGTTCGAATTTGTTTTCAGTTTATATTCTGTAATAAAACTAAAACATTCATCAATAAATAAATAAAACAATAAAATATGATTAATTAGATTATAATTAATATAACAAATTTGAAGTATTTGAACTCACTCTGAAAAAGGCATTTTCCTACAAGATAATATTAGTGCATATGTCCATCGTCAAAGATACCAAATGACTTATTTCTTAACTGTTAGTCATAAACATACAGTTCTAATTACTAAAATTTTACATTGGGTAAAGAAGTACAGTCGACTTTCGTTAATTCGAACTCTCCGGGGCCACCAGAAATGTTCGAATTATGGAAAGTTTGAGAAGAAAACATGGTTAAAGGAGTTCTATTTCAAAGGAATTCATGTTATAGTAATTTTTAAATATTTTTCGCCTATTACCATTAGAATATGACTTAATAATAAATTAAAATACAGGTTTATTACAAATCAATCATCAGGTTTTGATACGTTACTGTGCGCGAACTAGGAAACGTATATGTTTCCACGACATTTCAAACAATATGGCGTTAACTATAGTTTTGCACTGCGTATGTATCATGCGCGTGTGGTTGCCATGGTTGCTGCGAGAACGTCATATTCAAAATAGCGACTGGACAATAGAAAACGTTTTGTGCACTAGAGTTTTCAAAGTGTGAATCTCTTATAACCATTCAGAGGGTATTACAGAAGGGATACAAATGCAAACCACCCAACCAACAAAGCATTCTGCGCTGGTACCGACAGTTCAAATAAATCAGCCGCAACTTTTGCCTTTACAGGTTCAGCTAGGTGAGGAGGCCTACCAAATGGCTTAAGCATAACAAACCCCACACTTTTGCCTTTACATACACAACCGATTTTTTTGAACTGTCGATACCAGCGCAGAATGCTTTGTTGAGTTGGTGGTTTGCATTCATATGCCTTCTAGAATACTCTCTGATGTACACTTTGAAAATTCTTGTACACGACAAAACGCTTTCTGCTGACCTGTCGTCATCTTGAATATGACGTTTGCGCAGCAATCGTGGCTATCACACGGGCATGCACATACGGTTGTCGAAACTGTAGTTAACGCCCTCTCGTTTGAGTTGTCATGGGAACATATACGTTTCCAAGATCATGCGTAGCAACTATTCAAAACCCGATGATTCTTTTGTAAAAACCCTGCATATAAATACATGAACTAATTAAGAGATTAGAAACAAGCAAAAACGAAGATGGGGTGAAGGTGTCATTGACGGACAGACGGGGCACTAAAAAAGCGGAAATCAAATGCATGGGACTATATGATATGTACACTTGTTCTGAAGAATTCTGATAAAAATGAAAAAAAAAAAGAAAGTTATTTCAAAGATCTGATGTCCGTGAGAAAGTAAGAAAAAATGAAAAATCGGAATTCTCGTTAGTTCGAATTTCACGAAGTCAAGAGATAATGAGTTCGAATAAATGAAAATTTTTAACATTATTTTGCTTTTGAAAATTTTGGGATTTCAACTTCAGTTTGAATTAAGCAGAGATTCGGTTTATCTGATTTCGAATTAACGAGAGCCGACTGTATTTTTAAAGCAGTTTGCGTCAATAAAAATATTTACGAAATTAATTTTTTTATACGATCTCTCGCTATTATAAATTATATTTAGACAGCATTTCCTATTACGCTAGAAAGAAAAGTCTTATTGATGTAACGTTAAAATTGACCGAGTTGTGAAATTTTGTATAACTTATACCAATTATCTGCATCTGAATACAAATGAAGTTGGGTCATGCTTCGAATTAATTTTGTGTGTACCTTAACTGAAAATAGTTACATCGTACATGCGTTACGATAGTGTTAATTTTTATTAAGTTTCAGATTAGATAATCTAATAGTGTTTTAAAATACGTATCATTTTTTTTTTTTTAAATACTGAGGCTGTAGCTTTTCATCATATCATTTAGCAAAAATTCTGCTATTCTTTTTTCAATTATACTTTTAGTACAAGTTTTATATTTTGCTTTAATATGTGAGAATGAAAGTAGATTTCAAATTTATATTGCGAGAAAAGTTTGCAGCACTGTTGTGTATTTAAAGAATTAATACACTGTAAAAAATAATAATTGATTTTACAATATAATACTGGCGGCTGAAGAGGCAGTATTATACTGTAAAATTAGCAGTAATAAATCGTAAATAAAAAGTAGTATACCTTTTGCAAATAAAAATGCAGAAATGTACCATATATTACTACTTAACGGTATATTACTTTTTATTTTATGATTTATTATTGTACTCAACGGAAAACTTGTTGATTGTACAGCATTATACTGGTACTCCAACTTCCAACTGCCAGTAAAAAAAAAAAAAAATAAAAAAAAAAAAAAATAAAAATAAAAATTGCTGATTTTACAATTAACAATTTATTTTTTGCTGTTCGAAATCACTAAAATTAAGAACGGTTCCCTAAAAATAGTCAAAAAGTGTCCTTAATTAAAAGTGCTAAAAGCTGGTAGCGAACAAAATCCACTACCAGTTATTTTATTTGTGATAAATAAACCTTCAGAATTTTTTGAATTTTTGAAATCGTTATTTTCAATGCATTTAAAGAAAGGACATTTTTATATAAACATTTTTAGAATTTTCTCTTATTTTTCATTCTATTCCTACTTTCTTAAAAAAAAGCTATGAGATCGAAAATATGTAAACTATTTCCTATTCTGCTTATTCAAGCTGAGCTAGTTTATTCAGCATGTAAAAGATACACATTATTCCAATACCATTTTGATTTTCTTTGCGTTTATTATCTAAAAGTAAGTCACTTGTGAACACTTTGAACAGTAACAGTTTTATTCAGACTAGTTGGCTGTATCTTCAGTTATTATAATAGTTATTATTTTTTTATTTTGTTGTTTTATCAACGATATCAATGATTTCAATTGATTTTGAGTTCAATGATTTATAAAGATTATTATTAGCTTTTTATTATTTTTTTTTAATTTGCTTTTATTCCTATTTATTGGATGTAATTATTGAAGCATAAAGATACGTAAAATAAATAATGTTATTCCATGCATTTAAATGACGTTTTAATTACCAATTATATTTAGATTAAACCCATGTTAAGCATTAAAAAAAACTTCAATGTTTTATTTTCTTCACAGAATGATAGGTTAATGATTTGAAAAAAAAAAAAAAAATAGTTTTTCAAAATTTCAAATATAGCGAGCAATAAAGCGTTAGATGTTTGATAGACTATATTAATAATCGATATCAGGGGTATTCGTACATCCTTAATTTAGTAATAGAATAACTAACTTTTTGATTAGTAGACTACATTGATAATCGATGCAGGGGATGTTCGTAGATCCTTATTTTAATAATAGAATAAAACCTTTTGATTGGTAGTTTATATTAATACTCGATATCAGGTGATATTCGTAGATCCTTATTTTAGTAATAGAATAACTAACTTTTTGACAATGACTCTATAAGGTGCGTTACGTTGTTGAAGTTTTTTGGGTTCCGACCACAACATACTTAGTATTGGCTCGGATTGGTTTAACTTTCTTGCATATCCTAGTGTGTATATGTGTGCATGTTACTACTGATTTATGCTAAACATGCTGGAGATAATAATAATAATAATTATTATTATAAAAAGCTATCCTATTTAAATACAATGCTATATTAGCCCTCTTATAGTTTTTGAATTCACAAAACTAATCAGGGAAGTGCTATGTTAGAATAAATCTACATCCAAAGTTTGAAGCAAATCAGAAATTTTTCTCCTGAGTTATCGCGTTACGTACATGCATACATACAGAACTGACGGGCAGATTAGCTCTCAGGCTTTGATAACCTGTCAGCTAAAAACTATATACACATCCACAGTACATACAATATATAATATATTAAAACCTTCCAGCATGATAATCTTTTAGATCCATAATCATTTAGTCCCATAATCCTTTAGCACTATTTTTTAGGCCGATAACTCAAAAATTTGAACGATTTCATATTTCATGCGCCCTAAAGAGCCCACACTACTGACTGAAAAAGACCCGGTTGATAATGTTAAGTCTATAGGGGCGTTTTTTTTCAAGTATCTCGTTCAAATCTTAATATTTTGACATGATTTTTTTTTCTTTTTTTGCATAGGGTAGCTGAGAACGATCTACAACCGGGCTAGTTTTTACTTTTTCGATTTTGGTTATGTATTTTTTATATTATGATAGTCTCAATTTCAGAACCGGTTCTAACCGGTTTCGAAAGTTAAAATAATTTTTTAAAAATCTGAAACCAAAATTGAAAAAGTAAAAAATCATGTCAAAACATTAAAATTTGAGCGAGACATTTGAAAAGAACGCCTCCATAGACTTAACATTATCATCCGGGTCTTTTTCACTGAGCAGTGTGGGCTCTTAAGAGGTGAGTGCATTACTCATCACAAACTTGAAGGAAATTAACCAGTTAGTTTGACACGCAATGCTTTCACTCTGTTCAATTGAAGAAAGTGAGAGTAACGGAACTTGGATCTTATAGATGAAATTCGTGACTACAAAACATATTACAGCGTTATTTTTTCATAAAATAAGGTTCAACGAAAAACAAATTAAGGGGAAAGTATTAACTCCCTCATTTCCCATTTTTTATACATAACCATTGAGCCCCTAAAACTAATCATTGATACGTTTTATTAGAATAACCTGTATCCAAAATTCAAAGCTAATCGGATAATTCTGCATAAAACTCATTTATCTAATTTAAGGGGGGGGGGTGAAGTAATCACACGTTCCCTCCCCCTTTTATACTTAAAAAAGAACCCCCAAAACTAATCAAATAAACGCCTTATCAAAATGAATTTATATTCAAAATTTGAAGCAAATCGTAAAATTCTGCATAAAACCCAATTTATAAAAGGCGGAGGGGTAGCTCCCCGTTTCTCTAATTATACTTAACCAATGAACACCTAAAACTTATCATGGAGGCACTTTATCAGAAAGACCCTACATATAAATTGTATGAAATCTGATAATTCTTCATGAAAAACCCATTTACTCAAATTAAGGGGGAGGTGTTATCCCCCTCCTGTTCCTGTCTTATATTTTCCCAATGAACTCCCAAAACTAATGTGGAAAAGTGTCTTATTAGAATAATCTATATCCTAAATTTTAAGCAAATCAGATACTTTTGCCCTTGGCTTTGATAGCGTGTGAGCTAAAAACTATATACATACCCACAGTGCATAAAATATATAATATATTAAAACCTTCTTCCAACATCATAATCTTTTAGGTCCATTAATCATTTAGCCCCATAATCGTTTAGCTCTACTTACTTTTTCAGGGCGATAATTTAAAACTAAAAAAACTGTACCATTTTATGTTCCATGAGGCATTTAAAAGGTGTATGCAATACTTTTTCCAATTTCGTCTTCATCACAAAGTAGAACCAAGTTTACCCAGTTAGTTTGACAGGTAATTCTTTCATCCTCTTGAATTCAAGAAAGTGAGAGTAATAGAACTCGGATCTCAGATGAAATTAGTGACTGGAAACAATTTCATTCATCTGTTGTTTTCCATTAAGGAGAGGTCAATACTGATGACAGCTCGTCATCGCGTGCTTATAAGAGAAAAAAATATTAATGAGGATAAATCCGTGATGGTAAAAAGAGAGGTGGATTAAATAGAATTCCATCTCTCTTAGTAAACAACTAAGTGTAATAGACAAAATTATCTAGGATTTCTAATCTCTTATTTTTTTAGGGGACGAAATGATATTGAATCGTTTCAGTAGCGAGAAATTATCGCATAATGTCTGGAATGGTTTCATAAACTAGAATTATTGTTACTAAATCAAACCTTTTGTGTTCGATTCTATTTGTAGAGATTTTTAAAAAAGTTTGGCCATGAAAATACAGGAAAACGTTCTTCAATTCTAGTGGGAGACATTAGAACTCTCTAGCAAAAGGAGCTAGAATTGATAAGAATGACGATGACATGGAACTATTTTTTCTAGAGCCACAATTTAGATTCTGGATGCTAGAATTATATTTTTTTCTCAGTGGGGCTAACCGAAAAGTACTGTTTCGACTGCTTACCTAAAACATAATTTTAGAAAAATGTTCCAAAGCATACAAAAAGCAAGTTTGGAGAAAAGGCAAAAAACTATATATAAACACGCACAGAACATAAAATATATAATATATTAAAACCTTCGAACATCACCATCTTTTATATCCATTAACCATTTAGCATCACAATCCTTTAGCTCTACTTTTTCAGGCCGATAATTGAAAACTAAAAAAACTGTACCATTTTATGTTCCACGCGGCTTTTAAGAGGTGTCTGCAATACTTTTTCCTATTTCGTCTTCACCACAAAGTAGAATGAAGTTTACACAGTTAGTTTGACACGTTATTCTTTCATTCTGTTGAATTCAAGAAAGTGAGAGTAACGGAACTCGGATCTTAGATGAAATTCGTGACTGGAAACGATTTCATTCATGTGTTGTTTTCCGTTGAGGAGAGGTCAATACTGCTGACAGTTCGTCATCGCGTGCTTATGAGAGAAAATTATTAATGAGGATAAATCCGTGATGGGAAAAAGAGAGATGGATTAAATAGAGTCTTTCGAACACGCTTTGATCGATCTAACTGATAACAATACTTATCCGAAATAAGGCCGATTAAATTATTTTTTAATTAAAATTTTAAAATATACAATTGAAATGTTTACTGAACCATGTTGAAAGAAAATGGATTTATCAAATAAGAATAAAAAATACTCAATTTTAAGTACTTTTCACATTATTTAAAATAGCTCCGGTCCAAATGTACTCAAAACTGAAACATTCGTGTATTCATTTTTGATTCCATGGTTGTGTTCAAATATAAATCGCTAAGAACTGCCTCCCCTGTACTTACAAATCAGAGTTAAAATATACTGGCATTTATTTCTTCTTCAAAATCATTAACAATAAACATTTAATTGATTACTTATTAAGAAAAATAGCAAAATTATTCGCAAAATACGCAAATCGATTATTTGAAAGCACTTTTAAATTACTTTAAAATACTCTGTGCATAATTTAATATTTATATTAATAAGCATCTTTTATGTCATCCTGAATGAAATAAATCCTTAAAAGGATACAAAATTATCATTTGTTTGGATTTAATAACACGTGGTGTTTCAAAATTGAAAAAGCACCATGTTCATTTTTCATTCAAAAATACTCAATTCGATATGAGTACATCGATATACTGCATTTATGAGTTTTTCATTTTTTTCAGTGCAGATATTTTGTTTAAGCTTTTCTCATAAACGTGGTATTAAATTATCTCTTAGCACGGTATCATATTTTTTTTAAATCAAAACTTTAATTTTTTAAATCACTGTACACAATAAAACAAGTTGTAAATAGTACGTAAATCATAGCAAATGAGATGCGTTTGTACTACAAGGAAGTTTTAAAAATATTCAGATCTTGGTGTAATAGTATACAGTACTTCGGGATACAGTAGAATATCTGAAATCTTTTGTGTATCCTCAAAACTGCTTGAGGATACACACACCTCAACTGAGGTTTACTTGTAGTAAAACTCAGTAACGTTTATCAGTTTCATGAAATGCGAAATAGTTTAATATTATTAAAACACGCCCCAACAAATGTTTCCCCTTGTACCATTATGCAATGGAATACATTTGGTAGCCCTGTAAACTAATAAGAAATATTTTTTACACCACAGATTGTACAGAATGTGTACTTTAGTACGTACTTCATAGATGCATATCAGTTTTATTATGTTCGAAAGACTGTAATACCATTAAAAGCACTTGAAACTATTTTTTTCCATTGTAATGTAATGGAATACTTTTTATCGTTCCTGTAATTGAACTATGCATCCAATTTTCATAAAATTTGAAATGACAAAATTATGCAACAATGATATATTTTAAATTTCAAACGATTCGGTTGGGTAGATTTTGCTCTGTTATATGCGGATAGACGCATGGACGGAAAGACGGAAGGAGGGACAGACAGACGGACAGACGAAACTGAACGACGATTATAGATGCTACGTATTTACGTATTTATATAATTACGAACGCACTTAAAAAAGACGGATGTTTCTAAATCTACGAAAATGCATAATAATCATGAATGCAAATATATAATAAACTCTTCCGAGCCACCTAAGATTCCGAAAAGTGTTCCTTTATCTTTAGAAATCTCAGAAAACAATTTATTTTCAAAATTCAAAAAATAATTTCGTAAAAAAAAAAAAAAAAAAAAAAAAAAAAAAAAAAAAAAAAAAATCAGCTGCCCGTAAGTTTCGGAAACGTTTACTGAAGCTTTTTACAATACATTGATTGGTTCTTTTTTCCCAGAAAATCGGTTTTTGGGATTCAATGCTTTGTCGAGTAAGCATTTTCAGCTACATAACTGAATTTGTGCATACAATTGTAACAAAATCTATATATATATTACGCTAACGTATGTGGCACAAAAACCACAATTATTTGTTAATTGTTTAATGGCAACATCCAAATGAAACACATCTTATGGGTTACTATACAAAAATCCTTTGGTAAGATTTATGCTGTAGTAAATTGGATTTATTTATGTTTTGTTCCTTCGCTGCAATTATAGAGCTTCAAAATATCATCATTTTTCATTTTTTCTGTTCTTTTTACTTAAAAAATAAATAAAAGTCATGAATTTTAAACTTTTAAGTTTCAAATTAAAATTATGTATTATAAATGAAATGAGTGAAAGAATTATTTTATTATATTTTAATGAAATTAATGCAATACGAAAAAATGCCACGGGTACAATATTTGGCGATTTATTATCTGCGCCGAGTTAGCATAAAAAAAATACTGAGTTCTTGATTTATCAGCACATATATCATATATTCACCAGATTGGCGCGTTATTTTTCTGACGCCAATTTGAAGAAAATTCCGTTTTCAAATATCAGTTACATACATATTTTAAACTAATTTCTATTATTTTAAAAAGGAAATAATAATAAATATAAAAATTTTAGTTAATAATTATAGAATAAAACAATTTATATCATTTTAAAAAAGAAAATAAAAGTAAACAAACAGTTTATTAATAAATAAATAACAATAGCCGGGTTACAAGTGAGGCATATATAATTGCCATTTTGTTGCAATCGCGCTAATGTGGTGCGCATTTGGCATCTGTGGCTATTTTTCTAGCAGAATCTTCTAATTTGGCAAAAAAATACGAGCAATTAAAATAAATTATGAATAAAATCAATATGATTTAATACTTAGTATACATTCAAAGGGAGACCAAACTGGTCGCCAAGGGCGGCTAGTAGTATTAATTTTCATAGTAATGTTAATATTGTAAACTTTAGTACGATTAACTGCTAAACATGTTTCCGCAATATCAAAATGTTTTCCTGAGAATGGACAGCATCCGAAAAAGTGATATTCCGATTTGAGAAAACTGACTATTGCACTGTAAAAGCTACTTGGAAATGGTTCCTACGGACAGCTAATAAAAATTTATAATAATTATAAATTGTAAATTTTATAATTATAGTTATAAATTATAAATTTTATAATATTATTTTATAATTATAAATTGTATAATTCCAAATATTTATAATTATAAATTCTGCTTTAAATGAATCTGGGATACATTAAAAAAATTATTGTAAATTTTATAATTATAGTTATAAATTATAAATTTTATAATATTATTTTATAAATATAAATTGTATAATTCCAAATATTTATAATTATAAATTCTGCTTTAAATGAATCCGGGACACATTAAAAAAAAATATATATCGAATAAAAATTTTTTAATTTTTTGCGATGGTTAACCATATCATTTGTAAAAGAATCACGTGATAAAACTTGTCAGAATTTAAGAAAAAATTAAATTTTTAAGATTATTAAAAATTGAAGATTATTATAAATAGTTTTCACGTGTTTTATTTTCACATTTTATAACATTCATATTCATGATGAGTAAGTATTATGGGGGGCCCCCCAACGAATGGTTTACAGTGTAGTTCAATTCATTATTTGTTCTCAACAAATTATACACCTTTCCTCTTCCAATAGTAGAATTAGTTTGTATAACATATAACTTAAACAACTTGGCAAAATGGAACAATAAACAAAGTATCATTTCAGGCATATTATTCTTGTATATTCAATTAACACTGAAGCTTCCTCGTTAGTTTAGAATGATCACAAAGCGACTAACGTTCATATTTCATTCATGGAACATGAATAACCAACTGGTGAAAAGATATTTAATCTGCAGCAAAATCGGTCACTTAGTTCTTTATTCTGAATAACGCTTCTTTTAGCGGGATTTATTTCATATACGCCGCTGAAGCGTGCAAAAACAGACAAAAATAAATCGAGATTTTGTTTTAGCGTTGCTGCATGATTGGATTTCACATATTCGTATATTTCGAAGACAAAATACAAGGAAACTAGTATTTGATTTTTTATTCTGGTTGTAATGAGGCGCGGAAAATTCATTTGATATCTGGTTTTCGATTTAAAAGCTGACAAGTTACACAGACTCTGTGGATATTTAATGTGTTTCTGGGTGGAAAAATCACGAAGCGAGTTGAATTGTTTTCTTTTTTCGTAACGGGTAGTTAAAGGCAAGAAATGTTATGCAATGAAATTATGGATGTTTTCCAGAAGAAATTAAAATTCGATTGTGGATTTTATTGTGATAGATTTTAAACAAATGTATTCCAGAATTGTTGAATTCGTGTTTTTTAAATGTAATTATTTTTCATTACAAAAAATGACTTTTATTTTATTATTTATACAATTAAATTGATAATTATTACTGGAGAAATTAAAATCCAACTATGGTTTTTATTGCGATTGGTTTTAAACAAAAGTTTCCAAAATTGTTGGAATTGTATTTTATAATTTAATCATTTTTCGTTGCCAGAAAAAGCTTTTATTTTATTTTTATACAATTAAATTGATAATTTTTTATTGGGAGGATTAAAATCTATTTGATAATTTTACTGGGATTGGTTTTAAACAAATTCATTCCAAAGTGGTGTGTCTTTTAAACGTTATCATATTTTATAGAAAATAGAGGATTTTACTTTATTTTTTACACGATTAAATTACTAATGATTATTGGAAGAATTAAAATTCAGTTGGGGATTTACGGTGGTAGATTTTAAACAAATTTATTCGAAAATTATGTTTGTTAAACATAATAATTTTTCATAGAAAAAAAAAGGATTTTATTTTAATTTTTACCCGATTAAATTAATAATGATTAACTGAAGAAATTAAAATTTAAATGGGGTATTTTATTGTGATTGATTTGAAACACATTTACTCCAAAATTATTTTTGTTAAATATAATAATTTTTCATAAAAAAAGGATTCTATTTTATTTTTTACACGGTTAAATTAATGATGATTACTGGAGTAGTTAAAATATAATTGACGATTTTAATGTGATTGATTTTTAAACATATTTATTTAAAAATTGTGTTTTTTAAATGTAACCATTTTTCATAGAAAAAAGAGGATTTTACTTTATTTTTTTACACAATTAAATTAATAATGATTACTGCGGGAATTAAAATCTAATTGGGGATTTTACTGTGATTGATTTTAAACAAATTTATTCTAAAATTGTGTTTGTTAAATGTTAATCATTTTTCATAGAAAAAAAAAAGGATTATTTTTACTTATTTTTTACACGATTTAATTAATAATGATTAACTAAAGAAATTAAAATACAATTGAAGATTTTATTGTGATTGATTTGAAACAAATTTAGCCCAAAATTATCTTTTTTAAACATAAACATTTTTCGTGATAAAAGAGGATTTTACTTTGTTTTTTCACAATTAAATTAATAATTATTACTGGAGGAATTAAAATATAATTGGCGATTTTAATGTGATTGATTTTAAACACATTTATTCCAAAATTGTGTTTTTTAAATGTAATCATTTTTATAAAAAAAGAGGATTTTACTTTAATTTTTACACGGTTAAATATAATAATGATTAAAGAAGGATTAAAATATAATTGGCTATTCTAATGTGTTTAATTTTAAACACATGTATTAAAGAATTGTGTTTTTGAAATGTAATAATTTTTTATAGTAAAAAGAGGATTTTTTTTATACGATTAAATTACTAATGAATTAACTGAAGGTATTAAAACATGTTTGGTGATGTAACTATGATGGATTTGAAACAAATTTATTCTAAAATTGTTTTTTTATAAAAAAAAAGATTATTTTATTTTATTTTTTACATTTTAAAATTATATAAAAGCTATGATCATGTTCTTAACATTTCACAGAGGGGAAAAAAAGAAAAAGTAAAACTATTGTCTTATTTTTTTACGCAAAGATCGGTAGACAAATATTGATTTTTGTCTCTCAATTTCAATAACGTTTTTCTTCTTTCTTTCTTTCTAAGCTAATTTTGACTATTTTAATATAATCTATAATTTCTATTTAGAGCCTCATACAGAGAAAGAACAAACAAAACAATTGTCACTATTTTTCATGAAAAAATCAACACATAAGAATTGATTTTTGCCCTAAATCTCACTTAGATGAGAAATTACTTTATTTCTTTTAAAGAAAATTTTGATTACTTTAATCGAATCTATAATGACTGTTTACTGCCACTCTGATTGTTTTTAGTTTGAATATTATTTAAATGTATTATGCAAGCTCAGAAATATGGGTTCATTTTTAAACTTTAATGTAGTTCTGTTTGTATTGAAATTTTCAGAGTTTGGTACAAATTTACCATGAAGATGTCTCCCTCCTGTCCCCGTTCCCTTCCATAATAATAATAGTAATAATAATAATAATAATAATAATAGCAAGGAAAAAAATAATAATAAAGAAAAAAAACCATAAATTGAAACAAGACAGTCAAGTGGCTATTTTCTTATGTATATGGTGGTAATTTGGAGATTAAATGTTTGGGCTGTTACCTTTTTTTCACGTCTGCTCAATTATAAAAGAACGAAAGAGCGAACGAGAAACTCCCTCATTTTAATGAATGTTATCGATACTATCGAATGCAAATTGCAGACATTCAGTTTTGCAGTGTCTATGGTCCACCATTTTTCTTCGGGTAAACAGGAAAGTAGTTAATAGACTTTTTTAGCTAAAATACTATTAATCATTCCATTATTATGATTAACTATTATGAGATCATTTAAACAAATAGGAAAACAGTTAATAGAGTTTTAGGCTTATTCGTAACTATATAAATAATTAACACCTACAGTCATCGTCTGGTTCGTCCGTCTGTTTCTCCGTTTCATCTGTCCGTATGCAATAGCGCAAAAACTACTCAACCGAAGGGTTAGAAATTTAATCTATGTAATTGATGCGGAATTTCGTCGCTGAGTTTCAAATTTTATGAAAATCGAATTAAAACTAAAAAGATATTAATAATTTTGTTCATTCTATTAAATCCTATCATACGTCCTTAATTTAATGATATCCCATGATAAGTGATGATTCAAGGTTACCATGGTGATGACGTACTATTTAAGATGGATTCATATTGTTTCTGCATTACTTAATTTAATATATAGAATCGTAATAAATTTTGCATTCATTCATAAGAGTGCAACAGCTATTGCACCAAGATCTGAATAGCTATAAAACGAATTACAGTAAAAACGCACCTCATTTGCCATGTTTGACGTACAATTTACGACCATTTTTTTCTCTTTTTTTTAATGAAATATGACTTTGCAGTTATTATTAGTTACCATGAGTTAACTCTGGATAAACAGAAAAATAATTGATATAGTTTGCGTTTTAACAAAGAAGATTTAATGTAATTTTATGACGGCCAATTATCTACACGAGGGATATAGGCCCTTAAGCGGGTAGGATGCCCTCCGTGGGAGTCTTTCTAAGGGAACCTAAACCGCATTCACGCAAGAAAATCCAAGGTTCGAAGAAAACTACGGAAAACTCCTAACTATTAGGCCGACGATCGCGATTGGGTTCGAACCAAGGAGCTGCCGTCTACTAGTTGAAAGGTCAGAACCTCTCGGCCACTGGTGGGCTCTTTAACAAAGAAGAATGAATTCACCTCTGTATTCAATGCGATTTCATGCAAGAAATCCATTTTCAATTTCAAAGAATTACCCATATATGTATGGGAAGTAAAAAAGAAAAAAAAACTGCAAACAGAAAGAAAAAATCTACTGCAATAACATCATGCTCCATGCTCCGAGAACTTCTTCATTGTTAATTTTAAGTGCCCGAAAGTAAAAGTATCCTCCTTAATGCATCTTTATACTCCAAGAACCTTATAATCTTCTTTAAAAGGACCATGAATGAATGCCCATGTGGGTTACAAAAAATATCCTCGATTCACGTGGAAGTATATGACACTCATATAAAGGATATTGTTTTCACAGTAAAGTGATGATCAGGAATATTTTGTTTTACATGCTCGATTAGTTTTAAGAGATGAAAAGATACTTATTAAATGCTACGTGATTAATAAGGTACTTACTTTTCCTGGAATTGGTCAAATATTGTGTATTTATGAAGAAAAGTGTGTTTTACGGTATGTTTAAGATGTATTTCTTTATTGATAGTAAAGAAAGGTACAGTCATGGAAAAAAAAAAAAAAAAAAACAAGTTGGAAATTGCACGTGAAGCGTAGCAAATGAGGTGCATTCGTACGATAACGAAGCTTTAAAACTATCACTCTCATATATCAATCTCATAAAACTGTAAATAGTTAATTACAATTAAAATGCGCACCAAACAATGTTCTCCTTATACCATTATATAATGGGATACTTTTGTGTAGCCTTGTAAATCAATAACAAATGTTCTTTGCCCCACATATTGTGCAGAATGTATATTATAATAAGTACTTGACAGATGCATATCAACTTTATTATGTTCGAATGAGTGTAACACCGTTAAAATGCATTTGAAACATTTTTCCCCATTGACCGTAATGTAACGGGATACTTTTGATTGTCTCTGTAATAGAGCAATTCGTCCGATTTTGATAAAATTTGAAATAACTCGACAAAATTATGTAATAATTATGTATTTTAAATTTCAAACGATTAAAATGCATTTGAAACTTTTTTCCCCATTGATAGTAATGTAATGGAATACTTTTGACTGCCCCTGTAACTAAACCATGCATCCGATTTTCATAAAATTTGAAGTGACTCGACAAAATTATGTAATAAATAATTATATATTTTAAATTTCAAACGATTCGGTTGGGTAGTTTTTGTGTTGTTGCGGACGGACGGACTGAACGACAACTATAGGTGCTACTTATTTACATAGTTATGAACGCACCTAAAAATTAAACAACCCCTACTAATTCTGCAAAAAAGTATCGTAGAAGAAAGTTACTGGATACCAAACGATTGGAAATTAAGTCTATTTTTGAATGATGGATATAAACTTTGCTTTGGAGGCCATCTACATATTAAAACGAAACCTAACTTTGTTTTGTTATTTAATAGCAGTACCCAATTCTGATAGCTTAAATGAACTTCACACCCTTCAATTAGTCTAAAAAAAATTTCATGCAATTCGTACGATAAGCATCCGTGAAAATAATTATTTTAAAACGAGTATATTTTAAGTGTTGTATCTAAATTGAAGTTCTCTACTCGATTGTTGGCCGACAAAATACCTTTTTTAATCAAGGCATGTTAGGCGCACATCGGTGCGGTTTATTTTGGTGCGATTAGGCGGTTTATTTCTGAAAATGTTACGGTATAAAACTATTAAAAAACAGATTATTCGTCAAAAAAATACAGGTATTATCGGTAAATTAAATGACTTTCTATTGGCTCCAAAATTGACATTTTTTTCACCACTCATTTTACATTATTTTTCTTTCTTTTCAAGCGTGTTACAAATTAGTTAAAGCCGACTTTATCAGCATCCAATCTTTGAAATTCGCAATCGCTTATAGATATGCACTCAGATATGCTTACTTTGTTACTTTATCAGTATCCAATCTTTGAAATGCGTGCATATCTATAATATGCACTCAGATATGCTTACTTCGTTACTTTAACAGCATCCAATCTTTGAAATGCGTAATCGCTGATAGATGTGCACTCAGTTATGCTTACTTTGTTTGAATTACTATTTGTTAATTTTAAGACAAGTATTTTTTTAGAAAGAAATATAGACAAATTAACTTAATGTATAATATTCGTGCTCAACTTTTATTACTATTATTGTGGTTATAATATGTACGTTAAAATTTCGAATTTACAAGTAGAAAATAAATTTACTTTATAGGCGTATTTCTGAATCCTCTTTCAGCAAATTCATGTTAAAGTAACTGATATTAAGTCAATAATATAAATTTTTAGCAAAAAAAAAAGAAAAAAAAAAGATTTTGATTCGCTAATTGCATGATTTTATATTAAATTAATAAATTTGACAGGAATTGTTGATCTAATCTGTATTATCATTAATCTTCGAAACAGTGGTGTAGCTAGAACGGGTGACACCAGGGGCGGATGTAAATGGTTTCACCCCCCTCCCCCGAACCATCCGTCATTATTTTTCAATCGCAATTCTATGTTATTACAACAAAATACCATACCAATACCTTTTGTCCTCCTGCATAAAAAAAAAAAACCTCACAGAAGGGACTCATTACTCAATCCATAATCCGCATAAGTCAATGCGGTGTCTATATGTAGAAGATAAGTATTTCTTTTAAAGTTTGCTTTCGCTACCCATTCGTTGGATGAGTTTGTTTTTGTTCTCTGGTGCATGTCTTATTTAGAAAAATTTCACATTCTCAAATAAAAGAAAATTAACTCTGTAGCGTCGTGCGCTTTAATTTTCGTTTTATCTTAGAATTCTTTCGCAAAATCTTATAAGATCATGTATATATAGATTTGCAAAAAAGAGATAAAATGCAGTTGGCTTGTTGTAAAAATACAAAGGTAGAGAAGAAATTAAATTGAGAAAAATATTTACTTTGGAGTAGCGAAATTTTATTTTTCTCACCAGGTCATTTATTTATTTCTTCTAGTGTTATCTGTAACTATGATGAGACCAGTTGGTTATAGATCACTATTAGACATAAACAAAAGTTTATTGTTGCCAACAGTTTTTTAGAAATCGTCAATGTCTCGAGATACAAGCTTCCCAAGGTAAACACTCTCCTCTATGCATTTGCAAATAAAGATTGGGTGTCCCTCTTTAGAGGGTGATACCTGGGGCGGACCGCCCTCTCCGCCCTCCGCTTTCTACGCCACTGCCGTTTGAAACAAAGTTGTATAAAACAAGAAATAATTCGCTGGGCAGCGAAGTACCCAATTTTAAATGAAAATTAAGTGGGCCAGATTCAAGCGTATTCTCTATCAATGAAGGGGACATTGAACATCTCAAGAAATAAAATGAAGCAGTTTTAGCGAAATATTTAGCATCTTGTGTTTTACTTAAAAAAGAGGAAATTTTTGTGATTATTATTACAATAAATATACACATTATAGCCCATATATAATTTAAAAGAAATCAATTTCATGCATAAATTACTTTTTCAAGAACTTATTAACTTTTTGCATATTTTTTTAAACAATATATCTGTTCGGTACACTTTTTTATGTCACCTTAAAATTTATCGTGGTAACAGAAAACTACTAATACTATTTTAAAAACGAATACTATTTTACTATTAACTACGAACACTATTTTAAAATAATAAGAAGCCATTTACATTTTGACTTAAAAGAAATAAAATTTAAAACATTTTACATAAATGCTTAAAACATTCTAACTACTATAAGAACATTTTTTTTTTCATTATTAAAAGAAAAAAAACAAAAACAAAACAAAACTAAAAAAATTAGTTTTTGTTTTGTTTATTCTCCGGTAGATGTCGCTACTTGTCCAGCCAGTTGTTAGGCTGCTCTCTTCTCATTGGTTGCTTTCCTTTAGGCGGGATCGTTTCCGTAGCGGGTATATGAGCCTGCGTCTCTCTGTCTCTTAGCTCAGTTTTGCTTTTTTCTAGCTCGCTGAGTTTTGCACTGATGAAGATTCTCCATTGTAGATTCGAAACGGCTGTTTGCTACCTTTTCTTACTTTATTTGTGCATTTATAATCGTTGGTTTTTTATCTTTAAATATATATATATATATATATATATACAGGGTGTCCCAAAAGGTCGTTTACAAACTTAACATGCTGGTCTGTCATATCATGATGAACAATAGGAAACTAAGGGTCCCAAACGTCTTCCAAAGGAGATATGCGCCATTAAAGTTTAGGGTCCAAAAATTCAAATGATTATAAAAAACAGAAAATTTGGTCGATTCGTTTGCGGTTTTCACTGAAGCTATTCTTTATGTCAGTATTTTCTTGAAAATAAATTATAAATATAAATTTCAAAAAATGTCGATAGAGGGCGCTTTCGACTTTGGAGTAACGATAAACTAGTTTTTACCATTATTTTTTGCATCTTATTAATTTTTTTAGAAGCTTAGACATAAACTTAAATTTTGAGCTCAAAATCTAAATCGTTGGAAGTGGTTAAGTAGCGCAAACTGAATTGCGGGGGGAGGCTCAAGTTTCAAATGATGATAGAAAACGGAAAAATTGGTCAATTGATTAGCGATTTTCACTAAAATTATTCTTTATGTCAGTATTATCTTGAAAATAAATTATAAAGATAAATTTCAAAAAATGCCGATAGAGGGCGCTTTAGACTTTGGAGTAACGTACAACTATTTTTTTCCGTTTTTTTTGCATCTCATAAACTTTTTTTAGAAACTTAGACATAAACTTATACAGTAAAACCTCCATAACGGACACTCCCGAATAGCGGACACCTCTACTTAACGGACAGTTTTCCAATCCCCACTCCCAAAACCTAAATTTTTGTATGTTTAACCTCTGAATAACGGACATTCCGAATAGTGGACAGCAATTTTCGCGGTAAAGCTTGGAAATTATTCTCTAACAAGGACAAAATATGTAATAAGTCTATAAATTTATCAAGGTAGTGTGTACAAATTTTGTGATCACAGATAAATTTAGAGGGTGGGCTGAGGAAAATCCCCCCCCTCCCACTCCAATTTTGAATTCAGAGGTATCCAAGGATTGACATTTCCCCAGAGCATTGAAAATCCCCCCCCCCCGGAAGATTTGAGATTGCATACTTTTAATTGTCAAAAAGTTCAATCCGCTTCTTCTCCGTAATTAGGTGCGTTCGTAATTATGTAAATACGTATTGTTGTCGTTCAGTCCGTCCGTCTGTCCGCATATAACAACGCAAAAACAACCCAAGTGAATCGTTTGAAATTTAAAATACATAATTATTACATAATTTTATCGAGTCATTTCAAATTTTATGAAAATCGGATGCATACTTCAACTACAGGGACAATCAAAAGTGTTCCGTTACATTACGGTTAATGGGGAAAAATGTTTCAAATGCATTTTAGTGGTGTTGCACTCATTCAAACGTAATAAAATTGATATGCATCTATAAAGTACTTATTATAATATACATTTTGGATAATCTGTGGTGCAAAGCATATTTGTTATTGATTTACAAGGCCATACAGAAGTATTCCATTGCATTATGGTACAGGGAGAACATTGTTTGGTGCGCATTTTAATTGTTATTATTTACAATTTTATGAGATTGATATATGAGAGTGATGCTTTTAAAACTTCGTTATCGTACGAACGCACCTCATTTGCTACGCTTCGTGTGCAATTTACAACTTGTTTTATAATGTCAAACCAAGGGTCACAGAAATTCCTCCCGGAGAAAAATGTCTGAGTTCAACACTGCCCACGTCTTAGAAAGAAAATTTCCCTCCTTGAAAGTTTTAGGATGTATAAATTTCCTAATCTGCAGAATTCCATAACACATATATCATTTTCTCTTTCGTTTTAAATGCACGTAAGATAACTTCAATTTTTCTCGTAATAATTTTATTTTCTTATTAATAATATAACAGAAGTTTTAGGACATATAAAACTCAATTAATGAAAATTTAATCTTTTTTTAGAAATATTTAAATTTCTGAGGTTTTCCCAATAACGGACACCTCCGAATAGCGGACGATTTCTGTACTCCCAAGGTGTCCGTTATTTAGAGGTTTTACTGTATTTTGAGATGAAAATCTGAATCGTTGGGAGTGGTAAAGTAGCGCAAACCGAACTGTGTTCAATGGGGGTGGGGAGGTTCAAATTTCAAACGATTATAAAAAACGGAAAAATTGGTCGGTTTTCGCTAAAATTATTCTTTATGTCAATATTTCCTTGAAAATAAATTTTTAACATAAATTTTAAAAAATCCGTTAAAGGGTGCATTAAACATTAGAATAACCAACAATTATTTTTAACCTTTTTTCTTTTCTTTTTTCTTTTTTTTAATCTAATTAATCCTTCCAAAAGTTTACACTTAAATTTTGTGCTCAAAATCTAAATCGATAGGAGGGGTTAAGAAACGCAAACTAAACTGTGTTCAGGAGTTGAAATGTTACCTTCCCCACCCCTCGAACGCAGTTCAATTTTTGGCCGCTTAATTACTCACAACGATGCAGATTTTGAGCAAAAAATTTAAGTTTGAACTTTTACAAGCATTTTAATAGACTCAAAATATAACGGTTAAAAAAGGTTGTTGGTTTCTACAAAGTTTAAGGCGCCCTCTGACGGAATTTTTAGAAAGATATCTGTAACATTTATTTTCAAGAAAATATTGATATAATGAACAGTTTTAGCGAAAACCGACCAATTTTCCCGTTTTTTATAATCATTTGAAATTTGAACCTCCCCACCACCATTAAACACAGTTCAGTTTGCGCTACTTAACCACTCCCAACGATTCAGATTTTTATCTCAAAATTTAAGTTTACGTCTAAGCTTCTAAAAAAAATTTATGAGATGCAAGAAATAACGGAAAAAAATAGTTGTACGGTACTGCAAAGTCTAAAGCGCCCTCTATCGGCATTTTTTGAATTTTATCTTTATAAATTATTTTCAAGATAATACATACATAAAGAATAATTTTAGTGAAAATCGCAAATCAATTGACCAATTTTTCCGTTTTTTATAATAATTTGAAATTTGAACCTCCCCCCGCAATTCAGTTTATGCTACTTAACCACTTACAACGATTTAGATTTTGAGCTCAAAATTTAAGTTTATGTCTAAACTTCTAAAAAAATTTAATGAGATGCAAAAAATAATGGTAAAAACTAGTTTATCGTTACTCCAAAGTCTAAAGCTCCCTCTATCGACATTTTTTAAAATTTATATTTATAATTTATTTTCAAGAAAATACTGACATAAAGAATAGTTTTAGTGAAAACCGCAAACGAATCGACCAAATTTTCTGTTTTTTATAATCATTTGAATTTTTGGACTCTAAACTTTAATGCCGCATATCTCCTTTGGAAGACGTTTGGGACCCTTAGTTTCCTATTTAATATTGTATAAAATTGAAGCTGGTGTTATACACAATTGAAATGAAAAAAACTTCTTTAAACACCATAAAATAAGTTAACTGCGCAAGGCCTTTCGAAAGAACTTAGTCTTTCTTCGTCAGGCGCAAAAAAGACGTGCGTCCACAATGGATGTAGCGGCACGACTGAAGGGGAAAGCGGGAGGGAGAGTGTATTATCGTATATTGGTCAAACTAAAAGAAATCTCGAAAAACGCCTAAAAGAACACTCTCGGTATGTCATTAATCAAGAAATTTCTAAATCTTCTGTTGCTAAACACTCTTGGGATTCCGGCCATAGTTTCAATTTTCAAACTGCTAAAATTATTTTTAATGCCAATAGTTCCTCTGAGTTAGACTTTCTTGAAAATTTAGCTATTTATATTAATCGTGATATTATTGTTAATGATAAATCTGATTCTAAAACCCTCTCCGTTGCCTGGAAGAATCTTTTCAGCACTGCTTCATAATTAAGTTTTTTATTTAATTATTATTATTTTTTTTTCATATATATTATGTATACAATTTTTTAGGTTTATTCATGTGTGTTTATAATTGTAAACTATTTTTTATTTTTATGTATTTTTTATTTTAATTTTTTTTATTACTAATTTATATATTTTTTGCGTACATTTTATTTCATTTTATCTCTCCTTTTAGTTATTTTTTTAATTTACCCTGCTTTTTTCCCATTTCCCTTCCCCTCTTCTTCCTTTCCTCTCCTTCATTGTCTATCTAGTTTTGTTTATGCTCTTCCGTGATTGGCTGTTGCCTTCTTCTTTCCTATTGGTTGTTCCTTCTGCTTGCTCCCTCTCCCTCCCGCTTTCCCCTTCAGTCGTGCCGCTACATCCATTGTGGACGCACGTCTTTTTTGCGCCTGACGAAGAAAGACTAAGTTCTTTCGAAAGGCCTTGCTCAGTTAACTTATTTTATGGTGTTTAAAGAAGTTTTTTTCATTTCAACTATTTAATATTGTTCATCATGATGTGACAGACCAGCATGTTAAGTTTGTAAACGACCTTTTGGGACACCCTGTATATATATATATATATATATACAGGGTGTTTCTAAATTCATGGTACAAACTTTAAGGGGTGATAGTACACATCAAGACAAACAATATTAAATGGGAAACTAAGGATCCCAAACGTCTTCCGAAAGACATAGGCGCCATTAAAGTTTAGGATCCAAAAATTCAAATGATTATAAAAAACAGAAAAATTGGTCGATTCGTTTGCGGGTTTCACTAAAACTATTCTTTATGTCAGTATTGTCTTGAAAATAAATTGTAAAGATAAATTTCAAAAAGTGCCGATAGGGGGCGCTTTAGACTTTGGAGTAACGAACAACTATTTTTTACCGTTATATTTTGCATCTCATTAATTTTTTTAGAAGCTTAGACATAAGCTTAAATTTTGAGCTCAAAATCTAAATCGTTGGGAGTGGTTAAGTAGCGCAAACCGAACTGTGAGGGGAGGTTCAAATTTCAAATGATTATAAAAAACGGAAAAATTGGTCAATTGATTTGCGATTTTCGCTAAAATTATTCTTTATGTCAGTATTATCATGAAAATAAATTATAAAGATCAAATTCAAAAAATGCCGATAGAGGGCGCTTTAGACTTTGGAGTAACGTACAACTATTTTTTACCGTTATTTTTTGCATCTCATAAAATTTTTTTAGAAGCTTAGACATAAACTTAAATTTTGAGATGAAAATCTGAATGGTTGGGAGAGGTTAAGTAGCGCAAACTGAACTGTGTTCAATGGGGGTGGGCAGGTTCAAATTTCAAATGATTATAAAAAACGGAAAAAATTGGTCGATTCGTTTGCCGTTTTCGCTAAAACTATTCTTTATGTCAATACAGTCGACGCTCGTTTTTGCGAACTCGTAGGGAACATTCAAATGGTTCGTAAAATAGAAAATCATCAAAAATGACATGAAAATGTATATTATTTATGTCTTTTTTTTTTTTATCGATCTCCCCTTCTTCATAGATGATGCAATATTTTAAGATTATTCATTTTGAAATAAAGTTATACATGTATTTTTAAATATATAAGAAAATGCAAAATACAAAATGCAAATTTATGTGCAGAAATAAATTTCAGCACTCAGAGACATATGTTATTAGGTTTTGAAAACATTATGTGTGAAAACATAGACTATATTAGTACATAATTAAAATAGCAAATAAAGCCTTTGTGCAAAAATGTTTAAAGATAAAAAACCAACGATTATAAATGCACAAATAAAGTAAGAAAAGGTAGCAAACAGCCGTTTCGAATCTACTATGGAGATTCTTCATCAGTGCAAAACTCAGCGAGCTAGAAAAAGCAAAACTGAGCTAAGAGACAGAGAGACGCAGGCTTATATACCCGCTACGGAAATGATCCCGCCTAAAGGAAAGCAACCAATCAGAAGAGAGCAGCCTAACAACTAGGTGGACAAGTAGCGACATCTACCGGAGAATAAACAAAAACAAAAACAAAAAAGCGAAGGGGAAAAAAAAAGTTAAAATTAAATTAAAGATTTCCAAATGCTAGGAAAATGAGGCGTACTTGATAAGTCATTGACTAAGGAGTGAGAATTTTTAATGATGTGGTAAGCTTCCCAAAAATCAAGATCAAGAATGGAAGGACACTTTTGGATAATGGTAGCTGAAGAAAAGTTAAACTTATGTTGTAAAGACCAACAATGTTGAGCAATGGAAGAGCGTTTAAGCTCTTGATTTTTGACATACCTATTATGTTCCGTTAAACGAAATCTGAGAGCACGTTTAGTCTGACCAATATAAGAAAGGCCACACTGGCAAGAAATTTGGTAAATACCCCAGTTATCTAAGCGATCAATGGGGTGCTTAAGATTTGAAAAGGCAATTTTATTAACAGGAGAAAAAATAACTTTGAAATCGAACCTTTTTAAAATTTTAGCAACTTGCAGAGCTTAAACGCTCTTCCATTGCTCAACATTGTTGGTCTTTACAACATAAGTTTAACTTTTCTTCAGCTACCATTATCCAAAAGTGTCCTTCCATTCTTGATCTTGATTTTTGGGAAGCTTGCCACATCATTAAAAATTCTCACTCCTTAGTCAATGACTTATCAAGTACGCCTCATTTTCCTAGCATTTGGAAATCTTTAATTTAATTTTAACTTTTTTTTCCCTTCGCTTTTTTGTTTTTGTTTTTGTTTATTCTCCGGTAGATGTCGCCACTTGTCCACCCAGTTGTTAGGCAGCTCTCTTCTGATTGGTTGCTTTCCTTTAGGCGGGATCATTTCCGTAGCGGGTATATAAGCCTGCGTCTCTCTGTCTCTTAGCTCAGTTTTGCTTTTTCTAGCTCGCTGAGTTTTGCACAGATGAAGAATCTCCATAGTAGATTCGAAATGGCTGTTTGCTACCTTTTCTTACTTTATTTGTGCATTTATAATCGTTGGTTTTTTATCTTTAAACATTAGTACATAATGGATGGAAATACATAGATAAAAAATTAGGAATGGAAATAATCACTTATCTTTTTTTGTTTTAAAATCACATTTTGGAAAACACATGTTTCCATTTTATCTATGCTTGAAATCATTTCACAATTATTGTTCTCTCCTAAAAGCGCCTTAGCCTCGATAACCATTGAGCTGCTTGTTTGACAGTCGATCGTTGGTTTATTTCATTTTCTTCTTGTTCAAAATCTGAAAGTTCTTCCTTTTCATTTATAGTGTCAGCAATAATTTGTTCATCTGATATTATTTCCGTACAAATCACGTCTGAATCCACGTTCAAAAAGTCCTGGAATGAAATTTCAGGCAACAGCGGATTTCTTTTGCGGAGTTTATTTATGAGTAACTCATCTCCACTGATATCGTCGGCTACATTTTCTTGGTTTTCTTTAATTAAGGTACAAACCTGCGTGATGAAATACTTTAGATATTGTAGTCTGTTGAACATCATTCCAAGCACATATTGACAAATGCATCGCACCTTGAACATCAATTTCATATGGCTGATCCAGCTCCAAGCCCATGGCTACTCTTTGCAAAAGCACTCTTCGATAGATGCGCTTGAAACTGTTAATCACATTTTTCATAAATGTGCCCAGTCATTCATGCATTTTTCTTAGCTGCAGCTGGTAATTTGTTAACATTTCTGAAGCATCTCGGCTTCACATTTTTTCCAATGAAAAGCAAGGGCAGTTTTTGTTTTCCATTCATTTTGGCTGCCAACAAGATTGAGATTCTCTGCTTAGCCTTTTTGCCTCCGCTACATTTTCCCCCTTTGAAGCTAAGTGTTTTTTCCGGCAGCACCTTAAAAAACAGGTCTGTTTCGTTCGCATTAAAAACATCCTCTGAATCATATTCAGTTAGCAATGTTTTTAAATCGCATTCTTTCAATTCATTTGCCAAAGTCGTACTTTCTGTTCACTTTCACCGTACAATTTTCTGAAGCTCAAACTATGCCTGGACTTGAATTTTTGAAACTAACCATCTGGGGCCTTGAAATCTTTGATGTTCAGTTTCAAAGCAAAAAAGTTCGATTGTTCTTTAAAAAGACTACTGTTTATGGGACTGTCCATTCCTCTCATTTTCCTCATCCAAGAAATCAAAGCTTTCGCCAATTGGGCGAAATACTGAAATTCTGTAATGTTCTGGCCCAATCTCCCTCTCTACTAACGAGACTTCACAGATTGAATAGTCAAGAAGGTATGAGAAAATAGACGATTACAGAATGCAGTCTTTTAAAAGATATCATTTCCACTTTCAACAATGACACCTGCTTGTAAATTTAAGTTTCAGTCGCCAATTACAGGCTTTCTAGACACGTGCCTTTAAAATCAGTCATAATAAATCACGTTATGCTAAATAAACTTATTGCTACGCCGCCTCTCTCCCAAAAGCGGGTGGAGAAAATAACACATTCTTGAAATGCACCTGTTGAGAGTATAATTGACGTTGGCACTTCTTTTCGGTATTTAAAAAATTTAAAAAAAAAATGCAGAATTATAAAAGTTAAGTTCGCAAAAAAGAGATTTTCATAATTTGTAGTTCGTAAATGGGAGCGAAAATTTACATAGCGTCTATGGGAATGTATTCGGGACTACGCTCTAGTTCGTAAAATCGCAAGTGTTCGCAAAAAAGAGGTTCGTAAAAACGAGCGTCTACTGTATTTCTTTGAAAATAAATTTTAAAGATTAATTTCAAAAAATACCGTTAGAGGGCGCCTTAAAATTTAGAGTAACCAACAACTATTTTTAACCGTTATTTTTTGTATCTAATTAAATGCTTGCAAATGCTTAGATTTAAATTTTAAGCTCAAATTCTAAATCGATTGGAGGGTTTAAGAAGCGCAAACTGAAATGTTTTCAGGAGTTGAAATGTTACCCTCCCCACCCCTCGGACATATTTCAATTTTCCGCTACTTAATTATTCACAACGATGCAGATTTTGAGCTCAAAATTTAAGTTTGAACATTTACAACCATTTAATTAGATGCAAAAAATAACGGTTAAAAATAGTTGTTGGTTACTCTGAAGTTTCAGTCGCCCTCTAACGGTATTTTTTGAAATTAATCTTTAAAATTTATTTTCAAGGAAATATTGACATAAAGAATAGTTTTAGCGAAAACAGCAAACGAATCGACCAATTTTTCCGTTTTTTATAATCATTTGAAATTTGAACCTCCCCACCCCCATTGAACACAGTTCAGTTTGCGCTACATAACCAGACCCAGCGATTCAGATGTTCATCTTAAATTTTAGCTTATGTCTAAGCTTCTAAAAAAATTTCATGAGATGCAAAAAATAACGGTAAAAAATAATTGTACGTTACTCCAAAGTTTAAAGCGCCCTCTACCGGCATTTTTTGAATTTGATCTTTATAATTTATTTTCAAGATAATACTGACATAAAGAATAATTTTAGTGAAAATTGCAAATCAATTGACCAATTTTTCCGTTTTTTATACCCATTTGGAATTTGAACCTCCTTCCACAGTTCAGTTTGCGCTGCTTAACCACTCCCAACGATTTAGATTTTGAGCTCAAAATTTAAGTTTATTCTAAGCTTCTAAAAAAATTTAATGAGATGCAAAAAATAACGGTAAAAAGCAGTTGTTTGTTACTGCAAAGTCTAAAGCGCCCTCTTTCGGCATTTTTTGAAATATATCTTTACAATTTATTTTCAAGACAATACTGACACAAAGAATAGTTTTAGTGAAAACTGCAAATGAATCGACCAATTTTTCTGTTTTTTATAATCATTTGAATTTTTGGACCCTAAATTTTAATGGCGCCTATCTCCTTCGGAAGACGTTTGGGACCCTTAGTTTTCTATTTAATATTGTTTGTCTTGATTTGTACTATCACCCCTTAAAGTTTGTACCATGAATTTAGAAACACCCTGTATATATGTGTGTAAGAAATATGGGATCGCAGAAGTACGACGATCTGATGAAGTGAAAATGATGGTACGAATAATGTAGATGGTCGATATGTCATTATTTATCCCATCTGATAAAATATTACTTCCTATTTACTCGTGGCCGAAGAAAGCTGGCAGATAAATGTGGACAAGTGAATCTGGTGGTTTAGTATTTTCTTCAAATAATTAAAAATACACAAGAACAGGAAACATCACATTTTATTACTGTTCACTTTCACTGCCTCTGCACATATCCCTCAATTTCCATCACTCGATAATAAATACAGAATTGTTCTTGATTCAAACATTTCCATCAAAAATAAAAAAAATACTCCACAACAGACAAGCCATACTTTCTAAGTCAATACTACCATAAATAATAAAATAATAAAAAGGGGTCTGTGCACAGCCATTTCTGGAAAATCATCGCAACTTCATGAAATGTTCTAAATTAATCGGATTAGCACCGTGAATTCTTTAAGAGTGGGAAGGTCAGGCGATTCTGAAACTTTTACCGCCAAACTAACAGTTCCGAACTTACCTCATAGAATCTTGCCCCGCCTTCCGCCTGACGAAAGCATGTAAAGCCCAATCAAGCAACCAGAAGGTAAATGTAGAAAATTTCTAGCACTTCCATTGGTCTGTAGGAGGAGCTTGAGACGCGTACACTTTCCCCACAGGCGGTATTATACAAAAATACACAGGAGTGAACAGTCCAGAAGTAAACTTTTTTGGAATTGCCGACAGACGATAATTTAATAAAAATAAATAAAACAAAACTAAAGCTTTTTGACCAATGTTTTTTTATTCTAAAAAGAGCAAATGGATTAAGAGAATAATTTTAAAATTTCGAAATAAGATATTGATATTTAAGTAATACAGTTGGGTTCTTTTTAGGAAAATAAATAATATATTATGCTGAATTAAAGAAAAAGGGGAACTTTAGCTGATAATTAAATATTAGTGGATTACGGAAAATAATAATGAAAGTATGTTCTTATAAGAATTTAGAGCGAAATCGAAACGTGAAAATGGCAATTTTTTTTCATTATTACATATATATACACCCGCAATGCTCAAAATGTTTATTTTAAAACCTTCCAGCACCATAACCTTTTAGGTCCATCGTCATTAAGCACCATAATATTTTAACTCTGTTTTAGATCGATAAATAAAAACTGAAAAATTTGAATCTTTATGTTCCATGTGCCCTTAAAACGAAAAATTCCACAAATCGATCGCGTAGTTTTGGAGTAATCGGTAAAAAAAAAAAAAAAAAAAAAAAAAAATGCATATTTGTTGAATTGAAAATACCTCTTCTTTTTTAAGTCAATCGTATTTGTGTAATATTAATTACTTTATTTACAGTCTGCATTATTATTAAAATGAAATAAAATTATGTTATAGCTATTTTTCTTATAAGTTTAACAGGTACTTCTAGGTTATCCCGTCGACCAAAAAATTATCGCCAAACTATAAGATTAAATGCCAATAATGGATGATCGTGAATATCACATTCAATGACATTAAATGCGATTCACGTGTTTAAAATGTCATTAAGTGATTTTTATTTCGACTTTTTATTAATATTTTTATTAATGCTCAACTAATTTGTTTTTTTTTTTTTTTTTTTCGTTATTTAAAATAAAAATTATGCCAACATGTAAAATTTGGCTGTTAGTTTGGCGATTTGTATAATTTGGCGAAATTGGTCGACGGGATAACAGAGTAGTACCGTTTAACATGTTGAGTGCCACGTTAGTCACCGGTGACCAACACTGAACTCTGCATTTAGGCCATGTCAGTCACCGATGACTGACAGTCTAAAATGTGATATAAAACTTAAAAAAAAAAACTCTATTGTTTTAAATAATTATTGAAAATTTACTTAATTTTTATTTATAAGAGGATTATACTTTCTTAATAATTACTTAAAATAAAATATTTTTAGTTTTATGTCATATTTTACACTTAATTATTAAAAATTTATTTAAAATTTACCTAACTTTTATTTATTACAGGATTATACTTTCTTAAACCTTTCGGGTCTGGTGTACTATTGATAGTGCATGTCTTTTCAACGAGTATTATTTTGTCTCAACAATTGCTTAGTTACTTTTGACACATTGAAATGACAGTACAGAGCTACGCCTTTCTTATTATAACTTCATTTATGTTTAGACATTTAGTAATAATAATAAAAGTTTACTTATTTCTCATTGCAACTTTGGCGATTCCTTTATTTTATGCATATATTTCACTCTTTAAATTTAAAACATGAGTTACTTTTCTGAACCACTCATGCATGATAAAACGCAAAAAAAAAACATTAGAAAGTTGTAATACCTTATCAAACCTCTGTTAATACATTATTTTTCAAACGGTCTTCGAAAACTCTTCCTGAAAATATTAATTGAATATTACACAAAATAAGTACATTCGTTGTATTTCAGACATATAGATAATCTTTAGATTTCAATAAGTCTATTTAGATAGTGTTATTAAAAGAAATTTTGCCATTTTGCTCTCAAAATGAAAATAATTAAGACCCGAAAGGGTCAATAATTACTTAACAATATATTTATTTTTAGTTTTATATCATATTTTACACTGTCAGTCACCAAAGACTGACGTGGCCTAAACGGAAAGTTCCGTGTCAGTCATCGTGGCACTTAAGGTGTTGAAATACTATACAGGGTGATTAAAAAAAAAAAAAAAAAAAAAAAAAAAAAAACACATAGGAACATAGGGTCGCAAATTACTTATTGAGTCCCAAATACAGGGTGTTTCATTCTAGCGACGCGCTGTAAGAAAGTAATAATTTCGAATAAAATAAAAACATTGTAATGAAAACGCAACAATATGTACCTTATTTTGTGTGATATGTGATAACGTTAGGAAAAGATCTGGAAAAACATATTGCTCAAGCAATCGAATCTACTGTATAAACTGATTATCACAGTCCAAAATGTGAGGTGTCAAGTACATATTGCTGGTGCGCATAATGTTAACTTCTACCACTTTTTTTTGGTGTTATCATATTTAAAGCAAAGGTGAGAATGTCTGTTAAATGTTTTATTATAATATATTTCAGTCTTCTGAAACTTATTACCGTCAACCCAAATTGAGTTTGGATGAAACACCCTGTATTTCTGACTCAATAAGTGGCAATAACTCAATAAATGGTTTGCAGCCCTATGTTTCTATGGGATTTTTTATCCTTGTCGTATTTCTGATTTGTCATATCATTTTGTCAACGCTTTTTTGAATCACCCTGTATATTGTTGATGAAAATCCATATAAATATTGATGCTCAAGACTGTTTAAATCTTTAATATTAATAAGTTAAAGAGAAAAAAAAATTGCATTGAGTGCTTACATTATGTATTCAATTCAGGTATTTGTTCATGAATAAAGCTTTTATCCTGTCTGCATCACAAACACAGAATAATAGATGATTTTCCGATGCATCACGAAATTTAGATTTCAATTCTGGAATAGAAAACTCCCAAAGTTATGTAAAACTGACCTCCTAAAACGCTATTTATGAAATTGAATAGCCTTCAATTTTCCCACTGAATTGAGGTTTTATGTTCTCCCTTCAGTAAACTTTACGAAACGGCAAAAAACATTTACATACAAAAAATTTTCCCTTAAATAACTCATTTTTATTAGAAATGTGCCTTAATACTACTTTCGCATAACGAATGGCCAATAAATAAGGATAGCAGTAAAATAATTTTTTTTTTTTTTTTTTTTTTTTTTTTCAAACACTTTTTTATAAGCATTCAATAAGCATCCTGAAAATCTGACTAAATCTTTTGTCAGCAATTTATGTTTTTTTTTTTTTTTTTTTTTGTTCAAAAAATTTTTGCTACAAGACAATAATTTGGCGTGCGCACTGACATTTCAAAGAAAAAAAAAATCACTGTTTATTTTACATTCCGTTGATATTGCATTGAAATGAATTTATTAAAAGGCATAAAATTTTTGTTCTGTTGCATTTTTTGGAATATAGCAACAGTAAAGAAAAATAAACATTATTAAAAGGATTCTTTTGAGGATTTCGAAATTGATTCCTGACTGTAAATTAATTAACATTTTATTTATTAATTGATAATAGTGTAACTTTATATTAATTTCAATTGCTAAAATATATCAAACATGACAAAGCACGAGCCGGAATTTCCAAGCTCGGCCCGGCTCGGTGTAAAACTCAAAAGTTCGGCCCAAGTCCGGCCAAGCTAGTTTATATTTTTGCATTTCTAGGCCGGGCCATATCTGGCCCGACACAATTTTTACTATTTCGAAAAAAATCCGATTTTTATCATGTAATTAAGATTTTTTTTTTAAAGAATACTGCATAAATATTTGTGAGATGATATTACAGCATATTTTACAGAAAATACACAATAACAAAACAGTAATGATTACTTAAATTCTTAGACTTTCCACACTCAAATAAAGATTCATTAAAAAATTAATATGGTTTAGAATTTTAAAAAAAATATCATAACTTTTGAAGATTTATAGTAAAAAGTAGGTTTATGAAATTATTTTTATTTAATTTTATTAAAGGCTTTTCAAATCCAAAGGAGCTACTTTCTAATACATTTCTAAATTTATTTCATTTCGGTAACGCGTAATATTAGCAGGTGTTTTTATTCAGAAACTTTGTAATCGGATGGCGTTATTAATTTTCTTAAAAAAAGCAATTTAAGAAAACGCTGTCAAATTAAAAACATCATAATTTTTGAATATGTATAATAAAAAATAGGTTTATGAAAATATTTCTAAAATATTTTATTAAAGAATCTCTCAAATCCAAATGAGCTACTTTCTGATACATTTCTAAATTTAATTCATTCCGGAAACGCATAAGATTAAAATTTTTTTTATTCAGAAACTATGTAATCGAATGGCGTTATTCCTTTTTTGATACAAGCAATTTAAGAAAATACTGTCAAAGTTAGCGTTTTGAATCGAATTTCCGGAAGCGACAGCATAGGAAGGGAAAAAAATCTGCAACACTTGACAAGAATCTCTTATATCTCTTATCAAGTATCTTATTTACCAAAAATGGAAAATGCTATTCGATTCCAAATCCCTTCAATAGTCAGGCTCGTCAATTTTATACCTTTACAGTTAAAAATTAGTCTGATAATAGTTCAAACTTTCGCGTAATTCAGAAGTGATTTTAAGAACCACCAAGAAGTACATTTTTCCAAAGGTTATGTTGACATAAGTTCTTTATCGCTATTAATACTTTTACAAAACACATTTTCTGCCCTATACATCTTGAGAACAATTAAGACTAGTTCCGGCTCGGCTCATCTATGTAGAAAAACAATACACGCATGATTTCGGGCATGCATAAGTCTGTCAAAAAATATTAAGCCCGAGTTAGACACCATGTAACTGTCCGATGCCGATCTTTACATTTTACAAGTTACATTTCTGTATTGATGTTGTCATTTTAGTATCGACTAGTGACGCTTATTTATACTTAACTCTCGTTAAACCCCTATTCATTGAAAATAGCTCATACTTTATCGTTTTTACTGAAATCTTTATAATGGGCAGGTAGGCTCATCAAATTAAAAAAATTTAATGGAACACAATGGATTTTTAACAGCCCGGCCCGGCTCGGTCCGTATAGCCCGTTCAATTTTTGTGCCGACCCAGTCGTTCCGTTGAAAAAGTTATTCTAATTTTACTGGCTCGGCCCGGCCTGTTAGAAAATTTGAGCCATTCTCGAAGCCAGGCCTTGGCCTATGCAGACTTCTAGCTCGAGGTACTCAATGGTTACGAAAATAAAATAAACATGCAAGTAAAATGAAAATAACGTGCAAAATATGAAAGAATACATGGAAAATTGAATGATGACGTTTCAATTATAGTGTAATTTTAGAATATTTTTATTTGTTTTGGAAATTATTCGGCCAAAATAAACTCACTTGTACTGGTTTCCTCTGACAGACTTGCAAAAGGGCAAAACTGTAATGTTATTTTCTCTGCATTTTGTTTTAAATCAAAGAAAAGAAAAAAAAAAAAAAAAAAAAAAAAAAAAAAACGAATTTTTCAAAATTATATGAATAACTTAAAAACGAATGAATTTTATCCTTGAAAGGTTTAATTACTGTTCAATATTTTTAAAATCGATTAAATGAGTACAATTATATTATTTTAAATATTGCTTGTATTGCAGTGAAACCTGGAACTTAGTGAACGTGTTAACTCGAAATTGTCAGTGAGGGTTAAAGTTTTAATTGCCATCTTTTAGCAACTGAAATTAATATAATATTTCAAGGTGTTAATTTAATACATGTTTGTGCATTTTTTTAAAATATTACATTTTATATTTAAAATTTATTTTCTGCTTTTCAATATTTAAAATGTTTCATTCACTGTAAATCCATGAAGAACTTTTACAACACTAACTAAGTGAACATAACAATTAACATTTCTAACTAGAATCGTTTTTGATTGTCTTGTGAGTGTGTTGTGAATGCGTTGTGTCAGGAAAAAAATTTTACAAAAAGTTAAAAAATACATAATTTTTTTCCAGAAATACAGTTATTGATATTTATAAATAAAATTAGTCAACGCACATAGTAAACTCCTGCATTTTTTTTTTCTATAAAGCAAACTGTCTTTTATAACCTTTGTAAAATTCCGTAATTTTAAAGTCATAATGTGGAAAATGTTTCACATGTGTTGTTTTATAGTGTTCTAAATTGTGCGGTGTCTACAATATTTTGTCAATTAGGTACCGAATTGTTGGGCAGCACAACACTATTGCAAGAAAATATTTTCATCAACACTATTTACAACATTATTTTAACACAATTAACAACACTATTTTTAGAACACATTTCTAGATAGTAACACTTTTGCAAGATGTTAAGGATACAATCACAACACACACACACACACACAAAAAAAAAACCATTTTGTAAAAGAAGTTTTTTAATCATTAACACATTAACCCTTTATCTATTGATTTATTTGAAATGGCTTCACATCAATAACAGTCTTCTTTAATATCTAAAGAAATACTGTAATTTTTAAATAATAATAATGTGAAATTTAGAAGTGTTTTTTCATTAAAACTGATTAAATATACCGGTATTTATGTATATATTTTTTGTAAAATATTTACAAAAATAATCAAATTAATTAATAAAAAATACTCTTATGGAAATACAGTCGAGTCTCCCTATAACGAAACTCCATACATCGAATTTCTCTATATAACGAATTTTTTTCAGGAACGATGGATTTCGTTACATAGAGACTCGACTGTATTACAATTCTTATAAAAGCAATGTATTTAAATGTGTTATGATCCTCTCTGTAAATGGAAAGGCTTTTACCGTCGAAAATATTTCATATAACTTTTTTCCAAAGAAAAAAAAAGATATACCTACGAAAATGATTAATAAAATTACCTCTTTTTAAAAATATTTAACTTCGACTGTTTTTCTCTTCTATCTAAATTAGATCGAGTAAAGTATATTGTGTGGTAAGAGAAAGCACTTTTATTAATAGACTGATTAAATACGTTTTTTATTAAATTTTACACAATGGTACCTGCGGTTAATAAAGGATTAATGTGTTGTAAATTTGCCCCCCCCCCCAAAAAAAAAATAAATGTTCTGAATTGTGTTTATTTTTGTGCGTTACGAATTTGCAGTGTTGTTGTAGCGTTTTACAGCGTTTTTGCGAGCGTTTATTGGCGCATCATTAAATCCATTACATTTAGTACTTCCATACAGCTGAACACGTACAGAAAATATGTAGCAATTGATCACCAGTTAGAGGTCTGCACGGGCCCGGGCTAGGCCTAAGGCCCATACACGTCCCGGCGGAATGGCTCCAGATTTTCTAACGAGACGACAGAACTAGAATATTTTTTTCAACGTGCCGAATCAGGACGACAAACAAAATAAATGGGCCGGGCCGACAACAAAATTGAACGGACCATACAAACCGCGAGCTTAAACGATTAAAAAAAAAAAAAAAAAAAAAAATAGCGCGCTTGCCGGCCCGTTATAAAGGTTTAAGCAAAAACGATAAAATATGAGTTATTTTCACTGAATATGGCTTTCACGAGAATAAATATAAATGTGCGTCATGAGCCAATACTAGTTTGACAACATGAATACAGAAATGTAACTTGTACAGTGTAGAGATTGGCACTGGACAGTTACTCTGTGTTTAATCCAGGCTTAATATTTCTTTAGCAGACTCGTGCCGGGTCGTGCATTGTTTTTTTTTCCATATATTTGAGCCGGGCTGGAATTATACTTAATTTTTCACAAGATGTGTAGAGTACTAACATGATTTGTAAAAGTATTAATAACGATAAAGAATTTATGTTAACGTAATCTTAGTGGAACGGAAATGTACTTCTTGGTGGTTCTTAAATTCACTTCTCAACAACGCGAAAGCTTGACACATTTTCTGACTAATTTTTAACTGTAAAAATATAAACTTGACAAGCTTGACTATTGAAGGGATTTGGAATCGAATAGCATTTTCCATTTTTAGTAAATAAGATATTTGATACGAGATATAAGAGATTCCTGTCACGTGGTTGTACATTTTTTCCCTTCCGGGACTGTCGTTTCCGGAAATTCGATTCAAAACGCTAATTTTGACAGTATTTTCTTAAATTGTTTGTTTCAAAAAATGAATAACGCCATGCAATTACTAAAGTTTCTGAATAAAAACACCTGCTAATCTTATGCGTTTCCGAAATGAAATAAATTCAGAAATGTATCAGAAAGTTGCTCATTTGGATTTGAGAAAGTCTTTAATAAAATGATATCGAAATATTTTCATAAACCTACTTTTTATTATAAATCTTCATAAGTTATGATGTTTTTAACTTTCTTAAAAAAAAAATTCCGAACCATATTAATTTTTAATGAAACTTTATTTGAATGTTGAAAGTCTAAGAATCTATGTAATCCTTAATATTGCTATTGTATATTTTCTGTAAAATGTACAGTAAAATAATCCCATATGTATGTGTGCAGAATTAAAAAAAAAAAAAAATCTTGATTATATTATAGAAAATTTAATTTTTCCGAAATTGTAGAAATTGTGTCGGGCAAGATCAGGCAGGGTTCGGGTCGAACTTTTGATTTTACACCGGCCTGGCAGGGCCAAAATAACTTTCCTATGGGCCGGGCCACCTTGGAAATTCCGGTTCGCACAGAACTTTACCACTTAAAACTAGCTAATTGAAAAAAAAGGTCAAAATTAACATATTAATTTATAATTAAGTTGTAAAACATATTAAATGTTGCATTGTTATCGGAGATAATCCTTTGAACAGTCGATGAAAATACAATAACCCGCCTCCCCGCTATTAACTCTACAACTTATTACAATAGAAAATATTTACTGGTACCAAATAATGGGAAATAAAGTCCATTTTAAAATGATGTAATAAAATTTGAGAAAATGAATATAATGATGCATAAAATTTGTTTAACTGGCCATCTGCAAATCAAAACAAAACCAAACTTTTTTTTCAATAGAAACACTCAATTTCGGCAATATATTTTAAAGCTTAGGTTCAAATTACGCCTAGAAACGAAATTTCAAATCATTTGGATGAAAAGCTTTTGAAATACAATGATTCAAAATTTAGAGCTTCTAATGGTAAATTACATTTATATAGATATGTATTTTTAAATATCTCCTAAAATTATAATCTTAATGTGATATTTTGATTTGGTTGGTTATAATTCTTAAAAAAAAAAAAAAAAAAAAAAAAAAAAAAAAAAAAAAAAAAAACATAGATACATTGAATTTATAATTTTGAAAATTTCATAACATGAATTATTAAAAGAAACTAATATTCGAAAAAGAAAATATGAATGGCAACCAATATTTTTTGATAGATTTATATTTATTATGTCCTGCTTTATTTGTATAAAGCAGGTCATAATAAATATATCTCTCCATATCCAATTTTTGTTCTAAGCAGTTTTCGAATTATGAGTGAAAAGCATAAAAATGATGGTGTAAGAGGCCGTCTAAGAGATCCAGAAAAACATAATCGTAAAAAAAAAATATTAGTTTATCTTTATTGAAACATTTAGGCTGCAATAATCGAAACATATTAAGCGAGTGAAATGTTCATATTGGTAAGAAAAAATACATTAATGGATATAATACAATCATTTTGTAGATTTCAACAATCGAGTACCCAACTTCAATTAGGATACAGCCCCTAAAACAGGCTTATTTAAATAAATTAATTTCAGGGAAATAAATCATACGAATTTCCTGAAAACTTGGATTTAGGCTAATTGAATTGTGTAGAATCTATTTATTGGGGGTGGGGTGGAGGGGGGGGGCAGTGCCAAACTTTGGTGTTGCTATTAAATAATAATAATAACAGTAATAAACAAAGTTTGGTTTCGTTTTACGATCTAGATTGTCCCTTAAACAAATTTTACTACTTCGTTCCAATCGTTTGTTTCCTGTAACTTTCTTCTATACTTCAGAATATGTTGCAGAATTAGTAAGGGGTGGGGTGGGGGTTCTTTTATTTCCACCACTATACATAATTTTTATAATTCTAATCGCTTATTAGGGAGTGGGTTAAAACTCGATTACAAAATTACTTCTTTACATACAAAACCAAGTTGAATTGAATAAAATAGTTTAAAAATGGAAAGAACTTTTCTCTACTTTAGAGAGTCCGATAAACCGATTTTTATCTATTCCTAGTGGCAACAGTTATTGAGAGATTTTTGTTATGAAGAAACCGGGACGATGAACGATAGCGATTAAAATCTTGGATGTTTCCGAATAGAATGGTGCTTTGTACGAGAAGGATAATTGATATTAATTATCTAGAAAGGTGTCAAAAATGGGAGGGGCGGTATTTGTTTAATCCTTGTGGAAGGAAAATTGTTATATCTGAACAGAGATAAGAAATAATAAAATATTTAGATTTCTTTTAAAGTGTTCATGTATACTGAGATTTTTTTGTTCTTTTTTTAAGAATTTCTTTTTTCCTGTAACCCAAAAAAGAAAAAAAAAAAAAAAAAAAAAAAAAAGGGAAATTCTTCTTTTAAAGAATGATTTATTTTTACTCTTTTCTTTTCTTTCTTTTTAGTACTTAAAAAATAAAAACGGAATCATTATAAAATAATTCCTATGTCTATCTGTCATAGTCATTTTACTCGTAAACTATGGAACGTAGAAAGTTAAAATTTACTGAAGTAATAAACACCATAGTTATAGATTTCTAAACATCACAATTACAGACAGGGTGGCAGCAGCACAAATAATCAAAACATCGAATCACCCCAAAATTTAGAATTAATTAAATCTCGATTCGCATATTAAAACGCAATCGGTGTGCTAAGTCATATCTCGGTGAAAAACTCTTAAAAACCCGATTTTAAAGGTTGACTCTTAGATTTACCATTATATTTTCCTGCTCACAATCCTCCATATTTTCATACTTTTGGGCATACTTTTGATGGTTTTATATAATACTTTTGAGCATTTTTACACACAGAATGGCAGATAAATATCTATGTGCATTGGATTTATTTATAAAAAGTAAATATATATATATATATATATATATATATATATAATTTATTTAGTTATTTAAATGAGGAATTTGAAGTGTTGAAAGTATGTCTTAAATGTGTTAATGTACATATTTCTTTCATATAAAAAACAAGATACAGTAAAACCTCCATAACGGACACTCCCGAATAGCGGACACCTCTATTTAACGGACAGTTTTCAAATCCCCACTCCCAAAACTTAAATTTTTGTATGTTTAACCTCTGAATAACGGACATTCCGAATAGCGGACAGTAATTTTGGCTTTCAAGCTTTGGCTTTCATTGTATGCTTTCAAGAAGCAGAAAAATACAATAAACAGTTATACATCTTTTTTCCTTAGAAAAAGGTGATTTAAAAGGATTAAAACTACTGACAGAGTTAAAACTTCACATTGTAAAACAAATTACATGTAATCGCAAGTAGAAGCAAACTTTTGTAAAAACAATTTTTGTAAGAATGTAATAAACAAAGGATAAAGGTATGCACAATTTTATTTCAGTTTTATTGCTTTAAAAATTATTTTAATTTCTGGTTAATCATATAATAGAGGTTTTAGGACATATTAAAATCGACTAAAGAAACATTAAGCATTCATCAGCAATTTTTCTATCTCTGAGGTTTTCCCAATAGCGGACACCTCCGAATAGCGGACAATTGCTGCGCTCCCAAGGTGTCCGTTATTTAGAGGTTTTACTGTACTAAATTCCAATTAATTATATTCATTACATGCTAATTAAAATATGAAATTCTCAATAATTCGTGTTTATGGTAAGTTGTATGCAGAAAAACAGAAATTTAAAATATATCACCATAATTTCGATTTTCCGTTAAGTTACACTCTTTATCAGTAATAATAATAATAATAATAATAATAATAATAATAATAATAATAGTAATAAATATATAACCATAATGTTTTCTTTACATTTTTATATGAGAGACTAAAATATAACACAATGGTTTATGTTTGATATATTTTTACATTTTTATATAATATTCGTCCATGCGTTTTGGTATATTACATTTAACAGAATGCATACTAAATGGAAATACCTCTAAAGCAGGCATGTCAAACTCGTCTACCACTGCGGGCCAGATTTAGCACTGTACACAAAGCCGCGGGCCACACTAACGAAAATAAAGAAACAGATTAATTAGATGACTATCGCAGAAAACGAAAACTGTACATTAAAAATACAGGATTTAAAAAAAAAATAAACAAGCAACTAAAAATACGTACAAAAAATTTAAAACTATAGGAAAAATTAAAAACATGCACCAGAAAATGTTTAAAAATATTTATTAAATAAAATCAAAACTGTAGCAAAATTTTCTTACGAGAGTGCATTGCAAATGTAATGAAAAATAAGTTAAAATAAAAATACAAAAATCTATAAACACATTGAATTTTTTAATTTAAATCGCAATCAAAATTACACAAAAATGTGTTATTAATTTTGTGCATAACCTGCATTTCGTTTTATGTTGTAATTGCTACTTTTTATAAAACCAATCATTGGTAGAACACAATTATTTGCACTATAATATTATAAAATTAAAAAAAAAATCATAATTATTTATATTAGCTATGGTTATTGATCCGGCATAGGAATAATTTCCTGATTCCCCTCAGTTTTAAGTACATATCTTGTCTGCGAAAAAAAAAAACTTGCACCTATATTTTCAAGAATTACAAAGTTAATTGGCAAAATTAACGATAGACACCGGCCATGAAGTCACTAAACGAGGAAAAGTGGCTATTACAAAAATATTTGTCGGTGGCTACAGATGACTACTGTCTACGAATGAAAATTTGTTAGTTAAATGAAAATTTTCAGTTATAGCAACACATATTGAAATTATAAATTTCATGCGATTATTGAAATTTCCGGTTATATCATGAATATTTATAGAAATGCATATTTTTAAATTGATTTACTATTCTGGACATCCTTTATTCTAACTTGAGCGATTTCGAGTTGTGTGCAAATGCATCCAATAGTTGTTTTTAAAAGCAGATGGATTACTTTTATATTTCACGAACACACGTTTATAAATAAAATTTCAGTTTAAAATCTACTTATTTTTCCAAATTATTTCTAGATATTTGTGGGGTTTTCGAAATATTTGTGAGTAAATACTTGGCAAACTTCAACGAAATGTCTACATATAAAATTCAATTTTTCAGTCTTTGTTTAATATAAAAAATTATTTCAAATTGACTTATCTATGATGTTATGTCTTCATCATCAAGAACTATAAAGATCACACAGGGATAATTTACAATGATACGTTTACTAACCTTTAACCCCTTCGCTACGGGAGAAATTTACGAAATTTTTAATGTTTAGTCACCGGTTTTTAGAAACAGAAATTTATACCTTATTGAATCGAAAAAATGCTCCGATTAAATAAGACAAATTTTACAGTAAAATTTTACTGGTGGGAATAAACAAGGATTTTTAAGCCTTTTCGCGGCACGTATACGCGTCGCTCGTCCCTAAGGGCTTAAGAATAAAATTAATTAATGAGCTTATGTCCAAAATACTTGCTTTCGACTATGCATGCACCAAATAATAAAAACAGGGTAACAATTTTTTGTTTTTATTATTACTATTATTATTATTATTTTACAAGACGAGAAATCGTGTCATTTTCCCTTTTAAAGCCATTTATTTCTTTTGATTTTTTTAGAGACTTTTAATTAGAAATTAGTGTCGTATTTTAACTGATTTTCGATACATTTATTACCTAACAAATACCACGGATTACTTTGTAATGTTGGAGTGAATCAAAGAGAGCAATAAAATAATGTATCCGTTTGAAAATAAAATACTTAATAAACTATTAGGCGGGCGGGAAACATAAAAATTTTATATATTTTTCAATTTTCAGAATAAGATATGCTCTTCTTAAATTTCTTATTGATTACTTTAAAACCCTATCTCCCGTAAACGAAATTTTAAAATGAATTAGATTCTATCATATTCAAGACAGTATGTTCGCATCTTTTATGCCAGATTGGTGTTGAATCGGTGTTGTTTGCATATTTTATGCCAAACTGTAAACAAATTTCATGCAAAATAACAATCATTAATTTAAAATTTTAAACTTTTCTTCATTTAAATGGGGATTATTAAATTTAATGTATGTCAATAGCTGCTATTAAATGTAATGAAGATTAATATTCTGAAATAATGATAGAGATTTTGAATAAAATCATTCTCCAATTTTGCAACGCTGGAATATTTGCTATGCAAAGTGTATTTTCTGCATCAGCTAAGGACTTAATGAAAATACGAAAATGCCAAAGGCTTGGCGGGCCACAGAGAAGTTCCAGGCGGGCCAATTGTGCCCCGCGGGCCACGTGTTTGACATGCCTGCTCTAAAGGGTGAATATAAAAAAATTCAGAAATTGCAATCCGTACAATAAGATTCCTATTAAATGTTATATAATGCAATTTCTTTTGATACATTCTAATAAAAAATATACTTAGATGTATTTTTAAGAAATATTACATTTCTCATAACGTAAATCACGGAATTAAAAAGACTTAGAATTTTAGATTGTCATTTTCCTGGTATGTGACATTATGATATATACTAAGTAAAGGGCCTTCTTTTATACTGTTTAAATGTATTTTTATAGTTTTTTTTTTTAATTTTGAATTAAAATCTATGTTTTATAAAACAAATATATGAGGAAAGTAACAAATTCTACATTTTACAAATAGCTTTCCATAATTAGGTATGATTGTCATTAAAATGAATGTAATTTTTCTAGCATGCTAATTTTAGTTCTTTATCAGGTTTAAATTTGATGCTGCAGAGTCATTCTTCTAATTATTCAGATAGTTCAAATCAGAAGGAGTAAAATCATAGCTGCCAGTAAGACCTTTTAGACATTTCGTTGAAAATAATGCGCATGTTTTTGTAAAAATTGAGTAGACTTTTATTATATGTCATATTCCTGGTTTCCATAAATTAACAAATAAAATTGAATTTTACATAAAATTTGAACTACTATATTGAAAACGTGCTCCTTTAAATGAAATTTAAATGTTAAACCTTAAAAAAAGAAAAAAAAGTTTTAGAATAATATTGTCATTATCCTCATATACATATGCCAAGAAATGACACATAATTCTATAAAAAGTAACTTATTATTTAAGTTTTTTAAAATTTAGCAATTTTACATGGCAAATCCTTTATTCTCAAATAGAAAATAAATTTACCTCATGAAATTTTGAATTGTTTTCAATGGATACTTTCAATATCTCAATCTTAGATGATCTAAAAATTCGACATTTTATGATATTCACCCCTAAATAATCAGAGAGGATGTTATTTCGTTTAAAAAAATAGAAAAAATAACCCGTGATAATTACCCGTGTCCTGAAAAATATGGTCTTTATTACATAAGAAATTACTGTATAAATATTAAAACCCAATGTATAGTCTTGTGTTTAATAAATATATAGTTTAATTAAATATAAGGTGGTCTGGGGTCTCCAGGCGGGGTAATAACGCCAAGTGCTAATATTATGCATAATTATGAAATAATCTGGTAAATGACACCCATATGCTCTGCTTAGAAGGGTTTTGAGTCATATAAATCGCAAAAAACAACTTCAAGTTAATTTGTTTCATTTTTAGGTCTTATTGTTTTTACAAGCAACTAAAATTAACGCTTGATCTAAAATTTGCGAGATATGTTTTGTGATGTGAAGACTATTTTTTTTTTATCCGGAAATACTTTGTTAATTACATAAATTTGTAGTACATTTCATGGACTTTCAAAATGTTGTTGAAGATTTTGGATATCTTCTCGAGATAATTTGTAATTTAAAATGTACAGCGCAATAACTATAACGGGGTAATAACGCCAATCCTTGGCATTAATACCCCGGTTGATTCCCTACAGTGGCAGAGCTACATCCTAAATACTGATTCAAATAAACACAGTTAAAACTGTGCAATGTTTCTAATAATTCTATTTAAGCGGTCCTTTTTAAGCAAAAAGAAGCTCACGGTCTAATATTCTTTTGCCTCATACCCCCCCCCCCCCCACACACACACACACCACACCTTTATTTTTCTTACACTTTCACAAAAAATTGAACATTTTCAATAGCTTAGAATGCAATTTGTCAATTTCTAAGTTTGTAGAGTTTGTATTTTTAGAATTGGACAATCTACATGCAATTATTCCATCTTATTTCATAGTTTTGTTTGCATGGCGTTATTACCCATATAGGTGGGCAATAACGCCAAATAGCATTGATCAAGAAATCACGCCATTGCATTTTATAAATACATATCTGTTAAATTATTTTTTTAATATAGATAGTCAATGAGTTGCTGTATCAAATCATATATTTGTTTGAAAAATACAATCTAATACTGAGCCTTGAAAATTGGTAGAATCTTAACGTGGCGTTATTACCCCAGGGTACCTTATATAGTGCTAAGCCCTATATGTATTTAATGGTGCGAAATATTTTCTTAGAAAAGTATAATTTAATACTTTGGATGATGCAATAGTTTGTATTTATGGTACCGAATGGTTAAAACGCAATGTACAGTCTTGCGTCTAATAAATATAATGTTTAACTAAATATATATATAGTGCTAAGCACTATAATTATTTAATGATACGAAATATTTTTTTAAAGTATAATTTAATATTTTGGATGCTGCAACAGTTTGTGATGGTAAATAATGGTTAAAAAAAATAGTGCAATTTTTAATACTATTCAGTTATATATTTTGTAGATTTATAATGCTTTATTAGACTTCCTTTATTAATTACTCTTTAATTATTCCCAAATAAAAACATCTCATATTTTAAAAAGCGGATTTTTAGCCTATTTAAATAAAATAACATAATTTTAAAACCAATCATTAAATGACACAACAAGAAATGGTTTCTTCATCATTTGCGGTAATAAGCAAATCAGTCAATAATTAGCTTTAATAATGAATATGTTAGTTGCATTAGGTTTTGTAACGTGGAGAGGAACGCCTTAGCCTCAGGTTATGGGTACAGTTACGGAATAAGGTGAAGGCCATTAAAAACATAATGTCGTCTGATACACAGGATTGCCTATTTAAATATCTTTATATATATATATACATATTTTTTTCTTTCATTGAAGAAGTGAATTGATGTTTTGAAAAATATTAAAACTTTTGTTTGATCCAGGAAATGAATGTATAATAATGATTTGTCGCAATTGTATTTGAGACTTTTCTAACAGAAACGTATGAGGAAGTCCATTAGGCAAACTATCAAGGCACTCTATTCTAATGTTAGTTTATTTTTTTATTTTTCTTACTGCAGATATGTCACTTTATTTCAATAAACTTTCTTCTGAAACTTTGGATTTTGGTGGACTAGATTCGTTCAGCTACTAGCGATATTCACAGTTTGAAACCTAAAATAGCAGTTTTCTGACGAATGTTTCAAACGAACGCAAATTTGAAGGCTGGTTGAATGTAATGTATTTTCTAAAATTTAGCAAATTAAATGTCAAGAAATGCAACGTTTACATTTTTAGGAAGGGGAGGTTATAAAAAGAAAAGGCATAGTTTTTAGAAATTGATTTTTTTGAAAAGGCTTAAATTCAATTTTTTAATACCTAAAGACCTATAAAGTAAAACCCCTTTTAAGCGATCACAGTCGGTTATATGTGGAAATGGTCGTTAAGAGATTGGTTAATAGGGAGTGGTCTAATTTCAAAGTGAAATATGTAATTTAGAATAAAAATTTACATGTATACACATTTATTTACATTTCGATTACAAAATCACCAATCACTGTTTGTTTACAATTTTTGTAATTGGGTTTTTACAATACTCTTGTTGCTGAGCCCATCTTTAAATTATAAAATGTATTTTGAATGTTTTCACCATCAATGCAATTATGATTACTTTTTTCACTACTTTTAAAGTCTCTTTGTTTGAGATTTTAGATAATTCAGCTACATAATTTTGCTTTTCAGTATTATTTGTGAAGGACTCATAAAATCAGAATTAAAGTATGTGGAACTTATTTAAGATTATAGATATAGTTAATAAACATAGAAAATAATTTACCCGTGTTTGCACCCTCAAAAATCATTATTCCCAGTCCCATATTATTTTCATACTGTTTTTAAAACACAACTCTTAAGGATGTATTTCGATTCAAACTGCTTATTTTCCTATTTATTTTTGAATTCATTTTTGCTCTCATATGCATCAAACTTGCAAATTATCTTATTTTAAAAGTACACAAGGTGCAGTGACTGTCAATTCTTTGATAAATGCATAAAATAAGGCAATTAAAAAAGGCAATTAAAAAAAGGCAATTAAAAAAGGCAATTAAAAAAAGGCAATTAAAAAAGGCAATTAAAAAAAAGGCAATTAAAAACGGCATTTTGAACGAAAAAAAAAGTGTCATACTGAGAAGATAATTGTTCATAAATCAAATTCTAATGAATTGAGCGTAAAATGACATCAAACGGCATCTTATACGTCTCTTCAAGAATTCCCCCAGGAAGTTCCATATTTCTACTTTTAAAAATGTGTCTGAAAATATATCGGAAAATTTCGAGCTGTTGAAGGTCAAAAAGCGTTTTTTAGGTAGCTTTCATTACAAAAAGTAATTAAAAAAATATTGCCCAGTAAAACTGATGGCATTGAGCTCACAGGCTACACATACTAATTGTATATTATAGCCTTATATTTTCAAGGGTTAATTCCATTTTTAAAAAAAATTACGGGGGGGGGGCTCCCTCTACTTCCCCTTTTTATACTTAATCATTGAACTCCTTAAACTAATCACAGATATGATTTATCATATAAGAATTCCGAAAAAACTGATAATTCTGCATGAAAAACCCATTTATATCAATTTAGAGGAGGGGCATGAACCCCCCTTCCCCCCTTTTTTATACTTATCCAATGAACACCTAATACTAATCACTGAAGTACCTCATCAGAATGATCCTCCATCTGAATTTTGAACGAGAACTGATCATTCTGCATAAAAAAAACCTTCGTATAAGCTAAGGGGAGCCCTCGTTCCCCCTGTTATATGTATCGAATGAACTCCAAAAACTAATCAGGGAAGCGCCTTATCAGAATATACATACATACAAAATTTCAAGTGAATCGGATATTTTTTATCATGAGTTATCGCGTTACGCACGTACATACATACAGAACGGGCGGACACATAAGCTCTCTGGCTATACTAGCCTGTGAGCTAAAAAGCTACCTATTGCAGCCGTCCGGAGGAAAGCACTTCCTGAAAATTTTGGTATATTTTCACCGATCATGACCCCCAGACCCTAAAACCACCCTCCGTTCAAATGTTGACATATATATATATATATATATATATAACCATATATATATAACCATATATGGCATGAAGTGTTAAAATTTTGCCTCCAGTTTGTTAGGTTTTGAAACATAAAATGTTAAATTTAACATACATGTTAAAAATATTTTGACAACTAAAAAAAAAAAAAAAAAAAAAGGCGACATTTTTTAAGAAGAGAACATTGAAAAAATAATTTGAAAACATTAATTCCCTATTGAGATATTTTGAATGTAAAAATGCATCAAACATCCACAGACTTAAGATTTATCGAGGGGAATTGGGATGCTGAATGGCGAGCACCCTTAACGACCATTAACGCAGAATAGAATTTCTCAACTATTATATTAATTAGGATTATGTAAAAATTTAGTAAATGTTACAACATTCTTAGGTTTGAATATCTCAGTATATAAATTAAATTGGCTGAAAGTTCCTATTTACACAATTTATATCAGATAGAGTTAATTGAAAATTAAAATTTCTTACCTTCACTATCGATATTTGATGTCTTACTTCTGTCTTTAACCACTTAATCGTCGCGCCCGAGACATTCACGGGCTGCAATTTTCGCGGCTTTTATTCCGAATTGTTTGATTCCCACCAGTTTTATAAAATAGTGTAATTGGTTTCATTCTGGTATCATTTCACTTGTCATTAAATAAGAAGAATATTTAAAAAAAAAAGTGGTGGCAATAATGAATTTGAATTTTTAAACCGTAATTTAGTGCGACCATTAAGGGGTTAACCTTTATCATTTCATTCACCGTAAATTCTTGCGTATATTCCGCGGATCAAACAATCATTTTTCGATCCAGAAATTTTTTTAAAAGAAAAGTAACTTTTGAGATCGCCGTAAATGTTTGTCTTCAATCACTAAATAAGATTTCTGGGCTCAAAAAAAAAAAAAAAAAAAAAAAAAAAAAAAATGTTTGATCCGAAGATTATACGCCGGAAATTAAGGTATGTCAAATCGATAAACATGAATATCTTTATTTAAACTTGGATACTCAGCCTGAAAGCAAAATAAGCATAGATTTTACCATCTATTTACGCATACACACACACACACATACATATAAAAGAGTTAATCTTCAAACAATTTTTATAGAAAAAAAAGAGCTGGATATATTATTTTTGTTTTTAAAAGGAAAATACACAGATCAGTTTTTGACATACCTGTTTTTCATATTCGTAAAATTGTGATAAATAATTAAGATAAATTAATTACCTGGTTAAAATTTAAAAAATATTATAAAATTGTATTTCAGAGTTAGATAATATATATATTTGTAATTATTTTCGAAAACATCTGATATTGATATAGCTGACGAAATTCTCTTTTAATGAGGATGAGTTAAAAATATGAACTTTTATATTAATCTATTATTAACGAATATTATAAAGGAGTTATGTGAAAGTTTAATTTGTTAAAATTTAAAAAATACGAAAAAAAACACAGATTATATTATAAATAGTTTTTAAATGATTACGAAAATGTAATATGTATTCAAAAATTAAAAAAAAAAAAAAAAAAAAAAGAAATTTTTGAAACATTCAATTTTTTTTTACCAAAAATAAACAAAAATATTGTTTACTTCTTATTTTAATTAATTATTATGTAACTATTTATTGATTATTATTTTTTTAAATGCAAATTTTACTTTGTTCAAAAAAAGTACAAATGTAACATTTCTTAAAAATGGATAAGACTGTATGATTATGATTGTATCTATTAAAGAAAAAAAATCGGATAGCATTTGTTTATCAAACGTGTTAAAATTGGAACAAACAATATCCAAAATTTTGTTCTTCGCTGTATATGCATTTGACTCAATTTTTTAAACATCCACATTGAGAAAAGAAATAAATATGAAAAAAAAATCCTTACTTCTTATTTCAATTCCTTATTACGTAAATATTTAATAGTTACTAATAATAGTATATTTAATAGTTAGTAATAATAATAATAATAATAATAATAATAATAATAATAATAATAATAATAAAATACGGATTTTAACTTGTATACAAGAGATGTAAAAGTGACATTTTAAGAATAGATAATATGAATGTATTTAAAAAGTATATAGCATTTACACTGCAAAAGTGTTAAAACTAAAATAACTTCCGAAACATCGTCCTTAAAAAAATAAATAAATAAATAAATAAATAAAAGCGATTAATCTACTACAGTTGACATAGCTGTCTCAATTTTCTCATCATCTCAGATTCCCCGAAGAGGATATTGTATCCTCAGTCCGCATCTCGACTGTTTATAATAATAACAGAAAAAAATGTCGCCCCAATTGCGCGAAAAAAGTGCATCGGTCTTTTCCTCGCCTTCCGTCGAACCGTAAAACGGTAACCTACTGAAATACAGATCTTGATTCCAGAATTTGCATGGGATGCAAGGAAGGGGAAGGATGGGAAGAAAGATGAAACATTAAATATAGCTGTGCCGACAGAAGAAAAAAAAAATCTGTCGTTTTGGAATGCAGAATAAGTGTGATTATAAAGTTATACTGTGTCGGGAGTCCGCTGCAAGGTCGGATAAATTGCTAAGGTGTAAAACTACTGTAAAAAAAAGAATTTGGCTGAATGTATTTGTAAATTTTGAATTATTCTTTAAGAAATGTGAAATTGTATAATTCAAATATGAGATCAATAATGCGATCTTGATCCCAGAATTTGGATTAGATGCAAGGAAGGGGAAGGATGGGAGAGAAGATAAAACACTAAATATAGCTATGCCGACCAAAAAAAGAAAAAAATGTATTTGTCAATTTTAATTTAATTTTTTTTTTTTTTTTTTTTTTTTTTTTTTTTTTTTTTTTAAGACAAGTAAAATTGTACAATAATGCGATCTTAATTCCCGAATTTGGATTAGATGCAAGGAAGAGGAATGATGGGAAGGAAAAATGAAACACTAAATATAGCTGTGCTGAAAAAAAAAAAAAAAAAAAAAAAAAAAAAAAAAAATTAGCATTTTGGAATGTAGAACACTGTAAAAAAAATTCTGTAGAAGTACTAAACTTTTTCTAGGAAACTGAGATTCCAAGAACTTTACCTGTAACGGTAACAGCAAAAATTCTAGTTTTAGAATCAGTTACATGGATTTTTCCTGTTATCGTTACATGAAAAGTTTTTGGAATCCCAGTTTCCTAGAAAATGTTTAGTACCTTCACAGAATTTTTTTTACAGTGAATAAGTGTGATTATAAAGTTATACTATGTCGGAGTCCGCTGCAAGGTCGGATAAACTGCTAAGATATAAAATTACTGTAAAAGAAGAATTTGACTGAATGTATTTGTAAATTTTGAATTATTCTTTAAGAAACGTGAAACTGTATAATTCAAATGTGAGATCAATAATGCGATCTTGAACCCAGAATTTGGATTAGATGCAAGGAAAGGGAAGGATGGGAGAGAAGATAAAACACTAAATATAGCTATGCCGACCCCCCCCCCCCCAGAAAAAAATGTATTTGTCAATTTTGAATCTTTTTTTTTTTTTTTTTTTTTTTTTTTTTTTTAGACAAGTGAAATTGTACAATAATGCGATCTTAATTCCCGAATTCGGATTAGATGCAAGGAAGGGGAAGGATGGGAAGGAAAATGAAACACTAAATATAGCTGTGCTGAAAAAAAAGGAAAAAAACTATCATTTTGGAATGCAGAATAAGTGTGATTATAAAGTTAATGTGTCAGAATCCGATTCAAAGTATAATAATCTGCCAAGGTTTAAAATTACTGTGAAATCAGAATTTAAGTGAATGTATTTGTCAATTTTGAACTGTCCTTCTTTTTTTAAACCCCTGACCGTCGAGTAAAAAGGCAAATTTGTAATTTTGTTTACTTGTAATTTATTAAATATATATTTATATATAAATAGTTGTTTTTTCCAACCTGATACAAAATACTTTATTACGTATAGGTGTTATAAGCTTTGATAGTATTAATCGTAACTTAATTTTTCAAAACTGGCTTTTATATGTAGAATTATTTTAATTTAAAATATTGCTTATATTACATTGAAACATGCAGTTTAATGAACGGATATATAAGAAACGTGAAATTATATAATTTAAATATATAAGTAATATTGGAGCTTTGCTTGTCAGCTTTACATAAATGAACCTCGATTTAAAAGAATCAGAGCCTGAGACTTTTCCGCAGCGTACATCCACTACGTTCACTTCAGTCCGAATCTAATAAATCTTGAATTATTGGGATTTTTTGTTTCAGACTAAATTAAATTGAAATTTCTAGCATAATTCCGAAAAGAAAACCAATTAATGTAACCAATTAAAAACCAATAAAACTTTTACCGCAACGTAGCAAAATTTTAAAACAAAGTTCAGTTTCAGTAGAAAAAAAAGCAAATAATAATAGTAATGATAGCGAAATGCGAGAGAAAAAAATATTTTAATCGTATACAAAATTCGCGAAAATTTCAAAAATTGAAGAGCACAAGATTTATTAAGCTAAAAGATTGAAACCCCATTCTTTTTACGAATGTCAAAAAATCGTCTTAAAATTTAAAAAAAAAAAAAAAAAAAAAAAAAAAAAAAAATAAAGATTAGGAAGACTAATACACATTTTATAAATTTTTAAAAGAATGCTGAAAGCGAAATTTTGCGATTTGGTTACAAGATTAAAAGTGGATTCTTTCTAAAAATGTCACACAATCTGCATGGAACGTTATAAATCGCATAAACATTTTACAAAAAAAAAAAAAAAAAAAAAAAAAAAAAAAAAAAAAAAAAAACTTCGAAACCAAAATAAGCGATATTTGGCTTAAAGATTAAAATTGGATTACTTTTACAAATGCCAAAAAATCTGCAATGTACGCGAAAAAACGATAAAATGGTATAAAAAACCTCAGTGAACAAAATATTCTATATCGGGCTAGAAGACTGAAAACCGAATTCTTTTACGAATGTCGCTAAATCGCTAAACAAAAAATCGCTACAAAACATGGAAAAAAAAATGAAAAAAAGTGCTAAAAATTGCACAAGAAAATTTGCTAAAAACCGTTGTATAAGTTGCGAATAAACTTTATTTTAAAAAGTATAAATTTTTTTTATATTAGGCTAGAATACTGAAATAGGATTTCTTTTACTAATCTGTGAAAATCGTCACAAAATGCGAAAAGGTGCTAAAAACGCATTAAAAAATAAATAAATAATAAAAAAAAATAATAACAATAAAATAACAATACAAAAACTGGCTTTGAGGCAAATAACTTAAGATACAGATGTACCTTTCTGCTTCACATATATACAGAAAGGTCTCACCATAGTCTTACTCGTAAATTTTATATCAAAAAGTGTATAAGTGGAAGAAAATTTTGCAGCATTTATTAACATTTGTATAAAAATTTGTGTTTCTAAAAAAAGAAAAAAAAATGTTCGACAAACACAAATTTTTAGATTTAACTATATTTTATGCATATACCTATACCGGTTATTATTTCTAATCGGTTAATTTTGGTATCTTTCCTCTTGGGATCGTTTTTCAAAATTTTTAAGGGAGTACGGGACACAAAAAGTCTTCAAATTTTGCTTAAAAAAAAAAAAAAAAAAAAAAAAAAAAAAAAAAAAAAAAAAAAATTGCATTAAAATTTTTTTTGTTTTTTCTGTTTCAAATGACGTTTCAATTATGTTTCTCTGTTAATTGGAATAGGAAATACTAATTTTTCTACTTTAATTATTTTTTAAAATCTAGCTTTCAAGTAATGGTTGTCATGAAAAGGATTTCATATGAAAATACGTTTTTCTTCATAATGGGCATTTTCAGCATGTTTACTGTTTAAAGTGTTATAAGTCAAGAAACCTTAAAGATAATGGTTCAAACTCGTAACATGTTTTTCTCAATTGTTTTACTTTAATTTTGATTCAGAAAGTTTGATAAAAATACTTACTTTTGAAAATATCATTTTTTTAAATGCTACATAATTTATTTTTAAATTTTTACTTTAACTATTTTTATTTTTTATATAAATTAATATTTTTAAAAATGCTGTATCAGGATTAAGGCTTATATAATTTTATTTATTTAAATGAAAACAAAAATTGAAATTCTACAAATAATATTTTGAATTATAACGATTTTAAATTTCCACACTTTTTTAGAAAATTTTAAATTTAAATAAAAAAAAAATGACAAGTTTTACTATGGGATTTTCTTTACAAATGATATGGTTACCCCCCCCCCCCCAACGAAAAGTTTCAAAATTTTAACTCAATAAATAAAAAAATATTTAAAAATGTGTTCCGGATCCGCTTAAATTATGCAATTAGCTTTTAATAATTTATACATTTCTGGATCAATTGGAAATATAACAGCACAAATATTCAGAGCAAATATTTGAATGAATATTCACTATAATGAATATTTAATGTTTAGTAAAAAAGAATTTATTCAAATTTATGAGTATTACATAAAGATCAAAATTAAAAGCAAATGTTTACAAAATTTAAACCCTTCACATGTGTAATATTCATATATAGTATTTAAGTATGCATATTAATTCAAATTCTTCTTCTAATATTAATAAATTTAAAGCAACTAATTCATATCCTACTGCTATTAACAAAATATATGTGAAAAGAAGGTATTTTAACTCATTAATGCAAATTATTTTTCCCCTTTTTTAAATTTAAGATAAAATCATAAATATTATGTAATAATTATTCAGGGAGATTCTGAATAAATATCATATCGTATCGGAATTACATCAGATAAGGTTTACTTTTAATGTTGCATAGTTAAAAGGATTAAGACTACAGCGGAACTTCCCTTTAAAACTGTCTCGCCGACAAGACCGTGTAATATGTTTATTAAGCTCCAAAATGCACTGCAATTTTAAGTAATATTTAAGGATGTATTCGAAAAAATATTTTTTTACTCTCAACAGCTTGAAATTTTCTGATACATTTTAGGTGTCTCCGTAATTATGTAAATACGTAAGCATCTATAGTCGTCGTTCAATTTGTCCGTCTGTCCGCACATAACAACGCAAAAACTACCCAATCAAGCATGGGGAAAAAAAAAAAAAAAAAAAAAAAAAAAAAAAAAAAAAAAAACTTATCAACCTTAAATATAGAAAAACGCAACTCTGTTATCGATGAATATGACATATGGGGCCGTGCAAATATAACTTTACCAACTTTTTCTTAATTTTGGACCCCCTCCGACGCTTTTTATATCATATGTTATCCTCCCTTGATCCCACCCCCTCCTGGTACTAATATCGTCATCATAATGTAATTTTTTTCAATTCCAGAATAAAATTCTGTTGTTTGAAGTGATACATAAAACTGTTTACCTTTTATTTTCGCATACTTTTATAATTCAAATAAAGAAAAATCATTAAATTATTACTTTGCATATGAAAAAACGTTATATCAATACCAGTTAAAAAAAATAATTACTATTAAAAAGTATTTTATACTAGTTTTTTGTTACATAATGCATTCAACAGTAATAAAGTCCTGTTGCGCTTACCCTGAACGCAAGAGGGGTGGGAGGCAGATAGAAATTCTCATCAACAAAACAAGTAAACAACATTCTTTCTCTTTCTCTTTTATTTAGTAAACACAAGTTTCATTTCAAATATACTTCACATACGGTTACTCGAACCGTAATTAGTATATATGTATAGACATATGAAGAAGAATAAGAATGTCAAACATTGGGGTATGCCATATTTTAGAATTAAATAATTATATAATAAGTGATTTTAATAGTAACTTCGTATTTTCTTAAATAGATGACAGATTAATAGATAACAGGAATAGGTAACAGGATAAAAAAATAGTTTGCTATTTTGTACCAAAGACCATGTTACGAATAAAAAGAGAAAAATTTCACTGGATCAAAAATGATATCGATATCAATAGACAACCCCCTCTCTCCCTAGGGATATCTTACGATATGATATGCCAGACCCCCCCCCCCCCTTTCCCCATAAAATGATAGCGTTATATTTGCACAACCCCTATGAAAAAATATATCGATAATTTCATCGATAGAAATGAGACACGGTACACTGATTGTTTATATGAGATGTACTTTCCACTTTTATTTTTAGCCTAGACTAAAATTAAAATCTCACATCACTAAGGCTTTTTTTCAAAATTTCATCGAAGAAGAAGTGAAACTATCAAAGTTTTCAGGGGCAAGTAATTGCATTTCTGAAATGTTGAATGAACAACAGAATTAAAAAATAATTAAATTAAGAAAAACAATTTTATTTTTTTCCCTCCAAATTAATATAAGTAAGATTTAGATTTAATCAAAAGATTTTGGTACAAATTTTGATTAAAATCAAAAAGGACGTATTACATCCTACCACCTCTCAAAGGTTTAAATGGGCTAAATATCGAAAATTCGTCATTGAAAATGAACCATTTTAAAAGTAGAATGAATGTTTTTAGGGTTTCGTTCATCTGATGAAATCTGACTCATTCGTCTCTGTCTGTCCGTCTGTCCCAGAGTTTGTACACAAAAACAAAGTCAGCGATATCAAATCTTTTGTACTTACAGCTGAATACAAACTATTTTTTCTTTTCTAGAAATTTAAAATTTTATTTATATATCCGATATTTTTTTTTTTTCATTTTCAATTTTCGAAAAATTTTGAATTTTGGGTTTTATGTTAATAATTTGATTTGAACATTTTCAATTTGATTAAAATAAATAACTTCCTTCAATAATTATATTAAAATTAAATTTATTGGTGCTATAATCTATTTAGGAATTTAATAATTATAAGCTAACAATTTGGATTTATTAATTAAAGGATAAGTTGTTTTGAAAGAAATATTAAACGAAACTCTCATTGCGATCTGCGATCACACTTTCCCATTTGTTATATATGAATTTGAAGCATTTTACTTACGACAAAAATGAATTATTTCTCATTATGAGCGCACAATAGTCATGGGAAAAATACGAAAATGCTAAATAGATGCTAAGTTTATGGGAACGTTATTTTTAAATATCTCGTTTGAATTTTAACATTTTTAGATGTTTTTTTCTACACGATATTTGAGCACGATCTACAACTGGGGTAGTTTTCACTTTTTCGATTCTGGTTTCAGATTTTTAAAACAAATTGCTTTCACTTTCGGAACAGGTTGGAATCTGCTGAAATTGAAACTATACTAATAAAGAAAAATAATAAAATAATAAAGAATACTGCCCAGCTAAACTGATGGCATTGAGCTCACAGGCTACAAATACTAATTGTACATTAAAGCCTTATATTTTCAAGGGTTAATTCCGTTCGAAAAAAAAAATTAAGAAGGGGAAACAGCTCTCCCCTTTCCTCTTTTTTTATACTTAATCATTGAACCTCCTATACTATCAAAGACATGCTTTATCATATAAAAAATCTATATCCAAAATTCAGAGCAAGTTAGATAATTCTTAATAAAAACCCATTTAGTATTTATATAATTTAAAAGGAGTTATCCCCCTCTTTTATACTTAACCATTAAACTTCCAAAACTATTCAGAGATTTGAACGAAATCTGAAAATTCTGCTTGAAAAACCCATTTATATAAATTAAGGGGGGGGGGCATTAGAACCCCTGTTCCCCCTATTTATACTTATTCAATGAACACCTAATAACAGTCACGGAATCGCCTCATCAGAATGATCCTAATCTAAATTTTGAACGAAAACATAATTCTGCATGAAAATCCCATTTATATCAACTAACGGGGGGGGGGATTAGAACCCTTGTTCCCCCGATTTATACTTATTCAATGAACACCTAATAACAGTCACGGAATCGCCTCATCAGAATGATCCTAATCTAAATTTTGAACGAAAAATTAATTCTGCATGAAAATCCCATTTATATCAACTAACGGGGGGGGGGGCATTAGAGCCCCTGTTCCCCCTATTTATACTTATTCAATGAACACCTAATAAGTCACGGAATTGCCTCATCAGAATGATCCTAATCTAAATTTTGAACAAAAACTTAATTCTGCATGAAAATCCCATCTATATCAACTAACGGGGGGCATGAGCCCCCCGTTCCCCCTCTTATGCATATCGAATGAACTCCAAAAACTAATCAGGGAAGCGCCTTGTCAGGATATACCTATATACAAAATTTCAAGTGGATCGGATATTTTTATCATGAGTTATCGCGTTACGCACATACATACAGAACGGACGGGCACATAAGCTCTCAGGCTATGATAGCCTGTGAGCTAAAAACTATAGCCAAAATTGAAAAAATTAAAACTAGCCTGATTGTAGAACGTCCACAGAAAAACGAAATAAAAAATAGTAAAGTGAAAGCTAAAAACTCGAAAATAATATCTCCATAGATTTAACGTTACAGATTTCTTTCTTCTCGTGACTGAAGTGGGCTCTTAAAGCTCAGAACTATTACTATGAGAACTAAAATGGCGCATATATGTTTTTGAAATATACCATTATTAGTGACTCAGTGTTTTGCAAAGAAATAAAATGGGAAATTGAAATTATCATTTGCAGCTTGATAATTATTGAAACTGAAGTAAAAAAAAAAAATGTTAAGAGTTGTTGCAGTGCATACATACGTAAAGTCGTAGAAAAAAAAAAGTATACACTCCTACTAACTATGCAAAAAATTATTGTACAAAAAAGTTACCGGTATCAAATGAAGAAAATAAAGTCTATTTTTTAAATGATGTATATAAAATTTGCTTAGTTGCTATCTATATAATAAAACGAACCCTAACTCTGTTTTCTTCAGTATCTGTACCCTATTCTGAGAACATAAATAAATTCTATACCCCTCAATTAGCTTAAAGAATGTTTATGCTATTCGTCGGATAAGTTTCCGAAAAATTAATTATTTTAAAACGAGTATTTTTTAGGTGTTGTATCCATATTAAAGTTAGGTACTCGATTGTTGATCGAGAGAGACCCCTTCTTAATCAAGGCATCTTAGGCGCCACTCATTCAGCAGTCATCGAAGACAGCTAGATTACAGGAAAGGATGAGAAGTTTCAAAATATCTAGCCACTTTTATCGTAGACGGAAACCATCATTTTGCCAAATTTTAAGCATAATTTGAAAACTATTTGGAAGAAAAAAATTGAAAATTCGGATTTCCACAGAGAAGGACTTAATAAATTTAAATTCATCAAAAAAAATTGTAGGTTGCGATTCATAATTTTCTTCGAATATTAATTTCATAATTCATATCATAAAATTTTAAAAATGCAAATTTAACGTATTTATATGTGGGTATTTTAGTATTATTGCTACTTAAAAAAAAAAAAAAAAAAAAAAAAAAAAAAAAAAAAAAAAAAAAAAAACAGCGCTTTAGAAATATAATTACATGAGATATTAATAAAAATATGAGAATGAATTTAAAATTAGAAGCACTAAATTTTGAATGTTTATAAGTCAAAAACTATCATTTGATCGTATCATCACTTGAAATTTGGTGACTAGGCAGCAATAATCAGAACCGAAGATTTGAAATAGCTTGTTAAAATTGGGTATTGCCATTGAAAAAAAATTAAGTTTGGGTTCGTTTGAATATTTAGATGGATCCCTAAGCAAATTTTATATATATCATTTATAAGTATAGTTTATTTCCAATTGTTCGGTACCAGTAACTATCTTCTACATTAATATTTTGAGGATTTAGTAGAAGGTGTTTATTTTTTCCCCATGACTGTATATATATTTTTTCGTACATACTTACTTTCATAGTACGTACCAACAGAACCAGCTGGCACATTAAGATCTTAGGCTTTGATAGCGTGTAAAGAAAAAGTACCAATTAAAGAAATAACAAAGCAAGGTAATAAATATGTGTGAATCTGAAAAATTAGAGTATAATATGGTCACTTCTTATTCATTTTATGCTAATATTAATTAGAATTTGGCTAATTTCTGAATTAATTTTAACATAATGTTTCCTTCTTTTCAAAAAGATTTTTATTAAAAATTAAGTTTCAGAATTGGGCCAGTAACTCAACGATGCATAGCAAGATGAAATAATTATAAGATTCAAAAGCAATTAATCATTGAAAATAAAGACACAAAGCTTCAGATTATATCTCAGTTGAGGACTACTGAATGCTCTTAATTTTCCTCACCCGATGATTTTTAGAAGCATTTTAATTAATTGAACTCCTAGCTAAAATCCTTTTAAGTAAACTGCAATTTCAGCAAAATTATAATATTTTATATGCTTGGGCAACCGTGTTTTGAAAAATAACAATATTCTGCTAGAAAATTTCTTTTTGAAGTGTGATGATAATGATAATGAAAAATCATATAGCAGAGAGAGGAAAAAGTTAGCATTTTATGTCAGATATATTCACAAATCAATTCTTATTAACATATTTGCAAAATGATTTTCATCAAAAAAAAAAAAAAAAAAAAAAAAATTAAAGTCCAGAAAAACAGAAAATCAAAACAAGTGAGTTTGCAGGTCGCACAGAAGGTTTCATTTAACATTTCTTTTAAAACAACTTATCTTTTAATTAATAAATCCAAATCATTAATTTATGCATATTAAATTCTTACATAGACAGTAGCACCAATAAATTTAATTTAAAATGATTATAAAAGGAACTGATTTCTTTTAATGAAATTAAAAATGTTTAAATCAAATTACTTAAAAAATCCAAAATTTTAAATTCTTCGATAATTCGAAATAAAAAAATTAACAGAAATATAAATAAATTTTAAAATTCTAAAAACGAAAAAATTGTTTAAAATTAAATTTGAAATGCTAAATCCTTAATAAATCGCAAAAGTTTTTTAAATAGAAAGAAAATTGAATTCCATAAAATATTATGAATGTCAAATGAATGAAACCTTAATAATATAAATCCTTAAATTTGCCAAAAATGCGAAATTTCTTTTCATTGAATCTATCTTAATAGGAAACGATCAAGTTCTGCATCGGGATTTGAGCTAAGAACTTTCTGTTTACTAGCGAGATGCTTTACCTCTAAGCTCTGATGTTTACATATTAAACATTGAAATCAAGGTTCTCTTTTAAAGTTTAAATCGCAAAAATAAACGGATGACACTGAAAAAAAAAATTTAATTAAAATAACCATTTTTTCAGAATTTTATGATTTGTCACCATGTGACACGAGGCATTCAGTTGTAAGAACACGAAGGCTCAGACTTGCGCAGTTTTTGTATACGGACTCAGTGATGGACAAACATACACTGTTAAAACTAATGGTGACACATTGCACCTTTTAGGGGTGAAAGGCTTGTCTCACTGGTGACACCCCTAAAGGAGCCAGAATGGCACCTTTAATTAGGGTGAAAAGATGGCACCCTTAATCCAGAGTGCCCAATAATAAAAATATATAAAATACACAAACCGACTTTTGGCCCTCGAAGGATTCGAACCCACAACGTCTGATTACAAGCTCAGCGCTCTAACCGCTCGGCCATCGAGCTCACCTTCAAAGTCTCCCTGAAATGTTCAAATGTCTTGAAATTCAAAGGTTGCTTTATATGAAAAAGCTAGCCAAAAGTTAGCCATCTGAAGTTCTAAATGAAATTGGGATAGTGTATAGCGGTGATAGTAATCGTAGGCAGAAATTGCTGTTTTGATTCACCAGTGACGGCGAGTTGAAGGGCAAAGATACATGTCACAGAGCATGTGTAAATGACTAAGGGGTGAAAATCTTCCAACGGTATGCATTGCGTGGCACCCTAATTAGCGTGAATCACCCAGTGAGAGATCGAACGGCACCCTAAACACATTTTCAAGCCCGCGGGTGTCAAATGGTAACACCTTTTCACCCCTGGGCGCCAAATGCAACTGGTTTGTCACCTTTATTTTTAACAGTGTATAGACGACAGAGACGAATAGGGTTCACCAGATGAATGAAAACCTAAAAAACAGAAGTTGTATAGGCAAATAAAGCAATTTTTTTTCTTAACAAAGGGTGTACATCTTTTATAAGATTACTTATTATGCAATCCGACAGAAAACAGTGTGTAGATTTCTAATCTTTATCTATTCTAAAATAATTAATTGACAATCTAAAACAATTATTATTATTATTTTTTTTTTTTAGAATGATGAGAAATACACATGAATGAATACTATTCAATCTTGAAAATGTTATGTATGACAATAAATAAATAAATAAAATAAGTAAATAAATAAAAAAAGAAATAAAGAAATGATAAAAATATCGAAATGTCATCTATACAATACTATCAAAATTGATACTTGTGTAAAATTTTAAACCCTTATATAAATAAATAAAAATCAGAAATGGTTTGGGTTTGGTTCGTAAAAGTTCTAACATACAGAAAAATAAATAAATAAAATAAAAATATCAATATCAATATAAATATAAATCCATAAATAAGTAATTTAAAACAGATACATTTAGACTTGGAAATAAAAATCCGCAGAAAACATTAAAATGTATACATACACATAACAATTGTGAATAACTAAATTAAAATTAAAGAAATTATAAATGTTATTTATATAAAAAGTAAATCATTATTAAAATTCATTTTAGAGCAGATTTTTTAAAAAATATATTAACTTCTAGAATAGTTTTAATTTCATAATTGGTGCAACTAATAAATAAGTAAGTTTTTTAGTTTTATTATAATAAGGTCAAGGTGTGTTTCAATAAAATTACTATTGAAATTGCTTAAGTTTCTGAAATCTTCGGGCCTTAAACAAGTGATGAGAGTACGCTGGCTTGGGTTTAATATTTCGAATTCGCAATGTTAAATTCATTTGTAATAACTTTTATAATATTTTAATTTTTAATTTTATCAGAGATAGATTTGAAAAAAAATCATGCTTGAAAATTTATTTAAAACAATAAAATTGAATTAATTGAGATACAGTTTTCAAATTCTGATATAGTTTGCAAACATAATGCACTTGAAAGTATTTTATTTTCTCTATTTGATGGTTAAAAGCTGAAAATATGAGGTACTTAGAATTCTTAAAAAATTGCAGTAAAAATTAAATTTTATCGTCTGCTGTTACCACTCCCAAAATGACGTCAATTCATGTCAAGGCCTAATCGAATCTGAGGTTGATAGAAATTCGTGTATTATAGTTCTTGGGATAGAGGTGTTGCAGAAATAGTAAAAAATGTATTATAACAACGTCACTTGATTTATATTAATAGCTAATCGGCACACTGTAAAAAAAAAAAAAAAAAAAAAAAAAAAAAAAAAAAAAGGAAAATTACAAAAATGTCTATAGTAGAATTATATTTCAAGAACATTTTATGCAATGGCAACAATAAAAATTCATGTAACAGATACAGATTTGCATTTTGAATAAGAAAAAGATTAAGATTACTAACACTCATATTCACCAATGACTTCAACCCCAAGTTATACCGAAAATCTCGGTCGAAAGCTCAAACGATGTTCATTTCTAATCCTTATTGGGCGGCTTTATGATAATAACCAATCGAATGCTATTGTGAATTTCATTTGAGCATTCGACCCAGGTTTTCTAGGTCGAAGTCTTGAGGGTAGAGGTAGATGGTGAATAAAATTTTAGTAAAATTACCAAAATTTTAGTAAATTCTGTTGTAAAGTTGCAGATGTCTCTAGTTTTGCTTTCAAGTTTAGTTGATTGACATCATTTCCTTGTACAGTGTGCGAATAAAATTTTAGTAAGCATAACAGATTTCGGTAAATTTAGATTACTAAAATTACAGAGTTTTTTTAAGTGCAGGGGTTACCTGAATATGAATTTTTTATTAAATTCCGTACAATAATTCTTGAGATAGAGCGCCCACAAAATTTAGGTCACATACCAACAGACAAAGTTACGGACTAGCGAACAGACGTTTTACAAAACCATGTTTTTTGGAATATCTGACCCCTAAAATCCGTCAAAATTCGGAATTCGAAAATTTTTACGAATCCAATACTTTCTTCTTGTAAAGATAGAAGAAAAAAAAATTGAGCGGCTAAATACTAACTGAATAATATCACTTTTCAATCTGTTCTATTACTATTGCATGTCTGTTTAGAATCAGGATAAGGAAAATATATTATTTAATAGTGCTTTAAATATGTTTATGAATGATATGCTTGATACTGAACTAAAATGTATTCTTCTTTTTATGAGCTATATTACAGTAATACTGATTTTCAGGCTTTCTTCTTCATTCAAATAATAAATCGCAACTTCAATATGATTAATGACTCATAACCAATTTTGAGAAGGAGGGTAAGTAACTTCAAGGTAATCCTCACATGCTAAAAATATCTTGAATATATATATATAATATATATATATATATATACATCTACATATATATATATATATATATATATATATAACCTGGGTATCCCTAAACTCATGGTATATATCCTACGGGGTGATAGAACACATCAAGACGAGTAATAGGAAATAGGAAATCAAGGGTCCCAAACATTTTCCAAAGGAGATAGCCGCCATTAAATTTTGGGGTCCAAAATTTCAAATACACATAAAAAACGGAAAAATTGATTGATTGATTTGCGGTTTTCACTAAAACTATTCTTTATGTTGGTATTTTCTTGAAAATAAATTGTAAAGATAAATTTCAAAAAATGCCGATAGAGGGCACTTTAGACTTTGAAGTAATGAAAAACTATTTTTTGCCATGATTTTTTGCATCTCATTAAATGGTTTCGTAAGCTTAAACTTAAACTTAAATTTTGAGCTCAAAATCTAAATAGTTGGGAGTGGTTAAGTAGCAAAAACTTAACTGTGTTCAGAGGGTTTAAATTTCAAATGATTATAAAAAACGGAAAAATTGGTCGATTGATTTGCGGTTTTCACTAAAATTATGCTTTATGTCGGTAATTTACTGAAAATGAATTATAAAGATAAATTTCAGAAAATGCAGATAGAGGGCGCTTTAGACTTTGGAGTAACGAACAATTATTTTTTACGTTATTTTTTGCATCTGATTAAATGTTTTCGTAAACTTAGAGTTAAACTTAAATTTTGAGCTCAAAATCCGAATAGTTTTGAGTGGTTAAGTAGTGCAAACTGAACTGTGTTCAGTTTGCGCTGTTTAAATTTCAAACGATTATAAAAAACGGAAAAATTAGTCGATTTGTTTGCGGTTTTTTCTAAAAATACTCTTTAAATCAGTGTTTTCTTGAAAATAAATTTTCACAAAATGCCGATTTAAATTTCACAAAATGCCGATAGAGGGCGCCTTAGACATTGGAGTAGCGTACAACTATTTTTAACCGTTATATTTTAAAATCTCATTAAATGCTTTCAAATGCTTAGATTTAAATTTTGAGATCAAATTCTAAATCGTTGCGAGTGTTTAAGTAGCGCAAAAAGGAACAGTGTTCTAGGGGGGGGGGGGGGGGTAAATTTCAACTCCTGAACATACTTCAGTTTGCGCTTTTTAACCCCTCCCAACGATTCAGAATTTGAGTTCAAAATTTAAGTTTAAATGTAACATTTTGAAAACATTTAAAAAGTTTTGAAAAGCATTTAATTAGATACAAAAAATAACGGTTAAATTTAGTTGTTGGTTACTCTGAAGTTTAAGGCGCCCTCTATCGGAATTTATCTTTAAAATTTATTTTCAAGAACATACTGACTTAAAGAATAGTTTTATTTTAAACCGCAAACGAATCGACCAATTTTTCAGTTTTTTATAATCATTTGAAATTTGAACCCTCTGAACACAGTTCAGTTTGTGCTACTTAACTACTCCCAACTAATCAGATTTTGAGCTCAAAATTTAAGTTTAAGTCTAAGTTTACGAAAACATTTAATCAGATGCAAAAAATAACGTAAAAAATAGTTGTTCGTTACTCCAAAGTCTAAAGCGCCCTCTATCGGCATTTTTTGAAATTTATCTTTATAATTCATTTTTAATAAAATACCGACATAAAGAATAGTTTTAGTGAAAACCGCAAATCAATCGACCAATTTTTCCGTTTTTTATAATCATTTGAAATTTAAACCCTCTGAACACAGTTAAGTTTGTGCTACTTAACCACTTCCAACTATTCAGATTTTGAGCTCAAAATTTAACTTTAAGTCTAAGCTTACGAAACCATTTAATGAGATGCAAAAAATCACTCCATAAAATAGTTTTTCATTACTTCAAAGTCTAAAGCTCCCTCTATCGGCATTTTTCGAAATTTATCTTTATAATTTATTTTCAAGAAGATATCAAGATAAAGAATAGTTTTAGTGAAAACCGCAAATCAATCGACCAAATTTTCCGTTTTTTATGTGTATTTGAAATTTTGGACCCCAAACTTTAATGGCGGCTATCTCCTTTGGAAAACGTTTGGGACCCTTGGTTTCTTATTTACTATTACTCGTCTTGATGTTTTCTATCACTCCTTAGCGTATATACCATGAGTTTAAGGACACCCTGTATATATACAGGGTGTTTCTAAATTCATGGTACAAACTTTAATGGGCGATAGTATACATCAAGACAAAAAACATTAAATGGGAAACTAAGGGTAACAAACGTCTTCCGAAGAAGATAGGCGCCATTAAAGTTTAGGGTCCAAAAATTCAAATGATTATAAAAAACAGAAAAATTGGTCGATTCGTTTGCGGTTTTCACTAAAACTATTCTTTGTGTCAGTATTGCCTTGAAAATAAATTATAAAGATAAATTTCAAAAAATGCCGATAGAGGGCGCTTCAGACTTTGGAGTAACGAACAACTATTTTTTACCGTTATTTTTTGCATTTCATTAAATTTTTTTAGAAGTTTAGACATAAACGTAAATTTTGAGCTCAAAATCTAAATCGTTGGGAATGTTTCAAAAATATGCATTAAAGTATTTAATTGCTATAAAGGACGTTAAATACTAATAAAAACATTAAAAGATCTTAATAATTTTACATGTTTCGATTGAATTTACTCAATCATCATCAGAAAAATTAGTTATTTATCATAGTAATTTTTTATTAGTATTTAACGTCCTTTATAGCAATTAAATACTTTAATGCATATTTTTGAAATGTTTTTAATGGACGTATATGAAAACTTCTATTTATAATTAATGTCGTTGGGAATGGTTAAACAGCGCAAACTGAACTGTGGGGGGAGGTTCAAATTCCAAATGGTTATTAAAAACGGAAAAATTGATCAATTGATTTGCGATTTTCACTAAAATTATTCTTTATGCCAGTATTATCTTGAAAATAAATTATAAAGATAAAATTCAAAAACTGCCGATAGAGGGCGCTTTAGACTTTGGAGTAACGTACAACTATTTTTTACCGTTATTTTTTGCATCTCATGAATTTTTTTAGAAGCTTAGACATAAACTTAAATTTTGAGATTAAAATCTGAATCGTTGGGAGTGGTTAAGTAGCGCAAACTGAACTGTGTTCAATGGGGGTGGGGAGGTTCAAATTTCAAATCATTATAAAAAACGGAAAAATTGGTCGATTCGTTTGCAGTTTTTGCTAAAACTATTCTTTATGGCAATATTTCCTTGAAAATAAATTTTAAAGATTAATTTCAAAAAATACCGTTAGAGGGCGCCTTAAACTTTAGAGTAACCAACAACTATTTTTAACCGTTATTTTTTGTATCTAATTAAATGCTTGTAAATGTTCAAAGTTAAATTTTGAGCTCAAAATCTGCATCGTTGTGAGTAATTAAGTAGCGGAAAATTGAAATGTGTTCGAGGGGTGGGGAGGGTAACATTTCAACTCCTGAACACATTTCAGTTTACGCTTCTTAACCTCTCCCATCGATTTAGAATTTGAGCTCAAAATTTAAATCTAAGCATTTGCAAGCATTTAATTAGATACAAAAAATAACGGTTAAAAATAGTTGTTGGTTACTCTAAATTTTAAGGCGCCCTCTAACGGTATTTTTTGAAATTAATCTTTAAAATTTATTTTCAAGGAAATATTGACATAAAGAATAATTTTAGCGAAAACGGCAAACGAATCGACCAATTTTTCCGTTTTTTAAAATCATTTGAAATTTGAACCTTCCCACCCCCATTGAACACAGTTCAGTTTGCGCTACTTAACCACTCCCAACGATTCATATTTTCATCTCAAAATTTAAGTTTATGTCTAAGCTTCTAAAAAAAGTTATGAGATGCAAAAAATAACGGTAAAAAATAGTTGTACCTTACTCCAAAGTCTAAAGCGCCCTCTATAGGCATTTTTTGAATTTTATCTTTATAATTTATTTTCACAATAATACTGACATAAAGAATACTGTTGGTGGAAATTACAAATCAATTGACCAATTTTTCCGTTTTTTATAATCATTTGAAATTTGAACCTCTCCCTACAGTTCAGTTTGCGCTACTTAACCACTCCCAGAGATTTAGATTTTGAGCTCAAAATTCAAGTTTATGGCTAAGCTTCTAAAAAAATTGATGAGATGCAAAAAATAACGGTAAAAAATAGTTGTTCGTTACTCCAAAGTCTAAAGCGCCCTCTATCGACGATTTTTGAAATTTATCTTTATGATTTATTTTCAAGACAATACTGACATAAAGAATAATTTTAGTGAAAACCGCAAACGAATCGACCAATTTTTCTGTTTTTTATAATTATTTGAATTTTTGGACCCTAAACTTTAATGGCGCCTATCTCCTTCGGAAGACGTTTGGGACCCTTAGTTTCCTATTTAATATTGTTTGTCTTGATGTGTACTATCACCCCTTAACGTTTGTACCATGAATTTAGAAACACCCTGTATATCTGTGGCGTTAAAATCCAAGTATCAGGGCCTACGGTTCCAAACTTAGTTTTCTTGATATTGGTCCCTGAGGTGTTATACCGAACATATTCTGGTCAGATGGTCATCAACACGGGACCCTCAATGTTTTGTTCTCAAGCAAGTTCGGTACTCATTTTATAGTTTCAGAAGACATGAAAGATTGAGTAAACATTTCGGAGACGAGCTCTGGACCTGTTGCATGGTAGTCAGACATTCTGACCACTACGTCACTGGGGTTATAATAAAATATAAGGTGTCCTGGGCTAATAGTACCATAGTGGGTAATAACACCAAGTGATAATATTGTGAGCAATTATGAAGGAATCCGGGAGAAAGCACCAATGGGTTCTGCGCAGAAGGGTCTTGAATCAACTGACTCACAAAGAACGGCTAAAAGTTAATTTGTTCCATTTGTAGACCTTATTGGTGGAAAAAACACGTAAGAGTAAATGGCCGATCCAAAATTTGCTTGGCCAGTTCTGTGATCTGAAGATTATATATTTTCAGGAAATGCTTTATTTATTATATAAATTTGTGGTGTATGTTATGTGCTTTGAAAATATTGTGGAAGATTTTGGATATGTTTGTGGGGTAATTTTTAGTTTAAAATATTATAGCCAATAAGTATATAGGAGTAATAACGCGATCCACTGGCTTTATTACTCATGTTGAATCTTTTCGTCTGGAGAGAGTTTATTTTTTATTTTATGCACGAGAGTTCATGAAGCTGAAAACCAGAAAAAAGAATAAAGAGAAATTTGTATGTATTAAGCGCTTCTAATTTTTTCATGTTAGAAAAATAAAGCATAAAATAATTATTAGCGCAGCCTGATATCGGAATTAATGGAAAGTAACATAAAATTTTCAATTTATAGGGCTGTAGAATTTGTATTTTTAGTGTTGAGCAATTTATATGCCACTACTCCATCTTATTTCATAGTTTTGTTTGCATTGCGTTATTTTGCACACAGGTTGGTAATAAAGACAAATAGCACTGGTCAAGAAATACCGTCGTTAAGTTCTATAAATACATATCTGCTATTTTTTTTTTTTTTTTTTTTTTTTTTTTTTTTTTTTTGTATATATAGTCAATAAGTTCCCATATCAAATCCTATATTTGTTTAATTAAAACTAAGTAGTGAAAATAGGTAAATTTTTAACGGGCACTGTACATAAAAAAAAAAAAAAAAAAAAAAAAAAAAAAGAATTTACGGCAAAAACTGCTAGCAGCAATGTTGCCAGCAGTTTTTGTCGTAAAAATTGCAGTAAAATTAGATGCAATAAAAAGAAAATTACATCAAATTTTGCCGTAAATTTAACGGATTTTTTTACAATGTGGCGTTACACCAGGACACCTTATAGTCTAAGGAAAATTTTCCTTATTGATTTGGTTCGCTTTTAATCTAATACAAATTGTTTCAAGAAATGTTGATTGGTAAATCAGAAATTATTTTAATATTCAGTATTTTTCAGAATTATATTATAGTGAGTAGCATTTTTCGGAAAATTTCGAAACAAAATGAAAAGTCATTTTTTTAAATTATTAAAACTATGTAAATTTATTTTTACCATGTATTAAAAAAACACTTTTAATTAATTTCATAATTAAATTAAAACTAAATTAACGTCATGTGGAATAGAATACAGGCGCATTTATCTCGTTGAAGAATATTAAGTTGTCTACTTGTCATTGTGTGCTCTTTTTTAACTATGTAATCTCTACCAAAATTTTATATCATCAGCCAAATGTTATGTAGAAAAAGTCCTACGTGTGTATATAAAATGACAAATATTCTTATTCATTAGAAATTAATTAATCAATTTAATTTTCCCTTTAACATTAAAATCTTAAGTGTTGGATTTAACCAACAATTTAAAGTCTTCACACTACATTTGCAGGATAGAAAAATTTTATAATATTATAACATTATTTTTGCTACCATAATTTAAAAAATAAGTATTCGTCTATTAAAGAAAAAACAAACAAATCATATAAGGCAAATATTTAATTTGCTATGTACTCATAATAACATAAAAGAAAATACGTTTTCAAAACTTTTATTTGAAGATGCCTTTTGTCTTCTTATGTGCTTCTCGTATGTTTTAAAAATAATAATAATGAATATAAATAAAGAATAATGTGTTACTTTAGTTACTTACTTTTTCTTAATCTTAAACTTGATATATATGACCACTGTAATGTGTTTATTTTAAGAGTCAGTCTTGGGATTTTTTTTGGGCTCTATAGAGTTTTCGTTTCTCTAGGAATAAATGGAATATTTTCTTTCCATTTATGGGTTTTTCCCCCTTAACTACAGTTATACATAACCTTAATTTTTTCATATAGATCCTTAATGTCTCAGACGCTTACCTACAGACTAAATGCGAAGTTGCCTTGCAACTAGGTAATCCATTAAAAAGCCTTACATTGTTCCCTTTTTTTATCAGCAATATTCAAATTAATAACGAAATGTCATTGTAATAAATCTATTTCTAAAAATAAATAAGTCTAACTAATTTATTACAAAATTAATTAGAAATTCTAATTTTTCTTATTAAAACTGTCACGTATTTTGTTTTCAAAACCACAAAACAGTTTCACTTTCCTTATGGAAAATTTAAACATGATATCCCTTTCAAAAGTGTCTTAATCACTGTAATTATTGAAGGTGAAAATCAGACATATACAACGGATGATATGCGATAGCTTTCGAAAAAAAAAAAAAACTCCTTATAAGCTGGTATAGTATGCCCGGAGCAACTTTTGCCGTTAATCGGTCAAGAAACAGCAAAAAAATTATGCATGAAAACTTCCAAAAATACTTTTCGTCGCACATGGTTTGTTTCGAGTATTTGGCAGTGCTCTGAAAGTTTGAGTCCTCAGAGCTTCAGTTCATTGAAGTGTTTTTGTTGTTCGATCGGGATTGTGTTAGGGCCGGTAAAAAAAAAGATGTTTGTTACTTTTGTTTTTGTTGATTGACGGTTTATCGAATCCTTTTGGTAGACCGTTTTTTTGAAGATCTGTGTGTATGGGTTACTGTCCGAGAAGACTTTGTCAGACCTTCTGCTTGCCCAGACTAGGGACTGGACGCTCGGTGAAGGCTATCAAGTGAGTTATATAGAATTTATTATATAGTCTTTTGTTAATGTTGTCTAATGGATGATGCAATCAGGATCATAGGAAAGACAGAGGTACTTGGGGGTCGAATCTTCTCTATTCAAAAAAAGCACAAATTCTTGAAAATATGTGAGTTTTTCCAAAAAAATTTTAGTTTTTGTATACAGTGTTTCATAATTCATCTGTAAAAAATACTACTGATAATAATAATCATCTATTTTTTACGAAAGATTTTTATTACACGGCATTCTCCCCCTATTATAACCGTCTTTCTTTCCGTTGTCTCATAATTTGATAATTGTAATTTACTCCAATAGCCAATATAATAAATTTTCTATGTTGTAATTAATTAAAATATTGATTTCCAATTGACACCATTAATAATTAAATTGAACGCTTAATTAATCTCATAAATATTTTATTATTTATTTATTATTCTTGTTGTGTTATTTATTTGAAATTGGCAACTTGATCCCTTCGGAAAAATTTTGAACAGCTACGCCATTTGATGAATTACTCTTTTTCAGTTTTACGTTTTAGCTATCTTCATTTATGAAGATAGCATAGTTTATATTTAAATATTTAGTTCATTTATTTATTTTGTTTTTATACTAATTTGCATTTTATTGTGTTAGCTACATTGTAATTAATTTGGAGCATGCTTTTCTACATACATGAATATTAATTATTTAGCCTTCCGGTTGTATGCTACGTAATCCTCATTCAAATGCAGATAAATCATCCGTCGCTACTCTAACAGTGAAATCTCTTAAATGGCATTTGTTTTTCAAGTATGAATGAAATGTTAATTGTATGTGATACGATTTCAACAAGATAAACCCATTTTACTAAAAAAAAAACTTAAGTCATAAACTTATATCAAAATCTCCTAATGAAAAAATACTTTATCGTAACAATGGTTACTTATATCAAATTACAATAAACTTTTAGATTAAAAAAAAAAAAAAATGTTTTTGTCGCGGTTTATTTAACCCTTTCGTGGTTATAAGCGCGTATACGCTCCCAGAATACCACTTAATTTGAATTGCGAAATACCATACTGACACCGGAATTTTTAAATGAAAATTTTAATTTTACAAAGAACGTAAAAAAAAACATTTATATATTATGAAATAAATTTGTTTTTAAATTCCGGTGTCATTCAATCATTTTAGTATTTTATGAATAGAAGTTCTTTAACCGTCAAAGGGTTAAGAAATGCTATTTATTTAGCTTTACGCAAAACAAAATCGAATTAGCTTAGTCACCAATATTATAACTTTCAGTAATCGTAGAAATTTATAGTTATGTGATATTGTTTTTTTTATCATTTTAAAAGTTTATAACTTCCATAATAATGTTGATTTTCAACGAATAAAATTAAACTTATGTTACTCCTATCTCTCAAAACATTAGCAACGATAAAAATTTTAAAAAATTCTATTTACATTTTTTTTAATGCAATATTGTTATATCTTTAAAATACTTGTGTTATTGTAAATATTAATAATAACTCTAAATGTTTTCGTCAGTAGTACAAAATTGATTAAGGTAGTGAAGTATAAAGTACAACTGATATTTATAGTAAGCTATTACTACTGAAAGTATTAAAATAAATTCAAGTGTTAGATCAGGAAAAAGAAAATAATACTATTTATGTCTTCAGTTTACTATAAATAATCACATTTATACTAAAAAAAAAAACGTTTTAATATAAGTATGAAAATTTAAAAAAAAAATGTGTAAGTTGCTTTCCATCTGTTCCGTCTTTGAGTGCGAAAAATATCTTGTCGTTTACGTGTATTTAAGTGAGTCCGGGGCACAGAAATCTTCAAATTTTCTAGAAACAATTTATTGCATTAATTTTTTTCTGCTTAAAATGACTTTTTATTTATGTTTCTATTTTAATTGGAACGAGAAATATATATATATACTTTTTTTTTCCGTTTTGATTTGTTTTCAAAATTGCGCTTTCAAGCAATGGATGTCATGCAAATGACTTCTTGTGAAAATGAGCTTCTCTTCATAATTTTTTCCCCCATTTCCTATGTTTAAATTGTTATAAGTCAAGAACCGTTAGAGATAAATGTTTCAAACTTGGAATACGTATTTTTTAATTGTTTTACTTTAATTTTGATTGAAAAAATTTGAAAAAATTATTTACTTCTAAAAATGTGATTAAAAAAAATTACATAATTTTTATTTTTACATTTTATTTTAAATATCTTTAGTTTTTATTTAAATTAATATTTAAAAAATTCTAAATCAAAATTATATATATATATATATATATATATATATATATATATATATATATATATATATATATATTATATTATTATATTATTATTATATATCATTATTATTATTATTATTATTATTATTATTATTATTATTATTATTATTATTATTATTATTATTATTATTATTATTATTATTATTATTATTAAAAAATTGAAATTCTATAAATAATATTTCGAATTATAACGATTTTAAATTACCCTACATTTTTTTAATTAAAATTTTAGAATAAAAAAACGGGAAGTTTTATTATGTGATTTTGTTTACAAATAATGTGGTTACCCATCACAAAAAAATTCACAATTTTAACTCAATAAATAAAAATTATTTTAAAATGTGTCCTGGACTCTCTCAACCCTTTATCTATCGAATTATGAATTCATGAAAATTTTACATTCCAAAGCATTTCACGTAAATTGTTTAAAATAATTTAAAAGATTTACATAATCATTTAATAAATTAATTTGTGAAGGATTTCAGAAGGATTGAATGATTTAGAAGGATTAATTAAATTTGAATTTACAGGTATTTTGTGCAATATTTATAAATTCACTAAAATATTTTATTTTAAATTGTTTTCTTAGTATCTTGTAGAATTATAAAATGTAACAAATATGATGTTCTTACAATATAAGTATAGAAATATTTCCGAATTGAAAAATCCCCCTCCCTCAGTGCCAAGAAAGCTGAAAAGATACAAAGAAATCATCCTTTTAAAAATATTTTTATTTTCTATAACCAATAATGCTTTTGGAACAAAATAAAGTAATGTATCTGTAACTCATTCTAAACAGTATTATAACTAATTGACGTATTAAAGGATTTTATAAGAAGTAATTTTAATGTTACTTATAAGTACCGCCAGTAGATAAAAGGTTAATTTAAAAAGAAATTTGTTTTAGTATAAATATGAAAATCAAAAAGTTCGTGCAAGTTACTTTCCATCCCTTCAGTCTTTGAGTGCGAAAAATATGTCGTTGTTTACATGCATTTAATTTAATCGAAATTACACAATTAGTACATAGTACATTAAAATTAAGCTATGCAATCTCTCACAGAGTAAAAAAAAAAAAAAAAAAAAAAAAAAAAAAAATGCATGTTAAATACCTTGATTATTTATTTAAACACACAGACAATTGAAAACAATAACTCAAACTTAAGTTATAACTGTTAAGACAAATATGTTACCACTCAAGGCATCACTTTACAGAATTTTTACAAGATTGGTTTTATTTATGACGGCCAATTGTCAACACGAGGGGTATGGGCCTTAAGGGGAGAGGAGTGGCCTCTGTGAGGAGGGGGGGGGGTCTGTCTAAGGGAACCTAATTGGTATTTATACAAGAAAAATCCCAGGTTGGGAGAAAACAGCGAAAACCGCCGAACGATTAGGCCGACGGTCGCGATTATGTTCGAACTCATCAACTTAGTTCACCAACTTCGACAGCAGAACCTCTCGGCCACTGGTGGGGCCGAATTTTACAAGAAAAAGCCCATTTAATTTAGATTTTTACTGAAGTGTTAGTTACTGGTTATTTGTTAATAACTAGGGATTTCATCTTAATTCAGTCTTTTCTCCTAGGTGATCTGATTTTATTTTTTCTCCTTTTTAATTTTCATCAAGATAAGTAGAAAAAAAAATCATATTATTATTTGTTTTCTGATTTAAACAGGCTATAAATGAAAATGACGAAGACATTTTATATAACTTAATATTTTAAGTAACATTTGTTATCATCATAAACGTCTAATTAATTAAAAGAAATGTTAACCCAAACTTCATAAGACGTATCGAAGTATTTCTCTATTATGACATTACTATGTTTAATTTCAATTAGGACCTTTAAAATGACCTTGAATAATGTGTGAAAAAAGTCATTACCTTAACAATTTTTTGTAAAAAATAAGGAATTTACTTTTCTTTAAACCGTAACACTGTGTAAATAAACAGCATTCCAAAACTGTTTAAGGTCAGTAGTCCTTATAGCCGATCAGTCGGATAGTAAGCCGATTTCTAAAGTAAAATGATACGACTTTCTCAATAAAAGCGAAAGCAGATAATAGTACAGTTATGATAATATGTTTTAGACACAAAGTTCGGATAAACAAGTAAAGTATAACTTATTTTTATTATAGGATAATCTTAGGGCATTGATAGTTATTAAATGATCAGTAGTCGGGTATATATATGTTTCGGTCAATTTAATTAATCGGTTATTATTAAAAATAACCAAATGATATACCAATAAACCAGTTAATATGACAAATTTATGAAAATTTATCAAATTAATCGGTTATTAGTAATATTTACCAATCAAGGCTGGTAAATATAATAAATTTCAACTCGTTTAGCTTGAGATTTTTATTTCGTATATGTTTTTTTTCTAAATATTTATTGCTAATATTTATTGCTAATTTTCATTGCTAAAGTATGCATTTCAAAGCTATATGATTTATACTTTGAATATTTCAGTGTTTAAATTTTTTATCTAACTCATTCAGCAATTTTATATATACATATATATATATATATATATATGTGTGTGTGTGTGTGTGTGTGTGTTAAACTGTTTAGTCTTTTGCATCTTATTAGTAGAACATTTCTTTTGGTTGAGTATTTCTGTCTCTTAGCAATCATTTTTGTGATTAGATTCAAACGGTTATGCTAGTACATATTTTTGTAAAGTATATATTTGTTACTAAGCTTAATTCATCATACTGACTGAACTTCATCGGTAATTATTCATAATAACCGGTAAATTTGATTAATATGCATCATCATTTATTAAATTTTCCAAAATACGTGGTTATTATTAATAATAACCAGTTATTAATAATAATTACAGAATTTATAAAATTAACCGTAACATGTATAAACGAAGAATTGTATTTGTTGTTGTTGTTGTTGTTATTGAAAACTGAAGAATCATTTCCCCCCCTAAATAATGATAGAGAATCATTTTATTTTATAGATATATTGTAATTAGAGATGAACCGAAAATTCGTTTTCGTTTTCGACCCTAATGTTTCCTCGAAAATTCTTTTTCGACGACAATGTTACCGAAAATTCAGACAGACCGAAAATACCTGTATTCGAATAATCGTGTTCCTTTCTTCGGAAATGTTCAACATTACTCTTTGATTTGAGCTGTATCGGCTCTTTATAATGTGATGAGCCTCGCTGTTTATCAGTCATGATTGACTCAAAACATGAGTGCAAATTATTAAGAAATTCATACAACCCCCACTTTTTTTTTCTTTTTTTTTTTTTTTGCGAGTACATATCGCGCGCATATATATATGTTTTCGATGCTAAGTAAGCCGAAACACACATATAAAAAGGTTAAAAAAAATAGTGGTTGAAATAGTATGATTACACATGTAACTTACTACTTATGTTTACATACCGTCCATTGTCGCGATTCTGGCGGTTTCAGCTCTGGCTAAAAACTGTATTTTTTTAAACCTTAATAAAGGTGTTCAGGAGGAACATTATGCTCTACAGTCTTAGTTTCCTTATCTGAGCAGTCCCTCTTAGGCAGTCAAACAAAGCAATATAACAAAGATAATATTACCAGTAGGTTTAAACGTTTGTCTCGAAAGAAGTAATTACTAAAAAAAATTGGCATCATTACTTCTAAGTTAGTAAATGGGGTAGATTTCTGTTATTAATGTTGCAGATATACGCCTCGAACTTTGTTGTTTGGAAATAGTGTTCTTAAAATTTTTTATTAACTTTTTTTTTTTCCACGGCAAATGTTCAGTCCTAATAAACAGTAATACCTATGTAATAGATGCAAAATGAAATATTATAAAAGAGCAAAATTTTCATGTTCTAAATAGTAGAAAGAAACATCCGGAGATTTTCTCTAATAAATCAGCCTTTTTAGATGAGTTCGTAATTATATAAATACATAACATGTATAGTCGACAGTCCGTTCGTCAGTCTGTCCTCACATAACAGCGCAAAAAATATCCAACCGAATGGCTTGAAATTGAAAATATAAAATTTCTACATGATTTTGTCGAGTCATTTCCAATTTCTTCAAAATCAGATGTATAAGTTCAATTACCGGGACAATCAAAAGTATTCCGTTGCATTACAGTCTATGGGAAAAATAGTTACAAGTACATTTTAATGATGTTACGCTCTTCCGAACATAATAAAATTCCTATGCATCTATGAAGTGTACTAAAATATACATTCTATACGATATGCGGTGCAAAGAAATATTTGTTATAAATTTACTGGTCGACACAAAAATATTCCATTACATATACTGGTATAAGGGGTAAATTGTTTGCGACGCATTTTAATTATATTAAATTATTCCATGTTTTATGAAATTCACATACGTTGCTGAGATTTACTACAAGATACTTCCTGTACAGTAGAAAGCAGATAGCATTTATAGGGACACACAAAAGATTTCGGCTACGGCTCTGTTTCTGAAGTACTGTATATTATTACACCAAGGTCTGAATATTTTTAAAACTTCGTTATAGTACGAAAGCACATCATTTACTACATTTCCGTCTGGTTTTCAATGCAAAAACTTTTTAATTTTTTAAGTACAGAAACATATAATGCATCAATTCATTTGTAATAATTTTTTATTAGTTTTGACAACTAAGAAATATATAGACACTTCTGTAGCACAAATATATAACTACAACAAAAAAGTACTTTTGACTAATCAAACGGCATTTCAGAAATTTTACTGTAATTTAAAATTAATTATGAATAACATGACACATCTGTTTTGCTATAAAATAAATAAAACTGCATTTAATATCTTTAATACTTTTATGCCATCTCAATTATATATATATATATATATATATATATATATATATATAAGTTAATGATTATACATTTTGGGCCACGTAAAAGTACGCTGTGACATGTGCAGCCCTCGGGATACAGGTTACGACAGCTCTAGCACAACAATTCTTAGAAACTTGTAGCAATCAAACAATTTACAAAGGGACATAATTTTTTATGCCATAAAATTATGTGAAGCAAAATTTCCAATCTAAAAACGTTTGTTTTTCTCTTCTCGTTTAGTCACTTAAAATTTGTGACAATTGGAGTCGCTTTATAGTAATAAAAATACATTTGGGAAGATATAATGGAAAGCCGCAATTGACCCCCCACGTTAAAGAAAAATACCAGGAAATTTAATAAAAAAAATAATTATGCTAAATCTATTTTAAAGCTATGCGTCAATACCCACTAAAAGTATTTGCGGTCGAATGAATACCACATGTTTTTAGACTTAAAGTCGGTTAAAACAATACCTCCTTCTTTTATATGAGAATGTCTTCTGGTAAACTATCCTTATCTTTATCAGTTTACGACAAAGTAAAAAAACCTGAAAACTGATTTACTTTACTGTAATAATAATATTGCTTTTCTGTGGAGAAGACTACACTGTAAAAAAAAATCTGTAAAGGTACTATACTTTATCTAGGAAACTGGGATTCCAAGAACTTTTCCTGTAACGGTAACAACAAAAACTCAAGTTTTAGAATCGGTTACATGGATTTTTCCTGTTATCGTTACATGAAAAGTTCTTGGAATCCCAGTTTCCTAGAAAATGTTTAGTACCTTTACAGATTTTTTTTTTACAGTGTAGGGGAGCTGGGGAGAGGTGTTCACCTGGATTTGATTATGCTAAACGTATATAAATAACTAGAGGAAATAAAACTAGAACGAAAAATCGTGTGTCCAGCATACATTATGTAACACTTCCCAATTCATTGAGAATACAGTAACAAAACTTCACAATTCAATAAGATGTCTAAATAAACAAGGTTCAACTAGGTGAGAAGACCTGCCGAAGGGCTAAAGCTCTACTAACCCCACATATGTCTAAATAATTTTTTTTTTTTTTAAAAGCATTACTGATTTAAAAGCTCAATTTTTGTTATAAGCGGAAATAATTAACATCAATAATCGACGAAAAAACAGACTTTTTTGGTAGTCCTATATATCAACTATAGATTTGTATATATACGGCATAGTATGCAAAAATTGAAAATTTCCATTCAACAATTTCCGTGAATAAATGGAAATGCTCTTCAGAAATTTTGTGCAGCCCTGTATTTGATCTATAAAATTTATATTCATTAAGTAATCTTTTGTTAAAAAAAATAAAATAAAAAAAATAATGTGTACCACAGCTAAAAACGCCCTCCTAGCAATCATTGTCCATAGACTTCAACAGCTCAATTATTGTTCTGCAATCACATTCTTTTGTGTGTCTCTGTAAATGAGTGATAAATTCTACGCGCAGCATATTTTACAGTAAGCGCCCTGAAGTACACCTCAATAACACACATAAACTACGATATACAGTATGTTTAAAATAGTATAATATTATTAAAATACTCCGCAAACTATTTTCTCCGTAGACCGTAATGTAACGGAATTCTTTAAGTGTCATATAAATAAACGGTAAATGCTATACACTTCATTTTCAATACCGAACAAGCCATAATAGTAATTATCACCTAATAACATCTATAAACTTCATAGCATTCAAACTACATTTACGTAAACGCAAAAACATCTTTGATAACTTTTGTATTAGCCGCTGTCCAACGGCCCACAAATGATGTCACACTTGGAGGAGAAACGGGTGAGAAGTTAATAAAATTGTGTCAGGATGTGACAAGGAAGTGTGATGGGGCAAGAAGAAATCTGGCATCATACATTTTTGTTAAAATAAAAAGTTAAATTTTGAATTTAAAATATTTTGGACTGCTGAAGTAAAGATAAAATTTACAGCCAAATACCTTAAATTCCATTTAAAATTCCAAAATACTACTTTTTCGACTGCTCTTTCATATTAATATTTTATTATTATTATATATTAATTGTGTTTTTTGTTGCAAAGCTTAATCTTATTTCGTACAAAGTAAGTTCAGAAATCATTTTTATTGTTACGCACACAAATGTCACTAAACACATAGTTAAAATTTAAAAATAAAATTTTAAATATGATCTATAATTTGAACTATAAGTATATGTCATTGTAATATAGTGTGACATGAGACAATGGGGAAGGGGATGGTCAAGTGTGACACTTGTGACAAAAAATGGGAAGGAGGCCAAAAATGTTGAAAAAAAGGTATGACATCCTTTATGATCAGCCTCTAGCAGACGATATCTCTTTATTTATTTATTTTTTATTTATTTATTTATTTTTTTGATAGAGTAATTTTGTTTCCATCATTAGAAAAATTTTGTTAAAAGTAAAATGACTCGAAGACTAATTTGAATTTAAGAATTTTTAGACTTTCTGTGACATTTGCGTATTCGCCCGGATAACTGGTGTTGATTTGATTGTCCAGAGTTGCCCAGATATTCTATGGGAGAAGGAGTTTTGAAATGCAAATAGACAGGCAAATTACAATATGATAGTAATATGCATATATGCAGATATGCACTAGATTTATTTGAGGCACAGTGTAATCAGGACAAAAAGTCCAAAACAAAATTAAAAAGAAATCATTAACATTTCTTCTTATAATTCGAACAACCGCTTTATCGAAACAAGTCGTACTAGGACTGATATATTAGCACATTATTGGATACTTTTTCTTATTCAGTTGAATTCAAATATATCATTAGAGAAACGCTAACAATATACTTTTTCACAAAAATACTAAAACAAAGTAAAAAGTATATAATGTGCTTGTTTTTAAACAAAATAAAGAAGAAAAAAAAAAAAAGGAAAGAAAAATAGAAGCATGACACATGTTTAAAGATACAGTTTAAGTAAAACAAAAAAGTTGCAAACATCTTTCCAGACAAATGATTTTTAAAAGTAGAGGATATTCTTTAAAAAACAAAGAAATATCAAATACTTTAAACCGATTTACGGATTACTGTTAAAAGTTCAGTGGATTACAAGCGAAATATAAACACATCCACTGAGGATTTAAAGCATTAAAATCCATCTTAACAGCTATTATTATGCGCTTAAAAACGGATAATAACAATGAGGGTATTAACAAAGAATTTGCATGAAAAATAAAACTAATCATAATTTATGTTATTCATATTATCAATTTCATATTATTAATATTTTAATTTTTTAATAAGCAATAATATATATATATATACACATATATAATTGAATCTAGTCTTAAAAAATCATTAGAGATTTGTTAATTTAATAAATGTTAATCCAAGTTTAATTTTTTGTTTAATGTTTTTATCATGTCTACCCAATTTATAAATTATATTCGAAATAGATGATAACTTGCAATATTCAATAATAATTATATATACATATATACATTGATATTTAAAAATATATAAGATACTTTTAATAAAATGAATTTTAATAATTCACAGTGAAACTATTATAATATATCTTAATAGCATACATTCATAAAGACTTGCGCATTAGCAGCAAAGTTATTTGAATGTTTATTATGGACTACAGAATACTACAAAAATCCATCTTAAATGTAAATTATATATTGAGTTTGATATTTGTATAATGTTTGAATCTTATTTAACACTTCATTTGTATAGTTTGGATCTGTCTTAAAACTTTTTCATTTTATTTCATTTAATAATTGTTAATCCAAATTTTAAATCTATAATACTTGTATCATGTCTTAAAACTTAATTTAAAATATATACTTAAAATAGACAATATTTTGTAGTATTACATAATCGTTAAACGCACGCAAACATATATAGATATATATATATATATCTATATATGTGACGATTTAAGGAGAACTCGAGTCATTTCCACTGGTTAGAAAGAAACACACAGTCATGGTAAGCGAGGGAAAAAACAAAATAAATAAATAAATGTAGAAGATCCAATAATTAGTCATGGGCTGCTGTAAATTCATTTATTAAATTCGTAATAATGAGAACGGGAAAAGCTCCTTTTGCAAAAATTCAATCATTATTTCAGCGAGCTGTCCTCATCGAAGAAGCAACCCAAGAAATCTTCTTTTTCATCTCGAGACGTCCACCTTTTTTAAACTAAAAAGAAAGTTCTGGAACATTCTGTAACCTCAAACCATCATTCTTTTATGTAAACAGAATTCTTGTCCAGCTACGAGATTATTTTCCACAAACGAAAAATTTATTTTTAAAAAAATATTATTTAACCAATTTATAATTGACTCAGAATTTTAAATATCTTAGGCAGAAGATTTTTATAAATGATTAATTTTAAGAGAAAAAGAAAAGAAATGAATTTATTAATATGCACACATCAAAGGTTGACGTAGGAAAAATAAATAAATAGATAAAATAAAATAATGATATTTTTGAAAGGTATGGGTTTGGAATAAATTTAATAAGACTTTCTTAAAAAGGGTTGATAAAAACATAGAAGAAATCAGTTTTATTTGGAATATTAAGAAATAAAGTTTTAATTAAGAATATTTTTAATTTAGAGCCATCTTTTTAAATTTACGCATACTGGAATAATGTTTTTTAAGGCAAATTAAGAATTTATATCGTCTGCATAAGGATTAACAGATTAGATTTAGAAACAAGATTTTAATTTAATAATTTGAAGTAAGTACGGAATATTATTATAAGAAAATTAAGATAGTATAAAGGTTAGTTTTGGCGAAAAAATTTTAAATTTGTAATATATATATATCATTTGTTTTCATTCTATTTCTATTTATTTAATATTTTCCCATGTTCAATGTGGTAATTTTCTATTAAATTCAATGGTTCATATATATAAGGTGGTCTGGGGTAATAACGCCAGGCGGGGTAATAACGCCAAGGGCTAATATTTTGCATAATTATGAAATAATCTGATAAATGACACCCATGTGCTCTGCGCAGAAGAGTTTTGAGTCATATAAATCGCAAAAAACAGCTTAAAGTTAATTTGTTTCATTTTTAGGTCTTATTGTTTTTACAAGCAACTAAAATCAACGCTTGATCTAAAATTTGCGAGATACGTTTTGTGATGTGAAGACTATTTTTTTTATCCGGAAATACTTTGTTAATTACATAAATTTGTAGTACATTACATGCACTTTCAGAATATTGTTGAAGATTTTGGATATCTTCTCGAGATAATTTGTAATTTAAAATGTACAGCGCAATAACTATAACGGGGTAATAACGCCAATCCTTGGCATTAATACCCCGGTTGATTCCCTACAGTGGCCGAGCTACATCCTAAATACTGATTCAAATAAACACAGTTAAAACTGTGCAATGTTTCTAATAATTCTATTTAAGCGGTCCTTTTTAAGCAAAAAGAAGCTCATTGTCTGGTATTCTTTTGCCTCATCCTCCCCCCTCCCCCACACCACACCTTTATTTTTCTTACACTTTCACAAAAAATTGAACATTTTCAATAGCTTAGAATGCAATTTGTCAATTTCTAAGTTTGTAGAGTTTGTATTTTTAGAAATGGGCAATCTACATGCAATTATTCCATCTTATTTCATACTTTTGTTTGCATGGCGTTATTACCCATATAGGTGGGTAATAACGCCAAATAGCATTGGTCAAGAAATCACGCCATTACATTTTATAAATACATATCTGTTAAATTATTTTTTTTATATAGATAGTCAATGAGTTGCTGTATCGAATCATATATTTGTTTGAAAAATACAAACTAAAACTGAGCCGTGAAAATTGGTAGAACCTTAACGTGGCGTTATTACCCCAGGGTACCTTACATATCATATATATACATATCATATATATATATATATATATATATATATATATATATATATATGTGGGATTTAATTCGAAATAATTCAATATATTGTTAGAAGAATTTCTATATTTCAATTAAAATGATTTTTTAGAATTATTTTTGAAAAAAAAAGTAAATAAAAAATTGGTTCCGCAAAGTTTTTCCGCAGTAAAAGATACGAGAATGCAAATATCACAAAGAGTTAATATAATGACATATATACAACAATATTTCATGTTAAAACAGCTCTGCAGAGCAAGTGATATTACAAATGTACAAATGTACGCACACAGGTATTACAAATGTACAAATGATGGGCAGTGCAAATTATAAGGACGAAGGATTCTCTTAAAGGACCTGTTGTGTAAATATTTTTCTTGAAATTTGTATTTTTTTTTATTCTCGTATGGTTTAGAAAAATACAGTAAACCCCCGATTATCCGAAAAGCATGGGTCTGAAGCATTTTTGGTTAACCGGGGTTCCATAAGAATTTTTGGATAACCGCGTTTCCATAGATATTTTTTAATAGCCGGAAGGCTTATGGTCAAAAGTTTTTTGTTGAAATGCTGTGATCGTAATTTAGAACATAGTTTTAATAAAAATATTGTTATACAATATTCAAAGCACACTGAAATTGAAAAACAAAGGAAAATCACAGCGTATTTTGTAAAAAAAAAAAAAAAAAAAAAAAAAAAAAAAAAAAAAAAAAAAATGAAGTGTCGTATGAATGTGAAAAATAATATTAGTAAGTCTTGATTTACGTCCACTAGTAACTACATTGTAATACTAATAATATATATTCTACATTAAAAAATAAGAATTTATATTATAAAAAATATTTTGCTTCTAAGACGTTGTATATTAATAAAAACATTTAAAATATATTTTAAAAAAATTATTTACATGTTTCAACTCCTATTAATAGAGTCATTCTCAGAATGTAAATAGAAAATAAAAATTACAAATAATTTTTTTCAATAAATTTTAAATGTTTTTATTAATATACAACGTCTTAGAAGCAAAATATTTTTTATAATATAAATTCTTATTTTTTTAATGCAGAATATATATTATTAGTATTACGATATGAAGTGTCGTATGTATCTATCTAATAAAGTACCCGAAATTACAAAATGGAGCAAATAAGTAAGTTGAATTTGTTTATTTCCTAAAGAATGTGCTTTTTTAATACTGTTTCTACCAATGTTCAATAATACCTTTCAAAGTTTTGATTTTTACTTATTTTTCTTTTAATTTTTAAAGCTAATATGTATTAAAATAACATTTCAATGTATAAAAATTGATTCAGAATTGCTTTGATCTAAAAATTACAAATAAAATAGTAATCGTAAATCAAAATATGTTAAAAGATGTCATTTGAAATCGGTAAAGATAGCATTGACAATAAAATGTTTCACATTTAAAATGGACTTTAAGAAATTTTAGGGTTTTTCGGTTAAGCCGATTTTCACATAATCGGGGTGCTACCGTATTTTTTAATTGTATATATTTATTGAATTGTCAATGTCCCTAAATGTTTTTAATATTTTTTTAACAGAGAAAAGTAAACGTGAACTATTTTCATGCAAAACTTTAATATTAAAAATACTAAATAAGTTTAATATTAAAATTTATTATTTAATACTAAAGTTTAAAAATCAGTTAAAACTTAAGTCGTATAAGTTCAGGGCTTGAATAGTTTCTACTTTTGAGTTCCACCATTTCTGATTAATAGATTTTGCCTTAAGCAACAGAAATTCAGCAATAAAATAAGGTAAATATTACATTCGAAAATTTTTCACAAAGCAATACACATACATAATCGCAATTAGCTATATAAAATGTAATTATATAACAACGCATAATTTCAAAATTCTAAAGATAAACGAGTCAGAAATTGTACGTCAAACGAGGCAAATGAGATGCGTTCATACTATAACTAGTTTTATAAATATTCAGAACTTGATGCCGTAGCTGTTGCACTCTTAAGCAAATATGCATGAATACAAAATTTATTACGATTATACATATATAAGATTCAGTAATATGAAAATACAATGAATTCATTTTAAATAGGATGTAGTCACCATGGTAACTTGGAATCATTACTTATCATGAGATATCATTGAATTAATTACGTATGTTAGGATTTAATAGAATGAATACAAAATTTATTAAGATTTTTATCTATTAAATTCAGCAAACACGGAAATAACATCCCCTCCTCTCAAATAAGACATAACTACCATAGCAACCTTAGAATCATTGCCTATCATGGGATATCATTGAATTAATTATGAAGGAAAGGACTTAATAGGATAATGAGAATTTTTATTATTATGGTTTTAGGTTTTGATTCGATTTTCATAAAATTTGAAATGATTCAACAAAATTTTGCAATGATTGTTTTTATTAAATTTTCGCTCTGTTATATGCGGACAGACAGATGGACCAGGCGACGAGTACAGGTGCTACATGTTATATTATTACGAACGCACCAAGAAAATCAGGAGATTACGTTTGATGATTAGATTACTATATCTGGCTTAATCTTACAAATTTGATTATGCAAAAGCTGCAATTTTTTTAATGAAAATTTAGAATTGGATGACATAAGAACAAAGGCATTAACCTTTTCTATTTTATGCTTTCAATTTTCATCGAGAAAACTTCCTACTAAATTATTTTTCCTGTTTTGTAGACAAAAACCTCAATTCAATGTTTTTAGCATTCTTTTTCGCATCAATTATCAATTACATTTAATTTTTAAACTATAACGCTTGTCAGAAAAAAAGGGGGATAATGACTTTCTGAAAATGATGTTAAAAAAGGCCTTTTCCTTATCCTGTTAAAAAACAATGTTCTTCCCAATAACCTTTGTTCTACTTTGTTATAGCGCGTCTTCTAGAAAGAGGTATATGAGTCCAGATCAATTACATGATGGTACGACACTATACCTATCAACAAAACGAAATCTTTGTGGTGAAGAAACTTTAATTTGATGCTAGTTTGAAACTGTGAATTAGAATCCAGTCAGCGGAACGAATAACCTTGATATTCGATTTTAAAATGGGGCTGCAAAGATTTCTCTAGAAATTTGTATTTAGTTTATTATCGGGTGGTTTAGAAAAGTATTTTTAGGTGCATTCGTAATTATCTAAACACGTAGCATCTATAGTCGTCGTTCAGTCGGTCCGTCCGTCTGTCCCATGTAACAGATCAAAAATAACCTAAGTGAATCGGTTGAAAATTAAAATATATAACTGTTGTATAATTTTGTAGAGTCATTTCTAATGTTATGAAAATCGGATAACTCGGTTAATTAAAGGTCAATCAAAAGTATTCTGTTACATTATACGCGCAATGAGAAAAAATAGTTAAAATGCATTTTCATGATGTTGCACTTTTTCGAATATAATTAAATTGATATGCATATACAAAGTATATACTAAGGTATACATTCTGTATGACTGTGGGGCAAAGAATATTTTTATTAATTTACAGGGCCACGTAAAAGTATTCTATTAGATTATGGTATAAAGGGAAACATTATTTGAGGCGCGTTTTAATTATATTAAATTATTTCATATTTTATGAATTTAATATACATTGCAAAGGTTTACTGCAAGCTACACTCTGTATAATAGAAAGTAGATAGTATTTACAGGGAGACAAAAAATATTTCGACGACTATACTGAACCCGATGTATTGTATAGTATTACACCAAGATCTAATTTTTTTTACAACTTCGATATAGTACGAACGCACCTAACTTGCTACGCTTGACATGAAATTTACGATTTGCTAAAATTGATGTAATACATTTTTTAAATAATGTTTCGAAATATTTCAATGCTTCCTGCCTGTCTCAAGCGCTACAGTATTTTATCTGATGATTTTCCGACAATTAAAAATTTGAAAATCTTGTTAAATAATTCGCACGTACTCAAGTATTAGCTTTGATGACATTAAATTTAAAATTAAACAGTACGAAGGTTTTTTTTAATTATTATTATTGGTATTCATCTATATCAGTGATTCTCAACCTTTTTCGTGTGTTAAGCCCTTTTTCGAATCGTATTTTACAGCGTTTTCCACTTTTTAAAAAATCCTCACTAACATCGAGAAAATGATTTTTCCCTTTCTAAATTATTCTATATTGAAAAAAAAAATAGATTATATTTCCATTTTTAATATTTCTAATAAATTGGAAAAATAATTTTATAAACGTGTATTTTAAATAATAAATTTTAACAAAGATAAAAAAAAACAGTTAATTAAATATAGTATAAGGGATGTGTCGGTGAAAAGATGACCAAGAAAATTGATCGGATGCATTTAACCAAGAACTAGTGTCAATTTATAGAGAATCTCACTTTTTTTCTGTGTTTTTACAGAAATTTTTATCGGTGCACTTTAATTGCTGACCTAAAGAAATAGCATCTCGGGGCTAATATTATCAACCAAAAATTCGGTTTCTTTTTCATTTTCAGCCGAAAATCTGAGTTTCGACGAAAATACTACAGAAAATTCGGTCGGTACGAAAATCGGCCGAAATTATCTTTACACCAAAAAAACTCGTTTTTTCCTTCGGAAATTTTCAAGACATTCTTTATTTATTGCTATGAACTTCACTGTTTATAACTATCAGTCATGACCGACTTGGGTGGAAATAAGAAAGCAAGCAATGCATATAGAAGTAAATTTTGCACCTGTTTCACATGCTAATTAAAAGCAGCAAACTTAACAGTAATAGTAGAATTTTTCTTAACTGAATTCTCGGAAGTGTTTCGAATATTCTTTGAAAAAAATCGATTACAACACATGAACATTTACAAAAATCAATGTAAAGGAAAATCTAGGTATATATACCTAAAACATTGTTTAATTAGAAGAAATTCGTATAATTAGAAAATTATCCTGCGTCAAAGATTAATTAACTACATTTTATTTTAGATGAAAATAAAAATAAAAGGCCAGAGGAACAGAGAGCAATTTCGACCTCACTTATAATTACACGCATAATTAATAAATAATTCTGTATATGCATCAATTGTATGTAAATTATGTATGTTAATATGTATGTATTAATTACTTAAAATTTTAACATTTTCCTTTTCGGCCGAAAATGGAAAAATTACCGAAATTCGGTTTCAGTTTCAGTCGAACTTTTAATTATTATTATAGCACAAATGTATCCTAAACTGGGAAGAATGTATTGAGTAAAAAATGGTTTTATGAAAATTTTAACATTCCTTTCTTTTCTTCTCTACTGCATAGCAAAATCTGTTCTACTTTTTTACTGTAACTTCAATACTCAACGATATCATTCAATAAAAGAATACGAGATGGGACGAGTACATACTTGATTTTGATAAGAAATCTTCATGGTGGAAAACTTTTAATTTGATACCAGTTTGAAATTCAGAGTATATATTTTTTTGCGAAATCCAGTCACTGGAACGAGTAACCTTGATATTAAGTTTTAAAACTGGGCTGTAAGCATTTTTCTAAGCAATTTGAACTTATTTATGTTCATTTGCGGTTTTGAAAAAACGTTTATGGAAATGTTAATGCTCTGTATGTCGGTGTAATCACTGTTTGAATCTGTTATTATTTTATTTCTTTTCTTTTTTTTTCACTCTTAAAAGGTAACTGTGAACTTCTTCAATCATTGCATTCGCAAACTTTCTTTTTTGAACCAAATGAATTTAAATATTGCGTAAGTAGAACAGAATATTTATTGGTTATTTATTGGCATAATACTGAAAATATATCGAATGAAAAACATGGTACTGAGAAAATATTTGGATTAAACTAGAAAAATTTAATTACGAATTATCAATAAATATATTAGTTATATATTTTTGCTTCAGATATATGTATAATATTAATATAATGTCATAAATATTTTTAAGGTAAAAGCAATAAATATATTAGTTGTAAAATATTGGCTTATTGTAAAGATTTTTTTTTTCTTGAGGAGGCAGGGGGTTGAGGTTAAATTTCTTCAGTGTGCAATTTAGAATTTTATTCCGAGAGAGACTTTTATCCTCGAAGGATGAGGGGGGCAGGGTACTTTATGGAATACTGAACTATTTTATCTCTTATTTACACAAAAGAAACTTCAAAATTTTCAGGGAATCATCTAACGGAAGATAGGTGTAGAGAACACATTTCCCTCTAATAGGTAACTGTGAATTTTTTTAATCACTGTATTCGTATTTTTTATTATTTTTATTTATTTATTTTTTTATTTTTTGAGCCAAATAAATTTAAATATTTTGTAAATAGAACAGAATATTTATAGGATATTTATTGGTAGAATTTTGAAAATATATCGAATGAAAAACGAAGTGATATTAAGAAAAATGTGGATGTTAAACTGGAAATATTTCGCAGAAGAAAATGATAAATATAGTTGCCAAAATTAGCTATATATTTTTTCTTCCGATATGAGCATAAGGTTTTTATTGGGTCATAAATATTTTTAACGTAAAATCAATAAATATTCTTTGTAAAATATTGGCTTACTGCTAAGTTTTTCTAAGTGAGAGAAGAGTTGCATTTCTCTAGTGTTTAATTTAGACCTTTGTTCTTCCACTTTTATAAATATATACATGCGATTATTTTTATTTTATTTTGCTTTTGTTAAACGATATTCTTTATTTTAAAATTGGAACTAAAATGGAAACTAAAGTTTAATGGAAATAAAATTTTTTACAGTTAACTGTTCATGATCATTTAAATAAATGATTCACAAAACTTTTCTCAAACAGCTGCGAATAACAGCAATTGTAATCAATGATAAATTGTAATCCTTATCTAAATTTTATTTATTCTTTAATATAAAGTATCTTTTTTTTTCTACATTTCCAGTGAAACCATTAAAAATTAAAAAAAAAATAATTTTCAAAGTCCATTGCCACTTTTTTAAATTTTCCATTGGGTTCTTTTTACTTTATTTTACTTTTGTGAAATCATATGCTTTACTTTAAGATTGGATCTTAAATAAAAAAATTTACTGTTCATGCGATTATTTAAATAATTGCTTCATATAACTTTTCTCAAACAGCTGCGAATAACAGCAATTGTAATCAACATAAATAATAACTTCTTACCTAAATTTTAGTAATTTTTAAACAGAAAGTTTCTTTTTTTTCTAAATTTCCAGTGAATGCATTAAAAAATTTAAATTTTAGTTTTCAAAGTCCATTGTCACCTAAATGAATTTTTACATTCGATGCTTTTTTACTTTATTCTACTTTTGTCAAATCGCATACTTTACTTTGAAATTTGCACATGAATAGGAAAAACTACTGTTCACAGTTTTACTGTTCATGATTATTTAAATAATTGCTTTATAAAATTTTCCCCAAACAGCTGTGAATAATGGCAATTGTAATCAATGATAAATAGTACCCCTTATAAAAATTTTAGTTATTCCTAGACAGAAAGTATCTTTTTTCCTAAATTTCCAGTAAATCGATTAAAACTTTTTATTTAGATTTAAAGCCCAATATCACCTTAATAAATTTACTTATTCGATCACTTTTACTTTATTTTATTTTTGTGAAATAGTATGCATTACTTTGAAATTTGCACATGAATAAAAAAAATTACTATTCACAGTTTTACTGTTCATGATTATTTAAATGATTACTTCATAAAACTTTTCTCAAACAGCTGCGAATAACGAATATTGTAATCAACGATAAATATTATCCCTTATGAAAATTTTCATTATTCTTAAACGGAAAGTACTTTTTTTTTCTAAATTTCCAGTGTATCCATTCAAAATTTGTAAATTTAGTTTTCAAAGTTCAATGTCACCTTTATAAATGTACGCATTCGATCCTTTTTGCTTCATTTTACTTTTGTGAAATCGTATGCTTTACTTTGAAATCAGTACATGAATAAAAATTTTTACTGCACACAATTTTAAAGTTCATGCGATTATTTAATGTTTCATAAAACTTTTCTCAAACAGCTGCGAATAGCAGCAAATGTAATCAATGATAAATAATATCCCTCATCTAAATTTTAGTTATTCTTAAACAGAAAGTATCTTTTTTTTTTCTAAATTTCCAGTGAGTCCATTAAATATTTAAAAAGTCCATTGTCACCTTAATAAATTTACACATGCGATTCTTTTTACTTTAGTTTACTTTTGTGAAATCGTATGCTGTACTTTGAAATAAGATCATGGATAAAATACTTTACTGTTTACAGTTATACTGTTCATGATTATTTAAATAATTGCTTCGTAAAATTTTTCTCAACCAGCTGCGAATACCGGCAATTGTAATCAATGATAAATAGTACCCCTTATAAAAATTTTAGTTACTCCTAAACAAAAAGTACCTTTATTCTAAATTTTCAGTAAATCTATTAAAAATTTTGAAATTTAGTTTCAAGAGTTATTTAATGTCACCTTATAATTTTACATATTAAATTCTACTTACTTTATTTTACTTTTGTGAAATCGTGTACTTTATTTTAAAATTGGCACATGAATTAAAATTTTTACTATTCATGATTATTTAAATAATTGATTCATAAAACTTTACGCCAACAGCTGATGCAAATAAAGGCAATTGTAATCGCGATACCTCTTATAAAAAGCTTAGTTATTCTTAAATAGAAAGTACTTCTTTTTCTAAATTTTTAGTGAATCCATTAAAAATTTAAAAATTTAGTTTTCAAAGTGCATGTAATCTTAATAAATTTACACTTTCGTTCCTTTTAACTTTATTTTACTTTTGCGAAATCGTATGCATTACTTTGAAATTGGGATATACAGGGGTTGGACAAAAATATGGAAACACCTTTTGAAATGCATGTTTGAAAAGAAAGATTGATTATAATGAACTATGTTGATGGCACTGGAGTTTTCGCCTACTGACGCCACCTATACAACTTCGTAAAATCGCTGCACTGTTCAGTCGTTGTTGGAGCACTGTTATGTGAGATTATCCTTGCATTATGTCAGAGATAACAGACTTCGAACGTGGACAAATTGTTGGCGCGCGTATGGTGAGTCCTTCCGTAAGCAAGGTAACCGAGGTTTTTAGTGTTTCAAGAGGTACTGTGTCGAAAATTTATTCCGCATATTTAAAATGCGGAAAAAACGTCATTCGCTAAATCACAGCGCGGACAAAAGCGTGTGCTGAGTGATCGGGACAGACGATCATTAAGGAGGATTATCGCGAAAAATAAACAGTCCACAGCTGCAAAAGTTACTGCTCAAATGAATGTCGTGTTGCGAAATCCTGTGAGTACCAAAACAATTAGAAGGGAGCTTCATAAATAGGGAATTGCTGGCCGTGTTGCAATTGAAAAGCCACCCATTAGTAATGCTAACGCCTGTAACAGGAAAAAGTGATGTTTAAGTCATAAAGCCTGGACTATAGAACAGTGAAAGAGCGCAATATGGTCTGATGAGTCTTCTTTCACATTGTTCCCCACTTCTGGCCGAGTTTACGTCTGGAGAACGCCATCTCAAGCCTATAATACAGACTGCTTGTTGCCAAGAGTGAAACATGGCGGGGGTTTGGGGATGGTTTGGGCAGCCATATAGTGGTTCTCTTCTGGCCCCATGATAACTCTGTAAGGGCGTATTACTGCTCAGACTTATGTGAACATTTTGGCCGATCAAGTCCATCCAATGGTACAAGCTTTGTTCCCCAATGATGATGGTATCTTTCAAGACGACAACGTCCCTGTTCGCACAGCTCACATTGTCTAGGACTGATTTTCTGAGCACGAGGAGGAATTTTCGCATCTCCTCAGGCCACCAAAGTCATCAGACTGGAATATCATCGAACCTTTGTGGTCTACATTGGAGCAGAAAGTGCGTTTTCGGTATCCACCGCCAACATCGATATCTGAACTTGCCACTGTTTTGCAGGAATAATGGTACAATATTCCCTTGGCAAACATACAGAAACTGTATTTATCCATTCCGAGAAGACTGCAAGCTGTTTTGAATAACAACGGGTACCGTACACAATACTAGGCAAGGAAACGTGTTTTTTTTAAGGTGTTTCCATATTTTTGTCCAACCCCTGTATATATGTAGAAGTGGGGCGGACGAAAAACGGGTGTTAGAAATAAATCACAGTTCCAATATTTCACTGGATGAATATTTAATTAAAAATAAGCTCTTGGTTAGATAACTGGTACATATACAATTCTAGGCTAAATACAGTATAAAATAAACAGGGCTTAATAACTGATATTAAAGTTAATATGGGTATCAACCGATCCCTTTAACTAAGTTCTTGGTCGGAAACTCGTTCCGATGAAAACACGGGCGTAAGCCGGCCACATCTGCTCAGCACCGCAGATGGAAGGCATTCTCTCTGCAAAATCTCCGAACGTTCACACTTTACTTATTGCACTTAGCTTGCAAATATTTTCCTGGGATGGGCTTTGAACTTCGCTCAGCTATCGAAACTATGCACATCCATTGTCAGTCGAAGTCTTGTGGTTTCTGGGGCTAAATTACCTCTACATCTCGTCCATCCTGACCTATCTGTGCCCTCACAGAGCTTATTACCAACTATAAGCTCCAGATCAGACTCCATACGACTTTCATAAAAATAGTGGAATCACAAAACACACACTACAATTCCATATTAAATCACTGAAAAACTAATAATAATAATAAAAAGTCTGGTGCTAGTTCAAGTGTTCATAAACTATTAAAAGTTTTTTTTTTCAGTCACAGTTCAGTTTTTTTTTCTTGCATAAAATAATGTCTAAAAAATAACGTTAAATGGATGTACTTGGAGTCATAAAACACTATATGGCGATACATAAACAAATAAACAACAACAAAAAAAAACACATAAAAGAAATACTTGAAAAACATCATATTTTAGGGTGTAGAAACCCATGGTTTCATGCAGTCAGCTGCAGTCGATGTCACTCTTGGACCCTCTTGGAAGCCCACTTTTTCGACATCGTACCTGTCATTGCTTTTGATTTTGATCACTTTGTAAGGACCAAAATATTTAATGCGTAATTTCATGCCCACCCCAAATTGGGTTCTTTTTATGGCAACTAGATCACCAATTTTATAACACCTTGCTTTTTTCCGCTTACGATTAAAACTTTTACTATTTTCTTCCTGGATTTTTAGAATGTTTTGCTTAGCAATATTTCTATTGTTAAGTCTTTCTTCCATGAACGCGTTTTCATGTTCCTCATCAATAATTCGTTTAATATTTAAATCCTCTTTATCCCTTAATTTTACTCCTGTTAATAACTCAAAAGGGGTATACTGAGTGCTACGCGAAATCGTACTGTTCATTATTCGTTGTACGGTTGGCACATATTTATACCATTTCGTCGGATCATCGATGGATAATTTACTCAGGATATTTATGAGCGTTTTCTGTGATCGCTCTGCCTGGCCGTTTCCCCTCGGTATACCTGTCGTAATTAAGATGTGTTCTATCTTTTCATCTTCGAGATATTCCTTAAATTCATTTGAAGTAAAAGCGGCTCCACGATCACTAATTATACGTTCTGGATTTCCAAATACGGCTTGTTGAATTTTTAATTTCGAAATCACCTCCTTAGCGGATGTTGTTTTGACAGGATAAAACCACACAAATTTTGTGAAAGCGTCCACTACAGAGAAAATAAAATTATAATTTTTGTTTGTCGAAGGTAGCGGACCTAAATGATCGATATGGTAAGTTTGAAGTGGCGTATCTTGTTTAGGGATGGGATTTAGCAATCCTTCACCTTTACCTTGTTTCCTGTTGCATAGTATGCACTCAATACAATTTCCTATCACGTTTTCGATCTGTTTTCGAAGGTTAGGGATATAATAATCCTGTTTCACGATCGCTTCAGTTTTAGCAACAGCATAATGTCCCTTATTCAGGCATGAGATTGCAAAAAGTTAAAAAAAGAGGAAAAGCGCGTGAGCCGGAAAATGAGAAATTATTTTAAAACAGCGCGCATTAAAGGCAATAAGAAAGTTATTTAGCCATAATAAAAAGGAGGGGGGGGGGGGTCAGAGTGAATCAATTTGTGCAAATACTACTCTAAGTAATTTTGAAATGAAAGTTTCTATTTTCACTGAAAAAATCATTCAACAAACATAGTAAGCTAATGTTTAATTTGCCACTCAACTGCAAAAAAAGTTTGTACTTCTAATGCAGTGTTTTGCACAGCAATCTTAGCTAGTCATCCAATTCCAATTTAACATATTTTTACTTAAAATATCATTTAAACATGGAAAGTTAAATTTGCAAATCATCTGAAAAAAAAAAAAAAAAAAAAAATTGCAGCTAATTTTTTGATGAAATTTGCATAATGTTTTTATTTTTTTTCTGCGTTTCTTTCACAAAATTTACGTTTTTCTCGCGATCTCTTAACGAAAAACGCGTTTTTTTCACGATTTTTTGACGAAAAACGCGTTTTTTCGCGATCTTTGGGCGAAAAACGAGTTCTTTTCGCGATCTTTGGACGAAAAACGAGTTCTTTTCGCGATCATTGGTCGATAAATGCGTTTTTTCGCGATCTTTGGACGAAAAACGCGTTTTTTCGCGATCTTTGGACGAAAAACGCGTTTTTCTCTCGATCTTTGGAAGAAAATCGCATTTTTTTGCGATCTTTTAACGAAAATTCCGTTTTTCTTGGGATCTTTTGACGAAAATTCCGTTTTTCTTGGGATCTTTTGACGAAAATCGCGATCGTACGGCGAAATTTTTTTTTTTTTACGATCCATTGACGACAATAGCGTTTTTTCACGATCTTTTGATGAAATTAGTATTTTTTGCGATTTTTTGACACATAGTATTTGTTTTCGCGTCTTTTTTAACGAAAATCGTACTTTTTTCACGCGATCTTTTGATGAAATTTGTGTTTTTCCGCGATCCTTTGCCGATAAAAAAATCGGAAAAGCGAAAAATGACAAAAAAGCGGAAAACCGCGGATCCGCGGAAGAATCTCATGCCTGCTTATTGTGAATTTCACGAATAATTTCCCTTTGCATGCTTTCTGGTACCATAATTAATTCTCTACCGTTTTCATATTTATACACAATATTTCGCCTAACAAAATAATCATTACTTTCGTTTTTTTCAACTAATGTTTTTATAGTTTGAATGTAATCATCTTCGTTCTGCGCTTTAGTCAATTTTGCTGTAAGTTCATCCTGTGAACGCGTTAAAGTTAAAACCGTGTTACGACTCAATGCATCGACATGTTTCATTTGATTTCCGGCTCTGTGAACAATTTGGTAGTCAAATTCTTGAAGAAATAATGCCCACCTCGCAACTTTAGGTGTAAGATCTTTTTTCTCTAAGGTTTTTTGAAAAGCAGAACAATCGGTTATTATTTTAAATTTATTTCCTAACAAATAAGTTCGAAATTTCTTTAATGCTTCGATGACAGCAAGTGCTTCGAGCTCATAACTACTATATTTCGCTTGAGCGGGCGTTGTTTTCTTGCTCATGAAATGAACTGGATGTAAATTTCCGTAATCATCTTTTTGTAATAAGATTGCTCCGAAACCTAAACTACTAGCATCCGTATGTAATTCCGTTTCTGCCCCCTTTCTAAATATGTGTAATACTGGATTACTAGACAGTTTATTTTTTAAAATTTGGAAAGCTTCTTTTTGACTTGGTCCGAAATTGAATTCATTTTCCATTTTTAAAAGATCACTCAAAGGTCTAGCAATTCTAGCATAATCAGCGATATACTTCCTGAAATATCCGGTAAGTCCCAAAAAACTCTGGAGTTGCTTTTTATCTTTTGGTTCAGGAAATTTTGTAACAGCTATAACATGAGTTTCGGAAGGTCGAATTGTTCCATTCTCAATTACGTATCCTAAGAATTCGATTTTTCTCTTCAAAAACTGACATTTAGAAAAATTAAACTCGAGGCCATACTCTGATGCTACCTGAAACACACGTTTCAATTTAGAAAGCGCCTCTTCTTCAGTCTGCGCAGGGACAATTATATCGTCTAAGTACACGGAAATCGTTCTATCTCTTATTAATTCTTTAAGGCATGCATATATGTAACGTTGGAAAAATTGTGGAGCGACATTTAAACCGAATGGCATTACATTGTACTCGAATTGTTGATTATTCGTAACAAACGAAGTAAACTTTTTACTATCCTCATCAACCTCTACGTGAAAAAATCCATTTTTCAAATCTAATGTACTGAACACCTTACTCTGCCCAATCTCATCTAAAATATCGTCAATCACTGGAAGGGGATAATTATCTCTAATTATCTTTTTGTTAAGTTTTCTATAATCTACGCATAATCGGTAGTCCCCATTTTTCTTTCTCGCTAAAACAATTGGCGCAGCATAATTTGAACAACTTTCTCTTATAATACCCTTATCAAGCCAATCTCCTATTTGTGTATCCACAAATGCTTGTTCAGCAAGCGCTAATCGCCTTGGTCTTTGTACAACTGGTATGTCATCGCTTAACACTATCTTAACTTTCAAGTCAACACTTTTCGTTTTCTCAGGCTTATAATTCGTAATCAAATTAATTAATTCTTCCTTTAAACCGCAGTCGGCAATATGCGTCATATCGATTTCATTTACATTAACCGCATTAGCTATTTCTGCTAAGCAAACAGATTCGGGTTCATGAGAATCAGCTAAAGAATTTTCAGTCATGGGTGTGTTTGAAGAATTCAACCGCAAGTCTGGGTTAGGCTTGGGAACCTCTTCAACATCTAACCGCAAGTCAGATTTAACCGTGAGAATGTTTTTAACATCTTTGACCGCGCCTATCTCTGGAATTTCCAAGGGTATCTTTGTAACAACGTTTACATTGTAACTTTTTTCATCGTTCCGCTTACCCGTCACTTTTAAGCCATTGTTTGATATTTCGAAATTTAATTTATTCAAACAGTTATTGCCGAGAAGCATTTCATATTTTAAATCCTGCAAAACGTACACATCGCAATTTACACTAACATCATCAATTTTTATATTAGTATTGAAAAAACCTGAAGGAATTACTCCATCACCACTAATACCTGTCAATTTCACATCATTCTTACTTAAATTAGGCCTTCCCAAAATTCTATAAAGTTCATTGTTTATCATTGTCACATCTGACCCACTATCAACAAAACAATTTACGCGTTTCCCTTTAATTTCAATACTTTTGACAATTTTATCCGACGGACAAAATTTATTACTCATGGCGTTCACCACTTTCGTGTTATTTAAACCGTAGTGATTACTTTTATTTCCATCCATTCTGCGAGGACACTGATTCGATTTATGAGAGACAAATTCATTGCAATAAAAACATTTAGTTTTAAAAGGGTTATAATTATTCCTTACCCCGTTCTTGTTGTTTTGGGAAAAATTGTTCTTCCGGCCAAAACTTTTATTCTCTGTGTTCTGCGAAAAACGTTTACTATCGCTATTTTTTATTTCCGAATTCTTCCTAACAATATTACGGGCCGCCTCATAATCATCAAGTCTACTTATAAAATCTGAGACCTTAGTAAACTTAGGCAAGTCATCAATAAAATGCTCTTTTACTTCCGATGGTAATTTTTTCCTTATTTGGTCAATAACTAGAAGGTTTTTTAAATCTTCAAAAGACGAAATGTTCAGACCTGTCAACCATTGTTCTAAAAAATTCGTAAGTTCAAATGAATAATCGCGATACGAGGCCGAACTTTCTTTTCTATGGGCAAAAAATTTCTGTCGAAATTGTTCCGCACTAAGCTTGAATCTTTTCAATAATAACTGTTTAACATAATCATAATCATTCGAGAGTTCCTCATTTTCGCGACCTATTATGTTAACTATTTCTAATGGTAACAGACCTAGCAAATAAGTTACCCAATTCTCCTTTTCTACCCCTAATCGTTTTATTTGTCTTTCGAACAACGTGAGATATATACTAATTTCTTCATTGGTATCATACCTCGCGATTAATTTTAAAACATCAGGAGTTTTCACTCCGGCGTTAAGCATCATTTCGGATTTGTTTTTTGCGCTAAGTTCTAACTCTAACTTTTTTAATTCATATGCTTTTTTTTCGTTTTCCTCGGTTTCTTTAATTTTATCTTGTTCCAACCTTTCGCTAACGAGACCGTCTAATAAGTTTTTGACTAGGTCTTCATTATAACCATCCGATTTGGTTATTATGTCGGCTAGCTGAACTTTTGTCGCGCTTTCCTCAGCACTCAGCCCCAATTCATTTAACACTGACAATAAGTCTATTTTCTTTGCCCTTACCAAATATGCCATTATTCCTACAAAAACTCTATCAAATATACTAAAATATCTTATAAGAATATTATATATATAAGCAAAATTATTTTCTATTCATAAACTCACATTACAAAACAAAATTCTTTAATGTTTAAAATAAAAGCAAGATGCTATAAGTTTTATATTTAATTACCATTTATGGGAAAAAACCACTTACTTCATTGTGGATATCCTCTGTTCTCACGAAAAATAATACACAAAATATATTATAACTTCAAATCAAATATATATAATAATTATGAAAACATTCAATATAGATTGATCAATATCTCAATAGATCAATATCTCAATACATATCTGTATATGTTAAAAAATATAAGCCCTAAAAAAAATGCACCGGGCTTGAAAATACTAAAACACTAGGACATTTCAGCCCTGTATCACTTTGCTTCGAAAAAATTTCACTCGCGTAAAAATCGCCTCGCAAAAAAAAAATCACAGCGAGGGTTCTTGAACAGCATAAAACATGCACCCAGTACGCACAATTAATCGGTTGGTAAAAAAATAGCACTTAGCTGGTAAAAAAAAACACACTACCAGCATTCGTCGAATAAAAAAAAACCCACAAATTCGTTGCACTCGCGCACTCGTTAACTTTACAACTCGTAAAAAAAAATGCACTACGAGTTGTTTCTTGTGGCACCGCAACAGCACTGTTTTCTTCCGGACAGCTCAAACACACGCAGCTCTCGGACAGTCGAAGCAGCTAAATAATTCTTTCTTTTCTTCGTAAAAATAGCGATTCCAGCAATCATTGGAGTAGCAGGGAATATCCAATTTTATCGCCGACCAGCTGAAAAGTTGTTAAAAGTCCAACGGAAGTCAAACGGTTTATCCTATTACTGCCAAATTACTATGAAAAGTTCTTGCAAGTCCTCTGGTTCATCCAGGGCGAGCCCCCAAAATTTGTAGAAGTGGGGCGGACGAAAAACGGGTGTTAGAAATAAATCACAGTTCCAATATTTCACTGGATGAATATTTAATTAAAAATAAGCTCTTGGTTAGATAACTGGTACATATACAATTCTAGGCTAAATACAGTATAAAATAAACAGGGCATAATAACTGATATTAAAGTTAATATGGGTATCAACCGATCCCTTTAACTAAGTTCTTGGTCGGAAACTCGTTCCGATGAAAACACGGGCGTAAGCCGGCCACATCTGCTCAGCACCGCAGATGGAAGGCATTCTCTCTGCAAAATCTCCGAACGTTCACACTTTACTTATTGCACTTAGCTTGCAAATATTTTCCTGGGATGGGCTTTGAACTTCGCTCAGCTATCGAAACTATGCACATCCATTGTCAGTCGAAGTCTTGTGGTTTCTGGGGCTAAATTACCTCTACATATATATATTTTTTTTTTTATAAGATGAGCTGGACTAAATTATTATTATTATTATTCCATTTTACTGCTTTTTAAGTTTAGCTTTTTTTGTGGGGGGGGGGGTGTCTAGTCAGTGGGGTACATAATAGGTCAAATTTCTTACCTTATAGCTCAACCTATTACAGAAACTGAATGGATTATTGCTTATGTTTGTAAATTATATGCCCCTGACGAGTGATTTACAATATAAGTTTTTCTGTTGCTTTTTCACCCATTTGCTTTTCATAATTCTTCATTCCATAATTTTCATTCCATAGAACTTCATAATTCAAATGGTGATTTGTTTTCTTTATTGTAAATACGAGTTAAAATTTTCATGTTCATTATTCATGCTTAAAGACAGTTGACAGTTGACAGTGCTTAGAGATAATTGTTCTTACTGAATTTTAAATTTTAGTAAATATCTATGTTGTATTGGATTTATTTACAAAAAGTATATACACTTATATACACATATATATGTATTGTTCATGATTATTTAAATAATTCATTCATAAAACTTTTCTCAAATATCTGCAAATAACGGCAATTGTAATCAATGATAAATGGTATCCCTTATCTCTCATGAAATATGATGTTTTAAATCCATGTCAAATGTAGCTCGCAGCAAGCATTAATTTGACAGAAATGTCTTCTGATATTTCTTGTTTAGTCATGTAATATTTCCTTTTTTTTTTCTTCATATTGTCTTATAAATAAAGAAGGATACTAGCTAATCGGCTCGTAGTTTCCTACTTCGACACATGAGGAGAATTTAGATCGAATATAAACTTGAAGTCTGTGATTCATACGTTAATCTGAATGTATGTCGTGCATTTTTCCTGTCAGCTGTAGATTGCAGCAAAATAATGTATAATTTATAAATATCAAAGAACTAGGGTCGATACAGAACCGCAGAAAAATGTGGAACTGAGATAAGGTATCAGACTCAGATCCTTCTAAGTTTCCTGCTTAAAAAGAAAGTAAATAAAAATAAATAAATAAATAAATAAAAACGCAGCCTTAAACTATTTTTTATGTAATTTTTTTTCAAAGTTAAAATAAGAACGAAAATTAAAAAATAAGAATTTGAATCGTAGTAACTTATTTTTTACACAGCGCTAAAAAAAAAAAAAAATTTTTTAAGAATTTATTTTTGCATTTTTTAAATATTCTAAAATTTTTCATTGAGATTTTTCTCTCATAGCTTAAGACCCTTTATTTTGAAATTCAGACAAAATTGTGATGTTTTGATAGTTGTATTTTTTGATTTGCTTGATTTTTTTATATGTTGAAGTAGATCATATTTAATGAATAATGTGTAATTTTGAAGGCCTCAAAAATTTTTCTCTTCCCTGTAGAAAATGTCAAAGTTCAATGTTGTGAATGCCATTTTTTTTTTAATGAAAAATGACATGTGAGTATGTTTGAAGGGCTATATCTCTGGCAAGCAACAAGATCCTGAAATTCTTTTGGCATACATTGTTAGTATAACACTGTAAGCTTATTAAAAATTTATTTGTTTCCATGGGGCATTATTACTTTACATTGTTATGTTGCCACAAAGTACAGTCAAAATGACGTTTTTGTCCATGTTCCGCATTTAATATCTTATTTGAGCAACACTACCTCAAACTTTTTCTTATAGAATATGAAAGTGTACTAATAGGAGAAGATAAATAATATAATACTACTAAATAATATAATATAATATTGTTGCTGTTAGCAGATATAATCTGTTAAATATTCAAAATTTTTAAAATCTTCAACATTTAAATTAGCGTTATCTAAAATAAGCGCCACTGTTGAATAAAACAAAATATTTCAGACAATAGTTGAACATATGTACAAAAACATGATGAAGAAAAAAAAGTGGGGTCTCTTGATATTTAGAGGGAAAAAAATGAGAAAATGTGCAAAAAAAGCAATGTCAATGACCACATTTATCCCCCCTATCAGAAAATGAAATATTCCATTTCTCTTTCGGAACGGGACACAAAGAAGGGATGTTCCATTTTCTCATAGGAAAAAAAAAGTAGGATTTTTCATTTTCTTACAGGGAAAAAGCTTGATCGTCGACATTGTTTGTTTCAAAAGTTTGTCTTATATATATATATATATATATATATCAAGAGACCCCACTTTTTTTCTTTTCCATGCTTTGGACATATGTTCAACTGTTGTGTGATACATTTTGTTTTATTCAACAGCGGCACTTATTTTAGGTAACGCTAATCTAAATGTTGCAGATTTTGAAAATTTTGAATATTTAACAGATTATATCTGCTAACAGCAACAATATCTCAATGCAGTATTATATTATTTAGCTTGCTCTAGTAGTACACTTTCATATTCTATAAGAAAAGGTTTGTAATAGTGTCTCTTAAATAAGATATTAAATGCAGAATATGGACAAAAACATCATTTTGACTGTACTTTGTAGCAACATAACAGTGTAAAGTAAACAATGCTCCATGGAAACAAATAAATTTTAATAAGCATCTAGTGTTATACTAACAGTGTATGCCAAAAGAATTTCAGGATCTTGCTGCTTTCCAGAGATTTAGCCCTCCAAACATACTCGCATTTCATTTTTCATGAAAAATAGCATTCACAACATTGAACTTTGACACTTTTTACTGGGAAGAAGAATTTTTTTTCAGGGCTTCAAAATTGCGCATTAGTCATTAAATAAGTTCTACTTCAACATTAAAAAAAAAAAAAAAAAAAAAAAAAAAAAAAAAAAAAAAAAATCAAGCAAATTAAAAAATACAACTATCGTATTTTGTCTGATTTTCAAAATAAGGGCTCTTAAGTGGCCAATTCAATCATTGCGAAAGCATGTTAATAAAAAGCATGTTAATTAAAAAAAAAAAAAAAAAAAATACTTCGTTCGTTTTTCACTATTTTAAAATAAATTCTCTTCGATTGGATAGCTGAGACCGATCTATACCAAAATAGTTTTTTACTTTTTGATTTTGTTTACAGGTTTGTTAAAAGGCTTTGTTTAGAAAGAAAAAAAACTAATAAACATTTATTGATTATTTTGTTCGATTTTGCACACATCGAAATTTTACAGTACTCAATTACTAAGTCAAAATAAAGTATATTTTATCGTTAGGAGTAATAATAAACTTCACATAAATTAAACTATACAAGCTTTGGTAAAATTTCTTATTACATGCATGATCACAAAATGATAATCATTACTTCGAAAAGGTACAATAACAACAATCAGAATAAACTTTATTGAAGTTAAGATTATTAAGCTTTATTGATATTTTTTAATCACATGCACTGTAAAACTGACTAATTTAACTAACATGCAAAAAAAGGCATATTTTGTCTTTTAAAGTAAGGATAAACTTTACGTACATTAAATCATTCAAGGTTTCGTTATATTTTTAACACATAAATGGTAGGAAAATGACAATCATTACTTTGGAACGATACAGCAATAAGAATAAACTTTATTTAAATTAAGAATATAAAAGTTTTCGCGATATTTTTTAATCACACACACTGTACCAGGAATTTTATAAAGTAAATATTATTCTGTGTTTGATTAAAAAAAATAGATTTATAATAAAATAATTATGAATTGGACAATTGCACCATAAATTATACTAAAAATATGCACTAAAATATACTAAATACGTACTAAAAGAGATATTGCGCAGTCAAAACTGAGTACAGCCCTCGTAAGATTATATTTTTCAAATGAGGGGAGCAAAATTAATTTTGATGAAGCTGAAATCACAATTACAGTAGACTCCCTCAAATCCGCAACTCTCTAAAATCCGCACATATTTTACAGATGTAAACAATGAAACATTCAGTTCAGATGTAGGAGCAAAATTTGACTTTTTTAGTTTTATATCAATTCCATATATTTTCTAATTTGTAATTTTTGTTAAGGTAATTGAATTCATGTTTTTCATGAAGAAAGAATAATTTATTTCTAAAAAAATAAAGATATTGCTGATATCATTGGTAATCATAATGTTACCAAATGTTTTTATGTATTTAATCAAGCTTTTTTGGTTATCAAGTCTGGCTAAACCTGAAATAAAGCTTCATTATTTTATGATCTTGATGTGAATTAGTAATGTACCTTTAAAGCAAGTTTTAATGAATAATTTAGAAAAACACTTTTCATCTGGATAATGAATATTTAATTGTACATTGATTATTAATTTGACTTTTGCTTTTAGTATTTTTATCATTTTAAAAACTATATTTATTATATTATATTTATTTATTATTATTATTTTATTATTTTAGCATATTGTAAGCAATCATTATACTTTTGATTTCATTATTAATTACATTCAAATTATTTTTTAAAAAATGTAAACAAAGCAATGACCAGAAATCCGCAAAATTCTAAAATCCCCAAAACCTCTGGTCCCAAGCTGTGCGGATTTGAGGGAGTCTACTGTATATACAAGAATCCATATCTTAATAAAATTTTAGAGTCCATTACGATCATTAAGCTTGAGCCATGCACTTGTAACGATCATTTGTCATATACTATTCATAAAATCTGGCATAATATGCTATAATTAATTAAAAAGCAGGTTTACACACTCTCAACTCAAGTATTCTCGTGGACTTTTGGACGTATATGTTTAAATGTTGAAACTTTAAATAGTATTTAACATCTTTCTAATTTATCCTGACGACGTTCGCAGAAGCTAAACGAAACGTTGATAATTTTTAAGCGTACTTAAAATATATTGTTTCAATGTACCTTTTAACAATCTGTATTTAATTTACTACATATTTTTATTATAATAAAATGCTATAACTATTTTAATACTATAAATATTTTACTCTACAACACTTTAATATCAAAATGATGCAAAAGAAAACTCAGATTGTAATCTAATGACACTTTCCTGAATAAACATAATACAAGTTTAGACGTTCTCAAAGTAAAGTAATGGGATTTCAATAGTCAATGAGGAATACGATAGCTTTCTATTAAATAGGATTAAGGCAATCTTGTAATCCCAGCTGGTGAAGAGTTTTTTAAACTAATTTCCATAAAATATTTACTGATTGTTCATTCACTGGGAGTTATTCACTTACTGGTCAAACTAACCTATGTTCTTTATTATAAATGCGATTTAACTGCGCATGGTTTTGCGCGTTTTTTACTTTCTTCTATCTTCAATAGAAGAAAGTATTGTAATCGAATTTTTTTTCGACATCCGTTTTTTGACGGATTTACACGTTTTAAGGGTCAGAGATTCCAAAAAAACCACTTTTTACAAAATGTCTGTATGCCCGTGTGTGTGTCTGTGTGTATGTCGCCATTATACCATCAAAAAGTGTATGAAGTTATGCATAGAAATGAACCAAATTTTTTGTGAATGTTTCTGGCTGTGGCAAGCAGGTCCTCCTTCAGTCCTCCTCCCGGCCTTTTGAAATATTCCGCAGGAAGGGGGCGCTGCAATCGCGATTTTTGTGCCATTTTCAATATTGTACCGGCCAAAAGTATATGAAATTATGTATCGAATTGAACCAAACTTTTTTTGTAAGTGTATGGCTATGGCTAGTTGGTCCTCCCTGAATTTGAAAAAAATCCGCCTGAAGGGGCTCTGCAATAGCCAATTTTGTGCCATTTTCAATATTGTACCACCTAAAAGTGTATAAAGTTAGTCCTAGAACTGAACTAAATTTTTTTTATATAATTACTTTTTGGTAAGGCAAATAAGTCCTCCCTGAATTAAAAAAAAAAAAAAAAAAAAAAAAAAAAAAAAAAAAAAAAAAATCTGCCTATTATTCTATTGTTTATCGGCTCGTGTAGAGACGAAAATTCGTTTTTACTCCGATTAATTGATTGAAGCAGAAATTTAAGATGAAAACCAAAGTTTGTATGGTATTGAATTAAAATTATTAAAACATTAAAATGAGTAACTATTTTTTAAAAATATTAAAATATACGTATGAGATAAAAGAAAGTTTTGGGATTGGCACATCCAACTAGTTGTTACTTAAAAAAATATATGAAAATATAGAAAGCTGTGTTAGATTTTGTCCATTTTCACTACATGTATGAGTAAAAAAAATGTATTTAGTATAATATTAGATTTATCTAAAAATTCATTAGCAGTTTTGTGTAATACACATTTGAAAATTAAAATAAATAAATAAATAAAATAAAAAATATGAATATTCAAAAAAATATTGGAGGTTGTAAAAAAATTAATTATTTAAAAACTTTTTTTAACTTTAATTAAATATGCAGTTAATTTTTTTTTCAAAATTCCCATTTATTTGAACATTGAAATTCAGTGATTTCATAAGGTAAACTGTCTCCTTAACTCATAAAATAGTATTTCTGCATTCACCTTTATGGACAGGATTATTAAACTTAAGGAGTGATACAACTGTTAAACCGTCAAAAAATTCGATTATTATTATTATTATTATTATTATTATTATTTTGAAAATCAGTTATATGAAAGATTAGCCTTTTCTGCGTATTTTGAAACAATCCGCTTGAAAAAATTTCCATAATTATGGAAGTTATGATTTAAAACGTGTCAGCCTCCCAATTAGATATGTTGATTCAGCAAAATAGCCTTTTATAATTCTAACGTACCATTCCTAATTCATCAAGCGTGATTGTATGTCAATCAAACGCACTCTTTTGGATACACTAGACATTAGAGTACATCCGAGCTAGGCGAAAAATAGCATTAACAATAAAAAAGATAGATTAACAATATGCATTGACACCTACCCTCCTTTAAAAAAAATGCTACATTAGTGAAGCCCTTTGTCGAATAGAATGGACTGTAGTCTTGATAGTCTTTTTAAAGTTTTTTAATTTTACTTGCACAGATACACACACACATAACAACACAAAAACACAAATGGTAAATTAATATGCACTTATAAAATTCAAGTTGATTTCCATAGCTTAAGGGATGTATGGATGATTAGCAATTCGAGTCCGTGCTGATGCTTTGATGATCAACAGCTAAACTGTTCATTTTTTACAAGCGCTCGCCAGGTGGAGCCAAAAACACTTCCGGAACGGAACATGCCGCCCGGGGATGAAATATGCAATATTTCATCAATCAATAAACATAATACAATAATTAATTAAGAATAAAAATGACATTAAATACAAACACTTAATACATAAACAATGAGTATAATTACTTTAAAATAATATAATAATAATACAATGATACATAAATCAGTCATTAATGGGTAAAAGGCATATTTTAGAAATGCCTCGTGAAAAAATACCAGTAGCAGTTTTTACCTTCACTGCTCGAACCTTGTGGTCCTTGCCTGGAATTATTTCAATAATCCGGGCAAGAGCCCATTTACATGGTGGTAGATTTTCCTCTTTTAGTAATACTAGGGAGCCTAGCTTAATGTTTTCCTTTTTAAATTGCCATTTACCTCGCTGCAGCAAGTGATTTAGGTAGTCAACAGACCAACGTTTCCAAATGCATTGAACATATTTGGAAATTAGCTGCCAATGGGTTAATCTATTATCAGAAATATTCATGACATTAGGCTCTGGAATACTGCTGATAGGCCTGCCAATTAAAAAATGGCCTGGTGTAAGTACCTCAAACTCATTTATGTCATCAGAAAGAGGAAATAAAGGCCAGGAGTTTAAGATCCCTTCGATTTGGACCACTAGAGTTTCAAAGTCCTCTAAAGTGATTTTATTATTACCTACTCCTCTGAGCAAATGATGTTTGAAGGACTTAACACCAGCTTCCCAAAGACCACCAAAATTAGGGGATCGAGGAGGAATAAATTTCCAGGTTATGAATTCTTCAGCAAAGAAATTTGATAATTCATCGTTAGGTTTTCCAATAATTTTTTAAAATTACTTAATTCAGTTGACGCACCTTTAAAATTAGTGGCATTATCCGAAGTTAGTGTGTTTACTTTGCCTCGCCAGGCACAAATCTTTTAGGCGCAGCAATGAATGCAGCAGCGGACAAATCGCTTACTATTTCTAAATGAACGGCTTTGGTAGCCATACATATAAATATAGCCACATAACTTTTGGAATAATTACCTTTCCTCTGATTTTTGTATTTGATTTGAAAGGGACCGCAAAATCTACGCCTGAATTGAAAAATGTGCAATTAGGTGTTACGCGTTGCGAAGGGAGGTCTCCCATCAATTGATCTAACGTCTTGGGATTGTGCCTGAAACATGTGACACAATTGTGTACTGTTTTCCGGGCAATGCTTTTAGCCTTTACGGGCCAATATTTCATGCGTACTTGATGAACTAGTCCCTGAGCACCTATATGGAAGTACTTTTTATGAAAGTACTCAAAAATTAATTTAGTGATCTTGTGATCACTGGGTAAAATTACTTGGTGCTTTGCATCAAAAGGCAAGTGAGAGTTGATTATTCTACCACCAACGCGAAGGACTCCACTTTCATCAATGAATGGGTCCAAACTTTTTAACTTACTGCAGGAAGGAACAGGTTGCCCCTTTCTTAATGCTGAAAATTCAGGAGAGAACTTACTTTCCTGGGCTTTCTTTATTAAAAAAAATGTACTGAACTGCAACTCTTCCGATGTTAGGAAGCCTTTTGTTTTCTCCGTTCTCTTACAGTTGTTGATGAACCAGAAAATAAAACTACATATTTTAATTAGTTTTAAAAAATTGTTCAGTTTGAATAGTTCATTTAAAATGTTCGGATCTTTTTCCACAGTTAGTAAGGATATGGAAAAGTCTGCTTGCATTTCTTGTTCACATTCAAAGGCAGTGGGAGTGGGAAGTTGGCTGGGAACTGTAATTTCTCTTTGAAGAAATGTTGGTCCAAACCACCACAAATCATTGTCAATGAGATCCTTTGCTGTTGCACCTCTGGAGATGATGTCTGCCGGATTAGATTTTGAGACAACATGGTTCCACTGATGAGTTTCGGAAAGAGATTGAATCGCGGACACCCTGTTTGCGACGAAGGTTTTCAGTTTTTGGGGTGATGTATTAATCCAGAATAGGACAATTGTAGAATCTGTCCAGAACCATACTCTTTCAAGATTTAATTTTAGAGTGGCAATCACTTTCTGAACTAGCCTTGTCAAAAGTAGAGCTGCAGACAGTTCAAGTCTTGGGATTGTCATTGGCTTTAGTGGGGCTACCCGGGACTTGCTGCATAGAAGATTAGATCTGAATTGCCAACTTGAGGAGAAAGATCTCAAGTAGATAGCTGCTCCATAGGCCTTTCCAGAGGCGTCTGAGAATGCATGTAAATCTAGACTTGCAATGTTGTCTGACAAAACATACCGTGGAATTGTAAGATTATTTATTTCACTTAGCTTGTTAAGAAAATTCTTTCATTCTTGAAGTGAGCTAGAAGGCAATTGTTCATGCCAATTAATTTTTAATTCCCATAAATGTTGCATAAATATCTTAGCTTTGGTTATAATTGGGCCAATTAGGCCAAGGGGATCATATATTTTAGCTATTTGAGCCAAAACATCTCTCTTGGTATAAACATCTTTAGGCTCTATATTAATCTCAAAAATGAAATGGTCCATCTGAGGTTTCCAAAGCATTCCCAAAGTTTTTACCGAAATCTGATGAGAGTGTTCATCAAATGCATATTCTGATATGGCGGCATCTTGTAGTAATTCAGGATGGTTAGCGACCCATTTGTGAAGGTCCATCCCTCCCCTTTTCAAGATCTGAATTAACTCCGATTGTAGTTCCTTTGCAGCTTGTAAGGAACTGGCACCAGATAAACAATCATCGACATACATGTCGTTAAGTATGACTTCTGAGGCTTTAGGAAAATCTGTCTTTTCCTCATCAGCAAGAGCCTTTAACGTTCGCGTGGCTAAAAAAGGGGCTGAAACTGTCCCATAGGTAATCGTGTTTAGCTCAAAGACTTTTATCGGAGCGTCCTTACTAACCTTCCAAAGAATTCTTTGTAAATTTCTCTGCAACGGTTCTATCATTATCTGTCTGTACATTTTCTTAATGTCTGCGCAGAATGCATACTTGTGCGTACGAAATCTAGTTATAATAGAAAATAAATCTTGCTGAACCGTTCCCCCATTTAACAATATTGAATTAAGTGAATAACCGCTAGATGTATTTGAACTAGCGTTGAATACCACTCTCAGGGGAGTGGATAATTTTTCTGGTTTATAAATCGCATGGTGAGGAATATAGTAAGACACCCGCTTTTCGCTTTCAGATTCAATTTGAGTCATATAACCCAAAGCTTCATACTCGTTCATAAATTCTATATATAGATCAGACATCATTTTATTTCTATCTAATTTATTCCATAAATTAGTTAATCTTTTCGCTGCAATTTCTTTAGAAAATCCCAACAATGCTTCAGCATTTTCCTTTATGGGTAATTGTACGGTGAATCTACCCGTTTGATCTCGTTTATAAGTACTTTTAAAATGTTCCTCACAAAACATTTCTTCATCGCTTCTAATGGAATTACTGTCATCACCCGGTAAGGATTCTATTTCAAAAAATCTTTGTAAAGTGTTGTCTAGACTATTTTCAGTTAAAAGATAACAATGTGACTGAATTTTACTTTGTGGGAGCGACCCTGTCACTAAATATCCAAATTCAGTGTTTTGTAAAATACAGTTAGCATCTGCTAAACGAATTTGTTCACTCTTTAAAATTGAAAAAAAACAATTGACTACCGATCAATGCGTCGATTGGTCCAGGTGTATAAAAATTGTCATCTGCTAGATTAATTTGTTGTGGAATACATAAATTAAAAATATCTAATTTTGAAACTGGAATGTTGTTTGTAATTTTTGGCAAAACAGCGAATTCTATTTCTTTGGAAAATGTTCCTTGTTCATTTGATATTTCTGCATTGACTATTTTCCTTATTTCTTGATGTGTTTCATTAATACTCGAAATCATTCCCTTGAATGGTTTTGGTCGTAAATTTAATTTCTTGCATGCACTATTACTTAAAATGTTAATCGACGATCCGCTGTCAATCACCGCACGCAATCTAACTTTATTTCCAAACACATCACTTACTAAAATTATAGCCGTATTTAATAATGCACAATTTTTTCTGTTATCTGTAAACAAATTTGTACCGATTATTGCTGCTTCCCTTTTTTCGGAATCGAAATCACTTATTTGTTTATCTCTCAACATGTCATTATTTTTGTTTTTATTTATTTCCACCCCCTTTAACATATCATGTTCTTCACATAATAAGCTGTTATGTAATTGCGAGCAGAATTTGCAAGCGAATTTAGAATTACATTTCCCTTGGTGTAATCTTAAGCAATTCAAGCACAATTTGTTCTTATTTACAATACTTTTTCTTTCTTGAACATTTTTGTTTAAAAAAACATTACATTTATAAAGCGGGTGAAACGCAAATTTGCAACAAAAGCAGGCCTTTAAATTATTTCTATTTTTATTGTCATTGATGAGAAATTATTTTGATTTATTTATTGCGTAATTCGCCTTGGAGAATTTGGATTTCGAAGTCTGGTTGGCGCCAGATGCATTCGTTATGGCTTCTAAAGTAACACAACGTTTTTCCAAAAAAGAAATTAAATAATCAAAACTTGGAACATTTGTTGTTTCCAATGACAATTCGAATTGTTTTTGAGATTCGGTGTCTAATTTCTTCAAAATGATATTTATAAATAGACTTTCTGACAATTTATTTTGTGTATATTCCAAGACCTTTAGAGCTCTGATGTTTTTATTAATAATATCAATAAAATTACGCAACTCTTTCGGAGATTCATTTTGCATTTTTTCATAATTTAAAATTGCAGAAATATGCGAATCGATTAATAATCTCTTGTTTTCGTATCTATGTATTAAAGCTTGAAACAATGAATTAAAATCGTCATCAGGGGACTCTAATTTCTTAGCTTCGTTTTTTAAAGAAGCCTTTAAATAAAATAATTTCTGATTGTCATCAAATTGTTCATTATTAACAATTAAGTTAGTGAATTGCGTTTTAAAATTAGCAAAATCACAATAAGCACCTCCGAAAGAAGGTAAAGGTATTTCTGGGAGGCGAACTTTTGTTTTGGTTTCACATACATAATCATTAACAGTATGAGATTTATTTTCGAATCAGTGGCGTAGCTAAGGGGGGGCAAGGGGGGCGTCCGCCCCGGGCGCCAAGGCCTAGGGGCGCCAAATTGAGAGAAATTGTTATATATCTATATTGGGAAGGGGCGCAAAATTTCTTGCTGGCCCCGGGCGCCAAAAAACATAGCTACGCTACTGTTTCGAATGAGGCTAATAAAAGTTTTAAGCTTACCTCCACTTGTTCTAATCTCTCGAGAGCACTATTAATATCTTGATCAATTTCTTGGACTTGTTGCGATGTGATATCCTGAATTTCGAAGTATTGTTCTCTTAGCTCTTCGAGCTTATTTTGTAGACATTCCGTCTTTTTTAACTTCACTTCTAAAATACTTATATTAGTCGTTTTAATATCAGTAGTTTCCGATATAAACTGCTCTAGTCTTGTTATCGCAGCCTTTGACGTGCCTTTTAATCTATTCAGTTTTTCCATGGTTCACTCCGGCCGAGAGGGCCACAATGTCGTATTAGAATGGACTGTAGTCTTGATAGTCTTTTTAAAGTTTTTTAATTTTACTTGCACAGATACACACACACATAACAACACAAAACCACAAATGGTAAATTAATATGCACTTATAAAATTCAAGTTGATTTCCATAGCTTAAGGGATGTATGCATGATTAGCAATTCGAGTCCGTGCTGATGCTTTGATGATCAACAGCTAAACTGTTCATTTTTTACAAGCGCTCGCCAGGTGGAGCCAAAAACACTTCCGGAACGGAACACCCTTATTAATACTATTCTATAAAAAATCGAGTTTTTACATTGTTGCATGATTCAAAAATTTTGCTCTTAAAGACACATGGGGATATAAAATGGTTCAAAATTTTGAGTTTTTAATTATAGGACTAAAATATAGAACTAAAAGATTATGATGCTAAATGATTAGGATGCTGGAAAATTATAATGTAATACATCTTAAGCTCTGTGGGTGTGTATGTATATCCTTTATTTTTCGAAATGTTTTTTTTTTTTTTAATGCTTTGGTGCAATTTTCTTAAATCCAGCTTTAGATAAACAGTTGAAACTTTCCAAAATCGTGTAACTAATTTGTTTCTTTAAAAATATCTAACATTTTAGATCTGACGTAAAAAAATAAATAATGAAAAATATGTTCTTAAAGTTTTTAGTATTTTCAAAATGTTTTAGAATTTTATTTTCATTTTTATTTCTTTTAAACTAAAATGAAAAGGGCTTCTTATTATTCTCAAATAGAATGTTGTTTGGCACCATAACAAATTTTAAGATGATATATTCAACGGTTTTTTATAAAAGTGTACCGAATAGACACATTGTTAAAAATTTCATAGATATATGTGAAAAATTAATTAGTTTTTGAAAACTAATTTATGCATGAAATTAATTTCTGTTTGATTTCTTGGCTTCTATATGAGCGATAATGTGTATTGTTACAATAAAAAATCATTTCTTTCTCTATTTTTAAAAAATTACATGACGCTAAATATTTCCAAAAATCTGCTTCATTTTACTAGTGGACAGTGGCGCCAACTCATATGGGCCCGTGGGGGCTGAGCCCACCCAATAATTTTGAATTCTATTGTGCCAATTTTCGTCGATCTATTACGTTATTTATTTCATCATCATTTTATTATTCATTTTTCTCCCTAGAACAAAATTTATTTTGCGTATGACCGCTCGTTTTAATTCTCCGACTCACACCCATAAATCCGAAATGACTTAAATATAAATGTTTAACTTTCTGCTTTTTCAATATGTAGTCATATTCATGATAGGATGATATTACAATGAATAATAGAGTCTTTATGAGGTAAAACATATGAGAATATAGTTTTAAAAAATTGCAACTATCTTAAAACATAATAGCTCGACTTAAAAATCTCATTTTGCACCAGCTGTCCATCCTTCAAAGAAAAACAAACTTGTTGTGCCATTTTATCAAAATATCTTTGAGCCCACCCAATATTTTTGTGCCAATCCAATAATTTTCACAAGTTGGCGCCACTGCTAGTCGAAATGTCCTATGTGTCCATAAAAGGGCTGGTCATTTAGCTTCCGAATTCCCCTAACTAATGTAAAGTCTATGGGCATTTGATGCAGGCGTATATTTAAAATATCTCCTAGGTAAAATAATATTTTTAACTTCTTTTTTTATGTACACTTCTTAAAATATCTTTCTCTTTCCCTCTTTTTCTTTTCAGTTTTTAAAATTTATCTAAAGTATATTACTTGATTTTACATGAAGCGTTAAAGTTTTATAGTCCTCACAGTTCGTCAGTTTTTAAAGCATTAAATATTAAATTAAACATAGATTTTAGAAATATTTTTAAAACTAAGTAAAAAAGTGACATCTTTTAAGAAATCAATATAGAAAAAAGAAATTAGACTCATTAATTTCCCGAGTAGATAGTTTGAATATAAGAATGCATCAAACGTCTACCTGAGTGACCAGTAACCTTAAACCAATTTTGATCTACATCTATAAAATAAATTGCATGATATAAGTTTCATAATTAATTATGTTCTTTCGTAAACAAATTAAAATAAAATATCTGGTTCTTTTTCTTTTAGGAAAATAATATACGATGTGCCCAAACGGACAAGTAATGTAGAGACTCAAAAATTTTAGTAGCGCTCGAATAATTAACTTCAAATAAAACGAACAATAAAAAATATTAATAATTAATAAATTATTTATGCGAAAAAAAATATTCAGACTAACTGAGGAGCTCACGACCATAGTAGAACAAATCCGTTTTGAAAACTAGTTGGATGTGCCAATCCTAAAACTTTCTTCTATGTCATACGTACATTTTAATATTTTAAAAAATAGTTACACATGTTAATGCCCCCCCCCCTCTTTAATAATTTTAATTCAATATATACCAATTTTGATTTCATCTTAAATTTCTGCTTCAGTCAATTAATTGGAATAAAAACGAGTTTCCGTCTCTCAATAGAATGATAGGCAGATATTTTTCAAAATCATGGAGGACCTACTTGCATACCGGAAAATAATCATAAATTTTTTTTTTAGTTCAGTTCTATGCATAACTTCACTAATTTTTTTATGGTAAAATAATGAAAATAACTCAGACATCGTAATTATAGCGCCCTCTTCCAGCGGATTTTTTTAAATTCAGGCAGGTCCAACTAGCCATAGTCATACACTTTCACAAAAAATTTGGTTCAATTCTATTCATAACGTCATATGATTTTAGGTGGTACAATATTGAAAATAGCACAAAAATCGGTATTTATGCGCCCCCTTCCGGTGGATTTTTTTTTCAAATTCAGGAAGGATCAAGTAGCCATAGCCATGCACTTATACAAAAAATTTGGTTCAATTCGATGCATAACTTCATACACTTTTAGTCGGTACAACATTGAAAACGACACAAAAATCGCTATTGCAGCGCCCCCTTCCGGCGGAATATTTCAAAAGTGAAGGAGGACCTGCTTGCTACAGCCAAAAACATTCACAAAAAAATTGGTTCAATTCTATACATATCTTAATACATTTTTTGATAGTAGAATACGAACACATACACAGACATTTTGTAAAAACATGCTTTTTGGAATCTCTGACCCCTAAAACGTGTAAATCCGCCTAAAACCGGAAATCGAATAAATTTCGATTACAATACTTTCTTTTATTGAAGTTAGAAATAAGTAAAAACATAAGGAAAGAATAAGATATAATATAGTAACGAGTGATCAGCTCTCTTAAGGTAGTTCATTAACATAAAATTTGTGGCATATAAAAGGGTAGATTTATACGTCATTTACTATAATATGCTCCAAATTTGTTAGTCATCTTTGGATATTCAGCTTAGATGTGTGTTGTGAATATTTATATTCATACCACATCATTTTTATTTTTCATTTCCATGATTATATCTGCCATATACAGGGTGTCCCAAAAGGTCATGTCCAAACGGCACACATGGTTGTGTCAGGTCATTAGGAAACAGAATTACATAGGAAAGGGGGGTCGGAAACGCGATTGTAATCCGCTAGAGGGCGATAAGCGATGTCAGACGAAAGCGCGGGCAGTCGGATCATTCGAAGCGCGGACGTTGCAGAGAAAGGATGAACCAGTTGATGAGCACTTGGATGAGCACTTACTATGAGTTGTAGCATTTTTCTTTTTTATTTGGTACTGTTTTGTTGTAAAATAAAGATATTTTACACCGTTTGTTATCTTTTCTTTGCGTGACGGTTACGATGCAATTTCACTGTTTAGATCGCGTTTCCGACCCCCCTTTCCTATGTAATTCTGTTTCCTCATGACCTGACACAACCATGTGTTCCGTTTGGACATGACCTTTTGGGACACCCTGTATATTGCACACAGCTTTTATTTTTTTTTTTTTCGTATTTAACTTTATGAAAATGTATTTTTTTATAGGCAGGATATTCTCTTTTGTACATAGCATGCGTTTAAAATTGGTCTAAGAAAATGATATTCTGAGGAAACTTGCTCTTGGCAACTGTCAGTTGAATGTATACGTTTTCGATTAATATGATCGTCTACTGATCCAATCTTGGCCTCAGGTGTGTTCAATTCGATCCATTTATACCTCTTTGATCTAGTAGAAGAATATGTGGGTTTATCAGCTAAGTGGGTTTTTATGCATAATTAAACACTAGAGAAGTTGAATTATAGGTTTGTGGTTTAAAACGGTTCTCGCTTTGCATTTTTGTGAGTGTTCGTAGATATCTACGTTGTTCAAAATGTACAGAGACAAAATCTAAATCTAATTTGATTATAAACTTATGTAGTATAAGTTCATCTCTATATCGTAAAACCTTGTAAACCGTCCTTGCTAAAATTAACACTCATAGCGTAAATTTATTAAAGTCCCTGCCGAAGAAATACAGAAACAGTGCTTTTTAAGACCATGGAACTCAATAGTTAAGACAAGCTACATACATCATAATCCATACGAAAACTACGGATGTATTTTAAATACGATTTTAAATACGATTGTATTTAAAAATTGCTTTCGGCTTGCAGGGTTGTCATTGATGATTGTTTTTAATGATTTGTATACCACTATTTGTAAACATTAATAATCTCCCTTGAAAATTAGTAGAAATCTATCAGATTTTTACTAACTATGAAGCTTTTTTTTAAAATAGAGGTGGAAAAAATAACAAAAATAATAGTCACTAAAGACAGTCCTGAGTTTAAGGTTCCCTTTTTTCTACAAAAAAGTACTACTCTCTGTAACTTTTTGATATTGAATTAAGTAAAACTGAACAAACCACTCGTGGAATAGAAACCAATCACAGATAAATTCCATGTTAATGCAATTAAGATGATGCAACTTAAGTAGTTTTTATTTTATTTTTTTTCTAAAAAAATTCCAATGACGATTTATTAAATTTATGAAATTAGAGAAAAAAAAGAGAGAGTGCAGATTTCTTTAACTTATTTTTTAAATATGTATATATTTTAATTGTTAATTCCTACATCATATATTTCAATAATAGCATAATTTTACAGTTACAGTGGCTGTAAAATAAAATTTGTAGTGACATTTAAGGATACATGGAACATTTCGAAAGTCAAATGAAACAAATTTTGTGAAATATTTAACATTATTTTAACTTATATTTTACATAAAAATAGAGATAGAAACGATTTTTTAATAGTAAATATACATATTATAGACCATATGTAAATCAAAGGACATTACCTTAATGCATAAGGTAGTTTCCAAGAACTAATTAACTTTTTTGCATATTTTTTAACAATAAAATTAATTAAAAATATATTATTAAAAATTTTTGAAAATTAAAAAAATTATAAGAACATATTTTTCACTATTTTAATTTCTTTTAAATTCAGACCTATAATGCTAGATATCTTTAAAATTAGAAATTTTGAAAAGTGCACCAAAGCATAAAAAACACATTTCGAAAAAAGACGCGCCATTAAAAAATTAGTAAAAAATTCCTCTTCTTTAAAACACTTTTTGCATAAAGTCTACTTTGATTTCGCATTCGTACTACTGACTGTATATTTTATGAATTCATTTTATTAAAATTACCTTATATTTCCATTAATTTACATAAAATATTATATATTTAGTATTATTTTAATAATAATATTCTTAATAATAGTTATTTACAATTATAATAATATTTTTTTTCCTTCCATTATATATTTCTTAACTGTATATATTATCTTTAACTGTTAGTAACATGAGTATGCACATTTGTGTTTTTGCATCTCATTGGCGACTCAGTCTAATGTAAGTTTTTCTCATTACAGTTTCAGTTTTTAAAAGTCAAGCAATTTGTGCTAATCGATTTGATTATTTGATTCAGATTGTATATATAGTTTTTGACTTATTTATAGACTTATATTGACTGATTTATTGACTTATATGTATATTTAAGTTGCGATTAATCGGGCAATGTACAAATTTTGCATTAGGACTGTTTCCGATTTCTACCTCAGAAATTAATCGTAATTGTTGTGTCTGCGTCGCATTACCCTTGATAACGAGCCACGTACCACAATCTCCAATTTTATTTGTAATTGTTACAATATTGCTAATTCCGTTTGATTGTCTTGTCAAATTTAAGTTTGTTATATTGGATTATTTTCATTGTAGATGTTGAATTGTAGTATTATATAATGGTTATATATACAGGGTGTTTCAAAAATGACCGGTATATTTGAAAAATCAATAAAAATTAAACGGGCAGCGATAAAAGTACAACGTTTGTTGCAATATGCTTGAGGAAACAGTAAATTTTGAGGCAAATAAACTTTCGAAGTTAGTTTTCAACAACAGATGGATCTGCAGGCGATTTTATTGCAGTTATATTATTGCTGCGCAAGGTGGATATGTGGATGTCGTATTTTAGATTTTTTTCAGATTGCAGCGCCATCTGTTGTTGAAAATTTGAACTAATTTCGTAAGTTTGTCTGCCTGAAATTTTACTGTTGTCCCAAGCATATTGCAACAAACCATGTATTTCTATCGCTGCTCGTTTTGTTTTTCTTGAATTTTTAAATATATTGGTCATTTTTGAAACACCCTGTATATATATATATATATATATATATATATATATATATATATATGTGGAGCACAAATATCCTATAGTGGTATTCCAGAGATATAAAACGGCCAAGAAGACGACCCCAAGTAAGGTGGAGTGACGAAATCAGAAAAGTGGCCGGTGTAAATTGGATGACAAAAGCACTAGACAGGAAACATTGGAAAAATCTGGGGGAGACCTACATCCAGCAGTGGATTGAAAACAGTTGATTTGATTATGATGATATATATATATATATGTACATATACACACACACACCCGCAATGCTTAAACTATATTATTTTAAAACTTTCCAGCACTATAAACTTTTAGCTCTGTTTTTTAGGCTGAAATTTAAAAACTAAAAAAATTGAGCCAATTTGTGTTCCATGTGCCCTTAATGAAGTTTTGTTACATATTCAATTTTTGGATTAGTTGTTAGTATCTTTAGGTGTAGTTAACAATACTTTTTCATTGAGCAATCGAAAATATATATATATTGTCGGACGCTCCTCTCAGTCCACAAAACTTTGAAGAATGTCCTAGGTAGTTTTAGCTGCCACCACCGATATTAATGGGTGATATCGGTCACCTGCAGTGAGGATTGGGTAAACTAACACTGACACTGTTAATGAACTGAACTAACGGTTTATTTAAGATATAGATATGTACACAAGAAATAATATTTACAACTATCTACAATTACAACTCGGATATAGATGATCCGGTTCAACATTAAATTAACTACAATAAACGTTGGTTGTGTACCGTTCAACTTATACTTTCTTCCTCACACTCAACGCACGTTAGATACGCTTTATCAGAGATTACTGCAGAATCTCAATACACAAGGGTACTAGGCCTCACTTCTCGGCCTATAACACTATCCACCGGGACGCCTTGTCCCACGCTCAAAATATACACTATCCAACAGGACCACAAATCCTGAGCGACCTATCGGTCTCAACGCCAAGCGAGAGCTGTCTCCAACCTCTCCGTCCAGAGTTGACCTTGTCAGAGATCTTCCTTCCCCCAGCAGGGCCTCTTAGAGTTCCTCCATTGGTTCAATTCCGCATACCAACCTTGAGTCATGACATCTCCTGTTTACACACCACTTCAATAGCTAGATGACAGCTGAGGCACGCCCCGCGGCCATCACTTTCATTCATCAACGAGTGCGTCATCTGCACACCTGTGTCAACATCTGTCATTCGTTATTATAGAAAAGAAAGAAAGGTATTTCGAGCTTCACGGATACACAACCCACAATACATAAAATATTCAGATAAGGAAATGTTATTCCTTTCTGATTCAGAGCAGAGGTTTTTCTAGGAACCTGACATATATATATATATATATATATATATATAAAATAAAGCAATTCGTCTTTTTATTTTAGTTTCATAAAAAGCACAACAAACCAATAAAATTCCAAAAAAGTTTTAAGAGCAAAAGCTGTAACATTTTAATCATGCCACATGTTATATCCGTCAGCACTTACGTTTAGAAAAAAATTGAAATTACTGGTTATAGTAGAATAATTTTAAAACGTTTTTTGCAGTTCCAAATATTGACCTTCGATTTATTCTGTTGAGCTGATCCAAAATATCAGACCAGATTCTGTGATCTTTGAGGTCATTTGGGTGAAATAGTCCTCCAGCATTCTCCCGGGATGGCTCAATTGGAAGAGCATTGGCGGCTTCGGCCAATAAATCCCTAGTTCGAATCCTGTCCCGGACGTTTTTCACCCACTTGGAAAATTTACACCATTATAATTGCTGGTTACAATTTAAAATTTAAGAGATAAAATGTGAAAATATGTGTAAAATTATAATCATAAAATTTATGAATTTTTTTTTCAAGTGTTTACTTTGTGAAAATGATATTGTTTGAAAGAAGATGTATAATAAATAAAAATAAAATAAAATCACTATTACTGTTTTTATTTATTTATTTATTTATTTATTTTTGAAAAAAAGAAAAGAAAAGAAATTAAATATAGGCGAAGGGATATGTCGTGGGCACGAGATGAATTCATTGATAATAATAAATCACATGAAAATTGTACACTGATATATTTTGCGAACATCTCATACATAAAATTAAAAGAAGAGAGTTTAAAAACCAGCTGAATAAAAACCGAAACACGTGCTTTTTTCTTCCCCGAAAATGCCGCTCCAAACTGAAACCAGCGCGCTTTTTTCATTAGTCTGAGCGTTGCGCATGCGCCAGAGCTAGTTCCCGTATTTCGTCTGCTCCATTTAATTTCAGTAATCTCTGTGAACGTGCGGTGTGCATTTTAAAAACATTTGGTGCTTTGCTGGTTTTGTGTGCTTTTCTCGTGAACAAAAGGTGGTAACTTTAATTTTTAATTTATGTTTGAAATTTCAATTATTTTGGGATGTATGTCCGTAAAGGATTATGCGTATAAGAGGTAAGTGAATTTTCATGTTTTCCCCAAGATTTATGTGATACTTAATGTCGTTGGTATATTATGTCGAATTCGTGAATTAATTTAATTGAAAACATGAGGAAAAGAAGGTTTTTACGTCATATATTTTCTCAAAAAATATTTGATTTCATGAATGAAAGCGTTATGGAGTAAGTTATCATATGTTAAAGTTAAAATACTAAAATTTGAATAATTCTGAAAGACCTGACATTATCTTTTAATAGTTATTTATTAGTTATTTAAAAATTATCTGACTTTATGTATGAAATCTTTATGGAGTAACTTACATGTTAAAATTAAAATAGTAAAATTTAAATAATTTTGAAAGACCTGAGATATTATCTTTTAATAGCCATTTATTAGTTATTAAAAAATTATTTGATTTCATGAATGAAAGTTTTATGGAGTAAGTTATATGTTAAAGATAAAATACTAAAAATCGAATAATTCTGAAAGGCCTGAGACATTATATTTTTATATTTAATAATGTAAATAATAATAATAATTTTTAATATCTAATAATGTAATGTTAGTGTGTTTTTTCTGAAAATTTAGTAATCACCGTATTAAAATTTTAAACATGTTACCAATAGGGTCTCAACAGTTTTAACCGCTCCCCTGATTTGCCCGTGCGTCATACGGGCAACATGTTTTTGCCAATCATGATTTGCCGGTACCACGTACGGACATCCATATTCCAATTATGATTTATTATTCTCACCTGTAAATTTTTATTGTAAATTTTGCATTATTGAACATGAGCATTTTTCTGATTCAATTAGGTAAAAATTTCTGATTTGAAAAACTGATGATAAGAGATTGAAAATTATATAAAACATAGAAAAAATAGGCATTATTTGAAGATATTTTTCAAAATCATCGATCAGTTAAGTGGTTAATCAGATGATTTAAATCAATAATTAAATCAACTTACTTTTTAAAAAATCATTCATTTATATCACAAATTTTCTAAACGTTTAAAATTACGCAAAAAGTATTAAAATATAAGATGAATATACTTTGGAAAATTTATGTTGGTATTTTGCTTTATGGTTAAAGTATAAACCAAGGGTTGAATTAAAAAAAAATCATGTTAACAATCTATACGGCTGTAATTATAGTTCTGCTACTTAATACTTTGAGGATTTCAGATATAAATGGCTATTCTTATGTTTACTCCAATGCATATATCAGCGATGTAACTTATTTCCATATTTTTTTGGCTAGCATTCACAAACTTATCAATAAGTTTAGGCTTAGGCAAGTAAAAGTAAATTTTCATAAATATATAAAGACAAAATGAACTGCAAATGATATTTGTTTGTTGTGTTATTTGTACCACTAATGTATGAAATTATGCATATTTGCAGTTTTTAATGATTCTGTAATTACTTATTATATGATCTAGGCCGTTTTTTAAACTTGTAGTATCCTGCTGGGTTGGCAAAATGTACCCTTCTCAATTTAAAATTGGCAAAATGTACCCTGCTTAAAAATAAAATTTAAAAATTAAAAAAAAAACAAAAGAAAAAGAAGAAATTTACTTTTAGTTGTTTCCAGAAATATTTTGTAAAATACTTCCCCATACCAAAATATTTCTAAAACCACGAGAAGAAGACCGAACTATATTATTTCTTTAAAAAATATATATTATTAAGCTAAGGTGCAATTTAATGAACCTTATTATTCCTTTCACTTCGAGACTATAAAAATCTCCACTTTACCTCATGTGACGTCGTCATACGAATATTGTCTGCCGTACTAGTTGCGTCCAGATGATTACAGAAAATTTTATTTACACTTAAAATATTAAAAATAGTTTTGAATTCGTTTCCAGCCAGTAATTCATAAAGAAATGCAGCCTATTCTTCCTTTCGGTTGGAGGATATAAAAATAGTCATTTTAACTTATGTTACATTACAGAAATACTCTCCATTGTATTTTGCAACTTTATTTCTGAAAAACGTTATAAATTAATGTAACTTTATTTATCATACTAAAAAATTGCACTTTTTTTTATTGTTACTAAACACATTACTAACATATTTCCACATGAAATAATGCCTTTTTCTGAAGAACTAGAAGCCTGCCTTTTTTTTTTTTTTTTTTTTTTTTTTTTTTTTAATATTCATCATCATTTTAGTAATTAATCAAAAAATGTATATTATTTTCCTAATTAGAGGGTTTTATGATAATTATTAATTTTAAGCAACATTACAAAATATTAAATAAATTTAATAAAAAAAAATGTATCAATATGATATCAATAATAGATATCATGTTTTCACATTGTAAAAAAAAAAAAAAAAAAAAAAAAAATTAAAAAATAAATAAATCTTGAGAAAAAAAATGTCTTCATGTATCATCAAATTTTACGTACAAAAAATTACATTTTTTTTTTCAATCTTTCTTAGTTATCAATTTGTTAATATAAACCCATCACTGAAATTTAGAAAAAAATACACAAAAAAATCCTGAGATCTGAAAAGGATAAATATTCCCTTTATAATAGTGTTAATAAACATCCTTATTTGATTTAAAAGGGTCCAAAACACAAAAGTTTTCTAAAAAAAAAAAAAAAAATTATAGCATTAAAATTTTCTGGGTCTTTTCCATTCTTCTGCTTTAAATGGTATTTAAATCAAATATATATCTTAAGTGGATCAGGAAATATTATTTTTTTTATTTTGTTTTGTCTTCAAAATCTAGCTTTCAATCAACATCTTGTGAAAATACGTTTTAATTCATGATGAGGTTTTCCAAAATTTCTTGCATTTAAAGTGTTATAAGTTAAAAAACTAAAAGTTAAACGATTGAAACTCGGAGCGTGTTTTTTTTATTGTTTTACTTTAATTTTGATTCAGAAAATTTGAAAAAAAAAATTACTTTCGAAAAAATGATTTTTTTAAAGTTATATCTTTTTTTTATGTTTTTAATTTTTATTCAAATTAATATTTTTAAAAATTCTGAATCAGAATTAAAACTTATATATTTTTGTTTATGTACATGAAAATTTTTTGAAATTCTACGAATAATATTCCGAGCTATAAAGATTTTAAATCACACCACTTTTCTCGCGAAATTTAAATTTTAAATTTTAAATATTTTTAAAAAGTTCTGATAAATTTTAGCTTGTGATTCTGATTACAAATCACATGGTTAATCATCACGAAAAATTTCAGAGTTTTAACTCTATAAAAAAAAAATATTTTAAAATGTGTCCCAGACCCTCGGTCCCATATAGTAATTTGATAGCTTTGTCCGAGTCGTGACTTACTTAAAAAGAATGAATGACCCCTTCGTAAAAACTTTTAGGATTGCATTCATTGGTTACGGCATCATGTCAATCTGTCATTTTGATTTTTCAAAAACTTCTTAGTTCTCTAAAAGATCGTGTTTATTCCAGGACCAAATAAAGCGCAAGTGAAGCCTAGAACCTGGAAATGGTTTGTGAACTAAATTTTCAATTAAAATAAAAAAATTTCAATAAAAAACATTTCCATAGGGATATAAAATTTAAAAAAAAAAATCAGTATTTCTCATCTGTTCATTTTAATTTGGGAGCCCTAAAATGTAAATCTCGAACCTCCAATAACCCATGAATTAATTGGGCCATACGTATTTAATTGTTATAATGTACGATAAATCGACAATCGTTGCAATTAAATACAACTCGGCAAATCTGAAACACAGCACTGCTTTTACTAAACTTTGTTTTGTGAGGTGTTCGCTAATCAAACATGTGTTCGTTATCCGAACATAAAAATCTCTTACAAAAGTGTTCGTAAACCAAACAGTTCGTTAACCGATCACCCACTGTATTATTTCTAAAAAAATATTTTTAAAAAAATTGAATGAGAAGATTGTAAATTTAAATGACCGATGTGATTTCTTTATGCTATTTATTTTCGACCGGGAGGCGCTAACACAGGCAATCACTTCACCGAGTTCATGGATGAAATTTTAGGAATCGTTAAATCTTGATTCACATATTAAAATGCAATCGGTCTGCCAAGTCATATTTTGGTAGAAATCACCTAAAAACCCGATTTTGCCGGTTGAATAGTAGATTTACCATTATGTTTTCTTGCACTCAAAAGTATGTAAACATGGAGTTGCTGGGAGCAGAAAAACATAATGATAAACCTATGAGTCAACAACTAAGGTCGGGTTTTTAAGTGGTTTCTACCAAGATACGACTTGGCAGACTGAATGAAGTTTAATTTACGAATCGAGATTTACCTAATCTTAGAATCTCATCCAGGAATTCGATGATGTGATTGTTTGTGCTGCCGCTTCCCGGTCTATTTTCTTTTTCAAGTCTTTCTCTTCCAAACATTTTGAAAAACCATAGGAAAGAAAATCATTCGATTAGTCTAATGATTTTTTTTCTTCATTTAATAAAATAAAAGCAAATCTATATGACCAACGTGGTTTATTTTTTCCACCTTATCTAGCTACTTTTTCTTTTCTTTTCTTTTTCTTTTCTTTTCTTTCTTTCTTTTTTTTATTTAATTTCCTCAGTTCTGGTGTCGCTTGTAGAAGATCCCTTTAAATTAACTTAAAAGCTTCTAGAGTTTTTTTAATTACTTTTTCAAGCCTCGATTATGACTAAATGGGGCCCTGGGCAAAGATAAAGTAGGGATCCTCTTTCGAATCATTGCAACATTATTCAAATGGAACTGTTGTTCACACAGTGTGTGTGTAATGCATAAACATATTTTCGCACCTTGGATATAAACAGAGGAAAATTCTTAGTTCTGTCTATTCTGAATAAAATACCTTTATTAATAAATGTACACATTTTTTTTCTTTAGTATAGAACAAAACAATTTTATATAACTTTAGCATTTTATTATATTATTTTGAGATGAATTTAATAACTTCAACATATGAAAGAGTTAGAAGTGGAAAAAGAAAGTAAATATTTTATAGTTTAATGTATCGATAGGGCCTTTTAAGGTCCGGGGCCCATGGACAAAGTCCCGATTTGCCTATGCGGTAATAAGGACCTGTACTTTAAAACTTTTTTTATAAATATGTGTATACCATAAGCATCAATATAGAGAATGATGCATCTTTGTAGATGTTTTGCAGTAATTTTAAACTAGTTTTTGTGGTCTCTCGTAATATTTGCCTCAGAACTGAGGAGGTTAAATCTATCCAATACAAAAAATACTATCGGAATAAATAAATAAATTAAAAAAAATTAGTTTGCTCCCATAGTTTTTTATTTATATGTTACTAAACAAAACCGAACAGGATTTAACCGTGATATTTTTTAAAATCCGAGTAAAAATCAACAATCGATCAAATAACACTTCCGCCTTCTTCTTCAAATCATCGCGTCCTTTTTTTCATAAAAAAGTGATCAATTGATACCGATTAAGTATCCTTCGGTATCACTTTGCAAAAAAGAATCAGACAGAACAAATAAAAGAATCTTCACGCTTTACTTGACTTGACCCTTCGGCTGCCGGCGCTGCCGTTTCTATTCCGGTGTTCCTACAGGTGGTGTGGTTTTAGAAAGGTAAATAAATGAATGTTTTGTTTTCCGTGCCTTATATAGATGCTTGAAATGCCGTTGAGGCGAGGCTTTTTAGCTTACGTTCACGGGTTGTGGATCGTTGAACATTGTGATATTAAATTGATAAACGTCAATATAGCGGCTTGCAAACCGTGGTTAACTTTCGAAACAGATGTCGAAAGCATACATCGGAATATATAGCTGTGGATCGAAATAAACTGAACCGAAACAGAATTTCGGTAATCTTATTTTCGACTGAAAACGAAAATGTAAAAAATAAGTAAATAATTAATGCATGCATAAATGTACATAATTATTAATTATCTATACGTGTAGCTCAAGTTAGATCACAGTTCTTCCGATAAAACTTTTTAGTTTCATTAAAAATAAAATGTAGGTAATTCAAACACAACAAGAAATGATTTTCTAATTATAAGAATTTAATCTAATTAAAAAATAAATTAGGTATACGTACCCCCATTTACCTTTTATAATAACTTTTGTAAATGAAGAGATAGAATACTGTACTATACTGTGTACTGTACTATATGTGTACTGTACTATATGTGTACTGTACTATAGAATTTAAACAGTATTTGAAACACTTTTGCGGTTTCAATATAAGCATTTTCTATTAATATTAAGTCTGTAGCTTTTAACTCCTTCAAGACGAGTGATTTTTACGGCAGTTTTAATCTTTTGTCGCCATTTTTTTAAAGCAGACATTTTTGCCTATTTGAATCGTGAAAATAATTGGATTAAAAAGCCAAATTTTGCTATACATTTTTTCTGGTGAGAATAATCGAGGATTCTGAACTCCTTATGCTGCACGCATAACGGTCGCTCGTCTTCAAGGGGTTAATGAGTGCATGAAAAGCATCTTACGAGTTGAGTCATGTATGCATTGCTTGATTCATAATTTGCACTCACGTCCTTAATCATGACTGATAATTGTAGCCAGTGAAGTTCACAGCAATAAATAAAGCGTGCTTCATTCGAGCTGATACAGCGCTAATAAATGAGTAATGTTGAATATTTCAGAAGGAAGAAACGAAATTTTTTGAATACAGACAGTTTCGGTCGACTTTCGATAAAGCCGAATTTTCAGCAACATTTTTGCCGAAAACGAATTTTCAGAGAAGCTCAGATTCTGCCCCAAAAACGAAAACGAATTTTAGATCGATCTCTATATACTATGACATACGGCCATAAGTCAAAAATATTAAAATTTAAACTTAAATTTTGCAGTATTTAATATCAAGATTTGAATTATTTTATTTTAATTGTTTACTTTATTTAATTTGTATAGCAAAATAAATTTTTTGAAAAAATTTCTGAATACAAACAGTTTTGGTCGGATTTCAGTAAGGCCGAATTTTCAGCAGCGTTTTTACCAAAAACGAATTTTTGGCGAAGCTCATATTTTGGCCCAGAAACGAAAAAGAATTTCCGGTCAATCTCTATATACTATGACATACGGTCACAACCCAAAAATATTAAATTTTATACTTAAATTTAGCAGTATTTAGAGTAAAAATTGAATTATTTTGTTTTAATTTTTTACTTTATTAAATTTGTTTAGCAAAATTTATTTTGTGAATAATTTTTTTAATATAGACAGTTTTGATCGAATTTTGGTGATGTCGAATTTTATACAGTATTTTTTCTGAAAATGAATTTTTGGCGAAACTCAGATTTTGCCCCCCCCCCCCAAAAAAAAAAAAAAATCCCTGTCGGCTGGGCCTATAGAAGGAGGTAGATTTCGAAGAGTGCTCATTTCAAAAAAAAAAAAAAAAAAAAAAAAATATGATTAGAGATAAACCCAGTTTAATAACTTCATTTGGCCGTTTATGAAAAAATTTTAATTTCATTTTTCTGCAAAAACTGGTTTTATCAGAATCATCTTAAGAAAAATTCAGCTCAAATGCCCGTTTTGACAACATATTTTGAAATAGATTCTGAATTTATTAAAAAAATCGACCAAAACAGTACATTATACAGCTCCTAAATAACAAAAAACTGTCAGTTGAATGCATTTGAGAAAAAAATTGAATTTAAAAATGAGTCATAAAATAACCGATTTGTTGTTTGAATACATCCTTAATTCTTTGATCATGATTGCTTCGGAAAATTTTGTGCGAAATACTCACTTTGACAGCATTTTAAAAAATATATTCTATCTTTATCAAAAAACTGGCCAATGCGTCACAGCATATAGTTCCTAAATAAGAGGATCTGTAAATTGGATGCGTTTGAGAGCGAAAATGGATTTTAAAACGAGTCATAAAAAACGCAATTTGCTATGTGAAAACTTCCTTAAATTTTCAAATCACAAAGACTTCGGAAAATTCTGTTCAAAATACCCTTTTTGGTAGCCTTTTTCAAAATATATTCTGTCTTTATCAAAAAACCGATCAATGCATCACATTATATAGTTCCTAAATAAGAGGATCTGTAAATTGGATGCATTTGAGAGCAAAAATGGATTTAAAAACGAGTCAGAAAAAAACGCAATTTCTTATTTGAACACTTCCTTAAATTTTCAGTCACGATGATTTCGTAAAATTCTGTTCAAAATACCCTTTTTGGTAGCCTTTTTTGAAATATATTCCGTCTTTATAAAAAAAAAAAAAAAAAAAAAAAAAAAAAAACTGACCAATGCATCACATTATATAGTTCCTAAATAAGAGGACCTGTAAATTGCATGCGTTTGAGAACAAAAATGGATTTAAAAACGAGTCAGAAAAAAACGCAATTTCTTATTTGAATACTTCCTTCAATTTTCAGTCCCGATGACTTTCGGAAATTCTGTTCAAAATACCCTTTTTGGTAGCCATTTTTGAAATATATTCTGTCTTTATCAGAAAATTGACCAATATGCGTCACTTTATACAGTTTCTAAATAAGAGGATCTACCATCTGGATGCGTTTAGAATCAAAAATGAACTTAAAAATGAGTCAGAATATAAGCAGTTTGGATTTGAGGCTTTTTCTCCAACTCCTATTTTTGTTTAATTTCTTTTTGCTATACGAATTGATCCTATGAAAAACTTGTCAATATAAAAGTTGTAGATATTTTTGAGAAGATGTAAAATAAATTTAATCAGATTTGATATCTTAAAAATTGACGGAGTTATGGATTTTTCTCTTTTTTCAGCGCCCTTTTTCTTTTCGTTTTTAATTTTTTCGTCGGTGAAAGTTGGTCCTATCAAAAACTTGTAAATACAAAAGTTTTAGATAATTTTAAGAACATTTACAAAAAATTTAGTTGGACTTGATATCTTGAAAATTGACGAAGTTATGAATTTTTTTCTCTCAAAATCCCTGTTTTTTTCGCCCCTTGAGCCCACTTCTAAATTTATCAAAAATCTGTCATGCATATACTTTTGGCCCATTTTTAAGAAGTAATATAAACTTTAAACCGATTCGATATCTACTTTAATTAAGAAGTTATGGCATTTTTTCGGTTTTCGCAAAAACGCCCCCTATTCCGACCCCCTTGCTCCGATTTTGCCCATTAACGAACTTAGCCAAGATTTTATCCCCTTTAATTTTATGTACAAGTTTGGTGGAGATTGGTGAAAAATTATAGAAGTTATCGTGTCCATAAAAAAGTGATATATATATATATATATATATATATATATATATATATATATATATATATATATATATATATATATATACAGATAGATAGATAGATAGATAGATAGATATAAACTGGTGCGATTGCAATAGGTAGTATTTCTTACGAAATCTACCTAAAACGAATTTTCGGTCTCCTCTATATGCTATAACATACGGTCACAACACAAAAATATTATATTTTAAACTTAAATTTAGAAATATTCAGTGTCAGGATTGAATTATTTTATTTTAATTATTTACTTTATTTAATTTGTGTAGCAAAATTAAATAATCTTGCTGTCTTGTGGTGCAAAAAAATGTTGTAATTGATCACGTTTGTGTATTTTTTTAAGCAATAAGTCACTGTCCAAACTCAAATAACAATCTTTAATATTATCTATAAAAAAACAGAGATTTCAGTTTTAAGAAGTTGGAAATTGCACGTCAATCATAACAAATGAGGAGGGTTTGTACTGTAAGTAAGTTTGAAAAACATTCAGATCTTGATGTAATAGTATACAGTACATCGGTCACAGTAAAATATAAGAAAACTTTTATGCATCCCTGTAAATATTATCTGCGATCTATTATACAGGAAGTAATTTTTATTAAACCTCAGAAATGTAATATCGATTTCATAAAATGTTAAATAGTTTAATATTATTAAAAAGCGCCCAAACAATGTTTCATTTTATACCATTATGTAATGGAATTCTTTTGTGTAGCTCTGCAAATTATAAAAAAACATATATTTGCACCGCAGATTGAACGTTTTCATAAGATAAGTTGCAACTCTATGGGGGGGGGGGGGGGGGGGGCTATTTGAAAAAATAAGAAAATTAAATTTTTATACGGCCTCCGTAGGATAAAAATCCCAATTAGAAAAACGTTCCTTATCCATTCCTGAACAAGACACAAAAAATTGCATCTTCATATCTTTCAAAACTCGCAGAATTATAGCCGTTTAAATAATTCATCTGGTTTTAAGGAATTTTAGACACAAATTGAAATGCTCGCAGTTCGAAAAACAATGTTTCTTTAACAGTTCTAGGAAACATGTAAAAAATCTATCTTTTGAATTAGAATTTTGATTTTTTTTTTCCTTTTTTGTCGATGGTTAGCCATATATTTTGCTAAAAAAATCACATCCTAAAATTTCTCATAAAATTAAAAAAAATCATATGATTAGTACAGGTTTAAATAGGATAATTTAAAATATTTTTGATTTGAAACATTGTTTATCTTATTTCAATTTCTTTCCATTTACTTAAAGATGAAAATCTGATTTTAGTTTTGTTCGAGGGTTTTTGTTTTTTAATATTAAAACTATTAAAACTATTTATTGAAAAAATAATATTACTTTATATCTATTAAAAATATTTAATGAAAAATTAATATAACTTTTAAAAAATCATATTTTCAAAAGTAAATCTTTTTTAAAATTTGCCGAAACAAAACTAATGTAAAATAATCAAAAAAGGCATGTTTCAATTTTGCAATTTTTTCTTTAACAATTCTTAACTTTTAATAATTTAAAGAAGAGAAATAATGGGGGAAAAACTCATTATGAAGAAAAACGAAGTATAGTCGACTCTCGTTAATTCCAAATCGGATAATTCGAATCTTCGCTTAATTCGAACTAAACATGAAGTCCCGAAATTTTCAATGGCAGAACAACGTTAAAAACTTTCGCTAATTCGAATTCATTTTCTCTTGACTTCGTTTAATTCGAACTAACGAGAATTCAGATTTTTCTTTTTTTCTTTTTTTTTCTTTTCTTTTCTTTTCTTTTCTTTTCTTTTCTTTTTTTTTTTTTTTTTTTTTTTTTTTTTTCACGGAGTTCAGATCATTTGAATAATTTTCTTTCTTTGATTTTTGTGAAAATTGTTCCGACCGAGTATACATATAATCCAATGCATTTGATATCCACTTTCTTAGTGCCCCGTCTGTCCATCAGTGACACCACAAATTTTTCTTCCATTGTGCTTGTTTCTAATCATTTAATTAATTTATGTATTTATGTGTTCTAATTTATGATTAAGTCCTATTCTAATGATAAAAGACGAAATATACTTAAAAAACACTATAACATTAATTTCTTTGTAATACTACCATATTAAGCATGTTTTTATTTCATATTTTCCATAATTCGAACTTCGGATAATTCGAACATTTCTTGTGGTCCCGACGAGTTCGAATTAACGAGAGTCGACTGTATACTGTTTAAATGTTCGTCAGAACAATGCTTTTTCTAAGATGCAGATTAAGTCTTTTTTATAAATTTAGCTCTCACAACATCAGGCTATTTATCATCCTGGAGAGGGACGCAAAAAATTTGTATTCTGGGCCCAGGCCAGGCCAGGACCGAGATGTTACTTTTTTCTGAAGACTCGCCTGGCCGGGTCTAACGTATTTTTCATACCGAAGGGGACTGCTTCCTTCTTCCTAGGTCTGCACTAGAGGAAATTTTCAATCGCGGTCTCGATCAATCCGTATTAAAATCACTGTCTCTGACTGACCTATTGCGTGCATAAAATAAGTAAAATTTGATTCAATAAAAATTTTTACGAAAAACACATATTTTGAAAAAAAAAAAAAAAAAAAAAAAACCTTTAAAATTAATTTTTTAAAGAAAAGTGTATTTAAAGGCTAAAAAATTACTGTCTATGATGGAATACTGTCTTAAACGGAAAATGTGTTGATCCATGCAAAATAAATATTATAAAACCTGAAGAAAAATAAACTATGTTTACATCTCCTAGGAAGCGCATTTGTCTATAACGTATTTTTTCTTTCCTATGTGATTCCGTCTTAAAAGGTTTTACTATGTAACATATTTTGAAGTCTCCATCGCATGGGATATGGATTAACGATATTAAAATGTAAGTGAAACATTTACATATAAATATAGATTCATTGCTAAAATGAATATATCAGTCTTTGGCGCTTCTTTAATAATAAAAAGTATAAATATAAAAAACGAAAAACTAAAATAAGTATTTTTGGTCAATTCCTCCATACGAAACAATTTTTAACCACACCGAAGTAAAAAACTATGTAGAAATTAAAGGCTCGGCCGGGCTATGATTTAAACTTTTTTCCAGGCCGGTCCGGGTTATGATTTTAATATTTTTCCAGGCCGGGACGAACTTTTTTCTCCTGTGAGTCGGTTTGGGACCGGACCTAGATATTTCGATCGACGCAGACCTTTAGTGCAGACTACCAATATATTTTGAAAATACGTTTAGCTTTAAACCAATAAGCTGCTTTTTTATGTCCAAATAAAAGGCATTGCCTTAAATAGACATTTAATACCTTATAATTTATGAACGATCCTTCATATGCGTTCAATTTGAGTCAAAAACTCTTCCTTTACAGGCATGGTTAAGTGGTGTAAGTCATGAATTTTGGAGAATTTTGGATTTTAATATCTCTGTGAGGTTTTCAGATCCGGAGAGGAAATTTTTTTGTTCAATTTAGGAATGGATAAGGAATAATTTCCTAATTGGGAATTTCGCTCTACGGGAGTCGTATAAAAACTTAATTTTCGTATTTTTTCAAATAGATCTTCCATGGAGTTGCAACTTATCAAAAATTTCACCTTTTTTTGTGAATTTTTGCATTTGGAAGTATGGGTCTAGGGGCAATATTTAAGGAGATAGCCTATTGTTTCTATATTTATGACTCACCCTGTATACTTCACAGATGCATATCAATTTTATTATGTTCGAAGGAGTGTAACACTAGTGTTAAAATGTACTTGACACTTTTTTCCCATGCTGTAATGTAACAAAATATTTTTGATAGTCTCTGTAATTAAACTATTCATCCGATTTTTTTCATAAAATTTGAAATTACTCCACGAAATTATGCAAAAATTATATATTTTAAATTTCAAATGATTCGGTTGGGTAGTTTTTGCTCTGTTATATGCGGACAGACAGACTGACGGACTGAACGAAGAATGTAGGTGCTCCATATTTACATAATTACGAACGCACCTAAAAATCTGTTGAATACCTCGATAAAATTTTATTAGGGCTATATATACCTTAAGGGCAAACTAAGCATTTATCCATTATTCCCAGATTAAAATATACTCTAGTTTATATAATAGGGTAATTGTATGAGCAGAGTTATTTTTTGAGCATAAAAATTTCAGTAAATAAATTTAACACAAGATTTTTTTTCTAATATCCATAGTTCATCTTTTATGGTGCGTTCGTAATTATGTAAATACGAAGCACCTATAGTCGTCGTCCGTCTGTCCGCATATAACAGAGCAAAAACTTTCCAATTGAATCGTTTGAAATTTCAAATGTATAATTGTTGCATAAATTTGTCGAGTTATTTGAAATTTTAAGAAAATCGGATGCTTAGTTTTATTACAGGTACAATAAGCATTCAAAAGCATTATGTTACATTACGGTCAATGGGAAAAAGTAGTTTCGAGTGCATTTTAATGATATTACACTCTTTCGAAAATAGTAAAATTGATATGCATCTATGAAGTATATATTAAAATATACATTCTGTACAAACTGTAGTGCAAAGAATATTTGTTATTAATTTACAGAGTCACGCAAAAGTATTCCGCATTACATAATGGTATAGGAGGAAACATTGTTCGGGGCGCGTTTTGATTACATTAAACTATTTCACATTTTATGAAATTGATATACATTGCTCAACTTTACAACAAGATACTTCCTGTATAATAGAAAATATAGTATTTACAGGGACACACAAAAGATTTCGGGAACACACTGTCATCCGAAGCACTATATACTATTACACCAAGATCTGAATGTTTTTAAAACTTCGTTATAGTAAGAACGCATCTCATTTGTCACGTTTGGCGTGCAGTTTTCGACTTGTTTAAGATTTATGTAAGCGGTCGAGCATTGCTTTCATTATTCATGCTTAGTTTATTTCATAAAATGCATAAGATATGCATTTGGGGTAAATATCTCTAAAAAAGTTTTGCATTTATAATTTAAAATTTTTTATTAAACCAATTATGCTTATTTTTTAAATTATAAATATTGTTGGTGTTGCTTTCGAAATTTAAATGAGTTTAAGTTTTCTTTTATGAGAATTCTGTCTAGATTCTACATGTAAACATCCTTATAAGGTTTAGATTTTTTTATTAACCATTTGTAAAATGGTTGTTGTTTTCAGTCGAGAATGGACCTTGTGGTTTCCACATTTTTTTTTTTTTTTTTTTTTTTTTTTTTTTGAGTGATCCAAGAATATCAATGTTTAATCCATGGCGTATGTAATGTATGGCTCTGTTATTGCGTGCACGTTTTGACCATTATAAAAATGATGCTTTTACTGATTTTCATTAATTCAATTGGAAACATTCAAATATTTTGCTTTGGGCAATGGATGTCCGCATTTAATTTTTTTTTACGATTTTTTTTTTATTTTTAGAAGAATTTTTATTTGAATTGGAAATCAAAATGTCGTTTTTAATAAAGAAAAGAGTAAAAAAGGTTACAAAATGAGTGCATGAAAATTATAAGATGTGGATAAAACCGAATCCAATGAAAGACGTCGTTTGAAAGATTGTCTTTAAAAAAAACCGAGGTTTGATTATTGATCCCACCGATTGTGAAATGTGTGAAAAAGGAAACAATCTCATGTTAAAGCAGTTAATTGTAAAAAATTATGCTTTTTTTTCCTTTGTAAGAGAAATTATTTGTAAATTTTAAATTTTATTCTTTGAAAAAAAAATTATCCAAATGGATAATTTGTTCCTTCTCTTTGCGTTTAATAATCTTTTTTTTTAATTGATGGGTAACATTTACCGGTAAAAAAAATCTCACGGAAATAATATTTTTTATTTTATTTTTTCCCTTTGCGGCGGGGGGGGGGGGGGGGGGATACATTTGGTGTCAATAAGTTGTTTTAAAACACTTACAAAGCTTTAAACAACTTTGATAAATATTTGATCATTTTTTGCTGCTTTGTATTTGAGATTCTTATTTTTGTATTTAGGAATTTTAGATTTTCATTATAAAAAGCAAAATAAAATACAATAATTGTAGTAAGCTTCCCTTTTAGGGAAATAAGCAAAAGTATTTTTAATTAAAAAAAAAAAAACGCTTTCTCATTAGGGGTCTTAATTAACCCCAAACGCTTGTGATTGTGAGATTTTGGTGGAATAATTAGAACCATCCTGTTAACTTAAAAAAGAAAAAGAAAAAAAGCTGATATTCTTAAAGGTTCAAAGAACTTCCTATATTTTAAAAATACAGTAGACTCCCTCAAATCCGTACATAATTTGCGGATGTAAACAATGAAACATTCAGTTCAGATTTAAGTGCAAAATTTGTCTTTTTTAGTTTTATATCAATTCCATACATAATAAATTTGTAATTTTTGTTAAGGTTATTGAATTCATGCTTTTTTTCCCCTGAAGAAAAAATAATTTATTGCTTTAAAAAAATCAAGATATTGCTGATATCATTGGTAATCACAATCTTACCAAATATATTTATGTATTTAATCGAGCTTTTTTAGTTATTAAGTCTGGCTAAACCTGAATTAAAGCTTCGTTATTTTATGATCCTGATGTGAATTAGTAATGTACCTTTATGAGGCAAGTTTCATTGAATAATTTAGGAAAAACACATTTAATCTCTATAATGAATATTTAATTAATGAATATTTAATATACATTATTTAATATTAACTTGACCTTTGCGTTTAGTATTTTAATCATTTTAAAAGTTACCTACATTTTTATTATTTTAGTTTATTACTTATGTTAATATATGAGTAGATTGTAAGCAGGGTTGGCACGGTTTAAACCAATTGGTTTTAACCATGGTTTAAACCAAATGGTTTTTTTCTCAAAAAAACCAATTGGTTTTTTTCAAAAATATCTATTGATATTTTCTCATTTTTCTTTATAATTTAAGACTTACAAATTATTGGATAGAAATGTTTTCTACTTTTAACACTTTATTTCAGCAATAAAGTATTAGATATAGTGGGTCTAGGTTATTTTTTTGGATGAAAATCAGTATGCATTGGTGAACATATTCGATTGCTCTAAAGAAAAATCTTAGAATATGTGAATTGATCAAAGATAAAATAGATTAAAAATATTCCGTATTTAGTATAAAATATTTTCATTAAAAAATGCAGATTATTTAAAGCAATTTATCATAACATGCGCAATGCTTTTAAATATGGAGCTACATAACTTGATGACCTTTAAGATTTTGCTGAAATTATAAAAGAAATTTTTTTTTCTATTGGGGAGATTATCTTTAAGAATTAAAATCAAAATATGAAGTTGAATAAGAGAATATTCAAAAACTGGGTGCTAATTATATTATTTTAAGAATAACAAACTAATTTTTTTCACCTCTTATCTGCTAAATCTTTTGACCATAAATGTTGATTTCAAATTGTCTCTCAAAAAACAAAACCCCCAAGAAGTATCTCAAATTTATTTTGTGGAAAAGAATATTATAGTCATCAAACTACATCAAATGTTTATTTAAGTAATAAAAAGATTATTTATAAAGATTTTCAAGGCATCGATGTTCCACTGTGTAGAATAGCTTATTATTTGAACATAAAACTTTATTAATAACTGTTTAAATTAAAATATGATTTTTTTTTTTCAATTTTCTACTTAATTAACTGTAATTATTTAATTTAAATTATTTTCAAATGAATTTATACTACTTATAATCCAACAATGTCTGTTTTTATCAATAAATATGCATGTAATAAAAAAGGATGTTTTAAAAAAACCCGGTTTAAACCAAAAAAACCGGTTTTTTGGGTTTTTTTTATAAAAAAACCTGGTTTTTTTCCAACCCTGATTGTAAGCATTCATTATACTTTTGATTTCATTATTAATTACATTCAAATTACTTAAAAAAATATATAAACAAAGCAATGACCAGAAATCTACAAAATTCTAAAATCCGCACAACCACTGGTCCCAAGCTGTGCGGAGTTGAGGGAGTCTACTGTATCACTTTTCTAAGCAGAAAACAGTAAAATAATAATAATAACAACAATGTTGAAAGTGTACAAAATGGTCATAATTCCCTTTCCTGGCCCTACAAAGCACTGATTCGAATCACAAAAAGCCCCACCAGTGGCCGAGAGGTTCTGACCTCTCAACTGGTAGACGGTAGGTGCTGGGTTCGAACCTAGTCGCGGCTGTCGGCCTAATCGTCCGGAGTTTTCCGTGGTTTTCTTCGAACCTTGGATTTCCTTGCGTGAATACGGATTAGGTTCCCTTAGAAAGACCCCCACGGAGGGCATCCCACCCATTAGGGCCTATATCCCAAGCGTAGATAATTGGCCGTCATAAACAAAACCAAACCAAACCGAATCACAAAAGACAATGAATCCATATCACAAATTGCAGGGAAATACATCTAAAAAGCACGAAATTGTTTCATAAAATATACTAAAGAAGCTTAATAGAAAAAAAAAATCGCAGCGAAGGGGGAAAAAAACCGGAGTTACAACATTTTTTACATTTTGTTTGACATCAGTATTAAAAATAGCTATTGTTATTGTAACATTTTTAGAATTCAGTGGACAAACTTAAAATTCCCAGTCAAAACAAGATCAAGAAATTTATTATGCTAGATGCATTTCTCGAAACTTTTGCTGTCTAGATTGCGGTTATTTGAGCGTTTTACTTTAAACGCAAGCTGACAATTGATGCATGTAAACGGTTATTCAAAACGTGAATCTGCCACCATTTAAATAGTTTACCGATAAAAACTGATGAATATTTCATATGTAATTCTGGAAATAGGTACATATCCGTTATGCTCTAGAAAAAAAGAGCCAATTATGCTTTTCAATAACATTACATAAATATAAATAAAACAAAGGTTCTTGCTTGTTTGAAAAAATTAGATTTTTATAGTAAGCGCCCAAATCAATTTAACATGAATTATTATGGGAAAAGTAATGCTGTTTATGTCCATTATCTATATATATTTAATGTATAAATCACAGATTTTTCTTCTTTATGAGAAAGTTTATGGTGGAAAAATATTATTTTTTTCGTGATAAATCTCAATGTTTGTGTAAATGCATAAAATGCTATGTTTAGGCTGAGTTGGCTTCTGGTTAAATTTGGTCATCTAATATAATGCAAAATCCAAATTTTGTCTACAAGGAAAAAAAAAAAAAAAAAAAAAAAAAAAAAAAAAAAAAAAAAAAAAGACGGTTCAGTAAAGTAGGGTTAAATTCGAGAAAAATCGGGCCTTACAGAATTGTCAAGAATCGTATAATGACTCACAAATCGGTCACACTGTGATTCTACAAGGTGGTCGCAGTGTGACATCACGGAAGGGCTTAAAAACGGTCACAATTAGAGCCTCTAGCTTTTATATTCTAGAAGATTAATCATTTTTTTAAAAGTACAGTCGAACTCAGATAATATGAGCCCGGCTAATACGAAGACCTGGTTAAAACAAGCCTTTTGCACATGAAGAAATGTTCGTCCTTTAAACTATATTAAGAACCACAAAAACAAGATCCCATAAGTATAATCCAGTAAATATATGATTCCAAATTTTATTAAAATTGGTCGGATAGTTTCCAACGAAACGGGTCTTAACCCGTTCGGGACCAAGAGTGCATATATGCACTTTGAAAAAGAGCATACGGTACTAGTTTTCGACACTAATAAAGAATAAAAGTAATGTTTGCTTTCTTTGATTCAAGCACTTTCGTGATTGTTTAAGTAGTAGTAAATCTTTCATTAAAAATGGTGCCAATTGAATAAAATTTTTGTGAAAGCCGTTGGTCAGGAAGGGGTAAAGCTCGCATACACTCTTAAAAATCTTGTACTAGTTTGAACCAAATTTTGGTGCTCAATAGCTGCGTCTGTAAGATGGTGAAACTTTGAACCAATATTTGGAGTTCCTGTTGACATATAGTAATCAATAGTTGGAACGCGGTTGAAACAGGAAGCTCCAAATGTTGGTACGCCTACTGAGCATCAAAATTTGGTTCAAATTTGGTTTTGGTTGGGCAAAATTTTTATCAGTGTATTTACCATAGGATTGGCCCCACATTTTGTCTTCCCATATGATTTTAATTATTTTCCAGGTATTATGAGTAACGGTTATTACGAGGAATTTTTATAATTCCCCTACTGTTCGCACTAACCAAGTTCGACTAGATATATAAGCCGTAAGAAGAAAAAACGAAAAGTCTTAGTCGCATAACAATTCTATTCTTGAAGCTGTCATCCGCGAACAAAATGTCTTACGTTACCCTTGTCTTTCAAGAGTTAATGATCTAATGATAATTGTCCTTGCTTGGCAGATTATCTGAAATGCCATGCAAAATGGGAAGGAAAAAAAACTGCACATATACGTACACGATTTTTTGCATAAGCGTCCTTTTGTCCTATTATGTAAGTTTAAGTTTATAATTAACAACAGCAACAACAAAAAAGTGGGAAAGTGTGAACGCAGATTGCACAGAAGGTTTCGTTTAATATTTCTTCCAAAACAACTTATCCTGTAATTAAAAATCCCACCAATGTCTGTGAGGTTGTGCTCTTGAAACTGGTAGACGGAGGTGATGGGTTCGAACACGATCGCACCCGTCGACCCAACCGTTCGAAGTTTTTAGTGGGTTTTTTTTTTCGAAACTTGAGTTATCTTGCATAACTGCGGGTTAGGTTCCGTTAGAACCCCCCCCCCCCCCCGACGGAGGACACACCGTCTTAGGGCACATATCCCTGGTGCAGATAATTGGCCGTCATGAATAACACCGCATACCTTTAATTAAAAAATCGAAATTGTTAATTTATAGTTATTAAATTCTTTCATAGATGGTCGAACCAACAAATTTAATTTAAAAATAATTATAAAAGGAAGTTGTTTATTTTAATCAAAATAAAAAAAATGTTCAATTCAAATTATTTAATTAAAATCTAAAATTCCAAATTTTTAGAAAATCTGAAATTAAAAAAATCCTAGCGGAGATATAAATAAAATTCTAAATTTCCAAAAACGAAAAAATAGGTTTAAAAGAAATTTAAAATGCTGAATCATTAATAAATCACAATTTTTCTTTTTTTTTTAATAGGAAAAAAATTAAATTAAAAAAAAATTATGAATGTCAGATAAACGAAACCCTAGTAATATAAACCCTTAAATTGGCAAAAAATACGGAATTTCTTTTAATTAAAGCCACCTTGATAAGAAAATTCAAAGTTCCAGCACCGAGACTAAGAGCTATGCATTTACAATCGCAATGCTTTCAGTCCAAGCTGCAATGCCTGCAAGTAAAATGTCCTAATTAAGATTTTCTTTTGAAATTTAAATCGCTAAAATGAAGGATGATATAGAAGAAATTAACTTAATTAAAATAATAGACTTTTTAAAAATGTTATGATTCGTCGTGTGACACGAGATATTCAGCTGTAAATACATAAAATTTGAAGTCTGATTTGTACAGTTTTTGTGTACGAACTCTGAGACACACAGAGGACAGAGACGCTTAAGATTTCGTAAGATGGACGAAACCCTAAAAACACTAAAATAAAAGTGGCGTATGCGAAAAGCATAGTGCTGAGAAATAAATGAAGCATTGATAACATCATCTTAATTTCCATCGTAAACAAATACTACGAAAATAAGGCTGCATGCAAACATCGATACTTTCAGTTACACTAAAAGAGCAATAAATCTATCTTTGAAGATGCAGTGTCCGACTATCGGTGGCAGGAGAACAAAAGAATGCAAGTTTTGGAACCTCTTTAAATGATTTCTAAGGTCCGAAGCCTATCTAATTGACAAAGGAAGGGAAAGTTTATCTCCCCCATCTTCAGTCGTAAAGCTGTCAACTGATTTCGCGTTCGATTTCTCTCTTGAAGTTCAAATTCAGTGCACTGAAAAAGCAATTTATACATCAAAGCGCCGACACGAAAGATCAGAGAGAGCGACGCTTGACCACAAGAAGTTAGTGCTATGTGCCTGGTTCTTTATACTTTATTTAATTATGACATTTAAGTCTTTAATTGCTTACAAATTATTTAGAATTATTTCAATTAAATGATACACACATGCACATAAAAACTAGATATTGATTAACATAATTTGACATAAGTTTTTAATAAGAATTATTTTATGTGTGTATATAATCAATTTACATACATGTTATTTTCAATAAATATCCGTATTTGTCAGAAATTATATATAACTAATTAATAAATCCATTTGTGAAACTTTATGATATTTAGTAACTGTGGCGACAGTATAATTAAAATGTTATCTATAGGGGTAAGAATTTTCTGTGTTTTTTCCGACCAGTGTAATCGTAGAGAAAATGTTATTTTACTCAATCGAAAAATGCTGCGATTTAACCTTTCTACCCTGAATGGGTCTAATCGACCCATAACTATAATTTGTTTTATACGATTAGAACCAGAACTTTTTTCATAAAGAAAGTTAAATAACAGATTCAGAGAAATAAGTCAAATAAATATATTAAAATGTTTTAAATAACAATTCTAGTGTGAAATGTTTTTAATCAAGATTAAGTAAAATTTGAGCAGGGTAGGAAGGTTAAATGTGTCCCGGACCCCCTTAAATTTTTAACCATTCGGTTGGGTAGTTTTTGCGATGTTATATGCGGACAGACAGACGGATAAACCAGACGACAACTGTAGCTGCTAGGTATTTTTAAACCCCGAATGCATCTATAAAGTTATTCCTATATATAGGGATGAGATTTCCCCCCGTTTTTACATACCAGCATAATATTAGAGAAAAATATTGTTCTGTTAACCTTCCTACCCTGCTCAAATTTTACTTAATCCTGATAAAAACATTTCACAGCAGAATTGTTATTCAAAACATTTTAATATATTTAATTGACTTATTTCTCTGAATCTGTTATTTAACTTTCTTTATGAAAAAAGTTCTTGTTCTAATCGTATAAAACAAATTATAGTTATGGGTCGATTGGACCCATTCAGGGTAGGAAGGTTAAAAATAATTTTTATTTATTACGTTAAAATTTTGATTTTTTTGTGATAGTTATCCATATTATTTGTAAACAAAATCACATGATAAAACTCTTCATAGATATATAAATCAAATTTAAAATTTGTTAAAAAAAGTAGGGTAATTTAGAATCTTTATAACTCGAAATATTATTTATAGAATTTTAATCGATTGTCATCTAAATAAACAGAAATATGTAAGCTTTAATTCTGATTCAGCATTTTTAAAAATATCAATTTAAATTTTAAAAAAATTAAAAGTTTAAAATAAATTATGCAAGTTTTTTTTTTAAATAAATGTTTTTTTTTTTTTTTTTTTTTTTTAACGAATTTGCTGAATCAAAATTAAATTAAAAAAAACAACCGAAAAAGACATGTTCTAGGTTTGAACAAATCAGCTTTAACGGTTCTTGAGTTATAACAATTTAAATAGGAGAAATGTTGAAAAAATCAATCATGAAGAAAAACGTATTTTCACAAGATATCGTTTTCATGACAGCCATTGCTTGAAAGATTTATTGAAAACAAACCAAAAAGAAAAAAATACTATTTTCTGCGCCAGTTAAAATAGAAACATGATTTAAAATTCATTTTAAGCAGAAAAAAACAAAGAATTTTTAATGCAATAAATATTTTTTATAGAAAATTTGAAGGTATTTACATCCCGCACCTCCTTAATACATGTAATCGTTCCAGAATTTTGTCGCTTTATTTGAAATTTTATGAAAATCGATTCAAAACATAAAAAGATTCTAATGAAAATTTTTTTATTCTATTAAATACTATCATACTTAATTGATTCAATAATTTACATGACAGGTAATGATTCTACGTTGCCATGGTGATTATGTCCTACTTAAGATACAGGCCCATTATTTCCGTTCTACTGGATTTGATGTATATCATCGTAATAAATTTAATATTCATGCATTTTTGTATAACAGTGCAACAACTATTGCACCAAGATCTGAATATTTGTAAAACTAGTTGTATTATGAACGTACCTCATCTGCCACGTTTGGCATACAATTTCCAACTTGTTTAATTTTTACTAATGCTAAATAATAGTGTATCTTTCTATTCTAAAAAGAAAAAAGTAACTAATACTGTCACCGCCGTTGTCTTTAATATATATATATATATATATATATATATATATATATATATATAAACTATTGCAAACAAAAGCATGAAAGTAGATGGTATCATATAGAGAAATGTTTGATAAATAAGCCGATGTACTCAGTGTTTTAATTTAATAATTATTTTAAGAGATATTTGATATTAAATTTAGTCAAAATCGTTTCATTAAAAAAGATTTGTGGGAAGAAAAATTATACGTAGGAATTTAATAATTTTTAGATAATTTTATGCATTGTAAGTTCCCGGTGTGCAGACTCATTTAATTTAAATTGCACTAATTTGTTGAAGTTTTATTTCCATTTTAAATTCAAATTTTTAGCTTTTTGAGAGGTGTTCGTAATTGTTACAAACGAAAAAAAATCTTTCAAATTAGAATTAAATTATTGCACATTAAAAGCAAGAAAATATTCAAATTACGTCATTAAAACTATATTTATGCGATAATTTTAAAAGAGAAAAAATATTAAAATAATAAGTGATGCATTAATATGCGTTAAAAGCTTTAAATGGATGGAAAATACGTTATATGCCACATAATTATATTGTCAAACAGTTTTAATTTAAAAATATATTTACACGGCACAATTATTTCACATTTCTTGATAATCTTATAAACTATTGTAATCAACTCTAAGGCAAAGCAAATGAAAATATTTCCTTTCTAGCAACAGAAATATTTTCATATGAATTTTAAAAGAAAAAGAAAATTTTTAAATAAACTAGAAATACTTAACTGTAACTTTCATTTTTGTTCCCCTATCATCATCGCTGTTATTCATGTTAAAGAAGCAAGAAAACGAGATGTTTAACCCAAATATATCACCCGTTATTGAAAACAATGTATAATTTCGATGTTTAAGCATTCTGAGTTGCATATTTCTTCCCCTTGTTAAACAAGTCCACCCAGAAATGATGAATTCTCAACCACTAATAAGGCATACAAATAATGAAGTTATTCATTTACTCATACTTTTCCATATCATAAGAGACGCACAATAAATAAATAAAATAAAAACATAATCCTCTATTTTTCAAATAAGTTTCATGCGCAGGCTGAAATGGGCGAGACTCCAGTTTGATTTGTTTAAGATAATTAAAAAAAAAAAAAAAAATGCTTAAAAAAAAAGGAAAGTGGGTAAGAGGCAAAAGTACTCAGGTATGATAAATAGTTATTGATTTGCATAAAGGATAAATGTGGTAAATAAGGGGAGTGTTTCTAAATTTTGGAATGATGTCGCGTTGTAAAACTTTATACTAAACGATGTTTTTTACTTAAATAGAGTTGGTTATTTTATTGTATGTGTAAATGAAGCTTTCGCAGAAAATAAATTATAATTAATTGATGGTACAATAAATTTTTGTTGATAGATGTAGAATGTTACTCAGGAAAACAATTTTTTTTTTCTCCGGCAATTTTAGTACTCATTTTTTTAAGGTTAAATTAATTCTGTTTGAAATATTTATAGAACTATCAGAATTTTTCGGAAATTCGACCCCGTGCGTCTTAAATAGAAATGGCTAAACACTTAAAGAAAAGTTTACTTTATTTTATTATTTGATTTGTTTTTATTCCATTGATTATCGTATTGTTAAGTGCCTTGTTAATTTTTGCTCTAGTTTAAATTTTAAATACAATAAGTAAGGTTTCAGATTTAAATAAATAAATGAAATCGGAGAAGAAGCAAAAGAATTCAGATATGATATGTAGTTGTATTTATTTGCATAAATGATAAGTGTGGCGATAAGTGAAGTTTTTAAATGTTGGCATTGTAAAACTCTATGCTAATGGTGATCTTCATTCTTTAATCAAATAGAGTTATTTCACTGTTTGAGAGCAAGATGTTTTTTGCAGAAAGTAAATTATAAATTACAAGTTATTAATATTACAGTAAATCAGTTGTTGATTCATACAGAATTTTATTCAGTATAAACAATTTCTTTTCTGGTGCATTTAGTACTTGCTTTTTATCCTTTTGAAGTTTACGTCCTATTAACCCGGGAGGACGCGCGCAGGGCCTAAAAGACCCGGACTGCGTATGGTTTTTACAATTGTAATCACTAATTTTTTTAAAGTAATCTTCAACTTATTTTATCGCAAAATTTGTAAGAATTATCTCCGTCTTAATAAAATGACTGTTATAATTTGATTTTATTGGTGGCAAAGTTAAAATCATTCGTACCTTGGGTAAGCGCGCGTTCTCCTGGGTTAAAAAGATTGTCTTTCATTGAGCATTGCTTTATCTTAACAATTTTTTTTATCACAAACTAATAGTGATAATATATGTCTATACATTTATTACTATGTCTTCATTTATGTTTCAGCAATTAATAACAATAATTATAATAGTAAAAGTTTCCTTCGTCATCGTTAAACTGTTGACGTTTCTTTTATTTGAAATATAAGTTTCACTCTGCAAAATTAACTAAGGATTATTTTTCCATAATACTAATTTTTTTATAAAAAATTATAATAACAACACTAGTGAATTTTTAACTCGATTTAATGCTGTTTTCCAAATGTCTTAGGCTTCATTAGGCTTTAGTCTTATGAAAAGAACGCAAAATAACTACATTCGTTAGGCTTTAGTAGATGACATGTTCGTTTAATTTCAGAACACCTTAACTTCTGTGATTTGAACAGCTACTTTTAATTTAAAGGGACATTTTATTTTTACAACAATTTTCTTTATTTTTAAAAATATGGTTCAAATGGTGATCTCACTGCACCTCAATGTTTAAATAAAACTACATTTTGAAAAAAAAAATCAATTGCTTTTTTAATTGCACTTTTTAAAAAGTTTAATAAAATTTGATTTTTAAAAAAATCCCTGCTACTTAAAAAAAAATGATACCCCCCCCCCCCCCTTTTTGAAGTTTTTCAAATGTGTACCATACAAGATATTGCATGGAATTTTAGATACATCTAATTATTACTTTTGATAATTTTCTTTTACGATTAACAAGATTTACGATATCTCAAGATATAATTAACGTATTGGCAAAACTGAGGTGCCAAACTGAAAAAATATTATAAAACTTTTGTTTCTATGAGAAATTTTACTTAATTTGCTTCAAAATATTATATTTAATAGTTTTTATATATTTTAACAAATGTTACTAAATAATTTAAATTCATATTCAGTATTATTTATTTGATTAGTTATTTTGTAAAATGGTCGTATCCTACAAGAGAATAGAATTTATATACTTTATAATAAAGCTGTTATTATATAATTTTTTATAATAGAGATGTAATGATGCAACTATTTACATCACCAAGTTTTTATCAAGAATAATTTAGTTTTTATTAAATAAAAAAATTAAAGAAAACTATTAATGTTCTAAAAGTTTTTTCTTGCAAATATTTTAATCATTAAAACTGGTCTGAAAGTAAAAGAAAACGCTTTTTTTTTTTTTTTTTTTTTTTTTTTTTTTTTAAATTTACACTGTGTATCCTTCGCACACATTAAGCTGGTAATGTGTATATATTTTTTTCATTTTTCATTCAAAGATTTGATCGTTTTATATATTACGGTAATCTATTTTCTATCCACGTATATAATAATTTATTTTTTGAATTATTTTTCTGCATTCAAATTCTGGTTTTAATAGACTTTTTTCTTTTTCCTTTCTAGATTAAAAATAATTGTTGAAATGTCTTGAAAACAGTAAAATATAGACATGAATAAAATTAAGAAAAAAAGAAGTATGATAATAAATAAAAAAAGGAAATCTGTGTCGACCTTGATCTAAAAACGACCTCTTTTTTGTTCATTTTCTTCCGAGGATGTAGCACAAAAGCAACGAAGCGAAAAGATGAGTTTGAAGTGTCCACAGTGGGAATATACCACTTAGTTGTTTTTTTTCCTCGCTATTTTCTCGGCTTCCCCCAACTCTTTTTCTTTCTTCGGTTTTGTTCCGCTAGTTTTGTTTTAGATTTTTTTACCAATTACTCTAACCATTTTTTCTTTTTTTAGAATAGTTTTGTTTTATATTTTAATATACATGGCGAAATTATGTCATTTTTGATAATTATAAAATGCTCTTGATGCAGCATTTATCTCTTAAAATTATCTTAAATTGCACAATCGATACACATTTAGTTAAATTTGATGTGTAAATAGCCAATTTAGGTTTAGTTGTTTGAGTATTCCCAGTAGGAATATTACCTTTTACAAGGAAGGTCTCCATACTGGGCATACTCAAAATATTTTGAAAAAAATATATCAATTAAACCTCTTATGTTAGTAATAAAGGATCAATCTAATTTAGCGGCGGATTACAGTAGAAAGTCTGTAAAAAAAATAATGATATATTTTCGAATATTTGACGCGGAAATTACACAATTTGGCGAGCAGCACTTTTCTTCGCCAAAATCAAACGATTTTAATGTAACTGAAATTTTTTTGTAAATGGAATTTTAAAATGCATGTGAATTTTATTTAAGAAATTTAAACTTCAATTGAAAGAGTCTATTACATATGTATATAAATATATATGTAATTTTATGTATATGTATGTTATCAATAAATAAAAACTTTGTTAAATCACCATAAAAAGATAAAATAAACAGGACGCGTTTCGAGCTGCAAAATTACTGCTCGTCATCAGCTGAACCAAACACGTGTCACAACGGACAGAGTGGAAATCCACTCCATTTCCACTCTATATGTATATTAGTTGTATATATACACTGCTCAAAACAATTAAAGGATATTGCAGTTTTAGGTGGATTTTGTAAATGGGAAACTTTTTAGCTGATTGATACATGGTCGACAGACATAGTAGGTTATATGAGAATAAATTACACATGTTTGGCAGAAAAAAATGCATTTTATTGCGCATTTGTGTACAAAAGGAAAAAAACACAATTTGTGCAAATGAGAAAAAAAAGAATAAGAAAAGGTGTTTTCTTCAAAGAAAATCATTTTCAGTAGGGGGTATGGTTTCCCCGGGCGGCCAGCAACGTTGAACACCTTTGATGCATGGACTCAATGAGGCTATTAATGACGAGTTGGGGTATTCTGCCCCACTCTTCCAGAAGAGCTCTTTCCAGTTCTCAGAGAGTTTGTGGGGGTTGTTGGCGGCCAGAAACTCGTCTTCCTAGAGCGTTCCAAACGTGCTCGATTGGATTCATGTCTGGAAAACACGCTGGCCATTCCATTCGAACGATTCCTTCCTCGAAAAGGAAATCCTCCACCAGATTTGCACGATGGGGCCTGCAGTTATCGTCCATTAAAATGAAGTTATCTCCGATTGCTGCAGCGTAAGGGACTACAATAGGACTGAGGATCTCATCCCTATATCGGCGACCAGTCAGAGCTCCATCTCGAATGATGTAGAGGTCAGTGCGCCCGTCAATAAAATGCCAACATACACCAGCACTCCTCCACCGCCAAATCTGACACTTTCGTGCACGAACGCAGGATTATTCCTACTGCCACGGTCCCTCCAGATGAAAATACCCCTATTATCCGGATGCACAGAAAAACGGGACTCGTCAGAAAACAGAATATTGCCCCATTCATTTCTCCTCCAGTTGACATGCTCGGTTGCCCACTCCCTGCGGTCGCGACGATGCCTTGATGTTAATCTAACACATACCATCGGTCGGCGAGCATACAGACCTACAGCATGGAGCCGGTTTCGGACAGTCTGAGTTGAAATCGTGGTGCCTGTAGTCGAGCGAAGGTGTTGTTGGAGAAGAGTAGCGTTCATGTTTCGGTGTCTCCGAGCTGTTAACGCTAAATACCGATTTTGTTCAATCTTCTTGCATTAACCGAGCGTTGTTGCCCGTCTACGACCTTGCCCTGGTCTTCGGCCTGCACATCCACTCTCCAAAAAACGGTTCCAGATCCTGGAAATGACACTTTGTGACACTCCAATGGCTTGCGCTACTTCGGCTTGAGTTTGGCCTCCTTCTAACCTACCAACAATTCTCCAAGCTTCTGAATCTGTCAAATGACTTCGCTGAGACGTCGTACTCATCGAAACAAAGCAATCACTGAATGCCGATCATCCTTGTCTTCATTCTCTTTTATCCAGTTGAAAGTCAAATATCATTCGCTGCCGCTGAAGCGACGTTTTTGACGTCGAACTCAAAATTTCCATACCCCACAGTTTAAAAACCAGAAAAATTTGCATTTGTGATTCTCTTCTTCTATTTTCGGCAAAAAAAATTTCGTTTATATCTTTATTTTATATAAAATTTCAAATATCCTTTAATTGTTTTCAGCAGTGTATATATGTTGTATGTATTAAATGTATACATTGCTTCTTTCGGCAGTTGTTTAATTTATCAGTGAAAAAATATTTTCATATAAGGTACCCTGGGGTAATAACGCCAGGCGGGGTAATAACGCCAAGTGCTTATATTTTGCATAATTATGAAATAATCAGGTAAATGATACCCATGTGTTCTGCGCAGAAGGGTTTTGAGTCATATAAATCGCAAAAAACAGCTTCAAGTTAATTTGTTTCATTTTTAGGTCTTATTGTTTTTACAAACAACTAAAATTAACGCTTGATCTAAAATTTGCGAGATACGTTTTGTGATGTGGAGACTATCTTTTTATCCGGAAATACTTTGTTAATTACATAAATTTGTAGTGCATTTCATGTACTTTTAAAATATTGATGGAGATTTTGGATATCTTCTCGAGATAATTTGTAATTGAAAATGTACTGCGCAATAACTATACCGGGGTAATAACGCCAATCCTTGAATTTAATACCCCGGTTGATTCCCTACAGTGTCCGAGCTACATCCTAAATACTGATTCAAATAAACACAGTTAAAACTATCCAATGTTTCTCATATTTCTATTTAAGCGGTCCTTTTTAAGCAAAAAAAAGCTCACGGTCTGATATTCTTTTGCCTCATCCCCCCCTCCCAAACCACACCTTTATTTTTCTTACACTTTCACAAAAAAATTGAACATTTTCAATAGCTTAGAATGCAATTTGTCAATTTCTAAGTTTGTAGAGTTTGTATTTTTAGAATTGGGCAATCTACATGCAATTATTCCATCTTATTTCATAGTTTTGTTTGCATGGCGTTATTACCCATATAGGTGGGTATTAACGCCAAATAGCATTGGTCAAGAAAAAACGCCATTACATTTTATGAATACATATCTGTTAAATTATTTTATTTTATATAGGTAGTCAATGAGTTGCTGTATCAGATCCTATATTTGTTTGAAAAATACAATCTAAAACTAAGCCGTGAAAATTGGTAGAACCTTAACGTGGCGTTATTACCCCAGGGTACCTTATATATAAAAATATTCATACTGAAATTTATTTATATATACATTTAAGCGCGTTAAAAAGTAAAAGCCAAAGTCATTTGCATAGCAACAAATTTGAATTTATAATACTCAATTGGACTTAATTTTCAGCTTGAAACAATTTTAGTTAATTTTAATCTTGAATTTCGTTTTACGTAATTTCTGATAGTTAAATTTTAAAAAAAATGACATATAAATATTGATATGACAAAATTACAATTAAAACAAATTGAAGCTGACAAAATTAAAGTTATTTAAACGAAATTTATTTAAACACGTTCAGCATAAAACATTTTTTTTTTCCCTTGAAGTATTTTTGACATAAAGGAGTATATTTCGAAATTATATGCTACCGCCAATCGATGGTAAATCGTCAAATAACGAAATTTTCATTATCTTTTAACGGGCATTCTATCGAGGTTCCGCAGAAATTAATGTATGTATCCTCATGCGAAGAACATTCTGTAACTTTTCCAGATTTTTTTTTGGTATGCCCGTATGGAGAACTTCTTTGTTAGCTTTTTTTCCTTCGCTACTTTCTAATCCTCCCCTTGAATCTGTTTTTTTTTCTTTGTTTTTGTTCCGCTAGTTTTGTTTTAGACTTTTTATTTTACTTTAAATTTTGTTTTCTTTTTTTTAAGAATAGCTCTGCTTTATGTTTTAAACTACAAGGCAAAATTATGTCATTTTTGAATCAATATAAATGTTTCTGTTATAAAATTTATCTTCAGAAAATATTTAAAATTGTACAATAGCTATTATTAGTTAAATGTGGTGTATAAATAGCCAATTTAGGCTAGTTGTATAATTTGAGTACAAGTATATTCCCATTATGATTAGAACATTTTTAATTGTCTTAGGTGATCTAACACATATAATGTCGAGAAACATTTTACGTAATAAATAAAATATCATGGAATTTAAATTTATATTAAATCTCTCGAAGAAGAATTTGTTTTAATAATTGAAAAAAAAAAAATAAGAAATGGCGTCATAAAATTTAATATTTCTTTTTTCTTGTTGTTGTTAAAAATTACTTATGTTGTGTAGAAAATCTGCGTCTTATCTTATAGCAGTCGAAGTTGAATTATATCAAATTCTTATCAAATACTACACTTATTTGGAATTCAAAAAGACGAAATTTTATTATTAAGAAACCGTAATACTTAAAAATCGGAAATTTGACTGCTGTAAAACAAATAATTTTAATAAAAAGTGATTAGAAAGCTTGAAATTATAAATTGAAAAATTATGAAAACTAATAATGCTGTAGCTAATATTTATTAGTCTCAATATCTTCTTCAAAGATATCTTTTAACGGTATTCTATTTAACTAGATTCAAAATATAAGAAAAAATTACATATATCCTTAAAATTTAAACGTTATATTTGTAATATTTATATTTATGTTAATGTTATCGATCTTAATTAGTTATATTTATATATATATTAATGTTATCGATCTTAATTAGATAACTAAAAGTTCTTAGATTAATTTTAGAAACACGATTATTCAATCGGTAAATTAATTATAGATGTAATTTTTCCATTTTATCGTTGAGGTTAATTGGGTGAAATAGTCCTCCAGTGTTCGTGTCCGGGATAGCTCAGTTGGTAGAGCATTGTCGCCTTCAGCCAATACATCCCTGGTTCGAATCCTGGCCCGGACTTTTTTCACCCAATATTGAAAAATGGAAAAATTTACATCTACAAAAGTTTCTTCTTAACATATTAAACAGGATGGCGAGTAGATAGATAAAAACACAGTCAATATAGATGATAAATACCAGTATTTTGTTAAAGATAAATTCAGTTTATATAATCTCTTTATATTATTTGAAGTATTTTCTGTAAGAAATTACTGGTAGTTTTCTCTTTTCTTGACTGTGTTTTTCCCGGTTTTCCCTAACCACTCGCCACCCTGTTAAATTATAATTATCTGTACCATTATTTTGTCTCGGAATTAATACTGTTTGTTAATTTATAAAACTGTTGGCCATTTTTTCAAAATTTAAAGGCATGTCAGATTATGCGCCATTCCACTAGTTATGTTTTAGGTATTTTACAGAATTACTACTGCAGAATTTTTTATTATGGAATTACTGTGCACCATGTTTTAATTTTTAAACGAAAGTTACCGTATATACTCGTGTATAAGTCGATTAATTTTAGACAATATTTGGCCGTTGAAAATGGGAGGGGGAGGGGTCGACTTATACACGAGGTAATAAAAATAATAATAAAAGAAATAAAAGAAATTTTTCGCATAAAATGGGCAAGTCTTTTAAGTAGTCATATATCTAGATTGGAGAGAGGCATAAAAGCGCGGACAGTGGCTATTTCTCTGTGATTGAACAAAAAAGAAAATAAATAAATAAATAAGTAAATAAATAAATAATAAAAAAATAAAATAAAAATAATAACAGAGTTTCCCCCAGAGGGTTTTAGGGGGGCGCTGCGCCCCTCCTGCCGTTTAGTTTAAAAACTAGCGCCCCTCTTGCCCCTCTTGCCCCTCATCCAAAAAATTGCGCCCTTCTTGCCCCACATTTGAAAAAACGCAGACCTTCAGCGATGATGCGAACGTGCTATAGCGCGCAAATTACGCAAAAAAATCGGCGACAGAACGCAAAAATAACTCTTATGCTTACCACGGGACGCATAATTTCGTTAACAAATCGCGAAAAAACGGCAAATTTCGTCCCAAAATCCCGAGATTTCCTCAAAAGATCGTGAAAAAACAACACATTTCGTCGATAAATCGCGATAAAACGGAAATTTTTGTCAAACGATTCGCGAAAAGGATAATTTCGCCAAAAGATCCCCAAAAATTCGGGAAAATATCCAGAAAAAACTGCAAATTTCGTCAAAAGATTGCAAAAAATGCAAATTTTGTCTAAGTAGCACACAAAAAAAGAAGTTAATGACAGAATTGAATTTTTCTGTTCTAAAAACTAATTCTCCTGCTTCAAAATTGTTTTTATTGCTCCAAAAGAGGATTTTTCTAATTCACAATAATTTTCGTACAAAGAGAAAATTGCATCGGGGCATAATTAGATTACATTAGGGGCGCCCCCCTCCCAACTTTTTCTTGTGACAGCCCAAAAATGACGTCTGTAGTATAAATTTGGTGCTTTCTAAATTTCCGCGCCCGAGGTGACCACCTCCCGCCGCACGGTTCTGTTCACAATCCGTCACAAATTTGCCGTTTTTTCGCGATCTTTTCACGAAATATGTCGTCCCCCCCACCTTTTTAAGCAAAGTCTGCCGTTTTTTCGTGATTTCTTAACTAAACCTGCTGTTTTTTTGCAATTTTTTAACAAAATTTACCTTTTTTTCAGTTTTTGACAAAATTTTGGGATTTTTTTCTGGATTTTTTGACGAAATTTCTGTATTTCAACGATTTTTTGAACCACTAGATTCTAGATTCAACGCTATAAAAGTGCCCCTAAAAATCAAAAAAGTGCCCTGAAGAATGTAAAAAGTGCCCTTTTCAGAACAGTAGCGCCCTGCCCCTTTTTAAACCTGGGAGAAACTCTGATAACAATGTTCATATAATTGTTTTTTTGATTCATTTGATTCATTTTCGCTTAGTATAAAATTTCATTCAATGCCGGATCATTTCTTTCAACATTTTAATCACGTCTATTTTAACATTAATCCACCATTTTGATAGATCATTAAATAAAAATTCTCAAAAATAACAAATTGCACTGTTTTTTTTTCTTAAGAATTTATTAATTTAATGAAAAAATATTATTATTTTTTTTAATCCTCGATTACAAATTACTTTCCAACATAGTTCCAGAAATGTGGTTCGATTTATACAGGCAATTTTTTTTCCCTCAAAATTATATTTAAGACTATGAGGTTCAGCTTATACGGTACTTCATATTTAAAGCAACAAAAATCTTTGTGTTACATAATTTATCAACTTCGATTATTTCAAACCAAACAGTACTATTTGTTCTTTTTGAGAATTTTTATTTAATGATGTATCAAAATGGTCGACTAATGTTAAATTTCACAATAAGAGAAAATGTAATAATATAATGCCTAGTAAATTTATATTTTCATGTGTGGAAGTATTTTTTTAGAATAGAAGCGTAAATGTATATGATTTTAAGAAACACTTTGGATCAGAAAATCTATGCTTTTATGTCTTTAAATATTTCACAAAATTGTTTTTAAAATATTGCTGTTAAAATTCATATAAAGCACAAATAAATGTACTAAAATGACTTTCAGGTGCAAAACCTATAATGTAAGTTTACTTAAAATACATTAAAAGGCCTAAAAATTTTTGAACCATTCCGTGGCCATCATCAGTAGGGATTCAAATGCTATTATTATTTTTTTTTTCGCTTATTCGAGAATTGAGTTGAAGAAAGTTCTTTTAATTTAATTTTTAATTTTGTACGTGCCAGCTACAAGTATCCAAATTTCCAAATCGATACAATATCACAAAGATATACTATCATCCCATATCATTGGGATATGGAGAAATCTGATGCATAATGGATAAAAACTCGTGTTGTTTAGAAATTTGAATAATTATAGCTAGCATCTCATCTCAGGTACAAAATTAAAAATTAAATTACAATAATTTTCTTTTAGACAATTCTCGAATAAGCGGAAAAAAAATTACTGATGACGGCCGTGGAATAGTTGAAAACGTTTTTAAATATTTTAATGTATTTTAAATAAATTTATTATATAATAACTTTGCACCCGAAAGTCATTTTTGTACATTTATTTGTGTTTTATATGAATTTTAATTTTGTAACTCAAGGTGAATTTTACACTAGAATTTTAAGTTTCATTTATTGGAATATTATTATTTTTTTGTTTTTTCTATCCATTTATACTGAACGAGAAACAAATTTATAATAATTTCATCATTATTATTATTACACTTAGATCTCAAATGCCTGCAGAAAAGTTCTCATTAAAAATTAAAATGTCAGCAGGATATGGTTTATATTTTCATTTATATTCATATATTTAAACTCCTTAATTCATTTAAACATAATAATCTCATTACAACACTTTAACTCAATATGAAAGGTAAAAAATATGTAAATACTTCCGTACTTAGTAGGTATCACGATTTCTGAAAGGTGTTTATTCTTATATGTGTTAATAAAATAAAAATGTTACAGAAGGAAGCCAATATAATTGCATTAGACAACAAAACCAGATTACAAGATGGAGGTAGAATTGAGGAAATTACCTTATAATGATTATTAAACGATAAAAAAATACTTTTATGATGATTAATTTATCACGATGATCGTTCTGTAATTCTTAAATTTAATTTAAATGGAACAAAATTTAACATATTTTCCAACTGCTTGTTCTCGGTTTTTTAAGCTGTACTGGCGTTACTTTTGACTCTTGCATTATTAATTTTTTTATAAACATTTATATTACAAATTAATGTTTGTGAAGGCATGTTTAATTTTTAATAAAAATTAAAAATGGTTTTTCACTTGTATCTACTACACGCAAAACTGTAGCAAATCTATTCATTCGAGAGTCCCTCAAAACATTGATAATGGTGTAAAACTAATTTATCTTAAACTTATACTTCATTTGAAAGCAATTTATCGTTTTGTTTATTTACAATGAAAATTTAAATTATAAAATTAAAAAAAAAATCATTTTTTACTTAAAAATTGCCAATTTTGACTATTTAGTACAATTATAATACTTAATTTGAAGCATAAGTTATTTTTTAACTTAAAATGAAGATATTTACCAAGTTTCATGGAAGTTGCTTTATTAGGTCTTGAGAAATGTTGCGAGTAATGGATGCAAATCAAAGAGTAATTTAAAAAAAAATCATCAAAATTAAAAATAAATAAAATAAAACATAATTTCAATATAGAATATTAAAAAAATATTTTAAATATAAAATATATTAGGTTGTGTATATTAAAAATTCTATTCATTTATGATTTATAGGAGCTGAGAAAAAAAATGTTGCTAAATTGCACCACCAGGAATAAAATAAGACTCCTGAGACTCCTTAAGGAATCTGATTTATTATCCTTTTTTGTGACATGTCATTTTAATTAAATCAAGTCCAAGTGGGTTGGGAGCGACTAGTCGCCAGAAATGCCTTAAAAAATGCTCTCCTCAGCGACGGAGCTATTGCTGATAAATCATGGTGAGAAAAAAACTTTCAGAAATCGCTTGTTGCGTATGAAAGAACGTAATTTATATTCAGTGTTCATTTAAGAAGGTGACCCAGGGGGAACATTTCCCATCTAGAGCAATGAGTCCCCCCCCCCCCAGAAAATTCTGTGTTTTCAACAATCAACAAGTGCAATTTCCCTTACGGAACTGTATGATGTCCCCTACCGGAACCACAGAAATCCCTCCCGGAGAAAAATGTCTGAATTCAAGGTTGTTTACATTATTCCCAGCATCCCAGCAGAAGGCACAAGTGTCAAAATTGGTCAAATGCGAGTATTACTCACACTGTAAAAAAAAAAAAAAAAAAAAAAAAAAAAAAAAAAAAAAAAAAATCTGTTAAGTCCGTCCGTCTGTCTTTCCGTATATAACAGAGTAAAAACTTACCAACCAAATTGTTTGAAATTTAAAATATATAATTGTTGCATAATTAGATCTAGTCATTTAAAGTTTTATGAAAATCGGATATATGGTTTAATTACAGGGACAATCAAAATATTCCGTTACATTACGGCCAATAGGAAAAAATAGTTTCAAGTTCATTTAAAGAATGTTACACTAATTTAAACATAATAAAATTGATATGCATTTATGAAGTATGTACTAAAATATAAATTTTGTACCATCTGTGGTGCAAAGAATATTCGTTATTAATTTACAGGGCCATACGAAAGTTTTTCATTACATCGTTGTATTGGGGTAAACATTGTTTGGGGAGCGTTTTAATTATATTAAACTATTTAACATTTTATGAAATTGATACACGTTGCTGAGGTTTACTACAACCTACTTCCCGTATAATAGAAAATAGATTGTTTTTAAAGGGGCATACAAAAGATTATGGATACTATACTATATCCGAAGTAATGTGTATGTGTACTATTACACCACTATCTGAATGCTTTAAAAACTTCGTCATAGTACGAACGCATCTCATTTGCTACGTTTCACGCGCAGTTTTCGACTTGTTTGTCAGTTTTGAGAGATAAATTACTGTTACTTTAATAATGTTAATATTATCTAACCAAACAGATTTCCTGAATTTTAACGAATATGTATGTCACTGTCAGAAATTTAAAGAAAGTAGTTATTTTGCGCATTATTTCATTCATATTCATATGACAATGGGCTAAGAAAGAGTTTTTGGTAACTTTTGGAGAATATTGTATAACAAAAAGACTGAACAACTTGGAAAGTTATGATGCTTTTAAAAATCTTTTTTCTATTATTTTAAATATATTTTTTAAAAACGAGTCTTTATTTGAATGTCTAAGAGTCTAAGCCACCTTAATGCTATTATCCGGTATTTTGTGGGTTGTGGACATAGTCTGAAATATATTGTAAAATTTTTATATAAATATGCATAAAGTACTCTTTAAGGACGCTATTTATCTTAAAATCGATCAAAAAATCGATTTTTCTTTTTTAATATTAAATGAAAGCCTTTTTAGTTGGGAATATTTTCTCATATTTTTTTTTTACCCATACAATAATTATATCGCAAAATATAGTAAAAATTTTCAATACACTCAGCGCAATTACCCACTCAAATTAAAACTTTAAAATGTTTTTTTGTTCTGCTTGTTTATATTTTCTCTTCCGTTTCCTATTCCTTCTTGTTAGAAAAATGCTAAGACTTTTTTTTTTTAATTCGAGATTGATAGGTAAACTTTTTTGTACATGTTCTTTATTTTATATGTGATAAGTATGCGCATGAAATTAGCCTTCAGTTTTTTTGTTATTAAGAAAATAATAATAAAAGTAAATGGAAATGTGTTAGATTTCATCGCTTTACACTATATATATCAGTAAAAATTATTTTAAATGTAATATTACATGTACACTGTTAAAAAATTGAAACTTTTGCTCCATCGTCACTCCATCACCGCTTTTATAATATATCTCTATTTTGACCAATGAGAATGCTCCGTAATACGGTGAAGTAATAGTTTTAACTGTGTTTCTTATTTTTAACTGTGTATCTAAAAAAATCAAAGCGCAGTCTTGTAAAATACACATTTGAAAATCTCAAAAAAAATTGGATATCACTTTTATAAAAAAAAAGTAATAAAGATATTAAAAAGTCCAAATTTTTATAAACGTTTACAAATTTTAAATTTAATATGCAGTTAATTTTTTTAAATATACTTTTATTTTAATATTAAAATGCAACAAGTTCCCAATTTGAAAAAAAAAATGTTTAATAAACAAAATAGTTGAAAAGAGAAAATGTCCCCCTAAAAAAATTCTTAATTGCATAGTCGAGATGGGATTAATTTCACATTTTTTCTGAACAGGCGGTATGGCTATGAACAGCGAAATATAAACGACCTGGACATAGCCCCTGCCGAACTTATATTGTTTTCCCCAGATCGGGCCAAGATAGCTTTCGATCGAGCTAAGCCAGTACCAAACTGTTTTTTTTTTTTTCAACCGGCAGGTTTTGCCCCGAACATCAAAAATCTTAGCGGATCGGGATTGGTCCGTACAGAACATACAGTTTTTACACTGGACCGAGCCCGAACCTAGAAATTCCCGTGTAGGCCACTAGCTAAGTGTTGGTTTGACCGGCCATACATACACACAAATCAATGCGACTCTTACATTAAAAGTTTTGAAGAAGATTTCTGCTATTGGTAGCCGCTATATTATAATTACAACTGGCATTAATTGAAAATAAATAACATAAAACTTGAATAACTTGTCATAATGTTAGTACAAATCATAAAAACTGTTCGCTAACCTTGAATGAAAAAAAATAAAATTCCATTGCTATACTGAGTTCATTATTTAGTCGACATGACAGACCTGTTGTTTCAAGCAAGCAACAATGTTTTAATCTTGCGCAATGAATGATCGAATTTACATGCAATAAATCATTAAAGACTGTTACAAGTGCTTATCCCTTCCTGTTTTGTTTTTAAATTATCAAAAATATGCTTTAAGGAAGGTCATAGTTGCGTAATATGATATTTTCCCAATAAAATGAAAAAAACGGGAAGGGATCAATTCTGTTAGTTAATCATCATGTTATATTGAACCAGGATATCTGAAATATGATATTTTTGAAGATTCTCATTAAGTATTTATAAAATCTCTTTTTTGTAACATGCTTTTTATTTATTTATTTATTTATTTATTTTTTTACTCAACTTGATTTTTGCATGTAAATTTGGAATTTTGTGATCAGTGGCGCCAACTTATTTGGGCCCATAGGGCTTGAGCCCACCCAATAATTTTGAATCCTAGTGTGCCCAGTTTTCATTATTCTATTTAGTTATTTATTTCAGTATTTTTTTTATTTTACTTTTCTCCCTAGAACAAAAATTATTTTGTCAATGACAATGTGTTTTATTTCTCTAATTGATTCCCATAAACCCCCAAAGACTGAAAAGTCCGTGTTTAACTTTCTGCTATTTCAATTTGTAGTCATGTTCATGACATGCCATAATGATATTACAATATATATTAGTGTCTTTGTAACGAAAAATGCATGAGAATATTAATTTAATAAAATTGCAGCTTTATTAAAACATGATAGCTTGACATAAAATTCTCATCTTCCATCTTCTGCGCACTTTTCAAAGAAGAACATGCACAAGTCGGCCGTACCTTACCAAAATAATTGAGCCCACCCAATATCAGAGGGATCTATGCACTTTGAAACAATATAAATTATGTGTATGTAAAAGCAAATGTCTTAATTTGTTTTAATTTGCAAAAACTGAATAGTTGAGGCATTTTATGTCATCTGTATCCTTAAAAATGGCAGTTACAGTTAATTGTAGAAATATTTATTCAGGATTCATGGATATCACGATATTTTCGAAAAAATAAAAAATATCCGTTTTTTAATATATATCCGATATTTTCATAAAATACACTTTTTTTAAATACCTATCCGATATTTTCAAAACAGTCATTTTACCGCAGACTATAAATGTTTTTAAACTTAATATAAATTAGAAATGTAAACATCATTAATTTAGCATGAAAATTTAATAAAATGATATTCTAAATGTTTCTTTTTTTCAGTTACAATTCAACTGGAGATAATCTAATTAAAAACCCAAACAGTTTTTTGAACAGTTAAACAATATGCTTTTGTCATTAAAAAACAAACTGTAAAATTTAGTACAAAGTACATAGAAAAAATATGTTTTATGCACCAGTATTTCAAATACAAAAATAACATTAACAGTTAAACAATATGCTTTTGTCATTAAAAAACAAACTGTAAAATTTAGCACAAAGTACATAGAAAAAATATGTTTTATGCACCAGTATTTCAAATACAAAAATAACATTTTTTATTGAAAATTTTGAACAAATATAAACTTGCAATCTTTTTCATTGCTCAACTTTTTGTTTAGTTTAAGCTGAACTAAACTAAAATTAGAAAATATTCTTTATAATGAAACTATAAAAAAATTTATTAACATATGTAGGAATTTGCACTCTGAAATATAAAAAAGATGCATACGTTAAAAACACATAAACTTGTACAATGGTACACATAAACAAAAACTTTTACGTGAACCTGTAGAAATAAAATTTATGATAGCCTCTTCAGACCCCAGGGTTTATTTATGTACTTTTTAAATTTTCAGTTATGGATGTATATTATCAAACTGATAACTAAGGAAGGTTGAATAGAAAAAAAAAGTTAACACTAAAACAGCCGGGTATTTTACTAAAGTTTTATAAAAGGTATTTCGCACCAGATTTTTAATTTTAAACTATTTAACTTATTTAATTAGTCTATTTTTTGTACTGCATTTATTTAACATATCTTATGAAGAATATTCTGGTTCGAATCGACTATTTTCATTCTGGCAGGGGTCATTTTGACCCCTAATGGTGGTTCTAGTGTTAAAAAGTGTTTTTTGTACACAAAATTTGGTGTTACATAGGGATTCAAAAAGTAAATCTTTTTACAATTTCTTAGAAATTTTTTATCTTATTTTACTTCTTTGCATTGCAAAAACATCGAAAAACATAAAATAAATGTACATTAAATAATTTCCATTACTAATGGACTGTACAAATGATATCTTATTATACAGTAAACATATTTATAACGGGTGTCCCAAAAATGACTGATGGATTTTAAAATTCAATAACTTGCAAACGGTGACAGCTATTTATAAAAATTTTGCAGGAGGGTTATGTGTAATGTCAGGAGTTTTTTTTACCGTAATTTTTTATTTTTGTTCGAATTTCAAACAATAGGTGGCGCTGACGGCGATTGAAGGCCAGGTGATCAGTGCTGAGTGATGCGTCGACCTGGCTTTCAATCGCCGTCAGCGCCACCTATCGTTTGAGATGCGAACTAAAATAAAAAATTACGGTAAAAAAACTCCTGAAAATATAAAAAATATCACGCACACTATTTTAAAATTAAACATCAAATGTATGAAAATATCAAATACAATGATATTTTGAAATTGAATGTCCGATATATATATATCAAGATATACGTTCATTGATATACATTAATGAACTCTGTATTTACTACATAGCTAAATAAATAATACAAAACTATAAGTATCATGAAAATATTATCATTTGCCAAAGTATGCTAAAATCTCTGATCGGTTTCGTGATTTTATTTTACCTTATTTTTTCAAACTTTTGAAGTGGTGTAATCGTATGAAATTTTATTTGGTTGCTTGAGTTTTATTTTGTTGCTTAAAAAATCTCACTAGCATAAGGCTTTTGCTACATCCGGAAATTTAAAAGCCAAAAAACCCCGTCACATATTTTCAGAATAAAAGCATTAGAAATTTCTCACGTGTAAGGAGTTTGTAAGGTCATATATCTTTGGTAGACTTGCTATGCGCCTATAACTTGGTAAAAATCCTAAAATTGTTGTTATTTAATATTATCCTCGGCACGCTCTCATAAGTATCTGATAATTCGGTCTATTATTGTCGACAATTTTCATCGCTTGCTTAACAACCGAAATATGTAAACAATCTAAGTATTCGGTAATCTTTTAATAACCGAAAATATATCAAGTTATCGGCTTTCCTACTATATTAATAATATTTTTAATGACAATGAAACTAGTCGTTGGTGGCCGCCAAAATACAGTCGAGTCTCTATATAACGAAATCCACTATTGCAGAAAAAAACTCGTTATGTAGAGAAATTCGATGTATAGAGAATGATATTAAAAATCGTATTTAATGTGTGAAATTTGAACAAATATTATTTTTGATCTTTTGAATTAAGAATTTGAAATGTTTAAAAGTAAATATTAACCTAATATTTTATTTCTTAATTATTTAAGCTGTTTCAAAAAAGAGAACAGACATTTTTTTGAAAGCTTGATGAAAATGAAATAAGGAAGACTTGCGTTAATTTCAGACGAAGAAATCTGTAACTTTTTGTTGTTTTGATTTTAAAATTGTTACGCTCTTAAAAAAAAAAAAAAAAAAAAAAAAAAAAAAAAAAAAAAAAAAAAAAGCTCAAATTTTAGCAAGGAATGAAAAATTGTAGTAAACGTTTTCCTCCATTTGAAGGTGTCTCTTATGTGCTCTCATTGATTCCTCTCTTACATGTGTATCAATCCAATTGACTCTGTTTTGAGAAGGATGTGGAAAGATGTGTGGGAGGTGGGATGAATTCACTGGATTTAAAGAATAAGGAGAGGAGTAATATAAAAAAAACTCAGCACTGACGATAAATAAAAAAATAAGTGATGGAAAATTGATTCCATATGATTTTGAAGCTTTTTAAAATTGAATAAATTAAGAGCAATTTATGAAAAAATTCGTTATATGGAGATAGATATTTCGCTATATCGAGACTGTTTTTAGTGTAATCATGCGAAAAGGGGACCATTCCTACTAAAAATTCGTTATATAGAGAAATTCGATGTATGGAGTTTTGTTATAGAGAGACTCGACTGTACTTACGCTTCTTGATGTCCAAATATGTAACTTTTATAAAAATATATGGAGAACATTTTATTTTATCAAAAAATCAATTTTTTCAAGCCTTTACCTCAATTAGTTTATATGATAAAAGGTTCGTGACTTGATGACGTCATAAACATTACTGAATTGCGTAAAAGAAACATTCTTATAGCTTAAAAAATGATAATCATGTTAAATAACAGTTTACTACGTCTGATTAAGCGTCTCATATCCAATTAAAATATACCTTTCCGTTTTTATTTAATACATCATTATACAATTCCAAACTTGAACGAAACCAAAACTTGAGCGAAACCTATCATTTTCACTGTCAGGAACCTGCTTTTTTTTCTTTCACTCATTTTTTACAAATGCCCTAGCTTGTACAAACGATAAAACTCTGCCCCAAGCATTGTTTGTGGTTACTGTAGGTTAACGAACTATTATATTAAATCAGCGAACAAGACAATTAAGAGATAAGGTCCACCACAAACATATTCCTCCTAGAATCCAGTCTCTTACATTCGTTTCTGATGAAAATTAATGATTCGAAATCTTCATTATAAACGAACATTTTCATGTTGAGCATTTGTATATACCACGCGTCTCAAAGCTGACAGGTTTATTTGAAAATTTAGATTATTTCATTTCTATTGTTTGATTTTAAAATCATATTGCTTAGATATCATTCTGTCTCCCAAAATTTGATGTTTTCACAAGTATAATCGCGGGGGGAAAAGTGAACGCCCCCTATTAACATCTTAACAAATTATCGTAAAAAAAAATTGCTGGAACTGAACGATTGGAAATAAAATCTACTTTTAAATGATGTATATAAAATTTGCTTAGGGAATCATATACATATTTAAACAAACCTAAACTTCATTTTTTTTCAATGATTTTGTACCGTGAAATGGGATGAATCGGAACACTTTTCAACTTTAACTAAAAAAAAAGCAACAATTGATTTTTTAATTCTTTTATTTTTTTTTACTAGAAACTTCGGACTTGTTTTATTCGTTACTTTTTAAGCAAAAACGTAACATTTGTTACTGTTTATATGTTTATATATTATTTTTTAATGGTGTTCCGATTCATCCCGCAGACAGGGATGAATCGGAACAAATGTTATAATATTTATTATTTTTATTCAATCTTTAATAGGGTTAATAAAAATAAGTAATAATGATAAGTGATGAATAGTAACACGTAGTTACTGTCCAACCAAGCCTTTATTTTATAAACAAATAAAGATATGCTTTTTAAAAAATTAGAAACATCTTTGAACTCAAGAAAAATTTTAATTTATTCTAAGAAATTGTATTCGAATTGCAGAAGTTGGAATTTAATACAAATTCAGCCCTGTTCTGTGTTATCCTTTAGTAGTAGTCATTTGGTAAGTGAATCGACTGAATAGCCCCAATCATTGCTAGTATTAATACGATTTACTATAAGCTATCGTCCTCATCCCCAGCCCTTAGTACTGTTTGCATCCCTCTCTTTTTTATTTGGTTTTCTATTTTGTGATGTTTGTGTAATGTTGTGGATGTCAGAAAATAATTCTGTGCAATTTTTCTTAGTAATTTGCCATTTTAAAATTATTTTATTGTGTGTTCCATGTCTGCTGGATTGAGCGTTGACTTTTTTGTTTAACTAAGTAATTTCTTGGTACCTTTAAATTCTTCAAATATTTAGAACAAACAAAATATTGTTACAATACATACTCATACATATGTTTTCCGATATTTCATGAAAAATCTGCTGCATAGAAAAATAAACCATGAGAGAAAATGTGTTCCGATTCACCCCGTAAATCTTATACCTTTGATATTACAAGCCATTTTTCACTTTTTCGTTATGTAGTTTAGAAATAAGTAGAATCTAATACAGCATATGGTTTTCAGTTCTATCATTAATTAAAACTCCCTACTCTTAGGTTTAAAATACGGAAAATACTGCAGTTACATACAAAATTTTGAAGACGTTGAAAAAATGAGGTTTTTGAGGATGCACTTGCAGTTATATATATATATACATATATATATATATATATATATATATATATATATATATATATATCGCAGTAGTGGCGCCAACAGGGCAAAACTGAATTTCCCAACTCTTAATGTTATTACTTTCTTATAAAAAAAATTGGCAACAAAAAATATCATCACATATGTTTATAACGAATTTATTTGTATGACTGGGAAGTTTCATTCCTTACTCACCCCTACTTTGCGGTACCCAATTTTAACAACATAATTCATAGCTTCAGTTCAAACTATGTCTAGACAGCAGATTTCAAATCATTTGAACAATAAGTTTTTGAATTATAAAAATTCAAAATTTAATGCTTTTAAATTTAAAATTACATTTTCATATTTTTATTAATATCTCCTGAAATTATACTCCTATTCTGTTAATTTTTTATGTAACAAAAATACTAAAATACCCAAACATAAATAAGTTGAATTTGCAATTTTTATAATTATATTGTATGAATTATGCAATAATTCCTCGAAAAAATTGCAAGTTACAATTTTTTTGATAGATTTATATTTATTAAGTCCGTCTGTATGGAATTCCAAAATTTAAAATATTTCTTCTAAGTACCTTTTAACTTACGCTTATGACGGCAAAATGGTGGTTTAAGGGGCCGTCTATGATAGAAGTGACTAGATATTTTGAAACTTGTTATGCTATCCTTGTAATCTAGTAGTCTTCAATGACTTCTTGAGTGGCGCTTAAGATGCCTTGATGAAGTAGAACACTCTCTCGGTCAACAATCAACTAATCGAATTTCAGTTTATATACTGCCCCTAAAGTATGACAGTTTTAAAATAATTAATTTCTTAAAAATTACGGTACGAATTGCATGAAAAGTTGTTTGTAGGCTAATTGAAGGATGATGATTTCATTTATGCTGACAAAAATGAGTACTGCTATTGATTAAAGAAAAAAAAAATTCCAATCTTTTGGTACCAGTAACTATCTTCTACAATATTTTTTTTGCTGGTTAAGTAGGGTGTGTTTACCCCCCCCCCCCCCACACACACACACAGCTGTACATTGCAGCAAACGATGCATTAAGAGTGGGTGATCGAAATTAATTCATTCCGAAAGAGTGTTTGTTAACCGATCATAGATTTTGTATTGATTTATATGGGAATTCAATTAATTCGTTTTTAAAAGCTAAAAAGTGCATAAATATAATATAAATCTTCCTTTTATAATAAGATCATGCATCCCCATTCAATATGGAACGATTGGTATTGTCTGTGTTATGGCGTATTTAAATAAATAAATAAATTACATGCTCTCTGCATAAACTTTTGGGATTAATTTCACAGACTGTAGAATTAAATCATATCAATTTGTTACTTTGACCTTTCAAAAACACCTTCTTTCTCTAAAAAACGGTTTTTTCTGCATAAAACTCAACTGGAGCTTGTTACTAATTTGTGAATTAAATTTCAATTAAAATAATTAATTTGCAATTTAAAACATTTCTTAAAAAAGGGATACAAATTATAAACATTAAAGTTTTTAACATGTTCATTATAATTTGGGGGGCCTTAAAACGCAAACTCCGAATCCCCGGTAGCGTATGAATTAAATAGGCCACACATATACAGCTGTTAAAATGTTCTTTAAGTTGGCAATATACGCAATTAAATACAGTTCGGCAAATCTGAAACGCAGCATAACTTTTTGTTGTGTTCGTTAATCGAACATAAAAATCTCTTACGAAAGTATTCGTTAATAGATCATCCAGTGCATATCTCTTGCCATTTTTTAAAAATCAATTCGTCTCCTAAATACACCCGTTATTGTTGAGACACTCGGTACATCTGCCATAGGTGTGCAGCATATAGTAAATAATTAAACGATGAAAGCGAAAATTCGAATCCAGATTTAATTTTAGGTCTAATCATTGCAAGATATTTTGTGTATGTGTTTCCTGACCCACCATCCAATAATGTTTATTGTTTTTGACATGAAGGTTGACAGATCTTCATAGTTTTGGCATCCAGATCCAGTATGTTATAAGGTGCTTAATTTTATCTTTTTAAGCATGTTGCTGACAAAATTCTATGTAATAACATATATTTTATAGTACTAGCATACATAGCACCTCTGCTAAATCTGCATGCTACTCATAGTTTTAAAACTTCGACATCATCGTTCATCATGTTTTTCTATTTATCTATTTATTATTTATTATTTTTTTACTTATCTATTTTTTATTCATTTATATTTGTATTTGTGATTTCAATTTTATTACATAATTTTCTTTTAAAAGGAAATCAGTTTAATCAAGTACTCTTAATTTCAAAGACTTATATCAAAGCAGTACAGAATTAAATAAATATTAAATACTAAATTAAATCTATTTCATTTATTTTTTTCTCTTTCAATAGAAAAAAAAAATGCATTAGCTGTTTTCCTACTTATGTTTTTTCGTGCAAGCCGTATGTTGTTAACATCGGAAATAGCTGCTAAAAAAATGTTCTTGTTTAGCTGTCCCACTTTACAAAAAATTCTTTTGTTTGATATTTTGAAACAATATGTTTAAAGTGGATTTGCAACTAGTGAAAAGAATGCTTTTATTAGAATTGCAGGAAGGCACCTGTGTTATTTATATGAGACAACTTGTCTAAATTGAACGATATTAGAAGGCAACTCGATAATTATCTCTCATTTCTTTGTGTGGTATTAAAAAAATGCAATTAGTAAACAACTAAAGCAAATAAATGATTTTTGATATTGTTTTTTTTTCTTTTATCTTCAGTGAGCAGTATAATGAAATAGTTATCATGTACATTTAGTATAATATAACGGTTACACGCATACATATAAATATATGTATATACATCCATATTCAATGTGCTAAAATTTTTTTAATTCAATGGTTAATTTCAAATAGTTTATATTGTTTATTATTAATGGTCTTATATATATATATATATGGATGGCAGCACTAAAACATCTTTTTTTTTTGTGTTTGTACTTGAAGTAGTAGTAGTATTTTTTAGTTAAATAATTAATACAGTAATATTAGTAATTGTTCAAAAATATAATACCTCTAAGAGTAGCAATTATTTTTTTCTAAATGTAGAATTAATATTATAGTATAATATATGATCTACTAATTTTTTAATATAATTATTGTTACAATTTTAATTTTATTATCTATATTAATTATAACTGTAACCTAACCTGTTACAGAGTCACATGTAACTTATATCTACTTTAACTCTTAACTGAGATTCACTTGAACTACACATCATGCTAGATATAGGTATGGTAAATATTTTTGTATATATATACTGTTTTAAGAAATATTTTGTTATTGTTATTATGTCATATTGTTTTTTTTTTCTTCAATGAATATCTTTTTTCCTAATTTGTAACAGTAAATAAAGTCCGACCAGTCGGGTGCATTGTGGGACGAATTTCTTAGCTTTTAGCACGTCCCATAACAGAAACTGGTTGGATGCTTTTGCTTTTTTCATTAAATTATGCACGCCTGATGAGTAGTTTAATGAAAAAGCCTTCTACTGTCCATTTATCCATTTATCTTTTATTATTTTGGTAATCTGCCTTCTATTTCACTTCAAACTTCAACTGTTTTCAATAAGATGATTGTAAAAATACTGGTTTCATTGGTTTATTGAATGGTAATATCTGAATTACTTTGGTTATATTTATAAAAGTATATATATATATGTATATATATATGTGTGTGTGTGTGTGTTTTAAAGCATCATCCCATAACAGTTATAAATATTTAATTAATTATGTATATTATATTTTATTCCAAAACAATATATTTGATTAATAATAAACTCAACAGATACAAAATTTCAATACTTCATTGGACAACAATTGTTATAATTCATTTTTAAATGTACTATAGTGGGAGTTAGTCCCATATATTGCAGTTTGCTCCTGACTGTACTGTGCATTACTACTCCTTGGATCATTAGCTTTTAAAAAACTTTTTTGGCAACAGTGTTATATAATCTTATTTTTACCCTTTGTTTTTTGCTTCTTTTTTATACATCATTGTTGGTTACAGAAGATCTCTCTGTGTAGAAATATTTTTTTTCTTTTTCCATCCATATACATACGTATTTATTTTTCAATCTAATTTAAAAATTAATTAAAAAATGAATTTTTTTTCTAGTTTTATTGTGCGTTTGTAACCCTAAATTCGTATTATTGAGCTTTTTTATGGCTAATACGAAGATGAAACCACACAGTACAAATTGTAATTTTACAAATTGCATTTATACTAATTGCAAATTGCAAATTCCATTTACTTATGACGTTATTATTTCGAATCTAATTATAAATCAATTATAATTTTAATAAATTATAATCATAAATGAAATCTTGAATATGATGTAGCAATAGAATATTAATATTATAGCAATATATTATTAAAAATAAAATATTGCATATTTTTGATAAAATTAAATTCTGAAGCTATAAAATGTCTAAGTTGTTTTGTGTGAGGTTTTTAAAGTTACAAAATGAATTACATAATACATTAATAATAATACGTCATAGTAAAATTCATCACAATAAAATACGTCAAATACGTCATTCGTCGAAATTTATTTAAAGAAAATATTTCAATGTTGTAAAAATTTAATTTGTTCAAATCTTATGCATAAACCTTTTTATATAAAAGCTCTGTGTTTTTGACAGATTAAAATCATCTCTTGGTTACCCATGCGTTGTAGTCTTAAAGCGTGGGTAGTGCTAACCCATTTCTCAAATCGGTATGAAAATCACACAGTCTTTACACAGAATGACAACAATGATTGCACCTCAGTGACAGGTGATGATAGGTCTTCTATAAAGTAATAAGTTACACAAATATAAAAGTATCACGAAGACATCACTTCACCATGCATCTCTAAAATTATTTAAAATCAACTATACTTTAAAAGTAATTTGTTTAGAAATTTGTATCAAACTTAAAATAAATGTAATATGTATGGCTACGTGGAATAGTTTTATAGAACCAAAAAAAAAGTACCAAAAGTTGATCGTGAAGTGGTTTTTAGCTAATTTATTAAATTGTCCACAAAAACTGTTTCTTTCATATTTGGTACTTGGTAAGAAAATGTTAAGAATAAGAAATTATTTTTTAAAAACATCTGGAGTTGAAATGTTCTTCAAATGTTCTTTTAATATTTTTATCTCCTAAGAAGTTTTATAGAGAATAAAATTTTTGCTTTGCAATGTGGATTAATTTTAGAAGCCAAGGAAATCGAAAAAGATTTTTAAAAACTTTTATAAAAAAAGATTTTTTTGTGCAAAATATTAAAATATTATAAAATATTTATTGTCCATAAAAAAACTATTTATATTTTAGATTATTAATATACCTCTGTTAGTATTTTTTTCAGATTAAAAAAATGCAAAATGAAAATAGATGCAAAATTTATATGATTCAAAATTAAATAAAAAAAAAAAGATGCAAAATAATTATTTGTTTGCTGTTTCCAATTTAAAAGATTTGTTGTGATTACCTTTATCAGTATACAACGGGTGACCAAAATAAAATGAAAGAGCAAAATATAGTCTGGAATACGATACAATTTTAACAAATATTTTCCTACATAAAGTGTATTCTGGTTTATAATATGCTCCGGTGTATATCACAGATCAATTTTTTCAGATTATATTTCAGATATCTTTCATTGTTTTATTTTTAGATATATTCGCCCTATAACGCATTGCTTCTTTTTTGCAAAGTAACTTTCCGGAGGCACAAAGGAATAAGTAAAATGAAAATTATTATAAAATATAATAGATTTAGCTATTCATAAATAATTTATAACAAAAATTACATTTTTGTATTTAAGTAGAATGTTAGTTCAGTTAGAAATAATAGTTCTTATGATAACCTCTTGAGAACTTGTAAATTTCGCCGAATTTTCTTGTATCAAAAGTAGCTTTATATGCTGGAATATGAGGTATATGTTTTGTGTTTATTTATTTTACCTGCTTTTTGTTTTCATTTTTTTGCATGTTAGTAAGCAACTATTTTCATTGCCATACCTTTGTATTTAAATTTCTTTCTGCATTTCATATGGCATCGATTTTTAAGAATCTTGGTACCATTATGTGAAATATTGATAATTTTACAAGCAAGATGGTGATAACTCTAAGGCTGTTAGTCAGTAAATTTACGAATTCCATTCGCTAATGTTAAATCTATGAGCATGTGATGCATTCGTATATTTAAAATATCTTCTCAAGAAATTAATATTCTGAACTCCTTTTTCTTTTGTACTCTTTTTAAAGTTTTTTTTTTTAATTTGTCTGTAAAACTATGTTTTATTTAATATTTTATGTGTTTAAAGTGGATGGACTGTGAGTTAGATTTTAAAATGATGTATATATTTTTGAAATATTTTGAGAAAAAAGAAAAAAAAAAGAGACATCCTTTAAAAAGAATTCATAAATCAAAAACAAAACAAAACAAAATAAAATAAAATAAAATAAATAAAATATTGACTTCTCAGGGTAATATTTTAAAAGGGTCCGGGACACAAAAATTTTTAAATTTTCTAAAAACATTTTATTGCATTAAAAACTTTTCTGTTTTTTTTCTTCTTAAAAAGACGTTTAAATCATATTTCTATCCTAATTACAAGAGGAAATATTAAATTTTTCGTTTTGATTTGTTTCACAAATCTAGCTTTCAATCAAGGGTTGTCATGGAAATGAGCTCTTGTGAAACTGCGTTTTTCTTCATGATTTTTTTTCTTTTTACAATTTTCCAGATTTAAATTATTATAACTCAAGAACCATTAAAGATAAATGCTTCAAACTTGGAATATGCTTTTTTGTTTATTTTACTGTAATTTTGATTCAGCAAATTTGAAAGATAAAATATTTACTTTTGAAAATATAATTTTTAATAAAATTTACAATTTTATTTTTTTTTATTTAAAATATTTTTAATTTTTTTAAAAATTATATTTTTAAAAATACTCAATTAATATTAAAATTTAGATGTTTCTATTTATTCAAATATATACATAAAAAAATTAATTCTACAAATAAATTGTTGAGTTATAATGTTTTTAAGTTATCCTTTTTTTTAAAAAAAATTTTTATTTTAAAATTAAAAAAATGTGAGAAATTTTATCATGCGATTTTGTTTACAAATGATATGGTTAACCATCCCAAAAAATTCAAAATTTTGACTTCAATAAGTAAAAATTATTTTAAAGTGTGTCCTGAACCCGCTTAAATATAGAAATGACCATAGACACGACCATAGACTTAGCATTAGCTAGAGAAATTCTTAAGTTAACTGACTAATGATCTTAAGTTGAAAATTCGATTTCAGATATAAAGGAAAAAGTTTGCCACTTCTGGCTTATAGAGAACATGTTTTATTCAATTTTGTCATAACAGACGGCTGTAAATATTGCAGTAATAAATTGCCTTTTATTTATAAGCACAGAGGGGAATTTTAGATACAGAATGTATTTCTATATTTAAAATATAACATTGCAAGTATAAGAGCAACACTTCCTTCACATAACGATAAAAATATTATGAAAAATATAGAACGATACGGTCTTTCTTTTGAAATTATGACTGTTAATAAGGAAAATTACCCATAATTGAATAAATAAATAAATAAAAAACAGGAGTTTTAATAGAAAATCGTACAGTTACAAGACAATTTATTTTTCAAATATTGATTTCGAACCTATTAATGAAAGTGTTACATAAATCAAATTAAAGATTATAAAAGAAAGATCAGTTTAACTACATACCTACTTTGTGAGTATGTTACGTTTTCCATCTAATTTAAATAGACAATCTTTTTTTTTTTTTTCAAAATGCACAATGAAAAATAAGTACAGTAAAAAAAATAAACGATTTCGCCATTACTATCTAATTGTTATTCTTACATTCATCCAGTGATCACGATATCTCAAAATTACGAATCTACTGAGTGCACGATTGTTTAACAAGTTTATCAGAAAACGTGAAGAATTATAGCGAGTTTTAGGAAAATCTTACGTATTATCTGGTATAAATATAATAAATGATCAATATATTTTTATATGTAATTAGAAATTTTCGTGTTCAAAGTAACTGCTCGTAAATTTTCGCCTCTTTTTATTCCCAGTTAAATTGCTTCTAATTTATCACTATGTTTCATTAACAATAAACTTCTAAAATCCACCGTAATAATATACAGGGTGACAAATAAATACTGTGGCGCAAATGAAAACCCCGTAACTTTAAAAGTATAATATTGCAGGTATAAGCGCAACACTAGCTTCCCATAAAGATAGAAATATGAACAGAAATATAGAAAAACATGTTCTTTCTTCGGAAATTATTACTGTTAATAAGGAAAATTAACCATAATTAAATTTTAAAAAAGTTTATAAAGAAAATAGTACAGTTAGAAGATTATTTATTTTTTAATATTGATTCCGTATATATCAGTGGAAGTGTTACATAAATTGAATTTAAGATCATAAAAGAAAGATCAATTTAACTACACATCAACTTCGTAAATGTTTTACGTTTTCTACCTAATTTAAATAGGCAGTCTTTTTTTTTTTTTTTTTTTTTTTTTTTTTTTTTTTTTTTTTTTCAAAATTCACAATGCAAAATAAGTAAGAAAAAGAAATGAACGCTTTCGCCATTATCTAATTGTTATTCCAACATTCATCAAGTGATCATGATATCTCAAAATTACGAATTTACTGAGTGCACGATTGTTTAACAAGTTTATCAGAAAACGTGAAGAATTATAGTGAGTTTTAGGAAGATCATACATACTACCTAGTATAAATGCAATAAATGATCAATATATTTTTTTATATAATTAGAAATTTTCGTGTTCAAATAAATTGCTCGTAGATTTTCACCTCTTTTTATTTCCTTTTAAATTGCTTGTAATTTATCACTATGTTTTATTAACAATAAACTTTTAAAACCCACCATAATAATATACATATCAATATTTATACTATAGTAAGCAATTTCTAAAAAGTAGACATCACACTTTTAAATAATTAATACATTTCTTCAAGTAGACACGCCACTCTAGAATTTAGTTTAATAATCTTTAATGTGTTATATCGGTTACTTGGTTGATTCATTAAACGCATCTATGTACACTTGTATAACACATGTATACATGTTGTTTCATATCCATATACATTAGAAGAAATCTCCACTGGGAAAAAATAATGCAATACGCATACATATTACAGCTTCTTCGAATCGCCTTTCATGATAAACTCCGTGGGAAAGTTAATTTGCCGGTAATGACCGAAAAAAGGGAAGAAATGCCTATTAGTGCTGCACCTATTGTAATAATCTTTAAATATATTTATATTTCGTTGGAATACTATATTATATTATTTTACATACAAACGGAAATACGTGAAAATAAAACATATTGCATTCTATAAGTTGTTATTTTCCAGATGGGCGAAAAATGTCCGAACTAAGATTCGAACTAGGGATCTCTTGGTCGAAGTTTTTAATGGTTTGCCAATTGAGTCGTCACGGACGAATTTGGAGGACACAATTCGCCCAGCTAACTTTGTTGATCATTGCATTTGATCTGATATATGAATCTGCTTAACAAAATAAATCGCAAGATCGGGAACTCCATTAAACATTGAATACGTAATTACACTAGGTTTTTCGCCCAGTTGGAAAATTTCAACTCATATGATATATTTATCAAATAGAATACTTGTATTAAAATTAATGTAATGCATGATATTTTGCATAAATTGTATTTTTCCCAATATATTGTTAATTCTATCAACTATGTAGTGTAAAATGCTATTCATGTTCTTCGTTTTCTACGATATACTTCATTTATTTGAAAATAATAAAGAATAATAATTACATATGATGAAATGTGTACTGACACAAAAATGATATCCATCGAATAATCTTATTATTAAAGTGAAAATCATTATTAATATCTAATCCTGTGTGTGTCGGGTTATACGCGACACACTTCAAGACGAACTACAACCGAAAAGGAAGGATTTCTTTTATTCTTTCTAATCCAATTCATATTTTAACAAAATTCAACCCAAACAATACAAAAGTGTAAAAACTACAAAGTTTTAACACACAAATTTCATAAAAACTCAAACCCTCCAAAGAATTTCATACGACGTTTCAAGGATGCCTTGATCCCCTTCCTCAGTGGGGGGAAAAAAAAAATGTAATGGGTTCAAGAAACCCGGCTCGGTTATAGCCCCGAGTACTGGCTCTGGAATGATTGAAAATGTGTCCGTAAAGGATTTAAATTTATTTTAAAGTGTTTTTATTGTATTCAAACCCTTTACGGACACATTTTCAATCATTCCACAGCCAGTACTCGGGGCTATAACCGAGCCGGGTTTTTTTAACCCATTTCATTTTTTTTTTTCACTGAGGAAGGGGATTAAGGCATCCTCGAAACGTCGTATGAAATTCTTTGGGGGGGTTGAGTTTTTATGAAATTTGTGCCTTAGAACGTTGTAGTTTTTACACTTTTGTATTGAAAATCGCACAAAGTGTTTCAATTTTACTTCAATCCAAACAGTTCATATACTTATAGCGAGCGAAGACAGACGGAAAGACAAATTACAGTGGGTTAAACAGACGTCATGAACCGAAAACATAAACAATTTTCAAATATTCTGGAAAGTTCTATTAATAATTTATCAGACAAAAAAGTACATGAACAAGTATTGGACAGTGATGCCCATCATCGGCCGTGATGTGCATACTTAAAAAAATATATAAAGGATTGAAAAACTCAAAAATAAATACAAAGTGCTTTCTGAATGCTAATTTTAGCCATATCTAAACAAAACAGTACAAGAAAATAGATAAAACCTAAACTTAAACAAAAAGCATACGGAATAAATTTCTATGCGACTTTCTAAGATTGTTATTTTAATTCAAAGTTTAGATAATACACTAGTGATACAGTATTTAAAACTGGTGCAACTACCTTAATAGTTTAGAACATGTGTGTGTGTGTGCGTGTGAGGGAGGAAGGGAGGGTGTGCCCTATTTCTGTAGAGCGCAATGAGTTAAGGTCTTTTGAAATATTTCGCCCCTTATTGAAACTTCTAACTATATCTTAGAAAAAAAAAAATCATCTCTCGTCAAATTTTTCGAAGGTTTCCATAAAACCTACTGGATAATCCATTAAAAGAAACTAATTTACAAAGGAAGGATTAATGTTTTAATGAATAAATAAATTTAATAGAGATGAAATTGAATTTCGAGTTTAAACCACTGAAATTATCAAAATGAAAAAGACCTCTATAAACAGTGAAATCGTTGGAAATTTCTTAGGCTAATAACTCCTAGAATGCAATTAATATGAAAGTATTTAGTTTAAAAAAAAGTTCAAAACATTATTTGGAAACATAATTGATAGTTTAAAAAACGGTTTTCAGATATCAATCAGGAAACTCGAGTTTCATACCCAGTAGAAATTAAATGAAATACGGAATGAATTGTAGTTGTCTGATACATTTTTTAATGTTCTATTGCAATTATAATAAATATTTTGATGCAATCATATTTTATAGTTCAAAGTTAAATACACTAAGGTCTTTTAAATCGAACTTGTCTATAGCGAGAAAATTTCATGGACTCGGTGCGGCGAGAATAATACGATATGCATACAACAGATGATGTATTCTGGGAGGATAGAAAATTCTCCGAAACAAAATTTTCTTCGGCATTCTGCGAATATATAGCTTATATTTTGTACGTGTTAAGAATCGTTATAGTGTAATGTCGAAATCTATAAGAGAGGAAAAAATACTTGATCAAACAACAGTAACATTTCTAATTCTTAGATTCAATAGCATCTATTAACCTTAACTTCTGTGACAGAACTTGTTGCATTACTACTATGAGCGCCAATGGTCTGTGAGACCGCTCGATCAAAAATTAACCACTTGTTGACGAACAACCGGTATATGTGCCACTTAAGGGGCTTAGAATCCTCCATTATTCTCACCAATTATTTTTTATTGTAAACTTTACCTTATTTAACCAGAGAATATTTCCGATTTAAGCAGAGAAAATTTTCTGTTTTGAAAAACTAGTGGTAAACGATAAAAAATTAAGCAAAATTCTCTCGTCGCGAAGGGGTTAAAAAAATATTCTATAAACTCAAAGGATACTAGTTCTATCCAGAAAATTCATTAATTCTATGCAAATTCTATTCCGATTTTGTCCAGGAAAAATTCCCCTATTCAAAAGTCACTTGTGATAGTACTTAGAGCTCCAAGTAAGGTACAATTTCTTCAGTATCTATAATAAAATTCAAAATTACAAGTTTAATTGTGAAAATTGAAAAAAGCAGCTGTAAGTGTGACTGCTAAACAGTAGTTAAAAATTAATATTAAACTGTTATACAGAATGTCAAATTAGAATTTTGAAATTTATGGCTAACTGATAGACGCAAAAACTGAAACATTTAATAGAGGTTTTGGTTACAAACTATTGTTTTGTTTTAATGATAATCTGCAGAACAGAACAACATAATAGCTTGTACTATATTTTTCTTTCTTGAATTTAAGCTACTTATTGTAATTTCATTTTATGACAGATATCATAATTAAATAAACTCTCAAATGAAGGAAAACTTGTCCAATAATGATTTGTAACAAGTTCTTCACATTATCCGATCATGATAGTAATTAAGGTCAGCTTTTCCTACTACGCAGAAAGGTAAAAAGAAATGAAACTTTCTTTTTTTTTTTTTTTCTTATATCCATCATATCTCGTTTTATTCAGAACAGGCATGAATAATAGAGCAATAGACGAACATGACGACGTAAAGTAACTTTTTTGTATCACATCTAGATTGTGTGATGCGAATGATTTTTTCAATTTACTTTTTTTTTTCGTAGCTGCAAAATTGTGACATAATTAAAATTAATGGTTCGAATACTAAAGAGATGGGAAAAAAGCTCCCCCTTTTTTAAAGGATAAAATTAGGATAATAAGGAAAAAGAGGAAAAGTTGCATCTTCAAGATACTGTCACACTTTATTAGATACATTTGTCGTTTAATGTGTGTATATGACATGATCCAATTTAAATCTCATTATCTTAATATCCTTGAAAAACTTAGTTTTACGTAACAGTATCGTATATTGAATATGTAATTGAAAACCTTTTTACAAAATGGAATGACCTAGCGACCCACGTGTGTGACTTATGTCTATACACGTGTGAAACATGCATAAGTTTTGAACTTTAATTACTTGGAGGTTTTTCTGATGTTATAAGCCTTATTGTCATTAGGAAAGGATATGTATTCTTTTTAATATATTTTTATATGTGAAAATAATGTTATTTAAAAAAAAAAAAAAAAAAAAAAAAAAAAAAAAAAAAAAGCCAATGTTTTAAATGAGCTCAAAATTGAGAGATATTATTGAAAAAATTGAATTTTTAAGCATAGATTTTTTAAATAAAATTTGAAAATCCATTACAGAAAAATTCCTTCTTTTCTAAATTATTTTTTTTTTCTGAATATATTGCTTTTAACACAAGGACACCCAGGAATTTTAATCGAGTCTCATGAAAATATTTCTTACCAGAATTTTTATTTAAAATCATTTAATTTATTTATTTATCGTAAATCTGCCTTGTTTATAATTCAGTCAGTTTATGAAAGTAAAAGTTCTGGATCCATATGATATTTAATCATATGGTCGGAATCAAATCGATTTTTTTTTAGTGTTCTATAGCATTAAGAAGTCATATATTTGGCCAAATATCACTGCACAAATTCTGCTTAAGATATTTAATTCGTTACTTATAGAAATACGTGACAAATTTTTTTGGAACTTTGTAAATATAAAGAACATGTTTGGCATCATATTTCTCGGCGATGATTTGGTCGCGGGTGTAACTAGGAAACGAATAAATTAAATGAAAAAAAGATTTACTTACGGTCATCCTGTAAAGAAAATATTTGAAACGCAACAAAGTTATCAAAAATCTGTTATCATTTAGCTACTTTTATAATGCAACTGAAATACAATATTTTCGTAACGCCACAGTAAATAGTAATTTTCATTCGCTTATTAAAAAAAAAAAAAAAAAAAAAAAAAAAAAAAAAAAAAAAAGTGCACGTGTATAGTTTTTCTTTTTTACCGAAATTTAACTCTTAAATTAAAAAATACGTTCAAAAATCCACGTGTCTGAAATTTTTTCATTATCTATTTTATTTTTTCCACAATGGGAATAATCTGTTTGTCACTGTTTTGAAGAAACTTCTTAAAAAAGCTTTTAAAATTAAAAATGAAATATAAAAATGGAAATAAATCAAAAAATAGCTAGAATGGGCGCGTCTACATATAAACAGCTTTCATTTGAAAAAATAATTATCAAAATCGGTCCAGTAGAAAGCTCAGGGCTGATGGCTAAAAAAACAACCTGGTCTTTTAAATATATAGATTGTTATAATTGTTATTTGAAGGAAACAGTAGTTTATGAACCGAAACCTTTTCTTTATAATACTATCTATCCGAAACTTTTCTTTATAATATATCATAAAGTATGATGCTGTCATAAACAAAACATGTGTTTATTTTTTACTAATTTTACTATTTTATTTTAGGTACGGCTTGAACCTCTACTGGATGAATTTATCTTATTTTGGATTACTAAAAGTATATAAGATGTCTGTGAGCTCTCGTTAGTGAGGCATCTGACATCTTTTCGTTAAGTTAAAATTAAGGTAAGCGACATACTACTTTATAAATTCTAATGAAAAGTAAAAATTGATTTTAAATAAATATATTCATTGTTTCAACAGTTTTAACCACGCTTTTATGTAAAAGAAAAAGTGATAAGTAAAAAAAAAAAAAAAAAAAAAAAAAAAAAAAAAAAAAAAAAAAAAACCAAGTTTAAAAGATTAAGTTTAAGTTGTAAAAAAAGTTAAGTTAAAGTAAGTTTTAAAAAGTTAAATTTAAGTTGTTGTTCAAGTGAAAAGTAAAAAAAAGTTTTAAAAGTTAAAAAAGTTAAAATTAAATAAAAAGTTAAAAAAATTAAAAGTTAAAAAAGTTAAATTTTAATTGTAAAAATGAAAAGTGTTATGTAATAATAACTAAAATAATTGTTTAGAGACAATAATATTCAATCAAAAGAAGTGTTCCATTAATAAAACGCAAAAGGCTAAGCAGCTTAAAATATATTATTTTTATAATTAGTGAATGAATTAGTAAAAATTTTAAACATTGAAATATTCAAAGAATAAATTAAGCAGCTTTGTAATGCGTACTTTTAATAAAGAATATTTAGAAAAAAGCTATACAAATTAAAAATCTCAAGCTACACGAGTTGAAATTTATTATATTAACCAACCTTGATTGGTTCTTATTACTAATAACCAGTTAATTTGATAAATTCTCCTGAATTTATCATATTAACAGATTTATTTGCGTATCATTTAGTTATTTTTAATAATAACCGGTTATTATTAATGATGACCGATTAATCAAATTGACCGTAACATAGATACTACTTCTTTTCCAAAATTCTTTTCCTATTTTCATTTTTTAACTAAGCAAAAAGGATCAATTATTATTGAATACATTTTTAAGATTTGAATATATTTGTTTCATTGCATGTAAAAAAAAAAATATAGTTTCGGAAATAACGTAAAAAAATATTTATATTAATATTTTTAAGCAAAAAAATAATTTTTTTTTTTTTTTTTTTTTTTTTTTTTTTTTTTTTTGTAAACAAATTTTATGAAAATATTAGTCTTAAAAAGCACAACTTTGATATGTAAAAATAAATTTGCATGCTAATAAAACATAAATTAACCCTTTAAGCGTCTTGCAGAATTTTACATTAGTGTTCAAAGATTCATAAAATGGTATCTATAAATAATAGTGGCATGGAAATTTTTATCTGATAACCTTACACCTTAAATATTTATTTAAGTTATTTCTTTTACAAAATTAGCTTTAAGGCTCAACACTAGTCACAGAAAAAGACCCGGATGATAATGTAAAGTCTATGGGGGCTTTCTTTTCAAATATCTCGATCAAATATTAATAATTTTACATGATTTTTTTTTTCACGAGATAGCTGAGGACGATTCACAACCAGCCTATTTTTTCTTTTTCATTTTCGGTTTCCGATTTCTTAAAAAATTACTTTGACTTTCAAAACCGGTTTAAACCGGTTCTGAAATTGAAAAAATCATAATATAAAAAATATATAAGCAAAATCGAAAAAGCAAAAACTAGGCCATTGTAGATCGTACTCAGCTATCCTATGGAAAAAAAAATCATGTAAAAATATTAAAATGTGAAAAGAACGCTCCCATAGACTTTACATTATCCTCCGGGTCTTTCTCAGTGACTATTGTGGGGTCTTAATATTGATTTTATGTTAAATCAGTCTTTGATTCCAAAAGTTACTTGACAGAAAAAAAGCCCCGATTAGAATTCTTAAAGAATTTGGGGAAAAAAAATGTGGCTGCAGTTGAAATTATATTTTGGAAGTCTATTCCACTAATACTTATACATTCTGACTATCTTGACAATCCTTTAACCTCTTCAATTCCGAAGCTAAAATAATAATACAAATACTTATTCATTGTTTTTTTCCAAACAAAATGACATTGTAAGAGACAGAAAAAATATTTTTTTTGAAATTGATCCTTTAAGCGCTTAATAATTTTGGTGAAAAAGTGTGATCAAAAACTGCAAACTCCCTCAAAACATCAATTTAATAACCGTTAATCTAAATTAACTAATCACAAATTTAAGAGCTTTAAATAAGTAAATAATCTACAAATCTCCCCCAAAAATTATTAAAAAGATTTAAGTAAGATTACTTATGAAAATTTATCACTTTCTTGTCACACTGTCTTTTGGACATTTTTAGGCATTTTACAAACTCAGATGAAAATAACATTTATTTTACGAGGGATTCAGCTTAGATGCAGGTAATTATTCGTTTGCTTTCAACGCAATAAACATTCAGCTATTAAGAAGTGATGTAAAATATTTTTTAAAAAATCAGGCATTTTAGTTTCTATAAGTAAAACAACAAAGGATGCCGATTGGGGACCCAGAAACCGAGAGGTTAACACTGATTTAAAAAAAAAAAAAAAAAAAAAAAAAAAAAAAAAAAACCCTTTATTTTACAATTTTCTAAACGACGATTGAAGACATTTGCTGAAAGCATGGAACGTGTAACAGTGGATTTGCAACTGGAAGATGTATGGAGGGAAATGACCTAGAAAATGTACTTTAACTAAGCATAGTTTTAATCTGAAAACTACATCAAAATGTTTTCACTCTTTTATTGTATTTAGTATCATCATTTATTTCTCTGAATGATACGTTGATTGATTGCATTGATGAAACTCAAAAAGAAAAACATGCCACTCACTGAAGTAAAAAAAAATCATTCTTTTGAAACTTATGATGGCATCACTTTCACATGACTTTCAAGATCCAATCGATCGGTCATAACCGGGTTTTCTAATCCACATTCCAGTCACGTATCGCTAATTAGAAAAAAATAAGTGAAAAAATAAGATATGTGTTATATGTAAGAGTGTGTGGTACGTGGTATAGATTTTACTTTATGTCGATTCAACAGTAGAACTAAAAGAATAGAACGTTCTAAATTGGGCGTTGTCTGTGTTTGCTTTTTTGACCCTTTTTTATTATTTATAAACTGTTGTTTGTGGACATTGGTCAACTTTTTCTCAGATATCACCCCTAACAATCTCGTCGATCTGACCGATTGCTGTTTTTTTACGGATAGCCTTGAAAAATTATGATAGTTAAAGATTTACCGATTTTTGATCTTAAACGAAACTGTAAACAATGGTCCAAAACGGTTTATCTCTTCCTTTTCTTTGTATAAACCTCCTTGTGAGACTGGATATTGTTTAACTTTAGAATCGGCCGCGTAATCTCATAAGTATAAGGGAAATCTCACATGCTATATTACTGTATATTTTGTTTTGTTTGTACTAATACATATGCATGCAAATGTAATTATTATCAACACGATAAGTGGCTACAAAATCAAAATTTTCGGTATCTTGAAGTTGAAGTTAATACAATAAAAGTCGATTTAGAATATTATATTTAATATCCTTAAATTTCGGCAACATTTCAACCCTCTGCATTTCTTTATTGTTAGAACATGACGAACTGGCGTCTCTTAATAATATAAGAATTTCAATGGATCTCAGCGTTGATCATTTTGATTACCACTATCTCCAAACAATAATATTCGCAAAATTTCAATAATTTCAATAAAATATCTAAAAGTTTTGCAAGAGAAAGCTACCAAGAAGATTATTATTTAAAAATAGTTGTAACCAAAAACGGCACCACTGAGATCCATTGACATTTCTGTATTAATAAAAAAGCAATACAAAGAAAAGGAAAGTCTGATATATTTCTTACAAAAACTTAATATTATTAAAAAAAAACTTGATAGTTTTTTAACTCTTTGTATCCCATTGTCAAATATGAATTCAAAAATGTAACTTATTAATAAATATTCGTAGCTTATTAATGAAAGCATCTAAGCGGGTATTTTTCTGTTTATTATTAATTTTGAACAATAACTCACAAGTCGACTATGCAGGCACCGAACACTGAGTGATTTATGGCTTTTTTTATTGTTATGAATATGATAATTTCAGAGGCAGTCAATTCGTAGTATCAGATGGATTTTTTATTATAAAAATTGTATACAGGGTGTTATCGAATCCGACTGACGAAGGCAAAGAGGGCAAATATTCAGAGTACGCAAATTCATAGTAGACATTAAGATGATGAAAAAATACCATAAAACATGGGATCGAAAACCACGTATTTAAGAAAAAATGCAGGGTGTTCTACCCTAAATCAATATGGGTTTACGGTAATAACTTTCAGAAAACTGAAGTATATTATAGTAAAATTATTAATAGACATGCACGCTTTTGTTGTAACTATGTTAACATAGAAAAAAGTGGTAGAATTTACCATTAATCTGTCAGCACACGCGCTGGGATAAAATCTACCCACATCATTATTAAGAAAAAAAAAAAACTTTAAAATGCAAACAGACCATGACAAAGAAGGAATGTTTGTTCCATAGGTTGAAGCGAATGCTGTGTGACTCATTATGCGACTGAAATGAAATTTACTTCTGTCGGTGTTAAATGGCACCATTTACGATTTTGATTTATACGTAATTTTTAATGAACGTAATCACGAATCATTTTTGATACACCGATTGTCTTAGTTAGGACTATCTTAATTTAAAATGATAAATAAAATAATCATAAATCAAACTATTAAAAGTATCATTTTATATCAGTAAAAATAGTGTTAATCTTGTTATTGAAATGTTTCTGAATTGTAAATTCGAATTTACTTCAACTTAAAAAAATGATAAAGTATTCCTTTGCAAGGTTTTTTGCTGTTTTATTGGGGTTTTAAGAAGATTTTTCCAATCTGTTTCATTACAATATTTACAATTACCCTTTTATTTATTTATTTATTTTTAGGATTTTCTTCTGATTTTATACTTCCCAAGTAATTACATTCGTACAGTAGAAAATTTATTAAAATTTAAGTATGAGAACAAAATAAAATAATAATAAAAAAACAATAGTAATTTTTATACTGAATTGTCCTATTTTATAGTTTAATGACATCAAACAATTTCTCTTTGATTCGATCAGTTTCTCTCATCTTGAGGAACTTCTTCACCTATTTTGATTTATATCCCGATTAAAAGCTTTATTTCACCGAAAGTCTTAGCGATTAAAAGATTTAATAAAAATTCTTAAGTTCTTTAAATTCCACAGTGAAAGTGGAACAAATACGTAAAATAAAGTTCCTTTACTTTTACTTATTTCATGAGAAATTTTTACATTCTGGGAATTTCCTTCTTAATCTACATTTTTTATTATTAATCGGCTTTAAGAAAATTGTTATATTTGTTTAATTTATGGATGCGATATTTATGCGATTAATTTACAGCATGCGTATCAATCGAAATTAAAAGTATATTTGTTTCGTGAGAAATGACATGAGATTTCTTTTCTTGAAGTTCTTTATGTATGTAATACTCAGTTGAGTATTGTTTTATAAGTGAATGAGTCATATAGGTTTTGTGTGATCAATTTAATAGGTTTTTTAATCACATCCTTTATTATCTCGGGTTTGCATGTAGTGCGAATAATTATTATCCCGGGATGACGCGGGCATATGGGACTGTCACAAGCAACTATTTTTCTAGTCAACTCACACCACAATTTAATAAATAAATAAATTGTGTTGCATATTTCACTTCCAAATGTTGGCAAACTGTATGTCATAGATTTTTGTTTTTTGAAAGCGGTGCAAGGTAGAATTAAAAAATAAGTAAAAAAAATGATGAAGAAAGCGGTTCATAATTATTTTTTTTACTGTCGCCTTTTTATTTAGACATTTTGCCTTTAAAATAAAAGAGCCATGGCAGTATTTATTTGATTGTGATAACGTATAATTATCTGAAGTGATTAATTATGGGATTTTCAGATGCGTTCAAAATTAGGGAAATACGTAGCGCCTATAATCGTCATCTGGTCTGTCCATCTGTCTGTCCGTCTTTCCAAATATAACAGCACAAAAACTACCCGACCGAATGATTTGAAATTTAATATGTATAATTGTTTCAGAATTTTGTCGAGTCATTACAAATTTTATAAAAATTAAATAAAACTTATAAAGATATTTATAAAAGTTTTCGTCATTCTAATGAAGCTTATCATACATAATTAATTCAGTGATGTCTCATGATAGGTAATGATTCTAGTTGTCATGATAATTACGTATACTTAAGATATTGTCCTATTATTTTCGTATTGCTGAATTTAATATATATATACAGGGTGTCCCAAAAGGTCATGTCCAAACGGCACACATGGTTGTGTCAGGTCATTAGGAAACAGAATTACATAGGAAAGGGGGGTCGGAAACGCGATTGTAATCCGCTAGAGGGCGATAAGCGATGTCAGACGAAAGCGCGGGCAGTCGCGGACATCGGCGCCTGCGGCGCCGATGTGAAGCATGCATCGCAGCTAATGGGGCCAATTTTGAGCACTTACTATGAGTTGTAGCATTTTTCTTTTTTATTTGGTACTGTTTTGTTGTAAAATAAAGATATTTTACACCGTTTGTTATCTTTTCTTTGCGTGACGGTTACGATGCAATTTCACTGTTTAGATCGCGTTTCCGACCCCCCTTTCCTATGTAATTCTGTTTCCTCATGACCTGACACAACCATGTGTTCCGTTTGGACATGACCTTTTGGGACACCCTGTATATAGAATCGTAATAAATTTTGTATTCATGCATTTTTGAACAAGAATGCAACTGCTATTGCACAAGGTTTTGAATATTTATTATACTAATTATACTACGAACGCACCTCATATGTCACGTTTAATGTACAATTTCTGGCTTTTAATGTTATTTTTAACATTGGTTTTTTGACTCGCAAAAGTTCTAAAACGTTTCGCATTCCAAAGCTGCTTATAAACATACAATTTCATACAAGCGTAAATGGAATAAATAACAGCTACCTGTTCTATTAAAACATAATATTTGTAATGCTTCAAAAATCTATGGTTTACTGCAAAATGTACGATATGAACAATTTTCAATTTTAACTTTCAAATACACACTGAATTTTGAAGTGTTAAAATTTATCTGTAATGCAACAAAATATAAATACTAAACTTATTCCAGAGAAATATGTATGGAATCAAAGTTTTTTAAGCAAGTCTTTTTTCTCCAATCTTTTTCTCTCTATTATTTCAAATTTAAATAAGTTTACTAAAATTTGCAGTTAAATATTTACGGAACAAATTTAATTTATCTGGATCGAAAATGACTTCTTCTGTGATTTTTTATTATAAGGAATGAAATACAACGTTTTTTAACCTTCCTACCCTGAATGGGTCTAATCGACCCATAAGTATAATTTCTTTTATATGATTAGAACCAGAACTTTTTTCATAAAGAAAGTTAAATAACAGATTCGGAGAAATAAGTCAATTAAATATATTAAAATATTTTAAATAAGAATTCTGGTATGAAATGTTTTTATCAAGATTGAGTTAAATTTAAACAGGGTAGGAAGGTTAAGACACAAATAAAAATATTATGCAATGCAAACGGATATTTCAAGGTCATTAAGACCGTCAGTGCATAAAATCCAAATTAAAATAACGTTAAAAACATTGAATTAAAAGAGGAGGGGGAACAGAATGGCCGAGAAGCCTACCTCACTTCCCGACTCTCAATGGCGAAATGCCCAAACCAGGTGGTAAACAATTGCGGAGTCAAACAACTCGCACTCACGAGGAGACCAATCAGGAATGAAAATTTGCACTGGAAAAGACCAAGCAAAAAAAGGAGAAAAAGGAAGGAGGGAAGAGAACGAATTAGAAAATTTTAACATTCATATACAAGTAGCCTTTTAAACCATAAATATGTATTAAAAATAAGAAACTTATTAAAATTCAAAAAATACTAAAGACGTTTACTACTATCTTCAGCATTTTTCTCACCCAAGTTATATAGCCTGTCTTATATAAACTGCGCTTCCTGTACCATTTCATTTATCATCATCTGCATTCTGCAATCTCAATTTTCTTATGACCGTCTCAACTGATGTCTCCAATTATATACCATTGCAATACCATCCGAACCTACCGCCAAAACAAATTAATCTGGTACAATAATCAATTTTGATCTAATTATTTAATTGCCTTTGCACTAATTAAATTTTTATTCATATCTTCCTTTTTTCAGAGTTAGTAAGTTTGTTTTATTTATATTGCTTAACATTAACTTTTGATTTTTTTTTCAGTTTTGCATTATATCTAAGAATTTTAAAGAAGAAAATTTGAACTAATATAGAAAACAGACTTTTTAAATTAATTATTAGTATCAAAATTAAAATCTCGTGAAATGTAACAAAAGGTTCCGCTACTTGCAGTATTTTTCCATCCGCATCTGTAACTTATTTTGTAAAAAAAAAAAATACAACTTTGTTTTATTATTATTATTTTTTTACATATAATCTTTTGCATCCTGCATTCTCGATTTCGCTTCAACCTCACTGCAATTAAACATAATATATCCTTCCTGAAAACTAGTGTTCCAAAACTGAAATATGTATTAAATAAAAGAAAGTTCTTAAACCTGGAGAAATACTTCACACTACCTCCAGCATATTTTTTATCCAGGATCTTTAGCTTATTTTCTATAACACCGCATCATGCACTATTTTTTTGCAAATTTTCATCTATCATCATCTGCATGCACCCCGCAGTCTCAATTTCACTGTGACTGTCACAGCGAGGGTTTCCGTTTCTGTACCATCCGAAAACATCACCCAAAACGGATTATTCTGGAACATCAATCACTTTTAATCCGTCTAAAAACTGATCAAGACTTAACTGGAGCAACAAACAAATACTTTGGGAATCTTGGAAGAAACCTCGCTTTTAATACCTTTTCACGGCGTAATTCAGGAAATCAGGCCATCAGCGTAAAATATCAGTATTGAAAGTGCTGGGATGTCGGACTGATTTGATTGCTTTGTTTAGTGATGTGCAGAGGAGGTGATGAAATTATTGTCATGCTGTTTTCGCTACCGGTGAGTATTTTTTGCAGGTTACGAAACCAGGTTAGTGAATGGTACATCTGTCGCGATTACTTTTTTGACACTTTTGATTTTACGCTTTCTTCTCCCTGTTTCTAACAATTGATCGATATATTTCTCCAAGGCATTTCCTAGTCGAGAGTTTTTGGAAATTAGGTTCCATTAAAAATACGGTTGAAAATAGGTACAATTTAATTTAATTGAAATTAACTTCATTATACCTTTTTATGTTTAAAAGAGAGACTATCTCACAAATCAGAGAATTTGTTTCCGATTGGAAGTAAAGTTCATCACTCTTCACTTTTTTTCTAGTTTTATAATAGCAAGTAATTTTTGAAGAAACCTCGATTTTTCAATTTTACGGCAAATTAGTTAAATCAGGCCATCAGCGTAAATGTCTTTATTGGAAGTGTTTGGATATCGGACTGATTTGATTGCTTTATTTAGTGATGTGCAGGGGTAATGAAGAAATTATTGTCATGCTGTTTTTGCTACATGTGAGTATTTTTGCAGGTTACGAAACCAGGTTACTGAATGATTCACCTGTCGCGATTACTTTTTTGAAACTTTTGATTTTACTTTACGATTTCTTCTGTCTGTTTTTAACAATTGATCAAAATATTTCTTTAAGGCATTATTCCCACTTGAAAGTTTTTGGAAATTAGGTGCCTTTAAAAATACGATTGAAAATAGGTAAAATTTAATTTAATTGAAATTAACTTCATTATATTTTTTCATATCGAAAAGAGAGATTGTCTCTTAAGTCAGACAATTTGTTTCCGATTTGAAGTAAGGTGCAACACTCTTAACTTTTTTTTCTAGTTTTTAAGTAGCTAATAATTTTCAAAGAAACCTCGATTTTTCTATTTTACGGAAAATTAGTTAAAACGGGCCATCAGTATAAATATCAGTATTGAAAGTGCTGGGATGTCGGACTGATTTGATTGCTTTATTTAGTGATGTGCAGAGGAGGTGATGAAATTATTGTCATGTTGTTTTCGCTACCAGCGAGTATTTTTGCTGGTTACGAAACCAGGTTAAAAAATGACACATGTATCACGATTATTTTTTTGCCACTTTTAACTTTACTTAACGCTTTCTTTTATCTGTTTCTAACAGCTGATCGAAATATTTCTTCAAGCCATTTCCTGTTCAAAAGTTTTTGAAAATAGGTGCCATTACAAATACGTTTAATAATAGGTATAGTTTAATTTATTTGAAATTAACTTCATTGTATCTTTTCATGTCTAAAACAGAGATTATCTCTTTTTAAATCGAGCAATTCATTTCCAATTGGAAGTACGGCTTACCACTTTTACTGCCTTTTAACTTTCTTTGTCTATTTTGTCTAGTCTTCTTCAAATAACAAACAATTTTTAAAACAGCCTCGATATTTCAATTTTAAGGCAAATTAATTAAACCAGGCCATCAGCGTAAATATCAATATGTAAAGTACTGGAATCTCGAACTGATTTGATTGTTTTGTTTAGTGATGAGCAGAGAAGAAATTATTATCATCATGTTTTTGCTACCGGTGAGTATTTTTGCAGGTTACGAAACCAGTAAATGGTACATTTACCATGATTACATTTATAACTCTTGTTTTTATCAACGATAAAAAAAAAATATATCTTTAAGCCATTTTCTATTCGATAGTTCTTGAAATTAGGTGTCACTAAGAATATGGTTAAAAATGCTAGATGTTATTCAATTCAATTGAAACGAGCTCCATATACCTTTTCTTTTTGTTAAAGGCTAATTTATTATAAAATAGACATTGGAGATTAGACATTGACAGACAACAGAATAGACATTGTTTCTGATTGGAGGTAAGGCTCACCGCTCTTCTTGCTTTAAGAAACTATTATTGAAAGAACCTCGATTTTCCAATTTTATGCAAAATTCATTTAATCAGGCTATCAGCGTAAATATATATATAAAGTGCAGGTTATTGGACTAATTTGATTGCTTTGTTTAGATATGTGCATAGACAAAGAAATTATTCTTATGTTTTTTTCGCTACCGATGAGTCTTTTTATTTTGAAAATTATGAAACCAGGTTATTCACTGGCGTATCTGTCAATTTCAATATGTTCGTTAATCTATATCTAATCATGATGGAGCTATTTTTCCTAATTTTGATCAAATCTTAAAATTTTATCAAGACTATATAATTTAATTAGTTTCCCAATTGATTTTCAGCAGTGAAATTATGTTCAAAATTATTGAATATTTAAAACGCGATTTATCACATTGCTAACTAAGCGTATAACCAACAGAATGAAAAAATATCCAACCCAGGAATTAGTTCCGGATCACTTAAAAACAAACAGAGTGAAAAGATGTCCAAGCCGGGAATTGAATCCGGAACCCTTGAATTCCAAGGGCTCCAAGTTCAATTTCCTGACTTGGACATTTTTTCACCTGGTTGGTTCTACGTTTAGTTTCCAATATGATAAATCATGTATTAAATATCAAATAATTTCGATCCTAATATCACTGCTAAAAATTAATTGGAAAATTAATTGCATTTATACGTGTGATAACCGGTGTTGGGTTTTTTTGTGTCTCATGTTTTGGCGCAGGATTGTGTGCTCATGAAGACAATTCCATACCTTGTGCTACAGTTGCAACTTTACCAACATATGTGAGTGAGATGCTGAGCTGCTTCCTCGTTGCTTAAATGGTAGAGCACTTGAAGAGCTATTCCAAGGGTTTCAGGATCGATTTCCGGCTTGAAATTTTTTTTTTTACTTCGTTAATTTTACGATTAGTTAGCAAAGTGATAAATCACGTATTAAATATTTATCAAGCCTTGTAAAAATTTTCTGGATACAATGAAAGCTTTTTATTATATATCGATCGGTTAAAAACTTCCAATAATGTAGGCGATTTTATCTCTCTCTATACTAAAGGTGGACATTTATCGCGGCGAATTTTTAATTTTTTCTCCAATTCCACAAATATCTCAAAATGACACGATTAGTATGAATGACTATGTATTAGTATGAAATTAGTATGAATTTACGCTGAATGTAAAGTTGCAGGAATATGTATGCTCACTAAAACTTTATCTGTACATTGTGGGGAAAAAAAAAAAAAACTGTGAATCTACAGAACTAATTTTTGTAAAACTACAGAAATCTGTATCCTTTACAAAAGAATCTATTAAAATTACAGAAATCTTACTGAAATTTTATTTGTAACACGTGTTTCAGTAACATAAAAAGTTCTAGGCATCTGTGTTTCCCCCAAAAATTACTAGTAACTTTACAGATTTTTTGCTTTACTATATAAACGTGTATCTGTTACATAAATGTTTGTTTTAGCAACTTTACAGATTTTTTTTTTTAATTTTCAGTGTAAATCTGTATCTGTTACATGAATTATTGCTGTTGCTGTTACATAAAAAATTTTAGGCATCCCAGTTTCCAAAAAAACTTTTTGTAACTTTGCAGATTTTTTTTTGTTGTTTTTTACAATGTAGGAAAATGGTATTTTAAAAATTTAAAAACTTTTATGTGACGGCAACAACAAACATTCATATCACAGATACAGATTTACATTGTGCATAAAAAATCTGCAAGGTTGTTAAGATTTTTTTTAGGAGAATCGGACTATTAGAACTGTTTAATAGTAATAAATAAATTTTTTATTAAGATTATTGTAATTTTTGTAGATCTTTTTGTAAAGTTACAGATTTTTGTAGCTTTTCTTAAATGTTTTTTAGATTTACATCTTTTGTTTCAGTACAGTGTACAGATAAAATTTTAATAAGCATACGTATTTCGGTAACTTTTGATTTGTAGAGCTACAGATTTTTTTTTCTTTTTTTACAATGTATACAAATATTCATCAGTATACATAATTATTATTCAGATTTTTTTTTATGTTGTGCTATTGTTAACGTTTATTTCTAAAAACTGACTTTTTCCGTCTTTAAGGTGTTAACATACCGAAACGGACGTTTTGTGAAAAAACGGAGAATAAATGGCAACTTTGCTCTCAGTACATTCTTTCGCTTGATTTGTGAATTTTTTTCCTCTCAGTTTTACAGCATATTGTACAGAATTTTTTTAAATTGGAGTTTTCTTTTTGATTGACCCTGTATATATAAAAAAAATAATAATAAAAATAAAAATAAAGATATTCAGATCACTCTCGCTGCTTATCCTGATAAATGATAAAAAAATAATAAAGCCCATTTATCCGAAACAGGTGTAGATTTATTCATGCACAGTTTTCTTAAAGTATAATAACTTAAATCTAAGCCTTCCAAATCTGTTAAATATTCTGGTTCCATAACGGTTGTGTTATAACGCCCAAGGAGGAAAAACTAAAAAAAGAAAAAAGAAAAAAGTAAGATCCTATAATAAAAAAAAAAAAAAAAAAAAAAAAAAAAAAAAAAAAAAAAAAGAGTCACATTATGCACATCCTACACTTGCTTGAAGCTATTTCTTACCTTTTTTTAAAACTGATTTATGGTATTTACGTTAAGAACTATTTAGTATGCGTGCTTTTTCTAGAACTGGAACACTTTACGGTAATTTCGTAAAAGGTGCTCGTAATTTTTAATTATTTGATTTAGTATGGAATAATTAAGTTTTATTATGTTTACATAGCTACATAATTAAAGAAGAACCATTTATTTTAAAATTTCGTAATTTATTTGCGACATTCCAAAAATTGCCTCCAAGGCGCAGAGTAACAAAAAGTAGTTAAAGAATGAAAAGAAAAATTGTGTCTCTAACCAAAAAAATACATTATCTTAGCTTTTATAACAATATGATTATTAAGGGACATAGTACCTTGAAATTGATCAAAATATCGATTTTCTTTTTTAAATATCAACTGAAAGCTTCTTTGTGAATATTTTGACACTTCATTTTTACCCATACGTCTATTGTTTCGCAAGTTATTATAAATTTTGTTAATAGATCTAGCGCAATTACCCATACAAGTGAAAACTGTAAACTTATTTTTTCCCTTGTACATACTTTTATAACTTGTTTGTTCGGAGAATACTAAGACTTTTTTGCTTTTAGATAGAGGTTTAAAAAATTTTTTTACTTCTTTTTCATGGTGTATTTAATATTTTTGTGCATGGATTTATGATTCAAATTTATAGTTATTTTTTAGAAAGTACTTAAATTGAGAGAGTGCGTTGAATTTTTTTCATTTTTTGATATACACGAGAGAGAAAAAATAAATCATCAAATATAAAATCCCACGCATCTAAAAATCCATGCACAGTCTTATGTCGTATGTTCTAATGAATGAGGAAAAAAAAATCGAAGCAAAAATATTATTTATAAAAGTAGTATAGATTTTTTAAAAAATTAATTTTTTAATTATATTTTAATAAAATAGGCTGTTCTACAAGATTTATTTTACTATTATTATTTAATTATTAGCATTAAATATTGTGCCACGACATACGTTATTGTATTATTAAAAATTGAACAGATGGTTTAAAAAATTATATTAATTTAAAAACAACGTTAATAACGCCAGAATGTGTAAACTCTGAGCAATATAGAATTGAGATTATCAATCCTGGATGATTCTAATTGCATGAGAATGGTAGAACAAATTCATCAGGATGATAGTGGAAGAAACCGAAAAGCTTAAGTTGTATGTACTGCTGCCAGTTTCGCAGTCACAAAATAAGAGCACTGTTTCTTCTATATCAGGACTTAAAAATGTGGTAAATCTTTTGAAAACAGAACTTGTCTATAACGGAATCATGTTTAAATTGTAAAATATCCACCACGTAGGAAAGAGTAAAATGCCAATCCACACGCACAGACGGAAACCTGTTTAAAGGGGAATATTTTTCTGGTCATTTGAGATTTTATTTTAGTTCGTTTTACTATATCAAATAAAAAGAAGAATTTTAGATAGCGAAATTTGTGATAGCGGAAACAATTTGAATCAAGTTAAAAGTCCGTATTGGACAGGTTTTTCAGTGAACAGTCCTAATTTTATGGCATTCCTTCAGTAGGAACTATGAATTTTTTATGTTTAACACCTTGCATTTCCATTATAGAAAAGTTAAAACGAAAAATCTTTCGTTTCGGACAAGTTACCATCTAAACAGTCAATTTTCTGTTCGGGAACATAATAATTTTTAGATATAGACAAGTTTTGTTTTCACAGGCTTACTTTATAAAGTTTTATTCGATGCAAGCTAATGAATAGCATGGCACTAAAAATTTAAATCTATTTAAAGTTTTCACTCAACTTTTATTTTATAATAATAATAATAACGACGACGGTGATTATATGATAATAATAATAAAAAGAATAAAAAAATAATAGAAATAATAATAATAATTATTATTATTATTTATTAGTAATTTCAATTAAATAAAACTTTGTAAGAATCATCTTAAAATCAAAAGAACACACAAGACGTATTTCGAACTAGAAATTTCATGTCACCACACCCAGAAAAAGGAATTGATTTAAACTACAAAAAATGTTTTGTTGAGTACATTTTGGTCGTTTTAAGCGAATTTTTTAGTTGATCCCAATATGGGTCAGTGGAAACTTCGTTTAAATAAACAACAAAAGCTAAAAGTCAATTAAACCAAATTACGTGAGAGAGTTAGGGCTACTGCACACCAATTTAAATTTTGCAAAAACAACAAAATTTTCTTGGAATTACAAATTGAAAATACAAGACTTTAGTAAGACTCAAATAAAATAAAATTGATGAAATTTTGTTAAAATTTTATAAGAGTGTTAACAATATATATATATATATATATATATATATATATATATATATTGTTTCGTCTGAGCAACAAAACGAAGTTCTTACTTTATCTAAAAAATTCGCTTAAAACAACCAATATGTACTGAACAAAACATAATTTATAGTTTTAATCAATTCATTTTTCTGAGTTCAGCCAATGAAAAATATGCGTTCGTAAGGGACAAGGTTACACAAAAAAAATCTAATCAAAAGATATATAAAATGCAAAAATCTTTCTCATATATTATTTATTAGAATTGGCTGCACAACTTAAACCCTGTCTAATTTTAGGGGACCAATGCACGTAAATAAACAAAGAATTAAAAAAAATGTATATTTCTATCATTTAGTGAATATATTTAACACACAAATTCTTCAACAAACATGTTATGCCATTACACAATTAGAAATCTCCGTAACGCATTTAGAATATAATTTCCTTATGAGTAATCATCCAAAGTTAAGTGTTATGCCATTGTGCGATAAAACAATCAATGAACCCAAAAACCTTCTTCACATCTCAGTGTAATTTCAAAAATTTAAATTTTTTCCTGGAATTTCAGAATGTTTCTTTCCATTTTAATTTCATCAAAATGAGTACCCATACATGTCTGACATTCAAAATATCAAAATGTCCTTGAAAAGGAGTTTCCACGAAGATGCTATCACCAACTTTCAAATGAAGCTAGTCTCTCCCACGGTCCCTTTTGAAAAACAGAACTAAGAATTCGACATTTTGTTGCTTCAACCAGAAAGTTTTCAAGCTAAAAAAAGATTTACGCTAGCTTTTTTTTTTTTTTTTTTTTTTTTTTTTTTTTTCTCGATTAATTTACAATAGCATTATCGAAAGAGATAAATAATGTTTAAAGGCGCATATTGTTATCAGGGTTACCATTTTTAGTTGATTTTGTTAGTACATAAATGCATAGCTTTTATAGTCGTTATCTGGTCCGTCTGTCTGTCCGCCTGCCCGCATATAACAGCGCAAACTTTATTCAATGAATGGTTTGGAATTTAATAAGGGGAATTTTTTCGAGTCATTTAAAATTGTATAAAAATTGAATAGAAATTAAAAAAATATATATTAATAAAAGTTTGTTGCTATTTTATTAAATTCTATCGCGCATAATTAATTCAATGATATCCCTTGATAGGTAATGATTGTTAGATTATCATGGGGAGGACATCATGTCTTCTTATATGCATTACAAACTTACGATATGGAGACTGAGGTTTTTTTTTTCTAAATTTAACTAATTTTTTGAAGTTTTTTAAAAATGTTCATTTAATTTTTCAGTATTACAACAGATATTTTAAAATATTTTTTTAATAATTATTTTAAGTTGTTGCCAGTTGTAAAAACAAGGCAAGTATAGTATTTCTTTTTAATTAAAAATTAATGTTAATGAACTATTAGAAAAAAGAAAAAACTTTAAAATTAGAATTTAATAATTGCGCGTTAAAAGCAGGAAAACGTTGAAAATTATGTCATAAAAATTGCATTTACACGTGAATAATAAAAAAGAAAGGAAACTTTAAAATAATAAATTGTTAATAGTATGCATTAAAAGCTGTAAATGAAGGAAAATACATCCAATTTAAATAATAATAGTGTCAAAAATTTTAAATTAAAAAATATATTTCCACGAGACAATTATTTCATATTTCGAGATGCTCTTTTTCACAATTGTTACAAATTCTAAGACGGAACACATAGTGATATCTCCTTTATAACAACAAAAGTGTTTTCATATTAATATTAAAAAAAGAAAAAATCTTAACAAAAGAATAGAGGTCTTATCAGCAATTGATTTGGCCTTAAAATTCCCCAATCAAAGGAAAATGAATGGTAACCTTTTTACAGGGAGATCGCCACTGATATTTTAATTGTAATTTAATCTTTCGTTATTTTTTAAAGCCGATGAAATTATCGCGTTTTTAGAGCCTGTGGTACCCGAAAGGGGATTATAAATATTGTATAAATTATTAAAATATTTAAATTTCAATAAATTTTAACTTTTTTCGTTTGGATAAGTTAGTTTTACATTTTTAAACCAAGAAATAATTTTTTACAAAATTAATAAAAAACAAAATCGAAAAAACATACTTATTTCATGAATTATGAAACACTTTCCAATACTAACATACTATTATTATTATTTTTTATATATATATATATATAAAATTTCCTTTTTTTATAGAATTATTTGAATGAGATATCTAAATAAACAACTTATGAAAGCACATAAATCACTAAAAGTCCATTTTCAACAATTGCTGTCTATATCCAATCATGTGTGCGAATTTTTTCGTGTAGCTCTGTGTATAAAGAATAGTAGTCCTATATATAGGGTTTATGCAATAAATATTGGATAAGTTAAAAAATGCATACACAGTAATAATCGATTTTAGTCAATCGTATAGTTGAATTATTATAAATAAACGATAAATGTTATGTACTCTACAATGAATAGAAAACATATTTTAGTGCACTTCAATGATTCCATTATGTTTAAAGTATGATAACACTTAAAATTCACCGCAAACGATTTTCCTTTATATTAGATCGTAATTTTGTGGAAATCTTTTGCACATTCTTGTAAAAGAACTATAAATGTAGCATATTCTATACTCCTGAGAAAGCATTTTGTGTTCCATGCCTGTGATACTTATCAATCTCATTATATTTTTAAAGTAGCATCATCAATACATAAAATGCACCGCAAATGATTTTTTTCGCTTAGACCATGATGTAACGAAATTCTTTTGTCTGACCCTGTAAGCACACTATAAATGCTGCACACTTTCAATATCGCTCATTCTATTGCATTGAACAATCTATCGAAAACATATTAATAGCATCATTAACATCTATCTCCTTTGATGATAATCCGAATATAATTACGACAGCTGAGCTAGGACATCAGAAAGAGAAGCTGAAATAATGAACGCTTTTCAACTACGTTCAGAGCCCAAGTAAGCTTGTAGGGTGTCCAAGGTTCAGCACCTTTTCGGGGGCCCCCTCACACCAAAATATTCTGTTAGATTCCCCCCCCCCCCCCCGGGAGTATTAGAAAGGTATCATTAGATTACCATGCCAGGTTAACCAAACTCATTTTTGGTTTTTAAGAAAATAAATGTTATATTCAGAGATATTAAGAGATTTTTTTAAAGTATTATTATTTTTTTTAATTTAGGCCGTCCTAAGCAATTGGCTCAAGGCTACGGCCAAGTTGGCCTGTGGAGTAATCAGACCCTGACTATGTTTGAAAGTGTTTAAAAATTAGACACGAAAGTATTAAGTATACTTAATACTGGTAAACCTAACGAATATTTTAGACTAATAAATTCGCAACAACATGGCGCTATCTCTGGGTGTGTGTTCTATTCCAAAAAACAACAAATAAGTGCCATTATTGGTTCATTGTCTTGTCTTATGAAAAAACAAATGCCAAAAGAACCTTTCGTTGGACAATAGGCGCCGATTCTCGGACATGATGTTGTCGTTCAACAACCTCTAACTACCTGTAGAAAGTGATGGGTCCACTTCATTTTTATAAGGCATCAAGCAGTGTTCTCAGATCATAATCTATCAGTAATATCGGAGCCTCCCCCTGCTGGCGGTCCAAGGTCACATAAGGAATTAACAGGCTTTGAAACAAAAAGTATACTCTTTGAAGATGCAACAGAGCGAAGAAGAAATTCTTAGATCTTCTGAATGACAAAAGGTTTTTGTGTTTGCCATTTCCGCAAATTCTGTGTATATTCAGATGGTATAGGAAATGTTTTATTCATGTATTAATATCGTATTTGATGACTTTAACAAAGGTACCTTTTTTCGCCGAAAAAATGCAGTCGTTGTTACGCCATGCTGTCGCATAGGGAGAATTGTAGATTTTTTTTTTCATAGTTAATTTCTTCGCAATTATTCCAATCATTTTATATAGTCTTGATTCATAGTTATAACAGCTTGACTGATGGTAAAATTTTTGTAGTACAATCATGCCATTTTTTTCCTATACCACTTGGACGGCTTTCCAAAGTCTTTCCAATATTCCAAAGTCTTTTAATATATGCCTTTTCAATGAAAAACATCTTCCTAACACTTACAGACCGGGAAGCGGCAGCACAGACAATCACCTCATCGAGTTCACGGATAAAAATTTAGGATTAATTAAATCTCGATTCGCATATTTAAACGCAATCGGTCTGCCAAGTCATATCTCAGTGAAAAACATCTAGAAATCATCCGATTTTAGCGGTTGATTCATAGGTTTACCATTATGTTTTATCCTTTCATACTTTTGAGTGCAAGAAAGCACAATGGCAAACCTACGAGTCGACCGCTAAAATCGGGAATTTAAATGTTTTCCACCAAGATATGACTTGGCAGACCGATTGCGTTTTAATATGCGAATCGAGATTTCATTAAGTTTCTAGATTTTCACCTGTGAACTCAGTGAGGTGATTTTCTGTGCTGCCATCTCCCAATCTATTACTGTAAAAACATTTAGCTGGTGATAAATGGAGATTTGTTGAATCAGTAGATGAAGCATGACATATTCTTTACGACATATGTCATGCATACGACATATTCTTTAGAGTTTTGTTTCTTTTTATCCTGTTAGCGGGTCTCTTGTACTACATTTCTGCCCAAATCTGTTCATTTTCTACACACATTTCACAAAATTTATATACAGTAGGCTCTCGTTAATTCGAACTTGTCGGGTCCTCAAGAAATGTTCGATTTATCCGAAGTTCGAATTATGGAAAATATGAATTGAAAACATTCTTAATATGGTACTATTACAAAAAAAAAAAAAAAAAAAAAAAAAATATATATATATATATATATATATATATATATATAGTGGTTTTTTTTTAATATATTTCGTCTATTATCATTAGAATATGACTTAATAATAAATTTGCATTAATAAATACATAAACTAATTAAATGATTAGAAACAAGCACAATGGAAGAAAAATTTGAGGTGTCACTGATGGACAGACGGGCACTAAGAATGTGGATATCAAATGCATTGGATTATATGTATACTCGTTCGGAACAGCTTTCACAAAAATTAAAGAATGAAAGTTATTCAAATGATCTGAAATCCATTAAAAAGAAAATAAAAATGAAAAATCCGAATTCTCGTTAGTTAGAATTAAACAAAGTCAAGAGAAAATGAGTTCAAATTAATGAAAGTTTTTCACGTTATTCTGCCACTGAAAATTTTGGGACTTCATGTTTAGTTCGAATTAAGCGAAGATTCGAATTAACGAGAGTCGACTGTATCTATAAATATATTTAAAGTTTTAAGTATTTTGTGGAATAAAATAAAATAATATTCATTTGTATGCCTGGACATAAATTTTTCAAAAAATCATCTTTGACCAAGCATGTTCTGATTTCGAAAATTTAAACATACTCTTATTAAAGAGAGTGTGGGGGGGAGGGGGGAGCATGGCTTTGTAAAAACTTGGAAAAAAAATAGTATATTTAACCTACAAAATTCTATATTTTCTGTTTCCAAAACTACCTTTTTTAGCGGCTAATTAAATAAATTATAGAAAACCTCCTGTTTGCGTCATCTGCCGAAGTGTGAACACCTCTTTCTGAAACTTTTATGTGTCTTCTCCAGTGTCAGATTTACGGCCGGGGCATTCGGGGCACGGGCCAAGGGCCCCTGATTTTCAGGGGGCCCCCAAAGGCTGCTGAAGGTTTTCAATTATTGTCTAAAATCTGATGTAATTTTAATATCCAATTTAATTTTACATTTCATTCTATATTCTACTATGTTCATATTGTACTTTTATGACGACGTATATTTTGTCTGAAGCATCCATTTATTAATTTATTACAGTGAATATTTTAGTGTGATATTTTTATTCTCTTATCTTTATCACTTTAATGATGTATCGTATTTTTAATTCTTGTGTAATTCATTTCCTGTTATCGTCATATCATTTGAGTGTTGGTGAACGTAGCTTGCGGGCTGTAGAGTCCTCTTATATTTTTAATAATTGTAGCTTGGTGTTGTCGAAAATGTATTATTAGTTGTTGCATACATTATCATTCCTGATATATAGACTTACATAGGAAAAGATAATTAGCACCACACAGTTTATTATAAATCGTCTACTTATTTAAATTTTATAATTGTGAAACATTATTTAAATGTAAATTACTGTAAATTTAACTTAATTTATAATGGATATTTTAAAGTCAATAGTGATTATTGTCACAACTGTCTTTTAAAATTTTTTAAATGTCAATTGCCCTGGAAGTTTCGGTGCATGGAGGCCCCCTTAAGAATCTGTGCCCAGGGCCCCCAAATTTGTAAATCGGTCCCTGGTCTTCTCAAAATTTGTCTTTAAATTTGTGGCTATTGAGGGATTCTACATTCAGTTTAGATTTTTTCTAATCCTTGTATGTTAGCGAAAACTAGCATTATCGATTGGCAGAGCCTATCAATCAGAAGAACTCTTTGTTAAGAGACTAAACGAATAATTTTCTTGTTTTGAATTTCCTGATGGTGCGATTATTATTTTTTATTTTTATGATGTTTAAAATTTTTTTTATGATTGTTTAAATTTTGTTTAATCTAATGGTGATCTAATTTCAAAAATAAACTGCCGTATGCTCACCCCCCCCCCTAAAAAAGCAACAAAAAAACTGATTTTAATTTAATAGGTGTTACCTTAGATTCGCCCTTAAATGAGAAACTGGAACTTATACTTAGAAAGTGAACTTTCACTACTCAAACAAAAGTATCTCAACCATGAATGCGTAGCTCATTATATAAACAATTCGCTACGTTCGTTTTCTTTGAAAAGCATCTAAAAATAATTGTTTGAAAAAGGTACCATCTCCTAATATGCCACGCATGTTATCACTTACAAGACCAAATTTGCAGCCTGTGACCTACAACACGTTCGGCAGGCTTCTTTGTAATTGTGATAATGAGTCAGTAACTCCTTTTAATATATATCTATAAAAAGAAGAAGATGAAAAGGCAACGACAGTGAAACGAGTTTAACTTGCTGGAGATAATGCACTTACTTTCGTTCCACGAAAAGTGTTGCTGATGTAGTAATTAGATAAAATAGTTTTAATTTCGGATTTGGAGAGCAGCAGTATTGAAATAAAAAGCTTTGGAAATAGAATATTGAATGGAAGAGAGTAAACAATATAAAGGTAACATCATTAGCAAGGTATTAGTTTACTTGTTTTATCAAAGGTGGCGCCCCACGGTTTTCCCGACGTGTGCCCCAAATTGATCACATTATTTAGTGTATATATAATGCGTATTTGAACTATAAGCGGTAATGATAATATGCATGTCAAAACAAATATTTTTTGCATGAAAAGAGAGGTCTGCACGGGCCGGGCCTCAGCCCGAAGCCCGAACCGTAATGTTAAGTCTATGGGCGTTTGATACATTATTATATTCAAAATATATCTTCCGGCAATTAATATTTTTAACTTCTTTTTTCAGCGTTCTCTTCTTAAAGAATGTATCTTTTTTTCTTGGTTGTCAAAATATTTCTAAAATCTATGCATAATTGTATATAAAATGTTTTTTTTTTTTCCAGCTCGTCAGTTTTTAAAACATAAAATATTAAATTGAACATAAATTTTAGAAAAATATTTTGACAATAAGAAAAAAAGTGATATCCTTTAAAAAGAGATCAACGAAAGAACAAGTTATAAAAATATTAATTTCTTGAAGTAATATTTTAAATATAAGAATGCATGAAATGGTCATAAACTTTACATTACGAAGTGGAAGTTGAAAATTTGAGTGGCCAGCAGCCTTAACTCTGAGCCAGGGTAGCCAGTTTGGCTTCCATTTTAATTTAGAAAATCCAAATTCGTACCAGAAATTAAAAGTAGTATTTTTTGTTTTATTCAGTGGCAGAAATTTTGAGATTACATATAATAAAGTTTCTTTTTCAAAATTTTCGGAGTGAATTTGAAAATTCAAATTAATAGTGGAGGGCAAAATGTCAATCCTGCTCTGGGCTGATCTTGCTCATAATGTCTATGATAATGTAGTTTTTCTTAGAAATCCTAATCGTTCCATCCTAATTTTAATCCGCAAAAGCTTTCCAAAATTTTTTCAATGCTCATGAATGACGTCTTAATAAAGCTCGCTTTAAGAAGCCAAATACAGATAGATCCATGAGAGCAACGTCAAATGAAGTCCCAATTATTTCTTCAAATAGGACGCAGATTATTCCCGTTTGTAATTTTTTTTCAAAATATGTGGCAGTGGATTTGTAAGAGCATCAGAAAATTTTGTTCGGGTGAAATCGTATATTATTTATATCTTTTGCATGGGGTCATTACATATAAAATGAACAAATCAGCTGTGACTGACTTATTGCGGATTTAAATAAAAGTTAGCATGTAAATGATTCGTATTTAATTGTGAGTAAGCCTAAAATAATAGATTTCAGAATTGTTTTTTATGTATTAAAACTTACATTAAAAATTGATACAAAATCGAGTTTTTGCCTACATGCTACATAATGCAATTAATAAAAACAAGAAATAGAAATCATGTGGCATGTATAGATTATGAAGTGTTTTTCAGCACCAGTACTACGCGAAAATTGTTACAAATTTTCATTCAGACTGACCTTTTTCGTCGGTCAATAAATTATTCATAAATAACTGTAGAATTACTTTTACAGCTACAGTATTAGCGTATGCGAAAAAGCCTTTTTTGCTCTTTTTTTCCTCGAACAATTATGAGATTTTGTTCCATTTCAAAATGAACGTATTTGGAAAATACAGGGCTATTACAAATGAATCATCGGATTTTGATACGTTACTACGCGCGAACTACAAAACGTATATGTTTCCATGACAACTTAAACGAGAAGGCGTTAACTACAATTTCGCGCTGCCTATGTGTCAGGTGTGTCTGGTTTCCATGGTTACTGCGCGAACGCAACTGGACAGCAGAAAGTGTTTTGTTTACTAGTATTTTCAAAGTGTAATCAGTTATAACCATTCCGAAAGCATTCAGGAAGGCATACCAATGCAATCTAACAAAGCATTTTGCACTAATATTAAAAATTCAAAGAAACCGGTTGTTTATGTAAAGGCAAAAGTTCCAGCAGACCAAGCGTTACTGAAGAAACAGTGAACCGAGTTAGAGTTTTCCTAATTTCGATCAAATTTCAAAATTTTATCACGTTTATATAATTTAATTAGTTTCCCAACTCATTTTCAGCAGTGAAATTATGTTCAAAATTATTGAATATTTAAAATGCGATTTATCGCATTATACTAACTAAGCGTAGAACCAACAGAATGAAAAAATGTTCAAGCCGATAATCGAATCCGGATCTCTTTGAAACAAACAGAATGAAAAGATATCCAAGCCAGGAATCGAACTCGGAACTCTTGAATTCTAAGGGCTCCAAGTTCAACTCCTGGCTAGTACATTTCTTCACTTGGTTGGTTCTACGCTTAGTTTGCAATGTGATAAATCATGTATTAAATATCAAATAATTTCGACCCTAATATCATTGCTGAAAATTGATCGGAAAATTATTTACATTTATACATGTGATCACCGGTGTTGGCTTTATTTGTGTCATGTTTTGGCACAGGATTGTGTGCTCACGAAGACAATTCCATACCTTGTGCTGCAGTTGCAACTTTACCAACATATGTGAGTGAGATGCTGAGCTGGGTGTCGTCTTCGTTGCTTGAATGGGAGAACACATGAAGAGCTATTCCAAGGGTTTCAGGATCGATTCCCGGCTTGAACATTTTTTTTTCGTTGATTTTACGATTAGTTAGCAAAGTGATAAATCACGTATTAAATATTTATAAAGCCTTGTAAGAATTTTCTGGATACAATGAAAGCTTTTTATTATATATTGATAGAGATCGGTTAAAAATTTTCAATAATGTAGGCGATTTTATACCTCTCTATACTAAAGGTGAACGTCTGTCGCGGAGAATTTTTAATTTTTTCTCCAATTTCAAAATATCTCAAAATGACACGATTAGTATGAATGATTATTCGCGTGAAATTAGTATGTATGAAGTTAGTATGAATTTACGCTGAATGTAAAGTTGCAGGAATATGTATGCTCACTAAAACTTTATCTGTACATTGTGGGAAAAAAATACGAAGAAATAAGTTCTTTTCTTTACTTAGTTCTTAAATTATATTTTTATTTGATCTTGCATTTATTAAATTTTAATGTTGTGTTCTTTCCCTTTCGACGGAGGTTAAACAGGGATTGCGAACGCAGACTCACTTAAGTACTCGTTAACGCTTGTGTTGACTTGAATTGATGATCCTTCTCAGTTGAGAGGAAACAAAATTTTTTTAATTAAATTTTCGCCACTTGATGTCTTGTAATATAACGAAATCGTTCAAATGGCCAGTTGGTGTAAGGGAGTAAAACAGTTGTCGTTTAAAAACGAATACGAAGGTTTCAATCCAATGGATGTCAAGGGTATTAAAAAAAGGTAAAAGGTGAAATAATATTCAACATAAATACCAGTTTATTGTACACTCTAAAAAAAATATATTGTAAAGTTTCCAAATATTTTCTCCACTGATGCAAAGTTGCCGAAATCTATATGGTTACTAACATTTTATCTGTACTATACAAGAAAAGATGTAAAATTACAAATCTAATTTTTGTAGAGCTAAAGAAATCTGTAACTTTACAAACGAATCTGTTAAAATTACAGTTATCTTATTAAAATTTTATCTCTAACAGGAGTTGCAGTTACATAAAAAATTCTAGGAATCCCAGTTTCCTAAAAAATTCTTAGTAACCTTACAATTTTTTTTTTTCAGTGTAAATCTGTATCTGTTACATGAATTATTGCTGTTGCCGTTACATAAAAAATTTTAGGCATCCCAGTTTCCAGGAAAACTTTTTGTAACTTTTTGCACTGTGCATAAAAAAATCTGTAAGGTTACTAAGAATTTTTTAGGAGATTCGGACTACTAAAACTTTTTAATAGTAATAAATAAAATTTTAGTAAGATTATTGTAATTTTTGTAGATCGTTTTAAAGTTACAGATTTCTGTAGTTTTTTTTTTTATGGTTTTTAGGTTTACATCTTTTGTTTTAGTACAGTGTACAGATAAAATTTTAATAAGCATACGGATTTCGGTAACTTTTGATTTGTAGAGTTAGATTTTTTCTTTTTTTACAATGTAAATATTCATCAGTATACATAATCATTATTCAGATTTTTTTTAATGTTGTGCTATTGTTAACATTTATTTCTAAAAACTGGCTTTTTCCGTCTATAAAATGTTAATATACCGAAATGGACGTTTTGTGAAAAAACGGAGAATATATGGCAACTTTTCTCTCAGAACATTCTTTCGCTTGATTCGTGAATTTTTTCCCCTCAGTTTTACAGCATATTGTACAGAAATTTTTTGAAATTGGAGTTTTCTTTTTGACTCACCCTGTATATATAAAAAAATAATAATAAAAATAAAAATAAAGATATTCAGATCACTCTCGCTGCTTATCCTGATAAATGATAAAAAAATAACAAAGCCCATTTATCTGAAACAGGTGTAGATTTATTCATGCACAGTTTTCTTAAAGTATAATAACTTAAATCTAAGCCTTCTAAATCTGTTAAATATTCTGGTCCCATAACGGTTATGTTATAACGCCCAAGAAGGAAAAATTAAAAAAAAGAAGAAAAAAAAAAGAAAAAAGTAAAATCCTCCAATATTTAAAAAAAAAAAAAAAAAAAAGAAAAAAAAAGAAAAAAGAATCACATTATGCACATCCTACACTTGCTCGAAGCTATTTCTTACCTTTTTTTAAAACTGATTTATGGTATTTACGTTAAGAACTATTTAGTATGCGTGCTTCTAGAACTGGAACACTTTACGGTAATTTCGTAAAAGATGCTCGTAATTTTTAATTATTTGATTTAGTATGGAATAATTAAGTTTTATTATGTTTATATAGCTACATAATTAATGAAGAACCATTTATTTTAAAATTTCGTAATTTATCTGCGACATTCCAAAAATTGCCTCCAAGGCGCAGAGTAACAAAAAAGTAGTTAAAGAATGAAAAAAAAATGTGTCTCTAACTAAAAAATACAAGATCTTAGCTTTTATAACAATATGATTATTAAGGGACATAGTACCTTGAAATTGATCAAAATATCGATTTTCTTTTTTAAATATCAACTGAAAGCTTCTTTGTGACTATTTTGACACCTCATTTTTACCTATATGTCTATTTTTTGGCGAGATATTGTAAATTTTGTTAATAGATCCAGCGCAATTACCCATACAAGTGAAAATTGTAAACTTATTTTTCCTTATTATTTTTTTAAACTTATTTTTCATATTTTTATAACTTGCTTATTCGGAGAATACTAAGACTTTTTTGCTTTTAGATAGAGGTTTAAAAAATTTTTTTACTTCTTCTCCATGGTGTATTTAATATTTTTGTGCATGGATTTACGATTCAATTTTATAGTTATTTTTTAGAAAGTACTTAAATTGAGAGAGTACGTTGAATTTTTTTCATTTTTTGATATACACGAGAGAGAAAAAATATCATCAAATATAAAATCCCACGCATCTAAAAATCCATGCACAGTCTTATGTCGTATGTTCTAATGAATGGGGAAAAAAATCGAAGCAAAAATATTATTTATAAAAGTAGTATAGATTTTTTAAAAAATTAATTTTTAAGCTATTGCATAGCTTTTATCGCGGGCTTTGAGCGCGGTGACCGAATCCAAAAATTCCGTAACGCGAAAAATCCTAACACATCGGTAACGAAAAAAACCTAACACTCGGCTAACGTCGTTTCCTTTCGGAAAACTTCGGAACGGTATCCTTCGGTAGACTTCGGCAGACATTGACGCGGTATTTTTCAGATATTAGAATATCAAGTCTCAAACTTATGTTTCTTATGATCTAATTTTCATAGCGCGGCCAAATTTTGTTTGGTAATTTATTATGAGACAGTGTTTATTTTGGTGGTATTATTTATTTTGGTGACAAGAGACCCCCCCACCGTGAGGGTCGAAAAATTTAAAATGCTTATAACTCGCGATCTAACTTTCGTAGCGCGGCCAAACTTTGTTTGGTAATTTATTATGAGACATTGTTAATTTCTAGTGACAGGATACACCCCACGGTGAGGGTCGAAAAATTTAAAATGCTTATAACTCGCGATCTAATCTTCGTAGCGCGGCCAAACTTGTTTGGTAATTTATTAGGAGACAGTGTTAATGTTTGGTGACAGGAGACCCCAGACGGTGAGGATCGAAAAATTTAAAATGCTCATAACTCGCGATCTAATTTTCGTAGCGCGGCCAAATTTTGTTTGGTTATTTATTATGGGACAGTGTTGATTGTTGGTGACAGAAGACACCCCACGGTGAGGGTCGAAAAATTAAAAATGCTTATAACTCGCGATCTAATTTTGGTAGCTTGGCAAAATATTGTTTGGTAATTTATTATAAGACAGTGTTAATTTTTGGAGACAGGAGACCCCCCACGGTGAGGGTCGAAAAATTTAAAATGCTTATAACTCGCGATCTAATTTTCGTAGCGCGGCCAAATTTTGTTTAGTAATTTATTATGAGACATTGTTAATTTCTAGTGACAGGAGACACCCCACGGTGAGGGTCGAAAAATTTTAAATGCTCATAACTCGCGATCTAATTTTCGTAGCGCGGCCAAATTTTGTTTGGTAATTTATTATGAGACATTGTTAATTGTTGGTGACAGAAGACACCCTACGGTGAGGGTCGAAAAATTAAAAATGCTTATAACTCGCGATCTAATTTTGGTAGCTTGGCAAAATTTTGTTTGGTAATTTAATATGAGACTGTTAATTTTTGGTGACAGGAGAGCCCCCACGGTGAGGGTCGAAAAATTTAAAATGCTTGTAACTCACGATCTAATTTTCGTAGCGCGGCCAAATTTTGTTTGGTAATTTATTATGAGACAGTGTTAATTTTTGGTGACAGGAGACCCCCCATGGTGAGGGTCGAAAAATTTAAAATGCTTATAACTCACGATCTAATTTTCGTAGCGCGGCCAAATTTTGTTTATTCATTTATTATGAGTCAGTGTTAAGTTTTGGTGACAAGAGACCCTCACGGTGAGGGTCGAAAAATTTAAAATGCTTATAACTCGCGATCTAATTTTCGTAGCGCGGGCAAATTTTGTTTGGTAATTTTTTATGAGACATTGTTAATTGTTGGTGACAGAAGACCCCCCCCCCCCCCATGGTGAGGGTCGAAAAATTTAAAATGCTTATAACTCGCGATCTAATTTTCGTAGCGCGGCCAAATTTTGTTTAGTAATTTATTATGAGACATTGTTAATTTCTAGTGACAGGAGACACCCCACGGTGAGGGTCGAAAAATTTTAAATGCTCATAACTCGCGATCTAATTTTCGTAGCGCGGCCAAATTTTGTTTGGTAATTTATTATGAGACATTGTTAATTGTTGGTGACAGAAGACACCCTACGGTGAGGGTCGAAAAATTAAAAATGCTTATAACTCGCGATCTAATTTTGGTAGCTTGGCAAAATTTTGTTTGGTAATTTATTTTGAGACTGTTAATTTTTGGTGACAGGAGAACCCCCACGGTGAGGGTCGAAAAATTTAAAATGCTTATAACTCACGATCTAATTTTCGTAGCGCGGCCAAATTTTGTTTATTCATTTATTATGAGTCAGTGTTAAGTTTTGGTGACAAGAGACCCTCACGGTGAGGGTCGAAAAATTTAAAATGCTTATAACTCGCGATCTAATTTTCGTAGCGCGGCCAAATTTTGTTTGGTAATTTATTTTGAGACTGTTAATTTTTGGTGACAGGAGACCCCCCACGGTGAGGGTCGAAAAATTTAAAATTCTTATAACTCACGATCTAATTTTCGTAGCGCGGCCAAATTTTGTTTATTCATTTATTATGAGTCAGTGTTAAGTTTTGGTGACAGGAGACCCTCACGGTGAGGGTCGAAAAATTTAAAATGCTTATAACTCACGATCTAATTTTCGTAGCGCGGCCAAATTTTGTTTGGTAATTTAATATGAGGCTGTTAATTTTTGGTGACAGGAGACCCCCACGGTGAGGGTCGAAAAATTTGAAATGCGTATAACTCGCGATCTAATTTTCGTATCGCGGCCAAATTTTGTTTGTTAATTTATTATGAGACATTGTTAATTTCTGGTGACAGGAGACACCCCACGGTGAGGATCGAAAAATTTAAAATGCTCATAACTCGCGATCTAATTTTCGTAGCGCGGCCAAATTTTGTTTGGTAATTTATTATGAGACATTGTTAATTGTTGGTGACAGAAGACACCCCACGGCGAGGGTCGAAAAATTAAAAATGCTTATAACTCGCGATCTAATTTTGGTAGCTTGGCAAAATATTGTTTGGTAATTTATTATAAGACAGTGTTAATTTTTGGTGACAGGAGACCCCCACCACGGTGAGAGTCGAAAAATTTAAAATGCTTATAACTTGCGATCTAATTTTCGTAGCGCGGCCAAATTTTGTTTGGTAATTTATTATGAGATTTTGTTAATTTTTGGTGACAGGAGACCCCCACGGTGAGGGTCGAAAAATTTAAAATGTTTATAACTCGCGATCTAATTTTCGTAGCGCGGCCAAATTCTGTTTGGTAATTTTTTATGAGACAGTGTTAATTTTTGGTGACAGGAGACCCCCCCCCCCACCGTGAGGGTCGAAAAATTTAAAATGCTTATAACTCGCGATCTAATTTTCGTAGCGCGACCAAATTTTGTTTGGTAATTTATTAAGCTATTGCATAGCTTTTATCGCGGGCTTTGAGCGCAGCGACCGAATTTAAGAATTCCGCAACGAGAAAAATTCCTAACAATCCGGCTAACGAAGTTTCAGTTTGGCAGACTTCGGGAAGGTATCCTTCGATAGACTTCAGCAGACATTGACGCGGTATTTTTGCATAAGTTGATAAAAAATGCTATGCAATAGCTTTACCGCGGCAGTCCCCGAGTGGCACACATATTTTTTTTAATTATATTTTAATAAAATAGGCTGTTCTACAAGATTTATTTTACTATTATTATTTAATTATTAGCATTAAATATTGTGCCACGACATACGTTATTGTATTATTCAAAATTGAACAGATGGTTTAAAAAAATATATTAATTTAAAAACAACGTTAATAACGCCAGAATGTGTAAACTCTGAGCAATATAGAATTGAGATTATCAATCCTGGATGATTCTAATTGCATGAGAATGGTAGAACAAATTCATCAGGATACATCAGGATGATAGTGGAAGAAACCAAAAAGCTTAAGTTGTATGTACTGCTGCCAGTTTCGCAGTCACAAAATAAGAGCACTGTTTCTTCTATATCAGGACTTAAAAATGTGGTAAATCTTTTGAAAACAGAACTTGTCTATAACGGAATCATGTTTAAATTGTAAAATATCCACCACGTAGGAAAGAGTAAAATGCCAATCCACACGCACAGACGGAAACCTGTTTAAAGGGGAATATTTTTCTGGTCATTTGAGATTTTATTTTAGTTCGTTTTACTATATCAAATAAAAAGAAGAATTTTAGATAGCGAAATTTGTGATAGCGGAAACAATTTGAACCGAGATAAAAGTCCGTATTGGACAAGTTTTTCAGTGAACAGTCGTAATTTTATGGCATTCCTTCAGTAGGAACTATTAATTTTTTAAGTTTAACACCTTGCGTTTCCATTATAGAAAAGTTAAAACGAAAAATCTCTCGTTTCGGACAAGTTACCGTCTAAACAGTCAATTTTCTGTTCAGGAACATAATAATTTTTAGATGTAGAGAAGTTTTGTTTTCACAGGCTTACTTTATAAAGTTTTATTCGATGCAAGCTAATGAATAGCATGGCACTAAAAATTTAAATCTATTTAAGGGGTTGCATTCAACTTTTATTTTATATTAATAATAATAATAATAATAATAATAATAATAATAATAATAATAATAACAACAACAATAATGACTACGACGATGATGATGATGATGATAATAATAAAAATAACAAATAATAATAATAATAGAAATAATAATAATTATTATTTATTAGTAATTTCTATTAAATAAAACTTTGTAAGAATCATCTTAAAATCAAAAGAACACACAAGACGTATTTCGAGCTAGAAATTTCATGTCACCACACCCAGAAAAAGGAATTGATTAGAACTACAAAAAATATTTTGTTGAGTACATTTTGGTTGTTTTAAGCGAATTTTTTAGTTGATCCCAATATGGGTCAATGGAAACTTTGTTTTAATAAACAACAAAAAAATTTTTTTTTTTTTTTTTTCAATTTTTCGTCTACAATTTTTATCCGAAATGCATAATAACTTCATTAATCCTTCTCAATTTGAAAAGTTTTTATTATCCAAAAATTATGTTAATCCTTTATGGCTATATAAGTCAATTAAACAAAATTACGTGAGAGAGTTATGGCCACTGCACACCAATTTATATTTTGCAAAAACAACAAAACTTTGTTGGAATTACAAATTGAAAATTGACTCAAATAAAATTGATGAAATTTTGTTAAAATTTTGTAAGAGTGTTAACAATATTTTTTTTTTGTCTGAGAAACAAAATAATTTTTTACTTTAACTAAAAAATTCGTTTAAAACAACCAATATTTACTCAACAAAACATGATTAGTAGTTTTAATCAATTCCTTTTTCTGAGTCCAACCAAGGAAAAATGTGCGTTCGTAAGGGACAAGGTCACACAAAAAAATCTAATCAAAAAATATATATAATGTAAAAATATTTCTCATATATTATTTATTAGGACTGGCTGCACACCTTAAACCCTATCTAATATTAGGGGGGGGGGAAGGGGGGGGATCACGTAAATAAACAAAATATTTAAAAAAAATGTATATTTCTATTATTTAGTGAATATATTCAGCACACAAATTCTTCAACAAACATGTTATGCCATTACACAATTAGAAATCTCCGTAACGCATTTAGAATATAATTTCCTTATGAGTAATCATCCAAAGTTAAGTGTTATGCCATTGCGCGATAAAACAATCAATGAACCCAAAAACCTTCTTCATATCTCAGTGTAATTTCAAAAATTTAAATTTTTTCCTGGAATTTCATAATGTTTCTTTCCATTTTAATTTCATCAAAATGAGTACCCATACATGTCTGACATTCAAAATATCAAAATGTCCTTGAAAAGGAGTCTTCACGAAGATGCTATCACCAACTTTCAAATGAAACTAGTCTCTCCCACGGTCCTCTTTTGAAAAACAGAACTAAGAATTCGACATTTTGTTGCTTCAACCAGAAAGTTTTCAAGCTAAAAAAAGATTTACGCTAGCTTTTTTTTTTTTTTTTTTCCTCGATTAATTTACAATAGCATTATCGAAAGAGATAAATAATGTTTAAAGGCGCATATTATTATCAGGGTTACCATTTTTAGTTGAGTTTGTTAGTACATAAATGCATAGCTTTTATAGTCGTTATCTGGTCCGTCTGTCTGTCCGCCTGCCCGCATATAACAGCGCAAACTTTATTCAATGAATGGTTTGGAATTTAATAAGAGGAATTTTTTCGAGTCATTTAAAATTGTATAAAAAGTGAATAGAAATTAAAAATATATATATTAATAAAAGTTTTTTGCTATTTTATTAAATTCTATCGCGCATAATTAATTCAATGATATCCCTTGATAGGTAATGATTGTTAGATTATCATGGGGAGGACATCATGTCTTCTTATATGCATTACAAACTTACGATATGGAGACTAAGGTTTTTTTCTGAATTTAACTAATTTTTTGAAGTTTTTTAAAAATTTTCATTCAATTTTTCAGTATTACAACATGTATTTTTTAATAATTTTTTAATAATTATTTTAAGTTGTTACCAGTTGTAAAAACAAGTCAAAGAATAGTATTTCTTTTCAATTAAAAATTAATTTTATTCGACTAATAGAAAAAAGAAAAAAACTTTAAAATTAGAAATTAATAATTGCGCGTTAAAAGCAGGAAAATGTTGAAAATTATGTCATAAAAATTGTATTTACACGTGAATAATAAAAAAGAAAGGAAACTTTAAAATAATAAATTGTTAATAGTATGCATTAAAAGCTGTAAATGAAGGAAAATACATCCAATTTAAATAATAATAGTGTCAAAAATTTTTAATTAAAAAATATATTTCTATGAGATAATTATTTCATATTTCGAGATGCTCTTTTTCACAATTGTTACAAATTCTAAGACGGAACACATAGTGATATCTCTTTTATAACAACGAAAGTGTTTTCGTATTAATATTAAAAAAAGAAAAAATCTTAACAAAAGAATAGGGGTCTTATCAGCAATTGATTTGGCCTTAAAATTCCCTAATCAAAGGGCAATGAATGGTAATCTTTTTACAGGGAGATCGCCACTGTTTTTTCAATCATAATTTAATCTTTCGTTATTTTTTAAAGCCAATGAAATTATCGTGTTTTTAGGGCCTGTGGTGCCCACGGGGGTTATAAATATTGTATAAGTTAGTAAAATATTTAAATTTCAATAAAGTTTAACTTTTTTCGTTTGTATAAGTTAGTTTTACATTTTAAAACCAAGAAACAATTTTTCTCCAAAATTAATAAAAAACAAGATCGAAAAGACATGTATCTGGCATGAATTTCTTTCCAATACTAACAGACTATTTTTTATAAAATTTTCCCTTTCCCATAGAATTACTTAAATGAGATATCTAAATAAACAACTTATGAAAACACATAAATCACTAAAAGTCCATTTTTAACAACTGCTGTCTATATTCCATCATGTGTGTGAATTATTTCGTGTAGCTCTGTGTATAGAGAATAGTAGTCCTATATATAGGGTTTATGCAATAAAAATTGGATAAGTTTAAAAATGCATACACAGCAATAATCGATTTTAGTCACTCGTATAGTTGAATTCTTTTGTGTTTCTCTGTAAATAAACGATAAATGCTATGTACTTTACAATGAATAGAAAGAACATTTTAGTGCACTTCAATGATTTCATTATGTTTGAAGCATGTTAACACTTAAAAGTCACCGCAAACGATTTTTCCCTATATTAGATCGTAATTTTATGGAAATCTTTTGCACATTCTTGTAAAAGAACTATAAATGTAGCATATTCTTTACTCCTGAGAAAGCATTTGTGTTCCATGCCTGCGATGCTTATCATTCTCATTATATTTTTAAAGTAGCATCATCAATACATAAAATGCACTGCAAATGATTTTTTTCGCGTAGACCATAATGTAACGAAATTCTTTTGTCTGACCCTGTAAGCACACTATAAATGCTACACACTTTCAATATCGCTCATTCTATTGCATTGAACAATATATCGAAAACATATTAATAGCATCAATAAAATCTATCTCCTTTGATGATAATCCGAATATAATTACGAGAGCTGAGCTAGGCCATCAGACAGAAAAGCTGAAATAATGAACGCTTTTCAACTACGTTCAGAGCCCAATTAAGCTTGTAGGGTGTCCAAGGTTCAGCACCTTTTCGGGGGCCCCCTCACACCAAAATATTAGTTAGATTCACCCCCCCCCCCCCCGGGAGTATTAGAAAGGTATCATTAGATTACTATGCCAAGTTAACCAAACTCATTTTTGGTTTTTAAGAAAATAAATGTAAGAAATCCAATATTAAGAGATTTTTTTAAATTATTATTATTTTTTTTTAATTTGGGCCCTCCTAAGCAATCGTCTCAAGGCTACGGCCAAGTTGGCCTGTGGAGTAATCAGACCCTGACTATGTTTGAAAGTGTTTAAAAATTAGACACGAAAGTATTAAGTATACTTAATACTGGTAAACCTAACGAATTTTTTAGACTAATAAATTCGCAACAACATGGCGCTATCTCTGGGTGTGTGTTCTATTCCAAAAAACAACAAATAAGTGCCATTATTGGTTCATTGTCTTGTCTTATGAAAAAACAAATGCCAAAAGAACCTTTCGTTGGACAATAGGCGCCGATTCTCGGACATGATGTTGTCGTTCAACAACCTCTAACTACCTGTAGAAAGTGATGGGTCCACTTCATTTTTATAAGGCATCAAGCAGTGTTCTCAGATCATAATCTATCAGTAATATCGGAGCCTCCCCCTGCTGGCGGTCCAAGGTCACATAAGGAATTAACAGGCTTTGAAACAAAAAGTATACTCTTTGAAGATGCAACAGAGCGAAGAAGAAATTCTTAGATCTTCTGAATGACAAAAGGTTTTTGTGTTTGCCATTTCCGCAAATTCTGTGTATATTCAGATGGTATAGGAAATGTTTTATTCATGTATTAATATCGTATTTGATGACTTTAACAAAGGTACCTTTTTTCGCCGAAAAAATGCAGTCGTTGTTACGCCATGCTGTCGCATAGGGAGAATTGTAGATTTTTTTTTTCATAGTTAATTTCTTCGCAATTATTCCAATCATTTTATATAGTCTTGATTCATAGTTATAACAGCTTGACTGATGGTAAAATTTTTGTAGTACAATCATGCCATTTTTTCCCTATACCACTTGGACGGCTTTCCAAAGTCTTTCCAATATTCCAAAGTCTTTTAATATATGCCTTTTCAATGAAAAACATCTTCCTAACACTTACAGACCGGGAAGCGGCAGCACAGACAATCACCTCATCGAGTTCACGGATAAAAATTTAGGATTAATTAAATCTCGATTCGCATATTTAAACGCAATCGGTCTGCCAAGTCATATCTCAGTGAAAAACATCTAGAAATCATCCGATTTTAGCGGTTGATTCATAGGTTTACCATTATGTTTTATCCTTTCATACTTTTGAGTGCAAGAAAGCACAATGGCAAACCTACGAGTCGACCGCTAAAATCGGGAATTTAAATGTTTTCCACCAAGATATGACTTGGCAGACCGATTGCGTTTTAATATGCGAATCGAGATTTCATTAAGTTTCTAGATTTTCACCTGTGAACTCAGTGAGGTGATTTTCTGTGCTGCCATCTCCCAATCTATTACTGTAAAAACATTTAGCTGGTGATAAATGGAGATTTGTTGAATCAGTAGATGAAGCATGACATATTCTTTACGACATATGTCATGCATACGACATATTCTTTAGAGTTTTGTTTCTTTTTATCCTGTTAGCGGGTCTCTTGTACTACATTTCTGCCCAAATCTGTTCATTTTCTACACACATTTCACAAAATTTATATACAGTAGGCTCTCGTTAATTCGAACTTGTCGGGTCCTCAAGAAATGTTCGATTTATCCGAAGTTCGAATTATGGAAAATATGAATTGAAAACATTCTTAATATGGTACTATTACAAAAAAAAAAAAAAAATATATATATATATATATATATATATATATATATATATATATATATATATAGTGGTTTTTTTTTAATATATTTCGTCTATTATCATTAGAATATGACTTAATAATAAATTTGCATTAATAAATACATAAACTAATTAAATGATTAGAAACAAGCACAATGGAAGAAAAATTTGAGGTGTCACTGATGGACAGACGGGCACTAAGAATGTGGATATCAAATGCATTGGATTATATGTATACTCGTTCGGAACAGCTTTCACAAAAATTAAAGAATGAAAGTTATTCAAATGATCTGAAATCCATTAAAAAGAAAATAAAAATGAAAAATCCGAATTCTCGTTAGTTAGAATTAAACAAAGTCAAGAGAAAATGAGTTCAAATTAATGAAAGTTTTTCACGTTATTCTGCCATTGAAAATTTTGGGACTTCATGTTTAGTTCGAATTAAGCGAAGATTCGAATTAACGAGAGTCGACTGTATCTATAAATATATTTAAAGTTTTAAGTATTTTGTGGAATAAAATAAAATAATATTCATTTGTATGCCTGGACATAAATTTTTCAAAAAATCATCTTTGACCAAGCATGTTCTGATTTCGAAAATTTAAACATACTCTTATTAAAGAGAGTGTGGGGGGGAGGGGGGAGCATGGCTTTGTAAAAACTTGGAAAAAAAAATAGTATATTTAACCTACAAAATTCTATATTTTCTGTTTCCAAAACTACCTTTTTTAGCGGCTAATTAAATAAATTATAGAAAACCTCCTGTTTGCGTCATCTGCCGAAGTGTGAACACCTCTTTCTGAAACTTTTATGTGTCTTCTCCAGTGTCAGATTTACGGCCGGGGCATTCGGGGCACGGGCCAAGGGCCCCTGATTTTCAGGGGGCCCCCAAAGGCTGCTGAAGGTTTTCAATTATTGTCTAAAATCTGATGTAATTTTAATATCCAATTTAATTTTACATTTCATTCTATATTCTACTATGTTCATATTGTACTTTTATGACGACGTATATTTTGTCTGAAGCATCCATTTATTAATTTATTACAGTGAATATTTTAGTGTGATATTTTTATTCTCTTATCTTTATCACTTTAATGATGTATCGTATTTTTAATTCTTGTGTAATTCATTTCCTGTTATCGTCATATCATTTGAGTGTTGGTGAACGTAGCTTGCGGGCTGTAGAGTCCTCTTATATTTTTAATAATTGTAGCTTGGTGTTGTCGAAAATGTATTATTAGTTGTTGCATACATTATCATTCCTGATATATAGACTTACATAGGAAAAGATAATTAGCACCACACAGTTTATTATAAATCGTCTACTTATTTAAATTTTATAATTGTGAAACATTATTTAAATGTAAATTACTGTAAATTTAACTTAATTTATAATGGATATTTTAAAGTCAATAGTGATTATTGTCACAACTGTCTTTTAAAATTTTTTAAATGTCAATTGCCCTGGAAGTTTCGGTGCATGGAGGCCCCCTTAAGAATCTGTGCCCAGGGCCCCCAAATTTGTAAATCGGTCCCTGGTCTTCTCAAAATTTGTCTTTAAATTTGTGGCTATTGAGGGATTCTACATTCAGTTTAGATTTTTTCTAATCCTTGTATGTTAGCGAAAACTAGCATTATCGATTGGCAGAGCCTATCAATCAGAAGAACTCTTTGTTAAGAGACTAAACGAATAATTTTCTTGTTTTGAATTTCCTGATGGTGCGATTATTATTTTTTATTTTTATGATGTTTAAAATTTTTTTTATGATTGTTTAAATTTTGTTTAATCTAATGGTGATCTAATTTCAAAAATAAACTGCCGTATGCTCACCCCCCCCCCCCCTAAAAAAGCAACAAAAAAACTGATTTTAATTTAATAGGTGTTACCTTAGATTCGCCCTTAAATGAGAAACTGGAACTTATACTTAGAAAGTGAACTTTCACTACTCAAACAAAAGTATCTCAACCATGAATGCGTAGCTCATTATATAAACAATTCGCTACGTTCGTTTTCTTTGAAAAGCATCTAAAAATAATTGTTTGAAAAAGGTACCATCTCCTAATATGCCACGCATGTTATCACTTACAAGACCAAATTTGCAGCCTGTGACCTACAACACGTTCGGCAGGCTTCTTTGTAATTGTGATAATGAGTCAGTAACTCCTTTTAATATATATCTATAAAAAGAAGAAGATGAAAAGGCAACGATAGTGAAACGAGTTTAACTTGCTGGAGATAATGCACTTACTTTCGTTCCACGAAAAGTGTTGCTGATGTAGTAATTAGATAAAATAGTTTTAATTTCGGATTTGGAGAGCAGCAGTATTGAAATAAAAAGCTTTGGAAATAGAATATTGAATGGAAGAGAGTAAACAATATAAAGGTAACATCATTAGCAAGGTATTAGTTTACTTGTTTTATCAAAGGTGGCGCCCCACGGTTTTCCCGACGTGTGCCCCAAATTGATCACATTATTTAGTGTATATATAATGCGTATTTGAACTATAAGCGGTAATGATAATATGCATGTCAAAACAAATATTTTTTGCATGAAAAGAGAGGTCTGCACGGGCCGGGCCTCAGCCCGAAGCCCGAACCGTAATGTTAAGTCTATGGGCGTTTGATACATTATTATATTCAAAATATATCTTCCGGCAATTAATATTTTTAACTTCTTTTTTCAGCGTTCTCTTCTTAAAGAATGTATCTTTTTTTCTTGGTTGTCAAAATATTTCTAAAATCTATGCATAATTGTATATAAAATGTTTTTTTTTTTCCAGCTCGTCAGTTTTTAAAACATAAAATATTAAATTGAACATAAATTTTAGAAAAATATTTTGACAATAAGAAAAAAAGTGATATCCTTTAAAAAGAGATCAACGAAAGAACAAGTTATAAAAATATTAATTTCTTGAAGTAATATTTTAAATATAAGAATGCATGAAATGGTCATAAACTTTACATTACGAAGTGGAAGTCGAAAATTTGAGTGGCCAGCAGCCTTAACTCTGAGCCAGGGTAGCCAGTTTGGCTTCCATTTTAATTTAGAAAATCCAAATTCGTACCAGAAATTAAAAGTAGTATTTTTTGTTTTATTCAGTGGCAGAAATTTTGAGATTACATATAATAAAGTTTCTTTTTCAAAATTTTCGGAGTGAATTTGAAAATTCAAATTAATAGTGGAGGGCAAAATGTCAATCCTGCTCTGGGCTGATCTTGCTCATAATGTCTATGATAATGTAGTTTTTCTTAGAAATCCTAATCGTTCCATCCTAATTTTAATCCGCAAAAGCTTTCCAAAATTTTTTCAATGCTCATGAATGACGTCTTAATAAAGCTCGCTTTAAGAAGCCAAATACAGATAGATCCATGAGAGCAACGTCAAATGAAGTCCCAATTATTTCTTCAAATAGGACGCAGATTATTCCCGTTTGTAATTTTTTTTCAAAATATGTGGCAGTGGATTTGTAAGAGCATCAGAAAATTTTGTTCGGGTGAAATCGTATATTATTTATATCTTTTGCATGGGGTCATTACATATAAAATGAACAAATCAGCTGTGACTGACTTATTGCGGATTTAAATAAAAGTTAGCATGTAAATGATTCGTATTTAATTGTGAGTAAGCCTAAAATAATAGATTTCAGAATTGTTTTTTATGTATTAAAACTTACATTAAAAATTGATACAAAATCGAGTTTTTGCCTACATGCTACATAATGCAATTAATAAAAACAAGAAATAGAAATCATGTGGCATGTATAGATTATGAAGTGTTTTTCAGCACCAGTACTACGCGAAAATTGTTACAAATTTTCATTCAGACTGACCTTTTTCGTCGGTCAATAAATTATTCATAAATAACTGTAGAATTACTTTTACAGCTACAGTATTAGCGTATGCGAAAAAGCCTTTTTTGCTCTTTTTTTCCTCGAACAATTATGAGATTTTGTTCCATTTCAAAATGAACGTATTTGGAAAATACAGGGCTATTACAAATGAATCATCGGATTTTGATACGTTACTACGTGCGAACTACAAAACGTATATGTTTCCATGACAACTTAAACGAGAAGGAGTTAACTACAATTTCGCGCTGCCTATGTGTCAGGTGTGTCTGGTTTCCATGGTTACTGCGCGAACGCCATTTTCAAAATGGCAACTGGACAGCAGAAAGTGTTTTGTTTACTAGTATTTTCAAAGTGTAATCAGTTATAACCATTCTGAAAGCATTCAGGAAGGCATACCAATGCAATCTAACAAAGCATTTTGCACTAATATTAAAAATTCAAAGAAACCGGTTGTTTATGTAAAGGCAAAAGTTCCAGCAGACCAAGCGTTACTGAAGAAACAGTGAACCGAGTTAGAGAAAGTTTCATCCGTAGTCCTAAAAAATTGATTTGACGACGAATTAAAATTGAAAGACTGCATTCGCGACCATGGACGTCAATCTTGTATATTTTCGCTTTATTTTCATGTATAACGAATTGTTGTAACCCAATTATATCCTGAAATAACCGCTTCAGAAACCCAATGATTCTTTTATAATAACCCTGTATTTCTATCCGTATGTTATAGTAGTCAGGCTTATATGAAAAGAAAAGGGAATCTACTCAAGCTCTCTCCATTTTTTTAAGCCTACATTACGCGTTTCAAAGATATTATTTTCTGTCTTCAATGTTTGATACTTCTTCTTTAAAAATACTCAACTCTATACATAAAAATATTACAAATATTTATTATTATATTTATTACTAGTAAATCTGCATCATAGTAGCCTTATTTTATTTGAAGATCATTTTATTTAATATTTCAAAAGATTTAATTTTTTAGAAGATTCAACTCTTATTAATTGTAAAAGTGGAAAGCGTTTACATTCAGCCATACTTCGAGATGTTTTATTTTCATTGAAAACATTTATTGTGAGAAAGGTAGCTACCAACCATCCTTTTATCTCATTTGACAATCGCAACTCTCTACAATTTTCTTTAATTATTAACAAATATCTGTAAAACTACTTTTACAGCAACGGTATAGCGTATGCGGAAAAGCCATTTTTGCTCCTTTTTTTTTCGGAACAATTATGAGATTTTCTTGAGCTTTAAAATGAAGATTTTTGAAAAACATTTATATCGTATATTATCATATCAGGCTCATATGAAAGAAAAAGGAGGACAGGGGCAGAAACCCTCTCCATTATTATTATTATTATTATTATTATTATTATTATTATTATTATTATATTTTATAAAAAAATTTATGAATATTTATTATTGCATTTATTATGTGTAAATATGCATCACAGTGGCCTTATTTTATTTGAACGTTACTTTATTTAATCTTTCAAAATATTTAATTCTTTCAGAAAGTGTAACTCTTATTAATTGTAAAAGCGGAATACGATTACAATAACCAGCACTTTAATATATTTTTTTAATTTATGTTGAAAACATTTTATTATGAGAAAGATAGCTATCAACCACCCTTTTATCTCATAATTTGAATACAACAACTCTCTCTATATATTTTTTACATTAAATCGTCTAATTAAGCTAATTAAAATGTTGATTTTATTATAATGGTATTACTAGCTTAAATAATTAATTGTACTCATCAATATTTAATTAAATATTTCCAATTTTAGTTGTTCAATTTATTTGAAAAAGATCATTTTATTTTTCTTATAATTTTTTAATTGCCAATATGCTACTCTTATTTGCTATTGGTATTCTACTTAAATTTTCCAGGGCAATTCAATTCTGATTTTAAAATGTTGAAAAGATTGAGTGCCACCAGAATTTACGAATTGTTTGATTAATATATAGGCAATTTACGTAATTATAAATTCGAATCTTTTGCAGCTGCTTAGGTAATTAAAATTAAGTGATCGCAGCTTGAAACCAACGTCATTCAAAGAGTTAAATAACTATATTTAAATTTTGGAGTAATTCAATCATATTTACGAAAATCAAAATGCGAATAGATAGACTAACGGGCTGACAAGACAAAATTATAAAGACTTTTGATTTAAAATTCAATACAGACGCTGTTGTGCACATAAAAATGAATAAGTAAATAATATAATAGATAAAAATAAGTAAAATAAATGCAAGAACAACATAGTTCCGCTATTGAGATTTAAACAAAAAATAATTTGACAGATTTTTTTGTAATGGAATACTAATCGATGTATTTAAGTTTGTTTAAGCTACTTTTCTTTTTAATATTTTGTCAGAATACAATACTCCCTGATACTTTTCACTCCATGTTTATTTTATTCAAATCACTTTCCCCCCCCCCCCCTCGAAACAGGAACACGCTGTGCGACATTTGTTATGTTCGCTTACACCATACTTCCTGGAAAGCTCTTTTTCAGCTTCCATTCTGCGCTATTATACGCATTTTTCACTGATTTCTCCGAGCTTAAATAGTGCTTCGACTGTCTGTTTGTTTTTTGTATTGCAGCTGCTATGTCCTGTCACAAAATAGGTGGAAGTGCCGCAAATGTATGGTCTCGATTATTCATTTCATTTTAACATATTTTTTTCTTTCCTTTTGTACCATACCTCTACCGGACATGGAAATATCTGTTGGTTTTCTGTCGGGCGAAATTTTTGACTTTTAACTGGACATCGCGTATCCGGTATATTTGACTACTGAGTGAAATGTTAGGAACTTTTTTTGAAAGAGCTTGGTATAAGAGGAAGTATGCTTCGTAAGTTTGTTGAATCCATTTACAAAAAAGAAAATGAACAGTAATTTAGAGTTAATTGAGCAATGAAATAGAAATTATTTAATGTTAGCCATCAGATGGTGAAAGAGAGAAACGAGAGAAGGCTTGTTTTTCAACACTGTTTATTTTACTCGATTATAAGATGCATATTAACTCTTTGAATTACGGTGAAGGATTATCGATTATTTCTATTGATTTTTTTATCGATTATTTTAGCGGCCATTTCATCGTACCGTGATTTTTAAAAAGTTTCTGTGTGATGGATTTCACTAAAAAAATATCCTAGTACAAGAGCATGGCCAAAGATGATTTTTTAAAAACTCGAACGACAGGCCTGATCAAGAGGTTTCAATATTGTTAAAGTATGTCTAAAGTACTTTTAAAGTACTGCTTCAAAATTAATTTTTTTAGTTGTTAAACACATCTGAACATACGAATTGAATGTTTCCAACTGAGCGAAAAATTGCTCAGGCCAGTAATCGAATCCCTTGGCTTACAAGGCCAATGCTTTACCTGTTAAGCTAACTGGGCGATAGCCAGCTGAGGTTTTTCGCTCAGATAACCTTATTGCTCATAACATCTGGTCTGTCATTTAGACGGCTCGGCAGAATAAACCCCAGGTAATGAAACTCCATATAACGATGGATACGTAGAAATTCGTATGATAAAATGATGATTAGTTCGTATGATAAATTTACCAATCAGTTTGATTATGTTAAAATAATAGTATTCATCTGAACATTTCGATAAAATTGATTCAAACATGCGATATGACGTTTGTTATGTTCACTTACACCATACTTCCTGGATAACTCTTTTTCAGCTTCCATTCTGCTCTGTTACATGCATTTTTCACTGCTGATTTCTCCGAGTTTAATAATGCTTCGACTGGATTTCTCTAAAAAATATCCAAATCATTTTCCTCCAAATGACATTTTCGGACATAAAACATAGGATATCTCAAAACTTCTGAACATTATTTCATGAATTTTTCAAAACATATGTTTATATCATTCTGTTTAAATCCAACCTAAAATTTCATTTTTATTGTTGAATAAAACATTTTTTTAGGTGACTAAACTGTTGAAATTTTCAAAATTTTGCATTATCTTCTAAATACAACTTTGCATTAAAAATATAAAAATGGTTTAAATACAAATGTATTTAGGTTCATGGTAATTATTACAATCTAAAATACAAAAAAAAAAAAAAAAAAAAAAAAAAAAAAAAAAAAAAAAATCCGAGTTTTAAAATAGGAGGTAACAGTATACAGGGGGGGGGGGGGATAAAATGAAAAAAGAGAAATGGTTTTAAAATTTCTTTGTGGTTAGAGCATTGGTTGTGCTTCTTAAAATGCAGAACATAAAAATAAAGTAAGCGAAATTTAGAATTTTCCTCAAAAATCTTTAACAGTCAACAATCTTTAACTTTTATTCAAAAAAGAAGAAATAAAACAGAAATTTCATTTTTTTAAAAAATTATTTATTTATTTTTCCTCCAGGGATGCAATTTAAAATACATAAACATAACAAAAATTATTTAAAAATGCCCTAACTGAATATTATGGAGGATTCAGAGGGGGGGGGGGGGAGGGCACAGATCCACCCTTGAGAAATATTCTTAGTTTCTCTGTCTTTTAATGCTTATTTATTTTAAATCACTTGTAAGAATAAATTGCAATGTTTCTTTCTTTTTCTTTTTTTTTTTTTTTCAAAATCACCAAAGAAAATTTAGTTAACTTTAATTCATAGAGGGGCAAGAGCCCTCTTCTGTCACACCTTGCTGATGCCTATGGAAGGGAGGTCCCTTATGAATACCGAGCGTATTTTTAGTTTGGTCAGATTAGTAAATTAATTGAACTTATATTATTAAACACAAAAATTATTGCATTTTAGTGTAAATCACTTTAGCATATGATATCTTTAGTGAAATAAAACTAAGTGCATATTTAACCCTTTTGGGTCTGGTGTACTATTAGTAGTACACATTTTTTCATCCAGTATTATTTTGTCTTAGCAACTACTTAATTACTTTCGACATATAGAAATAATAATATATTAATATGCCTTTTTTACTGTGACTTCATTTATGTTTTGACATTTGTTAATAATAACAATAAAATTTTACTTAATTTTCTTTGTACCGTTCACGATTCCTTTGTTTTATTCACACATTTCACTCTTTAAATTTAAAATATCAGTTACTTTTCTGAACCAATCATGTGTGATAAATCGCAAAAAAAAAAACATTTGGAAACTGTAGTACCTTCCCAAATCATGTTGTAATACTTCATTTTCCAAAAGTCTTCAAAAACTCTTCCTTAGCCTATTATGATCTAAATATGAATTGAATAGTATACAAAATAAGTATATTTGTTAAATTTCAGACAATGAGATCATCTTTAAACTTCAGTAAGTCTATTTGGATAGCTACAATTACAGTTATTACAATAAAATTAATTTTGTCCTCAAAATTGAAAAATATTCGGACCCGAAAGGGTTAATTCATTGACTTTCTCTTTTGCATTCTAGTCAAATGTATTACAAGTTTTTTCCACCTTTATTTTAGTTCTTTAGAATTCTGCAATTGTTCGTGGCAAAGGAAAATGCGGAAACGAAAACATATTCAATAGCAAACAAATTGCGAAAATTCTTGCTATCCCCCCTTCAAATTGTCGGACAATGGTATGCGTTATCCATTGTTTTGAGTCCGAAACCAGAAGCAAGGGAAAAAAAACTTAGAAAATGACGTTTCGACTGTCTGCTCATCTGCATCTTCATCTGGGTTTCCTTGACATTGAACCGTATGTTGGCCAATGGCGGGAGGTCAAGTCGAGCTATGGTTCAGCGCACGCGCAGAAGCCACCGACGCATGGTTCCGTCACCAGGAGTAAAGGGTTGCCGAATGGATCTCAGGGTAGTTGTCGCCAAAAGGGAAATGAAAGGGAATGGGTTTCGCTTTTAGAGTTTATGAATGAAAGAGTTAATGAGTTCATAAATGAGGAATACGTTTGCGTTTTAGCCTAATTTTAATGAACGGACGGAGCTTTTTTTAAGGGGCATTCCTAATTATGTAAATAGGTAACACCTATAGTCGTCGTTAAGTCCGTCCGGCTGTCTTTAATATGACAGAGCAAAAACTATCCAACTGAATAGTTTCGAAATTTAATACAGTAGACTCCCTCAAATCCGCACAGCTTGGGACAAGAGGTTTTGCGGATTTTAGAATTTTACGGATTTCTGGTCATTGCTTTGTTTACATTTTTTTTTAATTTGAATGTAATTAATAATGAAATCAAAAGTATAATAAACGCATACACTATACTAAAATATTAAAATAAGTAATAAACTAAAATAATAAAAATTTAGATATTTTTTTTTAAATGATTAAAATACTGAAAGGAAAGGTCAAGTTAATAATCAATAGTGTACAATTAAGTATTCATTATAAAAGAAGAAATGTATTTTTCCTAAATTATTCAATGAAACTTGCCTCATAAATGTACATTACTAATTCACATCAGGATCATAAAATAATGAAACTTAATTTCAGGTTTAGCCAGACTTAATAACTAAAAAAGTTTGATTAATGCATAAATATATTTAGTAAGATTGTGATTACCAATGATATTAGCAATATCTTTATTTTTTCAGAAATAAATTATTCTTTCTTCATGAAAAAACATGAATTCAATAACCTTAACAAAAATTATAAATAAAAAAATGTGTGGAATTGATAGAAAACTGAAAAAATCAATTTTTGCACCTACATCTGAATTGAATGTTTCATTGTTTACATCCATAAAATATGTGCGGATTTTAGAGAGTTGTGGATTTTAGGAGTGCGGATTTGAGGGAGTCTACTGTATGTATAATTTTTGCATACTTTTGTCGAGTTATTTCAAATTCTATAAAAATTGGATGTGTAGTTTAATAACAGAGACAAAAGTATTCCGTTACATTCGGGCCAATGGGAAAAAATAGTTTCAAGTGCATTTTAATGATAATGCATTCTTTTGAACGTAATAAAATATGCATTTATGAAATATAAAAATATACATTCTAATAATAAATAAAACATATAAAACGAATCTAATATACATTTACTAAAAATATACATTCTGTAAAATCTGTGGTGCAAAGAATATTCGTAATTTATATACAGGACCACACAAAAGTATTCCATTATATAATGGTATGGGGGGGAATATATAGTTTGAGGCGCGTTTTAATTAAATTAAACTATGTCACATTTTATGAAATTGATGTACGTTGCTGAGATTAATTACAAGTTATTCCCAAAACCGCAATAGATGGCAGCACCAAACATTCCCACCCGCTCCGACAGGATTTTCATAATCCCTTTATTAACGAGACGCTACATACATTCGGGGCGTATTTGGCGGTAGCAAGTTTCGAACCCAGGACCTTTTAACCTGCAGTCCGTTACTATAATCACTATGCTATCAAGGCCACACCATCTGAGTTTTAGTAAGAGGTGTTAAAAATATAAAACTATTAACTCTATTCGTTGCTAACTTTTTTCTAGTAATTCTTACAGATTTTTTTGTAACCGACTAAGATTACTAAAATTTTTTTAGTAATTACAAGGATCACTAAAGTTTTTTTAGTAGATCGACCCTTTTTTTTTTTTTTTTTTTTTACAGTGTAGTGTAGCGCCTTAAGGCGCAACACTACTCACAGAAAAAGATCCGGATGATAATGTAAAGTCTATGGGAGCGTTCTTTTTAAATATCTCGCATAAATTTTAATATTTTTACATGATTTTTCTTGCATAGGATAGCTCAAGGCGATCCACAATTGTCCTAGTTTTTACTTTTTCAATTTTGGTTTCAGATTTTTTTAAAAAATTACTTTTAATTTCAAAACCGGTTTAAACCGGTTCTGAAATTGAAACTATAAAATATAAAAATTTAAAAGCAAAATTGAAAAAGTACGTCTCCGTTGTGGATCGTCCTCAGCTATCCTATGCAAAAAAAAAAAAAAAAAAAAAAAAAAAAAAAAAAAAAAAAAAATCATGTAAAAATATTAAAATTTGAGTGAGATATTTGAAAAGAACGCGCCCATAGCCTTTGCATTATCATCCGGGTCTTTTTCTGTGACTAGTGTTGCGCCTTTGTTGTAGGATGAATTAAAGATTTTTTCTGCTTACAATGACGTTTAAATCATGTTTCTATTTAAATTGCAGTAGGAAATATATATATATATATATATATATATATATATTTCATTTTTGTTTATTTTCAAAATATGTAATAATAGTTTGAAAATATGTAATTTGTAAAATAACAAAGACAAAATACTTAATGACATTGTAACTAGGAAATGATCCTCTAATTACCTCGCGAATTATTTCGGAATGCAAAAAGAAAGTTTTGCTTTCTTAAAAGGGTCCAGGACAAAAAATTTCAAATTTTTTCAATATAAATATATATTTATTATAAATATTTTTTTTTTCTGCTGAAAATGTCATTTAAATCCTGTTTCTATCTGAATTGGAGCAAAAATATTAATTTTTCATTTTTTTTTTTTTTTTTTTTTTTTTTTTTTTTTAAATCTGGCTTTTAAGCAAAGGTTGTCATGGAAACAACATCTTGTGAAAATGCGTTTTTTTTTTTTTTTTTTTTTTTTCCACAATTTCTCCTATTTAAATTGTTATAAGTCAAGAAAGATTAGAAATAAATGGTTCAAACTTGGAACATGTATTTTTCAATTATTTTACATTAATTTTGATTCAGCAAATTAAAAAAAAATATATTTACATTTGAAAAAAAAAATTTTTTTTTAATTATATACATATTTTACATTTTTACTTAAAATATTTTTAATCTTTATATAAATTAATATTTTTAAGAAATGCTGGATCAAGATTAAAGTTTATATATTACTGTTTATTTAAATGAAAAAAATTGAAATTCTACAAATATTATTTCGAGTTATAACGATTTCCTTTTTCATACATTGAACATTTTTTCATAAATTTTTAAACATTAAATTAAAAAAGTATGCGAAGTTTAATCATCTAATTTTGGTTATAAATAATATGGTTAACCATCACAAAAAATTTCAAAATATTAACTCAATAAATAAACATTATTTTTAAATGTGTCTCGACTCCTTTAAGGTTCATCTCTTTTAGTTGCTTATTTACAGTAGGATTTGAACGATCGAATGCTATGCTGTATGCTACAACAACCGTAAAAACTCCTAATCATTAATCAAAGTAATCAAAATTAGCTCTACACTACAACGTTAAAAGAAAAAAAAAACTTTTATAATCGGTTTCCCGTATTATAGAATTTTACCCCGTAATTCTACAACTAAGAAACGTAGAGCGATATATGCAATATACTAAAAGCTCATGTGATAAATTATTTAACAAAGCAAGTCTCATCAAAATCTCTCTGGTAGTTTGCTTAAAAAGCTAAACGTTCACAACTGGGTTCACCTGATTATAGAACCTTTTCAATAATTCCATAAGAAAAGTTGAATGGCATGCAATAAGCTAAAAACTTTTTCTACGAAAAGATCTTAGTAAAAATGCATGACTTATCAAAAATCGCTCTTTAAAAAGCTTAACATTCATAATGGTATTGACCAGACTAAAAAACTTTCGTACATCATTTTATAACTAAGTATTTATGGTATGATACGTATACTAAAATCTTCCTGGAAAACTTATCTAACTAACAGTACAAATCTCATCCATTCAATAGAACTCAAGTTATAAATGGACAAAACGAAATTATTATTTCCCTTTTATATGTATAGTAGATATTTTTATAAAACATGATAAATAAACAAATTGCAAGTTTTAGATATTCAAGTACAAGTTTCCTAAAGAAAACTTCAAACGAAACCTTGATTACTTTCGTTAAACCAGATGCTTTGTTAAGAGATTAAATCTTTACTTAATTTATATGCAATAATTTTTGTCTGATAGATTTTAATTTATCGACCATTGAATTTTAATAGCTTCCGATTATTTCACTGTTGTTCTCATTATTTACCTTTTAAATTTGTGTTTTATTTATTTAGTAATGAATTTTTAATTTATTAATGGAATTTCAGCCAGAAACAAAGACTGAACTAGTTATACTTTTTAAAATGCAAGTGGGTTAATCTCTCATAATCGGATTAAAAAAATACGCTTGAAAATTATTTTTAAAATAAAAAAATCAATAAATTGAGATACAGATTTTAAAGAAATTGCATTTGAAAGAAAATCCCCTCTCACTTATTCGACGATGTAAAAATTTAAATTGTGCAAGTTTTAGAAGTGAAAAAAATTGCAGTAAAGGCGAAATTTACTAGTCTGGCGTTGTCAGCGACAATATCATGCCAAAGTTACTCACGAACATGTTTATATATATATATATATATATATATATATATATATATATATATAATATTACATATAATAAGACTTTTAAAACTGCTTATTGTCGGTTTTCATAAAACGCTAAATATTATAACGCTGTGTGACAGAAAACGTTAAATTACAAGAACACTTTTTTTTTTTTTTTTTTTTTTTTTTTTTTTTTTAAGAAAAAGATATTGTAAAGTTATTTGGTTTCATTTTAAACAAATATTTGTTATATTTCAAATATTCTGTCTCAAATCAGATCAACTTGCTTAGTTTAGAGTAAATCCGTAACTCGAACCAAACGCAAAGAAGTAATTGTCATTGACTTGCTATCTGATTTGAACTCGGCAAAAGTTATTTAGTCGACCCACAAAAAATCCCAATATTTCATATTAAATAATTTTGATGCATAATTTAATGGAGTTATGGAAAAAAATCTGTAATCATATCTCTGATATCAATTTTGACTTTTAAGTTTGTTTATTATGCTATTTGTTCTAGTTATTATTTAAATATTATAATTATGCAAAAATTCATTCATATTCAAACATACAGCTTTTTATTTGAAATAATATTCTGAACTTTCTTTTGAAAAATCGAGTTAATTTGAGCTAGAGTCTTGCATGGATCGGGTTATATTAAACTGAACCCGAAAATTCAGCTTAAAGTTAAATTAGCCCGAAAAGAAAAAAAAAAAAAAAAAGCCGTTTGAAACTTGGTCCGAAACAGTCAAAATTTTCTTTTTCGTCGCTCGAAATATTTCAACTCAAGCCCGATCCGGAGGAAAAAAAAAAGATCAATAACATAATACAATTATGAAAATAATAATAGTCTAAAGTCATATCTCTTACATCAGTTTTATCTTTTATGAAGAAAATAAAACGTGTAAAGATTCATATATATTCATATATATATAGTTTATATATGTGTAGTTTGTCTTATAAAATAATATCCCAGCTTTTTTTTTTTTTTTTTACTTTTTTCTTTTTCTTTCTTTCTTTCTTATTATTATTATTATTATTATTATTATTATTATTATTATTATTGAAAAATAATTTATCTAGACCCCCGACTCGTAAGTACAAAAACTTAACCTGAAATAAATGAAATAAACTCGACCGCAACGAAAAAAATAGCTGCTATCCAACCAGACTCGAACAGCGGATCGGGTTGGATTCGAGAAATATCGGATTACCCAACCCAATACTCTAGTCCGAAATCGAAACAATTGGAATAAATACGACTCAAATGGGGAAAAAAAATAACGGTAACAAGGCTCGATGTACGATTCTATAACAGCCATATTTACATGTTTCTAATTCCATTCTACTTTCAATAAATAAGCTAAATATTTCAGAGAAAATATTTTGTTTACTATATAAATACTACATTAATCTGCACAATTATTGGAAAACCTGCCAAAATGGCCATAAAGATGCCAACGTAGCTGCCCACTATGCCGCCAAACTTAAAGGTCCATTTGGTTAGGAGGGAAAACTTTCCATACACACCGTTGGTGTCCGTAGTAATCATAGGTAATAGAAAAATTAAATAAGGGGAAAAATTGGATTTTCATTTCCAGTTTTATTTTGTTCATGTTTGTTCTGATCAGGTAGAATTTTTTTTTTTTTTAATTCAATCGTCAACCTTGGCTTTCTCAATGGATATGCTCCGGCTCTTGGATTTTTCTGTGAATTGTTTTTCTGTGAAATTTTATATGATGCGCCAAAGGATTACATCGTGATACGTTTGTTTACATTTGTTGGATACATAATATTGCTGAAACATGGATGCTTTCGGGTTAAAAATTAAAGGGATAAAAAAATTTGGTAAGTGGTTTATTTTATTTGAAGTATCTATACATCTTTATCATTACTGAATATCTGTACAGAAAAATATATTTTACACTATTATGACTAAGGTTCAAAACGTTTGATAAAGTGGTAGTTGTTTTGTACTGTTGTCATATCATGCCTATTTAAATGTATGTCTTTAATATAAATTTTAATTCTACCAAAATTGATTTAGGAAAATTAAACGAGAATTTCCTGTTTATTAAAAAAAAAAAAAGTTCAATTTTTTTTTCTTTTAATTTCTCTGGGATGAATGGGAATTTTCATGTTATTTTAATTTAGTCTTTCAGAAGCAAAGTACTTAAAATCTTAAAGCGCTAAAATAATTGACTAATACCAAAATTTACAAACAAATTTATTTCAAAAGAAATAAAAGCTTTGCGCGTTATTATTGAAGGGAAAATTGTCATTCTAAAAATATGGTATGAATGTTGTTTTTAGGAATTAAAATTAGGTGGTCAAAAAATCAACCACTGTCTTTCAAAGGGTTAATCACTGTTGTAGTAATATATTATTCATTTTATTTTTATGTGGGTTTAAATGTGGTTTTATTGAATAGTTCTGTACTTAAATTTATATGTGATAAATTAAGTGGATTTTCGTTCCTGGTGTAAAAAACCGTGACTCGTAATTTAGAGTTTCAAATTTGTAGAGTAACATTTAAGTTAAAAAAAAGTTCTAATGGTAATTTAAATAATTCGGCATTTCTTTATTATTGTTTACATTGTTAGAAAGTATAAATTTCTCTTATTCTTTCCTTCTTTTTCTTTTTTCTTTTTAATAGCACGCCCGCGATTTTATAACACATATTTCTTGCCTTCACTAAAATAAATAAATAAATAAATAAAAATAAAAATTAATAAAAAAATCTATGAAGTTACTAAGATTTTTGTAATTTGATGCCTAGAACTTTTTATAATATAGGGCAACTTTAAAAAAAAAAATCATGTTTTAAATGCGCGTTTGCACTGTAAATCAAAAAAATCTATAAGGTTACTAACAACTTATTAGCAAAGTGGGATACTTAGAATTTTATATGTAACTGCAACAACAAAAATTAATGTAATTATTCCCAAGTTACAGATAAAAGTTTAGTAAGTATTCAGATTTCAATAGCTTTACATCTGTTGTATCACGTCTTCTTTTCACAGTTCTGTTGAATTGAAATGTTTCATAAAAAATATAATCAGCATCATTTTTTACAGATCAAAAATATTCAAATATTTTTATAATGCTGCCTTCAAAAATGACTTAATATGCTTTTGGACTTTTAATAACAGAAATAATTTTTTTATTCGACGCATTTATTTTTTAAATAAGCAATGAAGACTTCACGGTTTTGCAATTTGTATGTATTAAAATTTTTGATATTCCTATACCTATATCTCATTTTCTAAATCTAAAACACCTAAAACCCTTTTATGTACACCACTTGCGTAAACAACTTAACAAAAGAAAGAAAACATAGAGAAACAGATAGGATGCGGTATTTTTTCTTTAAAGTAATTTATTAAAAAGAGCATATTTTAAACGAAATAAATCTGTATTTTGTTATCTGAATCAGTTTCTAAAGAAACATTAATGGGTCATTCCATGGTAATTTTACATGGTTACATTTAGAACTATTTTCAGTAATTTTAGTAATAAAACATACACACACACAAAAAAAGAATTATTCAAAATGTAAATTTGACATGGTTTGCTAATTAAACTTATTCAAAGCCCAATTTAGAAGAAAATTATCAAATTTTAATGTTGTTTCTTAAATTTTGGTAGTTTTATTTACTATGGTAACTCCCATTACTGAAAAAGGAATATAAGTTATCATATAAAATGTAATTTTCATTATCCTTTTTTACGTAGTTTTCATCCAAATTGAACCTTAGATAGGTTTTATCCACAAATCATGTTAAATTTACATTTGAATACTTTTTAGTGCTATATTACTAAAATTACTGCAGTGAATTGTTCTTAACGTAAGTTACCATGGAATGACCCTAATGTGCATATTTTTTTAGCTCATCTATCATGAAATGATGTAATTGTTAATACCATTAATATTATGATGGTTTGTTAGAGATTTGAAAATCAGACTTCGTTTTTAATTAAACTGATTGAAATACATAATTAGAAATTACTTTTTAATCCTTTCCGGCACAGGCAATATCTGTTAGTAAAATGAGAAATTATCGACTGACACCGAAATTTAAAAACGAATTTTTTAGATATTTTGAAATCCTTAATTTAAGCTTTTATTCTAAAAGCAAAATTTTACTAAAATATTATTGGTGCCATTTGCAAGTTTGGAATCAAAATTGGGTATCCCAGACCGGACACAGTGTGCCGGAAAGGGTTAAAGTGAAATCTAACTTCCCCCCCTTTTTAAATAACTTTCTAAATGCAGTCTCTTGTAAAATACAGGGATGCATGAAAGTGAAACCTATCTGTGGGTTGAAATATACAAGAATGGCTTTGCAAATAAAAAAAAAATAAATAAATGAAAAATTATATAAAATAAAATTTTTCTAAGAAACTGGTATTTCTAGAAATCTTTTATGTAACGGTAACAACAAAAATCCATGTAACAGATGCATGTTTGCACTGTAAATAAAAAAATCTCTAAGATTACTAGGATTTTTTTTTAGGAAACTGCAACCCGGTTTAGAGATACCAATTTTTGTAACATTACTGTCATTTTAGTAGATTTTTTTTTTTTTTTTTTTGCAAAGCTACAGATTTCTGTAGCTTTACAAAAACTAATTTTGTAGATTTACATGTTTTATTGTACAGTGTACGGATAAAATTTCAGTCAACGTACAGATTTCCGTAAATTTACATGTCTAGAATTGTAGATTTTTCCCCCTTTTTAGGATTTCGTTCATCTGACGAAACCCTATTCGTCTCTGTCCTATGTCTGTCTGTCCGTCACGGAGTCCGTACACAAAAACTATATAAGTCAGAAGGTATCAAATTTTGTGTACTTACAGCTGAATACCTCTTGTTCCATAACAAATAATAAAATTTTGAAAAAGACTGTTATTTTAATTAAAATATTTTTATAATATCATCAGTTCATTTTTTGTATTTTTTCTTCTAACTGATGCAGGCAAATTTAAATAGATATAAAAATTATTATGTATGTGACATAAATTAATGAATTAAATAAATCACGTGAAAAACGCGCTTTTTTGTTTTTATCTCATCATATTATATTATGTTTATCATCTATTTTGGCATGCGAAGTGAATTTTTCTTTTTATTCCTTTTAGCCTCAGAGGAAGTTATTTTAAAATAAATTTGTTTGTGCTACCATCTATAAAAGAATTTAATAATTTTAAATTAACATTTTTTAAAAAAATTAAAGGATAAGTTGTTCTGAAAAAAAAAAAAAAAAAATAAATAAACGAAACCCTCTATGCAATCTTAGTGTGATTCTTTGTATTATTAACTGAATCACAATTACAAATTTTCTTCATCCCTAGGGTTATTATTATTATTATTACTATTATTCACATTATTATTATTACAGCTTAAATATCGTTATTTAAAAACAAATATTAAATCGAAATTAAAACACTGCTGTATTTTTCTATGTTACTCGCTTCGAAAGGATTTTATAACACACCTATACAAATAAACGTTCAAGTCCATGACTTCAAAATTTCTTTTTAAGATAAATTCAATCTTTAGGATTATTTGCTGATATGAGTCTTCATTAAGTTTTATTTAACTGATATATGTATATACATAGAAATCAATTAATCCGTTTTTTAGTAAAAAATACATTTGAACATCTTGAAAAGGAAAAAAGATAATAATTTTACTTCCTCAAAATTAAAAACAATTTAAAGAGTCCATTGTAAAACGTTAGCGGCATATATAATACCTTTTATATCTACTTAAAAAACAAAAATAAAACTAAAGTGAAAAGTAAATTAAGTAAAAGAACATAAAATATTTCTTTCAGCACTTAAAGAATTGAATCTATTTGCTTTTTTTTTTTTTTTTTTTTTTTTTTTTCATTAATGAAATGTGGATATGCTATGCAAAGTCGATATAAAAATATTGCGTATGATATTATAATAATTGCTTTGCGGTTTGTATGTGCATATAGAAAAAAGGATGATGACACCAGAAATAATTATACTATATGATAATTGTTTCTCCCTTGAAATGCAGGTTTAAATTTGTTTTCGCGTGAAAAATCATCATTCTTATTTTTTAAGCTTAAAAAAAAGATATCCACGTTCTAAATTTGATGTAGCTTCTGAAAGAATATTTTTAGGTAGATTTCGTATGAAATACTACCTATTGCATTGTCTCCCATGTTGGAATTTCTGAAAAAATTTTGCGGACCTACACGAATCATGACTCCTAGACCCCAAAACCACCATCAGTAAAAAAGTTTATATATCTATCTATCTATCTATCTATCTATCTATCTATCGGTGTATATCACTTTCTTCTAGACACGATAACTTCCATAATTATGCTCAGATCTTCTTCAAACTTTTACATAAAATCAAGGAGCCTAAAATCTTGGTCGAGTTCGTTAATGGGCAAAATCGGACCAAGGGGGTGGACATAGGGAGGGTTTTTGTGAAAACAGAAAAAACGCAATAACTTCTTAATTAAAATAGATATCGAATCAGTTTAAAGTTTATATTACTTCTAAGAAATGGGCAAAAAGTTTATGTATGACAGATTTTTGATAAAGTTAAAAATGGGCTCAAGGGGCGAAAAAAACATGGTTTTTGGGAGAAAAAAATTCATAACTTCGTCAATTCTCAAGATATTAAATCCAACTAAATTTTATATAAATGTACTCAATATTATCTAAAACTTTTGTATTTACACGTTTTTGATAGGACCAATTTTTACCGAGGAAAAAATTTAAAAACGAAAATAAAAAGGGGGGAGGAAAAAGAAAAAACCCATAACTTACTTAATTCTTAAGCAATCAAATCTAATTACATTTATTTTACATCTTCACAATAAGATCTACAACTTTTATATTGACAAGTTTTTCATAGAACCCATTCTTATAGCAAAAATAAATTAAACAAAAGTAGGAGTTGGAGTAAAAACCTTAAATCCAAACTGCTTATATTCTGACTCATTTTAAAATTCATTTTTGATTTTAAACGCATCCAAATGACAGATCCTCTTATTTAGGAACTATATAATGCGACGTTTTGGCCAATTTTTTGATAAAGGCAGAATATATTTTTAAAAAGGCTGCCAAAAAAGGTATTTTGAACAGATTTCCCGAAATTATCGTCATTAAAAATTGATTAAGTATAACAAATTGCGTTTTTTCTGAGTCATTTTTAAATTCATTTTTGTTCTCAAACCCATCCAATTTACAGGTCCTATTATTTAGGAACTATATAATGCGACGTATTGGCCAGTTTTTTGATAAAGGCAGAATATATTTTTTTAAAAGGCTGCCAAATAGGGTATTTTGAACAGAATTTCACGAAATTATCATGATTGAAATTTGAGGAAATGAAAAAAATTGCGTTTTTACAGAGTCATTTTTAAATCTTTTTTTGTTCTCAAACGCATCCAATTTACAGGTTCTCTTACTTAGGAGCTATATTATGTGACGGAGTGGCCAGTTTTTTGATAAAGGCAGAATATATTTCAAAAAAAAGGCTGCCAAAATGGGCACTTCGCACAAAATTTCCCAAAGCGACCATGATTAATGAACTGTGGGTATTCAAATAACAAATTGTTTATTTTATGACTCATTTTTAAATCCAATTTTGCTCTGAAACGCATTCAAATGACAGTTTTTTGTTACTTGGGAACTATATAATGTGCGTATTCTTTGATTTTTTGATAAAGGGTGAATATACATATTTTTAAAAGCTGTCAAAGTAAGCACTTCGCAAAAAAATTTCCCAAAGCGATCATGATAAAAGAATTGAGATTGTATTCAAATAACAATTTTTTTATTTTATGACTCATTTTTCAATTCAATTTTGCTCTCAAACGCATTCAATTGACAGTTTTTCGTTATTCAGGAACTGTGTAATGTGCCGTATTGGTCAGATTTTTGATAAAGGCTAAATATATATTTAAAAAAATCTGTCAAAGTGGGCACTTCGTACAAAATTTCTCAAAGCAATCTTGATTAAAGAATTGTGGATGTATTAAAATAATAAATTGGTTATTTTATTACTCATTTTTAAATTCAATTTTGCTGTCAAACGAATTTAATTAACAGTTTTTTGTTATTTAGGAACTATATAATGAGCATATTGGTCAATTTTTTAATAAAGTAAGAATATAATTCAAAATATGTTGCCAAAATGGGCATTTGAGTAGAATTTCGTTTAAGAGGATTTCGATAAAACCAGTTCTTACAGAAAAATGAAATTAAAAATTTTTTTAAAGCGGTTGAATAAAGTAGTTAAACTGGGTTTATCTCTAATCATTAATTTTTTTTTTTTTTTTTTTTTTTTTTTTTTTTTTGAGATGAAAACTTTTTGAAATCTACCTCCGCCTATAGGCCATGCCGAAAGGGATTTTTTTACTTTCTTCTGCCTTTACAAGAAAAAAGTATTGGAATTATGAAAGATTTCGACTTCCAGTTTTCGATGGATTTATGAGTTTTAGAAGGTTCTGAACACGAATTACAAAATGTCTGTGTATGAATCTGTCAGTCACTCTGTGAGTCTATAAGAAAAAAAAAAAAAAAAAAAAATTGTGGGCGCTCTATCTAAACAGCTAATGCACGAATTTTACAAAACTTTAGATTCAATTTGATTTTGACGTAAGCTGAAGCTGATTATTTGTTGGTGCATATCATCCCATAGGTGGCACGGCTAAGCTGTATTATTCACGATTTCCCCAATAGCTCTATTTTATATTAAGAGCTTTAAAAAGCAATAATTTTATTTATACGAAGTTGAAAACAATTTAAAGTATCCCTAGAAAAAAATAGTGACTTGTATAATATCTTTTATATCTGAAAAAAAAAATAAAAAAAAATAAATAAATAAAAGACTATTTGAAAAGTAAATTAAACAAAACAACACATAAAATAATTGTTACAGTGATTTTTCAGACAAATGAAATCACAAAAATCATATTTTTGACACTATTTGCTGGTATGTTTTTCATGAACTTTTAATTAAAAAAGTATATTAATGAAATGTAAGCATACTATGTAAAGCCGATACAAAAACATTGCATATGATATCACATTCATTGTTTTGTGGTTTATGCAAAACAAGTGCATAGAAAAAAGTGTTATAGTCGTGTATAAGGTAGTGCGTAGAAAAAAGGATGTTGATACCAGGAATAATTATATATAATTATTTTTCCCTTGAAATGCAGGTTTATATTTCTTTTCGCGTGGAAATCATTATTAATATTTTTAAGCTTAAAAAATGTTATTCATGTTTTAAATTTGGTGTAGCTTCTGAAAGAATATTTTTTTACTTTCTTCTCTCTTTACAAGACGAAAGTATTAGACTCATGAAAAATTTCAACTTCTAGCTTTAATTAATTTATGCTTTTAGAAAATCCTGGACACGATTTAGAAAATGTCTGTGTGTCATTCTGTCCGTCACCCTATGACTATGTATGTGACAAAAAAATTTGTGGGCACTCTATCTCAAGAACTAATGCACGGAATTTCATAAAACTTTAGATTCAGTTTGACCTTGATATAAACTAAAGCTGATAAGTTGTTGGTATATATCGCACCACAGGTGGCGCTGCTAAGCTGCATTATTTATGATTTTCCCAATAAATCTATCTCAAGAACTAATGCACGAATTTTCATCAAACTTCATATTCAGTTAGTTCCTGACATAGATTAATGATGTTTAGTTTTTGTTGTAAATTGCCCTACAGGTGGTGCTTCTATGATACATTTTTCATTGTTTCGTAATTAAGGTATATCAAGAACTAATCCATGGATTTTCATATTCAGTATGTCGGTTTTAAATGCTGGTCCTGATTAGTTTTGTGAATAGATCTCCCAATATCGCTGTTATGGAGATTTTTTAAAGATATCCGCAATAGTTCTATTTCAGAAACTAATGCACCTATTTTCATCAAACCTCAGATTCAATTAGAAGTTGAACATAAGTTGTTGCTGAGTAGATTTATAAAATTAATAGATATTTGGTGTAAATAAGCACTATTATAACACTACTATATACTATTATAAATCTTAAAGCACTATTATAAATCTACCCCTTTTCACATGCCCCACATTTGTTACACATATAATATACCTTAAATGACAGAGATCGCCATCTTTCCAATCAAATTGAAGACCCATCTAATTCATTTTTCTTCACTCGAGAACAATCGAAGTGAAATGAAGTGTAACGCGACCATCTTTTTTTTATTTTTAAATTTCTTTACTAGTTTGTAATCTCTTATTTACAGTTATATTCACGAAATCCCCATACATCAAGATCAGTGCGATAAAAATCTGAAAAGTCTGATAATCGCAAACGAAGAGCTACAAAATGCTTTTATGAGAAGCGAAACAATGGTTTAAAAGATGGCCGCATTAGCAGTGTTCGATTTCCTTTCGCTACCAGATTTTCATTTCTGATTATAGATCAGGTTGGTGGTCTTCAAATGAGAGGTCAGGGACTTCAAATCGTGCATTTCTTTAATACGAAAGTGTGAGAGCGAAATTTGTCAGAACTACAATTACTATTGTATCATTAAGAATTCCTTTCACCCAGTGATTTCCAACATTTTTACGTTCTTCCATATTTACAAGAAAAAACTAGATTTCCAGTTATTGATGAATCTACACCTTTCAGAAGGTCCTGAACACGATGTGAGGGTTTTTAGAAAATCCCTCTGTCCAAAGTCTGTCTAAATACTGTATGTTTGTCGCCGTCACTCTGTATGTGGCAAAATTTTTGTGGGTGTTCTACTTCAAAAACTGATGCACAAAATTTTACAAATCTTAAGATTCAGTTAGACTTTGATATAAACTGATACTGATTACTTTTTGGTGTAAATTGCCCAATAAGTGGCGCTGTTATGCTACATTTTCTCGGTTTTCAAAATAGCTGTATCTTAAAAAATACTGCATGGATTTTTATAAAACTTCAGATTCAGATAGTCTTTTACATATTTTGGCGCTGATTATGCTTTGGTAAAAATCACCCAATAAATGGCACTGCTATGCTGCATTATTCATGATTATCGCAATAGATCTATCTCAAGAACTAATACATGGATTTTCATCAAGTTTTGATTCATCTAGTCCCTGGTATAAATTGGTCCTAATTAGTTTTTGGTGTAAATTACCTAATAAGTAGCTTTATTATGCGGAATTTTTAACGATTTCCGCGAAATCTCAAAAACTAATGCACGGAATTTCTATCAAACTTTAGACTTAGAAGTTGACATAAGTTGCCGATGATTAGATTTTGGTGTAAATCACCTAACCGGTGACTGCACGACCTCTGATATATGCTGCATTTTTCAGGAAGTATTAACATGTACGAGATGGAAGAAAGTTTTAAGATTGTCACATCTGACTAGTTTTTCTTTTTTTTTCTTTTTTTTTTTTTCTTTTGTTAATCACGGCCCACCTTTAAGGGCACATGGACTATAAAATGGTTCAAATTTATGAGTTTTTAACTATCGGCTTTTTAAAATAATTTATTTCAAGCACTGTCGGTGTGTATATATGTATACATTTCTTGCTTTTTTTCCGAAATGTGTTTTTTAATGCTTTGGTAACCTTTTCTAAAATTTCTTTTTTAGGTAAACAGTTGAAACTTTCCAAAATTGTGTAACTAACTGGTTTTTTAAAAAAAAAATATCTAACATTATAGGTCTGAGTGGAAAAATAATTAAAATAATGAAAAATATGTCCTTAAAATTTTTAGGATTTTCAAAGTTTTTTTTAATAAAATATTTCCGATTTTATTTCTTTTAAGCCATAATGAAAATTGCTTCTTATTTTCAAATAGTATGTTTTCTGAAATCACAACAAATTTTAAATTGAGGTATTTAACAGCTCTTTAAAAAACTGCACCAGATAGATATAATTGTTAAAAAAATATGTAAAAGATTAATTAATTTTTGGAAGCTAAATTATGCATGAAATTAATTTTTTTTTTTTACTTATATGTGGGCTATAATATGTATATTTGTTGAAAAAAAATTCTGCCTGTGTTGTTAAGTAAAATATGATGTTAAATATTTCACAAAAACTGTTTCATTTTACTTGTCGTTCCATGTTCCCTTAATGACCTCTAAAATTATAATGTCACTCCCCCTTATCTTCGTGACATAATTCTTTTTATTTAAATGTAGAATATTACACTTGACATTAAATTCCATATTTTGGTACAGTTTATGATTGATTATGGTTTTTTATTAAGAACAAATGGAAGTTTTTCGGACACTGTCTATAAATAACACACTATACAGGAAACATTTCTGAATTATCATCTTCATCTTTTTTTATTTTGCCATTTTTCCCCCCCAGATTATACAGTTCCTTGTTAGCGGGTTTTTCCTTCTCTATTTTTTCTAGTTTAAAGTTTTGAGTTTGAACTGATTTTAAAATTTAAAATATCACACTGATACTCACATACTGTCTGTGACTGCGTCACACACAAGAGCCATAAGGATTTCACTCACTTCCTTCTGTGATATCTATTTGAGTTATTATTAATTCATAGTGTTAGTAGTAGGTATAGGTACCTTGGTACCTATACCTAGGTAGGTACCTTGTTCAGGTATTTCAAATATTTTCAGGTTAAAGATGAACAATGTAGTTATTTTAGATACAACCTCACTTCTTCATCAATTTTTTCCTGTGACATATTGCTGAATGAATATAAATACTGGCCTCATTCAATAAATACTAAGCGAAAAACTGCACAATAAAAGTAACAGAAAAAAGCGACAAACCCCCCAGAATTATGAAAGTATAAAAATTAGCATTGAAACTTATAATTTATTTTAAATACATTAATTGTATTAATATCATTAGTTTTTTTCAATATAATTATTCTGTTTATTATCGAATTTTGAACTTTTATATCAGAACGATTTAGAAAATTTTATAAAAAATAAAACTTTATTTTATTTTTTAAACATCCACGTGTTACGTTTATTTTTAGCCTACAGCATTAAACTGTGTTCTTTTATTGGCATTCATATATGAAATGATATCAATAATATCCAAAATATCATAAAACAATTTAAAGTGGGACTATAAAAACGTACGATTTATTGGTTTGTGCGGTACTGTTGGCCGATTTATACTCGTACGTGCTACCTTACAATCCCTAACTTGACTTGTATCACTGATGCGAAGAGTGCGTCTGCTTAACTAAGCATAGCTTCTTTATGTCCGGTTCAGTAATTGTTAATTTTCGCCATGTCTGATTCAATCTTTTAGTAAGTCCTTAATTTTATTTTCACTTAAAGAACGGAAGAAAGTGCATTCTCGCATAGATAAGTTGTACTAAACGGAGGCAGAAATTTTACAGCATGCCGGGATAGACCACCACATAAAGAAGAAGTCGCGATTCTAATATAAGGTTAAAATCGCTTTAATTAAAACTTTATGGGAAGGATTGGAGGATGAGACCTTGATGAATTTAGCCTGTACCCTATACAAATAGAAAAAAATCAATCTTATTCAAATATAAACTTAAAAAAAAGGTTAAATCAAAACAAATTCGCGTAAAATTCACTTTATGGGAGGCTTTTAATGGCTAACTCCAGTCTGAAAATGTCTAAAAGCAGCTGAAATTAACCGTTTGAGTCTCAAGCAGCGCGATCGCACTGTTCACTTTTTATGTCGAGGTAACCCAGCACATTTTGAGCGTTTGGACCACTGAGGGTGCGCCGATTGGGTCTTACCGACATAAAATAGTAGTGTTATCGTGCCGCTCGAGATTTATTGACATAAAATTAAAAAAAAAATACTATCGAGCTGCTTCGATCTTTTCGGAAAAAAAAAAAAAAAAAAAAAAAAAAAAGCGCAATTAGAATTTTTTGACGGTGTTTTTACAAAAGCCTTTGGGACTCAAACGGTTAAGGGACGGCAAGACTACCAAGTAAATGAGAGGTCATGATTCAAATATCAGGTTAAAATCGCTTTAACCCTTTGTCTACTGCATTATGAATTCATAAAAAATTTACATTCTAAAGCATTTTACACAAATTGTTTAAACTAAATTAAAGGATTTACATAATCATTTAATAAATATTTGAAGGATTTTAGAAGGATTGAAGGATTTGGAAGAATTAATTAAATTTGAATTCACAGGGATTTTGTGCAATTTTAAAACTCCCACTCATTTTTTGTTTATTATTTTCTTAGTATTTTGTAGAATTATAAAATGTACAAATATGTTGTTCTTACAATATAAATATAGAAATATTTCCCCATGAAAAATCCCCATCCCTCTCCCTCAGCGCCAAGAAAGCTGAAAAAATGCAAAGGCAAAAGAAATCATCCTTTTAAAAATATTTTTGTTTTGTGTAACCAATAATGCTTTTGGAACAAGATAAAGTAATGTATCTGTAACTCATTCTAAACAGTATTTACAACTAACTGACGTATTAAAAGAGTTTTATAATAAGTTATTTTAATGGTACTTATAGGTACCATCGGCAGATAAAGAGTTAATTAAAATTTTAGGGGAGAACTTGACGGTTGAGAAATTGATGAATTTAGCCTGCACTCTGAATAAAAAATCAATCTTGTTCAAGTATAAGTTTAAAAAAAGAGTGAAATTAAAACAGACTCACGTAAAATTTACTTTTTGGAACGTAATCAATGTCTAACTTCAGTCCGAAAATGTCCAAAGGCATCTACAATTAACATGGTTAATACAGCCTGTGGATGTAAAGAGACTTTTTGTTTCTCAATTTAATAATTTAATTTCTCAAAAAAAAAAAAAAAAAAAAAAAAAAAAAAAAAGCTCACTGATTTGTTTTTTTCACTTTCCAGCTTTTATTCCTCAAACTTCATTAGCTAATATGACAGGATACGACCCAAATCCATATCTACTGTATTGCTTATGCTTTCACAATATTTATACTCTTAGAGACTGAACAACAACACCTAAATTAGCATATAGTTAGAGTTAAATAGAGGAACTGTAGACGCCAAGGAATACCAAATCACCTCGGAAAATTAGAGTGCCTATAGTACAGGATCAGCTACGCACACAGAAATGTTTTATGGTTCACATTAAGCAACTAGAGACCCTCTATAACAGAATTACTACTCCCTTACAATTTTACAGCTTTGGCAGTTCCACTCGTCTCGGCAAACAAAACTGCGTTAATTCATCTTTTTTAATTATTCTAAAGAACTCCATACACAGGATAACAAAACATATACTTTTTTAACATTTTCCAACATATTTCAAATCTGAATTAAGTTAATTAAATGTGACTAAATCACATTAATCAAATGTGAATTTATGAATTAAGTTTGTCTGGCTGTATTCTAACTCGTGTAAACGTACTCGGATGTAATTTCTGTATGTTATTAAGGTTTGTTATAGCCTGCTCAGTATGATCAAGACAAATGTTTCTTATAGATCGAGTGGCGGCCGCACAGACAATCACCTCATCGAGATGAAAGCTGAAATTTCAGAATTAGTAAAAACTCGATTTGCTTATTAAAACGCAGTCGATCTGCCGAGTCATATCTAGGTGGAAAACACTTGAAAGCCTGATTTTAACGGTTGACTCATGGGTTTACCATTGTGTTTTCCTGCACCCAAAGACATGAAAACAAGGAGGACTGACAAGGAAGGTCTCCATACGGGCATACCCCGAAAAATCTCAAAAAAAAAAAAAAAAAAAAAAAAAATTACAGAATGTTCTCGTGTGGATATATACGTTTATAAAAATTTTTTCGACGGAACTTCCATTCAGTAACCGTAAAAAAATAATGAAAATTTCGTTATTTGGCGATTTATCGCCGGTTGGCAATGGAATGTAATTTCAAAAAAATACTTTATATCAAATACACTTCAAGAAAAAAAAGTTTCATGTTGAACTTGTTTTGATAAGTTTAATTTAAATAACTTTAGTTTTGTAAGTTTTAGTTTGTTTTAAGTATAATTTTGTTACATCGAAATTTATATGTATTTATATTCAAATTTAATCATCAAAATTTGAGATTTAAAACGAAATTCATAATTTAAATTTAATTAAATTTGTTTCAAGCTCAAAGTTTTTTGAAGCTCCATTTTGTTGCTATGGAAACACATGATTTTTTTTTTTTTTTTTTTTTTTTTTTTTGAATACGCTTAAATGTATGAAGATAATTTTCTCAATATGATTTTTTTTTAGCTATGAAAATATTTTTTCCAGCGATTAATTAAATAACTACTTCAACGGGTAATATATATATGTAATACAATATATGTATAGATGTATATAATATATTAAAGTCTCTCATTGTTTATGTTTAAATTCATTAAATACCATTTACACGTAAACTAAATATCCAACAGTTTTGAGTTTCATTATAATCGTTTGCTTTTGGCGAGGAAAAGGACTGCTCGCCAAATCGAGTGACTTTTTAGTCTTTTCACGCCAAATATTCGAAAATATTTTATTTTTTTACACAAATACAATTATTAAATGTGATTCCGCCGCTAATTTTGACTGATCCTTTATTACATACATAAGTACTTTAATTAGTATTTTTTTCATAATATTCTGGGTATGCCCAGTATGGAGACCTTCCTTGTGAGACCTCGAAAACACAATGGTAAACCTTACGAGTCAACCTCTAAAATCGAGTTCCATGTGTTTTCCTCAAAGATATGACTCGACAGACCGATTGCGCTTTAATATGCGAATTGAGTTTTAACTAATTCTGAAATTTCAGCCTCCATCTCGATGAGATGACTGTCTGTGCTGCTGTCTCTCAGCCTATTAGTCTAGAAAAATATAACTACAAACGAAAATATACAATAACTTCTTCCAAGTCACTTATGATTCCGAAAATTGTTCTTCATTTTTTTATTAATTTAAAAAACTGTAATATGCTTTCAAGTATATAATAAAATCTATATATATATATGGGTGATTCTCAAAATAGGGGACAATTTCAAAAGTGAAATCTTAAAAAAATTACTGTTAGCAAAATTTCTGAAAAAAATTAATGTTGTTAATATAGTATTAAGTATACTTTACATGAAGTCAGCAGAGCTAAATATTTAAAAATTAACTTTAAAAAAATAATTAGTATTTTTTGAGCCATGCTAATGACAAAACAAATTGCATGGAATAAATATATTAAGAAATTTTTATTTTCTTCATGTTCAAATATTTTTTTCTATATTTATTAGCCTTCCTTTTCAGCAAATGGTTTCCATTTTTACATATATACATATAAGGAGAATAAAAACATTACCAAAGAGCAAACTTTGTTTACATGAGCAACATTCTGACACTAACAATGTAAGAAGCTGTTTTAGTGATTTTCTGACAGATTTAATGCATATTTTAGGGATAATAAATGTAATACCTAAATTTATATGTAAAATTAAACTTTATAAAAGATACAATATAAGCAATGGTTACATTTATGCACATAGGAGTCTTTAGCATGGACAGAAAAACCATGCTAATGACACTGATATTTGTCCATGCTAATGACAAATTTTAATTTAAATAAGATTATGAACCATAATATAATCACAATGAAATAGTCCTTTCTGGGGCTTTTTAAAACACAAAATTCCTATGCAAATAAGTAAAATAAAAATTTTAATTATAAAATAAACATGAAAATTATTATCCATTCTGATGACATACAATTGATGTACGCCCCTAATATTCAACTTCTATTCTTAAAATACAATACATGCTTCTATTTTCAGGCTAGGATAAAATGGCTACTAGTTGCCATGGAGAAACTTTATATTTTCAAACTATTGTCATATGTGAAAATGAAAATTTGATTAATAACCAGCTATTATAGTATGACCTTGTTTTGAAAATAGAATACGGAGGACAAACTTTAATTCTTTTTTTATATACCATAATTTTATTTTTAAAAAGAAATTTATTGGATAAATCCTCTCCTTGATTAATTTAAAGAAAGAATAACATTTGTTTTATTTTATAAACATGATATTAACTCTTGAAAAAGCTAGTATATACAAGGCACAGCTGATGTGGACATCCATGCTAATGACATTCTGAACATTTATTCTGTTATTTTAAGGTGTTTTTAACTAAAAAGTGAGTAATTCTTGACTGCAAATAATGAATAATGTTAAGACAAACATATCTAAATATAAAAACATGACAGAAAACCTCTCAATTTTTTTTGTATGCCGAAAGACATAAATTGTCCCCTATTTTGAGAATCACCCATATATATAATAAGACATTATAAAAACAAAGTTTCTTTTGGTGCCACTGGTTTTCAGAACCGTTTACGAGTGTAGTTTTTATAGTGTATACTTTGTCTAGATAGAATATCGGTTTTTCAGATAATATCAATTCTCAAGTAAGCATTTTCGTGTTGATCGAACATGTTTCAATGTTTCACAGATAAACAAGACAATCAACAGCATTAAAACTAACACGAAAATTAATATTATTTTATTACTTTTACGTCTATAAATTCAGTTACGCAGCTGAAAACGTTTATTTGACAATAGATTGCATCCTAAAAACAAATGTTCCGGTTTAAGAAAACTAATTTATAGACAAGAAAATTAATCGGAAATGTTTCCGAAAATAAGTAGAAACAAAAGAAAATGTTATAAAGTTATGCAAGAAAAATCACTTATATTCATTAAATTAAGGTAGTAATACATGCCAAAAGGGATAAAAGTACATTTTAAAATTCATACATTATATTTTTATCACACCTTTAAATACCTTTATTCTGATCTACATTTTTTATCTCACAAACGGCGATGTTTTCAAAATTTGTATTCACAAAAAATATTTTCTGCAGTTTATTTATTTATTTATTTATTTATTTATTTAACCGTTTACACGCCGAATTAATATCACAATTTAATAATAATTTTGTTTCTCCTATGTTACAGTACAAATATTTTAATTTATGCATGCAAATTAAAAAAAAAAAAAAATTTTGCAGTTTTTTTTTTTTTTTTTTTTTTTTGCTGTTTTTATTTCAGTGTTCGCATTCTGGAACATGATTATTGATTGACAACTTATGCAAATATTACAAATTATTTTCTGCTATATGCTATTGTATATCGTTTTTGAGTATTTTCTCGAATTCCAAAAACATTTAGATTCCTAACGGTAATATGAAAGCAATATAGACAAAACGATAAAAACAAATAATATATTTTAATGCCAAATAATGAATTTACATATTTCTTGTACCAGTGATAAATGCTTAAATATAAATGCTTTTTTTTTTTTTTTTTCAAAAGTTGAAATCAACTTCATATTTTATAGAAAAAATAAGGACATCGTTTTTATGTTGGAAAATATATGTTTTGTATTACAAATAATGCAATGTTTCCATTTGGGAACATTGGCGTTTAGACGGCTAATGAAACTGGCAAACACAAATTACGAGATCACATAGATGTAGATCAGAATAAAGGTATTTATAAACTTTTTAAGATGTATTTTTATACAACTTTTATGTATTAACTTACTTAAAAATATGTTTGTATAAATACTTTTTTAAGTCTCGAAAATATACTGGTTTGTGGAGTTTCTAAAAGTAAAGAAAACTTTTGCGGAATCATAAGCACCTCGGACGAGGTTGCTGTCTATTTTTCTTCGGGATTATAGCATATTTTCATAATATTAAGAAATTTTTGTGCTTTTTACAGTGTAAATGGCACACATTTTAATTTTATAAATGTAAATTCATCTAAATAACTAAAAATTTCCTCAGAATTTTTAATTTATAATATAAGAATATTAATGATGATATTTATGGTGGAAATAAAAATATTTTCAGCGCAACATTTTACAAAATATTAATTAATTTGTTTACAATTCTTTTGTTGCCATTTTTAAAAAATCTTTTAGAATGCCTAAGTCAGTATCAACTGCATAAATAATTTCCCATAATAAGAATAAATTGTGTATTTGAATTCATGACACGGAAAAATACTTTTATAATTGAATGTAAATAATTAAACTTTCACAAATTTTGATTCATTAAAAATACGCTTTAATTTGTATTAAAAAAAGAGCATTTTAAAAATTTCAAAAAATAAATCGTGAAACTATTATATGATTAAAAGGAATGAGTACCAAAATATCTTATAAGTATCTTATATATCCAATCTATCTTATAAAAATCATTCTATTAAAATGTGTATTTTCCTCTCAAATAACATACATTTTTAATATAAAAAAGTTAATAAGAATATATTTTATTTATTAAATTAATCAGGATTCTATCTTTACTTATTAACTACATGATTTATTTTATTTATCATATTAATCAATTTCTCGATTAATTTCAGTAATGAAATTACGCCTGAAATTTTAGATACACGAATATGCATACTTCTACTAAGCGTAATACCAACTCAGTGAAAAATGTCCAAGCCGGGAATCGAACCCGGAACCCTTGGAATAGCGCTCCAAGTGCTCTACCATTTAAGCTATGAGGACGATACCCATATCAGCATTTTTCACTTCATATGTTGGTTAAGTTGCAAATCGCAGCACTAGATCCGTCTTCACGAGCACACAAGCTGCGGCGTAACATGAGACACTATAGACCCAGCATCGGTAAATCACATTTTATTTATCATATTAATCAATTTCTCGATTAATTTCAGTAATGAAATTACGCCTGAAATTTTAGATACACGAATATTCATACTTCTACTAAGCGTAATACCAACTCAGTGAAAAATGTCCAAGCCGGGAATCGAACCCCGGCTTGGACATTTTTCACTGAGTTGGTATTACGCTTAGTAGAAGTATGAATATTCGTGTACATGATTTATTTTCTTCTGAAAATATACGTGTTTCATTTTTTATTTGCAAAAATGCTTCCGAAAAACATGTAAAATAAATTAATTAAAATAATAATTTTTTTAAGGTTATTCTGAAAAAAAAAGTATTGTTCGAATCTACAGATCATAATTTATTTTTATGTTTAATTTTAAGATAAAATACTGAACAGTTTTTGTTGCTGTTGTTTTTGTAAAGTGTACGACAAAATGTAATTTGTGTAGCTTAGTAGAGGATTCGCTTCGTTCACTCTAATAAAACAATTAAATTATTTCGAATAAAAATTCTCGTGAGAATTATTATTATGAAACTTGAGTAAAATTTCCGGGCGTTTTAGTGTTAAAATGTCTTTTTTATAATAAAATGGTTCTTTAACACCTTAACTGGTTTGCCCGAATGCCGTTCGGGCAAGACGAACTTGCTTACTTCATCATTTAAAGCTCTTTGACACCACTATTATTTTTTAAGAAAATTTTCGTACTATTGAAAAACGTAAATGTTTAGACTAAATTTTACGAATATTTTATTTAAATAATAGTGGTGTGAGTCCGCTATTTTTAATTTATTGAACTGAAAAGAATTAACCAGTTAAGGGGTTACTACTAGAACTACTGTTAAGCCGTTATTTTCACGGCTATCATGTGAATATGTTTCGGTTTAAACCAGAAATGTGATTATGAAATAAGTTAAAAAGATACAAAGAAGAAAAACTTTAAATGATAAACTTTTAAATCAAAATTGTGGTGTGAAATATTTTTGTAAATTTTGACTCAAATTTCCGGTAATTTTAGTGTTAATCTTCTCGCTATAGATAAAATACCAAATCGGAAACTCGGACCTTTACATATATATAGCCTTTTCTCGTTCAGGATGGTTTGGTCAGCTGATACTACATACTTAATCTATCATGTTTTGCCTCGTGATGTTTCCGTCATAGTGATACAGATACAATGGGCCATAAAGTCAGGAATTTTTCATAAAAAACCCCGAAAATGACGTAATTTCGGAACTTAACCATCCGTGTTGTTGCCACCTGGACCGTACATCGAGTGGAGAGAGACCGGGAAAATGCTTGGAAACGTTTTATGAACAATTCGCGGAAGTGGGGGCGGGCCCTTTAGTAAAATTCCACACATGAGCAACTGTCGTTGTTGAACTAAGTGATAGGTTGAACACACCTATTGCTTTTTCCCTCTGTTCACTTACATATTTTATTAGTATTTTGATAAATACTTTAGATGTTTCTTTTTTTCCCCCTCCTGGTACACTATAGACGTCGTGATAAAATAAGATAAAATGAGGATCTAATGTCAGAAGAGAATGATGTTCCAAATGCTTTATCTATCTATATACGTTAATAAAGCATTTTGTAACTTTTACTTTACAATAATCTTCTTTTCTTTTCAGAGTCTGCAGATCCGAAATAGTAAAATTTCCGTTTTATTTTCTTCTTTTTAGATTTCGATGGTTATATTTTTGAGTTTGCAAACGAATTAATAAATTAAATTGGGGGAATATTTTTTCCCTTTTTCCTTTCAAAGTCCTGAAGAACAGCGTTAATGCGGAAATAATAAATATTTTTGCTTTTTCCCGGTTCACTCATAATTTTAACCGTCAGGCAACACTATCAGCACGGAGTGGGAGTAGAAGTCGTTAAAATTTCAGATGTCGGAATTGGTCAGTCGGCCATTTTTTCCATCGATTCCACAGCTCTGCCATAAATTAAATCTTCCATGTAATTTTTGAGATTGTTGGATAATTTTATGTGTATTTTTTGAGATGCGTGGAATTATCTTATACATTTTCGTGAGACTAACTTAAATATAATAAAAAAAATCTCATTTGTTAAAGTAAATAATCTATATTTTATAAATACAATTTATTTTAACTCTGTATGTCTGGAAATAATTTAAAATTTAGAATTATTTTTTACTAAAGTGATTCGATAACCTTTAGATGCAGAGAATATTTTTATTTTTATTTATTTATTTATTTATTTATTTATTTTTTTTTTTTTTTGTAACGATTTTGATTTTTTCTGTGTTTTATATTTAAATGGAAAGAAAAAAAACCCTACATGGCATCAATTCAGAATAGGGGTAAGATATCGTCTGCATCATTAAAAGTATTCTTTGCTTTAAAATATCATTAGAAAATAAATAATGGATTGAAGGTTATGCACTTGTGCCCAACAAATATAAATGTCCTTATCGATTATTAAAAAAAGGTATGAGAAGGATGATTTTAATATTTTTACGCGTAAAACAAACGGCATAATTGATGGGGAAAAAAGCAAACGTGAAACTTTATATTTGACAGAGAAAAAGGCAAAAACAATTCATATCGAACAAAGGTAAGTTCACCACTTATTAAGTTAGTTCTTGAGATATAGCTATTGTAGCCTAAAAGCAGCTGAATAATAAAAGATTTTCCAAAAAATTTCATTTTTATTAACTGAGTTTTATGAAAAAAGGTATTTAATGAGCATCAACGAGAAGATTTGGAACAAGTGCCTCGATTTTGATACTTCTTTTTATCATGGAATACTTTCGTCCTGGTAGTTATCCAAGAAGAACTAAAACATCAATAAAAAGTGAAAATTTAAATTTAAAAAAAGTAAAATTGACAACTTGTGGAAACACCCTTATCATTCATCTGCTTTTAAAGAGAAATAAAAATCAACTCAATCCTATCATTGATATTTTTTTTTGAATTTTCACGATATTTGACTGGATTTTTTATGGGTTACTCCGTAGAATTGATTATTAAATTATATTAAAAGATCGTTGCTATCGTTCGCGCAAGCGCAGATAAAAATTATCTCATACAACTAATTATACCTTATAAAATATTTAATATATTTATTTTTCAGCTGCACTGTATTGTTTTTATTACATTTTTCCAAATTTTCTGAAATTGGTTGGAAATTTGGATGAAAACCTTCCATGATATAAACTAAATACATGCCAGATTTTTTTTTTTTTTTTTTTTTTTAAATTACAATTTTTCTATGAATAAACGTGCTTTTCCATCAAAAATCTCTAAACATGTTGCACATACATTCAGATTCAGTAGTGATAGATCATTTCGTGCGTTTTAATATACTGGGTGATCGCAAATAATAATATATATTTTTAACTTTTTGGCCGCTTCCTAATTGTTCTCCTTATCAAATGGCCATTGATAAATGTGAGGCCAAACGTAATATTTTTATTCCTGAAGCTTCAGAAGAATCAGACAAGTATATTTTAAAATATTCTATACAATTTCTAAAATTGAAAGTGTCCAGTCATTAATGCCATATGGTGTATGCAAGTTGATTCATCCTTATATTGCCAACCGTCGCGTCAGCAGAAAAGCCTATACTTAGTAAATTTGTTTCCTTACAAAAATGGCCTTAAGCCCTTTTTAAAAATTTCTTTCTGCAATTCTCATTAGCAATTTAAAAGAAAATTCTTTGTTTTTAATTATCCCAAAAAAGAACGAACCCAGGGTTTGCACAGACTCCTTGGACTCCTTAGAAACTACTTAGAAATGAAAACGTTCCCAAGTAGTACTTAGAACTACTTAGATAAACAAAATACTCCTTAGAAACTCCTTAAATTGTACTGCGTTCAGAGATGCCGCGGATGCAATGTAATGCGTAAAATACGGAAAATATCGGCGACGGGACGCGGAAAAATAGCTCTTACGCGTCCCGTGAAACGCGTAATTTTGTTAAAAAATCGCAAAAATGGCGACTTCCGTTAAAAAAATTGCGAAATAACGACTATTTTTCGATAAATTTCGTCAAAAAATTCGCAAAAAAAGGCTAATTTCCTCAAAAAATTTCGAAAAAAACGGCAGATTTCCTCAAAAGATCGCGAAAAAACGGCAATTCTCGTCTAAAAATCGCGATAAGACGCAAAATTTGTCAAAGTATTCACGAAAAACAACAAATTTCGTTAAAAAAAATCGCGATAAAACGGTAAATTTTGTCAAATTCGGAAAAAGCGACATATTTTGTCAAAAAAAATTCGATAAGATGACAGATTTCGTCAAAATTCGCGATAAAATGGCTAATTTTGTCACAAATCTAAAAAAAAAGGCAAAATTTCTCAAAGTTGCGAAAAAACGACAGATTTCGTCAAAAAATCGCGATAAAACGATAGATTTATTCAAAAGATGCGCGAAAAAATAGCTAATTTCGTCACAAAATCTCAAAAAAATGGCAGATTTCCTCAAAAAATCGCGAAAAAACGGCAAAATTCATCTAAAAATCGCTGAAAACACAAATTTCGTCAGAAGATCGTGAAAGAACTCAAATTTTATCAAAGAGCCATGGGGGAAAATTAAAAAAAAAAGTTAATGCCGGGAGTAATTTTTTTGTTCCAAAAACTAATTTTTTTGCTTCTTTTTTTTTTTTTTTTTTTTTTTTTTTTTGGGGGGGGGGGGGGGCTCTAAAAATGGATTTTCCTGCTTTACAATCGGTTTTTGAATGCTCCAAGTCTTTCTGAGTAAATGTGATTCAGAAAAACACCCATTCATTAAACAAAAAGTTTCATCACTTTACTCAACAAAAGTATTTTTTTCAGCAAAAATGTCTTTTTTTAATAAATCTGTCTTGCCCCCCGTTTTTTTAAAAAAGAAATGCAAACAATAGTGATACTTGTTATCTTCTACATTCAAATCTTCAATATTTTATAGTTAAATTGAATCTTGCACATTTATTTTTAAACAAAGAAAATTTCTCTTAGTAGTTTAAAAATATATATTATTGGTTTTATTTATTTATATGTTATTAAAGCAATAATTATTGCATTTTATTTTTCATTTGCAAATGAACAAATTCAATTTTTGCATTTAAAATAATTAGTTAGTGGGGACCCACTTTTGGTAAAAAGGGACCCAGAATTTTAGAATTCCCGAGGACAAGATTTTTCAAGTTCAGCGGCGGTTTTGCACGCAAGCTATATTAATCGAAAAAAAAAAAAAAAAAAAAAAAAAAAAAACATTGTTTGTAAAGCGCACGTTAAACCCTGTATGCACATCATTCGTCAGAAACACAGCAGTGATTGGTTGGGATCATACTACAGCTCATATTCAAAATATTAGAATAATTGAGAAAAAGTAATAAGAAAAAATTATTTGTCATTTATTTATTTTTTATACTAAGTAAATGCAATTAAATTTCTTATAAATTAAATCTGGAATGTTTAGATAAGATTTTAACATTTATAAAATATAAAATACAGCACAATAAATTAGGTATACAGCTTCCTTAAACACACCAGAATATTAGAATAAAATTTAGATTGGTTCAAAATATTAGAATATTTTATTTTACGCAACAATATTACCTTATGAATATAAAGTAAATGGTAGTTAATATTTTGTAGCATCCCCTTTAGCTTTCATAACAGCGTACAATCGATCTTGCATACTATATACAAGGTGTTTCCAAACATTTCTATCAATATTAGCCCAAATATACTTTATACGTGCCACTAACTCAGTTTTACTTGAAGTAGGATTTTCTTGAAGTTTTTTCTTCACTATACACCATAAGTTTTCGATGGGATTAAGATCTGGTGAATTTGGTGGCCAAGGAAGTACCTTAAAGGGGAGCGTCACAGGTTTGAAAAATCCCCTTTTAACAATAGATGGCGCTGAATTTCACTCGGAAAAGGCAATAGACAATTACTGCTGGCAAACCCCGTTCGGCAGTCTAAATACGTCACTTCCTGTTCAAATCGAAACTCCAGTGAATAAGTGGAGAATTCAGATGTACGAGGTAGAGGAGGAATAGATGTAACTTAATCTTGCAGGGATCTTGGCTCTTTTGTTGAGCGAAAGGGTAAGGGCATTGACTTTGGTCATTGGGTAAGGGTAGAATAAAAAGAGAAAAAAGGTTGTTAGTTGTTTGGCTATTTGGGCCTGGGGCGTAGCTACAGCGGAGGGGGGGGGGGGTGAGGGGGCGCGACGCCCTCCCCATATTCGGTATACTCATTTCATTCAGTAAATTCACTTTCGTTCAAAACTTGCATCATTTCTCGTTTATTTTTTCCTTCTAAGAAATAAAAAAAAATATATTTTAAAAATATTACAAAAGCTATAACAATGTCAAAATATATTTTAAATATTTTCATAATACTTATACCCCTATTTCACAATACTCATAACATTCGGTAATTTCACTTTCGCTCAAAAATTCCATCATTTCACCTGTTTTTTTCCTTCTAAGAAGTTCTTTATAAATATTAAAAATTATCGCAAAACACATTTAAAATTATTAAATATTTTGAAAATACTCATATCCACATTCGGAATACGCATTACATTCGATAATTTATTTCGTTCAAAAATTGCATCATTTTGCCTGTATTTTTTCTTTGTATGAATTTTTGAAAATATATTAAAAAACTATTCCAAAACATAAAGCAATGTCAAAACATATTTAAAACAATTAAATGTTTTCGGAATACTCATATACCCCACATTCTAAAAACTCATTACATTCGGTAATTTCACTTTCGTTCAAAAATTGCATCATTTCGCGCTGTATTTGTCTCTTCTAAGAATGTTTAAAAAATTATTAAAAACATTATTACGAAACATAAAACAATGTAAAAATTGATTGACGAGAATTGTCAATGTTTAAAACTTAAATATTTTCGGATTACTCATAACGTTCGGTAATTTCACTTTCGCTTAAAAATTTCCATCATTTCACCTGTATTTTATTTTTCTAACATTTTTTTTAATATATTAAAAAATTATTCCAAAAGGTATTTAAAACTATTAAATATTTTCAAAATACTCATACCCCACATTCGGAATACTCATTAGATTCGATAATTTATTTCGTTCAAAAATTGCATCATTTCGCCTGTATTTTTTCTTTCTAAGAGTTTTTTTTTAATATACTAAAAAAATTATTACAAAACATAAAACAATGTCAAAACTCATTTAAAACTATTAAGTATTTTCGGAATACTCATATTCCACATTCTAAAGACTGATTACATTCGGTAATTTCGCTTTCCTTCAAAAATTGCTTCATTTCGCACAGTATTTTCCCCTTCTAAGAATTTTTAAAAATTTAATAAAAAAAATTATTACGAAACATAAAACAATGTAAAAACTGATATACAGAAATTGTCACAATTTAAAATTATTAAATATTTTCGGAATACTCATACTCCCAAATTCGGAATATTCGGTAACTTCACTTTCGTTCAAAAATTGTATCATTTCACCTGTATTTTTTCCTTCTAAGGATTTTTAAAAATTAAAAAAAAAGTATTACAAAACATATTTAAAACTATTAAAATTTTTCAAAATACTCATACTAGAAGTTTCTACGGGCCGAAATTTCCAGGCTCAAGCCCGGCCCGATGAATAGAAAAAAAATCGGCCTCGGTTGGTCCGAACGAAAAAAATATTGGTCCGACCCGGCCCGATATACTAGCTAAAAATACGACCCGAATCTGTCCCGGAAAAAATTAAAATTTTGGTCCGAACCCGGTCCGACCGGAATAAATTTCTACAGAACATTGATTTTTAATCACTATTTACGAAAGAGTTCTGACAAAAAAAAAAAAAAAAAAAAAACCTCGGTTTTTTTTTTATGTTTATAATGTTTATTTATGGAGGTCAATTTGGACCCAAAGCAGATCCGCAGCAAAAATACAAGTCATTCGGACCCAAACCCGACCCACAGTAAGAATAGAAGTCAACCGGACCCAAACTCTACTTGCAGTAAAAATAAAAGTCAACCGGACCCAAACTCTACTTGCAGTAAAAATAGAAGTCAACCGGACCCAAACCCGACACTCAGTAAAAATAGAAGTAAACCGGACCCAAACCCGACACTCAGTAAAAATAGAAGTCAACCGGACCCAAACCCGACCCGCAGTAAAAAAATTAGCCTAGATTCACGATCAGATTCGAGTCTCCGGGGCAATCAAAAGTATTCCGTTACATTACGGTCAATGGGGAAAAATGTTACAAATGCATTTTATTGGTGTTACACTAACTCGAACTTAATAAAATTTATATGCAACTATAAAGTACATATTATAATATACATTTTACATAATTTGTGATGCAAAGAACATTTTTATTAATTTACAAGTTCACACAAAAGTATTCCACTACATAATGGTATAGGGAGATCATTGTTTGATGAGCGTTTTAATTGTAATTCACTATTTATAATTGATATTGATATATGAGAGTAATATTTTTAAAACTTCATTATCGTACGAACGCACCTCATTTGCTTCGCTTCACGTGCAATTTCAAACTTGTTCAATACGTTTTGAATGAGCCGTGCTATATTTAATTGAGGAATAGTAGTAGTAAATTTTGCATGAAAAAAAATTTAATTATTAAAAAATATACTTTATACGAAAAAAAAAATCATACTAAAAAAAAAGTTTTTTATTATTTAGTTTGAAAAGTAACATTTACGACGATATTAATAAGGCGATACTACTAGTTACGATAATAATTATGAGATATACTTGATGACGATATTGGTATGAATTAATAATTTTTTAATATGTGTATATTTTTAAATCTATAAGCATAATTCAACAAAGACCGATGATGAATAAATGTAAGTTTAACTCATTTCTTGCTTTTAACATAAAAAAAAAGTTTCTAATTTAATGAAAAACTTAAATAGTTTTTTTCTTTTTACGAAACCAGGTTCCAATTCACTTATTGAAATGCAGTGTATTTCACCCTAAACCGGACGGGAATTTTTGTTCGTAATTTTTACTTTAACGAAGATATTGTTATAATATATTCAATAGCATTATGTGAAATATCATAGTATGAAAAGTCTTATAAATTGCCGCAAATCACATACAAACAACACGCATTTATATGTTCTAAAGTTTGAAGTGCAGATGACAGTATATACTGTCACTGACCAAATTTGATGCACATCCAAAAAAAGATAATCAAATTTTATACTGAACAAAGTTAATATGATAAAATAAATTCTAAACATCTTTATTATTGGTAAAGTTAGGAACGAGAATTCTGATTCATATTCCAGCCAGACACCTTGTACGCATTATAATAATTGCCCAATTTAGACTTTTCTTGCTATTGAAGTTCTTTGCTAAATCTACTCAACTAGGTAAAACAAAATTATTCTTCTGTATATATTGGATATTATCTTTTTAAAATTCCAATTTTTTTTTAACAGGTAAGGTAACAAAAAATATTGATACTCAGGGCTTGAATTTCAGGGCGGGATGGCGGGATTCGCGCCCTACATTTTGAAATCCCGCCCTAAAAAATAAAGTGGGCGGGAGGCTCCCGCCCAAAAAAATTTGCATTTTGAAACTACGATCAACTCTCATGACCGTTTTGCGAATTTTATGATATTTTCGTGCGATTAACACATTTTGGCGAGTTTTTTACCGCGAAAGATCGTTAAAATTGCACGATTTTTTCCGCGACCGATCGACAAATTTCCCAAATTTTTTCCTGCGATCGATTGACACGTTACGACTATCTTCTGCAGAAAAAAAAGAGGAGATTCTGTTTCGAATTCAGGGGCGATTCTCGTCCGAAATTTCCGATAATTTGAAATTCGGTTATCAGTTCCGCATAGTTGCCAACTTGTACGGTTTTGCGCGCGGAAAAAACAATCGCAGAGAAATGCAAATTTCGTGGAAGGATCGCCGAAAAAGCACACATTTCGTCAATATTTCGTGGAAAAACGACGATTCGTCAATATTTTTGGCAACGAACTTTATCAAAAGATCGCTGAAAAATGAGAATTTCCTGTGCGGATCGCGGAAAAAATGGCAATTTCACCAAATATCGCAGATAAAACGCTGATTTCGTCTAAAGATTGCGTATATAATGCCTATTTTGTTAAAAAACCGCGGGAAAAAATACGCCGTTTTCGATAAAAGATCTCTTTAAAATATTTTGTCAAAAGATCATCGGAAAAAAACACCGATTTCATCAAAAGATCGAGGAAAAAATGACGATTACATCAAAAGATCGTGGGGATAAAACGCCGTTTACGAGAAAAAATCGCACAAAAAAGCAAATTTTCTCTAAAAATCGTTAAAAAATTGCCGATTTTATGAAAAAAGCACGGAAAACGCCGATTTCTTCAAAAAATTCGCGAAAAAACCGCCGATTTTGACAAAAGATCGCAATAAATTGCCGATTTTACTAAAATATCGCAGAAAAATCGCTGATTTCGTCTGAAGACCGCAGATAACCTCCCTCCCCTCGTGTAAAGAATAGGCTGTATAAAATGTTGACCTCTTTTTTTAAAAACACATTTTGCATAATTATTCTCTGTTGTTAAAAATTGTTTCAGTAGTATTTCGTCATGTCTGTATTCTTATAATTCTTTAAATGGTACATAAAATAATAGTGCCTTTTAAAGATTTTTTTCTCCCTCCCAAACAGCTAAACTCCCCTCCATTTATAAATGTTGGGAGGGAGACTCCCCTCCTCGGAAAAATCGAATTTCAAGCCCTGATACTAAACTTCTTATATAATCGCTAGTCCGAAAATGACTAGAGCAAATTCAGGCATTTTCAGTATTGAAACTATTATCTCTTAGTATATGTATAGAGGCTATATATATAACGTTATCATTTTAGGGTAGAGGGAAGGGGAGGGGGTGGCACATGATAGCGTAAGATATCTCTAGGCATAGTCTTTCAGTATGGTTATCATTCCAGATCCAGAAAAAAAAGATCTTTTAACATGGTTTTACATCAAAATAGTATGTTATTATTTTATTGCATGTTATCTATTTTTAGGAAAACACAAAGTCATTATTTAAATCATTAAATGATTATAAAATTATTTAATTTCAAAGTATGGAATATTCCAACGTTAGGCACTCTTATTCTTTTGTCATGCGTGTATGCATATATAATCTGCTGTTCCACAAAGCATACGCGAAGTATATTTGAAAATATACTTGTGTTCACTAGTAAATAAAAGAAAAATAATGTTGCTCCTCTATTTTGCTTATAAGAAGTTCTGTCTGCCCCATTCCTTACGTGAAAAAAAGAGCAATAAAGCATTATTACTATTGAATGCATTATGTAAGAAAAAGGTATTATTAACTACTCTTAATAATAATATTCCTTTTAAGTGTTTTTTGATAGTTATGTCATATATAAGCTGATATGTTATTGACTTTTCTTCATTTGAATCAATAAAGTATGCGAAAATAAAATGTATATCACACCAAAAAAAAAAAAAAAAAAAAAAAACCTTTAAAAATCTAAAGAATTTTTATACATCGATAACCATATCATTACCGGCAAGTGGGTGGGGGGGGGGGGAGGGTTTCAGAGATGATAACGTATGATACCGTAAGGGAAAAAACGGGTTCAAAATTATACATAAACGTGGTAAAGATAAACATGAGGGTAAAAAAGACAAATCTTCATTTCGCACCCCTTCTCTCTGGCGCCTGGGGCCCATGCCTTCTTATGTACACACCAGTTAGTTTCTACCTTGAATGAGACACTGTTTAGCTATTACTGTGAACTTCACTGTTTATAATTATTAGTCATGTCTGATTCAAGGAGTGAGTGTGAATTATAAAGCAAGAAATCCATACATGTCTAAACTTTGAAGACACTTTTCACATGCTCATTAAAACTTGCAGATTCATGAATAATAAAAATTCCTACTTTGAAACCTCAAAAGTGTTTCGAATGCCCTCCGAGTGTAGTATAACTGAGAAGTATAATGGTATATTCTAGTGTAACAAATGATCATTTACAAAAATCAATATAAAATATAAATCGAAAACTATTTTTTTTTTAATTAGATGAAATTCGTATAGTTAGAAAAAACTTTTGCGTGATGACTTAATTGCACTCTGTTTTATATGAAAATAAAAAGTTTTGGTTAGAGGCGCATAGAGCCTATTTGGGCTACACATATAATTTCACGTATAATTAATGACTGTACATGTTTACGTATTTATTATTATTATTATTATTATTTTAAATGGACATTTTAATTTTTAATTTCGGCAGAAAATAGCCCATAACAAAAATTATTGGGGAAAAAAAAAAAAAAAAAAAAAAAAGCATTAAAATTGGAGAGAGAGAGGGGGGGGAGATACTTATCACGTAAGCGTGCGCTAAGAAAGGATTTAAAAAAATCCCTGTCACTTAAGAGATTTAAAGGTGGGGGGGGGGGGTCGGAAATTATAGATCATATGGCCATCTTATTATATTTATTGTACGATAGTAATACTCGCATTTGACCGTTTATTTTTTATGAATGTCAAAAAGTTACCCTGGAACGCAAAATATTTTTTAAAAAATCTCATTAAAAATTAAAAAATCGCTTGGCAAATTCCAAATAAATTTTATTTAAAAGAGAATAAAATTTGTACTGGGCTAAAAAAATGAACTCCAAACATTTTCAGTAATATCCGCGCTGTGTAGCACGCGCAAAGAAGAGAGATAGAGAGGGAGAGACAAAGCGCATAAGGTATAAGATTCTTTCTCAAATTCAAATGTGCAAACGTTTTTTTTTTTAAAAAAAAATCCATGAAAGACAAAAGATTTTTCACAAAAAAGCTGGTGTCTTCTTCAAAGCTGGTGTTTTAAAAATCGCAAACCGAAAAACTAGAAATTCTCTGAGGAATTCTCGGTTTGCGACAATGTAGTCAAGGAAATAAAACTGCCGCTCTGAGAAAACAATTGCTTTTAACTCAGTAAAGCAATTCCCATTCTCCAAAGATATTATTCAATTGTTATAAAATTAAAAAAATGTTGGATTACAGATCACTTATAATCAATTATAATCAGGACAGGACTGCAGAGACGGTGGGAAAAATGGCCGACTTCGAGCTAGCTAATGTACTAGTGTTGCTATTGGTTAAAATTATGAGAGAACGCAAGAAGAATAAAGCGAAATTTTCAATATTTCGGCATTAATTCATTTCTTGAAACTTTGAAAGAAAAAAGGAAAACAAAATAATATTTTCCGTTTGACTAATTTTTCAATTTCGCATTCAACAAAACCGAAAAATCAAACTATCGAAATTTAAAGAAGAAAACAAAGCAGAAATGTTATTATGACTAGATAAGGGAGAAATTTTTATAATTTTGATGTTAATTAGTATCCTCCAGAGCAGAAAAATTTCGATGGAATGGAAAAAATAACTATATAAATAAAGATGAAAATTTTACTATTTCAGAAAAAATACGGGATCTACTAGAGTTTTTAATTAAAAACGGTTTGCATCTACTGTGTACGCCGGGCAGTATATCGGTAATCTTTAAGTTGGGTGGACAGATATAATCCAAAAATTACAAAAATAATCTCTTTTATGGAGTCAAAATGACATATATTCCGTTTAATTTCACTGCAAACTGTCTGAGAAAAAAAAAAGGCCGAAGTTGGAGTCGAATTATTTTTTAGCGATTTCGACACTTTTTCTCAAAAAATGGGCCCACTCCATAGTCCTGATTATATATTTAGGTACAATAATTTTACACAATATTTACACAATATTTACAATAATGAGTCAGAAAATGGGGGTAGAAATTTTCGTGTTGTTAAACGCGATTTTATTTTATTTATTTATTTATTTTGAGAGCAGGTTTAATTAAAAAATGTCTCGAGGGCACGTTTTCTCACATCTTTCTTAAAAAATCGCGCATGTCAGTTCTATGTGTTTTTTTTTTCCTTTTGTAAGCAAGACGAGCTAAATAATAATAATGAATAATATTTTCATGAGCATTTGAAGATGCTGCTTTTAAATAAGGCAATTTTTTAGCAGTAACTGAGCCCGAAAATATTTTAACTTATATGTTAGACAAATCAGTGATAAGCTGGAATAGCATTTACTGTGCAAAGAACGGTTTCAAGAGTGAAAAATGCGAAATAACGTCCCTGTATTAAAAAATTAATAAAAAATAAAATAAATTATCATTCAGAAGCAACCAGTCAAACGAAAAGACCTATTTGCTAATGCTAATCCTAAAGAAGAAATTTATAAAAATAGGTCAGTTGCATTACAATATTTTTAAATGATTTTTTTTTCTGCGTTGATTAGATGAGGCTGATCTGTTTACAAAGGCCATTTCTTATTTTATCATTTTATTTACGGGTATTTTTGATGGAGACATTTTCATTTTCGGAGCTGCTTTCGAATTTAAAAACATTAATTTTTATTTTTTAAACATTAATCAAATTTGCCGCGTTGATGTCTTTTTACGCTCAATTCATTAGAATTTGAGTTATAAACAATTATCTTATTAGTATGACCCTTTTTTTCGTTCCCAAATCGCCCGCTTGGGAAAAATCAGTTCGAAATGCTGTTTTTGATTGCTTTTTTTGCAAAATTTTCTGCATTTATCAAAGAATCGACAAACATGGCACCTTGTGTACTTTCCAAATAAGAGATTTTGAAAGTTTGGTGTATTTGAGAGCAATAATGAATTAAAAAATAAATCGGAAAAAAAGCAGTTTGAATCGAAATACACCCTTAAAATCCTAGAATGAACCAAGTTGAAAGAGAAAAAAAATGTCCTTTCACAAAAAACAGTCCACAAAGCAGATCCTTCTAAAGTCAAAGGTCAGCAAGATCCCCCCTTGGCAAAGAAGGGTAGCTAGAGACTGCTTTTCTGCAGTTGATTATTTATTTATTTTTTCTCTCGGCGGAAGTTCCGGGGGTTGCTGGAATTTGGAGGAATCTTTTTATTCTACTCTGGAATTTTACGAATAAAATCATATTTCCAGACAACAAAATGTCTTGTTGAGGGATATTTCATACAATATCGTCTAAGAGGTATCCCTTAATATATTTATAAGAGCGATAATGATAACAAATGACAGGAAAATATATAAAAACTAAAAAAATAATCGCTTGGTTCGTCTTTACAAGTAAGCGACGGACTCGTAGGGACACCTGGGTATTTTTGCTGGAACTAATGTTAGAAATTTTAAAATTTAATTTAAAATAGAAGGCTGTACTTTTCTTTTATAAAATTTTGCAAAGTTAAAGAAATAAGTTATATCAATTACCAAAAAATTTTTTAAACAAATTGGTTGAATAGCAAATGAGCTATACTGTTTGTAAGAATATAGTATGGGGAGTATAGGTCAAAATACAACTGACGGTTACTCTTAATGTTGCGTTGGCGGAATCAATTCTTAGTTGACACCGAGGTATGCGGGGACGCTAAATCTTGTTGAAAGATGAAATCATCTTCAAATAAATCTTCTGATGATGGAATCATGTAATATTCTAAAATTTCTTGATATATCAGAGAGTTAACCTTTTCGTAGACGATGCATAACTTTCCAGGTCCTTCTGCACTCATACAACCCCAAACCATGACACTAGCAGCAAATTTTACGGAACGTTTAAGGCATTCTTTATCAAATGCTTCTTGCTTCATTCTCCAAACTCGAATACCTTGATTACCATATGAAACACAAAACATACTTTCATCACTAAATAATATATTTTTCCAATCTTCATTGCTCCGTAAACGTCTTGATTTACACCAATTCAATCTTATACGCTTTTGTCTTGCAGTCATGAGAGGTTTTTTTTTCGGTACACGAGATTCAAATTTAAATTTATGGAGACGTCTTAATGTTGTCGATGAAGAAACTTCAACTCCTTCTTCTTTCCATTTTCGGTGCAAGAATCGCACACTTTTAAAACGGTTTTTCTTAACTATACGCTTCAGTTTCCTGTCATCTCTAGCAGATGTTTTTGGTTTTCGGCCACCATTTCGGCGATTATTTTGAAATTTTCCAATTTTTGAATATTGTGTTAGTATTTTACTAACGCTCGATTGCGAACAATGTAAATAATTCGCTATAAAACTTTGATTTTTACCATGCCGATACAAATCAACCATACGAAGTTTAGTAGATTCAGGAATATCACTCACACGGCCCATTTTAAGACGAAAAAGAAACAAACTGCAAAAAAGAATACTGATTTTAAATAAAATAGTCTGAATTTAATCAATGATGCCACCAGTTAAGAATTGGTAATAATTAAAGGAGAATTAATGTGAAATATTCTAATATTTTGAACCACTTGAATAAATATTCTAATATTTTGACTTTTCAAAATAATTTTTTTTGCAATTAATCTTTTCAAAAATGATATTAAATTTAAGATAACAAGTAAGTTTAATCAACAATAAGTTCTTAATAAAAATATCGTTTGCATATTTTCATTAAAAGACATTAAATTACCAAACGATATTTTCAATTTCTAAAAAAAAGGTAATTATTCTAATATTTTGAATATGAGCTGTAATAGCCACCAAAGTGATTTACTTTTCACATCCATAAGGGAAAGAAAAGTGAAAAGAATAATCCAGACACACCTCTAAGTTTCTAATTTCAAAAAGTGATTATATTGTTTAATTCCTTTACAGCTAGATATACAACTTGGATTTCTTCTTCATGATACGATTTATCATGCTCAATTTTTCTGATAACGATTGGATTCAGGGATGATTCTCGAAAAAATAGTGGAGAAATGCAAATTTCGTGGAAAAACGACGATTTTGTCAATGTTTTTGTCAACGAACTTTGTCAAAAAATCACTGAAAAAACGCTAATTTCCCGTGCGGATCAAGGTTAAAAAGGACAATTTCACCAAATATCGCAGATAAAATGCTAATTTTGTTAAAAGATCGCAGGAAAAACTGCCATTTTCAATAAAATATTGCTTACAAATATTTAGTCAAAGCATCATTGCGAAAAAAACTAGTCGTTGGGGGCCACCGTAATACTTACCCATCATGGATATGTATATGAAAATAAAACATGTGAAAACTATTTATACATTGCATTGCAATTCATAAACAAAATTTAAATATTGTTAATATACATAGTAATGCTATATTAAAGAACTGCTGATGTACAAATTTCGACAAATTATATAAAACGACAAACTACTCAAGTAGTATCAAACTGCGTAAAAGAAACATCCTTATAACTCCAAAAATAATAATTCTATTAACTAACAATTAACTGCATCGGATTAAGCGTCTCATTTCCAATTAAAATATACCTCTGAATTGAAATTTTAATGAAATACAGGGTCATGAAAAATCGAAGAATGTGAAAAACAGGATTACAAATATCTCGGCAACTAATAATTCGATCGATTTTGTTTTATATGCAAAATGTGTGTTATTTTATTGCCTTTTACGTCCATTCCTTAGAACAAAAAAATTCGAAAATTGTTATATACCTTTCATCAGAACGAATTTTTCAAGAGTCCGAAAAAAATAGTTCTAGATAATTGAGGTTGCTGATATTCAATAGGCTTCATCCCATTCTTACATACTAACTACATACAAAATTTCAAGTCTCTATCTCAATTCGTTCGGGAGATAGAGCAGTTACAGACAGACAGACGGCAAATTTTTTTTTCTAAAAATATGTTTTTCGGAATCTCCACTATCTAAAACATGTAAATCCGTCAAAAAAATTTTTTCGATTTTCAAAACGATTGCAAGACTTACCCTATACTACGTATGATGGGTAAGTAAAAGGGGGGGGGGGGAGGGGAAACGCCGATTTTGACAAAAGATCTCAATAAATCACCAATTTTGCTAAAATATCAGATAAATTGCTGATTTCATCTGAAGATCGCGGGTACCCCCCCCCCCCTCTTGCGGAATCTTTGCGGAATTGGGGCTATGCAAATGCATACCACATAGATAACAACTAAAGTGACAATTCCTTAAAACTTTTTGGACTCCTTGGATTTTTTATGTACTCCTTGGATTTTTTCTTCCGAACTCTGTATGAACCCAGGAACCAAATAAGTTTCCAAAATTAACACGTAGAATCAAATTCTGTATGCCATGAATTTGCTTCGCAGCAAAATGTACTGTATAGTTTTATCTTTTCACTCTATTTTTATACAGAAATACGCAATTTAGTCTTGATCTTAATATTTAATAGATAATTGCATCATTATATTCCCAAATCATTACTTTATTCATATTTATAAACAACATTACGGAAACAACATTTTGTGATTTACAGGCGTATTTTTTTAAGTCTTTTGGATTAATATGCTTTGAAACTGCAGCAGTCACTTATTTCCACATTGCCGTTTTAATAGTCGCAGATTTATTTTTTGCAGGCGATCATGAAAATTGGGTGCTACTTGGTTATCCCGTCGACCAAAAAACTATCGCCAAACTATAAGATTAAATGCCAACAGTGGATGATCGTGAATGTCACATTCAATGACATTAAATACGATATACGTGTTTAAAAAGCCATTAAGTGATTTTTATTTCGATTTTTTATTTGTATTTTTTTTAATATTCTACTAATTATTCGTTTTTTCATTATTTAAAATAAAAATTATGTCAACATGTATAATTTGGCTATTAGTTTGGCGATTTGTATAATTTGGCGAAATTGGTCTACGGGATAACCAAGTAGTACCGAAAATTGAAAGGGAGAAGAGCTTAAAAAATAATGAACTGTTTTGTGGCATAGTGTGAGGTAATGAGCAAAAACCTACTAAACATTCGTTGCTTTGCAAAACTGAATAGAAAAACCGACTCATTGAAGCATTTTAGAAAAACAACAAAGCAATACATATCTCCCCGCGTGTCCGTCTGTCCGCATATAACAGAGCAAAAACTACCCATCCGAATTATTTAAAATTTAAAAAATACAATTGTTGCATAATTTTGTCGAGTCATTTCAAATTTTCTGAAAACCGGATGCATAGTTTAATTACAGGGGCAATCAAAAGTATTCAGTTACATTACACCAGATGGGAAAAATAGTTTCAAGTGCATTTTAATGGTGTTATACTCTTTCGAATGTAATAAAATTGATATGCATCTATAAAATATATACTAAAATATACATTTTGTACAATCTGTAGTGCAAAGAGTTAGTTGTTATTCATTTTTAGGGCCACGCAAAATTATTCGATTGTATAATGATATAGAGGGAAACATTGTTTGGGGCGTCTTTTACTATTAAATTGTTTCATATTTTATGAAATTGAAATATGTTGCTAAGGTTTACTACAAGTTACTTTCTGTATAATAGAAAGAAGATATTTATACAGGGAAACACAACAGATTTCAGCCACTATATTGTATCCGAGCTACTGTATATTATTTGACCAAGATCTGAATATCTTTAAAACTTCGATATAGTATGACTGTATCTCATTTTGTACGCTTAACGTGCTAGTTCCGACTTATTTTCAATTTCTTTCTGCTGTTTAAACTATCAATTTAAAAGAAAAATCTTCATTTTCAATTATCCCAAAACAACGAACTTATAATATTTCTAAGATTAACACGTGTAATCAAATTCTCTATGTTATGAACTTTCTTCGCGGCAAAATGTATGCATACTTTTTTCTTTTCACTCTATTTTTATATACACTGTAAAAAATGTCAGATGTTTCTGAATATATAAAAATGTACTGTAATCAACGAAAATATACAGTGACCTCTTCTAACTCACCTAAGGTTTCGAAAACCGTTCTTTTACCTTTAAAAATTCCTGAAAACTATTTGTTTTCGAAATTTAAAGACGAATTTATAAAAATTAATTTTTATTAGCTGCCCGTCCTTTTCGGAAACGTTTCTAAGTAGCTTTTACATTGCAATAATCACTTTTCTCAAATCAAAATATCACTTTTTCGGATTCTATCAATTCTCAAATAAACATTTTCAGCTGCATAACTGATTTTGTGCATGCAATTGTAGCAAAATAATGTTAATTTTGATATTAATGATATACTGTTAATATTGTATGTATGTGTATTGAACATGTTCTCTGAATATCAAAATATTTTCCTATGAATTGGTAGCATCCGAAAAAGTGAAGTATTGATCTGAGAAAAGCGATTATTGCACTGTAAAAGCTACTTAGAAACGTTTTCGAAAAGGACGAGCAGCTAATAAAAATTAATTTTTGTAAATTCTTCTTTAAATTTTGAAAACAAATTGTTTTCTGGGATTTTTAAAAATAAAAGAACTGTTTTCGAAACCTTAGGTGAGTTAGAAGAGGTTACTGCATATTTTCGTTTTTGATTACAGTACATTTTTATATATTCAGAAACATCTCACATTTTTTACAGTGTAGAAATATGCAATTTTGTCTTATTCTTGATATTTAACAAATAATCGCATCATTATATTTCCAAACCATTACTTTATTCGCACTTATGAAAAACATTATCTTACTTTTAATGGCTTTCCTTACTCTGATGACATAAGGGTTTGTGAATTACAGGCGTATTTTTAGAAGTCTTTGGGGTTAATATATGCTTTTAAACTACAGCAGTCGCTTATTTTCAAATATACACAGATTTATTTTTCTTTAAAGACGGAGCATTAAAGTGAAAGTGAGAAGGGATTTTAAAAATAATGAGCTGTTGTGTTGTAGCAGTGTGAGGTAATAAGCAAAATTGTTCTACACATTCGTTGCTTTGCAGAAGTGAACTAGCTGGATGTGTCAATCCCAAAACTTTCTTCTATCTCATAAGTACATTTTAATGTTAAAAAAAAAAAAAAAAAAAAAAAAAAAAAAAAAAAAAAAAAACGTGGTGACCCCAAAGTTACTCACCATCGAATTTCCTCGAACATTGGACCTAGCCTAATGAGATTCTGGTATACGAAAAGCCTAAAACGCAAAATTTAATTATTATTCTGAGAAAATGAGCTTAGTAGTGCCTCATGTTGGGTAATTTATACTAAAACCTAATAAGCATCTATTTATGTCAAGACCTAACAGAATCTGAAATTTGATGGAATTTCGTCCATTAGTTTTTGAGATATAGTTATAACAAAAAATTTGCAAAACGTAGCACAGCAACACCATATCTTGGATAATTTATGCCAAAACGTAAAAAGTGTCTAATTATGTTACGGTGTAAAAGAATCTTAAGTTTGATGAAATTCTGTGCATTAGTTCTTGAGATATAGCTAGTTTAAAAAAAACGTGTAAAATATAGCACAGCAGCACTATCAGTTGTAGGATTTATAACAAAACGTAATCATGGTGTAATTATGTTATATGTCATTTTGTAACAAAATCTGAAGTTTGATGAAATTCTGTGCGTTGGTTGTTGAGATATAGCTATCGAAAAAATCGTGCAAAATGCAGCATAGCTGCACCACCTGTTGCAAGGTTAATACCAAAATGTAATCAGCGTCTAATTATGTTATATATTCTAGTGTAACAGAATCTAAAATTTGATGAAGTTCTATGCATTAGTTCTTGAGATATAGCTAACGCAAAAATCGTGCAAAATGTAGCATAGCAGCGCCACCTATAGGGCAGTTCACACCATAACCTTATCAGCGGCTATGTATCTCAAGGTATCGCGGAATCTGAAGTTTGGTTAAATTCTGTGCATTAGTTCTTGAGATATAGCTATCATGAAAATCATGAAAAACGTGGCATAGCAGCGCCACCTGCTGGACAATTTACACCAAAACTTAATCAGCGTCTATGTATATCAAGGGGTTACAGAATCTGAAGTTTGGTGAAATTCTGTGCATTAGTTCTTGAGATATAGCAATCTTGAAAATCATGAAAAACGTAGTATAGCAGCGCCACCTGCAGGCCAATTTTCACCAAAAACCAATAGGCACTAATTCATATCAAGGTCTAACTGAATATAAAATTTTATTAAATTTCCAGCATTAGTTCTCGAGATAGAGCGCCCACAAATTTTTTGTCACATACAGACAGACAGACTCACAGACAGACACACAGACTCACAGACAGACGGACAGACTCACAGACAGACATTTTCTAAAAATAGTCAAAACGTGTTCAGGACCTTCTAAAACGTATAAATCCGTCGAAAACCGGAAGTCGAAAATTTTCATGAATCCAATACTTTCTTCTTGTAAAGATAGAAGAAAGTAAAAATATAATCAACGTATTGAAGTATTTCGAACGACAACTAAAAAATCCCTATAATTTTATTTATCGAAAACCTAAATTTAAGCGAAAAAAAAAAAAAAATAAAAAATAAAAAACCTTCGAAGTTTAATGATTTACCTGAAATGTTGAAAAATCTGTTGAAATATTAGGAGTCAGAAAAAAAAGATAAAGTATAGTTTAAAATAAATAATTATTTTAAATAATCGATCAAACTAAGTGGGTATACATAATATTTATACATTGCTCTATGATGTACATTTATACTCAAAAATTTTTACAGTAAAACCTCTAAATAACGGAAACCTCGGGAACGCAGAAATTGTCCGCTATTCGGAGGTGTCCGCTATTGGGAAAACTTCAGAGATTTAATAATCGCTAAGAAATACTTAATGTTTCATTAATTGGCTTTTATATGTCCTAAAACTTTTATTACATGATTAATCAGAAATTAAAATTATTTTTTAAGCATAAAAACTGAAATAAAATTGTGTACACCTTCATCCACTGTCTAGTACACTCTTGCGAAAAAAAACTGTTACAAAAGTTTACTTTTGCTTGCGATTACATGTAATTTCTTTTTTAATGTGACTTTATTGGATATTATAAAGTTCCGGGACGGAAAGAGGAAAGGGGTTGAACTTTTTGAGCTTTAAAAACATAAAATCTCAAAATCATCCGGGGGAATGTTTCGAATGCTCTGGGAGATGTCCCTCCCGGGCAACTTCCTGAATTCAACATTGGACGTGGGGGGGGGGGGAGGCTTTCTCCAGCCTTCCTCTGCATTTATCTGTGATCACAACATTTGTGATACATTTCCCCAATAAATTTAGACGTTTTTAACTTTTTTTTCATATTTTTTTCTCGTTAAAAGATACTTTTTTATTCTTTATCGCCGAAAAAAGTGTCCGCTATTCGGAATGTCCGTTATTCAGAGGTTAAACATAGAAAAATTTAAGTTTTGGGAGTGGGGATTAGAAAATTGTCCGTTAAATAGAGGTGTCCGCTATTCGGGAGTGTCCGTTATGGAGGTTTTACTGTATTTAAAAATAACACTGTCTCAGTGCTCTGCATCCCATTCGTATTAATCATCTTTTTTTTAAATTTCTCTCTGCAATTTACATTAGCAATTTAAAAGAAAATTCTTTATTTTCAATTACCGTATTTACTCGTGTATAAGGCGCACTCCCCCCCCCCCCCCCCAAAAAAAAAAAAAAAAAAAAAAAAAAAAAATAGAGCAAAACTCCTAGGTACGCCTTATACACGGAATATTTTTTTACTGTTGGATACAGTCGAACGATATACATATGAAACAAGAAATTATTCAAAGAAGATATTATAACTCGAAAAATTTTACTTAATTGCAGTATTACTGCATATTTATTTCCTTGCAGCTTTTTATACAACAGAGCTAATAACATTATCTAAACGCTAATTAGCAATTCTCTTTACCGTCACTCATTCCTATTTCCCGTCATTCTATTACAACCCGAAGTCTAAAAATGCATTTTCGTCTTGTTTTCTGGTCAGGTGTAATGTTTGTTACGACTTTTTTTTACTGAAATTCAGTTGGTCATTCTTCATTAGCGTATCAAATTTATCGTGCGCGTTATATACGAGATTTTAAGAAATCGCCTTTTTTACTTGTAAAGTAGGAGTGCGCCTTATACACGCGTGCGCCCTATACACGAGTAAATACGGTATATCAAAAAGAGCAAACCAATTAAGTTTCGAAACTAACATGTATAATCAAAACCTGCATGTCATGAACTCGCTTCGCAGCAAAATGTACTGTGTACTTTTTTTTCTTTTCACTCTATTTTTATACAGAAACATGCAATTTAATCTTGATCTTAACATTTAACAAATAATAGCATCATTATATTTACAAACCATTACTTTATTCACACTTATAAACAACATTAACTCATTTTTAATGACTTTCCTTTCTCTGATAATATAAGGGTTTGTGATTTACCCAGGCGTATTTTTAGAAGTATTTGGGGTTAATGCTTTTAAACTACAGCAGTCGCTTACTTTCGCATAGCTGTTTTAATAGTCACAGATTTATTTATTTTTAATTTATTTACTTTATTTTATTTTATTTTATTTTTATTTTTTGCAGATGGAACATTAAATTGAAAGTGAGAAGGGATTTAAAAAATAATGAACGTTTGCATCGCATCGTGTGAGGTAATGAGCAAAATTCATCTGCACATTCGTTACTTTGTAGAGAGGAAAAATAAAATCAACGCATTAAAGTATTTCGAACAACTATTAAAAAATCCGCATGATTTTAACTATCGAAAGCTTAAATTTAAAAGAAGAAAAACTTCAAAGTTTAATGACTTGCCTTAAACACTGAAAAATTTCTTAAAATATTAGGAGCCAGAAAAAAATATATTAAAGTGTTATTTGAAATAAAATAATTATTTGAAATAATTAAATTCTAAATAATTTATCTAACTAAATAGGTATGCATAATATTTATACATTGCTCTATGATTCTCATTTTTTTAATAACACTGTCTAAGTGCTCTACATACCATTCGTATTAATCATCTTTTCTAAAAAAAAAAAAAAATTCTGCAATTTACATTATCATTTTAAACAAAAATCTTTATTTTCAATTATCCCCAAAAAAGTGAACCAATTAAGTTTCCAAAATTAACACTTGCTTTGCAGTAAAATGTACTTATACTTTTTTTCTTTTCACTCTATTTTTACACAAAAATATGCAATTTAGTCTTGATTTTAATATTTAACAAACAATCGCATCATTATATTTTCAAACCCTTTCTTTATTCACACTTATAACCAGCATTATCTCACTTTTAATGGCTTTTCTTTCCCTGATAATATAAGGGTTTGTGATTTACAGCCGTATTTTTAGAAGTCTTTTGGGTTAATATACTTTTAAACTACAGCAGTCGCTTATTTTCACATAGCTATTTTAACACTCACAGATTTGTTAACCATTTGAAAAATGGTTGTTGTTTTCGGGAGAATGGACCCGATGATGTTACCACTTTTGAATGATGTTACCACTTTTGAATGATGTTACCACTTTTGAATTTAAATTAAATTCTTTATTTTTAGAAGAATTTTTATTTGAATTTAAATTAAATTCTTTACTTTTAGAAGAATTTTTATTTGAATAGTAAATTAAAATGGTTAAAATCATTGTAATAAAGGAGAAAACTAACAAATTTAAAAATGGGTAGACGGAAATTAACAGATACGGAAAAAGCCGAAGCCAAAGAAATGAATGAACGTGAATATCGCATTCAATGATATTAAACACAGTCAACATGTATAAGTTGCTTATTAGTTTGGCGATTCGTATCATTTGGCGAAATTGGTCGACGGGATAACTGAGTAATACTGTATTTGGTTTGGCGCAAAAACGTCTTTCAATGCAGAAAATGATAAAATCAAAAGATTATTGAGCCGCTGAAAACCAATTACGTGTTGAAAGGCGATCACGAAAAAGGAAGCAATTTAATGCCGAACCGATTAATTGTAAAACATCATGTCGCCAGGGCGACCAATCCACTAGCCATGGCGTTTTACTATCGGTCGGTTCTAACCAGGAAAATTTGAGTGCCAATAGTGATTCTAACAAGCCGGAAAATGTTATAGCTATTACTCTTGATTTTCCACCACCTAAAAAGAAAACTAAAAAGCAATCGGCTTGGGAAAAACTGGGAAAAAACTTTTTTGATTCGATGTCTGATGGACCCATTCACAGATGCATGTGCTGCGATCGATTTTGGTTTAAAACCTCCATCACCAAAATTCTGCTCTGTAAAATCAAACAATATATGCCAAAGTCTTACAAGTATAACAGTATATGCCAAAGCTGTATTTTAATAATGATTACTTTTGCACCAACAATGTTAAATAGTTTGAAATGTTTCTTTCGTCGCCAACTTTTATGCTTGGCGACAATAGAGTGATATAACTTAAACGAACCGTACCTTCAAATTGCAGCATGTATAAAGTCATTTATAGCAGTGGCACGGATAATACACAATAAAACAACTGGTATTTAGCTTAAAATGATAGATGAATGTATCGAGTGAAACATTTTTCAAATGGTTGGGGTAATTTCTTAAATTACAATTATTTTTTAACCATTTGAAAAATGGTTGTTGTTTTCGGGAGAATGGACCCGATGATGTTACCACTTTTGAATGATGTTACCACTTTTGAATGATGTTACCACTTTTGAATTTAAATTAAATTCTTTATTTTTAGAAGAATTTTTATTTGAATTTAAATTAAATTCTTTACTTTTAGAAGAATTTTTATTTGAATAGTAAATTAAAATGGTTAAAATCATTGTAATAAAGGAGAAAACTAACAAATTTAAAAATGGGTAGACGGAAATTAACAGATACGGAAAAAGCCGAAGCCAAAGAAATGAATGAACGTGAATATCGCATTCAATGATATTAAACACAATACGCGTACTTAAACAATCATAAAGTGATTTTTATTTCTTCTTTTGCTATTTAAAATAAAAATTTAGTCAACATGTATAAGTTGCTTATTAGTTTGGCGATTCGTATCATTTGGCGAAATTGGTCGACGGGATAACTGAGTAATACTGTATTTGGTTTGGCGCAAAAACGTCTTTCAATGCAGAAAATGATAAAATCAAAAGATTATTGAGCCGCTGAAAACCAATTACGTGTTGAAAGGCGATCACGAAAAAGGAAGCAATTTAATGCCGAACCGATTAATTGTAAAACATCATGTCGCCAGGGCGACCAATCCACTAGCCATGGCGTTTTACTATCGGTCGGTTCTAACCAGGAAAATTTGAGTGCCAATAGTGATTCTAACAAGCCGGAAAATGTTATAGCTATTACTCTTGATTTTCCACCACCTAAAAAGAAAACTAAAAAGCAATCGGCTTGGGAAAAACTGGGAAAAAACTTTTTTGATTCGATGTCTGATGGACCCATTCACAGATGCATGTGCTGCGATCGATTTTGGTTTAAAACCTCCATCACCAAAATTCTGCTCTGTAAAATCAAACAATATATGCCAAAGTCTTACAAGTATAACAGTATATGCCAAAGCTGTATTTTAATAATGATTACTTTTGCACCAACAATGTTAAATAGTTTGAAATGTTTCTTTCGTCGCCAACTTTTATGCTTGGCGACAATAGAGTGATATAACTTAAACGAACCGTACCTTCAAATTGCAGCATGTATAAAGTCATTTATAGCAGTGGCACGGATAATACACAATAAAACAACTGGTATTTAGCTTAAAATGATAGATGAATGTATCGAGTGAAACATTTTTCAAATGGTTGGGGTAATTTCTTAAATTACAATTATTTTATTTTATTTTATTTTATTTTTTTTTTTTTACAGACGGAACACTGAATTGAAAGTGAAACATGATTTAAAAAGTAATGAACTGTTGTTTTGCGCAGTGTGAGGTAAATGAGCAAAAATCTTCTTACACATTCGTTGCTTTACAGAAATGAAAAATAAAATCAACGCATTGAAGTATTTCGAACAACCGCTGAAAAACCCCCCATTATCGAACGCCTAAGGCTAATGACAGACGACCGATTTTTTCGACGCTTTGGCTTTCGAGCGAAAAATAAACATCTGCGCTGCCTCATTCACACGGACGTGACCTTTCCGTCAAAATAAGCAGACGATATTGTCTCTAGGCATAATAGAAATCTTTTGATTCGATGTATATTAGATGGATATTTTGAAGGAAATAAAATATTCTGTAATTTTTTATCAATTATTCAAGAAAATTGAAAAAATATATATACACAGATGGTACTGGATGCATCCTGTGAGAAGTGATAGATTATTTACCGGATCCAAAATTAAATTACAGGAAATACTCTTTAATACATCTGATGTTAAATGAAAAATACAGATGACTGCGAATATTATTAAATGATTATAATTGTTGTTCAACTTTCATTTAGATAATATTTCTTATTATTATTAAATAAATTAAAAAAAACTAAATTGATTAAAAAAATGTTGCTACAGTACATGGTAGCAAAACAAGCATCTTAGTTCTATAAATGAAATGTAGGACCGAAAAATTTTCAAAGTGTGAAAAATTTTCGTTACATTAATCAAGAAGCATATGCTATCGTCCCATGAGCAAAAGGTAGATTCTTTTTCTCCTTTTAGGGCTGTACATCCAAATAAAAGTTAGTCACTTTTTTTTTTGGTAATTTTGGACCCTCTCCCCTCTTACGATATTATATACTATCATTCCCCGAACACCCTCTCCCTCAGTAATGGTATCTTCAATAATGTGTAAAAATTTCTTTGATTTTTTGGATTGTTTTTCTTTTGTTTGGAATGATGGTTACATTTATTTTTCGCATAATTTACTGATTTAGATGTAGAGAAAGCTATAAAATGTCACTTTATATATGAAATAACTGCATATCAAACAACACTTAAAAGAAATAGTTAATATTTAAAAGTGTTTTAAAATAGCTTTAAAGCTTTTTGTTACATACCTTCAACAGTAATAGTGTCTTTTTATAATTGTTCTCGGACAAGGTGAGGCAGGCAGAACTTCGAAAGGCGGACATAACAAAACAGACGGAGAAGTTTTTCTTTAACTTATAAACACAAGTATCGTTTAAAACATAACATCGTGTACAGTTTGTCGAACAGCGAATCAATATATACATACACATATGACAGCATAATAGTAATGCTAAACGTTGGGGTATTCCATATTTTGCAATTATATAAATTTATAATCATTTAATTATTTTAATAACATTGCATTTGCATAAAAATAGACAACAGTTTAATAAAAGATAAAATACTATTTTGATGTGAAGACCAAGTTACAAATAAAAAAAGAATTCTTTTTTCTTATTGGGTCAAAAATGATAACGATATCAAAAGACAAACCAAAACCTGTTAGCCCTGTTTCTGTTGTTCTGTTCTGTTAGCACTGTTTCTGTGCTAGATTAAAGCGCATTTTAATCTAGCGAAAAAGTTTCACATTTTTTATTATTTTTCATTTTTAAAATACATTTAAAATTTAATAAATATAATTGTTATTAATGTAGTGTAAAGTTCATCAAGGCTGATAAACATACAATATTAAAAACTAAAAAGAAATTTCTTCCCATGGTATTTACGAAAACTAGTTGGATGTGCCAATCCCAAAACTTTCTTCTATCTCATACATGCATTTTAATATTTAAAAAAAAAGTTACTCATTTTAATGCTTTAATAATTTTAATTCAATACCCTACCAACTTTGATTTTCATCTTAAATTTCTGCTTCAATCAATTAATCGGAGTAAAAACGAATTTCCGTCTCTGTACGAGCCGATGGACAATAGAATGATAGGCAGATTTTTTTTTCAAATTCAGGGAGGACCTACTTGCCTTACCAAAAAATAATCATATACAAAATGTTTAGTTCAGTTCTAGAACTAACTTCATACGCAATATTGAAAATGGCATAAAATTCGGTATTGCAGCGCCCCCTTCCGGCGGATTTTTTTCAGATTCAGAGCGATCCAACTAGCCATAGCCATACACTTACACAAAAAATTTCTCTCAATTCGATGCATAACTTCATGTACTTTTGGCCGGTGCAATATTCAAGATGGCACAAAAATCGCGATTGCAGCGCTCCCTTCCGACGGTTTTTTTTTTTTTCAAATTCAGGGAGGACCAACTAGCCATAGTCATACAGTTACACAAAAAAATTGGTTCAATTCGATACATAACTTCATATACTTTTGGTCGGTACAATATTGAAAAGGCACATAAATCTCGATTGCAGCGCCCCCTTCTGGCAGATTATTTTCAAATTCAGGGAGGACTAACTAGCCATAGTCATACACATACACAAAAAATTTGGTTCAATTCGATGCATAACTTCATATACTTTTGGTCGGTACAATATTTAAAATGTCACAAACATCGCAATTGCAGCGCCCCCTTCCGGCGGAATATTTCAAAACTGAAGGAGGACCTGCTTGCCACAGCCAAAAACACTCACAAAAAATTTGGTTCAATTCTATGCATAACTTCATACACTTTTTGATGGTAGAACGGCGACATACAGACAGACACACAGACAGACAGACATTTTGTAAAAACAGGTTTTTTGAAATCTCTGACCCCTAAAACGTGTAAATCCGTCGAAAATCGGAAGTCGAAAAAAATTTCGATTACAATACTTTCTTCTATTGAAGATAGAAGAAAGTAGAAAGAAAAACATCCAAAAATTATATATTGACAATTTTGAAAAGTGAAATATTTTCAAATTTGTTGCCATATGTAAATAGCCTTTTAACATTTTACTAGATTATATTAACTTAGTTGCCACTCAAAATTTAGCAAAAAAAAAAACAACAACAAAAAAAAAAACTATGATAATAATCTATATATATATATATATATATATATTACGCTATCGTATGAGACACAAAAATCGTGATTATTCGTTAATTGCTGAATGGCAACGTCCAAATTAAACCCATCTTATTGGTTACTGTGCAAAAGTCCTTTGTTAAGACTTAGGCAGTGGTAAATTAGATTTGTATATGTTTTGTTCCTTCGCTGCAATTATGAAGCTTCAAAATATCATTATTTTTATTTTTTCTGTTCTTTTTTACTTAAAAAAATAAATAAAAGTCATGAATTTTAAAGTTTTCAGTTTCAAATTAAAGTTATATATTGTAAATGAAATGAGTGGAATTATTATATTATTATATTATATAATATACGATACATTATTATATAATACTAGCGGACCCGACAGACGTTGTCCTGTCACCGACAGACGTTGTCCTTCCTGGCACCGACACCAGAAAATCAAAAAAATGTACTTAAATATAGTGATACGCACGATAAACACTACGCTCTTAATTTAATTTCTTATTACAATTATGTAAGGAAATTATTTTTCACTCTTCAGTATTTTTTGAAGTCGGTTCAATTTTTGATAAAAAAGTTTATTTTTCTCTTTTTTGTTAAAAGTTAACGATTTTCTGAAGTCAGTTAATCAAAATTATAATACAGGCTATATTACTGTAAAGCACACACTTGTGACAGGAGCGGGGTTCGAACACGCGATCTCTTTCTTCGAGAAGTTGAGCTTAAATCTGGCGCCTTTGACCGCTCGGACATTCCGTCCGTACGCTATTTATCGAAATTATTCAACACTTTTAATTAACAAAAAAATCACTAACTATTAGGTTTTGCCTAATTACTAAAAAAGTACTGAATCAATTTCGACGAAATGTGAATCTAAACCATTCTCGAATCTACCAGAACGCACACACAAAATTTCATCAAAATCGGTCCAGTCGTTTAGGAGGAGTTCAATTACATACACACGCACAGAAGATTTTTATATATAAAGATGAGCATTGAAAATTTCAGGTTTTTGCGCCGAAGACATCGCCAAATTAGGAAAATGTGAATTATCTCACGAACTACTGGACTTAAACAAATTTGCTTAGTACCGTTCGATTCAGCATGAACAAATACACTAAAATATGCTATCAGATGAAAAATAACTACAAAAGCCGATTTTTAAGGAATTTTTTAAAAGTTCGTTCTTTTATATACTCATCGTAGGGGTGCAATTTTCGAAAACCCATTTTTAGCGGCACTCGATGTTATAAGAAGTATTTTTACCCCAATTTTCAAGATTATAGGTTCGGTAGATTTTTTTGTGCTGTGATTAATACGAAATCCAAACTTTCTTTTTATATATATAGATAAGGATTGAAAATTTCAGGTTTTTTGCACCGAAGACGCCGCCAAATCAGGAAAATGTGAAGTATCTCGCGAACTACTAAACTTAAAAGAATTTGCTTGGTACCATTCGATTCAGCATGAAAAAATACACTAAAATATGCTATCAGATGAAAAATAACTACAGAAGCCGATTTTTAAGGAATTTTTTAAAAGTTTGTTCTTTTTTCTACTCATCGTAGGGGTGGAATTTTCGAAAATCCATTTTTAGCGGCACTCGATGTTATAAGAAGTATTTTTACCCCAATTTTCAAGATTTTTGGTATGGTAGATTTTTTTGTGCTATGATTAATACGAAATCCTGACTTTCATTAATATATATAGCACTTTTAATTAGCGAAAAATCACTAACTATTAGTTTTTGCCTAATTACTAAAAAAGTACTGAATCAATTTCGACGAAATGTGAATCTAAACCATTCTCGAATCTACCGGAACGCACACACAAAATTTCATCAAAATCGGCCCAGTCGTTTAGGAGGAGTTCAATTACATACACACGCACAGAAGATTTTTATATATAAAGATGAGCATTGAAAATTTCAGGTTTTTGCGCCGAAGACATCGCCAAATTAGGAAAATGTAAATTATCTCACGAACTACTGGACTTAAAAGAATTTGCTTGGTACCATTCGATTCAGCATGAAAAAATATACTAAAATATGCTATCAGATGAAAAATAACTACAGAAGCCGATTTTTAAGGAATTTTTTAAAAGTTCGTTCTTTTTTCTACTCATCGTAGGGGTGGAATTTTCGAAAATCCATTTTTAGCGGCACTCGATGTTATAAGAAGTATTTTTACCCCAATTTTCAAGATTTTTGGTATGGTAGATTTTTTTGTGCTATGATTAATACGAAATCCTGACTTTCATTAATATATATAGCACTTTTAATTAGCGAAAAATCACTAACTATTAGTTTTTGCCTAATTACTAAAAAAGTACTGAATCAATTTCGACGAAATGTGAATCTAAACCATTCTCGAATCTACCGGAACGCACACACAAAATTTCATCAAAATCGGTCCAGTCGTTTAGGAGGAGTTCAATTACATACACACGCACAGAAGATTTTTATATATAAAGATAATACAATATATTAATAATTAATGAAATACGAAAAAATGCCACGGGTACAATATTTGTCGATTTATTATCTGCGCCAGGCTAGCATAAAAATACTGAGCTCTTGATTTATCAGCACAGATGTCATATATGCAGCACATGGCGCGTTATTTTTCTGACGCCAATTTGACGAAAATTTCGTTTTTAAATACCAGCTACATACATATTTTTAACTAATTTCTATTATTTTAAAAAGGAAATAATGATAAATAAAGTTTAGATAATAATAATAGAATAAAACAATTTGTATCATTAAAAAAAAGAAAATAAAAGTAAACAAGCAGTTTATTAATAAATAAATAACAATAGCCGGGTTACCGTCTGAGGCGCATATAATTGCTACTTTGTTGCAGTCGCGCCTGTGCATATGATATCTGTATCTATTTCTCAGGGCGGAATCTTCTAATTTGGCAAAAAAATTGAGCAATTTAAAATAAATTATGTATTAAAGCAATATGATTTAATGCTAAATATACATTTAAGGAGAAAGAAGGGAAAAAAAAGAAAAGGAAAAATCTATTTTTACCAAACTTAAATGTATTTGCTTCAAAAATATAAATGAAGCTTCTTAAAACTGGTACTTTCACAAAATTGTGTTCCATGAAAACATACTAATCATAAATTATTCTAATGTTGTTAGATTTAAAAATTTGTAATTTAAAAAGCAAACAAATTCCTCAGAAAGAAAAAAAAATAGAAGAAGAATTTAAAGAAGTTATTATTGAAAAAATGCTTGTTTCGAATTAATATAAATAGGTTTCATATCGTTACAAAGTGTTACTTTTTACAAACACAAAATAAATCCCCCCAAAATATAATAAATTTCACAAAAATACTTTTTGTTTTTATCAAAATGCTTCCCTTCCCCCCAAAACCTGCATCGATTCTTGACTACGCTATCACAACAAAAGCTCGTGAATCTCGGAAAGAAAATAAAAAATCAGCGTTAAAAACAACTCTCGTCTGAACAAGATCTAATAAACAGAAGCCACCAGACACAAGCAGCTGGCCAACGGCTTGGGGGAAACGCGTGGCTTCGACGTGAGTCTTTGCGTATGTTTGAACGCAATAGTACCGCGTCGCCCGTCTGACAAGAAGAGGAGATAGTAATGCTCTCAATAGCGGGCGTCGTTTTGTCTGTTTTTGGAAATCGTCCGTGTGACATTACCCTAAATTTAAGATGAAAAGAAAAAAACTTGGAAGTTTAATGACTTGCCTCAAACATTGAAAAATCTCTTGAAATATTAGGAGCCAGAAAAAAAATAAAGTGTAATTTAAAAGAAAATAATAAATTGGTATATATAATACTTATACATTGTTCTATGCAGTGCATTTATGTTAATTTTTTTTATTTTAAAATGACACTGTCTAAGTGATTTTGCATCACATATTAATTATTAATAAATTTCGTAAGCTGTTAAATTCTATTAAAATTTTTAGAATACTTCGTATTAAGTCCATTTAAAAAATCTTATCTCGAACGAAATTAAGAAAAACAGTATAATAGTTCTTAAAATACATTTAAATAAAGGGAAATTGTTTGCGACATATTTTAATTATGTTAAACGATTTCGTGTATAATAAAATTGATATAAGCCGCTGAGGCTTAATATTTCACGCATAATATAAAGTGCATAGCATTTACAGAGAAAATGCATTTTTAATTATGATATGCGCTTTTAGGTTTTATAAATGTATGCATATATTATATGGGGTGTATAAATGCTATAGTTGATATACAGGATTACACAAAAGCGATCGCAAACGTTACTGAATACGAACGTATTTTACTTAAAGGTGGGTTTTTAATAAGTTATGCATTTTTATGTTGAACTGCTTTTAGTTTACTAAGAAATGTTTAAAGAATATGGATAAAATGATATAGAAAGAACTGGGTACATGGTTACCTATGGATGGTAGATTTGGAAAATGCGATTTAAATAGTTTCAAGAGTGTTTTTGTTTGAACTGAATTTTAGCAAAATACTGGTGTGTAATAAAGATAATAGGTAAACTACAGGACTGAACAAAAGTATTGAAGCATGTTTCCATCTATTAATATAAATTGCTGAAAGAGAAATTTTAACCAGTTAGACGTTTTTTTGCTAAACTAAATTTCCCCATTATATAGTACATACAGGGTGTATCTGAACTACTGGGCAAAACTTTAAGAGGTGATAGTGCACATCAAGACAAATAATATTAAATGGGAAACTAAGGGTCCCAAACGTCTTCCGAAGGAGACAGGCGCCATCAAAGTTTAGCGTTCAAAATTTGAAATGATTATAAAAAACGGAAAAATTGGTTGATTCGTTTGCGGTTTTCACGAAAACTATCCTTAATGTCAGTATTGTCTTGAAAATAAATTGTGAAGATAAATTTAAAAAAAATGCCGATAGAGGACGCTTTAGACTTTGGAGTAACGAACAACTATTTTTTACCGTTATTTTTTGCATCTCATTAAATTTTTGTAGAAGTTTAAACATAAACTTAAATTTTGAGCTCAAAATCTGTGGTTAAGTAGCGCAAACTGAACTGTGTTCAATGGGAGTGGGTAGGTTCAAATTTCAAATGATTATAAAAAACAGAAAAATTGGTCAATTAATTTGCGGTTTTCACTAAAATTATTCTTTATGTCAGTATTGTCTTGAAAACAAATTATACAGATAAATTTCAAAAAATGCCGATAGAGGGCGCTTTAGACTTTGGAGTAACGTACAACTATTTTATCGTTATTTTTTGCATCTCATTAATTTTTTTTAGAATCTTAGACATAAACTTAAGTTTTGAGCTGAAAATCTGAATCGTTGAGAGTGTTTAAGTAGCGCAAACTGAACTGTGTTCAATGGGGGTGGGGAGGTTCAAATTTCAAATGCTTATAAAAAACGGAAAAATTGCTCGATTCGTTTGCGGTTTCATCTAAAACCATTCTTTATATCAGTATTTCCTTAAAAATAAATTTTAAAAATAAATTCCGAAAAATTCCGTTACAGCCCATCCTACGAATACAGTTCAATTTTTCGCTGCTTAATTACTCACAGCGATTCAGATTTTGAGCTCAAAATTTAAGTCTACGCTTTTAAACATTTATTTAGATAAAAAAAAAAAAAAAAAAAAAAAAAAAAATAACAGTTATCAATAGATTTGGTTACTCTAAAGTTTAAGGCGCCCTCTAACGGATTTTTTTGAATTTTATCTTTAAAATTTATTTTCAAGGAAATACTGACCTAAAGAATGGTTTTAGAGAAAACCGCAAACGAATCGACCAATTTTTCCGTTTTTTATAACCATTTGAAATTTGAACCTCCCCACCCCCATTGAACACAGTTCAGTTTGCGTTACTTAACCACTATTAACGATTCATATTTTCAGCTCAAAATTTAAGTTTATGTCTAAGCTTCTAAAAAAATTTAATGAGATTCAAAAAATAACGGTAAAAATTAGTTGTATGTTACTCCAAAGTCTAAAGCGCCCTCTATCGGCATTTTTTGAAATTTATCTGTATAATTTATTTTCAAAACAATACTGACATAAAGAATGATTTTAGTGAAAACCGCAAATCAATTGACCAATTTTTCTGTTTTTTATAATCATTTGAAATTTGAACCTACCCACTCCCATTGAACACAGTTCAGTTTGCGCTACTTAACCACAGGTTTTGAACTCAAAATTTAAGTTTATGTTTAAACTTATAAAAAAATTTAATAAGATGCAAAAAATAACGGTAAAAAATAGTTGTTCGCTACTCCAAAGTCTAAAGCGCCCTCTATCGGCATTTTTTAAATTTATCTTTATAATTTATTTTTAAGACAATACTGACATAAAGAATAGTTTTCGTGAACACCGCAAACGAATCGACCAATTTTTCCGTTTTTTATGATCATTTCAAATTTTGGACCCTAAACTTTGATGGCGCCTATCTCCTTCGAAAGACGTTTGGGACCCTTAGTTTCCCATTTAATATTATTTGTCTTTATGTGTACTATCACCCCTTAAAGTTTTGCCCAGTAGTTTAGATACACCCTGTATATAAACCGACAGATCAAATACAGGACTGTTCAAAAGAATTGGAATACATATTTGGCTATGGGCAGCGACACCTTATTTCCTTAAATAACGAAGTTTTGTTAAAGATTTCAGGAAGTGTTGGAAAGTTTTTCATAATCTATACTTAACAAATGATTTTTCTTATTTGTTTCTTGATTTTAACTGTCTTTTTATTTTTTTCTTACTGTTATGTTCTACTTTTATTATTTTGTAATTCTACTGATCCCATTTTTTCCTTGATTTTAACTGTTCTTTTATTTTTTCTGACTATTATATTACTATTTTTATTATTTTAACTTCTTAAATTTTTAATGTTATTCGTTATTTTTTATCTATGACTCATCACTTAAATATTTTCTTTCATGTCTCGTGTAATAATTTTGTGTTATCTCTATTAAGAGAATCATTAAAATACTTTTCTTTATATTGTCAGTGAGTCATACAGGAAATTACGTTTCATCATTGATTTTAACTTGCACTGTTTTCAATCCTGTCTATTATATCACTCTCCCCCATCATTTTCTTTTGACGTGACAACGTCTTGTAAATTGGTTTGCCGGGAGACACTTCAAGAAACTGCGTTACGTTACGTTACGCTCCGCTCACGATACGCGCTCACTTTTCTCTTAACTTTTTCCGGTCACTTGTGGGACCATTTTCTGAACGTGAATGTGAATTCGCTGCAAGGAAGGGGCGGTGCTTAATAGGAATTTTAGATAGTATCAAACTAAGACGAAATACGTTATGTATTAGTTATTAGTATAAAGTACAAAGAAAATAAGTGTAGTTTATTTCGTAATTCGGTGGTATATTATGGAAAACTAATGATATGTGATTAGTGAAAGCCATTTTACTTTAGTTATATTCTGCTCATTGAAAAATTCTTTAATATGCTGTTTACAAAATTCAACATTTGACATCAATAAACATGAAGTAAAATGTGTTTAACAAACACAGTGTATTGCAAGTTATTGTATGTATATTTGTATATAAATACGTATGTATGTGTAAAGGTAAAAATAAAATTTTGTTAATATGAAATTCAGTGCGAGATTCTTTGTATAAATTAATGTTTTAAATATAATTCTTTGTATAAATAAATGTTTTAAATTGTTACTATTATTTCATCCTTCTTCCTACTATACGAATGAATATTCACATTAAAATTATTTTACAACTCAAAGTCGTTGTCACGTAAAACTTTCGCCCGTATACCGACTTTACAGGCAACCAATTTTTTTACTATTATTTTCTGCTGTCGGATGTAATTTAGTCTTTCTGGCATGTTTTTGAAAATTTGCTATCGCTTTTCGTGTGTGGCCGAACTTCCGATACGCGAGGTTAGATGTCTCGCTTACTGACCATGAATTAAATAGTTTTCTCATGTCTGTAAACAGAAGGGTATTTCATTGAATATTCATTTTACCGGTGTGCATATTAGTTTTTTGAAGGGTTTTAAAAAGAACTGAAACTGAACTTTAAATCATTCACTTGTGTAATAATTTTTATGAGGAAATAAGAATAAATAGTCGTATAGTTATTTTAAATATAAATTGAAACCAATATTAACGCGAGGCGGCAGTACAGACAATTACCTCATCGAGTTCACGGATGAAAATCTAGGATTAGTTAAATCTCGATTTGTATATTAAAACGCAATCGGTCTGCCAAGTCATATCTTAGTGGTACCATTGTTTTTCCTGTATCTAAAGACATGAAAACATGGAGGACTAGGAGCAGGAAATCATCATGATAAACCTACGAGTCAACCAATAAAATCGGGTTTTCACATGTTTTCCACCAAGATATGAGTTGGCAGGCCAATTTCGTTTTAATATGCGAATCGAAATTTAACTAATCCTAGATTTTCATCAGTAAACTCGATGAGGAGTCATTCCATGTCAATTCAATCAATTTTTCCCCCATTTGTAACCCGACCGACAGGGATTTGGATGAAAATTTGTGTGCACACTAATTCTATCATGAAATATATAGATAAATAAAAATATACAGTATATTGTTATATATAGTATAACACTGGTGCCCGTCTAATCGAAAAGTACCAAATTTTGCCTTGTTTTGAAAATCTGCACCAATTAAGGGGGGGAAAATCTGACTAAGTTTAGCTGTGGTACTTACCAATTACTGGAGTTTCTATGAGTTATTGAATTTAATGTTATTTGATACAAAAACAAATTGGAAATTTCATTTGCCTTTTTGTGTAGAGACTTTTTCACAAAGTCACAAAATTTCGAAAAATAATCATAACTTTCAACTTTGGTTTACTTTTTCCGCCGTTAATAAATCTCTATTAACTTCCCTAATTGCTTTTTTCACTTGCTTTTTATGCCGCTTAAATGGATCTCCACATTTATATTGATAAAACTCATATTTCATTAATAGCCAAATTCTGTGATGCTCACATATATTAATCAAACGGTTTTCACTTAATTTTTGTTTTATAAATGCAATAGTCTTAAGTAATAAAAGTTCTTTTTCTGAATCACAGAGATTATCAATGTAGTCTATCTTTCTGTTATTTGTATAGCTAGTTTTCTGACATTCTAAACCAGTTAATATTACAATACTGCAAGCCTGAAGACTAGTAGAAGGTTTAATATCAGGCTCCATATTAAAACAATAAAGCAAAAAAATATTTATACATATCACAAACTACAAAATATGTAAAAATCAGAATATATTTTTAGTAGCACAGTAAACTTAGATAATTCTTCTATGATAAGAAACAACAGAATGACAATAATTTGATTAAATTGATTTCAAAACATCTGCTTTCATACTAACGAACATTACCCTGCCTTTATCAGAAGGTGTTTATACAAGGCAGGTGCAATTAAATCTTTCAGACTATAGAAACAAATTTAAGTTCTGTTAAACATTTGTGTATTTAAACTTGCCAATATAAATATTTAAACTGACTAAAATTACCCAAGGAAAGGAAATACAAGGTTTTGAACATTTTTTAAACACAAATAATTAATATATAAGCATTCAAAAGAAAAAAAAAAAGAATGGAAATGTGAGGAGAAAAAATTATTTATTTTATGCTGTACAAAAAAAAAAAAAAAAAAAAAAAAAAAAAAAAAAAAAAATCTGTTTTGAGTTTAATTATTGAAAATAAAAGTAAGAGATTCTTTAGATTAGCAAAAAATGTCCATTATTAAATAACAAAATGAAATATATAGATCATTCCTTAAATTTAATGGGGAAACATATTACAGTCAGATTTTTTTTAATCAGAAAAAACAGAGCCTAAATTTTACTTTGCAAATAAAAAAACGTGTATCAAATAACATTAAATTCAATAACTCATAGAAATTCCAGTAATTATTTAAGTACCACAGCTAAACTTAGTCAGATTTTTTTTCCTCTTAATTGGTGCAGATTCTCAAAACAAGGCAAAATTTGGTACTTTTCGGTTAGACGGGCACCAGTGTTATATATATATATATATATATATATATCAATATACTGTATATATGCATACATATGTACATGTACAATACATCTGTATTTATATAGATCTATACATATGTACATATGTATTTAAAACACGCATCCGGCTAATTGGTAAGTACCCAAAATTTTTGCATAAGCCATGCGAAAGACATCATTTTTATTTCATAGATAGAAAGCCCAAAGTGTAAACTTTTATTTAAAACAAAAAGAAATTGGAAATTTAATTTGCCTTTTTGTGTACAGCCTTTTTCGTGAAGTCACAAAAATTTGGAAAAATAACCATAACTCTCAACTTTGGCTGACTTTTTTATCCTAAATATTACAAGTAAATTTTTTAAATATTTTTTATGAAAATCTGCATCTGTTTATATTTTTACAGTGATATTTTTAGGATGATTCATGTTTTATATCCAGAGAAAAAATATTTTGAAGATGGAACTGCAATCTCAAAATACAGACTCAGAAATGTGCGATTTGAGAAAACCCCAAGAATTGGACCCCCATATCTCACAAACTATGAAATCTGGGAAGAAAAAATTTCTGATGGAATCATTTTATGATAGAATTAGTGTGTACGCAAAGTTTCATCAAAATCCCTGTGGGTCGGGTTACAAGGTCTGGTTGAATTGACATGGAATGACCCTGAGGTGATTGTCTGTATTGCCACCTCCCGGTCTAATATATATGCAAGATATTTTAACTTTTCAACGTACCTTAAAATCTGTTCTGGAAGCTTTAACGCATTTAATTAAATTTATTACCTTTTTAAAATATTTATTTCCATTTGCAATGCGTATCATATTTTTTTTTTATTCTTTTTAACTTTTTTTCTAATCAAAATTCCTCTTGGACTGACTCCAATAATATTTTTCTATGTCTTTTTAATTCATGCAATTTCATAATATTTTTTAGTTTCTAAAATTTTCTTTTCTCGCCATTCAACTTGCCACCACCCCTGGGTTTACCTCTACAGACCCCTGGGTTTATTTATGTATTTTTTTCTTTTTAAATTTAAGCTATGGATTTATATTAAAACAAACTGATAATCAAGAAAGACTGAACAACAAAAATAATTAAAATTTATTTTTTGTAACAAAATTGGATGATATATGGGGATACTAAAAGTACATTTTTTGACAACTTCTTAGGACTTTTTATTTTATTTTATTTTACTTTCTTTCATCGCAAAAACATTGCGAAACATAAAATTAATATGTATTTAATTTCTTGACACACAGTAAAATTATTTATGCTTTCATTTTTGTGTATTTCGTACACTTCTGCTAGAAGCCATTTTTTATAACACATATAGCTCGTAAAAAAACCGCTGTAAGAATCAAACTGCTATTTTGTTTAGTTCTGAAATCTGTTAGGCTCTATTCACGCCAATTTCTCTCTTTAAAAAAAAATATTAATAATATACTTGAAAATCTTTTGTAAAGATGTGTATCCTATAGGATATATCAAGTCTGAGAAGGGGGGGGGGGGGGTTGAAGTATTGTAGAAGTGTTGGAAAGTGTTTCATATTACCGTATTCGCCCGCATTAGCCGGTATATCTGAAAAAATCGAGATACACCAGCATGCCGGAAAAACTCTTATTTACCGACATGCCGTTAAATATGAGGTTTCGCTACTAGAGGATGGGCAGCTGTTTTATTTTGGTTTTTCGAACAACATTTTTCATAAGAATTTCACTTAAGAACAGAGCCTCACTACTTATTGTTCCCTCTCACACTCTCTCTATATTATATATTCATTTATATTTAAGTGATTATTAGATTTTATTTATCTTATTAGTAAGCAAAATTTCCATGTATGACAGTCTTACTAAGTTAATTAAATTATCATATAAAATAACTTTTTTGATAAGTGGCAAGTACCTATTTCTCTCTTTATATACTTAAATAATTATTATATATTTTCTTATTATGTATGTAATAAGAATATTCTGTTAAGGTCGTATTTTATGAGATAATCTATTTCTCCAATGTAAATACCAGATGGGTGCTGGGTAGAAAGCTTTGTGTTAAATGGTATGAGACACGTGAAACACGTTTTTATTCTCTTGAATATGTAAATAAAGTAAAATAAATAATTAGAAAATTGAGGACAAATTCAATATTGCCACCCTCCTCCCCAACAGAAATGGCTGCTCCTGAATACTACTGATGAATCCCATTCCTTTCCGCTTTTGAAGATCTTCGCTTTTTCCGGCATGACGTGAAAGACAAGGGACTAATATTAAAAAATCTGATCTCCCTCGAAATTTGCAGAATGCCGACTAATGCGGAGGAATAATATATTTGATGCATGATTTTTCGTTTCTTTTTTTTTTTTCTGTCATGTTTTCGAAATTTTGTTGATCTTTATCGCGTGCGGCCGAATTTTCAATGCGCGAGGTTAGATGTCTCGCTTACTGCTCGTGAATTAAATAGTTTTTTTCACGCCAGTGAACAGAAGGGTCTTCTGAATAAATAATCATTTTCTCGATGCTCCAGATGGTAATTTGGTGAGGATATTAATTTTTTGAGGCTAACGCAATACCTTTTTTAATTAGTCAATTATGTCACTTGATTGCATTCTCGCCTTTTACTCAGCTTTTGAATGGAAAATGCAATATTTAGTAATTAAGGTTTTGTATGACGTCTACAGTTGAAAGTGAAAATGTTTCAAATAAAGTGCGGGACGTCGTCATTGCAATTCCCTGTTTTTTAACGGAAATTCCTTTTTTGTAAATTCCTGAAAACTTTGCCCTTTTTTCGGAAAATTTTCTGGAATTTACTAAAAGTTTTCCGTTAAAAACAATGAATTGTACTGGCATTACGATTGCCAGTAGAACCTCCTTAAAATCGACCTTTTTTTCTCCAGTGTATAACGTCATATGAGTTTGAAAAAAAAAAAAAAAAAAAAAAAAAAAAAAAAAAAAAAACATATGCATGGTAAAAATCAGCTTCTGGGAATATTATTATATTCTGACATTTTGTGGATATATGAATTTATTTTCGCTATTTTAAAATTTATTCCATATATATACGTGTGTACATGCTTCTATATTAAAATTTCCAGAAAGGTTTAGGTCCCTAAGGCTCATTTTTGGTTAACAATTGAAATAAAGATTGCTTTACTGCTTTTTTATTATTAGTTTTATACCATATGATTAATTTTAAAATTGATTTTTCAAAACAAACATACATAAATTTTCGATCAACACCGTGTTCTTTATATCTAATTCTGAATAAATGTTCAAATTAATGTATAAAAGTAACTATAGTTGACAGAAATACCTAACAACTATAATCATTATTAATATTAAATGCATTTCAGGAAAGAGTATGTAAGTTTATAGCGTATATAAATTTATTTAAAACTATGTTATATACCGAAGACAAACTATAAAAACAGGAATGGCAGCTTAATCCTTACAGAATGATGTCTTTCTGTAATGTGAATCCACGCAAGAATTGTCGAAAATATATTTTTGTAAATAGGGATAATTTAGAAATATACATATATATATATATATATATATATATATATATATATATATATATATATATATATATATATATATATATATATATATATATATATAAATATATATATTTCTAATATAATAATAAAATACTTTTTCATTCAGTTTTAGTTTAATATTAAAACTGCTATTTATTCAAAACTTTGATGGTAAAATTGTAAATTATTTAGGTGTTAAAAAAATGGAATAAAAAAGCAAGTATTAGAAAAATAGAGGGGGGGGGGAGGGCTGTGTGTTTCCCATACTTCTAACCTTCTCTAATTTTTCCAACTACTAAGTCTTAAGGGACTAATTCAGTCAAATGAAAAGGACCGTTCGCCAATGCTAATCCTATGGAAGAAATTTATAAAGATATCTCAAATTGTTGTTGTCTCGAAAGGTTAAATTTCAATATTTTTAAATGATTTTTTTGCATTGGATAGCTGAGATTGATCTGAATGCAGACCGTTTGTACTTTTTCGATTTCGATTGCAGATATTTTTATTGCAGATATACAATGAGACCTGTCTTAGCTGGAATCTATATCTAACCTGGAAATATTTTAGAGTTTTACACTTATAAACATAGATATTTCCAATAAATCTGTCTAAGACGGAAACAATATGTGTAACGCGGAACCGGACACCCATTTTGAGGTCCAAGGTAGCAAATTTACTGTTTAAAACGGAAGAAAATTCCGCTGAGAAATATAATTGGAAAAAACTTTATTTTTCATAATATATAATTGAAATACAAATTAGCAGCCTTTATGTTTTTCAACTAATGTTTTAGAAGCAAAGTTTTGTTCAAAAATTCTGGTAGAAACTTTAATTAAATTCAAGTCGTGTAAAAAAAATCCCACCAAACTTCATGTATTTTTTTTATTTTTCATCAAACGATAAAGTAGCCTATACCTTTGAATTATGTAAAATCATATATTTAGGCGCACTGAATACAACAGTTACAGCAATAATATTATATACGCAAGCAATGTTATTAAATTTACGAACAACCAAAACAAGGGAAAGTACTTCATTTTCTTTTGTTACTCCCATATCACATAGGTCTACAATTCTATTGTTCTCCCAGAGTACCATTTTGAGTGTGCTGTTTAAAACAATGTATGAGCCAAACGAGTTGCATGTCTTTCGCATTACGCTAGTGTTATCGGTCACTTTAAAAGCAACTCCATGGAGGAAATGGACGGGTCATCTCAGTTGCTATTTACGAGGCCACCTACCTTCACCGAGGGACTGAAGCGTGAAATGATGACGACGAGCAAGGCCAAATTTGCGGCAGGAAAATTTTTCCTCGGGACGGTCCCTTTACTGGTGAGTTGAAATGAAAGAAAGTGTGCTAGATTTATACTCAGGGCACCCAAATTCGCTAATACTAATCCTACGGAGAAATTTATAAAGATATCTTCGGTTGGCGTTTTAATATTTTTAAATGATTTTTTTTTTCTTTTCATTGGATAGCTGAAATTGATCTGTATGCTGGCCGCTTTTTACTTTTTTCGATTTTGGTTGGAGATATTTTTTATGAGGACGATTTCATTTTCGGAACCGATTTGTAAAGCAAAACCACCCCCATAAAAAACATTTGCAATCGAAGTCGAAAAAATACAAAACGGTCTGCATTCAGATCATTCTCAGCTGTCCAATGCAAAAAAATCATTTAAAAATATTGAAATTTAATCTTTCAAGACAACAACAATGCGAGATATCTTTATAAATTTCTTCCATAGGATTAGCATTAACGAACGGTCTTTTTCATTTGACTGAATTCGAACCTTAAGACTTAGAAGTTGGGGGAAATTAGAGAAGGTTAGAAGTATGGAAGCACACAGCCCCTCCCCTCTATTTTTCTAATACTTGCTTTTTTATTCCATTTTTCAAACACTTAAATAATTTATAATTTTGCCATCAAAGTTTTGAATAAATAGCAGTTTTAATATTAAACTAAAACTGGATGAAAAAAGTATTTTATTATGTTTATAATTATAAATAACTGATTAATTTAGTAAATGATAAATATGGAACTATAGCTAAGAATATTTGAACTTCAAAATATTTTTTTAAATTTACAAATTGTCACATAATAATAACAAAAAAAAAAAAAAAAAAAAAAAAAAAAAAAAAAAATTGCAAAACAAAAAAATCGATTTTGAAAAGTAAATTTGGGGGCCCCTTTGTATTTCAGCGTGGAGGCATGGGCTTCATGAGCCTATTCCATAAGCTGGAACTGTTTATACTACTTAATTTAATGTATTTGCCAACATTTGGAGCGCTTAAAAAATACACGATTGAAAAAGTACAGATATTTTTACATTAATTGTAGTACAGAATGAGGAAAAAAACACAAAATACTAACAATATCACAAAATACAGAATATGAACTATAAAAAGCTCACTGTTTTACTTAAAAGGTGGCATAATAATGTCTATGTTATGAGTTAAAAATATGCGTTTATTTAAAGTTCCTTGTACTTTCGGCTTGCAATCCCGTGGCCATCGTCAAGGGATATTTCTAATTTCTTTCTAATTCATATATTTCTATTTTAATATTCAATCTAAATTATTTTTGATTTGGTAAAATATATACATGCATCTAAAAATATTTGTAGTTTTTCAATTCGCTGATAAATATTTACTTTTAATTGAATCTATACTAGCTATTGAAATATGTTTATTTCAATAAATTTATGTATTTTTTTGTGTGGCGTTATTCAAAATTATAAGTAATGTTTATTTAAATGTTTCTTTGCTTCAAATTATCCAAACTAACGTAAGTGAAACGCAAGGAAATGAATAACTTACACCATAAAACAAGCTATTGAGGAAATTTACAATAAAAATAATATTTACATTAAGAAACTTTTTCTGTTAAATTCTTTTAGTGATACTAAAATTTACGAAATTCTAATCAGCAACTAAGTACTCTAACAAGATTCTTAATTCTTATTAAGAATTAATAGATATTAATCATATATTTATGTCAATGAAGGAATGTTAAAATTCTTGCGCGAAATTCACCTTGGGTAAATAATTAAAATTAATATAAAGCACAAATAGAGCGTAATAAAATTGCATTTAGATACACAAACAAATACAAACACACATGTATATGTGTATATATAATACCATTAATAAGAATTACAAATTACCACATAGAAACATAAAAAAAAATAACAGGAATATTATGGAGATATGTTGAACCAAAATAAAATTATCAATGCTCTAAATTGGCACTACAAATAAATTGTGTGGTTTCATCTTCGTATTAGCCATAAAAAAGCAAAATAATTCCAATTTACGGCGACCAACACACAATAAAAGATGGAAAAATTGAAAAAACACACACACATACACACACACACTAAAATATAAATAAAGATTTAAATTTATATAAAATTAAAAAACATACCACCATACAAAAATATACCACCTAAGAGATCCTCTTTACAGCAATATATCTATATAATAAAAAGGTAGTTAAAATACATTAAAATACCTTGAAAATATAAAAAAATCAAATTCCCAAATGTTTTCGGCCGAATTCACACTGCCATCGTCAGTGTTTCGATCTAAACGATTGTCACCGTCAGTGAAAACATTGATGATGAATGTGTGTATTTGGAAGAAAACATTTGGGGATATGATTTGACTTTTCATGTATTTTTAAGGTATTTTAATGAATTTGAAGTATTTCAAAAATATGCATTAAAATATTTAATTGCTATAAAGGACATTAAATACTAATAAAAACATTAAAAGATCTTAATAATTTTTACATGTTTCGATTGAATTTACTCAATCATCATCAGAAAAAGAAAATACAAATAAACTCAAAGATGGGAAATAACAATAAACTATTGCAAATAAAATTAAAATAAAAAAAAAAGATTAAAAAAAAAACAATTTTAAAAAAATTGGCAATTTTAGTAAGCAATAAAAGTTATTTTAGTACGTTTTATTTATGCTTTATACGGATTTTAATTATACGTTTCTGTTTTTCTAAATCTTAAAAAAAAAAAAAAAAAAAAATGAAATGGGGGAAAAAAAATGAAATGGAAAAATAAAAATAAAAATAAAATAAAATAAAACTGAAGTGATGATGTACTGTTTCAAATATCTAGTATTTTTTACGCTTAATAAATTTAGCTTTCGTTTACTTTTTTTTTTTTTTTTTTTTTTTCCTTTTTACGCAAAGGCGGTGTATATCCTACCAAATACTTTTCTTTTTCCGCGCTCATTTTCGGACAAATGAAGTGAAGGCTATTTGTAAGGTTGGTCTACTTACCTTGGGGTCATTGTTTTTGCTTTCTAATTCTGTAATGTTACTTCCCCCTTTCTGGGACTTCCCTGTGATGAATGAATAAGAGAACACTGTGTAGCATGTCTGAATGAATATGTCCTAAGAGAAAAATTGAGTCTATTGAAAACGCAAGTCGCTTGACTTGACCACAATTTTCAAAGTTTCGACATTTGACATGTATCTTTGAAAAGAGTGACAGAACAGTTTTCCTTTTTTTCTTGAAAATTGTTAAAATGATTTTTCTTAATAACTTCCTATTTTAGGCATACGTTTAGGGTTTCGTTCATCTCACGGAACTCTATTCGTCTCTGTCTTTTGTCTGTCTGTCACAGAGTCCGTACACAAAAACTGTATAAGTTAGAGACTTCAAAATTTTTGTACTTTTTCTTGAAAATTGGTAGGATGACTTTTTTTATTATAATTTCTTATTCTAGGCATAAGTCTCTTTTTAGAGTTTCGTTCATCTGACGAAATCCTATTCGTTTCTGTCCTTTGTCTGTCTGTCACAGAGTCCGTAAACAAAAACTGGATAAGTCAGAGACTTACAATTTTGTGCCCTTACAGCTGAATACCTCGTGTCAGAAGACAATTCATAAAATTTTGAAAAGGTCTATCATTTTAATTAAATTATTTTTTTTAATATCATTCGTTCATTTTTCCGATTTAAATTTAAAAGCAAATTTTAATTTCAACATTTTATGAGCAGACGTCATAGCTTGGGTGCAAAGCATCTCGCTAATAAACCGAAGGTTCTTAGTTCGATCCCCGGTGCTGGAAATATAGATTACCATATTAAGATGGGTTTAATTAAAAGAGGTATCGTATTTTTGGTCCATTTAAGGGCTCATAAGTTCATATTATTAGGGTTTCGTTTATCTGACATTCACAATATATTTTGGAATTCAATTTTCTCTTTGTTTTAAAAATTATTGCGATTTATTAATGATTCAGTATTTTAAAAATTATTATTTTTAGAAGTTATTCCGTTTAAACAATTTTTTTTGTTTTAAGAAATTTAAAATTTTATTTCAGGAAAATAATATAGTTGTATATACATTTATAATTATGTAGTACGTTTATATTTATGATCCTACCACTACTTTATACTAGCACCTGGTAATACTCTAAATTGATTCTTATGATATAATTAAATCCCACAAACTACAATAAATAACCATTAACAGCATGTATATAGATATCATCACCATTTGCTTCTGCTATTGCATTTTCTCCATATCTTTCAAACAATATGTGAGACTACTTATTGTAAAATCAAGATTTATTATTTGCCTATCTTATGACAATATCTTAACATACCTTTTATCGGGAATAGGCCTCTATACTCTCAAATATAATATTAAAAAATATAGCCTTATAAAGGGATTAAAAGTATATAAATTAATGTAACTAATATTCAATTAATTTTCTAATGCGAAAATAGAGATAACATACATATGTTAATAAAAAATTCGGAATAATTTTAGAAATAAATATTTTTCTGATTATATAGTTGTGCATATGTATTATTTATTATTATCTGATATATTTATTAGACATTGACTAATAATTCGATGGCGCTTTTTTTAGCCCAACTGAATTTTATGAAAAGTTCGTTTTCGGAGAAAATGTTGCCGAGAAATCAGCTGTACTGTAATTGACCAAAATTACCTGTTTTCCAAAAATCTCATTCTTCCTTCGGAAATTTTCAACGTTTGAACTGTATCAGTTCAAATGAGGCACTCTTTATTTATTGCTATGATCGTCACTGTTTATAATTATTAGTGATGACTGGCTCAAGATAAAGTTTAAATTATAAAGCAAATAATGCAAATAAGAGTAAATTTTGAAGGTGCTTTCCATGTGCTCATTAAAAGCTGCAGACTTGTAATAGAAAATTTTTAGTTTTGAATTCTCTTTGAGAAAGTTCGAGTATAACAGTTGATCATTTACGAAAATCATTATAAAAGATCAATTTTAATTAAATGAAATTCGTATAATTAGAAAATCATTTTGCGTCGTTGATGAATTAATTACACTTTATTTTATATGAAAAAAACTTTGGTAAGAGGCACAGAGAGATACATAATTAATAATTATATATTATTATGTATGTATTAATGTCTTTAAAGGAAATTCGACATTTTCATTTCCGCTTTCGGCCGAAGATAAGAAGATTACCGAAATTCGGCTTAAATTTTGATCTTAAAAGCCTGTTTTGGTCGATCATTAATATTTATAATTATTATCTTACTCTATACTAACATCTGATATTAATCCAAACTGATTTTTATCATAAAGCAATCACACAACTTACGATATCGTTAAAATAACCATAAACAGAGCGTAGATGTCACCATTTGGTTCTACCGCAGCATTTTCACCACACCTTCCGAAGAATATGTGAAACTGCTTACTGTAAAACCCAAGTTTATTATGTGCCTATCTTTTGACAAAATCTTAACATTCCTTTTTATCGCGAGGCACTTCTCGTGACTATTCAATGTAGACAATTAAAAAGTTAGAGAACGTCCTTTACTACTGGTCATTCTATTATTTTCGACCTTGCTCCATATTTTTCGTAATTGTTGGCAGTACTCTGAGGCGACGAACACCGAACAAAACATTCTGAAAAGAAAATTTAAATATTTTTCTGTAACTGGGTCGGTTGATTGTAGAGAGTGTTTTAATGTGTTTTGATGCTGATGTGTTAAAAATGTTTACTGAAGAGTTTAAGTACACTAAGTAAAGCTTTTAAGCAAAGCTTTTTTTTTTTTTTCTTTGTGAATGAAATTCTTGTTAAGCGTAAAAAAATAATTGAAATTTTAAGATGCAACAAGTCCGAAATTGTACGTTAAAAATTATATTAATTTTAATTTTAAGAAGTAATAGGTCTGAGATTGTATGTCAACATAATATTAATTCCACTTCTAACAAGTACGAAATTATATGACAAATATAATATTAATTCTAATTTTAATAAGTAACAAGTCCAAAATTGTACGCCAAACACAATATTAATTCTAATTTTAAGAAGTAGCAAGTCCGATATTCTACGTCGAACATAATATTAATTCTAATTTTAAGAAGTAACAAGTACGAAATTGTGTGTCAAACATAATATTAATTCTAATTTTAAGGAGTAACAAGTCCGAAATTATACTTCAAACATAATATTAATTTTAATTTTAAGAAGTAACAAGTACGAAATTGTACGGCAAACATAAAATTAATTCTAATTTTAAGAAGTAAAAAAGTCGGAAATTGTACTTCAAACATAATATTAATTCTAATTTTAAGAAGTAACAAATACGAAATTGTGCGTCAAACAGACAGATAATTCTAATTTTAAAAAGTGACGAGTCCGAAATTGTACGTCAAACATAACATTAATTTTAATTTTAAGAAGTAGCAAGTCCGAAATTGTACTTCAAGCATAATACTAATTCTAATTTTAAGAAGTAGCAAGTACGATATTCTACGTCAAACATATGATAAATGAGATGCGTTCGTACTAATACTAGTTTTATAAATATTTAAATCTTGTACAAAAGCACTCTTATGCAAAAATACATAAATACAAAATTTATTACGATTTTATATTATTAAATTCACTAATACGAAAATAATAGAGCACCATCTTAAATAACCTGTCATCACTATAGCAACCTAGAAAAAAAAATTATTTAAGGACGTCATTGAATTAATTACGTATGATAGGATGTAATAGAATGAAGAAAACTTTTGTTAATAACTTTTTAATTTTTGATTCGATTATCATAAAATTTGAAATGATTCTACAAAATTCTGCAGAGATTAAATTTCAAACCATTCCGTTTTGTAGTTTTTGTGCTGTTATATGCAGACAGACGGACGGACCAGACAACGACTATAGGTGCTACGTATTTATATAATTAAGAACGCACTTAAAAATGAAATCTAAACATAATTGAGGGTATGATGTGGATATCTTATGTGTTAAGAATAAAGCAATTTAACTTCAATTTATGTTGGCTATTTTTGGGTCTCAGGAGTCTTACTTTTTATCTATAAGTGAAATTTAAGAACGTTACATTTTTTTTTTTTTCTCAGCATTCATAAATTGTAATACATAATGCATAGTATTTTTAATATAGAAAACTTAATATATCTTCTATTTAAAAAATATTTTTAATATTCTACATTGAAATTTTATTTTTTTAATGTTTAATTTTGATTTTAAAAAGAGAATTTATTTTGATTTGCATCTACTGCGCACAAGATTGTAACAAAACAACTTGTTCAAAAGCCACTCCCCCTCCCCCTCAAAACTGATATAAAATTAATGTATCTTGAACTTATACTTCATTTGAAAGCAATTTATTTATTTAAAATTTTAATTTTAGTTTTAAAATAATAAAAATTATTTTTAATTGAAAAATTGCCAATTTTAAATAATTAATGCAGCTATAATACTAAATATGAAATATAAGTTATCTTTTAATTTGAATTGAATATCTTTACCAAGTTTGATGCAAATTGCTTTATTAGTTTTTGAGCAATGTTGTGCGCAGTCAAAGTACAATTTTATTTTATTTTTTTATTTAAAAATAAATATAAAAATAATAAAAAATTTATATAGAATATTAAAAAATATGTTTTAAATAAAAGAAGTGTTAAATTTTCAATACTAAAAATTTTATGCATTTATATTTTATAGGGACTGAAAAAAATTAAATGTGACATGTTGCTAAATTGTACCATCAGGTAAAATGTGAGACTCCTATAAGACCCCTTAAAAAAAAGCAAATTTAAATATTTTATTGAAGCAAAGTTTCTTTATATGGCTGAAAAGTGTTTGCAATCCATTGAATTTTGTTTTCATTAAACACTGCTTTAATATTAATTTTCTCCAAAATAAGTGAAATTAAAACATAAAAAATTGGATTGTTTAGGCACTTCCTAAGTATATGTACTTCACGTTTTGGGACTTTCACTTCATTTGTGCTCTAGGCATTATCGCGTTTTATTCTATTGCTGTCGGGACACCTGAAGTGGATTAAGATTCTGTCCGTAGCTAAAAGATGCTAGTGATATGACAATTATATGTAGATTGCCATAGTATAATGAGGAAGAGAAATTTATACGAGCAAATTTAAGAATATTCCAGTCATTATCCAGGATGTTCGTATATTCTTTATTGCAAACATGAAAAAAATAATTAAATTTGATGGAATGTATCTCTAATGAATAGCAATGTTACTGTGACTGGAATTGTGATAATTTAGTAATGAGTTCTGCAAATCTTTTCTAAATATATTACCTTCTGACAGAATAACGGCTGTTTGTATTTTTTCTTGTATATATAAATAGTTATCAAATAATTATACATTAATAAGAACATTTTAATTAATCAATTGTTCCTAAGAATAAAACACTGTTTTGTTTATCTTTGAATGTAATTTACTAATGATGCCTGATAAATATAGAAAGCAAAAATAAATGCATTGATTTATTTCAATCTCAGAACGTTTTTCAAATTAGAGAATACTTCAATTACTTGGTTAATTCACAGCAACGTTATATAATTTTTAATTTTTTTCTTATCAAAATGTTTTTTTAAATAATGAATAACAAGTTATGTATATTTACATAGAAATTTATTCTGAACATGCTATTGCAGAAATCATAAAAAATTTAGCATAGTAGCTCCACCTGTTGAGCTATTTATACCAAAAATTAATCAATATCTGAGTATTAATCAATATCTATATAAATCTGAGACTGTCTGAATATAATTTTTTATTAAACTTCGTGCCTTAGTTCTTGAGATAGAGCGTCCACAAAATTTATGTCACTTACAGGCACACAGACTGACAGAAATTTTGTAAAAACATGTTTTTTTAATTTTTAAATATGTGCCTCTAAAACGTGAAAATCCGGAATTCGAAAATGTTCACGAATTTAATACTTTCTTCTTGTAAAGATAGAAGAAAGTAAAAATTTCATTCTTATCATATTTTGGACGAGTTCTTTAATGAAAAAGATTCGTTAATTCATTCAAAAATAACGACTCTTAAAAAAATCCAAATAATATTAAGGTCTTTATAATTATATATTTTTTATTCAATATTAATACTTTTAAATATGTTCGATTTTTAGGCGTTGTTTACTGTTTTAAATGAATTCGGTTATTGTTTTTTGAATAAGTAGTAATCTAACCTCGTTTGAGCAGTGGAAATATTTTAAAACTCGATATCGTTACATGCATAGTCTTGACGTTCAAATTACCAGACAGATTTAAATCAAATTTAACAACAAAATTATCTTGATTTTGTATGAATTCGTTAAGCAAGAAGATTCGGTAAATCGTTCAAAAATAACAGCCCCCCGAAAATCTGAATAACAATATGATCAATGGGAAAATATTTTCAGAATTAGTATCTATAATTAATCAAATCTATCTAATCCAGGGTTGGCATGATTTAAATCAACTGATTTAAATCAAGATTTAAATCTAGATTTAAATCAACTGATTTTTTTTAAAAATCATTTGATTTAAATCAATTTTTTGCAATATCACATGAATGCACATATCAAAGAAAAATTTTGGGTAAAATGTATTAGATAACGATAGAATTACAAAATTTAAAGCAAGATATGAACAAGCTATTAATGGCTGCCATTTTGCTGAAGTTTTATTAAGTCATTCTGTTTTAAATCGAAATGAAATTTCACTTAGTGTAGAAGAAAATAATGAAGGTTTGGCATTCATTAAAGAAGATTGTCTAAATCTTCTCACCACTGTAGTACATTTACAAGCATGTCCTTTTATGTAATGGGATGTAAAGAGACAATCGGCGAAATTGAAATTGAATTTATTTACCAGATAACAACAGCCGTAACTTCATCTCCTGGAGTAGAAAGACAATTTTCCTCTTTTGGACTAGTTCATTCAAGCCTTCATAATAAATTAGGAGTAGGCAAAACTTCTAAATTAGTATTTTTGTTCAAACAATTAAATTCCTGATTTTTTCCTATTTGCTTAAAAAATATTGAATTAATTGTGATTTTTATCCCTTAACAAATAGCTTGCATTAAATGAATACAGTAGACTCCCTCAAATCTGCACAGCTTGGGACCAGAGGTTGTGTGGATTTTAGAATTTTGCGGATTTCTGGCCATGGGTTTGTTTACATTTTTTAAATGGTAATATGATTGTAATTAATAATGCAATTGAAATTATAATGAATGTTTATAATATAGCAAAACATTAAAACAATTATGTAAGGTAATTAAACTAAAATAATAAAAATTTAGATAATTAAAAATGATTAAAATATTGAAAGCCGCAAAGATGAGTAAATAATCAATGTATAACTAGACATTTATTATAAAGATGAGATGCACTTTTTCCTAAATTATTCAATGAAACTTGCCCCATAAAGATGCACTACTAATTCACATCAAAATCATAAAATAAAGAACTTTTATTTCAGGTTTAACCAAACTCAATAATAAAAAATGTCCTTCCGGCAATGCCGGGAGGAAGAGGTAGCTTTCATATACTTATATATTTATTTTTTTATTTTAAGGTAAGTTACATTGTTCAAAAATACTAAGCTGAAATTAGTGGAAAAAATCTTATAAAATTAGTGATTTTATAAGATTGAATACTAGTTTTTGTCAAGACTGAATATTAATAGAAATTTTTAGAAATTAGTCATCTTTTATTCAACCTGGTTTTATTTTAAGCGATTTAGAGAGTCACCAAATTCCACGATATCATAAAGTGTATGCCATTTTAAAGCAACATTGTGGATCGTTCAGATCAGACCGTTTCAAAATGTCAGCCATAAGCAAAATTCAAAGTGCTATAACTCAATCATTTTTTAAGGTATAGACAAAATAAAAGTGTTCTGGAATCGTTGTTTTAAGTTCTAACATGTAAAAGAAAAATATTTTTCAACTTTTAATTTTTTCGCATTTAATTTTAAATTTTTAAAAAATTTAAAATGGCCACTATTTTGAAACAAAATGGTGGATGATGCTGGACGACGAACTCGGTTGAGACATTTGTATGTACTATGTACATACCAAGTTTCATTGAAATCGGTTCATAAATACGCGAGTTATCACGTGACAAAAATCAGATCGTTTCAAAACGTCAGCCATAAGAAAAATTCAAAGTGCTATAACTCAATCATTTTTTAAGATATAGACAAAATAAAAAGTGTTCTGGAATCTTTGTTTTAAGTTCTAACACGTAAAAGAAAAATATTTTTCAACTTTTAATTTTTTCGCATTTAATTTTAAATTTTAATTTTTTTTTAAATTTTAAAATGGCCGCCATTTTGAAACAAAATGGCGGATGATGCTGACCAACGAATTCGGTTGAGACATTTGTATGTACTATGTACATACCAAGTTTCATTCAAATCGGTTCATAAATACGTTAGTTATCGCATGACAAAAATCAGATATATATATATATGGTTATATATATATATATATATATATATATATATATATATATATATATATATATATATATATATATATATATGTCAACATTTGAACGGAGGGTGGTTTTGGGGTCTGGGGGTCATGATCGGTGAAAATATACCAAAATTTTCCGGAAGTGCTTTCCTCCGGACGGCTGCAATAGGTAGCTTTTTACTTTTTGTAATGAAAGCTACCTAAAAGCTTGATGAATGTATAAATGCATTTTGCAAAAAGTTTGTGATCACCACTTTTCAAGGATATTAGCAATACCTTGAATTTTTTTCAGAAATAAATTTATTCTTCCTTCATGAAGAGAATGTATTTAGTAATATTAATGAAAGTTCCAGATTAAAATACAGTCGAGTCTCCCTATAACGAAACTCCATACCCCATATCGAATTTCTCTATATAACGAATTTTTAGCAGGAACGGTCCCCTTTTTTCATGATTACATTAAAAACAGTCTCTATATAGCGAAATATCTATCTCCATATAACGAATTTTTTCATAAAATGTTCTTTAGTTATTCAGTTTTAAAAAAGCTTCAAAATCACATGGAATCAAATTTCCATCGTTTATTTTTGATTTATAGTTCAAGGCTGAGTTTTTTATATTGCTTCTCTACCTTGAATCTCCTTGATCTTTAAGTCCAACGAATTCATTCCACCAGCCCCCCTCCCACACATCTTTTAACATCCTTCGAGAAACAATGTCAATTTAATTGTTGCACATATAAAACCTGGATCAATGTGGTAATTGAAGTCAGTGTTGATTTCAGAGGGTGGTTTTGGGCCGGGAGTGAATGTCAGTTCACTCCGGGAGCAATGAGATCGCTTCCGAAAATTTGAGATGTTGTGTTTTCAATGGCAAAAAAATTAACGTAAGTTTTTCTTGTGTGATTTTTATTAAGCTTTTAAATAAACGTCTATTCTCTTTTTTGAAACTGTTCAAATAATTAAGAAATAGGATATTAAGTTAATATTTATAGTTAAACACTTCAAATTTTTAATTAAACGTATAAAAAATACTTGTTCAAAATTTGCACATTAAACAGAAATTTTAATGGCTTTCTCTATTCAACGAATTTCTCTATAACGAATTTTTTACTGGAAAAATGGATTTCGTTATATAGAGACTCGACTGTATATATAGAATTGATATAAAAAAAAAAGTCAAATTTTGTCCCTATACCTAACCTGAAAGCTTGATTGTTTACATCTGTAAATTATCTGCAGATTTTAGAGAGTTGCGGATATTAGGGCAGCGGATTTGAGGTAGTTTACTATATTTAATTTGTTTTTTAAATTTTACCATTTTCTATTCATTTACAACATATTTAAATTTATTTTTTATTTAGTGTGCACAATTCAGTTACAAAATAATAGAATGGCTTTAGATTAAAGCCTAGATGTTTAATTTTTAGTACCAATCAGTAACTAGAATGTAATATTTTCTTAATTATATAATTATTTCTTATATTATTTTTATAAATTATAAATGTTATTTATTCTTTTTTTAGTTATTTATTATAAAAAACTGCTCCATGTATTGTAAAAACATAAAAACACAGTAATTAAATGTAGGATTCTAAAAAAATCAAATAAATCCGATTTAAATAAAAAAAATCTGATTTAAATCAAATAAATCCGATTTTTTTTATTTTTTTTAAAAAAGTCATGATTTTTTTCCAACCCTGATCTAATCATTATTAATATCTATCAAAAATTTTCCATTTAAATACATTTTTTAGAAGATGTTATAGGGTTTCACTGCAAATTCTCAAGTACAAAAATAAACACACTTCGGAACTGTTTTTGTACCCAAATTTACAACACATTAATGCGTTGTGAAACACCTTTTGTGTTGTGATTATGTTCTTAGTACGTTTCAAAAGTATTGCTCTCTAGAAATGCTATCTAAAAATAGTATTGTTTATTGTGTTGAAATAGTGGTGTAAATAGTGTTGACGAAAATAGTTCCTTAAAATAGTGTTGTGCTGCACATCACTTTGTCCCCAAATTAACAACATATTGTAGACACTACACAATTTAGAACACTATAAAACAACACATTGTAAGTACCACATAATTTAGAAAAACAACACATTGTAAACACCACACAATTTAGAACACTATAAAACAACACATTGTAAGTACCAAATAATTTAGAAAATCAACACATTGTAAACACCACACAATTTAGAACACTATAAAACAACACATTGTAAGTATCACATAATTTAGAAAATCAACACATTGTAAACACCACACAATTTAGAACACTATAAAATAACACATGTAAAACACTTTCAAAATATTTTAAACACGGTGTTTTTAAAATTACACAATTTTTAAAATGAATGTTTTAAAATATGTTTTGAAAATACATATTTCTCCTCTTATAATTTTTACTAACACTTTTTTCACAATCTTTTTATTTCGCACAACACATTCATAATACAATCGAAAATGATTTTAGTAAGAAGTGTTCATTTTTATGTTCAGTTTGTGGGGCTAAAGTGTTTCACGCATTTGCAGTGTTAGCTTCAAATCTCTTTTGAGTGCTAAAAATATATAATGGTCTATAGATGAATTTTAAACTATGATTTCAACAAATTTGTAAAATTTTTCATTCTATTCAATTACATTTGGCTTGCAAATTTAAAATTTTCTTACAAACTACTTTTATAGTCAAAATAGTGAATCTAGTTGGTGTAATTTGTATCAAATCGAATTATATTCCTTACAAAGAAAAGAAAAGAAAAAAGAGGAAGAAATTATCATTATTAAACAACTTTTTCTTCATTTGACATTTTAAAGATGTAGTTTAAGTGTTTGGTTTGATCAGATATTGTTTCTTCAAATAACCATTTTCTTAAGTTGTTTATTTAAGACACGTTTACTTGCTTATTTTAAAGACCGGTTGAAAATAAACATTCGATAAAGGTTTGGATAAAGATACTTGTTGAGATAATGGTAATGGATGCATAAACATAAAAATTTATTTTTTTCCCTCCCTTTGTAAATTGGAGGCACGTGTTTTCCTGCAGAGAAATAAAACAACTGTTCCTTCCCCCCTATAAGAAGGCTGAAGTGATCAGCAAAATGCATTACATGGCCTAGGCATTTTAATTGGAACTCTGATATATTTAAATTAGTTTAATAATCGAAAAGTGGGGAAAATGCTGCACTGATTAGTCTCCAAAAAATGCTCATTGAATAATCAAAATAAAAGAGGGCCATGCTTCACTGATTTCACCAGTTAGATTACTACTTGTAGAGACGGTTGAATATTTTCTTTATTTTTTGCAATTTTTAATTGAACTTAAAAAAAAAATGTATATAGATGAAATTTTATAATCGATTCTTTACTCACTTCCTGATATAGGTGCAGATTCAAGATCACCACTTACGACTTGGGGATTAAATTTTTTGCTCCAGCGTAACTTTCAATGTCTAAGTCGCTATTTAATTAATTATTTTTTTTTCGTACCAAGATTATTTTTCGATTTTTCTAACTGAAAAACAAATGTTTGAAGTGTGTTTTGATTTTTATCGTGCAAAATAAGCTGATACACACACATTTTTAGCTCATAGGCTATGAAAGCCTGAGAGCAAATCTACCGACAGGTTCTGCATGTATACGTACGTATATATGTTTATTATATGTATGTAATGCGATAACTCACGAAAAAAAATCTGATTTAATTCGAATATTGGATATAGCTTTATTCTGATAAGGCGCTTTAATGATTAGTTTTGAAGGTCCATTGGATAAGCATAAGGGGGGGGGGGTATCTTCCCTTATTTTAGATAAATGAGTTTTTTTATGCTGAATTATTAAATTTCATTCAAATTTTAAGCATAGGATCATTCTGATATGGTGTCTCCATGATTAGTTTTGAGGGTTCATTGGTTAAATATAAAGAGGGAGGAATGGGAGGAGTCCTTCTTAACTTAAATTAATGGATTTTTCACGCAGAATTGACCGATTTGTTTCAAATTTTGGATATAGGTTTATTTTGTGAAGGCGCTTTTCTGATTTGTTTTAGGTTTCATCTGTAAAGTATAAGTTAATTTAATAATCCATTTAATTTATGTAAATGGGTTTTTCATGCAGAGTTAACAGATTTGCTTCAAATTTTGGATAAGGTTCATGTTGATAATACGCTTCCCTGATTAGTTTTTTGAGGTTCTTTTGTTAAGTATAAAAGGGAGGACGGCCGATTACGACTAGATAAATGGGTTTTTATGCAGAATTCGATTTGCTTCAAATTTTGGATATAGGTTAATTCTGATAAGGCGTACCTCTGATTTGTTTTAAGGTTTCAATTGTTATAGATATAGGGGGAAATGAGGGAACTTATCCCTCCCTCTTAATTTGTTTTTCGACGGGCATTATTCTTTGAAAAAATAAAACTGTAACATACAATGAGTGTAATTAGCCTGTGAGCTCAATTACATCAGTTTACTTGAACAATTTCTTTTTATTTTATTTTAATATATATTTTTGTGTGTCAATAACAATATAAGAAGTATTATTTTCCAAATAGTTCCTATTATCATAACTGCTTAGCTTAATAGATATATTTTTTTTAAACTGTATCTTGCCCAATTTTACCTATTCCTAGTAAATACTTTATAAATTATATTGTATTTAATTAATTGATAATGCTTAATTAATGTTCAAATTTCAAGGATTTTACGATTAAGTAAATTATACATATTTGATGTAATTAACATGCCTTTTATTGTTTATATGTACATATTGAATAAACTATCTTTCACTTTGGATTCCTTGGTTTTTTGGTTTAGCTTTTTTTCTGTGTCAACGCGATTGTCTTTATGCATTTGTTTCACAAAGTGGCCTCTGGCTTCTTCCAGATTTTGGGAATCTGCACCTATACTTCCGATATGGTAGAATTATATAACAACTATGTACACAGGACTGTGTCAATAACGGTGTTTAAGACGGCACATTTCAGCATTTATTGTAATTGCTATGTAAAAGAAATGTTTCCATTTCCTTCTCATTTCTTTTTTTTTCGACAAAACTTTTCATTTCCGACCATACACTGCTGTGCCAAAATTGTTTCTTTATGTCTACAATACCTTTTTAACTGTTTGACCCGTGAGTTCAGTGACACTCTGCGTATAGCGATATTGTTAGGAAAATGTACCTGATTGCAGGCAAATTCAATATCAATATTCAGCAAAAGATAACTGACTTTTATATTCAAATGGCTATATATAAGTGCTCTTATTACCTGTATATTTTCATTGAACTAGTGCACCAGTTTTCATTCTTTTCTGTATCATATATCAACCGTACAAATCCTTCCTGTCAGCTCTGTATCCCAAATCCGGGAGCCTGATCACATTTTTGCTGAAATTACTGTCAAAATAAGATTTTTATCGTTTACGGTAACTGATAAAATAAAGCTTGTAGCAGAAGATTAACCCTTGCAGGCTTTGGCGAATGAACTCATAAAATACCGATGCTACAAAGCGTTCGTGTTAGGAATATTAAGTGAGTGGTGTAGAGTTACTTTCAACGCACAGCACTGTGAAATGAAAGTTTTTCTTGGGAAAATAAAACAAAAATGATTAGATCTATCAGTTGGAATTTAGGTTATGAGAAATTTAGAAAGTTATTCTGAATTTATTATGAAAGATGTATAATTTATTATATAATAAATAAAATCATGCTGTTTAAGAGATGCATTAATAATTTATAATTAAATTATAAAAATATTAAAATGGTATATTTTCGTAAGAAACGTACACGTGTACCTATTTTTTTATAATTTTAGCACACCAAGAAGCGAGTGAAAAATCAATTTCAAAATTCATCTTTACATATTACTTTATATAAAAGAAGTTGAGTTAAATAAAAGAGTGTGAAAAGGGGGACAATGTAATTAGCGTTGTAACTTAGTAGTTAGCAAACAATTATTAAATAATATTTAAAAAGCACTTTATGACTATTTTTCCTGAGAAAAGCAGACCTTTTTTTTATGTAATTCAGGATAATAGTTTTTTTTAATTCCTTGTTAGTCTTAAATTTTTTTCTCATACATAGGATATTTTATGTTGCCTAGAATACGAAATATGGAGGAAAACGGACTAAAATATACATAGCTAGTGTATTGTACGAAGGTTCTTCTTTAAGTGTCTTTATTTACTATTTAATAAACGAACTAACAAGACCCTTAAATCCTCTTTAATCTGAGAGAAATGCTGTTAATAAGTATCTCATATAGTTCCATCATATTTCTCGGATCAGCCATTAATTTTTCTTATACCACTTCATATGACACTACTATGTAATTTTTAGCGATGCACTTAAATTTGACACTATTATTTGACAGTATTAAATCTATAAACTTTTCTGAAGCTCTTAACTTCGACGTTACACATACGTTTACGGACCAATAAATCCTCTTAGGTTTTAAAGACTTTCAGAAAAATACTTTAAGCACTTGAAAAGTCGAATGCTTAGACAGATCGGCCAACAAGGACATTAGGGAGTTTATCATTTCTGAACTAGCGAAAAGAAGTTAATTTTTTTTCGCTAGTTCCATCGTTCGTTAGCACGGCAAACCTGGACAAGATGCGCCAGAGTTAAGTCAGAGTGCACATCTTCGAGAAACGATTTTAAAGTAGAGTAAGAAACTCTACTCTTCCCTTTACCACTTAACAAGGAACCAGTGTGCAATGAAATACACCTGCCGACAAAACTTTGTCTTTTTAAAATACATTATTATTAAATGTACCTGTGGTGTCTGTTGTATGTGTACGTGTCGTAAAATAAATTTAGTGTTCACGTATACCTGACATTCTGAGATCTTTTACCAAATCGGTACAATATATTTAGGTTTGATCTGTAATTTCCAAATTGCTTTGACGAAAGTGAGGTCTGTTTTAGTTTCTGACCAACTTTACCTGAATGTAAAAATAATAAAATTTGCATCTTTTATATTTCAATCAATTTTTCTAAGCTAATTGAAGCTTTGAGAACCAGAGTGAAACAACCTCACCATCTGTGATCTTGAGCCCTTTTTTTTTTTTCAAAACTCTTTCGCACTTTTTTGCTTTTTTTTTGTGAAGTTCTTTTTAATCAGTTCTGCCAATACAGAAGAGACCAAGCTTTTTTAGAAAGTATGTATGATGATTAAATTGGCAGTGCCAGTCACTCAATCCACTCTCACACTGCAACTTTTGAAATGGAAACGCACATTGTTATTCTTCTGACCATTAGAGCAAATTTTCACAAATACTTCCAGTTATTTTATTACAAAATATAATTAAGATGTCACTCGAGTCACTCAAAAAGACCCGGATAATAATGTTAAATCTATGGGGGCGTTATTTCGAAATATCTCGCTCAAAATTTAATATTTTTTGCGTGATTTTTTTTCATAGGATAACAAAGGACGATCTACAGCCGGACTAGTTTTAACTTTTTCTATTTTGGTTATATTTTTTACATTATGATAGTTTCAATTTCAGAACCGGTTCCGAAAGTTAGAGTAATAAAATAGATATATATATGAACCAAAATCGAAAAAATAGAAACTAGCCCGGTTGTACATTGTCCTTTGCTATCCTATGTAAAAAAAAAAGTTAAAATATTAAAATTTGAACGAGATATTTGAAAATAATGCCCCGATAGACTTAACATTATCATTCGGGTCTTTTTGAGTGACTAGTACAGGCACTTAAGACAAAAATTGTTGTAACCAGCTAAATATCATTGTGTTCTGCCCACATAAAAAATATCTAGTTTGTAACAAAAACATTTCACTTGGATATGTAATCAGTCAAAATTCTATTATTATTCTGACCAGAGTGTCACAAGCTTAACAAATTTTGATTTAATGGATGCTCAAGTAAAATGATTTTATTTAAAAATAAGGTATATATTTCTGAGTGAAACACAACTAATATTTTTGTCTTCATTAGATTTTGTAATAATTGGAATTATTTATGAAAATTTGCTCTAATGGTCACAAAAGTAACGAATGAATGCTCTCATTTATGTTATTTTGGATCATCTGTTAGACTGGTTCTATCTCTTGAGTAGTTTCGAAATTAATAAAAATAATTATGCAGCCGATAGAGGGAATGGCATACAATGCTTTGATACTTCAAAAGCTCAGATAATAGTGATAAGTTACACAATCATGATTTTGAGAAAATGAGTTGTAAAGTGCCAGACATCTATTTGTGTTAATTGTCAAATACCTCCTGCATCAATTAAAATCTCAGTGAGTATTGGGATTTTTTTTTCTTCAAATAATAATTTCAGAGATAGTACAGGACCAGCGATTATCTTCACTCATAGGATTAACTCTTTTTAGGTGTGTGTACGTAAATACGTAGCACATAGTGTCGTCGTTCAGTCCATCCGTCCGTCTGTCCGCATATTACAAAGCAAAAACTACCTAACCAAATCGTTCAAAGTTTAAAATATATAATTTTTGCATAATTTTGTCGAATCATTTCAAATTTTATGAAAATCTGATCTATAGTTTAATTACAAGGACAATAAAAAGCATTCAGTTACATTACGCGCAACAGGAAAAAAAAGTTTTAAGTGCATTTTAATCATGTTACACTCTTTCGAACATAATATAATTGATATGAATCTATGAGATATATACTAAAATATATATTCTGTACAATCTATGGTGCAAAGAATATTTATTATTTACTTACAGGACCGCAAATGCATTCCATTACATAATGATATAGGAGGAAATATTGTTTGGGATGTGTTTTAGTTATATTAAACTATTTCACATTTCATGAAATCGATATACGTTGTTAAGGTTTATTACAAGTTACTATCTGTATAATTGGAAGCAAATAGTATTCACAGGCAGATACAAAATGTTTGGGCCACTATACTGCATCCGAAGTATTGTATACTATTACACCGCAAGATCTGAATATTTTTAAAACTTCAATATAGTACGAAGAAACCTCATTTGCTACGTCTGATGTGTAATTTACGACTTGTTTTCTTTTGTCACATACTTACCTTTATCACATCAGTTCATCACGACACACTCATTTTTTAAAAAAATCTGAAATATTCCACTCTGAATGTCAATACCTAAATTTTAGATTCTCGGAGTCCATGACATTATTGCCATCCCAGCCGCCCTGAGATTATACTACCGGACAGAAAATTTTGTTCTGTCATTGTCAATAATGTGTTTTAGATGCAATAATTCACGATTTAATCCGGAAAAATCAAATACTACATTACACAAATCTTGAGATTTACTTAATTTTAAGATGAGTAAAAAAAGGTTTTCTAAAATTTGATCATTCACTTAATATCATGTTTTTAAAAAGAAATAAACGAAATAAAACAATAAATAAAGCAACTTCATGCTCTTCACAAAATAATTTACTTTCCCGTGAAATCTATTTTATTTGTGCGTGTTCGATATAAATTAACGAATATTGTTAAAAGTTTTGAAATTCTAAGAAATAATGTTTTTAGATCATAGAACTCCAGTGATTTACATTACAAATCTTTCTTTAACGGCAACTGCATGATAACTTATTTAAGGGGGCTCAAGGATTGAAAACTTTTCAAAAAATCAAATTTTTTTATGATCTAGTCTGATTATTCAATTAATTCTTAACTCAATGCAAAAAGCCGCATAAAAATATTTGAATTTTTAACGGAATTATAAGCATTTATGTATCAACACTTTCATAGCCGCACCCATATAATTTCAACTTTGAATCGCATTTTCTCAAAACTTGATTTTTGACGACTAACACCAAGAATTAAAAAAATCTATTTGATGGAATGGCTTAAATTCTTTTTTGCATGCGTATAACATCATTATCTATAGAATGAATTAATATCGTTTAGATAGTTTAATATTTTGAATATTTTTAATGAAAAAAAAGTTGTATTTTTTAGGAGTTTTTTCAATTTTCAAATTTGAGAGTTTTTTCAATAATGTTGTTTTTGAGTTATAGTTATATCCTTAATTCATTCTCTAGAGTAAAGTTTCCGGATCATTTAAAAGCAAAAATTAGGTTCTTATGTCAATTCAACGTTCAGATATCTTGGTGTTGGTGATATAACACATAATTTTTTTTTCGAAAATTGTGTTACATGAATTTTTCTATATTTCTTATTATATTACATTGAAGTACTTCATTTTATAATTTTATAAAACTACAAACACACCTTTAAAATATCAGAAAGTTTAAATTAATTACATTCAATACTTCTGTTTTTATATGGACTCTAAGCGAGAGCTCTGTTTACATGTTTTTCCGTATCGATCAACCCCTGAACCCCCTTAAACAATTGGAAATAAAACATGCTAAAATAATAATTTTTCAAAGGCTTTTCAGATCGATGTTAATTTTTTCAAGAAGTAACTTTTTAGTTATTTTATGAAAACTTCACGATTTACCAACAGCGAAAATTTATTGAAGTGGAACATGCTTAAATCTTTAATGAATATCTCTTTTGTATTTAATTTCTCCCAAATGAGGTGTAACGTGAATAATATAAAATGTGCCAGTTTTAAGCAAATATTTGCTGATAATCGCAAAGACACTACTTTGACCGAGTTTATAGACAGTGTATTGAAATTTTATGCGAAACAAACAATAACTGACAAATTTCTCATTCATGTTAAACTTTTTTGCATATCTTTTAAAATTCAAAACATCGTAGAAATGCCAAGTAAATGTGTATTTTTTTATGTAGTATTCCTACAAAATATCTTTTTAATCATTTTTAATGACGATTTTGATAAATAATTCAGTCTTCTTACAGCTAAATTCGTTTTTAAATATGAAAACGAAATATGTATTAAATAATATAATAAAGTCCTAATTTCACTTTTATGTTGCTAAAATTATGCATATTTTTTGTGCTTGTTGCATGCTTTTAAACTGAAGGATTTATATTCATTTTAGCATTTTCAACATAGCTGAAAAATGCTTATGAATTCGATTTGTCTGTCCATCTGTTCTGTAACTTTTATACTCGGATTAAATTGGTAGATGTTATTGGGTATTATATGGCATGTTCAGTATTGAAGATGATGACTTTAGCATTTAAGGTTAATATACAGAGACACTCAAAAGAATTCCGTTACATTACAGTCTATGAGGAAAAATCGTCTGCGGTGTATTTGATTGGCATTACACTATTTTAAACATTATTGAAATTTATGTATATTATTGAGGTGCACTATACGGCGCTTACTGTAGAATAGGCTGAGCATGAATATATCGCTCACATACAGAGAGAGACACGCAAAATAATTTCAAATTTCTTATGCATTTGTTTATAGACCGGGAGGCGGCAGCACAGACATTCACCTCATCGAATTCACGAATAAAATTCTAGGATTAGTTAAATCTCAATTTGTATATTAAAACGCAGTCGGTCTGCCAAATCATATCTTGGTGAAAAATACCTAAAAACTTGATTTTGGCGGTGGACTCATAGGTTTACCATTGTGTTTTCCTGCACTCAAAAGTATCAAAACATGGAGGATGGGAACAGAAAAACATAATGATAAACGTTCGAGTTAACCGCTAAAATCAGGTTTTCAGGTGCTTTTCACCAAGATATGACTTGGCAAAACGATTGCGTTTTAATATGCGAATTGAAATCTACCTAATCCTAGATTTCCATCCGTGAACTCGATGAGGCGATTGTCTGTGCTGCCGCCTCCCGGTCTATTACTAAACTAAAGTATACGATGTAGAATCTGTACATTTATATTGATCACATACAGAACGGCACGAAAGAATTGAAGTACCTCACCGACTTTAGGCGAAAATTGTTGAAATAAAGTTTTTAAAAGTTGTACGTTTTTTTAAAATATTTACTTGGGTATCTTCTTTACCTTATTAAATGACGAAATTTTGTTAAATTATTCTGGTAGCGTTGGGAAATGTTTAGTAATCATTGTTTAACGCATAATTTTCCATAATTGTTTTGTTACTTGTTTTTCTTACTTGTTGACGCTTGTTATATATTTTTAGTTTCTAATTGCCCTACACTACTAAATATTGTAGTACAATTGAGTTTAAAACTGGTTAGTATACATAGTGTAAAAAATATTTTTTATAAAAACTGTCTCATACTTATTTTCTGTTCTTTAAAAGTTTTTTTTCTTTTAGACATAGCATAAGACTTTTATTTTGGTATGTGCTTTCCAGTCTTTACAAAATAATGTAATTCAAGTTGATAGCTGACTGTAATTAGTTCGTCTACAGGGTGTCCACTCTCAACGGTGTCAGTTACCTAATTTCTTAACCTTTGGTCATAGACATATAGTTCGAGTTATAAAAATGTTTTAAATGAGTCAAAGAAATATTTTAAAAGAGATTTGGCTCAATAAAAATATTAATTAAAAAATTACGAAATTTTAATTTTTTATACGGTCTCCCGGATCCTATAAGTTATATTTAGTAAAAAATTTCTGTTTCACTGAGAAGTAACACAGAAAAAGTCCCGTTTTTTTACGATTAAAATTGACCAAGTAATAGCTGTTTAAAGTTGGAGCACATTGTTTGCTGCAAATTATATTCACAAATTATTAGAAATATAATTTTGTCAGAAATATAATATGAAAAAAAAAAATGGTTGAAAGTACAATTAATATTGCAATGTAAATTTAAAATAATTAATAATTCTAAAATATTGATGCAAAATATACAATTTGTCATAAACACATAAAGAAAAAAAATCAGATATTTTGTTAAATAAAATAATGAAAATTGACAACTTCAATTTTTTACAAAATGATACTCATTTTTAAATGTTATTAGATTACACAAGCTTGCAAAGGATGGGTTAAGTCATGTTTTTTAGCTTTTGATAATAATTTATTATGTATTCTGTACCACTGAATCTAAAATTAACCTTCATTTTTTACTATCACGTAAAAAATTTTTACAAATCGTAAATTTTTAAAGAAAAAAAACTTAAAAAAAAAAGACTTTAAAAAACGCATTAAAAAGAATTAAATAATTCTTTAAAATTCTTTAATGACGTATCGTTAGCCAATAACCACACATCGGATATCATGTACCGGCATAAAAACGGTTAAATTTACTATATAGAATTCAATATCCACCAAACATAGGTTTTCCAGGGAACATTTTTTACAAGAGATTAATTTGCATATTTTTGATTTAATTTATGAATATATACAGATAAAAAGTAATGAATTACTTTTTGAAGTTGGGGCTAAACAATCACTATCGATTATGATTATTCCCATTTTATTTATGGTTCTAGGCATAATACTTCCACAATTCTTACAATACTTAAAATAGTTTGGCACCAACTTCGAATTGTTTTGTGTCAAATGGGACTGTTGTGTTTTCAACTATTGGTTTGTATATATCGTACCGCTGAATCCAGCAGTAACCTTCATTTTTAACAACTACGTCAGGATTTTTTGCAAATTGTAAATTTCAAGTTAAAAAGTTAAAATTAAACCTCCTTTCCCACTTACTGGCATTCTTACAGTAATTTAGCTGTAAAAATGACAGTGTAAGCCAAAAAATTTAATATAAATTATTGAATTAAGCAAAATTTAAATAATAATAATAATAAAGTTTTATGTCTATTTTAGGCTATCAGATTTTCACTAAATTTTAACTTGGATATTTACGACTTGCAAAATGTTTTTAAAGTGATGTATTAAAAAAAGGTCATTTTCAGATTCAGTGCTAAAAAGTACATAAAAATCAATTGTTGGAAGTTGAAAAATACAGTCATCTCCTCTATTTTATAGTATCCGATTTCTGTTATTTTTTAACTAACAATTTATGATTTGCGGAAAATCCTGATATGATGGTAAAAAATTAAGGTAATTTTCGGATTCAATGAGAAAAAAATCTATAAAAGTTAAAAATACACAACCATCATTGCAATCTTGTGTTATTTAATCTAAAACTTTTTCTTAGACTTCTTCACGGTAACATATCCGAAATTTTTTGCGTTATCCTGTAAAAGAAGTATAAGTGGTAAGCGACGAGAATCGTAATAATATAAGATTGAATTTAATCTCAATCGGATATTTGAAAATGAGTTAAAGTTCGGTACAAATTTTGAACTAAAAAAACATGCATATGATAGTTGAAGTTACGTAAAAACTAATAAAAATAACATAATTTTTGTTAAAGGAAATCATTAAAAGAAACAATGTTATATCTTTACAAAGTAAAATGTATGTTAAAATAAAATTATTTTTGCCATCTGAAACTTAATAAAAGAACTCAATCGTAATATTTGTGTTTTTTTTTTTTTTTTTAAAGCGCAAATACATATGAAATAAATTCTTCGAATATTTTAAGCACTTGATACCTGACCCCTCAAAGTTGGCCAAACTCATCTGTGTTTAGATGGAGAAAAGTGGTATAAGTAATGCATTTTTAAAGTTTCATAACTCGGTAAATTTTAGTTTATGTGAAGGGGATTTTTTTTTTTGTGTGTGTTATTGTTTTACTTGTCAGTGCAATAGAAAACATTATAGCACCTGGGGACCGTATAAAAATATAAATTTCGTATTTTTTTAATAAATGCTTTTATTGACCCTGTAAGGTTCCACAATTCAAACTTTGACTTAAAAAAAAAAAAAAAAAAAAAAAAAAAAAAAAAAAAACCAATGGTTGACGTCGCCAAATAAGAGATAGACTCTTGCCAAATGGCGCGCCCTCGACGAAAAGAGAACTGCGTTCGGGCAGTCGGATCCGTGGTGTGATTGGAGGAAGTCCAAAAAGCTCTCTTCGTGTGTCGCGAAGAAGCATTGTTCTAGTGGAACAATAATAATAATATTCTTGTAAATGTATTCAACTTCTGTTTTAAGGTGTCCGTATGTTATTGTGTGATGTTAATAAATGTTGTTCGTTTCTACATTTGATACATTTGATACTACATTGAGTGTTCTACATTTGATGGTCGTCACAGTGCAAGCAACACAAAGTTTGATGTTTTCCGAATGTTTTTGGGAGATAGAACGGCGATCCGTATTGGCGCAGCCGGTAGGATTATGAATCTACAGGTAAGAAGTTCTCGTGTCGTTAGCCCAATAGAAAAATATATATCTTTATAGGTAAAAAGTATATATATAGGTAATCCTATATAGGTATTATACAGAAAAACATAATAAATTAAAAAAAAAATCTCTTTTCTCTTTCTAGTGAATGAAAAATGAAATAAAAAGAATTGAGAATAAATAGTAGGTTCTGTGTTATTATTTTCTCGGCAAATGAAAAATATCTTTCATAATCATTAAATTGAAAAAATGTGTTTTTGTTTAGCCGATAAATTGTACTTTAGAATAGTATCCATTTGACAATTACGAAATATTGTTCCCGAAAATGATTTTTTTTTTTTTTTGTTTGTGTTACTGATGAAGTAATTTGGAACAAATGGCTGGAACAGGAATTTTTATTTCAGAAGTGTTAAAAGGGTAAAATAAAATAATTATTGTTTGGTTTTTGCAACGGAGTACCGTTGATTAATAGAAATTATAGTATAATAGGAAGTAATAGAAATTGGTTGTGTTCAATTGTTATTGCTATAGATTGGATAATATATATATATGTGCATATTTTTATTTATTTATTTTTTTTTTTTTTTGCATTCATTATCTAAGTTCGGTAAATCGAAACTAGTGTTATGAAAGAGTTCTTTTATGAAATATTTTTGGAGATAATATGAAATATCTTGTAGTGCAACCCACGTTATGATTTCAATAATATAAACGTATATAGAGTGTTATAAGAAATGAATAAAGGAAAATTTATTTATGAATTTTGAATGGTTGCCAAAAAATTATACTCTTGCTAGTAAAGAATTCTTTTTTTTAATTTGCAATTTCGTTTCTGTCTACAGAGTGATTAAAGAAAAAAAAATTAAAATTATATTGATGGTATTTTAAGAAAACAAACAAAATATACATAGATATTATTTTTTTTCGGTTTTTTTTTTTATGTTGTTGTGGTGAAATAAATGATACGAGTGTAGTGTTATTACAACATTGAATGTTCTTATGGTTTGTGATTTTTTTTTTGGGGGGGGGGTATTGTGAACACTATTAAATGTTTATTAAGAGTAATTAATTAATAAAATTAATTGTTTTGAGAAAATATTGGTACACTTAGATATTGTAGAATTGTTTTATTATGTTGAGTGATGAAAACGAAATCGAACGATTGATTATTGAATATACTATTGTGTTGTGATATACTATTGATGTATATGGTTTCTAGAACTATTTTAATTTTTTTTTTTTTTTTTTTTTTTTTTGATAAAGTATTAAGTTTTGGTTACTTATGCTGCGTTTTTTTTTGAGTAGAAGTAAATAAATGAAATAAATTATTATTTGAGCGATAGGTTACATTGTCATGGTTGTAAATATGTTTCCTGAAGGGAATGAATAACTCTTGGGGGTTATTACACTGTTACTGATTGTTAGAATTACTGGGATTTCGTTTCTTTTTCCGGGTTACTATGGCATCATCTTTCTTGGGTAAGGGTCGCAAGGAGGATCTGGTCGAACTGGCCACCGAATTGGGGTTAAAAGTTAACTCAGATCAAACGAGGGCTGAAATTAGAAAGCTAATCGTTGACAGTGGGAATTTCATTGAAGATGAAGCCAAAGTTTCTTTGAGCAGAATAATAGAAGACAGACTTCGGCGTGAGAAAAAAGAAAATGAAGAACGAATGTGGGAAAAAGAAAGAGAAGATCGAATCCGAACAGAGGAGCGAGCCCATGAGATTGAGTTAAAACGCTTGGAATTATTGGGGAATAACGTACATTTGGGTGAAGTAGTGGAAAATTCGAATGAAACAAGGTCTAAAGTACAGCTAATGCAGATAACCCCAAAGTACGATGAAAAGGTAGACGAAATGCAATTGTATTTGGTAAACTTTGAACGTCGGGCGGCAATGGCGTGTGTACCAAAAACCGAATGGGTGGCATATTTATTAGGACTTTTACCAGCCGAGATAGCTAACAATATAGCCCGGGAGCCTCCTGAGAGAGCCAATGATTATGATTTCATAAAAGAAATGTTGCTTAAACGCTACAAACTGAATCCTGAAAAATTGAGACAGCTATTTTTCCGACATCAAAAGGGGCCAGAAGAATCTTGGAGGAGTTACTGTCATGCATTGAATAGTTATTTTAACGAATGGATAAATGAATTAAAAGTCGAGTATTTCGACCAATTAAAGAAGCTACTGGTTGCGGACCAACTTAAACGCAGAGTACCAAACGACATAAAAGAACATTTCTTGGACCAATGGAATAAAATGATTGATCCTTTGGAGGTCGCAGAAAAGGTTGATGAATACGAAAGTTTGAAGGACGGTTTGAAGAACAATCCAGTGCACAAAAAGCCAAGGGATGTTCCCAGATGGCAATCAGAAGAGAAAAATAAGTGTAAATTCAAGGAAAGGTTCGAAGGCAATAAAAATAATCATTTAGCAGGTGTAACCAAATATGGCGGAAATGACAAGCAAGTTGACAGAACAAAATACCAAGGAGGGTATCAAAGGGACAGGGGTCCTAAAATATCTAAAGTCACATGCTTCGTATGTGGTGATCCAACGCATTTTGCACGAGCTTGTCCTAAGAATAATAGCCAAGGAAATCGGGGCAGAATCGAAAATGTTCGTAGCAATTCGGTCACTACAGAAAAAGTCGTAGAGAATAAAGAGGTATTGACTGCTCGAATTACCGTGCCTATGTCATTCCCTCTCAAGGCAAATTCTGTGAAGTGTGATGAACTGAAGGAAATAGAATTGAAATGTGGTTCTACGATTCTTAACGGCATTTTAGACACAGGGGCTCAAATTTCAGTCATAAGACATGACCTCATAAGACATGACCTGGTTCCTATTAAAGAAGGCGATGGTGAAGGAACTGTAAAACTAGTATGTGCATTTGGATCAACTGAAACAGCCCTGTTAGTAGTTTTTAAAATGAAAATAAATGACTCGCGACATTGTGAAGTCCCTGTCGTATGTGCGGTATCCAAAAAATTGGCAAGCGATATGCTGATATGTTCTACAGCGTTTGACTCACTAAATGATGGAATTCAAGAATGTCAACCCGTGACTTCCCCTCCTGTGCAAGAAGATGAACAGAAACAAAGTTACAGCCTGAATGAAATTGTAAAGAGTGATGAAGAAGAAGAAGCACTTGAGATAGAAAGTCCTGCTATCTCCAGTGAAGAAGAGGGTTGTAAAGAAAGTAGATCAGAGTTTATAAAGCTACAGCGGGAAGATGAATCCTTAACAAATATTTGGAAGCTTGCAGAAGAACGGAGAAACGGATTTGAGTTAGATGATGGACTGTTGTTACACTCTGAATGGGTGTGTGGCAAAAAAATAAAGCAAGTGGTGTTACCCTACAGCAAGCGAGATTTCGTATTGAAGGTTGCCCATGAAATTCTCCTGGTTGGACACCTGGGTGAAAAGAAAACGAAAGAGCGAATAAAGTACTCATTCTTTTGGCCGACTATCAAAAATGATGTCAGGAAATTTTGTGAAAGTTGCAAACCTTGTCAAGTTAGAAGAACTGAAACTTACCGAGATAGAATTCCGATCCAACCAGTTACCAGGCCAGAATACCCCTTTGAAGTTTGGAGCGTATATTGCATTGGCCCCTTAGAACCTCCTTCCAGAAGAGGACACAAGTATATCATTTGCGCGATTGATTTATGTACCAGATGGGCGGAAGCAATACCGACTAGAAATATAAACGCTAAAACTACGTGCAATGTATTGATGCAAATTTTCAGCCGCACTGGTTTCCCTAGAATGATATGTACAGATCAAGGTCCAAATTTTACCGCAGAACTGACCGAGGCTTTTATAAATTTAATAGGAGTATCACCAAGATTTTCAACGCCGGGTCATCCCGAGAGCATGGGTGCTGTGGAGAGATGGAACAGAACTTTAAAAAATATGCTGAACAAAAATGTTCAGGAATATGGAAATCAATGTGGAAATCAATGGGATATCCACATTCCGCATCTCTTATTTGCGTATAGAGAAGTTCCTCACTGCACGACTGGTGTGTCTCCATACCAATTAGTGTATGGACGAATTCCTAAAGGACCTACTTAAAGAAATTTGGACAGGTGAGAAAGTGATACCTACAACGGCTTCTAGATCTGTCGAAAAATATTTAGAAGAGCATAGAATTGCAAACGAGAATGCTCAACTAAATCAACAAAGTTATGCCCAAAGGTATAACTTGAGAGCTCGAGAGAAAACCTTTCAAGTAGGCGACAGGGTTCTGATCCTGCTGCCAACATCATCTCATAAGCTATTGAAAACTTGGTCAGGACCGGCGACTGTGGTTCAAATAAGCAGGCCACATTCAGCCATTGTTGAATTTGATGATGGTACAAGAAAAGAACTACATTTCAATAAAATTCGACCATATGTGGCTCGGGTCCAACACATAGGTCTTGTTTTTGAACAGGATAAAGATTTTGGACAATTACATTCTGCTCCAACCGAGAAAATGACTGTCAATAAAAATGAAGTAGAGCAACATGTCCGGGATATGACCAGCCCATTAGATGCTAAGCAACGGCATGATCTAAGCGACTTACTTTGTAAATACAATGATATATTCAATACTAAACCTGGAATGGCGAAAGTTGAAGGGCATGTGATTAAGGTTACACCTGATTGTTCACCGAAAAGACTTCGACCGTATCGAATTCCTATAGTCCTCCAAAATGAAGTAGATCGTCAAATTCGAGAGCTACTAGAAACTGGACTCATTGAACAAAGCGATAGTGTATGGGCCCATCCGTTAGTGTGCGTTGCTAAAAAAGATGGCAGCGTGCGATTGTGTGTTGACTTCAGACTACTAAACAGTTTTACTATTCCAAATGCTTACCCCATGAAACATGCTAATGAACTGCTGTATGAAATAGGGAAAGCACAAATAATCACCGTGCTTGACCTTACTAAGGGATATTGGCAGATTCCCATGAAAGAAGAGTGCAAACATTATACTGCCTTCGTAACTCACTCTGGCCATTACCAATGGAGAGTCATGCCATTTGGCCTGAAGAATGCTGGTAGCACCTTTCAAAAGTCAATGGATAAAGTTCTGATTCCGCATAAAGATTACTGTCGATCCTACATTGATGATGTTGCAATTTTCTCAAAAACATGGGCAGACCATTTGAAACATATTAGTGCAGTTTTACAAACTCTTCGTGAAGTAGGTCTTACTGTTAATTTAGAAAAATGCGATTTTGGAAAGAAAGAAGTAAAATTTTTAGGGCATATAGTTGGGTCAAGAAGACATGACCCGGACCCTGAAAAGGTGGAAGCTATGAAGAAATTAGCGGCACCTACTAACAAGAAAGAATTGCGAACGGTTTTGGGGATAGCAAGTTATTATAGAGACTACATTCCGAATTTTGCAAGTATTGTATTACCTTTGACTAATCTGACGAAAAATAGAGTTCCCAAAGATATCCCCTGGGGAAAGTTGGAAGAAGAAGCCTTCCAAAAACTAAAGGAACAGTTAGTTAAAATGCCTTCTTTATATACTCCACTATTTGAAAAACCCTTTCAGCTTTATACCGATGCTTCCGCTACGGCCGTTGGAGCGTGTTTATCACAGTTAGATGAGAATGGAAAGGAGCATCCTATAGCTTTTTACAGCAAAAAGCTTACCCCATGCCAGACCAGGTGGTCTACTATAGAAAGAGAGGCTTACAGCGTTTTAGCTGCGCTTCAAAAATTTGATACTTGGATCTTCGGATCGCAAGTTGAAGTGATTTCAGATCATAATCCTCTTTCTTACCTTACCCAGGGCTTGCCACATGGTGCCAAACTAGCACGGTGGGCTTTAGCACTCCAAAGATACAACCTGAAAATTACTTATAGGAAAGGAAGCAAACATGGTAACGCTGATGCCCTTTCCAGGTTCCCCTAGGGAAACATATAAAGTTATTGTGTAAATAATGCATTATTATTCATTATAATATTTCATGTTGAATATTTCATATTGTATCTACTTATTAGTATTAATATTATTGTATACACATATATTTATATTGGTACATTCAAGTATTAAATTTTGGGCTAGCGAACGAGTTCTTCTTTTACGTTTGTGAAATATGCTTAAAAAAATTTACTCTATGGTTTTTGAAAATTAACTAAAAAAAAAAAAAAAACTTACTTACAGTTGTGTGAAATATGCTAAAAACATTCCTTAGCAGCATAGTCTCTAAGGAGAACTATGTGCTCTTTACGGAGGGACATGTAAGGTTCCACAATTCAAACTTTGACTTTAAAAAAAAAAAAAAAAACAATGGTTGACGTCGCCAAATAAGAGATAGACTCTTGCCAAATGGCGCGCCCTCGACGAAAAGAGAACTGCGTTCGGGCAGTCGGGGCCGTGGTGTGATTGGAGGAACTCCAAAAAGCTCTCTTCGTGTGTCGCGAAGAAGCATTGTTCTAGTGGAACAATAATAATAATATTCTTGTAAATGTATTCAACTTCTGTTTTAAGGTGTCCGTATGTTATTGTGTGATGTTAATAAATGTTGTTCGTTTCTACATTTGATACATTTGATACTACATTGAGTGTTCTACATTTGATGGTCGTCACAGTGCAAGCAACACAAAGTTTGATGTTTTTCGAATGTTTTTGGGAGATAGAACGGCGATCCGTATTGACCCAAATCATTTTTTAAATATTTCTTTATCTCATTTAAAGCATTTTTCTAATTGGAAGTATATGTCTATGACTAACGGTTTGGGAACTAGCCATTGACCACCGTTGAGAGTGGACATCTTGTATAAATAAATAATACCAAAAACTCATTCTAAAAATGCAATTATAATTCTTAGATTGTTAAATAATCTCGCAAAATAAACATGCCGCATTCATTAAATTCAACCTCGTCCTTTGATTATATTTTTCCAGGAAAAGGATCATAAATGCAGATGAATCATTTGAACTGTTCTTTGAATAAAACCATTAGCATTTTCAAGAATTTTGTTAATACCGTTGATGGGTAAATTAATTGAGAAAAATTCTTGGAATTATTTTAATTAGTTTGGTTTAGTAAATATTGCATTTATTTGAGCTGGATAATAATAAAAAAATACCATTTAAAATCTAACTAATGATTTTTTTTTCAAAAGCATTTCCGTGACGTGATTTAGAAAATAATGATATGTGCGAAAACCAATTCTTCAATACACATTTTCCAGGATGTTTTTCCACGTTATTTTAAACTTTGGTGCATTTTAATTGACATTACTTTGCTTTTAATGGTGTTGCATGAAACATACAAAAAGAATGTCCTTCCCCATTCTCACAAAAATAAATAAAGAGAACGGAAGACATTATTTAATTTTAAAAGTTACAGAATAAATTTTTTCACCCATTTTTCTTGATAATGATTTTTTGTGCTTCTTTTACAATTCAGATATTATAAGGAACTACCTTTTTTTTGTTCAAAATTTTAACTTTCATTGCGAATGAACTCCTAATGTTCTTATTTGTATTCAGTTTGTTGTATTTTTTTTTATTTTAAATGTAATATTTCATTGCTGAAGCTTCAAAATATTTTTAAACTTGAGTTAAGATGCGCCTGAGGATTATGTCATGCAAATCTTCAATTATGTCTGATCAAACAAAAGTTAGAGCCGAGATCCTGGTAATCATTCTGCAACCCGGTTCTTATAATGCTAGAAATTAAAACATACGGGATCATTCATAAAGATGGAGCTATTTCCTTAAGTATTGCCCTTAAACACGTACTTCTATTTACAAAATTTCACAAAAACATATGCATCATTGATGACATAAGTTGCAAGTCACTGAAAAAATATATACAATGTGAGCTATTTCTATATTTTTGCTTTTAAATGTGTCTGGTATCAAATTTTCCCTCTTTCTTAGTCTCAGGGTCGCATACACTGTTAAAAATTTGAAACTTTTGCTTCATCGGTACTCTACCGCTTTCATAGAGTATCTCTATTTTGACCAATGAGAATGCTCCATAATATAGTAAAGTAATCGTTTGCTATAAAAGCGGTGGAGTGACGATGCAGCAAAAGTTTCAAATTTTTAACAGTGTATAGAGACATCAGACGGAAAAAGGACACTAACCGCGTTAATATTTACAAAACGCACAGAGATATCCATTTAAATAAAGTATAATTTTGAGGATCATCCCTTCTTGCATTCAAGATGCATCGATATCACATCTTGAAAATTTAAGTAGTGTAAGTCACGAATTTTGCTTTTAAAAAATCTGTTTTGAAGATGCAAAAATGGATTTTTTTTTGTTTCACTCCGGAACGGATAAGAAATTTTTTTTCATTGAAAATTTTATTCTTCCGGGAGCCGTATAAAAATTTATTTTGTATATTTCTGGAAATGACCTGCCCAGCGTGTTATAACTTATGTCATCAAATTTTATACCTTTTTCTTATGATATTTTGCAATTGGAAGTATCTGTCTTAGGAGCAATATTTAAAAAAATCTGTGTGTTATCTGAATCTTCTGTGTTATTGGTGATTTAATTATATTTTGTTTTGTATGAAACTAAAAAATTTCATTCAGAGGCACAGAGAGAGAGCTAACTTGGGCCCCAGAGTTAAAAATTTTAAAACAGGAGCGCCATTTCAAAACTTTCTTCGAGGGCAGGATGAGGTGGATTTTTTTTTTTTTGGGGGGGGGGGGGTGTTAACCCCATTTTATTTTATTCTATGCTCATTTTCCCTCCTCGTGATGCCTACTGTCATCTCTCTGAAGTTGTCGATCGAATTCGGAATTAGCCTGTCTATCTTCTCCATATGGTCAAGAAATTCCACCTAATCTGTATTTCTCAAGCTACAAAATAACGTATACCATGTGGCATATACCTCACTCATATTTTTTTACGGCTACAACGGCGGTGGGCAAAATTAAAATGAGTAGTGTATAATAGATATTGACATTGAAAATTTGCAGCAAAATATGACAGTCGCATAATTTTTTCATCCTGTTTACTTCAGTCAATATGCAAAGACTCGTGCAAATATTTTATACCTGGCTGCAAATATATTTTGTTCAATTGGACAACCTTGACTGGCTATAAGACTCGCAATAATATTTAGATCTTCCTCGAATTTGGAGTCTGCTGAAAAATTAAGACAGGTTTTTCAACCCGTTCCCTCAAACTGGGCGTTTCTAAGGACGTATGACTATAAATGATTACTAAGATACTGCGAAATTTATCGACGAGTGAAAAATATGCCTTTCTCGAAAAAGTCATTTCAGTCACCAGGTAGCATAAAATTAAAGACCATTAATACATTATCGTTTTCTGATTACAGTGCTACCTGATAAAAATATGTTATTGCGTGTCTGTGTTGCGTGTTGTATAAATCCTTCTGTCGTGACATGCTCTTCATGTAAAGATAAAACCATTTTATAATAGTCTAGATGAGGACAAAGAGTGAGACTATCTTGTTTTCTTTTTTTAAACTTTTACTGACATAGTTAATGCTAGAGCTATTATTTGGCGTGTTATGTTTTTGATGTTAAGACATTCTCGGTAAACGTTGTTTTTTGAGTTTGTATTAGAAACATTCCTAATGTAAAAAGACTTTAACAAATGTTTTTACGAATGGATCAAGTAAGAAAAAACATACGTCAAGCATAGAATATGGAAACTCTTGTAACTAAAGTTCACCGTTTAATAAGGTGAAAGATGATATCTAATTAAACAATTTTAAACGTATAACATATCTGAAAGGTCAATTTTAGCAGTTACCATCAACAGGCAGCAACTCTTTTGTGAAGCTTTTTATATGCTCTACAGATTTGTATACATAATACATAGCGCGCTAAAATTTAATTCAATTAAGTACTGTGTAGCGATGACTTTGGGCTCGTTTTTCGAATCAATCAATTCATTTCTCATAACAATTTCTCATGATTGAATCTGAAAATCAACGCAAATTAAAAAATAAATACAGTTATCTTAAAGATCCGATGCTTTTATAGAAAAAAGAAGAAACACTGGTCGGTTGTTTTCTATCGGAATACCATGGAAAATATGTTTACTTATAAAAGAAAATCTTCAACATAAGCAGAGTTCAAGATGACAGACAGAAAAAATAATCACGATACTATTTTCCCATGAAGAACGATTATAACTCGTGCGCAATTAAATCATTTGCAAACCTGAAGCTTCTGGTCTTAATAATAATTTTTAAAAAAATCATTCTCTAAGTGTTATATAAATAAATAAATAAACGATTGAATTAAAAAATATCCTTTGCCATAAACGAAAATCCAACTAAAAACTAATTTAGTGTTTGTGCTTATTTTCATTGATGCCATATCAATAGATGGTCACCGGAAATGAAATAGGTATAAATCTTTAAACATTACAAATTTCCCTTTGAACTAGCAATTAACTATTAAAATACAAGAACACGATTTCTGTTCCCCTTTTATTTTGATCGGAATAGCAGTGAAATGACTGGAAAACAATAAGTAATTTTAAGAGGGGGTGGGGGGGGGTTCTTTCGACCTTTTCTACACATGAATAAATAATTTTCCAGTTTCAGAAAGAATAAGCCCGGGCCCGAAGACTAAAATGAAAATAGAGCCCGTTGGACACTTTGACGAGAAATATTCAGCCTCTTTGCAGTAGAGTTCAGGCTTACGCCGACGTTTCGGATACTTTTCTTTCTGGATAATGTTGTGATTTTTTGGGATATTGACAAAAGGTGATTGACTCAATTTCTTTTTTACATCAATGTTTCTTACTTCTTTTTATTGCTTAACATTGCTCAGCGTGGGACTTTGAGGCAAGATGCAATCGTTGATGCCTTATGTCCATTTGCCGTCAATTAAACAACAGCTAAACGATGAATATGGGGCTTCATGAGAACTTACAAGGAAGGTCTCCATACTGGGCATACTCAGAATTTTTTGAAAAAATTACTGATTAAACTATTCATGTATGTAATAAAGGATCAGTCAAATTTATCGGCAGAATTACAGAAGAAACTCAGTAAAAAAATAAAATACTTTTGAGTATTTGGTGCGAAAAGATGAAAGCGTCACGCGATTTGGCGAGCAGCATTTTCCCTCGCCAAAAACAAACGATTTTAATGCACCTGAAAATTTCTTGTCAGTTAAATTTTAGAATACATGTAAATAATATTTAATGAATTTAAATTTGAACAATTAGAGTTTGACATATAGATGTATTTTATGTTACATATTTCTGTCGCTTTTGCTGCAGTTATTGAATGTTATCACTTTGAAAATAATTTCTTATATAAAAAATACTTTTATATTGAAAAGTATTTTTTCATATATTTAAGCGTATAACAAAATAAAAGGCCAGATGAAGAATGCTGCAATAATGCATTTCAATACTGAAAAAGTTTTTGTTTTCATAGCAACAAAATTGAATCGACAGAGCTCAATTAGATTGGAGTGAATTTTGAGATTGAAACAATTTTAATTAATTAAAATTTTGTTTTAATTCATAAAATTTTACAGTTAATTTTATTTTTAAATACATTATGACAAATATGGCAAATATAGTTAAAACAAACTAAAGCTGACAAAACTAACGTTATATAAATAAAATTTCTTTAAACAAGTTCAAGATGAAACACTTTTACCTTAAAAAGAATTTGACATAAAAAAGTGTTTTTTGAAATTTTATTTTGTCGCCAACCGATGATAAATCGCCAAATAAAAGAAATGTTCTTTATTTTTTTTGCGAACGTTCTAACGGAGTTCCGCCAAAAATTTTTTTACAAACTTATATATCCAGATGAGAAGAACATTCTGTAATTTTTTCAGAATTTTCTGAGTATGCCCGTATGGAGACCTTCCTTGTTAGTAAATAAATTGCACATCATAAGAAACTCCATGAAAAATCTTTTAAAAACTGAAAAAACTATTCAGGTTTTTTCCAATTATAATTGTGAAATATCAGCGTCAAATAATGCGCCAATACTTTTCAGCCACCCTGTATGTGTACATTAATTATATCATATGTAGAAGACCACGGTTGCCAGAGAAATATTAAGAGCAATAATCTGAGAAAGTGTCACACCTAGCATTATGGGGTGATTCATGACATCTCAGATTTTCTCCAAAATATTACCAGTTGTTACTTATCTTGTTAAAAGACCAAATCCAGAATTTTTTGCTCCAAAGTTGAGTTGTTCATTTTTTATGACCCCCCAAATGTCATAATGTCGGGAAAAAAAATAAGCGTTTTTTAAAGACATGGATATTGCTATGACTCGCAGCTCTTTGCGCATACAACTTGCCATGAAATTCTTTTTATATCTGGAATGTAAGAGGGTTGAACTTTGTATAATAGATGAAAAACCCGTGGCAAGTTTTTGCCGCAAGGTCACAGAAGGTCACAAAAAGATTCATTTTTGTTGTTTTTTTCCATTTTTAAGACCCTATAACAACTTGCGCGTTCCACTTGCCATGAAAAAAGAGGTGGCATTTGAAAGCCATGCATTAGCACTTTTAAAAAATGTATATATAATTGAGGCAAGTTGTATGCGCTTTTAGTTACAGAGTGCCAAAATCTGAAAAATGTCATTTTTGACCAATATTCAAACTGTCATAATTTCTTGCGGCAACAACATTTTGAAATAATTCTTTTGCCATTGTTTTATTCTATTATTGCCCTTTTCAAAAAAGTAAACTTCATTGAGGCAAGTTGCTTAAAAAAAATTAAATGTTTTTTTAAAATTTGGCCTTTTTCAATAGTCAGAGCTATTTTATTATTTGAAACGACTTGACTGGATAACAATATTTTATACATTTGTTTGTCTGTATAAATTGATATTCTAATATATTGTGAGGTATATATGATGTTGATGGCATTTATTTAATTTTAACCCTTTCGAGTCCGATTTTTTTAATTTTAGAAAAAATTACTTTTATTTTAATAATATTGACACTAGCTATCGTAATAGATTAATTAGAGTTTAACGAATATTTCATTGTCTGAAACATAATGAATGTTGTTGTTTTCTGCACTATTAAATTCATATTCATGCAACAATAGGCTAAGGAAGAGTTTTTGGAAAGGGTTTAAAAATATTATATTGCAACAAGTTAGTGACATTACAACTTTCTAATACTTTTTAGCGCTTTATTACACATAATTCTTTCAGGAAAGTAACTTTTATTTTAAGTTAAGAGGGAAATACATTTAAAATAAAATAATCGCAAACAATACAAAAAAAATTAAGCAAATATTTATTATTATTACTAAATGCCTTAACATTAATAAAGTCATATAATAAATGCACAGACACATAATAACATTGCTACATGTAATTAGTAACAAAAGTATTTCTTAAAAATAATAATATTCAAAAAACATGTATAATTAATGACACATCAGCTCAGAAAAGGTTAAAAACGAAAATATTTGACATTTACAAATGACAACTTGTAATTAAAATGCAAATATAAATACAATCAGCCAACACTGTTAGAATTTACAGAGTTTTATCATTAGGAGAAAAGAAAATCGAAGATATAACCATTCCTTTTAAGATATCTCAAGATGTCTTTTAACCCTTATGGGATTTTTTTTTTCACTTATGGGAAAAATAAATTTTCTTTAACATTAATAGCTATCTAAGTATATTAACTGAAATACTTGAATAGATTACTATAACTGTTAAAAGGTATCTTCAGATATGATACAAGAAAGTTATATTTTTGATTTTCTTTTCTCGTACTGATAAATCAATGTAAAAATATTAACAGTGTTGGCTGATTGTGTTTATATTTGCATTTTAATTACAAGTTGTAATTTGTAAACGTCAAATATTTTCGTTTTAACGTTTTCAGGGCTGGTGTACTATTAATAATACTTATCTTTTGAGTATTATTATTTTTAGGAAATACTTTTGTTACTAATTACATGTAGCAATGTTAGTATGTATCTGTGCACTTATTATATGACTTCATTAATGTTAAGGCATTTAGTAATAATAATATTTGCTTAATTTTTTTAGTATTGTTTGCGATTATTTTATTTTAAATGTATTTCCCTCTTAACTTAAAATAAAAGTTACTTTCCTGAAAGAATAATGTGTAATAAAGCGCTAAAAAGTATTAGAAAGTTGTAATGTCACTAACTTGTTGCAATATAATATTTTTAAACCCTTTCCAAAAACTCTTCCTTAGCCTATTGTTGCATGAATATGAATTTAATAGTGCAGAAAACAACAACATTCATTATGTTTCAGACAATGAAATATTCGTTAAACTCTAATTAATCTATTACGATAGCTAGTTTCAATATTATTAAAATAAAAGTAATTTTTTCTAAAATTTAAAAAATCGGACTCGAAAGGGTTAAAATTAAATAAATGCCATCAACATCATATATACCTCACAATATATTAGAACATCAATTTATACAGACAAACAAATGTATAAAATATTGTTATCCAGTCAAGTCGTTTCAAATAATAGAATAGCTCTGACTATTGAAAAAGGCCAAATTTTAAAAAAACATTTAATTTTTTTTAAGCAACTTGCCTCAATGAAGTTTACTTTTTTGAAAAGGGCAATAATAGAATAAAACAATGGCAAAAGAATTATTTCAAAATGTTGTTGCCGCAAGAAATTATGACAGTTTGAATATTGGTCAAAAATGACATTTTTCAGATTTTGGCACTCTGTAACTAAAAGCGCATACAACTTGCCTCAATTATATATACATTTTTTAAAAGTGCTAATGCATGGCTTTCAAATGCCACCTCTTTTTTCATGGCATGTGGAATGCGCAAGCTGTTATAGGGTCTTAAAAATGGAAAAAAACAGCAAAAATGAATCTTTTTGTGACCTTCTGTGACCTTGCGGCAAAAACTTGCCACGGGTTTTTCATCTATTATATAAAGTTCAACCCTCTTACATTCCAGATATAAAAAGAATTTCGTGGCAAGTTGCGCAAAGAGCGGCGTATGCGCAAAGAGCTGCGAGTCATAGCAATATCCATGTCTTTAAAAAACGCTTATTTTTTTTCCCGACATTATGACATTTGGGGGGTCATAAAAAATGAACAACTCAACTTTGGAGCAAAAAATTCTGGATTTGGTCTATTAACAAGATAAGTAACAACTGGTAATTTTTTGGAGAAAATCTGAGATGTCATGAATCACAGGTGTGTCACTCTCTCAGATTCTTGCTCTTAACATTTTATTTCGAATACCACTATTTTCATAAAGAAATAGTCGCCTTATTTAGATAGAAAAATATTATGATTAAAGCAAGTGAAATTACCAAACAATAATAGTGGTATTAAAAATAAAATTTTAGTATTTTTCTGGCAACCCTGATCTAGATAGATAGATAAGCAATCAAAATGAAAAGTAAAGTATTCTGGTTTTTTAACAAAGAAAACGGTAGGTAGTTGTAATTAACTGAAAAAAGATGAAAACGAGACAAGCAAAAAGTACGAATGTTAATGTAAATTCTATACAAAGTTCAATAGATTAATTTATACATTCTAGTACATTAATCGTACGTATACATTAGTTTAGGTTTAATACATTAATTCTAATTGCATTCGTTGTAAAAATTTGCAATTCTGTTCAAAGTTATAAAATTGAATATAAGCTTTGTTCATGCTATCTTTAAATTGAATTAGGGCAAAATTAAAAAATTCTCGCCAGATATCCGCCTTTTGTGAATATTGACCTTTACAATGTAACGCTATATTGCTCACCTGCAAAGAAAAGTGACGCATCTCGCAAAAATTCATTTTGTGTTTTATACCACCAATATATCTGTGCTTCACAAAAAGTTTTGTAAGTGTAAATGTACGGAAAACCACTTTATTATGCTATAAGTCCGTTTGTGGCCACAGAAGCGGGGGGGGGGGGGGGTTAAATTATGCAACCCTCCAAACCTCATCATATGCCTTCATTCTTAAGGTGGTCCGGGGTACATTTTAAAATAATTTTTATTTATTGAGTTAAAATTTTGAATTTTTTTCTAATGGTTAACAATATTATTTGTAAGCAAAATCGCATGTTAAAATTTCTCATATTTTTTTAATTCAAAATTTATTTAAAAAGTGCGGTAATTTATAATCGTTATAACTCGTTCTATCGTTATAAATCGTTAATAAATATTATTTGTGGAATTTCAATATTTTTACATTTAAATAAGCAGAAATATCTAAATTATAATTTAGAAATAATTAATAAATTTTAATGAAATTTTGAAAAAAAAAATGATGTAACTTATTTTTTTTAAATCATATTTTCAAAAGTAAATATTTTTCTTCAGATTTTCTGAATTAAAATTAAAATAAAGCAATAAAAAAGACATGTTCCAAGTTTGAAGAAGCATTTAAATTTCTACGATTGTTGAGTTATAACAATTTAAATCTGAGAAATTATGAAAAAACCCATCATAAAGAAAAATGCCTTTTCATAAGAAATCATATCCATAACAATCGTTGCTTGAAAGCTAAATTTTGAAAATAAACCAAAACGAGAAAAATAATAGTTCCTCTTCTAATTAAGGTGGTATAACATGATGTAAACATCACTATAAGCATAAAGGAAACAAAGAAATTTTTAATACACTATTTTTTTTTTTTCTTAAAGAAAATTTGAAAATTTTTGTGTCTATTCCAGCATGCAGAGCCAGTGGCGCCAACTTTCGAAAAATATTGGGTGGTCTCAACCGTTTTATTTTAAAATGACATAACGTTTTTTTTCTTTTTCTTTTTTTTAAGAGAAGGAGATGGATGGGAAAGTTACTACTGTGAAGCAGGGCCGTCGCTAAGGGGGCGCTATGGGCGGCTCACCCCCCCTAAAATATTTTGATCCCCCCCCTGGAAAAGATTCCAAGGTCATACTAAATGAATTTCTATTCCGAAAATGCAACTAAAATTCTGTTCAAAAATCTAATTTTGTTTTGAGATCCTTTTTCATTTTTGCAGAGTTACTAAATTGTATCTAAAATAAGAAACTCAACACTCCCTCATCCTATTTGTACATATGAAGCTAGCATGATGTTTAATTTTGCACCAGTTATATATTCAAAATTTTCATCATCCTATACTTTTTTTAGAATAAAATAGAGTTATTACAACAGTTTAATAAGAAACATAGTACCTATAGTGTAAATATGCGCTAATTTATCGTTCTGTGTCAGAGAAAAAAAAAAAAAATATGAGCCCCCCCCCCCCCTACAATCTCTTGAGCCTCCCCTACAATCTCTTGAGCCCCCCCTATAGATCACTTCTAGCTACGGCCCTGCTGTGAAGTTGGAACTTCTTAAAATAGAATATAAAATTGTGCTTTTATTAAATTATCTTCTTATATGAGGTCTTTTTTATTGATTGCAATATTTTCTTTTATGCCATTAATATGACTATAAACTAAAACTCAAAGCACTAAAAAAATGACGTATGTCAAAAATCAGTTTAAAAACCTTTGACAGTCCTGAAAAATCGTTTAATCTCATTTAAAAAAAAATGAAAAGCTCTATTCGATTTCTTTGTTTTTCAATACCTGCTAGTATTTGTATTCATTTAGGATGAAAAATGAATTCGTAAATGGGTCAGAAAAAAAAAACAATCACAATTTGAAAACATAATACCATTAGTTCTTTCATATATGAATAGTATTTGTTAATTTGGACTATAAGAAGCTAGACTATAACACATAAACGTATGAATCTGCGTGTATTCACAGAGAATTTCTTTGTGAAATACATCTATATATTGTTGCTATTCGCTATCATCTCTATCAGATACAGTAATATTTTAACTGGATTACTTGCATTAGGCCCTGCATGCCTGGGACTGCTATCCTTATTTTATTTTCAAACAAAATGATTAGTATCAATAAAAAAAATTCAAAATAATAATAATAATAATAATAATAATAATAACAAAATAAAATAAAGGAAATCGGGTGCGCTAAATGCAAATTATTGGGTGGACTCAAACCCCATTGGCCCACTAAGTGCTATAATTTCTTGTTACAGTAAAAACATGCAAATATCATTTTACTTCTCCTGTGAAATTTATTTTTGTCGAGGTGTGTTGTTTTTCTTGAGGGTGAGCTATATCATCGTTACAATTGGGAATGTGAGATTCATAACGTGTTGTTGTGGCGTACGTCACAGCAACGTCCCTGACAAGCTTGCTTGCTGCACAGGAAGGCTTTTTATATGTTTGCAGCATTCCAGTGATAAATGTTTTAAAATTAGATGAACCTTGTGGGCGTGGTTCTTGCTCTCAGCATGAATCTTATTTTCTAATTGCAGTTGGTTTGATTTGTCGAGAGGATTTTCTCTATAAAACTTGGTATTATTTCTTAGAGACTTTTCGTTTAATCAAGTCACGTGTATTTAGGAAACACGACTGATGTTTGACTTATATCGGCAAAAGCGTTGCTATGCTCTGTCTGATTCTAAAACGTCTATATCATGTATGTCATACCAAAAGAAAACCATTGGTCTAAAGAATCTTTACGAAAGACTAGCAGTGTTGATCTGGTGGCATGCTCACATTGAAGCTTTTGTCCAAAATAAAATGATCCAGTTCCCGGGGTGGTCATCCCTTTCCCTCCCTTACAGATATTGTCAATATATGCTTTGGCGAATTTACTTACGTAAATCAGTTAAAAGCCATACTCAAACTTTTTGTAAATGGAAATATACATTAGATTGCCCGCAACACACCAAAAATGGATAGTTAAAAAAGTAAGATAACAAAAGTAGTATATGAATTCAGTAAATAGTGTTAATAGGATCAGTATGGCTCAACGTTTGTCCCAGAAGAAATGTTATATAAAATTTCTATTGCAAATATTACACAAATAGGCTGAAAAATTTGCTGAATGGCTGGAAAGTTTTCCGTGCCAATTTTTTTCACAACAAACCCTAAAAAATCAAAGTGTTAGTTATATATAAAAAACTTTATGATATAAAAAATGCAAAATTTCCAAGTAGTAAAGAAGACAATATATTTTCTCTAATTAATCAAGCTTTTCTCAGTTATAAATCTTTTTATTTATTTATATAAATGTAGAAACATGTAGTGCTAATTTAATTAATTTTGATTAAAGTTTGATGAGTGTTGAACTTTAAGAAATATATAAAATATTATAGAACAACTAGGTCTACATGTAAAAAGATCTTTTTAATAAGAGAACAGCATATTTAAGATGTTTTATCATAATTGTTAATTAAGTATTTAAAAAATAGGACGCTTTCTGTCTTTCCATAAAAATACGTAAAGCAACAGTTGAGGTCTTAAATACTTTTTATGCGCATTTCAATTAACTTTATAAATTTGGATTAATGATAATGCGCGGGTTTACACGTAAAAGATCTCCGGGTTCCGCAGGCATGTTTACAGCACCTACTTGTTTCAGATCCTGGTCCGTTCTCATTGACTCGTAAAATTTGACCAAACAATACGAACATTTTGAATGTCTTGGAATTGATTGTCAATAAATTAAAATTAATATCTAATCTGTTTCGGAGAGAATACGTAGTAACCAAGTGTTATATTTGCTCTAAATATAAAGGAGTGACTATTAACTCCGGAAGAGTGAATACTCACTCCATCGCAGACTCAAAATATGCCGAACCTCTTTAGAGTGACTATTCACTCTGAGCTAAAGTGGAATCATTGACTCTTTCAAAGAGTGAATACTCACTCCTGGGAAGTGAATATTCACTCTAAACAGGGGTCAATAATCACTATTTCTGAGGAGTCACTATTCACTTTTGCTAAAGGAGTGCGTCTTTTCACTCCTAGAAGGAGTGAGTAGTCACTTTTTCATAAGAGTGAATGTTCTTTTTTTTTTTTTTCAATGAATTTTTTTGTTATTTATTGCAATTGTGGGCATTTTAAAAGAATCGTATATTTTAGAACTTACAATGAAAATAAATACAAGCTTGGATTAAAATACTTTATTGACAATATTTATTTAATTCATATTATGTAACATTAATTGAATTTAAAAAAAAGCAATTAAAGTTACATATGAATTAATTTAGATTATTGACAGAAATAAACTATTTTATTCCACTCTTTCTCCTTGTATTTGCTTTCATTGGTAGCCCCATAAATATATGATAGTTTTAAAATGCCCATAAGCGTAAGTTATGAAACAATTTTAAAATTTTAAACAGTCAATATTTTTTTCAGATACCCATTAAGTTTTACATATTATTTAAATAAATCCATAATGCACGTTATCTATGTTTTTTTCACATGTAATTAAAATCTTATTGCTGAAAAATATATATTAATACAACCCGTATTTATAAAACATAAGTCATGTTTAATTTCAATTTTTTATTCCCGTATATAGAGTAGATATGCATGTAATGGACACCCTTAAGGCATCTGACACTGCCGGCGAAGACACTCACGAGCTAATGCTAATCCTATGGGGCAGGATTTTTCTAAGATCTCGTTTGCATTTCGATATTTTATTTATTTATTTATTTATTTACTTATTATGCATTGAATAGCTGAAGTTCGTCTCTATATCGCATCTTTTTTACTTTTTCGATTTCGGTCGCAGATAGTTTTAATAAAGTTTCTTTCACTTTCAAAACCGGTACCAAAAATGAAAGTGTTATTCAAAAAATTATCTGCAGTCAAAATTGAAAAAGTAAAAATAAACAAATATTTAAGAGAGAAGATATGTTTTTAACGACTTCTGTAACTTAAGTGTTTTTATTTAAATGGTGAACAATTAAGCCCTGTAAGCCCCTCTTTGACTGTGCCCTTATAAAATATTTTCGGCCTCATGAGGGTTTTGATTGCCAGATTATAAAATAGACAAAGCATAGTTAGATTCATTTAAAAAAAATAATAATAAGATGAAGAAGATGTTGAAATTTTATTAATCACATTAATATAACTTAAAATCAACCATTTATAAAAATTTGGTCTTATTACATTTTGGTAAGTGCAATTTAAAAATTAAAGTTGATTATTTAAGTTTTTAATTAAGTTAAAATATTTTTGTTTTATAAATACAGTGTTGAATTCAGTAACGGCCCGGGGGGACATTCCCCCCCCCCCCGGAGCATTGAAATGTCCCCCTCCCACGGAAATTGAGATTTTGCGTTTTCAATGGTCAAAATGGGTAATTCTCCCTCCCCTCCCCCGGAACCTATGTTCGCTTCAGAGCCAGAAATATCCCTTCCGGAGAAAAATGTCTGGATTCAACATTACTATAAACATAACCGAAATTGCATTTTTAACAATGCCTATATGAAGTGTACATTACTGGAAAATGACCACTTAAGTATTCCAGTAATGGACACTCTTCTCAAAACCTTAAAAATTAATGAAGTTTTATAAATGGCATTAAGTATATAAAATTCGAAGTTTTCTTTAACTACAAAAACAAAAGATTGTAAATTTTGCAAGAAAATAAGGAATACATAAATTTATTAAATGAAGCCAGTTTTTAGTATGTTTATCAAAATTTTCAGTGAAAAACAGTGGAACTTAAAAACAATATTTTCTGCTTCTTGATTAGAGTGTCAACAATAGTGCTAAATTATACAATATGCAAAGGCGAGTTACAAAAACAAAATAATAAAAGCTAAATTTTTATTAGTTTTTTCTTCTTCTTTTTTATAAACCAAAAACATTAAGGGGTATACATCACTGCTACATCTATCCTATAGTATTCTATAAATGTGAGTTAAAGTTTTATAAAAGTATACTCATGTACGAAAAAGAAAAATAAAGAAAATATAAAATACAAGAAATGACTACATATGTATTATTCTTACTATTGGAAAAAACAATTTTAATGAGTTATTTATCTCTAATAAATAAATTTCATCTATTATAAGTCATACTGCAAACTTTTAAAATTACTAAAGCCGTTCATCTGTAAACATCAAGGATAAAACACAAATCTTTGCGTCAGCAATTTTTTTTCCTCCGCGCACATAAAGAATGCAGAAGCAGACAGCTTCCTGTTAAAGTAAAACTTTAACTCAACATTCTAGAAGTTACAATCGGAAAATAAAAAGTTGAAATTAAAATTGACTTACCGTTTTTTTTTTTTTTTTTTTTTTGTTAAATATTATCCCTTGTTTGATGAATAATAATCCTTTGTTTGATAAATAAGATATGTGCAGTGCACTGAGTATTAATGGAGTATTATTGCTTTTTACTGAATTATTTGTTCTCCGTTTTGACTCCAGAACAAGAAATTTAATCTATGTGGATAATTTTGAATCTTAAGATATCGGAGTATATCACTCCAAGATCGAAATTTAAACTGCGTTTCAGTATTAATAATACAAATTAAAGATCCACATGTGTAGACCGAAAAGTCAGACACATAACGGACACGATAAAATGGCGGATACATTTTTATCATCACAACCAAGAAGACGGTTTCTGATTGGCTGATGCGTAATACATATCTAAGTTACTATTTAAGCGGAGTGACCGTTCACTTTTTCGAAGGAGTGACACTCATTTTTGAAAAAGAGTGTGTTTTAATAGCAAATAAGCGTAATTTTATAGGTTATATTATTAAATGTAGTTTTTGAAAATTAAGAATTGACATATTTTGGTACTTTTCATTGTTTTACTCCATATATTGGTTCAAAGTTTAACGGGTATTTTTTTCAAGTGTATAATTGCCGGGCTTTCACTCTCGTTAACGGAGTGAGATTTTTCACTCTCGACCATGGAGTGAGATATTTCACTCTCGACAACGGAGTCAAATATTTCACTCCTTTTTAGGGAGTCGGAAATTCCACTCTTTAAAGAGTGTATTTGTATAAAGTTCACTCTAAAAAGAGTGAAAATGCAAATCACTCTTACAAAAAGTGAGCTTTTCACTCCTCCCAGTTTTAGAGTGTTGCCAATCTCTTATACTGCGGAACTCCAGCTTGAATCCAACCAGCGGAAAATCAGAAAAAAATTTAAATTTCTATTTTTTAACATTTATTTAAGTTATGTATTTTTTAAAACAATATTACCAGTTTATGTAATGAAAATTGTTATATAGTCGATATAGTGGTTGACGTTTTAATGATTTTCATATATTTTTGAGATTTCTACACACAAGGTTGGTTCTCTTTTCTGTTTTTTTCATTACTAAAAAGTACTCATACATAACTCGCACCCCTCCCCTTCCTCTCACAAAAAAAAAAAAAAAAAAAAAAAAAAAAAAAAATACAAAGTTTTGTACAAACAATATTAACATTATTAAAAGCGCATGAAATGCTCAGTTCGCTCCATTGTGCTCTAGAAATGGAAAACAATTTTCGATAACTTTACATAAGTTAATTATATATATGTTTACATAGTTTTTTAATTATTCAGAATCACCATTAAATTATGTTACAGTGAAATTTTGTGCAACAAAAATACGTGTTGCATGATGCAGTCGATGGGGATTTCAAAAACATTAAAAACTACTATGGTCTCAATTAAGCAAACCAATCAGAACTGCTCGGAAACTGAATCGAGTACGTATTGTAAATATACGACCCGCAGATTGACTGTAGCTGAGTTAGATAAATAGAAAATTAACATGGAGATGACTACGCAGGCACGCAAAATCGATTTTTGACCAATATCTCCTCTACCAATCCAATTTTAATGTCCATATGCTGCTATCTTTATGCATAAAGATACTTTACATTTAGCTATAAGATATCATTTACTCTCACTCACAGAAATGGTTGACTTTTTATGGCCTTTGATATGTGTGCCTCTTTTTCCCGTTCGACTTAACCCCAATTTTATCAAAACTGACCTCTAATCAAGTTGCAACTATCGAAAGTAATTACATTCATAAAAAACCGACAGCATCTGTCCCCATTGTGAAAACGCGATGTTCTTTCCACTTGCATATTAAAAAGTGTAAAGCATAAATCTTTTGTTAGCATATCAGTCTGTCGTATATAGGCTTTTTCATCGTTTGAATACAAAGTTCTTTTTCAAAAAATGTTTATCTTGTTCCTGGCGAAGGTTAGCGAAACTTGTGAAATTATAGCATGTAATTTGGCTTTTAGGGAAGTTTTCATTTTCACTGACGAATGCAGTAAAATGATATATCAAAAAATGAGATCAATTTTTGAATGTCTTAATCAAATCAAGTTTTTTTAAAGATACTGGTATGTAACCTATTTGCTTTGAAAGAAATTTAGCTTTTGCTTTTATTTAATCAAAGAATGATGAAAGGAGGCACTGACGTAAAACATGAAAATAAGAAAAAAATACCCTAAAAAATAAGCATATTCTATAAACTTTGAGCATGTTATACGAGTGGGAAAAAATATTATGTCAGATTTTAATCAAATTTTTACTTTCTTCTATTTTTACAAGAAGAAAGTATTGGATTCATGGAAATTTTCGAATTCCGATTTACAAGTTATAGGGGTCAAAGATTTTAAAAAGTATGTTTTTACAAAATGTTTGTCTGTGAGTATGTCAGTCTGAGTGTCTGCATGTGACATAATTTTTGCGGAAAATGTCTTAAAGTAAATTTGTCTTAAAGTAATGCACGGAATTTAATAAAAAGTTATATCCAATTAGTCCCTGATATAAATTGGTACTTTTTAGTTTTTGGTGTAAATGGCTCATCAGATGGCGCTGCTATACTGTTTCTTTTACGATCTCCGCAACAACTCTATCTCAAGAACTACTGTATGTATTTTTACCAAACTTCAGATTCTGTTAGTCATTGACATGAATGAATGCAGTTTACAGTTTGTTGCGAATCGCTCAACAGGTAAACACTACTATGCTGCCTTTCTCACGATTTCCACAAGAGCTCTATCTCGAGAACTAATTGTACGGATTTTCACCAAACTTCAGATTCAGTTAGTTCTTGAGATGAATGGATGTTGTTTGCATTTTGGTATAAATAGCTCAACAGGTGACACTGCTAAGCTGCCTTTTTCACGATTTCTGCAATAACTCTATCTCAAGAATTAATGTACGGATTATCATCAAACTACGAATTCAATTAATCCTTGAAATTAAGTGATTCTATTTACGTTTTGATATCAGTCGCTCAGTAGGTGGCGTTTCAATGGAGAATTTTTCCTGATTTCTTCAGTTGTTTTATCTCGAGAAATAATGAACGAATTTTTATCAAATTCCTAGTTCAGTTTTACTTTGAATATTACTGCTGATCATGTTTTGTTATAAATCGCACAACAGATGGTGCTCTTATTATGCATATTTCCTGATATTCGCCATAGACCTATTTCAAGAACTAATGCACGGAATTTCATAACATTAGAATCTTCACAATGAGCATAGATTTAAACGTCCCTCTATCCTTCTCCAAAACTGCCTAACTAATATTTTATCAAGATTCTTACTTATAGGTAAAATAAATAGGATCTTTAATTTTCAAATAGAACTAACTAATCTCACCTCATAGGCCTGCATAGTGCACCAACCTACTGTTCTTACGCAACTTAATAATTTATCATCGCCCACTCTGCTCGTCCGTCCCTTGTCACGAGGAAGCAGCCTGCGCCCTGACGGGCGGAGCTTGTTTTGTAGATATATTCTTTTTAATTAATTAATTAATTAATTTTTTAATTGTTAACGAATTCCCGCGTGACGGGGAATACTTCGGGTAGGGCAAATAGAGTCTACATCGGACCTTCGAGGTCTGGTGATTCTGTCCCACTTAGGCATTAAATAAAAATACAGATAAATAAATGGGCATAGATTGCTAATTATTTTTGGCATTGTGATAGCGAATTATGAAATTATTAACATGAATGAGATAGAAGAAAGTTTTGAAATAATAACATCTGACATTTTTTTTTCACATTTTAAAGTTGAAGATTGTGTGATATAATCAATCATATGATAAAAATAAGTACTAAGATGTAATTACTTTTGAATATATGAGATATTAATTTTTATATTTGTATATTTAAAAATTTCATTAATAATAATAATAATAAACTATATTTAGCATTTAATAATTAAATGCTATTTTTTCTAACTATAATTAGTATCATCAGTTGATATTTTAAGTGTATATGATATCAAAGAGAAAATTAATTAAAAAAAATTGCAACAAAAAGGCTTTTACTTCAATTTTCTCAAAATTTAATTTTTGCTACAAAACACTTCCACTACAAGTATCTTTAATTATGATAAAACTTTCTGTTGGGCGTAGATTATTCTTAAAGTTGGTCGTGTTGCTGTGCAAGGCGTTGTGCAAATCGCATTTTCGAATTCTGCGACGAAAAGTCATAAATTCTCTTCACATTCTTTTCAAAAAGTTCTGTGTTTACTACTTTTATTGCTTTTCGATAGTTTGAAAACAAAATCACTAATGAATGTCTCGCTGGGTTGGTATTAAACATATGAAAGATATTTCTCCACTATTCCTCGCAATCTCTTGTAGCGCGACAAAGACTCCCTACATCAAAGAAGCCGACAAAAGCACTGAATTCTATCGCGCGGATTCAAACTGACCTCAAATACACACAATTGTAGATAAAAACTATTAATTTTTACTAAGGGAGTCCGGGTAACATTAACATGTATTACCATCATCATCATAATCAACCGTTTTCGATCCACTGCTGGATGTAGGTCTCCCCCAGATTTTTCCAATGTTTCCTGTCTAGTGCTTTCGTCATCCAATTTACATCAGCCACTTTTCTAATTTCTTCACTCCATCTTACTTGTGGTCGTCTTCTTGGTCGTTTTACATCTCTGGAATACCACTGTAGTATATTTGTGCTCCATCTATTGTCTTGTCTTCTTGCAATGTGCCCAGCCCATTTCCATTTCAGCTGTTTGATTCTTTCAAGGATGTCAAAAACTTTTGTCTGATTTCTTATCCAGGTTATCCTCTTTCTGTCTCTTCTAGTTATGCCTAGCATATATCTTTCCATACTTCTCTGTGTTGGTTGTAGTCTTTGTATCATCCGTTTTTAGTGTCCATGTTTCTGCTCCGTAAGTTAATGCAGATAAAATAAATTGATTAAACACTTTTCTTTTCAAACAAAAGGGCATATTACTCCTCACAATAATATTGTTCTTCCCAAAAGCACTCCACCCATTTCTTATTCTTCTATTGATTTCATTCATGATACTATTATCCGATGATATTTCCTGTCCTAGGTACACATTGTGGTGGTTACTCCATACCCCCCCCATATATTTAATTTAATTCAATTTTATTAGCCATTTTATTTCATATCACCTTCCTTTTTATTAATGTTCTCAATTTAAATTTAATTTCGGTTTCTCTTATTTTCATTTCGTCGCCTGTATTGTTTTCTTTCTTGCTTAGCTTTCGATTGTTCCAAGCCGGTAAAATTCTGTTTGAAATCATTCCTTCCGGTTTTAAATTTGTTCGAGAACTTTCTCGCTAGTTCTTTTGGGTGGAACTTCCGTTTATTCGGACACACCCCTAACCTATCAAATTAAATTTCACAGGTGACGTATTTCAAGCCGTTAAGTACATGGCCACCAGCTTTGGCCTTCCTTCTTAAGATGGTTATCAATTTTATTCTTATTAGTTACATATCTTTTCATACTGTATATTGTAATTTGGCTTAGTTTTTCCTCACCCCCTCTGTTGCTAACTGCCAAATTGGCGTATTTTGCATTTACAATAGCCCTTTCTCTTTTTCCCCTGGGCTCGCGGCCACCTGCGTCAGTTGCGCTACGAAACACCTGCTGTGATGGATGCGGTCCGATGACTGCAGGTTTTGGGTGGAAGTTCGGGCCATGTGCGCGCCCCTTTGAAGCCGTTTTATACGGGCTCCGTTCTATGCTGCTGTGATCCCCGCATGGTTTTAGAATAGGCTGATTTTTTAAGGTTGCGAGGAGCAATGAAGTGGTTTAATGCATTCCTGAATGTATTCGTTTTATGTGCCTTCTCTTTTGGAATTATTCAACGTAAATACGCGCACTCCATAGATCTTCTGGTTGGTGTTCTTGTGGAAGCATCATAAGTGATGTAGAATGTCATCATGAGTCCACTTAATACCTATTTCATCTTTCATCACCTCATCGTTAAAAAATAATCTTTCTGCAGCTATTATTGGTGCTCGAATCTTCTTCAATTATTGTTTTATGTGATGCCAGTCCTCTGACAAACAAGCAGAGGTGAAAATCTTTTCTTTTCGTGAGACGCAAATATTTATTTACATAAAGTTCCTTCATGTCGTTATCTGGCCCATTATATATATATAATTTTTTTTAATATTTACGGGGCGTTATAAAGAAAATATTGGCATGTATCTATACAATATGAAGTATGATGTATTTTGTTTTGAAAGTTCATATTATGAGAGGTGTTCTTTTTCAAAAAGAAATAATAATTTATTCTCCTTTTATGTCATGAAGAAAATTGTTTAATTACATGTTGTTGAGATATCTAGAATATGTTATGAAAAGAATTTTTATTGCTTGGAGATAGCAATAGTTGTGATTAACATATGTTATGAAATGGTTGTTTATCAAGTGAGAAATTAATATGTACGAGTCACCAAAAATATAAATTTGTGAAGAAATATTTATTCATGAAAAAAGCAACAAGTTCTTCATGAAATAAAATATATTTTTTTTTTTCTTCGAAAATTGTTCGTATATTAATTTCTTGTGCCTATTGTCTGGATTTATTTGTCATCAAAAGCCAAGGATTCAACAGGTAATTTTTTACCTTTTTAATTTTATATTTTTATAACTTTATACTTGATTTTTCTTCATCATTGGATAAAGAATATTTTTATTATTTTAAATGAAATAATGAAGAGAGTAATTAGGGTCGTTTGCAGGCCCCCATTCTCCGTGATGTGCTATCATTATCACGATCACTTTGGCCTAATTGTGGGTAGAGGCAAATAAAAAGTGCTTTTTCCACTTTCAAATAAACATAACATTATATTTTCTTTGATACCCTGACCAAAGCGTCAGCTCAAACACAACACCCTAATTTCTTTTGGAGCCGTGACCAACGCTTGAACATTCTTCATTATTTTTTTTTCAAGTTATTTTTCTTCATATAGTGATTAATGTTTTATATAATTATATTTTGTTGGGTATGGTGCAGTAATCAAATACAATATTTATATTGATCTTGTATTGAAATATTATCTTTTTCTGGAGCAGTGCATTATATATACAACATAATTTATCAATATATTTCTTCTTGCATTATTATAATTTATAACTAATATATGCATTATTTAACGGTGGTACTGGTAAAAATTATTGTTCATGCTAAGATAAATTATTCTTCTTGTCATACATATAATAATTTATGTTTTGAGCCATATTATATATAAATATTTACATAAAATATTTGGGTCTTATATTCTTCATATGATACTAATATGTTAGTATACGTTTTCTTCTTTTTTTTTTACATATAAAAATGATGTATGAAGTAAATGAAAGTCATCAATATTTTAAATAACGAGTCAATTTATATATATATATTGTTCATCATAGGACCTGCCAAATAACCAAATTTATCATGTCATACATTGAGTTCTTATATTAATTATTTCATCATGCCTCCAAAAGCCAAACTAAATATTGCAATCCAACCTTTCGACGGTAACCCTCAGACTGTAGAATTTTTCTTCGATCAATTATCTGACTTACAGGAACTAAATAACTTTACAGACAAGGAACTTTTTGTTCTCTTTAAATCAAAACTTGAGGGCACCGCCTTACTCTTCTTTCTGGAAACTCAGTCACAGCTCAAGAACTCTAATTTTAGTGAAATTCGAAAGGCATTTATAGACTATTTCTTACCCACAAAAAAGTCTGTTTCTCTAAAATCTTTACAGAACTTGACCTTAGATTCAAATGAATCAGTTAAAAATTTTGCTTTTCGGTTGGATAAACAACTTCGACTTGCTTATCCAAAATTGGATCTTTCTGCTCTTAATTCATTAAAGTTTACTCATTTTCTTGAGGCTTTACCTAAACAAATCAAACGTAAAATCTTAGAAGAAAATATTACGTCCTTCGAATTAGCTCTTGAACGAGCAACTTTTCTTCAAAATATATATGACTCTCCCCCTAAAAAATCTTATGAAAATTTTAATCAAGCCTATTGTATCGATTCTGAAAATGTCCACGATAATTCTAGTAATACTCTTCATAAAACTCCTATAAAGCATACGAAGGATAAAATTTATCACAATTCTCAAACCAACTACTCTCCTTTACAAACTCAAAAGGACAGTTCTCATACTTCTCGTAATTTTCAAAGAAGACCTAGGACATTTTCGCCTTCTCCACCGAGACAAGAGGCTACAAATAAACGTAACAATAATTTTCGTCATCAAAACTTTCACCGGAAACGTCCTTATCAACCAACCTTTGACAAATATTCTCACAAAAAAAATTCTACATCCTTTTATCACAGACGAGATGTTGTGCAGTGTGCGTTCTGTGGGAAATTTAATCATCGTATGGACTCATGCTACAAATTCAAAAACATTATTGGTAATTCTAATCAAAACTCTTCAACTCAGGTTTCGTCTCACCCTTACAGAAAGAAAAGCCACACCTCTTCTTCTTCTGAAAATAACAATGTTTATCATTTAAACAAATAAGGGAGACTGGTTCTACTGACCACCTTCTCTCCCGTAATTCTCATTCAGGGTCAGTACACTTTGACAACAACAACAAACATCAACAATTAGACAAACGCTCGTCAGTCACTTTAGTGGCATCCACAGCTGTCCAAACTTCTCCTATGACATCTAAGTCTAACAAATCTTCCTGTTTACATAATTATTTGACATCTAAACAAAATTTTGAAAATAATGATGATGTACAAGAAAATCATGTTATATGCAGTTCTTTTAATAACTCGTATGTTCTTCCATGCATCCTAATAAATGTACAACATAATGAAATCTCCACATTAATAGATACTGGATCAAGTTTATCTCTCTTGGATGAAGAATGCTTTAATAGCATTAAATCCAGGCTTCATTACAAATTTTTATCCAGAAATGTATCTGTATCGACCATAAATTCTAAGGTCTTCTTCAAAGGATGCATAGAGATAGCTTTTAAGATTGATAAATATTTTTTTCATCATGTATTTTACCTTACAAAAATTCAAAATGTTCACTTTCAAGCCATACTTGGCTTTGAGTTTATTAACAAACATTCTATTACTATTTCACCAAGCTTTAAGTCTATATTACTTAAAAACAAGCATATTCCTTTTCAAAGTTATAATGAATCTCCTACTTGCTATTTTATGAATGCTGAATATAATTATGTGAATTCAAATGTACCATATTCTCTTGATGCACACAGAATGCCTTCTTATGAAAGGCCTATATCAAATAATCTAACGAGTGATACTTACATTGATAATACTTGTGCAAATTGTGATAATTCAAGTTTGCAGTTGTCCAACAATTATACAACCTATCCTTATTGTTATAATGTTCAAAATAATGGTTTGTTTACAAATAATATGGCTCATTCTGCTATGAATTTTCATAATCCTTATATTGATGGTCATTCTACTTATTTTTCTAATTATTTTCCAACTGATTATGCTAATGTGGTGAATTATGTGTCTACTAATGATAATAATATTCCTAGCAAGAATTTCTCAGCTGAGAATACTAATGATGGTAACTATTTTGGTGAAAAGCAAACTCATTTAAGTATTGGTGACAAAGTTTTGGTGAGTTCCAACATGGTACAATTACTCAATAGAGAATTAATACCTCCTAATTCTTTTGTGTATTTACATGTGAAGTATCTGAATCCTCCATCTGAATATTTTCTTTTTAAACCCAATTTAAAAAACAAGGGTCTGGTATTACATGAATCATTGCACTCAAAATCTTCCATTCAAAATAATTTATTTTTGGTTGTATGTCAGAATGTTTCAAAGCTCGATATTCATTTAAATAAAAATTCAATTATTGGTGAATGTATCAATGTAGATGAAAAAGATATTGAAGAATACTCTTTTGATTTAGAATTTGAAAATGAGTATTGTAACCTAATTTTGCCATCTGAAGAGATTAAGAGAAAACGTATTCAAGAATTATCTCCAAATGACTTTGATCTTAAACATTTACCTCCTCATGAAAGGGAAGCTTTAACAAAATTATTATGTAGTAAAGCGCTTGCCTTTTCGAAATCTCTTGACACTTTAGGTCATACTGACCTGGTCAATCCTCAGTTTACCATGTTAAATTCTCATCCAGTAAAAACATTACCTTTTCCTGTACCTCAAGCTCTTGAACAAGAAGCTCTTGACCAAATTAATCAAATGTTGAACGCTGGTATTATTGAGAGGTCAAATTCATCTTGGGCGTGTCCCATGCTTCTTGTTAAAAAGAAGAGAACTGATATGTCTAAGCCTCAAAAGTATCGTTTGGCTCTTGATTTAAGATTGTTAAATTCCATAATAATTCCATCTTCATATCCTCTTCCTAGGATTCAAAATCTATTGGTGCAGTTGTCAAAATTTAAATATTATACCACTCTTGACTTACCCTCTGCATATTGGCAGATTGCTGTACCTAAAGATATGCAAGATAAACTTAGTTTTACTACTCCATGGGGAATTTTTACCTATTTACGTTTAGTATTTGGCTTGAAGACGGCCGCCAGCACTTTCCAACAATTAATCGACTCTGTTATTCAATTATCTCAAATTGATTCCTGTTATGCATATCAAGACGATATTGTAGTGGGTGCTAATTCATTTGAAGAAATGTCCATGAAACTCACAAAGTTATTAGACACCCTTATTGCTAATAACATTACTTTGTCTCCTGAAAAGTGTACCTTTATGCAAACTTGTATTAACTTTTTGGGCTTCCAACTCACAGACCATAAAATTCTTCCTATTACAAGTAACATTTTAAAAATTACTTCCTTTCCAACGCCTAAAACCAAGAGGCAAACAAAGAGTTTTATCGGCTTGTGTTCATTTTATAGATCAATTATACCTAATTTTTCTAAATTGATTGCTCCTCTCATCGAAGTCACCAAACCTAAAAATAAGTTTTCTTGGAAATCTGAACAAGAAAATGCATTTAAAGAATTACAGGACATTTTCTTTCATAAACCTATGCTCAATCTTCCTATCTGGAATGAAACATTTTATGTTAATACAGATGCCTCAAAAACAGCAATATCAGCTGTTCTTATGCAGAAATTTGATGGTGAACTAAAACCTATCTCCTATTATTCCAAAACTCTATCTCAATCAGAAAGGCACTACCCTGCCATCAAATTGGAACTTTATGCCATTTACAAAGGCATAACTGCTTTTAAATACTATATTTTTGGTCGACCCTTTATTCTACTATCTGATGCCAAACCACTTAATAATTATAAAAAAGCTACATCACCTGCTGATATTACTACTCGTTGGATGTTAGAACTGTCAGAATACTCGTACACATTCCAACATGTTCCAGGCAAAGAAAATGTCTTGGCAGATTTTCTAAGTAGAACTCCTCACATTCCTACTGAAGATCTCAATAATAATCCAGATCTTATTTCTTCACAAGAACCTCTACCCATTGTTGATAATCAAAACGATTTACATAATGACATTTCCCAATTTCCATGTGGTTTAGTTCACAAAGTCCACCACACATGTCATCTTCAAAGTGACTCTTCACTTCTAACTAAGGATAATAATCAAGATCCTTTATTAGAAATTCTTGATCACACCATCTTCTCTGAACAACAGAAGGACCCAAAAATCAAACAAATTTATGAAGATCTTAAAAATAACAAAAAATCTAAAAGTTTAAATGGCTACTATATTAATCCAAGTAATGAGTTACTTTGCTATAATGGTCATTTCTCTTCAGAAGATATCGAGCTACACAAAGCTGTTTTACCTGTGTCACTTAGAGCAAAGGCCTTAAGAATTGCTCATATTACTCATACTGGAATTCATAAAACCATTGTTAATTTAAAGAAAAGATTTACCTGGAAAACCCTTGTTTCTGATACCATTAATTATGTCAACTCTTGTGAAATTTGTTTAGTAAATAAGAATCATAAAAAAAACACTGCTCCATACCTACCTGCACCACTCCCAACAGCTCCCAATCAAAAGGTCTCTATGGATTTACTCGGCCCATTGAGAAATCGTCAATATGTGTTAACAATGATAGACCATTTTTCTCGTCATTTAGAATTATATGCCTTGAATAATATCAGTGCTGAGTCAGTTACAAAGGCTTTATTGCATTATATTTCCACTCATGGAAAACCTGAATTAACTCTTACTGATCATGGTTCTCAATTTACTAGTGATATGTTTGCATATTTTAACAAAAAGCTTGGCATTAAGTTGGAACATAGTTCTGTAGCCCATCCCCAAGCTAACGGTTTAAGTGAACGTGTCAATTCTCAAATAAAATCGTCTGTGAACACAATGGCTTCACAAGGATGTGATGTACCCACTGCTCTAAAAATTCACCAATCCATATATAACGCTACACCTCATCCAGCTACAAAGTTCTCCCCAAATCTTCTTCATTTTGGCAGAGAAATAAATGATATTTATTCCAATTATAAATCTCAAGTTTCATGGAAAATTCTCAACACTGCATATGAAATTCATAAATTGATGGATGTTATTGAAAAAATATACTATCAAGCTTACAAGAATAACGAATCATCCAGACAAAAGGTGTACCAAAAATCCAGAGAAAAATTAAAGTTTTCCAACATCAATGTTAATGACATTGTTTATGCAAAATTTCCTACTGTGTTTAACAAAAAGATACAAGGCCCATACGTGGTCAAGAAAATAATTTCTCCTGTGCTCATTCAAATTCAAGATCCCAATAATAGTCATGCTTCACCAATGTTGATTCACACTAATCGAATCTTGAAGCTTCAAAAGAGAAATGAAGCACTGCAACATCCTTCAGTTTCTTCAAAAGGTGCATCACATGATCAACCAGCTGTTGATAATGCATCCTCCACTCCTGTGAGACAGCACTCTTCTATTCAAGTTTCAAATCATGATGCAGCTTGTAATACTTCTCCTCAAATTCTTTCTTCTTCTAAATGCCAGCAAACATCTTCATGTTCCAGTAAATCGGTACTGTCACAAGCTCCTCCTGATGGCACTCATACTGGTGCTAAAAACAAATCCACTCAATATAGAAGTTATGATCTTCGTCCTCGCAATCATAAACTACATAAAAAATAGACTAACTCTCTTTTTCCTTTTACAGGATGACTTTTGCTTTGTAATATATTCAGTCGAAGCTAGCCGCACTGATTGTCCAGCAAGAAGAATCGCTATGTAATTTTTTTTTTCTTTTCTCCAGGCTGCAGGCAGCTGTTATTATTATTTTTTTTTTCATTTTATTTAAGTCTTCTTCTCTCTGGTACAACTCAACGGTCATCCTCGGGATGTATGTATGAATTTTCAATAGTTTTATTATTTACTGTATTTATCTATAAGTCATAATTTTTACAATATTTACACATAATCTCATGTATGCCATACTTTTAAATTTTATAAAGTCTTTAATTACAATAGTTGATGCAAAAAATGGAGAAAGAATTTGTCTTTTTATATTCTTGTTATAATACTATATCATTATTTAAAGTGATTTTTGACAAATGTTTCATTCTAATAAGAAAGGTGAAATTGTAATTGATATAAGGTAAACATAAAGATGAGTACTCATCAAATTATTTTCCCTATTGTGTCTTCTCTTTACAATGCATGCATGCTTTAACATTTAACCTCTTTTGATAAAAAAAAAAAAAAAGAAAATGCATGATAAACTTATTCATACTAATATTTTCTTCTCTTCTTGGTGAAATATAGAAAGTGAATGACTCACCATAAGTAGTATATAATATTTTTTTTGTATACTTTTGAGTATTTATACTTTGGATCCAAAGATGTTGATTGAGGCATTATATATATATTTATCCAAAGATGTTTAATGAGTCATTATATATATTTATATAAAGCAAATTCTTGATTTATGACAAATGCAAAAGTGATCACTTACTTAATTTTTTTTTTTTTTTTAAAATGTTTGAAAATTACAAGTAAATATGTTCTAGATATCTTCTATATAGAAATTTTGACACAATTGATTTTTCTTTGTAAGTTGACATTATCAAGTCATATATAAGATTGACATATTCATATAAGTTTCTTCCTTTTTTTTCAGAATATTAAACATCTTATGTTTTATGTTTATTTTGAATGAAGTATAGTATTAAAGGTATTTATGCAATTATTGTCAATTTATATTGAAAATGTTTAAGAATATTCCTTTATGAGAGTGTAAAAATTCTCTCGTTGAAAATTATTATATTCACTTTGAAGATACTTTTATTGGAAAATAATATCATGCTTTTGTTGACATTTTTTTTGCAACTTATTAATTTTATTTTCTGCAAAAATGTGTTATTGAATAATACTAAAGTTTATTCATTTAAGATTTATTGAAAGCTTAAAAGGCTATGTGGTGATATAAGTAAATATTTTTTTTTATGAGAGCCTAACTAATCTCTCTGCACCATTTATATATATATTTTTATTGTTCAATTTTCAACTTACAAATTCATTTAATTTATTATGTGTTATTTGAAACTATATATGTTATATATAGTTATAACATGATTCATATACAGTTATAGTATATTTCATTTTTGTTCACAACTGAGAATATAAATATACATATTATTGTATAATCACATATTGCGACATATGTTAAAGCATTCTACTGTTATAGTGCATTTTGCACAGCCTAACAAGAGACTCGTTAAAGTTAAGGACTGTTGCACATAGACATAGACTTTAAATTTTTTTGATATATATGATAGATACCTCTGAAAGAAACTTTATATACCTTTCATGTTAACATTTACTACAGTTGGTATATTTTCATAAGGATTACTATCATAACAGTAATTATTTTTTTTATTGTTTAAATATCATGTACAACAATTATGTATATTCTTATAACTACTTCTGATATTTATTTTGTGTAATTATTTAGTATATTTGTACATGTGTTAGAAAATATTGTCTCGATGAAAAATTGTCATTTTTGTCATCTCACCAATATTTTCTTTTGGGGGACCCTGGGTAATATGTGGTGGTTACTCCATACCCCCCCCATATATTTAATTTAATTCAATTTTATTAGCCATTTTATTTCATATCACCTTCCTTTTTATTAATGTTCTCAATTTAAATTTAATTTCGGTTTCTCTTATTTTCATTTCGTCGCCTGTATTGTTTTCTTTCTTGCTTAGCTTTCGATTGTTCCAAGCCGGTAAAATTCTGTTTGAAATCATTCCTTCCGGTTTTAAATTTGTTCGAGAACTTTCTCGCTAGTTCTTTTGGGTGGAACTTCCGTTTATTCGGACACACCCCTAACCTATCAAATTAAATTTCACAGGTGACGTATTTCAAGCCGTTAAGTACATGGCCACCAGCTTTGGCCTTCCTTCTTAAGATGGTTATCAATTTTATTCTTATTAGTTACATATCTTTTCATACTGTATATTGTAATTTGGCTTAGTTTTTCCTCACCCCCTCTGTTGCTAACTGCCAAATTGGCGTATTTTGCATTTACAATAGCCCTTTCTCTTTTTCCCCTGGGCTCGCGGCCACCTGCGTCAGTTGCGCTACGAAACACCTGCTGTGATGGATGCGGTCCGATGACTGCAGGTTTTGGGTGGAAGTTCGGGCCATGTGCGCGCCCCTTTGAAGCCGTTTTATACGGGCTCCGTTCTATGCTGCTGTGATCCCCGCATGGTTTTAGAATAGGCTGATTTTTTAAGGTTGCGAGGAGCAATGAAGTGGTTTAATGCATTCCTGAATGTATTCGTTTTATGTGCCTTCTCTTTTGGAATTATTCAACGTAAATACGCGCACTCCATAGATCTTCTGGTTGGTGTTCTTGTGGAAGCATCATAAGTGATGTAGAATGTCATCATGAGTCCACTTAATACCTATTTCATCTTTCATCACCTCATCGTTAAAAAATAATCTTTCTGCAGCTATTATTGGTGCTCGAATCTTCTTCAATTATTGTTTTATGTGATGCCAGTCCTCTGACAAACAAGCAGAGGTGAAAATCTTTTCTTTTCGTGAGACGCAAATATTTATTTACATAAAGTTCCTTCATGTCGTTATCTGGCCCATTATATATATATAATTTTTTTTAATATTTACGGGGCGTTATAAAGAAAATATTGGCATGTATCTATACAATATGAAGTATGATGTATTTTGTTTTGAAAGTTCATATTATGAGAGGTGTTCTTTTTCAAAAAGAAATAATAATTTATTCTCCTTTTATGTCATGAAGAAAATTGTTTAATTACATGTTGTTGAGATATCTAGAATATGTTATGAAAAGAATTTTTATTGCTTGGAGATAGCAATAGTTGTGATTAACATATGTTATGAAATGGTTGTTTATCAAGTGAGAAATTAATATGTACGAGTCACCAAAAATATAAATTTGTGAAGAAATATTTATTCATGAAAAAAGCAACAAGTTCTTCATGAAATAAAATATATTTTTTTTTTCTTCGAAAATTGTTCGTATATTAATTTCTTGTGCCTATTGTCTGGATTTATTTGTCATCAAAAGCCAAGGATTCAACAGGTAATTTTTTACCTTTTTAATTTTATATTTTTATAACTTTATACTTGATTTTTCTTCATCATTGGATAAAGAATATTTTTATTATTTTAAATGAAATAATGAAGAGAGTAATTAGGGTCGTTTGCAGGCCCCCATTCTCCGTGATGTGCTATCATTATCACGATCACTTTGGCCTAATTGTGGGTAGAGGCAAATAAAAAGTGCTTTTTCCACTTTCAAATAAACATAACATTATATTTTCTTTGATACCCTGACCAAAGCGTCAGCTCAAACACAACACACATAACTTAGCACTTCTTTAATCTCAGTGTTCTGGTAGACAATTTTCTTTTATGATGTAAATGAATTGAACATCACCTTAGTCTTTTCTAAATTTATTTTTAATCCTATATTGATGCTAGCTTCTGCAAGATCTTTTAGCATATTTTCCAATTCTTCAGGGCTGTTACTGAAAATTACAATGTCGTCAGCGAACCGGAGATGACTTAAGTCTTCCCCATTTATTCTCATCCCTTTATTTTCCCAATCCAGCTTCTTGAAGATATTTTCTAAGACAGCACTAAAAAGCTTAGGTGAAATGGTGTCTCCTTGTCTTACTCCTCTTCAGAGCTTGATCTTTGCTTTTCCTTTATCTAAACGGATGGTTGCTGTTTCTTTCTTGTAAATCTACTTTATGATATTGATGTAAGGTTTGTCTATATCAATGTCCTCCAGAGACTCTACTATTGCTGATGTGTAGATGGAATCGAATGCTTTTTCATGATCAAGAAAGGCAAGGCAGAGAGGTAAATTATATACTTTATGTTTTTCTATGAGTTTCTTACAGTTTGGATAAGATCCATTGTGCTGAATCCACTTCGGAATCCTGCTTGTTCCCTAGGTTGAGCTGAGTCCAGAGCTGATTCAAGTCTTGTCGTTTAAACTTTGGTGAAAATTTTATAAATCACTGACAGTAAGCTGATCGGGCGGTAATTTTTAATGTTTTCCTTCTCTCCTTTCTTGTAAAGTAGCACCATCACAGCATTATTCCAATTTTCTAGTACATCTGACTTCTCGAGACATTTGGAAAACAGTAAGAATAGCCTTTTTGCAAATTCTTCTCCTGCTTCTTTGATAAGGTCAATTGTAATTTCATCTTCTCCAGGACATTTACCTTTTTTCATAAATCTAATAGCTTGTAAAACCTCATCTGTCATCACTGGGATTATCTCTTCAGTTTCTGTTAAAATTTCTTGTTGATGGTGTACGTTGATTTCCCTTTGATATTCACATTTATATAGATCATTATAGAATTTTTCAACAATGTGTGCTATTTCGTTACTGATTTTGGTGATTGTTCCATCTGCTCTCTTCAGTGCAGAAATACCTTTTCTTCTAACACATAGCTTGCGCTTAGCTGATTTTAAACTTTTGTTACCTTCCAGAATTTTTTTAACAAGATCACAGTTAAATTTTCTGATATCTTCTGTAACGCATTTTCTTACTGTTTTACATAATTCAGTATATTCAACTCTTGATTTAGGATCATTTTTCTTCATTTTAAATTCTCTGCGTTTTTTCATCAATCTTCTTGTTTCTTCTATTATTTTCTTTGTCTGTTTTACTTGTGCATCACCGGCTATCATATATATGAGCAAATCCATCTCAGCTCAGGCAGGGCATGTCAAATCACCATCACAGATTTTTTTCAAAAAAATTCAGTAGTTAGAACTAAGTGATTTATAAAATTTCCTAAAAGGATTTTTCCCTAAAAAATTTATTTCTCTGATTACAGCACTTTAAAGTTCATGATAAAATTGGCAGTTTTCAGAAAAACTGAAAAATGCTTCATTTTGAAATGAACACAATACCAAACATATTCAACATATTCAGTCAATTTATTTTTTATAAACAGTTATTAAACTGAATTTTACTTTGGCATAGTTTTAAAAAATATAGTGGCATTTTTACTTAATTAAAAAAATTAGATTTTAAGTACAAAATATATAATTATTAGTGAATTTAAGATTTTTTTTCAGAATGAAAAAAATATTTTAAAGCTAAACATTGATGGCAATCCAAAGACCTTTAATGGGAGTTTTACAGCAAATTTTATTTTAACTCTAAGGTGCTTACAACTTTTGTAATTCAATTTTAAATTATGCAAAATTTTGTAAAATCACTACTTTTGAAATGCAATTTCTCAAAAACACCATTTTTTAAAAATCTGATAATATGCTCAATTCATACCTTATTAGTCTCTAATAAATACCTTACAAGCAAATCGTGTGTTTTTGCTTAGAATATTTTATATGATTTTTTGAAAATAACATGTTGTGTGTATTTTTCAACAGACCACAAAGGCAAGTTCTTCCTTATTTAACCGAACTTGTAATGTAATTAATATTTCAAACTAAAAAATACATCACTAGTACATAATTATTACTGTTAAATTATAGCTAATCATTTGCTTAAATTTAAAATTGCGTAAAATACAGCCAATAATAAAATTAGTATTGATCATATGTCATTTCATTCCATACTCATAAATGTGCTAAATTCATCTACAGTGTGTTAAATATTTTGTTATATAGTATGGATATAATATATTAAAATGCAAATACATACATTACAACTGAATTAGATTTTTTTTCAAGTTTAGTTTTTTTCCCAATTAGTTTTTTTTCTCAGAAAACCAGAAGATCAAGCTTTTTCTTATTTCTCTGTATTTATAATAATATTTTTTAATAAAAAAATAATAATATGCACATTATTATGGCAGATAAATATAAGCTAATCTTCAAAAATTCCTATTCATAAAATTAAATAAGCCAAACCCCTTAAAAAAAATCTGCGCTTGTGATGCATTTTGACTTTGCTGAAAATTACTCACTAATACTGCCAAATGAAGTACAAAGCTACCACTGGCAGAATACTCAGATATCGTTAGTTACCTGCACAGCATACTTTAGAGAAGAAATAAAGAGTTTTATCATAGTTTCTGATGATTAACTCATGATACAGCTCATGCTGTTTGTGACATAGAAAAAGTAAAAAAAAGAATTATTTAAGTTGTACCAATTACAAACACTGGAATCACCTGTGTATATATCAGATGGAGCTGGAGCACATTTTAAAAACAAGTATCAGTTTTATGAATTGCACAAAAATAAAATTGTACTAAAGTAGAGGATATTTTCAGGTACTGGCCATGTTAAAAGTGCATGTGATGCTGAGACAAGCACTATGCAACAAAATTTAATCTCCAAAAGGATCCAATAAAAGCTATCCAAAATTCTGTCTCATTTGTTGCTGAACTATCTTCTCTGCTAAAAAATAACATTCTAGTCCATCCAGACAAAAATATTACTCAATCCTATAGAACTAATAATGAGAAAGAATATGCTAATGCAAAATCTATTGTTGGTATTAGATATAAACATTATAGGGTGATTGTAAATAATGAAAATTATATGGAACGAGCAAGTAAAAATGAATTGACAAAAGTTGAAACCTTCAGCCAAATGAAAAGACAATATTCAATACATAGTTTCCAAATCGGTGATGTCATTGGATGCATTTATGAAAATAATTGGTGGATAGGACAAATCAATGGTATATCAATCACAAGAACTAAATGACATTAAAGTATCATTCATGTACCCAACATGGTCCATAGATAAAGCATTCCAGTGGCCAAAAGAATCTGGAAAGAAAAAATATGAATGTGCAACCATTGGAAAATGTGCTTCTAGAAACAGAAAAATCAGTTACAATAGGACAATCTGAGCGACTTCATACCTTCAACGATAAGGAGTTGAAGTTAATTTAAGAAACCTTCACTACCTAATTCTTCTGTTATGTATGTATTTGCACATTAATATATTATATCCATACTATATAAAAAAAATTTTACACACTGTAGATGGATTTAACACATTCATGAGTATGGAATGAAATAACATATCATCAATACTAATTTTATTATTGGCTGTATTTTACGCAATTTTAAATTTAAGCAAATGATTAGCTATAATTTAACAGTAATAATTATGTACTAGTGATGTATTTTTTAGTTTGAAATATTAATTACATTACAAGTTCGGTTAAATAAGGAAGAACTTGCCTTTGTGGTCTGTTGAAAAATACACACAACATGTTATTTTCAAAAAATCATATAAAATTTTCTAAGCAAAAACACACGATTTGCTTGTAAGGTATTTATTAGAGACTAATAAGGTATGAATTGAGCATATTATCAGATTTTTAAAAAATGGTGTTTTTGAGAAATTGCATTTCAAAAGTAGTGATTTTACAAAATTTTGCAAAATTTAAAATTGAATTACAGAAGTTGTAAGCACCTTAGAGTTAAAATAAAATTTGCTGTAAAACTCCCATTAAAGGTCTTTAGATTGCCATCAATGTTTAGCTTTAAAATATTTTTTTTCATTCTGAAAAAAAATCTTAAATTCACTAATAATTATATTTTTTATACTTAAAATCTAATTTTTTTAATTAAGTAAAAATGTCACTATATTCTTTAAAACTATGCCAAAGTAAAATTCAGTTTAATAACTGTTTATAAAAAATAAATTGACTGAATATGTTGAATATGTTTGGTATTGTGTACATTTCAAAATGAAGCGTTTTTCAGTTTTTCTGAAAACTGCCAATTTTATCATAAATTTTAAAGTGCTGTAATCAGAGAAAAAAAATTTTTAGGGAAAAATCCTTTTAGGAAATTTTATAAATCACTTAGTTCTAACTACTGAATTTTTTTGAAAAAAATCTGTGATGGTGACTTGACGCATATCAGTACTGTCTGCCTGAATTGAGATGGAATAGCTCATATATATATATTAAGTTAAAATTATATATTTTGGTTATGGTTAATTATATCATTTGTAAACAAAAATCACACTCTGAAACTTCTTATAATTGAAAAAATAAATAAATAAATAAAACTTATTAAAAAAATAGGGTAAGTAAAATTCTTTATAATTCAAAATATTATTTGTAGAATTTCAATTTTTTTTTACATTTAAATGAACAGATAGGTCTAAATTTTAATTTTCAATCAGCATTTTAAAAATTATTATTTAAAAAAAATTAACTGAAAAAATAAAGTCGTCAACTTTCTTTTTTCAACTTTCCATTGCACCGCCTTGTAGGTGGAGGGTTGATTCATGTGTCAACTTGAACATATGTGACACACATACACATGAACTGAACATATGTATGTGTGTTCGTGTTACTTAACCCTTTCCGGCACGGAAAAAAATTAATCGTAAAGTGATAAAATGATAAACTGACATTGAAATTCACAAAATATTTTTTTTTTAGAAAATAGAAACTTGTTACTTTAAACTTTCACAGTAGAAGCAATTTTATTAAAATATTCTTGTTGCTGTTTATAAATTTGGAATTAAAATTATGTGGTTCCGACGCGCGGACCACCTGACGTGCGCCTGAAAGGGTTAACTTCTTTACTGTGTGTATAGGTAGAATCGGCCTTCGACTGAATTACTCATATGCTAGAATTAAAAAAATATTTTGAACATAGATGTGTTTCCGATGCACATGATAATGCATTTTTAACCTGCGTTTTGCAAGTTTTCAAACCAGTGCGACAATTGTCGTTTTTATGGTAATAAGTCAACAGTCTGTGGCTTAGAATAATTAAAAATGATGATATAAATATGTATGTATAAAAAGATACTTATAGCCGAATATAAACCGGATGAATGGATAAAAATCTTTAATACGTTTAAAGTAGTCATCTGATAAATATCGTAATCCGTTGCTGACCTAGAAATGATTTATGCATACAAAACATAAACATTAATGAAAATGTATTAAAATATACAAAGAATTATGAAATGAAATGAACTAATTACCGATACCAGTTTTATTTCGAACCACCACATCATTTGTTCCTGATTATTTTATTATTATTACTAAATAAAGATCGTTATTATTATTATTATTATTATTATTATTATTATTATTATTTTATTTCCTTATAAGAGTTTCGATTCTTGTTGAAATATCCTTGTTAAAAATGCTTGTTTTGCACAAACAGTAGGGAAAAAATGTTTCTTCATGTACCAAAAAGACTTACGGAAATATGAAATAACCCCTTCCAAGTTGTCTATGATTCCGGATAAAAGATCCTTTATTTTCATAAAACTTAGAATCCAACTGCCGATATTTCAAAAAGAATTTCTGAAACAAAAGTATTTTGTTTTCTGTAATAACTAAAAACGTTACAAAAAACGTTCAGTTTACTTAATCCTTAAAATTGGCCAAAAAAAGGATTTACTTTTTAAAATATTAAATTAAAGACTGTTTAATTTTGAATATCTTGACACCTCATTGGGCAATTACATCGAGAAATATTGTTAATTTTGTTAATGCACCCAATGCATTTACCCATGCAAATTAAAACTTTACATATTTTTTCCTCCATGTTCATATTTGAGATAGAGATTTAAACTTTTTTGTGCATGTTCTTTTTTGTATGGTGCGATCAATCTGCTCATCGAATTAGCCTTCAGATTTTTTTGTTATTTATCCTAAACAAAAATTAATATAAATGCGTTAGATTTTATCTTTTTTTTTTTTACTATGTATGTCAAACAAAATTTTAAAAAACTATATTGAATTTAATATTAGATGTATCTAAAAATCCATGCGCATTTTTGTGTAATGCCGATTAAAAATCTTAACAATATCTAAAAAAATATTTGTGTATATTTTTTATTATGGCCAGCAGATCTTCCTTTAAGGCCCCTGTCCTCGCTCGAGGGAACGCTCGCGAGCTAATGCTATTCCTATGGGGAAGCATTTTTCTAATAACTCTTTCGCATTTTGACATTTTTGAATAATTTTTTTTTTTTTTTTTTTTTTTTTTTGCATTGGATAGCTGAGGTGCATGCCGAAAGCGCATCTTTTTTACTTTTTCGATTTTGGTTGCAGATATTTTTTACAAAGTTAGTTTTACTTTCAAAACCGGTTTCGAAACTGAAAGTGCTTTTTAAAAGAAATATCTGCATTCAAAATTGAAAAAGTAAAAAAGGTGCGCTGTCGGCATGCACCTCAGCTATCCAATGCAAAAAAAAAATTATTCAAAAATGTCAAAATGCGAAAGAGTTATTAGAAAAATGCCTCCCCATAGAAATAGCATTAGCGCGCGAGCGTTTCCTCGAGCGAGGACAGGGGCCTTAATTTTGAAATATTCTGCAGGAAAAGGGTACTGTGATAGCGATTATTGTATCATTTTTATAATTGTGCCATCGAAAAGTGTATTTGTTTGTCTAAGAGGGACAGCTCAGACAAAGAAAACAAGTCTGTAGAGTATAATGTTCTTCTCGGTCGCCTTTACATTAAGGTCTGAAAAAAATGCAATATTCAGCCAATGCTGAATCCGCCAGAAACGCGACAATATGTGGAATATGTAAATATATATAATCCCGTAATAGGACCGCACCTGCCTTGTGCAAAAGAACATAATATGACAGAGGGTAGGTAAGAGAATATTTGCAGAGAAAATAATAAAATAGGATTCATTCCGCTGGGAAAATGATCCCCTACGCAACAAAGGGCGAATGAATGTGCGACATAACTATCTCGCGACAAGAGGCAGCTGAAACTGTTGCATGCCCAGATTACGTAGTTAGAATTGTGATTTGGAAAGGATGTTTATGGGGATGAAGTTAAATTGAACTCAATTTCACGTGTGTGTTTTATGGCTATGTAAACAGGTCCCACGTAATTTGGTAACAAACCACCGGAAGGAGGCGCTGTAATAGTGATTTTTCATAGTTATATTGTACATCGTGTTCATGCAGCGACTGCAAATTCTCAATCAAGGAACACGCTGATTTTCAAACAGCTGATGTACAACTGATGATTGAGATTAACTCGATTTTACTCCGATTAGTAAAATTAAGAATAAATTTAAGATCAAAATTGATGTACTATTGAAGTAATAACACTGAAGGATTAACATGTGTAGCAACTTTTTAAAATATTAACAAGTATGAGAAAGGTGAAAGCTTTTGGGATTGGCATATCCGACTATACGCATTATTAATTTTTTCTTTTGTAACTGTGAAAAAACCATGGGAAGTTTTCTGACTGCGTATTTCTGACACCGCATTTGCTGTGACATATTCATACAGCATTCTCTGTCTATAGTCCGCTGAACATCATGTCATCGCGTCATTTCATATTAGATCATTACGAGCAGAATATATAATAGCATCTCTTATAATATTTCATTTAACAAAAACATACTTTATAAAAATGCGTTCGCATAAAAGAGTCACACCCAAGGACGTCTGAATAACCTCTCTTCCTAATTTGCAATCACCTTGCGTAGTCTTAACGGGTTAGTCCCGTTAACTCTCACCACATAATAGCGGTGGTAAAATTGCATAAAACAAAAAAACAAATCAAGAAAAAAAAAAGAGTTTGAAAAATGCTACGAGTTTTTTGTTTCATTTTCATTTTAAATGTGTTTCACCATGGTACACACAGGAAATGGAATGCTTTTTAATTTTAATAGAAAAAATGAAAGCTTTTAATCTATGCGCTTTGGTACAGCTTTCTGCCAATAATTTATAACATGACATTAGGCAAATCACATTTGAAATCAAGAAACTGCTACAAAATTTTAAAGTTGTGTTAAAATTTATGTGTTTTACTATATTGGTCTTCAACTTTCTTCCAAGCCTGAATTTGTTAAAAGGATTTAAGTAATAAAATTTCAAATCTCCAAGTTTGTTTAATGAAATTTCGTATGACAGATTTTATCATGAAGTGGCGAAATTCTGGTCGACGTATTACAGAATTTTTCCTAAGGAAAAAATATCTGAAAGACTATAGTAAAGGTAATGTTGAAAAATTAAATTATTCTTTTCTAAATTTATTTTTGCTTCAGAATTGTGTTTTGGAGGTTGTAATTTTACTTTTTTGTGCAATAATATTTTGATAAACTTTTACTCTAGTAATTTTGTACATATTGATATCTTTCTTCATAATTGCTGCTGTATTCATTCGTTTCTAATTATATATCCCATAAAACGCTAACGAATATCTTAAAAAAAATTGTCAAATGCATTTATTATTCGCGCTAAGAATATCCCGTTCAATTAATATATGAATTATTATTTGTATTATATGTAAAATAAATAAATAAATATATATATATATATATGTGTGTGTGTGTGTGTGTGTGTGTGTATAGCTTAAGATTTTGTAAAAAACTCTACAACGTAGGGTTGTGTATAACTGTATTTGCTAGAAAAGTGTTAATGGGTATACCATAAAAGTTCAAACACATATGAAGTTTAAATAATATCAGATATTGTTATTATGTATACATATTTTTTATTATTCTAATCTGTGATGTATGATGTACTTAATTCGGTATTGATAATAAAAGCAGTGTATCTTTAAACTTCATTTGTCATTTTACAAAATTTAATTTAGCGTAATTTTTCTTTTTATAATCTGGCTAAAACGAAAACGTTGTTAAAAGTTTAAATTTGGCATTGTGCTACGTGCGTTTCGAAAGGAGGTCGAGAATTTGCAGTAGCGCCTGCATCTGTGCCATGTTTTTGCCAAATCGATTTTTTAATTAATTTTTAAAGACATGAGAGGCGTACTGAGAGATCCACTCAATGCAAACTACTTGCTAATCCCACAGTATTTATGTGATTAATTTTAATTAAGATAGTCTATTTTTAACAATTTGACATTTATTACCTTTATACTACTCCTGCGCGTTCCATTACACAAATATATGGTTGAAAGATTAATCTGTCATAATGTCTGTCCAAACTGTCCATATCTTTGAGAGTTAATTGCTAGGGTTAATTTGAGGGACGGCTAATTGCCGTCGACTTTTTTCAAAAATCAATATCAACAATACTTTTATATATCTGCTACGATAGATACTCCCAGCGCTCCTCAACAACTTTGCTGAATGTCCACATATCGAAATATCAGTGTAACGGTGGAAGTTGTAAATTTTCGGAATATACGGAAAATTTCCTTATTCGATAATTCGTTGAAGGTTAAAATAGAAATGTTTCTATCGAAGTTAGACAATTGGAAAAGTTAATACCGATAAAGAAAAAACATAAAAATCTCAGATAAATTTTGATAATTGATATTGTGACCCCATAACCAAGTCGTTGTGTGGCCAATTAATCATTGAGACAGAGTATTCATCCTCTAAAGTGGATAGTTTACCTTTTCAACATTTTTGTTAATTTTTAAAAATGTGATTCAAATTGTGAATTCATGGCATTTCAATGATCCCCTAAAAGTTTATTTAATAATAATAATAAAAAGGCTGCATATTTAATTAATTTTTTTAAAAAGTTTAAGAAATTTTCAGTTTTTTTTTTTTTTAATCTTCATTACTTTTTTAAATATTGATATTTTTTCCCGATTCTTTATTTTTAGATTTTCAAATGTGTGTTACACAAGACTGCGCGTGAATTTTTAGATACATCTATTACGATTTTTAATATACTTTTTTTACTGATATATGTAACGTAAAACGATAAAATCTAAAAGTTCTTAATATATTTTTATTTTTTTTTAATGATAATAATAATCGGAAGGCTAATTTCATGCGCAGATTTATCATATACATAATAATGAGAATGTACATAAAATTTTTAAATCTCTATTTCAAATACAAAAAGCCTTGACATTTTGAAAACAGGAAAGTGAAGGAAATATGAGACAAAAAAAAAAAAAAAAAAAAAAAAAAAAAAAAAAAAAGATACGTATGAGTAATGTATGAGATTTGTATGAGTAAATGTGCTGGGTGTATTAACAAAATTTACAATATCTTGTTACATATTTTCCGTATGGGTAAAAATATTCACAATTATACAAGCTTTTGTTTAATATATAATAAAAATCATTTAATACATCTATTGATTTTCTGAATAATTATGAATTTGATCAATAATTGTTGATCGATTATTGATCGAATATTTTGATCGATTTTTAATTTTTCATCTCCTTAACAGCGAGCACCGAGCTTTGAAAAAGATAAAAAGATATCAAAAAAGAAAAATTTTTGTCAATAATCGAAGGGAAAAAAAACCCCTCTAATTTCCTTAAGGAATCGTGAAAAAATGGTAACTTAAACGAAGATTGCGGAAAAAACACTAATTTCGTCAAAGGTTCCTGAAAAGAATGGGAAAAATCGCGGGGAAAATATTAATTTCGTTAAAGAAGTGTACAAAACGCAAATTTCTTTACGGGATCGCCAAAAGAAAAAAAAATGCGAATATCATCAAAAATTGCGAGGGAAAAAAAAAAAAAAATGATTAAAATTTTTAAAAGAAAGCTAATATTGTCAAAGATCACGTTAAAAAAAACACGATTTCCGTTGAAAAATATCTATTTTTGTCAAAGGATCACGGAAAAATACCGCGAATTTTGTTAAAGACAGAGAGAAAAACACTAACTTTGTGAAAGGATCGAGAATAAATGCTAATTTCTTCAAACTATCACGGAAAAAATGTTAATTTCGCCAAATGATCTCAGAAAAAACGCTAACTTTGCCAAAGGATTGCCATAAAAAATGCAAATTCCTCAGAGGACCTCGTATAAAACTTGTAATTAACAGGGGATTCCTTCCTTCCCCTTTTACCCTGTAACCTTTCAGAAAAAGTGTTGTAAATTTTAGATTTTATTTATTTCTTTAGAATTTTCTAAAGCATTTCTGCCAAAAAAAAAAAAAAAAAAAAAAAAATTCTTATGAAAAGTCATATTTTTAGTTTTGAAGGAAAGAACAATATATGAATATAGCATAGAAAATATTATGAAATATTTATTTTTTCATCGCACTTTTATGTACATTTTTAATTACGTAAGAATACGTTATGAAATCGTAAGGTTTTCAGAACTGACGTGTTGGCAGGTAATGCAGTATGTATGAGCTCCGATGAATTTCCACCAATATTTAAATAATCACTAAAATCAAAGAAGTACCGGAGTAATTCCAGTAAGCTTCGACTGAAACTAACGATCTTTCAAAACACGATTTTTTTTTCTTTTTTTACGTTAACAACATTAACACTAACTATTCAAATATATTAACGAATAAAGTTTAACGAATATTTCATTATCAGAAACATAACGATTGTTGTTGTTTTGCTTGCAATTCAATTCATATTCATATGACAATAGGCTAAGGATGAGTTTTTGGAGATGTTTAGAAAATATTTTATTACAACAAGATTTAACTGATATTAAAACTTCCTAATACTTTTTGCGCTTTGTTAATCATGATTCTTTCATGAAAGTAACCTTTATTTTAAATTTGAAGAGCGAAATATATGTTTAAAATAAAAATATCGCAAACGATACAAAGAAAATTAAGCAAATACTTATTATTATTATTATGATTATTATTATTATTATTATTATTATTATTATTATTATTATTATTATTATTATTATAAACTGCCTAAACGTTAATGAAGTCACATTGTGAATGCATAGACACATACTAACATTACTACATGTAAATTGTAAACAGTAACACCCAATTTAAAGATACTACTATATTGCTACATGTAAACAGTAACACCCAATTAAAAGACATGTATGGGGAACTGGGGCACATTGATACTTGGGGCACATTGATACACCCCCTGTACAGCACACAGGGTCATTACAGGAAGTTTCACAACAGCTCTAAAAGGTGATACTAGTGAAATTAACTACATACAGAAAATTTTGGAATGATTCAATAATTTGACGAAATGGGATGGGTGATTATTTGTTTTTGTAGGTCAAAAGTAAATTTGAGTTGTACAATTGAAATGGTATTATACAACTATTCCAGTATTTTCAACCGAAAAGAATACCCTCCCTGGCAAGTAAAGCTACTCTTTATCAGTTTCTCATTCTTTATTGTTTAGATAAATTATGAAGTGTTGGATTTGCGACACATTTTATTCAAAATGGCTGTTTGGGGCACATTGGTACAGTCTTTGTTGGGGCACACTGATGCAACCTAAATCCTTTTCTAGTTCATTTTTTCATTACCTTTTATTTATTTATTTTTACCATACACTTCTTAATTCAACCATTTTTCGTCAAAAATATCTACTATTAGTTTTTATTGAAGTGAAATAGCTCTAATTTCTTTATATTAGAACATTTTATAGTATTTTTGCAAACAGAAGACGTACAGACTTACACAATATCTAGTGCTTGTAGAATTAACAAAAGAAATGGATGGCAGCCTGACAAATCTTAAATTTGTATCGATTCTCCAGAGAAAAAAGTATTATCGATATGAGAAATGTTAAGTAAGAGAAACAAGCTGCAGAACAGTACAGGATAATTTTTAATATAATTATCCTTCATTTTCTGTTTGTAAACCGATTTATAAACAGAAAACATGGTAATTCTTTCACCTTTCCTAAGAAAGAAGATATTTCTGAGGTTAAAGTGCCAGATATGACAAAGTTACCACAGCCAACAAACAGATAAGGAACAGCCAGAACATCAGGTCATTATACATTTCATTTTGATTGCTTTAATATCGCTTACAAATAAATTGTGTGCGATTTTAATGTCTATAAATATATATAAAATGGTTTGCTAACTATTTTTCTATGAAAAATATGCATTGGTGTTATTTTGTCTCCATTTTTCCCAGAAGTGTCAAAGTGTATCAATCTGCCCCGGGGATGGGGCACATTGATACAAATTACTTTTTTTGATTTTTTTTTAAAATTACATGCAAAAATAATATGTAAAACAAAGATTGTACATTTTTATAACACACTACACAGGTTTTGCTGACATCACATAGAAAAATAACTTGAAATTTCTGCTTTCTAGACACCAAAAACTTTTTTTGAAAAAAGCTGTATCAATGTACCCCAGCTCCCCCTACTATTAATAGTACACCTAACCCGAAAAGGTTAAGCACTGCTTCCTCCACAAGTTTTTCAAGTTATTATTGTAATGATGCTAGCATTCAACACTTTACAACAAACCCCATTTTTTTTACATCTATAATGGTTTTTACACATTACCTGTTCGTGACCTAGTTTCCAATTTTTACTCTTAAAATATAAATATTCTTTCAATTTCGATTGTTTCATTGTTTTAAATATTTAAAATACAATTCTTTCACGAAGAATAAGTTTTTAATGTACACAAAGAAAGGCCTTTATGTGCACTGATATTTTTGTATAAGACCTACTTTAAAAATAAGGTTATTTGTTTAAATTATATTTCTTTCTAAGATATATATTTTGTTTTTTGTGTGTGAGTGCTGTAGAGAACTTATTACTTTACCATTCAAAATTATTTTTTTTACATTAGTCATTCAAGGATATCTTAAATGATTCATAATCTTTCACATGTATATTTTCATTGTTAAACTTTAAAACCAAATTGATGTAAAAAATTGTTTCCATTTAATCCCAGGGAATTTTTAAATAGAGTTTTTGTGATACTTTTGTGTGTGCTAAAATTTCATAGGAAGTTTTCAGCGTTATGGCATTCATTGTATTTTCAAGATTTACAATAACAATTCTTTAATCTATCTATTCAATTACCGAAAATACTGTTGATTTACTACAATTGTGCAAGTATTCTGGCGAGTTAAAAAAAAAGACTTTTGGTTTTAAACCTTTGCACTCATATGAGACTGTGCAAATATAACGTTTTAATTTTAGTGGAGAGGGGGGGGGGTCTAGCATATGATATCGTAAGATAACTAGGTGTAGTATAGTGTGTAACTAGGTGTATATTATATATAATAGGAGGTTTGTCTTTTGATATCGATATCATTTTCGATCCAATCAAAAATTTTCTCTTTTTACTTGTAACATTTTTTTTTTTTTTTTTTTTTTTTTTGGGGGGGGGGGGGGGGGTAAAAAATAACAATGTTATCTTTTTTTAGCCTGTTATCTATTTTTATGAAAATACAGAATTATTGTTAAAATCACTAAATTATTATAAAATTATTTAATTCTAAAATATAGAATAACCCAATGTTTGACATTCCTATTTTTTGTTCATCTGTGAGTAGGGGAAAAATGAGAGTCCGACCCCAGGAGGAGGCGTGAGGCTCGGAGGAGGGAGGAGGGCTCCTCCTCCTCAAACCTCCTCCTCAAGCCTCCTCCTCACTCCTCCTCCACAACCCTCCTCCTCCTAAACCCTCCTCCTCAATCCTCCTCATTCCTCAAGGTTGTCTTATAAGAGAAGGGGTTAAAAAGGGGGATTAAATTTTTTTCGTGAAATTTGAATATTTTATGCTATAAGAGAGGGGTAAAAGGGTGATTAATTTTTTAAGTATACTACAGTACGAGCGGTTCTTTTGACTGTTGATTAAGAGATGAATGATTCATATTAAATTAAAAATAGTAATTAATTAAAAAGTAATTAAAAATAATAAGTGAAAAATAATGAAGGGACTTAGAATTTTTCGAGTGGTTTTTTTTTTAGTCAAGTATAGTACGTAGTAGAATTTAAGAAATGAATAATAGCAATTAAAGATAATTAATAATTAATTTAAAAAGGTAATTATAAATTATGAGTGAAAAATAATGAAGATACTTTAATTATTTCGGCGTGCTGTAGTATGAAGGTGATTTTTTTATTTTAATGATTTAATTTGTGAACTTTAATTTTTTTTTTTTTTCACTGTGCTTTTAGATGAGGGGTTAAGCGGGTATTTGGGGACATAGAATTTTTTTCTGTACTATTGTACGAGTGGTTTTTAATTTTAATGTGCCAACTTAAAAATTTTCAGTTTGGTGTAATTTAAGAGTTTATTTTTTGATTTTAAGTGGAAATTTTGGGGAGTTTAATTTTTTTTTTTTTTTCTACTGTGCTCTTACATGATGAGTTAAGCGGATATTTTGGGGGAAATTATTATTTTAGACTAATCATTCACGAAGGATATTTTGCGGACATAAGTGTTTAATAGGGGGACTTTAACTTTTTTGCAATGAGATTGACGTGCGCTCGTCGACCTAACCGTATGGAGTTTGTAATTTTCTTTGAATCATGTGTGCATACTGGCTTAGACTATCTTAGAAAGACTTCCACCACCTTTATCTCCACCAAGTCATAAATAACACATGCTGGTAATGGGAATTTGTGAATATTAACTTTAAACATTAATTTAATGAAGGAACTTTAGAATTATTTCGAGTATTATTTTTAGTGAACTATGTTATACACTTGATATTTTAGAATAGTTAAAAAATAACTTTAAAATTTGAATGAAAAATATGTTTCAAAATTGAATATTACGTACTAACATTTATTTACGCTCGTCGACCTAACTGTTCAGAGTCCTTGATTATCTTCGAGCAATTTTTAATTTAATTTCATTAATTTATTTATTTAGTTAGATTATTTTTTGATGATCCTGGTTTGAGGATGTTATTTTTGGATAATGAATAAATTTTAATGGTGGTACTTTATTTTTAAGGGGTGTCTTATGAAGCGACTTAGATTGTTTTCGAGTGGAAAATTTAGTCATATTTAATTTAAGAAATGATTAATTAAAGGAAAAAAGACAATTCAATTTAATTGGGTTCCTTTTTCGATAGATAAAAATAGGAATTAAAAATTTTATGAGAAATTTATTAATGAGGGCAATTGAAGCTTATTATGAGTGTGACTCTATTTTAAGTAAAGGTTAGAAGACAGTTTAAAAAATGGCACTAAAAAATAAATACATTCATAACACATATATATATATATATATATATATATATATATATACAAAGAATTAACTAGCAGTATTTTTAAACTAGAATAACAAACTGAACAATTTTCGTGAATATTATGAAAAAATAAATGTGCTTTAGAGAACGAAACTTTACTATTTGATTGTTATTTAATATTATAAAAATATTTAAATTAAGCATTTCGTTTTAGGTAACAAACTTACTTTATTAGTTTAGTACATATTAATTTTCATCGTATAGTATTCAAATCACCAGTGTTCATGCAATACGGATTTTCCTACTTATCACATGCGAATGACTAAGCATGATTCATTCTTATCTTAGATAAGGTTTTACCCCAGAGTCTTCAATTTAATCGACGTTATATTTTAACTTTGATTAACTAATGAAGATGCCAATTGGGTCGCAATAATGATTTTATTAATTCAGATTTTAAATTAATATCAAATTGGAGGTTTTTTTTCTTTTCTCACAGATTAACTTTAAATAAAACTTAAATATTTATATATTCATTTACTTTATTAGTAAAATAATGAATGTATCACATTCATTTAGGATTTAACTATTTGAAAATTTAAACTAACCTTTTAATTAAACTATCACATAATTAAAACTATTATAAAATTAAATGTTTAAAAATATAAACGAAGGGTTCATTTTAAAATTTACTCATACTTGGGAATAATTTACTTGGGGAATATTTCTTAGAACCAGTGAACATTTTTAAGGAAAGGTTTTCATAAATATATACTAGGGTATATATATATATAGTAACATTTCATATAACATCAAATTTTAGCAAGTACATGTATTGGAACACCCCCCTTTTTTTCTATCATACTTTTTCTCTCTTTGTTGTACTACTTTGGTTGAGAAATGCGGTTCAAAAAATCCAATTTGACAAAACGGACTATGATTAGGTAGTTTTTGAATACCTGCTTTACGAAAATAAATTTAAACTTTTGACATAAAGCCGTTCTTTAATAATTTAAAACAGAAATTATTTTTTATAATTAATCCTTAACAACTTTAGACATGATTTGATGAGTCATAAGGTCATTAAAAGGTGTTTTTAACGTATTAATTAATTTTCTTAATCAGTTCTTCTAAATATTAAAAACTTATTCATAAGAAAATCTTACCTGGCTAGGAAAATTCAACCTCCTTGTATGTTGGTCTCGCAAGGACTGACTGATAACATGCCTGCTTATCTACTGAACCACGTGATAAGTGACGTTAGAGATCACGTGACCCTCATTATCTGCTGATAAGATAAGCACTGACTTGGAATGATCTTAATTAATTACCAAACTTCTCAATTTTTAAACACCACACTAATCATTGCTCCCATTAATTAATCACGTAAATATAATTTATATCGTTTTTGATTATCAGTTTTATACTAACATTTGACACTTATAGTCCGAGTGCTACGCGACAAAAATAAGGTGAAAACTGCAAATCGTGATAAGAATATACCACTTGGTGAGTATGTACTTTATGGTAATACAATGGATATTAGAGGGGGAGGCATCGCGTAAAGTCGTCGGAATTCAAGATGGCGGCCGTTATTCAAAATGGCGTGTTTTTCTGAATTCTGTTGATATGCGTAATATAAATGTGCATTTCACGTCGATTTCGATATTTTTAAAGTCAAATTTTCGTTTTTAACTCTTTCCAACATTATATAAAAGAGTGTAAGAATTTGATTTATCTGTCCGTTTGTCCGCCTGTCCTTCCATGCCCTAGCTCGCTTAAATGTAATCAGATTGCCATGCAAATTTTATATGTTGTATGAAGTTTGTAATAACATGTTCGGAGTAAAATATAAAGTGTATAGCTTTTATAGTCCATATACACGGTGCTAAAAAGATGGCATTACAATATTGTGTATGCGGCGAAATCGTTTGCAATGTGTTTTAATGATGTTATACTCTTTAAAACTCATTCAAATTGATCTTCATCAATGTTAATACTGCAATGAACTACCATATACTTACTAAATAGTAAGGTGTGCAAATTTATCGTTTATTAAAAGTGACACACTAAAACAAGAAAATATGCGTTTGTAATTTGTATATAAATATTATAAAGATCACGATCTAATTCAAGTATTATTTGTGGAGGTGCCAAGAGGGGCAAAACTTCATTTTGTGATAAGGATATCCCGAATAGTGAATATCTATCGTATATTAATAAAATACATATAAGAATTTGAGGCATCGTATAAATTTATAGAAATTCAAAATGACGACTATTATCTAAAATGTTTTGCAGTTTTATTCCTCGGCATCTTACAAACCTATTTCTGATGTTCCACTTTTTATAACTCAAAAATTCTCTTCATAATCCTAGAAATGTACCTAAAATGAAAATAGGACAATTATTAAAATATTTTTTTGTCATTTACAGTAGAAAAATTAAGGGAATATATAAATAATAAAAATACTATTTTATCAACACATTACTTATACAATATATTAAAAAATTAATGTTACATATAAAGCTGTAGAATATACAAACTTCACTTGGTATAATCATATTTTTCACATTCGTTTTTGGAATTGCACAATAATGTGCAAGAAAGTCCAACTTTTCTACAGACACATTCATTTTTACATATTTTACATTTACATTTTATTAATTCTTCATAAGAGTCTGAAATCTCTGGCTATTCCAACCAGTATTTTTTTAATGATAAATTATCCAACCACCATTCCAATTTGTTTGGAGAGGGTGGACGTATTTCCCGCTGATCTGCTTGTCCCCAAATGTATCCAAGTTGGAAAGCACTGCGTAAAATATGTTGTTGAAGTGCACCCTTGGTTGGCGGATGATGTTCAAAAGAACGATTTTTTGCCATAAACTATTCTTATCTTGCATTATCGACACTTATGATATTGCTAGTTGAACATATTAATATAGTACAACAATACTACGAAATTTTCTAAAAGATTTAAAATATTTTCAGGAATGGAAATTTGTGGTTTTTATAGATATGAAAATGCAGCAGTAGTTTCTTTAAATGGAATCCATGTTTTCCCATTTGACTTTATGGTCTTTCCTGTGAAACCCGGATTGCTGTCGCATTCCATGAAAGAATGCAATTCTAGTAAAGCCTTTTCTCGTCCAATTGCTATAGTATGAGCAGGAATAAATTTGTATTTCTTCCATGTTACGAATGCAACTCAAATGTTTTTTAGGAATTTATCTGAAATGATAAACAAATATGCAATCCCTAAAACTAATACATCAGTGTATATAGAGCGTATAACAATATTTTTCAGTCCTTTTTCAACCATGTCTTTGAAATGCAGTATTATTCTTGAATCAGCTTCTTCGTGACCAGGGCAAGTCATTCCAATTAAGGAACTTACAGCAGTAAATTTAACTTCTTCCCGATTTAACTTCTTCTCCTGAAGTGGTTATATTAAAGCTTGCGTATTTTTATGCTGCTTTTTTTTTGGTATTTATTGCTGGCGTCCCAAGTTGATTAAAAAGCTCTTCTTTGTTATTTACAAACTTTTAAGAAATCTAACATGTGGTTGCACTTGTCATCTGGTCCCTGCATCTCTCTTCTGTCTTGTTTCTCTTTTAAAACTTGGTGTAATATATCTATCCCAAATCTATTCTTTGACATATAAAACTCTCAATGTCGTTACGTAAGTGAGGATAAAATGTGTTAATGTAGTAATCATTAAATGTGTTTGAAGTTTGTTGAGGCTTTAAAATGTTAGTAAGAACTGTCTCAACATATATTAAAGCATCACATATTCCTGGAAAAACTTTGCCATTTTTCCCAACAGTTTCCTCTAAAATATGTGGTAAATCACTCTTATGGCTTGGTCTAAATTCCCTGTTACTAGAAAATGCAGATAGAAATGGTTGATTTTCATATTTGAAAAAAAAATTGCAAGTCTAACTGACGATTCTGTATAACTATTAAAAGCCTCGAAAACAACTGAACGTCTGTTTTTAAAACCTTCAAGACTGTATTTTTATTGTTTATGTTTTTCGCCGGAGTACTAAACACTGGAATTTTGTTTTTTTTTAAAGGTTGAAATATTGATGAAAATTGTTTTACTAGGCGTCCCTTAATGAATCTGTGGAATTGGTCAATACCAGTTGACTCAGCTAAATAAATTGGTTCATTAATATCCTCATGAACAATAACTCTGCTATCGATTACAAGCAAGTCTTCACCATCTTCTAAAAATGGGTTCCCTAATTCCTTTAGTACGCTATAGAGTGCTTGAACCTTAGCACTCTATAGAAAAATTTAATTTGAAAATAAGTGATATTGTTCATGATGGTATCGATTTCTGTCTTGGGGTTTGCTTGAATGTTAGAATCAAACTCTTGTATGAAATTACAGATTTCTGGTCCAGATACCATCCAATGTATAAATGTCGATGTATCCTGCAATACTGCACCTCTTTCTCCTCTGAGAACAGCGTGTTTTTTTTGTCCTTGATATATGCCCATAGCTCAGAAGAGTTTGATTGATTTTCTTATCACAAAATGTCCCGATAAAAGTCACGATGTACGTCTGGTAAATTAATATCTGCATCAAACAGATTTTTTAGATGGATTGGTAATTAACGTACATAATTAGGGTGATCAGAAAGAAATGAGTCTGCGAGAAGAGTTAGGAATCGAAACAAAAAGAAAGGAAAATAAATTCAAATTGAAATTTTGGATCACTTTTGATTCATCTCATTTTGGTTGGTGATTAATCATCGTAATTACAATGTGCATTTATAAGCTGCATTTCAAACAAAAAAAATAATCATATGACATTTTGCAATTCGTTCCTACTTGGCAAAGTTTAAAAAAGCATACTATAAATTGAAAAGCACATACACAACATTATGGTTATAGACAGCACTGTAAACGTATTCTTTTTTGAAAGCTTGTAAATTAACTATAAATTCTATACTCACCATACTGTACAGCAAGTATCTCCTACTGCACTTCAGTGATATCTTTTAATTTGAATTTGTTTCAAACAGTTAAACATCATTAAAACACCCTAAAAAGTATTTTCGCCAATAGACCAAAATGTAAGGGAATTATTTTGAGTGTGCCTGTAAGCAAACTATAAATTCTACTCTCTATATTTTCAATGTAGAACATTTTGCAGTTTACCACTGCTTTAAATTACATTTAGAGATAGCACATATATAAATTACACGGAAATCCGAGTAAATTTAAGCAAAAAAGTGTAGGGCCAGACTGACGGCTAGACAATTCATAAATACTTTGAGTGCCCTGTAAATGGACCATAAAAGCTATACGCTTTGTTTTTTACTCTGAACATGTTATTATAAACTTCATATAACATATAAAATTTACATGGCAATTTGAGTATATTTAAGCGAGCTAGAGCATGGAAGGACAGGCGGACAGACAGACAAACAGACAGATAAACCGAATTCATGCACTTTTAAATGATGTTGAAAGGTGTCCAAAACGAAAATTTGACTTTAAAAACATCGAAATCGACGTGAAATGCACATTTATAATACGCATATTAAGAAAATTCAGAAAATGACGCCATTTTGAATAACTGCCGCCATCTTGAATTCCGACGACTTTATGAGATGCCTCCCCCTCTAATATTCATTGTATTATCATAAAGTATATACTCACCAAGCGGTATATTCTTATCACGATTTGCAGTTTTCTGATGCGTAGCACCCGGACTATTATACGTATGTGTTGTATTAATTCTGTTAGTTTTTAAATTTGATATTTCAAAAATTAAACTAACTCTTAAGAATATGACTCGATGCAATTTACTTATTTTATACAAGTTAACTTTACTACTTGACAGAAATATATTCAAACGCAAAGCGATTTAACTTTCACTTTTTAAACTTATTTATATAATGTACTAACATTTATTCATAATATGCATAATTTTATTAAAATTACTGAAGAAAATAAAATTTATACTAAGTAAAAATTTAAAACCATCAATTAAATATATTAAACAACAACAACAACAAACTTATAATTAAGAGATGAATAAATATAAATATTTGAATCACACAATAATAAAAAGAAATACTTAATCATTCATAAAAATTCTTCCTTTGATCATTCGCATCTGTGTTAGTAAAAATATAACACTAAAGTTTTCAAAAAGATTATAAGCGTTTCCAAATCAACAAAGAAAATTGAGTATTAAATATCAAATAATGGACATGCACTCTTTACACTCACATCTTACAACGTACTTAGTAACCAAATTTAATGATTTTTAAGCATGTCTTCTTAAATTTTTTTCAATGTAAGACTATCACAGTTGAATTTTTAGCTTTCTCTTCATAACTTTATCGAGAAATATGTAATGTATACCACATGATTTCATTAAATGAATCACAATACAATTCAAACTTCTCATTTTCAATGTTTTATATATACTAGTGTTTATCAAATAGGTGGTTATTCTGAACAATCATTACTTAGTATATTCATGAAAAGTTTGTGTTGAACGGTTTTTAACTTAAATGGTGTGAGAGAAGGATATATTAGGACAGAAATTATTAAATATAGAGTCTTTAAAGTTTATATCCGTGTAAGAAATGGCATTTCAAGAAACAAAGTTGTGTCATATTTGAAAGAACTCTTTATATTCGAAACGCACACATGATCACGATCACATCACTGAAGAATATAGAGAAGCTGTTTATGTTGTATATAATTTGAATTTTCATTAACACAATATTATAACCGAAGTTTTTCGACAGTTTGAAAAATTATGATGTTCAACGTCTGCACACGTTAACACAGAATAAGATTAGCTTATGCCCTTTCGATGATAAGCTTTATTTGCAGGTAAGATGTATTAACATAACAAAATTTTCTTGGTAATTTTACTCGCAGGTTTCGAAACCACAAACATCTGATCATACTTCTCATTTTTAACACACGACACTAACCATTGGGCCATTAAAGCCCGTAATTTAGTAACTAAAAATTAAGAAAGATCATCGAAAATGATTACTTCACACATGCAAAAATAATTTTTATTGTGACTTATCAGTTAAAAATCACGAAGAAAAGAAAAATATCACATATGTTTTGGATTACTTTGAGATTTTATGAGTCACTTCATCAGTTAAATAGACATAACCACTTCTTATGAATCACTACTTATGCTTAAATTTTGAAACACTTGCTTATATGAAATGTATTATATTTTAGTTTATCAGTGATAGTGCGATTACTTGTTAATAATTTTAATGTTATTAAAAAAATTTAAAAAAAATCAAATGTGAATAATTAATTAAAAAAACACAAGTCACTATTAAAGGTTTGAACAAATTATTAAAATAATTTTAATAATTTGTTCAAACCTTTAATAGTGACTTGTGTTTTTTTAATTAATTATTCACATTTGATTTTTTTTAAATTTTTTTAATAACATTAAAATTATTAACAAGTAATCGCACTATCACTGATAAACTAAAATATAATACATTTCATATAAGCAAGTGTTTCAAAATTTAAGCATAAGTAGTGATTCATAAGAAGTGGTTATGTCTATTTAACTGATGAAGTGACTCATAAAATCTCAAAGTAATCCAAAACATATGTGATATTTTTCTTTTCTTCGTGATTTTTAACTGATAAGTCACAATAAAAATTATTTTTGCATGTGTGAAGTAATCATTTTCGATGATCTTTCTTAATTTTTAGTTACTAAATTACGGGCTTTAATGGCCCAATGGTTAGTGTCGTGTGTTAAAAATGAGAAGTATGATCAGATGTTTGTGGTTTCGAAACCTGCGAGTAAAATTACCAAGAAAATTTTGTTATGTTAATACATCTTACCTGCAAATAACGCTTATCATCGAAAGGGCATAAGCTAATCTTATTCTGTGTTAACGTGTGCAGACGTTGAACATCATAATTTTTCAAACTGTCGAAAAACTTCGGTTATAATATTGTGTTAATGAAAATTCAAATTATATACAACATAAACAGCTTCTCTATATTCTTCAGTGATGTGATCGTGATCATGTGTGCGTTTCGAATATAAAGAGTTCTTTCAAATATGACACAACTTTGTTTCTTGAAATGCCATTTCTTACACGGATATAAACTTTAAAGACTCTATATTTAATAATTTCTGTCCTAATATATCCTTCTCTCACACCATTTAAGTTAAAAACCGTTCAACACAAACTTTTCATGAATATACTAAGTAATGATTGTTCAGAATAACCACCTATTTGATAAACACTAGTATATATAAAACATTGAAAATGAGAAGTTTGAATTGTATTGTGATTCATTTAATGAAATCATGTGGTATACATTACATATTTCTCGATAAAGTTATGAAGAGAAAGCTAAAAATTCAACTGTGATAGTCTTACATTGAAAAAAATTTAAGAAGACATGCTTAAAAATCATTAAATTTGGTTACTAAGTACGTTGTAAGATGTGAGTGTAAAGAGTGCATGTCCATTATTTGATATTTAATACTCAATTTTCTTTGTTGATTTGGAAACGCTTATAATCTTTTTGAAAACTTTAGTGTTATATTTTTACTAACACAGATGCGAATGATCAAAGGAAGAATTTTTATGAATGATTAAGTATTTCTTTTTATTATTGTGTGATTCAAATATTTATATTTATTCATCTCTTAATTATAAGTTTGTTGTTGTTGTTGTTTAATATATTTAATTGATGGTTTTAAATTTTTTACTTAGTATAAATTTTATTTTCTTCAGTAATTTTAATAAAATTATGCATATTATGAATAAATGTTAGTACATTATATAAATAAGTTTAAAAAGTGAAAGTTAAATCGCTTTGCGTTTGAATATATTTCTGTCAAGTAGTAAAGTTAACTTGTATAAAATAAGTAAATTGCATCGAGTCATATTCTTAAGAGTTAGTTTAATTTTTGAAATATCAAATTTAAAAACTAACAGAATTAATACAACACATACGTATAAGTGTCAAATGTTAGTATAAAACTGATAATCAAAAACGATATAAATTATATTTACGTGATTAATTAATGGGAGCAATGATTAGTGTGGTGTTTAAAAATTGAGAAGTTTGGTAATTAATTAAGATCATTCCAAGTCAGTGCTTATCTTATCAGCAGATAATGAGGGTCACGTGATCTCTAACGTCACTTATCACGTGGTTCAGTAGATAAGCAGGCATGTTATCAGTCAGTCCTTGCGAGACCAACATACAAGGAGGTTGAATTTTCCTAGCCAGGTAAGATTTTCTTATGAATAAGTTTTTAATATTTAGAAGAACTGATTAAGAAAATTAATTAATACGTTAAAAACACCTTTTAATGACCTTATGACTCATCAAATCATGTCTAAAGTTGTTAAGGATTAATTATAAAAAATAATTTCTGTTTTAAATTATTAAAGAACGGCTTTATGTCAAAAGTTTAAATTTATTTTCGTAAAGCAGGTATTCAAAAACTACCTAATCATAGTCCGTTTTGTCAAATTGGATTTTTTGAACCGCATTTCTCAACCAAAGTAGTACAACAAAGAGAGAAAAAGTATGATAGAAAAAAAGGGGGGTGTTCCAATACATGTACTTGCTAAAATTTGATGTTATATGAAATGTTACTATATATATATATACCCTAGTATATATTTATGAAAACCTTTCCTTAAAAATGTTCACTGGTTCTAAGAAATATTCCCCAAGTAAATTATTCCCAAGTATGAGTAAATTTTAAAATGAACCCTTCGTTTATATTTTTAAACATTTAATTTTATAATAGTTTTAATTATGTGATCGTTTAATTAAAAGGTTAGTTTAAATTTTCAAATAGTTAAATCCTAAATGAATGTGATACATTCATTATTTTACTAATAAAGTAAATGAATATATAAATATTTAAGTTTTATTTAAAGTTAATCTGTGAGAAAAGAAAAAAAACCTCCAATTTGATATTAATTTAAAATCTGAATTAATAAAATCATTATTGCGACCCAATTGGCATCTTCATTAGTTAATCAAAGTTAAAATATAACGTCGATTAAATTGAAGACTCTGGGGTAAAACCTTATCTAAGATAAGAATGAATCATGCTTAGTCATTCGCATGTGATAAGTAGGAAAATCCGTATTGCATGAACACTGGTGATTTGAATACTATACGATGAAAATTAATATGTACTAAACTAATAAAGTAAGTTTGTTACCTAAAACGAAATGCTTAATTTAAATATTTTTATAATATTAAATAACAATCAAATAGTAAAGTTTCGTTCTCTAAAGCACATTTATTTTTTCATAATATTCACGAAAATTGTTCAGTTTGTTATTCTAGTTTAAAAATACTGCTAGTTAATTCTTTGTATATATATATATATATATATATATATGTGTTATGAATGTATTTATTTTTTAGTGCCATTTTTTAAACTGTCTTCTAACCTTTACTTAAAATAGAGTCACACTCATAATAAGCTTCAATTGCCCTCATTAATAAATTTCTCATAAAATTTTTAATTCCTATTTTTATCTATCGAAAAAGGAACCCAATTAAATTGAATTGTCTTTTTTCCTTTAATTAATCATTTCTTAAATTAAATATGACTAAATTTTCCACTCGAAAACAATCTAAGTCGCTTCATAAGACACCCCTTAAAAATAAAGTACCACCATTAAAATTTATTCATTATCCAAAAATAACATCCTCAAACCAGGATCATCAAAAAATAATCTAACTAAATAAATAAATTAATGAAATTAAATTAAAAATTGCTCGAAGATAATCAAGGACTCTGAACAGTTAGGTCGACGAGCGTAAATAAATGTTAGTACGTAATATTCAATTTTGAAACATATTTTTCATTCAAATTTTAAAGTTATTTTTTAACTATTCTAAAATATCAAGTGTATAACATAGTTCACTAAAAATAATACTCGAAATAATTCTAAAGTTCCTTCATTAAATTAATGTTTAAAGTTAATATTCACAAATTCCCATTACCAGCATGTGTTATTTATGACTTGGTGGAGATAAAGGTGGTGGAAGTCTTTCTAAGATAGTCTAAGCCAGTATGCACACATGATTCAAAGAAAATTACAAACTCCATACGGTTAGGTCGACGAGCGCACGTCAATCTCATTGCAAAAAAGTTAAAGTCCCCCTATTAAACACTTATGTCCGCAAAATATCCTTCGTGAATGATTAGTCTAAAATAATAATTTCCCCCAAAATATCCGCTTAACTCATCATGTAAGAGCACAGTAGAAAAAAAAAAAAAAATTAAACTCCCCAAAATTTCCACTTAAAATCAAAAAATAAACTCTTAAATTACACCAAACTGAAAATTTTTAAGTTGGCACATTAAAATTAAAAACCACTCGTACAATAGTACAGAAAAAAATTCTATGTCCCCAAATACCCGCTTAACCCCTCATCTAAAAGCACAGTGAAAAAAAAAAAAAATTAAAGTTCACAAATTAAATCATTAAAATAAAAAAATCACCTTCATACTACAGCACGCCGAAATAATTAAAGTATCTTCATTATTTTTCACTCATAATTTATAATTACCTTTTTTAATTAATTATTAATTATCTTTAATTGCTATTATTCATTTCTTAAATTCTACTACGTACTATACTTGACTAAAAAAAAAACCACTCGAAAAATTCTAAGTCCCTTCATTATTTTTCACTTATTATTTTTAATTACTTTTTAATTAATTACTATTTTTAATTTAATATGAATCATTCATCTCTTAATCAACAGTCAAAAGAACCGCTCGTACTGTAGTATACTTAAAAAATTAATCACCCTTTTACCCCTCTCTTATAGCATAAAATATTCAAATTTCACGAAAAAAATTTAATCCCCCTTTTTAACCCCTTCTCTTATAAGACAACCTTGAGGAATGAGGAGGATTGAGGAGGAGGGTTTAGGAGGAGGAGGGTTGTGGAGGAGGAGTGAGGAGGAGGCTTGAGGAGGAGGTTTGAGGAGGAGGAGCCCTCCTCCCTCCTCCGAGCCTCACGCCTCCTCCTGGGGTCGGACTCTCATTTTTCCCCTACTGATGACTCTGCTATGCTGCATTATTCATGATTATCGCAATAACTATCTCAAGGACTAAAGGACGATTTTTTTTTTATCAAACTACAAATTCAGACAGTTCCTGATATATATTAATGTTGTTTAGTTTTTGGTGTAAATTGCCCTATAGGTGGCACTACTATGCTGCATTTTTCAAGATTTCGTTATAGCTGATTAATTGAATGATTTTTCAAGGTATTGAATCTAAAATTGACCTCCATTTTGCCTACATAATGTACAGTAATGTTGCATGAACATGGGCAGTTTGCATTAGAAAAGTACAACTACGATGAATAAAAAACCTTATAATTTATTACAAGTAACTATGTTCCAAATTATACATTCTCTCTTGATTAAACTTTGAATTTTTGTAGTTTTTTAAAACACACTAGAAATTTATCTCTGTATGTAACTGCTTTTGTTAATTCCTCAAATAGTGAGCATTTTCTATTTGTAGTGTTCTGTTTTCATAACTTTTGAGTTCCATTCTTAGAAATATGAAATTACCATGTGGAAACATTATTGAATATGGTTTCTTACTCAAGAATAGAATACCAGATTTCAGGATAAAAGAAAAAAATTACATTTAATTAAACTTTAAAAAAAATATTTTTCTGGTTTCAGTGAGTAAAAATCTAACAGTCAATAAATCCTATTCTATTTTTTAGTTGTAGACCTGAATAAGCCAAACTAAAACATGTTTTTTTTTAAAATTTAGATTATAAAACTAAATCAAAATTTTGAGTTGAGATTAGAAAGCTACACCAAAATAAACATATTTTTTAAAAGAAATAAAATTATAATTGTAAGAAAAAAGTGTAATAATGTAAAAATATACATTTTTTTTACAAACAATGGAATTTTTTGAATACTGATATTGATAATAATGACAAAACTGCAACAATTTTTTTAAACTAGTATCATTTACTTAAAAACTATACTTATGTAAATGGAATGCATAATTTATTTCATTCCAAACTCCAGACATATTGGCTCAGGTTCTTACATTAGGTCAATTGGTAGTTAAACATGTAACTGAAAAATCATTTCAACAGAGATATGATATAACAAACAATTATGTTTCAAAAATTCTTAGGCTGTGGAAAAAAAAAAAAAAAAAAAAAAAAAAAAAAAAAAAAAACTAAACTTTTAAAAGCAGGCTTTGCTATTTTCTTTTTATTTTGTAATGTAAAGTGAAAATAATTTTCATTTAATACAAATAAATGGGAAATTTTTTTTATTATTTAATATTCTCTAAGAAAATATAATTTATTTGGGAGAAACAGTCATGAAAAATCAATTTTTCCAGTTTTTCCGGTTTTTTTTCCGAAAAAACCGGTAAAAAAACAGTTTTTTCCGCCACTTATATTTTTCCGGAAAATTTACATCTCTAGTACCGTCTAGAATTTCTTGAACCGTGATTATATAACACAGTTCTAGAAACCATATGAGAGTATGTTTGAAATGAAGCTTTTGTTTCAGTGTTGAATTCAGGCATTTTTTCTCTGGAAGGGATTTCTGTGGCTGGTAGGGGTTTCTGTAGGGGTGTATCATAGAATTCCGGAGAGAAAGTTGCACTTTTTGATCATAGAAAACACAAAATTTCAAACCTACCGGGGAGGACATCTGATTTTTCTGGGGGGGGGGAGGGGGAGAGGAATGTTTTCCCCGGGCCACACACTGAATTTTACACTGTTTAGTCTGTTAATAAATAAAATAGAAAAAATGCCATTTGTTTTGTTGATAAGAATTTATATCTGCCACTCACTCCTTCTCTGTTCGGGACTTTAAAACTGTTTAATGCAATATGTAACAAAAAGCTATTACAAAATACTTTTAAACAGTAAATATTTCTTTTAGTGTTATTTCATATAATTTTTTTTCATATACAAAGTGATAGTTTATTGACTTCTCTTCATTTGAATCAATAAAGTATGCGAAAAATAAATGTAGCCAATTTTGTTTATCACTTCGAACAAAAGAAATAAATTCTAGAAAAAAAAATTCTTTGCACTTTGATGATGATATTATTGCCCGGGGGGAGGGGGGTCGAGGAATGATAACGTATGATACTGGAATAGGGCAGGGGGGATCCAAAATTTCCAAAAATTTTATAACATTATATATGCACAGCTTTTATGCCCCGTCTGACTGGTCATCAACTTTCTTTGCCAAATTTGTTTTTGGCACCAGAAATAAAGTAAAATAAAGTATGCCTTATTTAATTAGAATATTTTTGAAATTTTTAAACATTGTTAAACATTGGTATTGTGTAACTGAACATAACTTCTTTTGAAAAAATGATATCGACTTAACAAAATTTGTGTAAGAACGCTATAATCGAAATGGTTAATATCAGATTTGAAAACTAAAATATTTAAAAACTTTTAAATATTTTACGAAATTTTACATTAGTTATTCAAGCATATCTCTCAATTTTTATTGATTCATAAACTTTCACATGTATATTTTCCTTATTAAACTTTAAAATCAAATATATATTGTGAAAAATATTTTCCATTTAATGCCAAGATTTTGCGATAATTAAATTTCATAGATCAGTTTCAGAATTTTGTAATTTACTGCATTTATTGTATTTTAAAGATTTACAATAACAACTCTTTAATCTATCTATTCAATCACCGAGAAAATTGTTAAATCACTAAAATTGCGCAAAGCTTTCGACGAATTAAAAATAGTATTTTTGTTTTAATATCAGATTTTATAGCAAAAATATTTAAAAACATTTAAATGTTTTTAAAAACTTTACATTTGTCATTCAAGTATATCTCTCTTGATTCATAAACTTTCACACTTATATTTTCATTATTAAACTTTAAAATCAGATAGATGTAAAAAAATTGTTTCCATTTAATGCCCTTAAAATTTCAAATAATGTTTCTGTGATAATGGAGTTAAAATGTAAATTTGAGAATTTATTGCATTTATTATATATTCAAGATTTACAATAGCAATCCTTTAATCCAGATGCTCAATTACCGGAAAAACGTTTGATTCACTGAAATTGTGCCAATTTTTAGCAGAGTTACTTATAGTCTTTTTATTTTAAGATTAAATTTTAATGCTAAAATATTTAAAAAACATTTATACACTGTTAAAAATAAATCTGTGAATTCCAGGTGAAATTACCGGCAGCAATGTAGCCGAACTTTTACCGTTCCGTTAGTAGATTTTCCGTTGTGTGAAATACAACTATAATACCATTATATAATGGAATACTTTGTGCAGCGCTGTAAATTAATAAAAAATATTCTTTACGCCACAGATTGTCTAGAATGTATATTTTGTACAGAATGTATATTTTAAGATATACTTCATACATACATATCATTTTTTTATGACCAAAAGACTGTAACATCATTAAAATGCGTTTGAAGCTATTTTTTCCAATTGGCTGTAATGTAACGGAATGCTTTTGATTGTCCTTGTAATTAAACTATGCATCCGATTTTCATAAAATTTGGAATGACGAGGCAAAATTATGCAGCCATTACATATTTTAAATTTAAAAAACAATTTGGATGGGTAGTTGTTTTCTTCTGTTGTATGCGGACAGACGGACGGACGAACTGAACGACGATTACATGTGCTACGTATTTATACAATTACGAACATATCTAAAAAAGGACGAGTGGGAGCATTGCGTTATGAAATAGAAAACGATGACTTCAATAACTGATAGGGACAAAATTATAAATGCCTATAAATAATAATGACAAATCAAAAAAAAAAAATTAAGAAAAATCATGTACATGATAGGTGATGAGAGAATTTTAAACACCGTTAGATATTGTTGTGAAATGTCATCTTTTGACTAACGATAAAAGTTAAACAAATCTAAATAAATAAATAAATAAATAGAACATATAAATGAGCCATTTAGAGTAAGCATAATACATTAAAAAACCCATGTTTAAAAATTTAAAGCTAATAGATAAAAATGTTGCTGAATTATTTTGTATGAACTAACAGTATGAATAAAAAAATGAAACAATAAGCTGTATTTATCTTGTTTATAATCTTTTAATATTTTGTTTATAATCTTTTAATTCTTTAGTTCCCGCTCCTAAGCATTCACTCATAACATTTTCTATTAATTTAGAGGCACACACAAAAGAAATTGACTATAGTACTGTCTTTGCGTAATAATTGTTGGAGAGTATATGTTTTAAAATTCGATACGCGCAGTTAAATTTAATTAGTTTTTGCATATTACTCTTTATATATAAATTGTATATCTCATGTACAGGGCTGCAGAAAAGTATTCGCATACCATTCTTCTTATTAGAGAAAATTGCTGAAGTGGAATCTTACTCTGAAATATGTGTTACATCTTAAATGAACTAAATTTTGGAATGAATGTTGCTATTAGGTACAAATCCCTAATATCATATACAGGGCTGCTAAAACTTCGGTTAATCTTCTGCTTGTAGATGGGAACAGCTGAAATTCGGTTTGAAATGCGTTATACATTTCCTTACGGTGAAATGAGTCGGAATATTTTGATTTTTTAAATGGTGCAGTTTTTCTGAATGTGTTACATTATTCTGAATGTGCTGGAAAGTATTTAACAGCCTATGCATGGCGTATGATTTTTTTCTTTCCTGTTTTACATTTATATATTTACATTCTTAAATAAATAAAATTTGTTTCTAGTCTAATAAAACATGATTTTTTTTTCTTTTTAATTAAGATTTAAATATAATCTGATGTTAAAACAAAAAGACTATTTTTGATTCACCTGAAAATTTTTACAATTTTAGTGATCAACACTTTTCCCGGTGAATGAAAGATTGATTAAAGAAATGTTATTGTAAATCTTGAAAATATAATAAATGCGATAGATTCTAAAATTTTGAAACTCACTTATTAAGCTCCATCATCACAAAATCTTACTTTCAAATTTCCTGGCATTAAATGGAATTATTTTTTTATATTTATTTGATTTTACAATTTAATAAAAAAAAAATATCCATGTGAAAGTTTATGAATCACATGAGAATATCACTGAATGATTAATGTAAAGTTTTGTAAAACATACACTGTTAAAAAAATTCTGAAATTCACGAACATTTTTTTTTCTGAATTTCACAGAAAAGGTCCCTTTTCACAACAAAAGAGCATTTTCCGTTACAAATCACAAAATTCCGTCATATTTCCTGAAAATAACGAAACGGATGGAAATAGAAACAAAAAACGAAGACACTCCGTTGTGTCCGGGGATTCCATGGCCGAGTGGTCAAAGCACCAACACTAATAAGCCGCGACCGCAGATCGTGGGTTCGGGTCCCACCGGCGCCATGAGTTAATGAAAATATAAGAAATTCCTTTTAAATTAAAGTTTTATCTGTTTATTTTTCTCTTATTTCTTATTAAAAAATCTTTTAACTAATTGGCCAAAAAATTAAATAATTAAAAAGTGTACGACAATTTTAAAAAATTGTCTATACTTTTTTTTGTAAAAAAAAATTGTTAATAAAAACTTTTTTTCATTCATTCATTCATTCATTCATTCATTCAAAAAAAAAAAAAAAAAAAAAAAGTGGATTTAAAACAGTTTTTTTAATTTAAAGTATTTAAAAAATTAAAATTAATTGTAAAAAATAATAAGCATTCCGCATCAGTCTAAAATAAATAAAATAATCCGTTTACAAATATTCTAAGGAATATATTTAAAAGGAAACCTTTAAAAAGCACAACATATAGTCCCACAAACTCATAAAAGACGTACTTTGTACAGTCTAGCAACGGCAACTTTAGGTCAGTTCGTAAGGGTTTGTTCTGCTGTCAAAAGGTCCCGAGTTCGATCCTCAAGACGGCGGCGTGAACTAAAGTATGCAAAAAATTAATACTAATTAAGTAAAATAACACAGCAGCTTAAAATCACTCGCTAATTTCGAATTCTTTGACGATAAACCTATTCCTTAATTATATTAAATTATTATTATTAAAAATCAAACTTTGTAACGGTAAGTTACTGCTTCTTCAAACGGAGTTTTCCTTTCTTGTACATCCCACAACGGAAAATCTACTAACGGAACGGTAAAAGCTCGGCTACTTTGCTGCCGGTAGTTTCACCTGGAATTCACAGATTTATTTTTAACAGTGTACATATAGACTCGACTATATATAATAAAAATAAATAAATTAATTAATTAATTAAAAGAACAAAGTCGGAGTCGGCTTGTTTTTTACCGACACCCAAAGGTTTGCTCAAATCTAGGCCCGACTCCGACTCCGCAGCCCTGGTAAAAAAACTGACCTTATATAACACTGTGAAATCCGTGTATGTAAATACAACTGGCGGCTCATTATTCCTGAAATTTAATAATATATATATATATTAAAGTAGTTGCAATTTGTTTAATAACTATTTATAATTATGTATTTTTTAATAATACCTGTTTAGTATTTTATGATAAATTTCTTTTTCTTTACAGAATCCTACCCTCTTCCGCCTCCTTGCTGGGCTCACTACACCCTCTATCATCCAGCCATGCCTGAGGTGCCTCTCATTCACAGGGCCCTGGTGGCCGCTCGAGAAGGCGACCTTCAGGGGTTGCAGCTCCTGAAAAAGAAGCAAGAACTGCTGCAGGTCAGATCATTTTACTCTTCAAGCAAAATCAGAAACCATATATAGCAACCGGGCATGGAAAAAAAATAATTCAGAAATTATTAAAATGTTTTTTAAAACATAACTTTGTTAAAATAACTTTTATAATATTAAATGCATTGTTTTATCTATATTATAAAAGACAAACGAATTTGTATGTAACGCTGACGTCATTTTGCGAATGGCAGATGATCAAATTTAGCTTTCATTGCATTAAAAATAGTAATAGATAATAATAATAAAAATAAAATAAATAAAATAAACTTCTAAATATCGCAAATTTTTAATGTTTCCATCGTCGGATAAAGAAAAATTAGCTTTTGCATGCAACGTTTGAAAACTGAATCGCGATTTACTCAACATTTTTTTTTTTTTTTAAATAATTTTGAAGCATTTTTTTTTTCTTCAAATCTATCGCTTGCAGACAATGATTGCTAAAGATAAATCCATTTTCACATAAATTAATAGAAAGAACTCATTATTTCAGTCCAGCTTATATTCTATAACAAAATTAAAACATTCGTTAATCAGTAAGTAAAGCAATAAAATATAAATTAAACATAAATTTTAGATAAGTAATCGAATTTCACGCTTAAGCCACGGTAATGAAAATATTCAAAAGGGCTGATTGTAAATAGCAATTTATGGCGATTTCTTTGGCACTTAAATTCTAGCATGAGATCAATACTAAAATATTGCTCTTGATACAAATTGAAAACTTTATTTGAATGCATTATGGCTTTTTTTTTTTTATATATAATTATGATTTTTAGTACTGTTAATGGGTATTATAAAAATATATGTTAAATGTAAAAAATCTATCTGGATTATCGATTAAACAGCAGATCCTCGTGGGAGTTTTTATCACCGCAATCTTTAAAATTATTATTGTTTTATTAAAGGAAAACTATTTTTTATCTAGCATTTTTAAAAATTAACCACATTAAGTATGTATTTTTAATGTACTGGGGGGGGGGGGGGTTCTGCCACCTGCGAGCTACGCTCTTCAACCACCTTTAAGACACCACAAACTGTATAAACAGGTTAATTTGATTGGCTTTTAAATATACAAAACATTGAACTATAGAAAAAAATGTCTCACGTAACTATACTTTTAAATTTAAACTATTTGCAATGTTATTGTTTGGCTATTTTATATATGAATTGATTTTTTTTTCTATTTACGATGGGTAGCACATTTTAATGAATTCTTTATTTTAATATTTTCTTTATTTTTTAATATTCACACGTAAATCTTTTTTTAAGACGTAATTTTCAATATTTTCCTCTCGTAGTTGTTTAATTCTCATTTAAAAATTCTTTTATTGTTTGTAATAGTCGTGTGTATATATATTGGAAGAAAATATTATTCTTTGATCATTTGGCAACAATTTAAAATAATAACCTTTTCTAAAATATGTTAAAAATGTCTCTCAAATTGCTGAAAATTTGAATTTAAATGGAAATTAACCTTCATAAAATGAGTCAAATAATAATAATAAAAAAATGTAGTCTGCACACCAGGAACTTTTAACGTATAAAATGATCTAAAAATGATCAAATTTCTATGTATAGTTTTTCCTTCTGTAAAACTTTTTTAATGGCATTATTTTGACTAAATTTAACATTAGATATATCTTAAAATAATTATTCAATTTAAAAACTGTTTGCTCCTGCGTATTTATTAAACACACTGGAGTGTGATATTTTATTTGCAAGAATCGAGATAGAAAAATTTAACCCTTTATCTACCGAATTATGAATTCATGAAAATTTTATATTCTAAAGCATTTTAAGTAAATTGTTTAAACTAAATTAAAAGATTTACATAATCATCTAATACATTTTGGAAGGATTTTAGGAGGACTGAAAGATTTAGAAGGAATAATTAAATTGGAATTTACATTGATTTTGTGCAATATTTATAATCCCACTCAAATCTTTTATTTTAAATTGTTTTCATAATATTTTGTAGAATTATAAAAAAGTACAAATATAATATTCTTACAATATAAATATAGAAATATTTCCGCATTGAAAAATTCCCACCCCCCTCGCTCAGCGCCAACCCGTCCGTCATAGCATGCATGGTCATAGTGACGTCACAATGACGTCACTGTGAGTCACTTTGGTCACATCACATCCGTGACGAAAATGCCACCACTCAGTGACGTCACATTGTGACTAAGATGTGACTTTCTAAAAACAATTTCACAGTTCGTCACAATGTTAATGTCAAAGTAGTCACAAATGACACACTTTTCACAAATTGGTCACATTGCGACGTCACAAATTGGTCACAATGTGACGTCACAAAAAAGCTCTAAAACGGCCATAACGACTTCACATTTTAGTCACTGTGACTTCACATCGACGTCACGTGACGTCACATCGACGGTCACAAAGTCACAATGTGACTTCACAACGACGTCACTGTGTAGTCACCATGTCTTACGGGTTATGATAACAGATTTGTGTAAATCGTCGTGACGTCGATGTGAAGTCACGGTGACTAAAATGTGAAGTCGTTATGGCCGTTTTAGAGCTTTTTTGTGACGTCACATTGTGACCAATTTGTGAAAAGTGTGTCATTTGTGACTACTTTGATATTACCATTGTGACGAACTGTGAATTTTTTTTAGAAAGTCACATCTTAGTCATAATGTGACGTCACTGAGTGGTAGCATTTTCGTCACAGATGTGATGTGACCAAAGTGACTCACAGTGACGTCACAATGACGTCACTGTGACCATGCATGCTATGAGGGAAGAAAGCTGAAAATATACATAGGCAAAAGAAACCATCCTTTTAAAAATATTTTTGTTTTGTGTAACCAATAATGCTTTTGGAATAAAATAAAGTAATGTATCTGTAACTTATTCTAAACAGTATTACAATTAATCGACGTATCAAAAGAATTTTATAATAAATAATTTTAATGGTACTTATAAGTACCGTCGGTAGATAAAGGGTTAATTTTTAACATTTTTTAACTGATAAGAAACACGGACATTTTCATTGCTCTCCAAATGCTAATTTTATTCTAAAAAACAGGACATTTTCGAGTAAAACGAGGTATTTAATATTTACTGAATGTATGTTCATTATGACATCGATATCTGAGTAAATTAAAATGGCTCTGACAATCCCCCAAAACACGTCTTGGACGCAAAGTTCACTCACATGAATTCTACTCTAACTTCTTATACTCATTTATTATACGCAACTAAATGTTTTCTAAGCGTTTATACACTATACTTTAACCGCTTCCCTGATTTACCCGTACATCATACGGACAACGTGTTTTTGCCAATCAGGATTTGCCTGTCTATATTCGAATCGTGTTTTATTATTCGCACCAGCAAAATTTTTTTGGGAAATTTTGCAAGATTTAATCCAAGCATTTTTCTGATTAAATTTAGGTAGAATTTTCTGTTTTGAAAAACCGACGATAAAAGATTAAAAATTCTGTGGAAAAAAGGGCATTATTTGAAGGTTTATTTAAAAAAAAAAAAAAATTGATCCGTTCAGTGGTTAAATCGTATATTTGATAAAACTGGGAAAGAATTTTACACAACTTAGAAGTGTCTAATTTTTTTTTTAGCTCTCCAAAACATTGTACTTTTCAGCTAAAATTCCCATTAACTCCTAAATATACGAGCGTTTTCGATAAAAGTTAGATTTTTGGATGGCAGAGTATAACAAGACTAGTATATAACCCCGTCAAAAATGACGGAATTTTCACTTGCATTTTATCTTTTTAATACTTCATAAAAACAAACAGAATGCAGAAGAGTTTGTACTATAGAAAAGCACATTTTAAAAATAGCAATAAATTTCTACAAATACAAATGATTTTTTTTTTTACTTTATATTTAGTTTTTGAACAAATTTTAGCTTCAAAACAAAGAGCAGTATTCCTTACAACAATAATAATAATTAGCAAAGTAAAACTCAATTTCTAAAGATTTCACAAAACATTTAAATTAAATATTGAAGTTTTTTAAATTTTAAAATACATTATCTTTATTAAAAGTATGATTTGGCAGCGGTTTTAGTCGTGGGTATATGATTGATTCTTAGTTCGGTTCTTTTAGACATCGATTATGAAGCATTGTGATTTATTTTTTAATTTGGATTATATGCCATCTATACGCAGTTAATATAAACAAAACAACTCTCTTTTTTTTTAATCGTAGTTTCTTATAGAAAATACTGCTATTTTCTATAGAAGGAGGCATTGATTTAAATCAAAATCAATTTCCAGGAAAAAGTTGGAAACTGGTGTTAAACAATTGAAGACAAAAAAACTTCTTGAAACACCATAAAATAAATAATATTATTAATATTATTCATTATATTATATATATTTATAATATTATAATATAAATATTATTTATTTTATGTTGTTTCAAGAAGTTTTTTTGTCTTCAAAATCATTTTTTGAAAACTTCAGCTATGCAACTTTAAAAATTCAATCCGTAAATAATGAAAACCAAAATTATTATTATTGTTTCTTTTGTAAAATTTTAAATTAAAATGTACCAGTTTTTAAAAGCTTTAATTATATCCATACGAAATTTGCGTGCATTGTAAACGAAATTTATATTTTTTATCAAATGTCATTTAAATGCAAAAAATATATAGTATGGTAAACTAAATAAAAATAATCAAATTTTGATTTAAGAGCAAGTTTGATTTATTTGCATGCATTAAAGCAGATAAAATTTTAATTTAAGAGCACGTGAAAAAATAATTTTCAGTTATACTAATGCAGTCATGATGATATCTTATATATCTATAATAACTTGAAGAAAAAAAATAGTTTATTTTATTTAAATGGAAAACAAAATAAAAATAAAAATAACCAGATAAATGCTATCATTAAAAAAAAATTAATAAAACTAAATTTAAATTCATCTTTATCTTTTATAAAGAAAAAAGGCCCAAAAAGGTTTCTAAAATAGTTCATAGATGGCAGCACTAAAGTTGTGATAGACAGTGCTTGAGTCTCGGCTTGAGTAGATAAATAAAATACTATGGTAGTCAGATGATAAAAAGCTTATCAGTTTACACTTCCACTGTTATCTTTATGCATTATAATTGTGTATGATATGCATGTTTTATATGAAAATATGCTGAACAAACATTATTTCAAGTGGAAGAAATTTTAAAAGAATCTTTTAACATCTGTTTTCAACTAAACCTAACGTGGCGTCTCGCAACAGTTGAATTCCAGACAGGAGTGGCTCAACCTGGAACCGTTCTACACATTTCTCCTGACGCATTTTATTATAGGTAGATTATATGTTGCAGACAGTTTAAACAAAATTTAATTAGTTTCAGAAAAAAAAAAAAATGAAAAATAGAAAATTTCTGAAAAATTGCCATTGCTCTAAAATAAAATGTTATCTTAAAAGAAAAAAAAAAAAAAAAAAAAAAACCTGTTTGTTATAAGTTTTGAGCCTAATCCAGTGAATATGGATCCCAAAATTTATCGATTCGGGTAGTTTCCGACTAAAGAATTCTAGCTCGCATGTTTCCATAGGAATCCACACAGTCTTTTTTTCTTTTAACCCCTTGGAGATGAGCGACACGCATACGTGCTACAAAAAGGCTTAACACGTTCGCTGACGCTCACGCTATAGCGCGTGATATTGCGCCAACGTTAAAGAACCACTCACGCGCCAGCACGCGATGCGGGGTGATGGCCAATAGCCAGTCACGCGCTGGCGCTGAAAAATCTTTCACTGATTCTTTGTTATAAAAAGTATATCGGCTTCTGGGAAAAACCCCACTTCTACAGTGCGGCATTAACTATCATCACATCTTCATGTAAGCGGCAGCGAACGTGTTAAGGATCCTTGTTTATTCTCATCAGGAAAATTTTACTGTAAAATGTGCCTTATCTATTCAGAGCAATTCAATAAGGCTCAAATTTCTGTTTTTATAAACCGCTGACAAAACATTAAAAATTTCATAAAAGACTCCCGTCGCTAAGGGGTTACGATAAAATATTGTTTGTTCTCCGAAGAAATAAAAAAAAAGATTATTTTTATATAAAAAATCTAAATTTGTGCATATGTTGACACCACGGGGGATTTGGGTGCGAAAACATTCCCGCCTCTCTCCTCAGTAAATTGGTAATTAGCGTGCCGGTTTGTTATTGTTATATGCTTTTGGAAACATAACATTAAATACTTAGGTTTTATATTCTTGATAAAAGACTTACCTTCATGACGTTTCTTAGCACAAGAGTTAAAGGTTAACAGAGTTTACTAATCCTTTTGATCCTCTGCTTAAAAATTCAGCTCGCTGTTTTCACAATAAAATATTAATACATGAAACTTGCCTTCTCTCTATCATAAGCTTATGCACCTCGTGGGGCTTCATAAACAAGTCTAATGGCGAACCTGTCTAAATTTCTTAAAATAAACTTAAGAATCATCAAATTCGTGCAAGTCATAATACCACCATTAAATGTGATTTAAATATTTTCTTCCTTATTCAACGAGTCAATACCCTTTCTAATAACTAGCTGCCCTTTGCGACCAGTTTGGTCTCCCTTTAAATGCATACTAAGCAGTAAATCATATTGCTGTTATTCATAATTTATTTTAATTGCTCAATTTTTTTGTTAAGTAAGAAGATTGTGCTAGAAAAATAGATACAGATGCCCTATACGCACCACATTGGCACAGTTGCAACAAAAAGGCAAATATATGCCTCCATATGATAACTCGACAATTGTTACTTATACTTTAATAAGCTGTTTATTTACTTTTATTTTCTTTTTTAAAATGAGATAAATTATTTTGTTCTATATTTATAAATTAAACTTTTTTTATTTATTATTTCCTTTTTTAAAAAAAAATAGAAAGCGTTAATATATATCATCATCATCATCAACAACAACCGTTTTCAATCCATATATATATATATATATATATATATATATATATATATATATATATATATATGTGTGTGTGTGTGTGTGTGTGTGTGTATATGTATAGCTTGTATTGAAAACGAAGTTTTAGCCAAATTGGCATCAGAAAAAAAATCGCACTAATGTGGTGCGTATGACATCTGTGCCGATAAATAAGCACTCGGTATTTTTATGCTAATTTGGCGCATCGCCAATATTTTACTTGTGGCATTTTTTTTTTTTTTTTTTTTTTTTTTTGTATTTCAACTGAAACATTTAAAATTCATGATTTGTATTTATTTTTTAAGCCAAGAAAATAAAAAAACAAAATAAACATAACGATATTTTGAAATTCTATAATTGCAGCGAAAGGGCGTTGCCATTAAACAATTAACAAAAAACCGTGATTTTTGTACCACATATGTTAGCGTAATATATATATATATAGATAGATAGATAGATTTTTACGGAAGCATCTATAATCAGAGACCGACAAACCGGGTCGCCGTGGCAACTAAAAATTTCGATTAACTTTTTTTTTCTCTAACAGTTTGTTGTTTATAAATTTAAATGGACCATCTTTAAAGGGTTTGAATCCTGAAAAATCAATTGCAAATGTTATTTCTAATCAAAATATCAAAGGCATTGTCAAGTTATGCATATTATTTCTTGTTGAGAATTAAAGGTAAGGATATAAATTTGTCGACTTTTTTAATTTTTAATTTCACGGTTTGTTTCGATTTAATTTTTCAATGTAAAAGTGGTATTATCTTAAAATGTATGCTCAGTTTGATTTATTTTATTGAATAGTTAACTTGTTCACTACAAAGTGACACGTATCACTCAAAAATAGCCGAATGTGACCATGAATAGCCAGTGTTGCATTTTGCGGGTAATGCGATAATGTCAGAAAAATGATTCTTCAGCTGGCTCCTATGAATTTTATCTGACGACTAACAGAATCCTCAACTTTTGTCAATCACAATCCCTTCTATAATACTTCCAATAAGGTTACTGTGAATTGTCGGACTATGACGTTTCTGATCCTACAACTGAAGAAAAAAGGCTGCAATATAAACATTAATTGTATACAGGGTGTCCCCGAATACCGTTTACAAAGTTGGAGGGAAGGTAAAGAACATCGTTAGGAATCATAATTACATAAGAAATCATGGCGGAAATCGATTGGTGGTGCTGTATGCTAACTCTCAAGGTCGGCACAGTACTGCTAGTGGGTTACTTTTTTTAAAATTCAGATTTCTTAATTAGCTTACCGATGTTCCCGTACTTTTTGGCGCCGGATGTGTTTTCAACAGGACGGGGTGCCATCTCATTATGGAAGGTGTTTACGTGATCATTTAAACCGGACATTTCGAAACAAGTAGATTGAATGTGGTGGTCGCGTCGCATGGCCTCCCAGATCACCTGATTTATCTCCTCTGGATTTTTTTTCTCTGGGTTCCCAAATTATTTATTTATTTATTTATTTATCATTGTTATTATTTTAGTAAAAGTGGGAGGAGAGATAAGGGTCACAGAGTACTTTAGTTACTACTAAATTAAATGTTTTAGCCCTCTCTTTTAAATATTGAGCAAAAAGTTTTCAATTAATGTCCCATATGCACATCTTATTGCATCTATTATTTTTTTTATATGGTATAAATGTAGAAATAAAAATTTTATCCTTCTTCTCAAATTTCCTTCATCGTTACTTCTTTCCAGGGGCTGCACGATGATTTCGGAGCCACGTGCGTTCATTACGCCGCGAGGGGAGGACATGTCAAAGTTCTCGATTACCTTGTGAACAAATGCACGATGCGTGCCAACGTCCGGTCCTTTGTGGGTGCCACTCCGGCCCACGACGCGGCCGCGATGGGCAAGTTACCGGCCCTCGTGTGGCTGCTCAGGAACACAGACTGCACACTGTGGGACAGAGACAAAGACGGCGCGACCGTACTACACATTGCCGCAAGGTAAGGAAGTGTTTTAGATTTTATTAGTTTAGTGAGGCTTCTACTATTATATAACTTGAACTAAATGCAGTTAAGTTCTTTTCTAAAGAAAAAAAATACAATAATAAGAATAATTTAATCTTTTCTACCTTGGTTGATTCTTAAGATATAGGAAAGAAGGAATGCATACATTTCATACGCTTTTGTGTATCCATTATATAAAACTTGGCACCACAAATTCTCTTGTCATCTTGTCAAAGACAGACGAAAAAAAAAAAAAAAAAAAACTGCATATTGTTGATAAACTGAATTTTAATCAAAATTAAACAAATATTAATAAAATTTTACATTTAAATTTTTCAGTAAAATATTAAGCCTTTTAGCTTACAGAAAAAATTAGAAGACTGATAGAAAAAAGTACTTTCCCACTGACATTACATCGATTGCATCATTAAGATGAAATACATAATTAGCGGGAAAAAACAGGTATTATTATAGAAAGAAAAACCCGATTACATGTTGAAAATGAAAGCATCTTGATTAAATAAAAATAAGATTTATTATAGCTTTTGAAAATCATTATATGTCTATCATCTACAACTAGGGTGAAAACTTTAGTAACTAACAACACCTTAAAGCTGTTCTGAAGATCACTGTTTGAGGCTCCTGTCCCTGGCAGACAAAGCGCTTGCGAGCTAATGCTATTCCTTTAGAGAGGTTATTTTGTAATATGTGCTTTGCATTTCGACATTTTTAGTTTTTTTTTTTTTTTAATTCATTGAATAACTGAGGTGCATCTCTACATCTCTCTTTTTTTGATTTTGGTTGCAGATATTTTTTTTATAAAGCTGGTTTACCTTTCAAAACTGGTTCTGAAAATGAAAGCATTATTCTAAAAAATAAATGCAATCAAAATCGAAAAGTAAAAAAGAAGCGACGTAGAGATGCACCTCAGCTACCTGATGCAAAAGAAAAAAAAAATATTTTTAAAAATGTTGAAATGCAATCCAGGTATATTAGAAAACAATTTCCCCATAGGAATAGCATTTGGTCGCGAGCGCTTCGTCTGCCCGGCACAGGAACCTTAACAAGAGTGAAACTGTCTTGCCCAATGATGGACTCATTTTTAAACGCAAAGGCGTGAAAATGGCAGGCCTGACTATGGAAGCGATTTGGAATCGAAAGGATTTTTCCGTTTTTTAATAGATAAAATTACCTATCGAGTTATAAGTTATTCTGATCTCGTGACAAGTCATTTCCCCCCCCCCCCCCTTCGATGACTTGTTTTTCTAATTTCGACCGCAAATTCGCACATTACTCTCTGAAAGATATATTGCGATTACAAGAAGAAGGAAAAACCATCTTTCTATTACATAGTTTCTGCTGTAAGTTTCATGCATTTCCGAACAAAATATTATTAAAACTTATGTCAGTTACCCCTTTGGATTTCAAAACAATATAAAGAACTCTTTCTTGCTTGAATTCCTTTTACAAAGTTTAAAATTAATTTTATATTTATCTTTATTTTATTTTTATTTTTTTTCTTTAGTATAGTACAAATGCATTACAAAAAATAAATATTGATTTTTTTTTATTACTAATTTTGTTTTTCATAATTAGGGTCAATAACTCCAGTAATTAACATCATCGCTACTTTAAAAACCTGTTAACTTATTAGATGTCTGTCAAGGTTTTTCTCCCTGTGTCTTGTTTATGTGAATTTGTGAACAGCTTTTAAAAATTCGTGAAAAACTTAGTCATTATTTTGTGAATTTTAAGTTGTCGTTATATTCAGATCCTTGTAAGTTAATGTATTTTTAATAAGACACATGCATATAAAATGCAAACATTTTCTTCATATACGTAACAGAAACAGGTCAGATTTTATTTTTAAATGATTAAATTCGTGAAATGTTCAGTTTAGAGATGGAAAAGTTTTGTAAAACGCCTATTTTAAAGAAAAAATTTTTTGTGAAGAGTCCTGTTCTGAGACGAAAATTTTTGTCGAGGGTCCTGTTTTGAAATAATAATAGTAAAAAAGAAGGGTCCTCTAAAGGACCCAATTTCTTCCAAAAGAGGTCCTTCTCAGGGGTATGGTCGTAAAAATAACAGAGGATATACGCTCAAGGCAGAGAGTATACCCTACAGTGTGTATTCTACAGCTTTCTTGAGAAACAGAGGGTATTCCTTTAACCCTTTCCGGCGCGGAGTAACTTTAATTGAAATAATTAGCTGCCACCAGAATTTATAAACGAATTTATTAGAGAATACGAACTTGCTTATTTCCAGGCATTTTATCAAAGGAAGATTTTAATTAAATATTCTTGGTGCCAGTATAATTAAAATTAGGTGTCCTTTTTAAGGGACACCGCGCCGGAAAGGGTTAAAAAATCCAGAATGTATGCGACGTATACCCCATACACTCTCCTCTACATCATTGGTCCTTCTGATACATTGACGTTATTCTGCAAAATTTATTTTTTCAATCAATTAGAAACATTTAGTGCTGCCATCTGTTATCAATATTGAAAACAAAATATTCTGATATCATTAGATGATGATAGATGGCAGCACTATAGATCAGAATGGACTTAGGAAGAAATTACAGGCATCCTCCGAATTACGCAGGTAGTGCGTTCCGTAAACTTTTACGTCACTTGAATTCCACCTAAGTCGAATTTGTAAATTATTTAGGTAAAATTTAGTAAGAAATTGCAATATATACTTACATATATAAATTATACAGCAAAAACAGACTGCTGTATTTACTGGGATATGAACTGAAAAAGAATGAAAAATATAAAAACAAATTGAAAAGCCTTTTTCAAATAAAAAATGTACTGGGGAACACGGTATTTATAAATTTATCATTGATGAACTGATTTATAAAAATTTTGAACCTATGTCAACAGCTACAAAAATAATAATTAAAGAGGAATTTTAATCCTTCTCCATGAATTTCTGATTGTTAGTCAATTATAGTGAAACTCCCATTTAACGACATCGCATCGTTAAATGGGTAATAATATTTTATGTATACTAGGGACAATAATTATTGAACCAACCTCGTATGGAACTATATTATGGGTATGATTTTTATCGGCATATTTTGTTTATAAAATGCTTATGCGATTTATTACGTAAAGGCTAATTAACGACGTAAGTCTCGTATTACGTATGTCAGGGGAGACTGTATGCTTTTTTAACTGCCTTGCGTAATAAAAGAAATTATTAAATAAAATTATTTTCATGACAAAACATATAATGTCATGTCTGGATTTAAAAATAAATAAATAACTGATAAATCTTAAAAACTTTTTCAGTTTTATAAGCCAGTGGCTGAAACGTACTATTCTCATAGCTGATGGATGGAATGTACTAGTTTGGAGTTTTTTTTTCAAAGGTCTTTTGGGCCTGCATAAATTCAGTATGCGTTTCCTTAGAAATATCTCGGAAAGTTTTTTTCCTCGTCCTGAATCTCTTGCACATCAGCCTTAGCAAACATAAACCAACCAAACATCCCTTTTCATTTTTAGGTGCGTTCGTAATTACGTATATACGTAGCACCTATAACGGTCGTTCAGTCCGTCCGTCTATCCGTCCGCATACAACAACGCAAAAACTACCCAACCGAATCGTTTGATATTTAAAATACATAATTATTACATAATTTTGTCGAGTCATTTCAAATTTTATCAAAGTCGGATGCATAGTTCAATTACAGGAACAATCAAAATGATTCCGTTACATTATGGTCAATGGGAAAAAAGTTTCAAATGCATTTTAATCGTTTGACGTTTAAAACATATAATTATTACATAATTTTGTCGGGTCATTTCAAATTTTATCAAAATCGGATGCATAGATCAATTACAGGGACAAACAAATGTATTCCGTTACATTACGGTCAATGGAGAAAAAAGTTTCAAATGCATTTTAATCGTTTGAAGTTTAAAATATATAATTATTACATAATTTTGTCGGGTCATTTCAAATTTTATGAAAATCGGATGGATAGATCAATTACAGGGACAATCAAAAGGATTCCGTTACATTACGGTCAATGGGGAAAAAAGTTTCAAATGCATTTTAGTAGTGTTACACTCATTAATAAAATTGACACGAACCTATGTAGTATATATATATATATATATATAATAAAATATACATTCTGTATAATATGTGATGCAAAGAAAATTTATTATTAAATTACAGGGCCACACAAAAGTATTCCACTACATAACGCTATACGGGGAAACATTGATTGGGCTGTGTTTTAATTACATTAAACTAAATCACATTTTATGAATATAATATACGTTGCTGAGGTGTAATAAAAATTACTTCTAATACTACAAATTTACAGTATAATTAAATAATATTATAATAATTTATAATATATAATAATTTATAATATATAATAATTTATAATATAATTACTACTAACTTATAAGAACACAAAAAAGATTTCGACCACTATAGTGCATCCGAAGTACTGTCTACTATGACAGCAAGATCTGAATATTTTTAAAACTTCGTTATTGTACGAACGCACCTCATTTGCTACGCTCCACGTGCAATTTCCAACTTGTTTAATGATATTTTAAGCTTTTTTTTTTTTTTTTTTTTTTTTTTTTTGGGATTTATTTTCCATAAATTACTTAATATCACTCCCGCAACCCACAGACACATACACACAAAACGCTTTTATCCATACTAAATTAAACAAAAAACACCAAAATTTTACATATCTGTATTAAAAAATTATTGCTCAATCCATTCCTAATTTTATTGAATGTGCCTTTTTGATTATGTAAATATACATATGTATATTGTTCCTTACATATTACCTGACGTTGAAGCATTTTAAAGAATAGCAAAAACCAAAAAATAGCTGCAACTGATAAAAATTAATTTAAATATTGCAACTCTGATAGATTTGAATGAAAACGGATGCAATAAAAAGCCAAATATAAAATATATGACAGAATGAAATTTTCGCCTTGCTTTTAACATAAAATGAATAATGCTTACTTAACAGGCGATTAAATAATTAATTATAGATGTTAAAAGTTAATTTTATTTAAAAAATCTTAGTACTTTCAAACCTTTTCCAAACAGGTTCTTCCTCAGAGAATATTTTCTTTTATAAATACAAATATAAGATTTCATTTTGAAAAATGAACGAGACTCGTGGAAAAAAAAAAAAAATATTTGATTGTTGTACCATGATTTATTTATTTATTTAATTATTTTTTTTTTAAATGAAATTTTAGGTGAACTGTATATTTTGGTGAACTTATCCATTATAAGAGAATCAATGGAAATCCTATGCAAGAGCAATAAAGTGTGCAATGATACCCTGTCTTATTATATACCCAGTTTATGGTTTAACACCCTAAAAATAAAAATCTTGACAATTTAAGAAAATGACGTATTTAAAATTTCATAGTGCAACAATCAAATATCTTTTTTTTTTTTTTTTTTTTTTTTTTTTTACAGTTTACCTAAAATATTGCTAACTGAATCTTCAAGCCACGAGTCTCGTTCATTTTTTAAAATGAAATCTTACATTTGTATTTATAAAAGAAAATATTCTCTGAGGAAGAACCTAACCTGTTTGGAAAAGGTTCGAAAGTACTAAGATTTTTAAATAAAATCAGTTTTTAACATCTATAATTGATTATTTAATCGCCTGTTAAGTAAGCATTATTCATTTTACAATAAAAAGCCATTTTCATATATTTATAATAAGGGATGTAGTGCAGGATATACGGGGGTATACGCCGTTATGCCTTCTGGATTTTTTTTTAAGGAACACCGTACACCTTCTCTTTCTCAAAAAAGCTACAATATATACATTCTAGGGTAAACTCTTTGCCTTGAGCATATACCCTCTGCTTAGAGCGTATAATCTCTGGTTTTTTTACGACTACACCACTGTTTATAATCATCTTATCTTTATAGTGTGCAAGAATAAACAAGTTGGAAATTGCACGTGAAGCGTAGCAAATGCAGTGCGTTCGTACGATAACGAAGTTTTAAAAATATTCGGATCTTGCTGTCATAGTAGACAGTACTTCGGATGCACTATAGTGGTCGAAATCTTTTTTGTGTTCCTGTAAATATACAGAAAGTAACTTTATTACACCTCAGCAACGTACATCATATTCATAAAATGTGAAATAGTTTAATGTCATTAAAACATGCCTCAAACAGTGTTTCTCCGTATAGCATTGTGTAGTGGAATACTTTTGTGTGACCCTGTAATTTAATATTAAATATTCTTTGCATCACAGATTGTACAGAATGTATATTTTGGTATATATATACTTCATAGGTTCATGTTAATTTTATTATGTTCGAATGCACACCATTAAAATGCATTTGAAACTTTTTTCTCCATTGGCCGTAATGTAAAGGAATACTTTTGATTGTCCCTGTAATTGATCTATGCATCCAATTTTCATAAAATTTGAAATGACTCGGCAAAATTGTGTAATAATGATACATTTTAAATTTCAAAAGATTAAAACGCATTTGAAACTTTTTCCCCATTGACCGTAATGTAATAGAATACTTTTGATTGTCCCTGTAATTGATCTATGCATCCGATTTTCATAAAATTTTAAATGACTCGACAAAATTATGTAATAATTATGCATTATAAATTTCAAACGATTCGGTTGGGTAGTTTTTGCTTTGTTATATGCGGACAGACAGACGGACGGACTGAACGACAACTATAGGTGCTACGTATTTACATAATTACGAACGCACCTAAAAACGTTTATAAAATTTCGATTTCTGTAAATGAACGTGAATTTTCCGTCGTTCTTTACTTGGCATATCTCAATAACTAGGCCAGCAAAGCCGCGGATTTTGCTAGCATCTGATAAAATAAATGAAACGAAACGTGTTAATACATTTTTTCCCCTTTCTAATACAACAGGCATAAAATGTATAGATATTTCTTAAAAATATGTCTACTAAAATTAGAATACAGTCGACTCTCGTTAATTTGAAATCGGAGAATTCGAATCTTCGTTTAATTCGAACTAATCATGAAGTCCCGAAATTTTCAATGGCAGAATAACGTTAAAAGTTTTCGTTAATTCGAATTCATTTTCTCTTGACTTCGTTTAATTCTAACGAACGAAAATTCGGATTTTTTTTTTATTTATTTATTTATTTTTATTTTTTTTTGTTCTTTCTCACAGATTTTAGATCATTGGAATAATTTTCTTTGTTTGATTTTTGTGAAAATTGTTCCGAACGAGTATACATATAAACTAATGTATTTGATATCCACTTTCTTAGTGCCTTGTCTGTCCATTAGTGATGCTTGTTTCTAATCTTTTAATTAGTTCATGTATTTATCCATTCTAATTTAATATTAAGTCATATTATAATGATAACAGACGAAATAAATTTAAAAAACACTATAACATTAATTCCTTTGTAATAGTACCATACTAAGCATGTTTTCATTTCATACTTTCCATAATTCGAACTTCGGATAATTCGAACATTTCTTGTGGTCCCGACGAGTTCAAATTAACGAGAGCCGACTATATAAATTTTTTAATTGATGATGATGTTGTTACTGTGAATGATTATTATTACATAGTGGCGACATCTAGTAACCATAAGTATTATTAGAGTTTGTTTTTTAAATTCTGAATTTTAAATTTCTCAAAGATGTTAAATGTGGTAGTTTTTATCGAAAAACAATAATAAAAAAAATCAGATAAACCTAAAATAAAAATGTTTGCGAAAATTAATAAAGAATACTGCCCAGTTAAACTGATGGCATTGAGCTCACAGGCTACAAATACTAATTGTACATTAAAGCCTTATATTTTCAAGGGTTAATTCCGTTCGAAAAAAAAATTAAGAAGGGGAAACAGCTCTCCCCTTTCCTCTTTTTTTATACTTAATCATTGAACCTCCTATACTATCAAAGACATGCTTTATCATATAAAAAATCTATATCCAAAATTCAGAGCAAATTAGATAATTCTTAATAAAAACCCATTTAGCATTTATATAATTTAAAAGGAGTTATCCCCTTCTTTTATACTTAACCATTAAACTTCCAAAACGATTCAGAGATTTGAACGAAATCTGAAAATTCTGCTTGAAAAACCTATTTATATAAATTAAGAGGGGGGGGGAGGCATTAGAACCCCTGTTGCCCCTATTTATACTTATTCAATGAACACCTAATAGCAGTCACGGAATCGCCTCATCAGAATGATCCTAATCTAAATTTTGAACGAAAACTTAATTCTGCATGAAAATCCCATTTATATCAACTAACGGGGGGGGGGGGCATTAGAACCCCTGTTCCCCCTATTTATACTTATTCAATGAACACCTAATAACAGCCACGGAATCGCCTCATCAGAATGATCCTAATCTAAATTTTGAACGAAAACTTAATTCTGCATGAAAATCCCATTTATATCAACTAACGGGGGGGGGGGGATTAGAACCCCTGTTCCCCCTATTTATACTTATTCAATGAAAACCTAATAACAGTCACGGAATCGCCTCATCAGAATGATCCTAATCTAAATTTTGAAAACTTAATTCTGCATGAAAATCCCATTTATATCAACTAACGGGGGGCATGAGCCCCCCGTTCCCCCTCTTATACATATCGAATGAACTCCAAAAACTAATCAGGGAAGCGCCTTATCAGGATATACCTATATACAAAATTTCAAGTGGATCCGATATTTTTATCATGAGTTATCGCGTTACGCACATACGCACATACATACAGAACGGACGGGCACATAAGCTCTCAGGCTATGATAGCCTGTGAGCTAAAAACGTCTATGTATTTTTATGTTAGCCAGGCGAAAGTCCCGCCATTAGCATTTTATTTCTCGCCGGTAGCAGCATTATTTTTCGTGTTTGTAAAGACAATGCTTTGATCATGAAATTAAATACTTCTGTTTTTGAAATTATTTCTTATTGTTTTTTTCTTGGAACAGATGCAGTATCGAGCCGCCATTTTGTTTCCCTATTATTTCTCACAAATTGTTATTATTATCATTATTTTGCAATTATTTTTTTGAGGAAACATATAATAAATATTTTTAAGTCTTATGCATACTAAAATTTTTATTTTCACTTTTCTTGAATGTTTTACATAATAAATGAATAAGTAAATCAAACTATTTTTACTATTAAAAATTTGCTCTTTAAATCTTTAAATTTTTACAATAGATTGTCTTTTTTAATTTCATATCATTTTTTAAAATGTATGATTCAATCATTAAATAATCATTTTAGTTGCATTTTGTAGTTTAAGGTAAAATAATAATGTAAGAGAAATAACAGGGAAACAAAATGGCGGCTCGCGGGAAGATACTGCATCTAAGCCTCTTTCTTTCTATTTTAATGGAATGATTGAAAGTCGTATAATTTAAATGTGGACGTTCTAAAGTACGTTTTTGTACTTTAAATTAAATGTGTGAAAAATTCATACCAATGTCGAATCCAGACAGTTTTCTCCGAGAGGGATTTCTGTGACTTCAGAAAGGAACATTATACGACGGTATAACAATTCAAAATGTGCTATGTTTAAAAATTTGCAATACTGAAAATTATAAAACTAAAATCTATATATATAAAAGGAATCTATATATATAAAAGGAATTCTGAGGATAATTGAGGCACAGATAGGCTCTCATCCTCTATTCCTTTTATTTATAGAGATTTTACACAGCTTAGGTAAACGCAGAAGAAATATAAAACAGATAATGTATTTATCACAAAAAATCGTCTGCTAAGAAAATCTTTTTTCATTTTGAACTCTATAAATAAAAGGAATAAAGCAGAAGAAATATAAAACAGATAATGTATTTATCACAAAAAATCGTCTGCTAAGAAAATCTTTTTTCATTTTGAACTTCTATAAATAAAAGGACAGATAGGCTCTCAAACAGTGAATCGTCGAATATAATTGAAGAACAAATGGAAGAACAAATGGAAGAACAAATGGAAGAACAAATGGAAGAACAGATGGAAGAACAGAAAGAAGAACAGATGGAAGAACAAATGGAAGACCTCTTCATTAACAATAAAAAAAGATATGCAAACGAAACCCCAGAACACCGATCAAACATATCTGCCGGAAACTGACGAGACATGGCACAGAAACGTGAATGTGTGGGGTTGTAGAACTGGCATTCAGATAGTCTTCGGGCTACTGAGGGCGGGCAACCGTCTAGTTTCATTTAAAAATTATTTATGATTGATCCAGGAATATTAAGAGACCACACTACTGCTTGAAAAAGACCCGGATGATAATGTTAAGTCTATAGGGGCGTTCTTTTCAAATATTTCTCTAAAATTTTAATATGTTTTTATCCATAGGATAGCTGAGAAAGATCTACAACCGGGCTAGTTTTTACTTTTTTCAATTTTAATTTCAGATTTTTTTTAATTACTTTAATTCCAAACCGATTAGAACCGGTTTTGAGATTGAAACTATCATAATATAAGAAATATATAACCAAAATCGAAAAAGTAAAAACTAGCCTGGTTGTAGATTGTCCTCAGCTATCCTATGGATAAACAAGTTGGAAATTGTACGTGAAGCGTAGCAAATGAGGTGCGTTCGTACGATAACGAAGTTTTAAAAATACTACTCTCATATATCAATCTCATAAAATTGTAAATAGTGAATTACAATTAAAATGCTCATGAAACAATGTTCTCCTTATACCATTATGTAATGGAATACTTTTGTGTGGCCTTGTAATTCAATAACAAATGTTCTTTGCACCACAAATTTTGCAAAATGCATATTATAATATGTACTTTATAGTTGCATATAAATTTTATTAAGTTCGAATGAGTGTAACACCATTAAAATGCATTTGAAACAATTTTCCCCATTGACCGTAATGTAACGGAATACTTTTGATTGTCCCTGTAATTGATCTATGCATCCGATCTTCATAAAATTTGAAATAACTTGACAAAATTATGTAATAATTATTTATTTTAAATTTCAAACGTATAAAATACATTTGAGACTTTTTCCCCATTGACCATAATGTAATTGAATACTTTTGATTGCCCCTGTAATTGATCTATGCACCCGATTACCAAAAAATTAGAAATAACTCGACAAAATTATGTAATATTTATGTATTTTAAATTTCAAACGATTAAAATGCATTTGAAACTTTTTTTCCCCATTGACCGTAATGTACTGGAATACTTTTGATTGCCCCTGTAATTGATCTATGCATCCGATTTTCATAAAATTTTAAATGGCTCGACAAAATTATGTAATAATTATGTATTTTAAATTTCAAACGATTCGGTTGGGATTTTTTTGCATTTTTATATGCGGAGAGACGGACAGACAGACGGACGGACAGACAGACGGACGGACGGACTGAATGACCACTATGGGTGCTACGTATTTACATAATTACGAAGGCACCTAAAAAATAATGTACAAATATTAAAATTTCAGCGAGATATTTGAAAAGAACATCCCCATAGACTTAATGTTACCATCTCAGTCTTTAGTCAGTAAATGTGGGCTCTTAATGTTTAATCTATGGCGTACTTAATATAGGATTCTCTTATTACGTAAGCCACGTTTTGGTCATCATAAAAAGGATGTTTATTATTATTATTTTTAAAAATGTAGAATTTATTTATAAGTCTAAAATTTTAGTCTTTGAAAATATCATTTTCCGATCGTTGTAGTTTGTTAAATTACATTTTATTGTTATTTTATTTATTTATTTATTTATTTATTTTTGTGTTAGAGTATAAATATAAGATCATATGTGGCTGTCGGTTTTTAAAATAAATCTAGAACACTGATCGTTGCAAAAATGCTATCATCAAAAAGAGTGCACTAAAAAAATAAGTTAAAAACATTAATTTCCGCAAAAAATATTTTGAATATACGAATGCATCAAACGTCCTTTGACTTAACATTATGGAGGAAAATTCCGAAACTGAGTGGTCCGTTAATCCATCGTTATCTCGATTTTTTAAATTTGTAAACAATTTCTTTTTTTTTTTTTTTTTTTTTTTTTTTTTTTTTTTTTTTGTTTGTTTGGTTAGTTGAATCATAAAAAAGAGAGGAGGAAATGATTTTTATGTTGCAATTTTGAATCATCCGATTTTTGAGGTCACACTGTATTACAAAAACGAAAATGTTAAGTTATTTGTAAAATATATGCAGAAAAAATTAAATTCTGAATACATTAAGAACTAGTTTGTCTCTTGGCTCCTAAAGTAGATTGATTGGTTGAATTTCAATATTAGGTGTCGCGTATCGAGGATTAGTTTGAGCAGTTGTTGCATAATAAAAAAAAAATAGTATAAGATAGATTTTACTAGCATAAAAAACTGGAACATGTTACTAAAGAAATGAGTGTGTATTAAACAATAGAATTATAGAAAAAGGAAAGTAATGTTATAAAAACGAACCCCACCAGTGGCTAAGAGGTTGTGCTTTAGAAGCTGGTAAACGGCAGGAGCTGGGTTCGAACCTAATCGTGCCTGTCGGCCTAACCATTCGGAGTTTTCAGTGGGTTTCTTCGAACCTTTATGTAACCTTGCGTAAATATGGGTTAGTTTCCCTTAGAAAGACCCCCCCCCCCATGGAGGGCACCCTTCTTAGGACCTATATCCCTCGTGCAGATAATAGGCCTTCCTAAATAACACACGCAATACAAAAGCAAAATTATAGTTTTTGGTTGAAATATAAACCGAGAAAGTCATATTTATTTATTATTTGAATGTTGAATTAAAAAAAAAATTCGAGGTACATTGCAAATAATTTAAATCGTACGATTAATCTAGTATATGTGAATAATAAAGTGGGAAAATAGCGATAGAAAAGGAATAATAATAATAATAATAATAATAAAATAGATGTTACGTATGAGTTATTTTTTAATTAATTGCTTCTTATAACTTTATCTTCAAATTTTCATAAACACTAAATGGAATATTTGACCTCAAACAATGAATAATTCAAAATTACTGAAACGAATCAAAGTTTCCGACACTCGTATATGAAGCACAAAATATTTAAATTTTCAATTTTAAGCGATTAATAGAGAACTTAGAGAGGGTTTTTTTTTCTTTAATCTTTTTTCTGCAGTAATAAAATGTGTTATATGATGCATAAGTAGAATTTGAGGTTTAGCGTTTCGATTTTCCCTAAACCTGCATATTTATTAATGCAAATTATGTGAATTATCTTATGATTACCTGCTAACTACATTGTGCGTTATCTTAAAATTCTCACAAACACTAAATGAGATATTTCACCTTTAATTAGCGATTTTAATTCAAATTTATCAGAACGAATCAAAGTTTCCGACTCTTATCTGTTCCCCACAAAATATTTATGCATTCAATTTTAAACTAAGCCAATATTATGAAAAAAAAAAAAAAAAAAAAGAGAGAGAGAGAGAGAGATTTTTCATTAGAAACATTTTTTCTGAAGTTATGAAATTTGCTATATGATGAATCTGTGTGTAGGAAAAGTTTAGATTTTTCCTAAATCAGCATATTTGTTAATGAAAATTATTTAAATATTGCCCTTCAAATTGCAACCATTCAAGTAAGATTGTAAGAACTGTAATAGATGCTGCCGCCATTGCCATTGTGATAAATATTACCTGATTTCAATCCACCAGACGGGAAGGTACATACGTATTGATATGCATATCTATATTATAAAGGACAAACGTATCTGTGCGTAATGCATACGTCATTTTGCGAATGGCAACACTTTCCCCTGTAATTTAGGTTTTGCAATTTTCGCTACTGCAAAATTTATACTTCTAAGCGTCGTACATTTTAAATTTTTACACCGCCGTGTAGGGAAAAAAAAAAAAAAAAAAACGTACTTTTAAATACAATTTGTTTCAAAGATGTATCTCAATTAAATTTTGTGATAGTAACTTTTTTATAATTTTTAGTGCCAATTCTGTAATTGTGGCATCAGCCACATTCGATTTTCTCTTAAAATTGTGAAAAAAAGAAAAAAAAAATAGAAATTAAAATGCGTATACTACACTGTAAAAAAAAATTCAAGAGGTTACTAAAAATTTCTTAGTAAATTTGTATTCCACAAAATTTTTTAGTAACCATTACAAACTTTTTTTTGCAAATGAAACAAACATTTCTTTTGTAAACTGAACAAAAGAATTTTTTGTATAACTGACTTAAAACTTTTTAGTATGAGCCACCAATCAAATTTTAGTAATAGCTCCAAAATTATTTTTAGTAACCATTACGTGTGCCCGAAGTGCAGAAGCTTCCTTCGAGCGGCATCCAGTGGGTAAAAAAGAGAGACTTCTGAAACGGAAGATTTTCGGTAAAGCCGTAATAGATGGCAGCACCAAACATTGCTACCTACTCTATTTTGACATGTTTTTAAAGGGGGAGGAAAGTTCAGAGATCATTACCCATAGTAACTGCTACGACAGGATTTTCATAATCCCTTTATTTACATTCGGTGCATATTTGGCGGCGGCCAGCATCGAACCCAGGTACTTTCAGCCTGGAGTTCGGTGCTATGACCACTAGGCTATCACGGCCACGCCAAGTGAGTTTTAGTAATAGCTATTAAAAATGTAAAAGTATTAACTCTATTCGTTGCTAGCTTTTTTCTAGTAATTCTTACAGATTCCTTGTAACCGAGTAAGATTACTAAAAATTTTTTAGTAATTACAAGGATTACTAAATTTTTTTTAGTAGATCGACCCTTTTTTTTTACAGTGTATTTCAAAATATCGTTTTTTATAAAATTTGACGACTTTCTGTTTTTTTCGTTTAATAATTTCGATAATTGAGTTTTATAGTATTTTGGTAATTTTAGCTTAAAATAATATTTGCTTGAGAGTTAGACTGACCAATATAAGATGCATTTTTTACAACTAATTCAGTAATTTATTATAAATCAACAAAACAGTTCCTTCTTAAAGTTTTTCTTTCGTTGAATTTCGACGGGTTCCATCGTTTATATTAATTGATAAGCTCCCATCATCTGTATAGATGCGTATTTAAGTTCGAAAACTAGTTCCCGAGGACTCTTCAAATACACACTAAATTAAATGAAGATTTGTTTACAATACGCTTAAATATTTACAACAGAACACACTCCTGTTTATAGGCAAGGCTGTAGGAAATCTTGCTCTACGGTAAATTACATTTTTATATATTTTCTACGCATTAGGCTATAACAATATAAACATACTATTCCCATCTCTTAATTGTAAGTAGCAAGACTTGTCCAACACTGCAATCGCCCCACCAGTGGCCGACAGGTTCTGACCTCCGAACTGGTAGACGGTAGGTGCTGGGTTCGAACCCAATCGCACCGTCAGCCTAACAGTTTGGAGTTTTCAGTGGTTTTCTTAGAACCTTGGATTTCCATGCGTAAATACGGGTAGGTTCCCTTAGAAAGACCCCCACTCCTTAGGGCCTATATCCCACAGTATAGATAATTGTCCGACATAAATACAAACAAACCTAATTAATGTATGTACACTGTTAAAAATATTCTCCTAGTTCGAGCCAAATTTTGGTGCTCGGTAGCTGCCACTGTAAGATAGTGAAATCTTGAACCAATATTGGGAGTTCTTGTTGGAGCTTAGTTCCAATAGTTTGAACGAGGTTGAAAAAGGTAGCTCCAAATGTTGGTACGAGATTTCGCCATCTTATGGTGGCAGCTACTGAACACCAAAATTTGGTTCAAACTGGAGCAAAAAATTTAACAGTGTAGATAATAGTACACAGATAAATGTAATAAAGAAAGGAAATAAAATTAATTAGGCAGTAATTTATATTAAGACCTGACAAGAAGAAACAATTTCTGTTACAATTTTTTTAATGTTTAGAAATGTTTCTTTGAAAAATAATAATTTAATTATTAACTTTTAACAGTTGTCGCAACACACATAGTAGAGGTCTGCACGGGCCGGGTTCGGGCCGATTTTCATTAAAGGCATTTAGGCCGGGCCGGGCTCGGGCCTTGCTTCTGAAGACTCGGGCCGGGCCGGACGGGCCTAGTCACTAATCTCTTCGGACCGGGCCGGGCCCGGGCCTTAATTTTTTTCCCTGGAGTATCGGGCAGGGCCGAGCCTAACTTATTTTTTCCGTCCTGTTGAATCTTTCCGTATGAAAGTCCTTTTCTCGACGTGGAAAAGTCAGTTCATAAATCAGTAAAGTTTGGCTTGGTCCAAAAATTTTTGCAAAATAGACATATACTTTTAAGTCGTCATTATTCTACAATTAAACATTAGAATTTATCCTTTTTAAATAATCGTAGATTACTAGACGTCTTAAAATAGAATTAAACACATTAAAAAAAAAAAAAAAAAAAAAAAAAAAACATGATTATGACGGAATTTTTGTTTAAACTAAAAACTGAATTTTTTTTTAAACTGTTCATCCATGCAAAATGAATACAACAGTTCGCGAAAAAAATATATATTAAACATTTACATCTGCTAAGAAAGAAACGTATTTTTTTCTTTCCTATGTCTTAGATCTTAGAAGATTTTACTTTTACCATGTACTATTTCTTAGTTTTTTTTAAATGTATTAATAATACTAATGATAATTGAAACATTTACATATAACAAAGGTTCATTAAATTGTAAAAATCGCAGCCTATGGCACTTCTGCATAAATAGAGATTATAATAAACATAAAAGAAAAAAAAAGACTAAGATAAGTTTTTTTTTTTTTGTCTGATCTCTTCCGCTAGAGTAACGATCAATGTTCTGTAGAAATTCACCAGAGCCGGGCCGGGTCGGGCCAATATTTTTTTCGTTCGGGCCGGGCCGGGTCGGGCCAATATTTCTTTCGTTCGGGCCTGGCCGGGCCCGGGCCAAAATTTTAACTTTCGGGCCGGGCTCGGGTCTGGAAATTTCGGCCCGTGCAGACCTCGAACACATAGCACGCAACGACCGAAGTTTTTGAAACAGATTGGTCTAGGATAGAGGACGAACCTTTTCATATTCGCTTTCCAATTCTTTCCTGGAAATGATGTAATATTTTTATTACTTCCCCTATAAGAAGTATAAAATGCACATTGTACGAAGTATATGAAATTCTAATTATGTTTGTTTGAATTTTATCATTAAAAGAAAAAAGAATTTACATTTTTTACTTAAAAAAAAAAAAAAAAAAAAAAAAAAAAAAAAAAAAAAAACTCGCCATACTTTTAAATACGCGGAATATAAATTAGTTTATCAGATCAGTATATTGATAGGTTATAAAAAGATCTAAAATGCTAGATTCATATAATATTATTTAACAAACGCGGATGTTTACAAAAACTGGTTATTCACTTTTCCCGAAATAATAAAACGTCCATACAGAGAACAGATAAAGAAGGATTATTACAAAAATTGAAGATAAGCACGCTAGAAAATAAACGACCAAATCTATAACGCCCAGTCTGCAATTCTTAGTCACTATATAATATTCAAAAGCAGCTTTTGAAAGCTTTAAAAATCCGGAAAAAAAAACACAGTCATCGACTTGGGAACTAACCCTCAATGCCCACTAACTTTCGCTTTTTAATTGAACAATAACTGGTCAAGGTGAGTGACCATGAAAGCATCAAAATGTATATCAAAATTTACTGGGGGTCATCATACAGGTCTGTGTCAGTGTGGCGGCTTGTTGTTCACTCAATATGATATTTACGACAATAGACAGACTTGGCGTCTAGTCTTATAAAGAACTTAATCCAGGGTGGAGGTTTTGCTGCATGCACGCGATAAACATACTGCGGCGATAACTAACTATAAGGTTCAAGTACCTCGTCTGAATGGTATTTTTCTCTATCCAGCTGCGCTCTGGCATTGTTATTTGGGAGAAACACGTGATTAAAATAATATCCAGCATTGCATGGCGCTTTTTTTTTCACTATTTGGTTATGTGCCGGATTTTCTTTAAAAGGAAACAAAGTGAAATGCTAACGCGAATCTGTTTAAATCCTTGTGCTCCGAATTATGAAGCAAAAAAATTGCCCCATCTCAATATTTATTTTCGTAATGTCTGAAGATATCCAAAGCAACTTAGATAATAATAATTTGATTTTTATAATTTTTTTTAATTACTGATTTAATTGACAGATATGATCGTAGATTTACCATTATGCCTTCCTGCTTCCAATTCTCCATGTTTTCATACTTTTGGGTGCTTTTGTGCAGCCCTGTATCAGTATGTGATGTATATAAATTATAAACAAATGGTAAAATGCATAAAAAAGAATTACATTTAAAAGTGTATGCCGAAATAAAAAAGCACTTCAAGCAATTACTACACAAAGACAGTATTGTCTTGATTTATAAGATTATTCACCTTGATTTAAACTGTTTATTTAAATTATTCATATCATAGCTGCCAACTTTTACGCAATTTTGCTACCACTAAAATTGTACAGAGATTTTCCATTTGTTTAATCATAAAATTTCGACGATTAAATAAGACAATATTTACTATAAATTTTTTGTGGTACGAAAAATGCGTAAAAGTTGGCAGCTATGTTCATATTGATTTAAATTGCTTAAAAACAACTCGTTAACTCGAAATGTTTCCACTCTTTACAATAAGCTGACTTTCAAATCGCGAGATGTGTGAATTTCGGCTCAACTTGAGTCATTTGTGACTGAGGTTTTAAAAGGCGCCAGGAAAATCTTCAGGATTCAATCACCTAGGATTGAAACTAAGAAGAAGCCACGTGCCCTGGGCGCCAAATGAAGATTTTGTTTGTCTATTTTTCTTCTTATTCGATTTCTCTTTAAAATGATTTTTAATGATTTTTTTAAAATTAAATAGTGATAATGAATCTTTAATTTTCTTTTAATGAATCTTTGTTTGACAAATCTGATTACGTAGTCCCAGTATAACATATTTTTTGTTTACATATTTTGAAAGAACCAGCTATTTGATACTTCACTGCTAAAAATCTTGTCCTAATTTGAACCAAATTTTGGTGCTCAGTAGCTTCCACTGTAAGATATGGAACCTCGAACCAATATTTGGAGCTCCTCTTGATGCATAGTTCCAATAGTTGGAACGAGGTTGGAATAGGAAGCTTCAAATGTTGGTGCGAGATTTCACTACCTTATGGTGACAGCTACTGAGCACCAAAATTTGGCTCAAACTAGAGCAAAATGATTAACAGTATTAATATAATTCCGTATCTTTCTAAATTTAATTTGAGTAGGAGGGGCACCAAAACCAATGTTTGCTGGGGATATAAAACAAACTATAGTCTCTGCCAAGTTAGCACCCACTGTTTGTCAGCCCTGCTTTAAAGTACCTTTTTGTAGTGGTATTCGACAGCTACGCTCAAGTTTGAAGAGCTTAAAACAACTTTTAATCAAAATAAATTTTTTTTGTTGTTTTAATTTTTGCTTTCTTTTTGTCTTTCATTTTTTAAACCTTATTTTCAAAAACACTTTCATGCTTTTACATTTTAAAATCTCAGAATAGCAGAAGAAATAATTTGCGCTTTTTGTAAGAAAAAATACTTAAATATATATATATTATTATTCGCCTTCATACTTATCATAGATTAATTTTAATGTGTTGTACACCGATGCTAAGCAAAATTTAATTTTAACTTAGCATCCATTAATATTTATCGGGGATTAATGACAATAAATTATTGTTCCCATTGTTTCCACAGAAAATATAAAGATTTTAAAACACTTTCTAAATAATTATTTCCTTATCAACTTTCGGAATTCTCAATATTACTTTTTTTTGCATCAGATTATTAAAAATCAGGCATTATGATACTGATTAGTTATCACTAAATAAATTTACTTAAATAAATATAAAGGAATGCTTGTTTAAATTGAAGTTTTCCTGTTCAACAAATAACAAAAGAATTGTTGAATATTTATTAACTTAAATGGTAACGTTATGCAGCGAATTAAAATCTCTTATGGAATCGGATATTATCGAATTTTTTCAGGAAGTTATCGTAAACAAGCTGTTATTTTCATGTTAAGAAATTCTATGCAATAAATTTTCTACACCAGTGGTTGAAAGAATTGTGTTTACCGATATTTCTGAATATATAAAAATGTTATGAGTGACGTTTGAACTTTAGTTTATAAACTCTTAGTTCCGCTTTACAATATATAACGACTGTAATTACTTTGTTCATTTAATGAGAACTTTTGCACATAATCTTATTAATAATTTAAAGAAGCGAGGCCATTATTTAATACATTATACTGTAAAAAAATAAGTAAATAAAATATTGCTGAGTTATTAAATTTTTTCGAAACTGGGATTGCAAGTACTCTATGTAACGGAAATAATAAAAATTCATGTAAAAGTTACATGTTTGCATAGAACATGTTTGCATTGCACTTATTTTCTAAGAATTTGAAAATCGAACTTTTTGTCAAAACTATGTCCACTTTATTCAATATGTTTCAGCTGAAAGAAATTTAAGATATTTTATCCCAAAATAAAAATTCGTGCTTTAAGAAGCGTGGCTGTTATTTAATAAATTACACTGTAAAAAAGTAAATATATAAATAAAATATTGCTGAGTTATTAAAAGTTTTCGAAACTGGGATTCCAAGAACTTTATGTAAAGGCAATAATAAAAATTCATGTAACAGATACAAGGTTGCATTGAACATGTTTGCATTACGCTTATTTTTTAAGAATTTGAAAATCGAACTTTTTGTCAAAACTATGTCCACTTTATTTAATATATTTCAGTACAAAGAAATTTCAGATATTTTAGCACAAAATAAAAATTCGTGCTTTAAGAAACATGGCTATTATTTAATAAATTACACTGTAAAAATATATATATATATATAAAATATTGGTGAGTCATTAAAAGTTTTCGAAACTGGGATTCCAAGAACTTTATGTAAAGGCAATAATAAAAATTCATGTAACAGATACATGGTTGCATTGAACATGTTTGCATTAAACATGTTTGCATTACGCTTATTTTTTAACAATTTTAAAATCGAACTTTTTGTCAAAACTATGTCCACTTTATTCAATATATTTCAGCACAAAGAAATTTAAGATATTTTAGCACAAAACAAAAATTCGTGCTTTAAGAAGCATGGCTATTATTTAATAAATTACGTTGTAAAAAAAATAAATATATAAATAAAATATTGCTGAGTTATTAAAAGTTTTCGAAACTTGGGTTCCAAGAACTTTATGTAAAGGCAATAATAAAAATTCATGTAACAGATACGTGGTTGCATTGAACATGTTTGCATTACGCTTATTTTTTAAGAATTTTAAAATCGAACCTTTTGTCAAAACTATGTCCACTTTATTCAATATATTTCAGTACAAAGAAATTTAAGATACTTTAGCACAAAACAAAAATTCGTGCTTTAAGAAGCATGGCTATTATTTAATAAATTACACCGTAAAAAAAATAAATATATAAATAAAATATTGCTGAGTCATTAAAAGTTTTCGAAACTGGGATTCCAAGAACTTTATGTAAAGGCAATAATAAAATTCATGTAACATATACGTGGTTGCATTGAACATGTTTGCATTAAACATGTTTGCATTACGCTTATATTTTAAGAATTTGAAAATCGAACTTTTTGTCAAAACTATGTCCACTTTATTCAATATATTCCAGCACAAAGAAATTTAAGATATTTTAGTACAAAACAAAAATTCGTGCTTTAAGAAACATGGCTATTATTTAATAAATTACACTGTAAAAAAATAAATATATAAATAAAATATTGCTGAGTTATTAAAAGTTTTCGAAACTGGGATTCCAAGAGCTTTATGTAAAGGCAATAATAAAAATTCATGTAACAGATACATGGTTGCATTGAACATGTTTGCATTAAACATGTTTGCATTACGCTTTTTTTTAACAATTTGAAAATCGAACTTTTTGTCAAAACTATGTCCACTTTATTCAATATATTTCAGCACAGAGAAATTTAAGATATTTTAGCACAAAACAAAAATTCGTCCTTTTAGAAGCATGGCTATTATTTAATAAATTACACTGAAAAAAAAAATATATATATGTAAATAAAATATTGCTGAGTCATTAAAAGTTTTCGAAACTGGGATTCCAAGAACTTTATGTAAAGGCAATAACAAAAATTCATGTAACATATACATGGTTGCATTGAACATGTTTGCATTACGCTTTTTTTTTTTAAAGAATTTTAAAATCGAACTTTTTGTCAAAACTATGTCCACTTTATTCAATATATTTCAGCACAAAGAAATTTAAGATATTTTAGCACAAAACAAAAATTCGTGCTTTAAGAAGCATGGCTATTATTTAATAAATTACACTGTAAAAAAAATAAATATATAAATAAAATATTGCTGAGTCATTAAAAGTTTTCGAAACTGGGATTCCAAGAACTTTATGTAAAGGCAATAATAAAAATTCATGCAACATATACGTGGTTGCATTGAACATGTTTGCATTAAACATGTTTGCATTACGCTTATTTTTTAAGAATTTGAAAATCGAACTTTTTGTCAAAACTATGTCCACTTTATTCAATATATTTCAGCACAAAGAAATTTAAGATATTTTAGTACAAAACAAAAATTCATGCTTTAAGAAACATGGCTATTATTTAATAAATTAAACTGTAAAAAAATAAATATATAAATAAAATATTTCTGAGTCTGAGTTATTAAAAGTTTTCGAAACTGGGATTCCAAGAGCTTTATGTAAAGGCAATAATAAAAATTCATGTAACAGATACATGGTTGCATTGAACATGTTTGCATTAAACATGTTTCCATTACGCTTATTTTTTAACAATTTGAAAATCGAACAGTTTGAAAATCGAACTTTTTGTCAAAACTATGTCCACTTTATTCAATACATTTCAGCACAAAGAAATTTAAGATATTTTAGCTCAAAACAAAAATTCGTGCTTTAAGAAGCATGGCTATTATTTAATAAATTACACTATAAAAAATACATATATATATAAATAAAATATTGCTGAGTCATTAAAAGTTTTCGAAACTGCGATTCCAGGAACTTTATGTAAAGGCAATAGTAAAAATTCATGTAGCAAATACATGGTTGCATTGAACATGTTTGCATTAAACATGTTTGCTTTACGCTTTTTTTTTAACAATTTGAAAATCGAACTTTTTGTCAAAACTATGTCCACTTTATTCAATATATTTCAGCACAAAAAAATTTAAGATATTTTAGCACAAAATAAAAATTCGTGCTTTGGTCAATTTTCGCTCTTTTCAAAGTCTATTGTCTTTTTAATTTTCTGTTGATATGCAATTTTAATGTAATAAACTTTTTCAGTTTAGAAGTTACATAAAGTAAAATACGTCAATACATCTTACAAATCCTCTTATAAAAATTCCTGAAAAAAAATTTCAATTCGAACATTTCTTGGTAGTGAGAGAATGTGTTAACACTTTTTCTGTTCTGAAAATGGATGTTCTTCCTTGAATGTTCTAATTGTTTTGCGGCAATTTTCGACTGTATTTTATTCTTTTCTCACGGTATTTATTAAAACAGAGAGGATTAGATGATACACTTCTTTGGCGACGATGAACGATGCGTAGCAATGTAGAATCAACTAATACATTCCACGGTCTGATTAAACTAAATTTAATATTCGGTAATTGAATCAAAATTTTGGTTCAGTAGCAAAATTCAAAGATATTTTAACGTTGATATTCGTTTAAATTATTTATTTGAATTGATTTATGTTATAGTATAGTTTAATTTTTGATCTGTGTCTGTTTATAGTTTTTCAGATCTAATGCTAATTTTGCAAATAAATATTATTTTGAACATAAAGAAAACTTTTTATATAATTGGTTTATTAACATTTGTAGTAAACTATCATATTCAAAACAAATAAAATTAAAATTGACATTTTCCTGTTGTAATAATAATATTAATAATAATAATAATAGTAATAATAATAAAAAGCAGGCGATAATATTATTTTTGGATATTTCTGTTATGTCATATGTAATTACAATTACTTAAGTAACCCATATCGGTTTAAAATGTTTTTTATATTTTTAAATTTTGGATCTTAGATGTAAATCTTTTGTCTCTTTAAGGTCTCAAAACTATTAAAACTAGAAAAAAAAAAAAAAAAAAAAAAAAAAAAAAAAAAAAAAAAAGATTATTTTTAACACTTAATATTTAAAAATGTATATAATTTTAAAACATAATTTTTATTGGAATGAAAGATATAAGTATGTTCTTTCATTTCATGCATTTAAAAAACTGCAAGATGCAGAATTAGTATTTACAGGGGGCTGCAAACTATCGGCCATTTGAAGAGCAGAAAATTAGCATAACATTACTCATATAGTTACATAATGTCTTTTGTAACTGGAATAAGAATTTTGGTGTCTACTTATACTTTAGATTGTAATAATTACCTTGAATTTAATAGATTTATTATTTAAAACATTTTTTTTTTTTTTTTTTTTTTTTAGAACAAAGTTGTATTTAACTAACGTAAAATTTAGACAATTTTAACAGTATAATAACCCAAAAAATGTTGTTTGAAGAATAAAAGAGAAAATTTAGGTTCATTTTATACAGACTAACACAGTAAAATAAACAAATAATAATAAAATAAATAAATAAAATATACCTTTAAAATGACTAAAGTTAAAAAAAAAAATTCTTTAAATTAAATTTACCTGAAAAAGTACTGTAGCAATATTACAAATCAAAATTTTAAAGTTCTACCTGACAGATTCAAACCCACAATCCTCCACGTGGAAGGTAAAATAAATAATAATAAATAATAAATAAATAATAAATAAATAATAAATCTATTAAAATTCAGAATAATTATTACAATCTAAAGTATAAGTAGACACAAAATTTTTACCTCTGGGCTATAGACATACTCTGCAAAATTACTGACGTTAAGATTATGTTTTGAAATCGAAAAAGAGCGAAATCATTTAAATGAAATAATATACAGCTTCAAAATTTTATGATTCTGGGTGTGACAGGCAATATTCAGCACTGTGTAAAAGAAAAAAAAAATATTTAAAGTTTTCAAAGTTATTTATTATTTTTCAACGCCACGAAGTTTAAAATTTTAATAAGGCATTTTCCATTCAAAATTCCCATTTTATAGTATCATCGAGCTTTATAGCACTATCGTACTTTATAGTACTACCGTACTTTAAATAGAAAAAAAAATTGAATTAAAAAAAAGAAAAAATATTACGAATGTTAGGTGAATGAAACCCTAATAATATAAACCCTTATACTGAGTAAAAAAAAAAAAAAAAAAAAAAAAAAAAGCGGAAATTCTTTTTATTAAATTTATCTTAATATGAAAATTTCAACTTGCAGCATCGGGGATTGAACTAACAATCTCCCATTTTATAGCAAGTCGTTTTACCTTCGTACTTTAAATATAAAATTCATATTCACCAATAAAACACACGGAAAATTTGCCCTAATTTAAATCCTAATGTAACAATACATAATTATTATTAGATTAGAATTGATTTCTAAATCGGAAGTATCCGTGTCATAATATAGGCTTACTATTTTCCAGGCGAAAATATTTCAGTTTTAAGGTTGAGTGGCCTCCTGTCGCTACTGTTTAGGGTGACGCCAAAAAAAGGAAGTATCCCAGTGATCTGGCTAATGATGTAATTGACGTGCTAATATCTTAGCAGCATGCTGAGTTTTGAACTCCGCTGTAACTGCTGACATTTTTTTTCCAAAAATATTTCTTTTCAAAAGGCCAGTTTCCAGCTTCCGTAAACTAATTAAAAGTATTTTGGAAAAGAATTCGATTGTTATTAATTATCGAATGTTGTGTTTTTATTAGCTTACAAATTTTGCATTTGTTACAGAATTTCTTGAGTCTTTATAAATTTCCATTTATCCTTTATGAATTTCAAATACTTGATTATATCACAGTATCGATGAATATTCAGAATTGAGTTTGTTAGAATGATTATATTGATTATAGACTGCTATTAAATTCTTTAGGCGATTGATTTTATAAAATGATAATTTGAAACTAAATATTATAGACTATGTGTAAATATTTTATTTTTACCAAAAATATTTTTTTAAAAATCTAATGCGAGCACATTTTTTTTTTCGTGTAAGTAAAATACAATGACTATTCGAATAAGTATATATATATATATACACTATATTGCCATTGATTATGGGACACTTGCGATTTTAGACATTTTACTAAATATCTAGAAAAATACATGAGGAATCATCTCGAAACTCTTAGTGTATAAATATAATAGTATACGTCATACATCTCCGTGAAGATTTTTTACCGAAACGCCATAGGGGGCCGTCAACAAATTAAAAAAAGAATGAATATCTTTTGAATAACCCTGTCAAAACTAATGTAGCAAAAGCGCTCAAACTCTAGATTATGATTGAATGCCTTATTGTAATACACTGTGTTCATTTTTATGCAAATAGCATGCACACACGCAGAGTAATTAAGGTTTTTATAAAAATGGTCCCAAATTTTTCCAAGTTTTTCCATTATAATTTACAGAGTTCTTAATATAAAATAATATTTTTTTCAGAAAATATGACAAACAACATTGCACACAGTACCCTGTAATCAGAATTGAAAAATAATAAAAATTGTATGAAAAATGAGTAGGTTTACTATATAATTTTTTACTGCGCATGTGTCAAAGATATCAAAATTTCATTTGCATATTATGTTAGCTAAATGTATAGAGCAACTTTTGTAAAAGTCTCAAAATCATAGCTTGAAAATTCTGAAAGTAATCGTCTATAGAAAAAGGACAAAATCCGTTGTTTCCAAAATGAAGCAAAAAAATGAGGGATTTTATCCAAATGCAGTAGTACATCCCATATTGTGTATTCTATATTGACACTAATCAGTGAATATATGGATACAACCCCTCTTGTTTTTGCTTCATTTTGAGAATAACGGATTTTCGACTTATTCAATTGACGATTATTGTCAGAATTTTCAAGTTATGATTTTGTGACTTTCACAAAAGTTGCTCTATACATTTAGCTAACATAATATGCAAATGAAATTTTGATATCGTTGACGCATGCGCAGTAAAAAATTATTTAGTAAACCAACTCATTTTTTATACAATTTTCATTATTTTTTAATTCTGATTACAGGGTACTGTGTGCAATGTTGTTTGTCATATTTTCTGAAAAAAATAATATTTTATATTAAGAACTCTGAAAATTATAAGGAAAAAACTTGGAAAAATTTGGGATCATTTTTATAAAAACCTTAATTACTCTGCGAGTATGCATGCTATTTGCATAAAAATGAACAAGGCTTATTACAAGAAGGCATTCAATTACAATCTAGAGTTTGAGCTCTTTTGCTACATTAGTTTTGACAGGGTTATTCAAAAGATATTCATTCTTTTTTAATTTGTTGACGGCCCCCTTTGGAGTTTCGGGAAAAAATCTTCACGGAGATGTATGACTTATACTATTATATTTATACACTAAGAGTTTCGAGATGATTCCTCATGTATTTTTCTAGATATTTAGAAAAATGTCTAAAATCGCAAGTGTCCCATAATCAATGGCAATATAGTGTATATGTATATTAGTATTTTTCTTTTGACGAAATTTTAGTTTTAAAAGTTACTAGTTGTTACATGTACCTTATCAATTCATCATACGATTTGTTTCATCACAGCCTTTGTGAAATTTTCTCAGTTCAGACTTTTATGACTTACATGAGCCGTATGAATTCTGATGTCATGGATCATAACTCTTGAAAAAAGTACTCGAAGGAACATAGTTTTTTTTTCTCCAGATACAAAAATAACACGTTATCACCTTGAAAGAAGCTGATAGAGTTACTCAGACTAACGAATCTTCAGTCTTTGTTCTTACAGTGAAAAAACACCGTTTTGGTTAAAGAAAAAAAACTGTCTTTTGAGTAGTACTTTTTATTATTGTATATGTATTTTTGAAAAGATCATTTTACTATGCTATGCATGTCGTATTATGCAAGAAATACCTTATATTAAGCCTCAGCAACGAATATCAGTTTTATTATACATGAAATAGTAAATATAATTAAAATATGTCACAAACAATCACCCTCTTTCCTATTTACCATTATATAATGTAATTCTTTTATGTGTCTATAAATAATAATTATTCGTTTCACCGCATACTTTACAGAATGTATACTTTAGTGCATTTCGTAAATGTATACAATATCATCATCATGATATAGTATCATGTTTGATAGGGTGTAACATCTTTAAAATTCATTTGAAATAGTTTTTTCCCACTGACTATAATGTAACGAAATACTTTTTACTGTCCCTGTATATAAACTAATCATACTAGAAACTTTATTTGAAATAGGGTTCGTTCTAGGGTACGTAAACAGCTTCCAAAAAATTCAAGGCAATTCTAGTATGTTTACGAGAATTAGAGCGCGGCTAGACGGACAGACAAACCGAAGTCATAAGCACTTTTAAACTTTGTTGGAAAGTGTTAATAATGAATATTTTCAAAACAAAGTTATAATAGGTTATATAAAGAAATTACTCTAACAGATTCGTAGTTTTCTGACAAACATAAACAAAACATGACTTATAGAGTATGGAGTCTACTCACCTGCCAAAGTTTTTTGAGTTATTATTTTTTACGGTGTTTCTAAGAAGTTCTTTATATAATCATTTAAAGTGACCTGATATGTATTCTACTTACGCTTATATTCACCAACTACTTTGATCTCAAGTTATACCGAAAACCTCGGTCGAACGCTCAGACGGTATTCACCTTTTATTCTGATTGGACGTCTCCTTGATAATGTCCAATCAAATGTTATGATGAATTTCATTTGAGCGTTTGGCCGAGGTGTTCTAGGTAGAGTAGAGGGTGAATATCTCATTTGATTTCATTAACACATTCGCCGTCACAGATGCTCTAGTGCGTCCGACCGGCACCTCCTTGTATGCCGACGACGCTCTAGAGCGTCGAGGAACACCACTTAAAATGCTCAGAATTCTTCATTACTCTCACTAGTCATTTTTTATTGTAAAATTTATTTTAATCAATCAGAATATTTTTGCGATTCAACTACAAAATATTTTATGTTTTAAAAACCGGTAGTAAACCATTAAAATTTAAGTAAAAGTTTCTCGTTGCGGTGGTGTTAAAACACTGTTTTGTTATCATACTTCTGAGGATGGAAATGTGATTTTTAATGGCAGCGAATGTGTTAAACATGCACCATATATATATATATATATATATATATTATAAATTTGAGATTTTTATATATGTTGTCCTCTTTCTTTATAATACAAAAAAAAAAAAAAAATGCTTGTTTTTCTAATGGGCATATTATAATTATCACTGTTTTGTACTAATATTTATAATTTATCATATTCATAATCTTGCGTGTTTCAGTAGTTTACTTAAGAATTGTTCATCGATAATATGAAGACTGATAATGAATATTTTCAAAAGCCTAAAATTATAATATGTTCTATAAAGAAATTGTCTTAACAGATTCGAAGTTTTCTAACAAATAAAAGATATTTGTTTAGTCAATACCATTGGAAGAGAGGTAACTAGGGGAAACTAATACATTGTGCATAAACTATTCAGTTTATTAAAATGCAAGATAATTTAAGTTAAGGAATACTTCATTCATTTTGTTATTTTTTCAACAGCAGTTTTTCATTTTATGAAGATATTTCCATTATAAAAATTTCCCCTTATTGGGGATAAAAAGAAAAAACTAATTCTTGAAATGTGCATAAATATGTTTTATACCTAACTAAATTGTTCATTTTCTGAAACAAAGCTTATTATTATGTGGTATAATTGGAAATTTCATTACGAAATTTGCTATAGGAATAAGTGAAAAATTTTATTTTTTATTTAAAACTGACCTTAGGCAGAGCAATCTCTTTCATGTATCCTCGAGTATTATATAATTAAAGCGTATAGCACTATAATTCTCTTACCTTGACCTTAAACATTTTCATTTTATTTTAGTATCAGTACAATGGTATGAAAACACGCACTATGTACAAAAATTCATTTCATTAACTCTAGCATCAAACATTTTTGTTTACACCCGATTTCGCAGCTGTTATGTCATTATGTTTCAGTGAAGAAGAATATAGAGATTTACTTTATAACCGGATTACATATGTAATCTGCGCTTGGAACATATTGACCCAAGCAACCTTGAACTGCTTTAACCTCGGTTTATTCCCGCCAAGCTACCTGGGAGATTTTAACCGTTAAACACTTCCGCTAGCTTATGCAAAATATTTATCGATATGTTTTCCAAATATCAGGCAGACTGGAAGCCATACTGCGTGTGGCAATTAAAGGATTGTAGATAAGCATAGCTGCTTTTTATTCAAGCAAATATTATGAGCTTTTTTTTTTTTTTTTTTGAAACTGTAAATGTGCAAGTTTTTAAAATCCAAAAGTGCATAACACTATATTCCTTACTCCTTTTTTAAAAAATGGATTTCAAATTTTTGTTGATTTTCAACAGTTGTTTGACGCGTTAATATGTTTTGTTTTTTATTTAAAAGCATGATATGATACATTTGTTTGAGTTGGATTGCAAACATTAAATACAGTGGTACAGCCAGAATCTTTGGTGGATTTGCAATCCTTATTACTCTTAAAATCAACAAGTTAAATCCATATTACCCCGCATTAGTCGGCATGCTGCAAAATTCGTGGGAGACCAGATTTTTAAATATTAATCCCTGGTCTTACCCGGGATGCCGGAAAAAGCGAGGAGCTTCGAAAATGGTTCATTCGCTGTATTCAGTAGCAGCGAATTCTTTTGGGGAGGATTAATGCAATATTGAGTTTCTCTCCACTTTTCTACATTGTAAAAAAAAAAAAAAAAAAAAAAAAAAAAAAAGGGGGGGACGATTTTACGGAAGAATTACTGGTAATCTGAACGCCAGTACAATTTACTGTTTTTTAAAGGAAAAATTTCCGTAAATTCCAGAAATTATTCCGTTTTTTTATTTTCAAGTTTTTTTCCGGCATTTAAGGATGTTTTTCCGGAAAAAAAAAAAAAAAAAAAAAAAACAGTAAATTGTACTGTCGTCCAGATTACCTGTAATACTTCCGTAAAACCGTCCGTTTTTTTTACAGTGTAATTATTTAGTTTACCTTTTTTACTTATCCAATAAAATAAAAACGTGTTTCACGTGTTTCATACCATTTCACACAAAGCTCTTTCCCGAGCATCCATCTGGTATTTACAATGTAGAAATAAATAATCTCATACATTATTTATTACATGAATAGAAATATTTTTATTATGTATAAAATAAGAAAAAACATTAAATATTTAAATATATAAATATATAAATACAGAAATATGTACTTAGCTTTCATCAAATAAGTAATTTTAAATGATAATTTAATTAACTTTATGTCGTCATCCAGGAGTAGAAAAATCATATAAAAATTTTGCATACTGATAAGATAAATAAAATCTAATAATTACTTAAACATAAATAAATATATCTATGTAAGAGAAAGAGACAAAGAGAAAAATAAGTATTTTTTTTTTTTTTTTTTTTTTTTTTTTTTTTTTGTCTAAAATGAAAAATATTGTTAGAAAAAAAACTAAAATAAATCTGCCGACCATTCCTCCAGCATCAAAATCTCTCGTATTTTCAGGCATGCCGCGAAATACGAGTTTTTCCGACATGCTATATCTCGTATGTATAATAGTATACCTCGATTTTATGTGGCATGCCAGCTAATGTGGGGGGGGGGGGATACGGTATGTGACTTGTAAAAACACATGCATTGGAAAATTCAAACAGCCGAAATAAATTAATATTTAGTTGTTCAAGGAGTCTCAAAAGGCTCTTATTCAATCTTCTAAGCAAAACAAAATGAAGCGTTATTAACAGTGATAGCAGTAGCATATGTAATTTGCTGATATTATTTCTCAATCTCTCTTTTAGTTATTTTGAACTGAAGCGAAAATCCTTTGTATAAATAAAATTTGAATAATTGCATATCTCTTTGTTTTGTTTATGCTTTTCTTTACATTGATTTTTACACATCATCTTAACACAAAGAGTTTTGTGTACTCATTATTATTTTATTTTTAGGGCTGTGAAAACTATTTTAACCCTTAAAGGTCTCCTTACCAGTGTGATAAGCAATAATTAATTTTTGTTTTAATTCATAGACATTTGTAAATTATTTATGTAACCTTTACATTTCATGAAACTGAAGATTATATAATATATCAGTTTAAATCATTTTATGTTACGAAAAATGCTGTTATGTTGTGCTGTGCGATTTAGGAATAATTACCTTCGTAAAGAATACTGAGTGCGTATTTTTTGTATTAGTTATATCTATATTTATCTTATATATATCTTTTATATTAGTTATTCAGATATTAAGTAATTAAGTTTTAATTACAATATTTAAACAAGCCTTTTTAGTACCTAATTTTTTTCCCTACTGGAAAAAAAAAAAAAAATTATAACGCAATTAGAGGTATGTTTTAATTGCAACAAATATTATGCACAAAAAACAAAAAATGCTCATGCAACAATGATTTTAAAGATGCAATTTCCTTTGGATTTTGGAAAATTTTCCTTTTAAAATTTAGAATCGGTCGTACTATAACGTTGCGTTATTACAATAAAATAAATAAAAATAAATAAACTGTCATCAAACTGCTGAAAAGACTGCAAAACAGTCGACGCATGGCGACTGGAATTGAGAGTGAACCAGTCATTTAAAATTTAAAATATGTGTGTTTTATTAAGTCTCTTTTATTTCTTTTTACCATCCGATGCTATTTCTTTCAGACAAGCTAAAAATGTCGTGTCATCAGCTCTGAATTTTCTAGTCAACCGATTTTGATAATTATTTTTTTAAATGAAAGCTATTTATTTATAGTTGTGCCTATTTTAATTATTTTTTAATTTATTTCCATTTTTATATTTTATTTTTAATTTTAAAAGCTTTTTCATGACATTTCTTCAAAATGGTGGCAACACAGTTTAGCTTTTCTCTCGATAATAAAAATTTATTTTCTAAAATGATTGCGTATAATTATGCACTAATTGAGTTAAAAAATATATATTTACTGAGAAATAATATTAATAATATAAATAAAATGACAGAAAATAATTTATGATAAAAATTAATGTCTAAATCAAAATAAGAGAAATTTCAAATGAGGAAAATTATGTCATTCAGCAACCAGATAAAAGGGAATTACAATATTATTATGGAGGCCTTTTTCATAAACAATAACTTTTAAAGAACATTTGAAGAGAAAATGACGTCACTATTTAAAACATTGTATTTTTACTCATAACGATATTAGGTACTACTCTGTTATCCCGTCGACCAATTTCGCCAAATTATACATGTTATGTTTTTTTTTAGTAATATTTCTTTTTGTATAAATTATTTTAATATTCCAAATTTAAAAAGTACTCTCGTTAAGATATTTTTAATACGGCTTTTTTATAATGCTTTGTGTATCTCATATTTAAAATTAGTCTTCCTTTTTTTTTCTTAGTAGCGAAAACCCTGGACATTTCTTTTTTTTTCTATTTATTTTATGATCGTTCTTGTTCTCACGAGAATAAAGGCATTGTTGTGTATGAAAGTGAAAGTTTCCCATCCCCTTATCTAGCGTAAATAACACCCGTTCGTACGAATGCTTTTACTGCCCTGGAATAATTGTACTATTTGAGTAAAGTGGTCCTTTGTTAATTTTTTTCGAAGAAGAGTAGCTTCTGGCTTGTTTGTAAAGGGGATATATTAAGCCCTGTTAAAAATTGGCCCACACGCATAGTTTATTGCTTACGTACGTGAATGAATAGTACCCTAAAATTTTATAACCCATGACAAACGTTGACTGTCATTTGAGGCGGAGTAGATATTTTCCCAGACCCTTAAAGTTTTTATGACCGATTTGAGATAATAGGGCAAATTCACGGATATCGGCGAGCACTGGTTTGCAAGCAGGTGCAAAACTTAGAGACAGCTGGCCCTGCTACTGACCACGTGATCGAGAATAGGGGATGCGAGCGATGACCATATTTGGTCATGAGAGAGGGTGACTATTGCATTGGCCAATGAGATGGACTCTAGGAACAGGAGAGAAAGGGGAAGGCATTAGTATTCCTTGTATTTTGGGGCCCCTTTTGATTTGCAGAGGGACGTGCAATTGGTTTTTTGGAAATAAAGAGAGTCTTGGTCAGAGCTTCGTATGGAGAGCATCTAGTAAACGATTGCGGATAAGTCTTGTCTCCCCCCCTCCCCTGTTTTTTTTTAATCTGGGAGAGGGGAGGCCAAAAGAGTACTTCGAGATTAGCAGTCTAAGAAAAAGCACGTCGTGAGTAAGTCAAGAAAAAGTGCTACCTGCCGGAAAGAATCGAGAGCTTGCCGTGAAAGAATGTTTCCTCCGTTCTAACCTTCACCGTAAGCTGTGGAATGATTTGCAGTCTAAGAGAAAGCACTCCAAGTGTACGTCAAGTAGAAATGCTACCTGCCGGAGAGAGCCGAGATCTTGCCGTGAAAGAATATCCCCTCCGATCTGGCCTTCACCGTGAGAAATGGAGTGATTAGCGATATAAGACAACACACTCCAAGTGTACGTCAGGAAGAAATGCTACCTGCCGGAGAGAACCGAGATCTTGCCGTGAAAGACTGTCTCCACCGATTTAGCCTTCACCGTGAGCAGTGAAATAATTAGCAATCTAAGACAAGACACTCCAAGTGCTAGTCAAGAAAAAGTACTACCTGCCGGAGCGAGCCGAGTGTTTGCCGCGAAACAATATCCCTTCCGATTTTGCCTTCACCGTGAGCGGTAGAATGATTAGCGGTCTAAGACGAAAACTTGAAAGAATTCAGCTGATGCTTAAACTGAGTATAGACACTGGGAATTCTGTGTAGGGACTGTTACTCTGGTGCATGGAAGATGTATTTACTATTGTCCATCATATAAGTGAAAAACACCCTAAATGGGTAAAATTGAAAGAATTCAGCTGCTGGTAAGAGATATATTCTGTATTTAATCTTAAACGATTTTTATTTTAGTGAGTAATCTTGTAGTGATTTTGTATTTCCATATATCTACAACAAAGGTTGTATTAGTGAATTCAGATGTTTTTTTTTTTTTTTTTTTTTTTTTTTTTTTTTTTTTGTTTTGTTTTGCATTCTTATGTTAAATTAAATAAAGGAGAATGTATATAAAGGATATGCTTTAGTATAGTTTTTTTTTTTTTTTTTTAGTTTTTTTTATTTATCCTACCTTGATATTAATTTAATTGAATTTTAACCTCTGTAGTATTGAAATAACTATACTAAGTTTTGTAATACCAAAAAAATTAAAGTAGTTTCTTTAAATGTTAGGAGGTAAATATAATTTTCAACCATTACCTATTTTTTTTTATTTGGAATTTTTAAATAACTTTTTAAATAAAAAAAAAAAAAAAGAATAATTTAATAAATAATTAAAAATCATGTTAGTTCTGATTAATTGATGAATTTCTAACTTAAACTGAGCAAAGATACTTGACTAAGTAATAGAATTTTTTATAGCAAAAACTGTTAAGAAATTCACTTGATTTTAAATGAATTAACTTATCTTATAAACAAAAAAAAAAGGAAAAAAAAAATGGAGAAATTAAATTAAATGTACTAGCACTATACGAAATTGGTCAAAAAAATATCATTGTTGATTTCTGGGGTGTTTATGTTTATTATTTCTAGTTTTTTAATTTATTCAAAATTATATCTTTCTTTGCCTTCTTGAAAATAAGAAGGATTCCAGGATCTTTCTTCTCTCTTTTGTAATGCTAGATTGAATCTTGTATTTTTAAATTGTTAGTATGAGCTTAATATCTCAGGAATCAACATTGATAAATGTTGGGTTCTACTGCAGATCAAGGTTTAGTACTTGAGACTGGGTCAGATTGAGAATCTTGCTGTGTTCTTTCTTATTTACTTGTTATCTTTGAATTTTAAGGAATCTTAAATTACATTTGTGTTTATCCTTTTTTTTTTTGTTTTAATTTGTCTTTTAGTTTATTTATTTTAGTGATTTCTTATTGTTAACTGGTGTAATCTCAACTCATTTAATTCTTTTTTTTTTTATATAAGCATCTTGTTTATTTAATTAAACCAACAACAAGATTCATGTAATTGGAAATTTGACCCAGATCTCATTGAATTTTTTGATAAAGCTGAAGAATATCTATTGATCTATATCAACTAATATAATTTGCTGAGCAGAAGTTGCAATTAATTAAAATAATGAGCTGTTGCAGAAGTTTAAATAAAAAGAACCCAACACAATAAATGGCGCCGTGAGTGAAAAGCCTGGTTATTGTGACAAATAAATGATGCCGTGTGTGAAAAGCCTGATTATTGTGATACAATAAGTATAAAAATAGTTCTATGAAGTAGAGCCTATTTATTACAACAATAGCCTGAATTTTGATATATATTTACTATATTAAGAGTGAAACGAAATGAAAATATATGTGTTTTGTGATTTTATTGTATATCATGTTTGATTATTTTAGTGTATATTGTGCATAAGTAATAGGGGTGTACATAGCTTACTAATTTCAAATGCTTTTTTTTAGTTAGGCAATTTTACCGGGTTTTCAAAAAAAAAAAAAAAAAAAAAACTTTTTATTTTGAAATTTTTACTGTTATATTTACATTTAAATGAGTGTTTGGGCTTACTGAGAAAATTATATGCCAATATGAGTTATGTATTTATGTATTTTTTATTTATTTATTTTTCTATCTTTCTTGGGCATCTGAGAATTAAGTAGCAGTTAAATTACTTTATTTTCTATTATTTTATTTTTAATTCGGTGTGAAGTTTTGCAAAAAAAAAAATGACAGAAAATCAGCATTTCAAGGAGCTCGCTCTTATTCAGAAAAAGAGCGCATTAATCGAAAATGTCAGTCTTATTCCCCCTTTTAGTGGCGAAGGCAACTCTTGCTCATTTTCTGCATTTTTAGAAAAGTATGAGCAGTTGTCCGAGTTCTTTAATTGGTCAGAGGATGAGAAAAAATTTGCCCTACTAAGTAGATTAAGTGGGAATGCTGCTAGGATATATAAATTGCACCGCACTAAGGGAACTGAAGAAATAATTAAAGTACTTAAAGAGAGATATACGCAAGAGCTAGCCCCTGATATTGCTTTGACCCAATTTTTGAATTTTAAACAAAATCCCCATATGCCTGTTCAGGAATTTTACGACAGAGCATATGATTTGTCCCTTAAAGCATTAGTAGTCGAAGGTGTAGAACAGAATGTTGCTGATAAAAGCAGGGAAGCTCTACTGCATTCTATGTTATTAAGTAATTTAGTTCCTGAGATAAGAAGAGGAGTTATAACTAGGTGCCCTAAGACACCTGTTGAAATTTTAGAATTTGCCCTCCTTGAGGAAAAAGCATTAAAGAGTGTTAATCCTTTATATAACATGCAGGTAGAGAATATGAACCCTTTTTTCCCCCAAATTGCCCAGCAAAGTGTTGCATGTGCTGCTATCCAGCCAAGTCACCCTAATCAGTCAGAGCAGGAAATTAGTAAACTGCGGGAGCAGGTAGAAGCTCTTACTAGTAAATTAGAGAGATTTTTAGAGGGTAGCAATCAGCAAAGAGACTTTCGCACTACTGAGAGGCCTCAGTATAGAGAATTCATCTGTTACGTGTGTTCCCAAACAGGGCACATAGCCAGATTTTGCCCACAAAACCAAAATGCTAATAGAGGGAACTTTCAGAATTTTAGAGGAAGAGGTAGGGGTAGTTATTCTCAGTCCCACCAAAATCGCAGGGGAGGATATAATAATTACAGAGGTAGAGGGAATAGAAATAATGATAATGGTGTAAATATAGAAAGCGAGAATGTGCAAAGCTCAATTAGTGAAGCGAATAATCAAAACAATTCTTTAAACAGGTAAGGGCTGGTGTCGATTTGGTCGAATCGTCCCCATCAAGGCCTCTAGACCTCCCAATTATTTTTAGTATGTTTTCACCCCAGTCTTATCATTTACCTACTGTCTTCATAAATGTAAATAATGTGTTTTTTAATGCGCTATGTGATACAGGATCTGCTATAAATATTTTAAGTAATACAATACTTAATGATTTGGATTCTTATGAAATTGTAGAGTGCAATACCCCTATTTTAACGGTGACTGGCGAGAGAGTGCTTTTAAACCATAAAATTTCCTTAAATTTTAAATTTAATAATTTATTATGCCAGTCTGAATTTTTTATTGTCCACGGTAAGTTGGCCGATGAGTTTAATGTAATTTTGGGGATGCCCTTTTTAAGTAAATATCAGGCTGTAATTAATTGTAAAAATAACAATGTGGTTTTAGATGTCCCTACTGAAACGCAGTGTAAGCAAATAGTAGAGAGTCATATGTCAAATGTTTTACCTGTGAAAAATTCTAGAGAAAAAAATGTTGTAAATAGTATCAGTGTAAATAGTTTAGTTTTAGAGAATAATTATGTAAATACTTGTAATGTGCAATCTAAAGGCAGGCAAAGTTCTGATAGGGAACAGAGAAGTAAGTGTAGTAATAAGAGTACTCCTAGGAAAAGTGTAAACAAAAAGAGTAAGGAATGTGTAAAAGAAAAATTTGGGAATCTGAGTAGTGGAAATGAGACGGTTCAGGGTAATATGTATCCCATTATGGAGGAAAGGGTAGACTCAAGCATAACATTTAATGCGAAAGAGTCAGAAAGTGAAATTGCTCAGGTTTTTTGTTTGCAAAGTGTACCAGGGAGTAACTCAAGTACTAATGAGTGTAAAATTAATGAGAATAACGTGCCTTTAGACCTTAGCCAGCAATCAGCGAGTCAAATTGTACAGGAAAATTCAATCTATGTTCATGAAAATTTTTACATATCTGAGGATAATGAAAATGAGTTAGTAAATAGAGCAAATCAGACTGATGAGTTAGGCATTGTTGACAATAATAACAGAAATAGTGAAAGTACTTCCTTAGCTATTTTATGCGAGAGAATTTCTGTTCCCCCCCAGTCAAAATTAATAGCTGAAGTTAAATGTAATAGAATTAATTTTATAAAAGATAATGATATACTGATATTAGAACCCTTAGCGAAGAATTTAAGCCAAGGGCTTCTTATTTCTCGAGCCATTTGTACTCCAGAACATGGCCTTTTTGTTTCGCTTGCTAATTTTTCGAATAAAACTGTTAAGCTAGGAAAAAATACTTATGTTGCTAAAATTCAGAAATGTGTAGATAAATCTAATATACCCTTAAATAATAATAATATAACTTGCAATGTAAATTTAACCACTCCAATAGCTGACTTTGATCACGCTGATCTCACTTGGAGCTCTGATATTGATTTAAGCCATCTAGACCCCCCCTTAAAATCTAAAATGCAGGAATTTTTAGACCAAAATAAAGATGTGTTTGCAGCTTCTGTCCTAGACTTACCAGGCTGTAATACCATACCCCATGTTGTAAATTTAACCTCTGATAAACCTGTAAAATCCAAAGCTTATAGAGTCCCATATAAATTACGCCAGGAAATGGAAGATCAACTTAATATTTTACTGCAAGCCGAAATTATTTCCCCGTCGATGTCTGAATTTGCTTCACCGGTTATTCTTGTAGAAAAAGCAGATGGTTCTTATAGGTTAGCTGTTGATTTTCGTAAACTTAACAAGAATCTTGTCAAAGATGCATATCCTATCCCAAACATTACTGACTCTGTTGATGCGTTAAGTGGAGCTAATTTTTTTTCAACACTAGATTTAACTAGTGGCTTTTTTCAACAGGTCATAAGACCCGAAGACAGGCATAAAACTGCTATTATCACGCATAAAGGTCTTTTTGAGTGGAATAGAAATTGTTTTGGGTTGTCCAATTCAGGCAATAGTTTTCAGAGGCTAATGAATGCCATTTTTGGAGATTTAGGAAATCTAGGAATTTTAGTCTATATAGATGATATTGTCATTGCTTCGTCCGATGTAGAATCCCATTTTGAAAAACTTAAATTAGTATTTGATAGACTAAGACAACATAAACTGAAACTTAAGCCCAGTAAATGTAATTTTCTTTCGAATAAAATACAGTATCTTGGCTTTGAAATTAATAGCGGGCAAGTTTCCCCGGTTAATAAAAATATTGAGATAATAAAAAAATTGCAACCACCTACTAATCGAAAAGGTGTCAGGTCTTTTATTGGAACCCTATCATTCTATAGGCGTTTCATACCTGATTTCACGAAAAGGGCATTAAATTTAATCGATTTGACTAAGGAAACTGGACATTTTGCCTGGACAAAAGAAGCCCAGGAGGAATTTGAAGATTTAAAAAAGGCTTTAATATCTAAACCGTGCCTTGTACTGCCTGATTTCACTAAAGAATTTTATCTATATACAGATGCGAGTGGAGAAGCACTGGGTGCTGTTTTGTCACAATTGGATGATGAAAATAAAATTCATCCAGTGGCGTTTGCCAGTAGGCGACTAAAAGGTGCAGAGACAAGATATTCTGCCACTGAGAGAGAACTTCTCGCTCTGGTTTGGGCAACTAGTCATTTTAAGTGTTATCTAGCTAACACTCATTTTAACATTTTTACTGATCATGCACCACTTACTTTTATGTTAAAGATTCATGACCCCACCTCACGTATAGCCAAATGGGTATGTACTCTTTCAGATTTTGATTTTACTATTAAATATATTAAAGGGAAATGCAATAGTGTAGCAGACTTTCTATCTAGATTTGCTAAAATTGATGAAACACCTGAGATTAGTAAGAGTAATTTTTGTATTCAAATAGAAAAAGAAACTACTTTTGTTCCCCACTCAAATTTAATCGAGAAAATTAGTGAATTACAAAAAATTGATAAGAAATGTTGTGAAATAGCTAGAAAATTAGACAAAAATATAGATATAGCACCTAAATACATGAAGTTTTTTTTTAGAGATGATATTCTCGTATGTGAAGATACCAGAGATTCAAGTGTAATAAATAACCCTATTAAGTTAGTAGTTCCTAGGGATATGATTGAGCAAGTGTTCGCTCTAACACACGATTCTCTAGCGGCTTGTCATCAAGGGTTTAAGAAAACGATTGACCGCATCCGGGAGCACTTTTACTGGCCCGGAATGTCGGCCGATGTCAAGCATCTAGTAGAATCATGTATTAGTTGCCAGCAGAAGAGAGCATATAAACCAGATCAACAGGCACCCCTTCAACGGATGCCTACGCCTGAATTTCCCATGAACAAAGTCCATCTAGACCTAATTGGCCCATTACCGGTCACGTTTTCTGGTAACACCCATATTGTTACGTATATAGACTCGTTTACTAAATGGCCAGAAGCCTATGCTGTTAGCTCTACCACGTCTGATGTTATCGCAGATACACTTGCCGATTTCATTTCACGTTATGGCGCTCCTGTGTATATTGCGACAGATAATGGAAGAAATTTAGTATCGGAAGCGATTGAGCATGTATATAAAATGTTCGGTATTAAACATGTAACTACATCTGCCTTTCACCCAGCCTCGAATGGACAGATTGAACGGCAGAATAAAACTTTAAAAAACGCACTCAGTCACATTGTAAATGAGAATCAGTCAGACTGGGATACTAAGCTAAAATTTGCCCTGTTAGCAATGCGTTCGGCTGTGCATTCTTCGACTAAATTAACCCCCGCAGCAGTTTTATATGGCAGAAACTTAAATCTACCATATAATCTATTTTCGCAGTCTCCCAGGTTTAGCTATAACGACGCCCCATCTTTTTGTGAATTATTAATACCTGCACTCCAAAAGGTCTATGCTGAGGTGTATGATAGTTTAGTTAAGGTGTCTGAAAGCCAGGAAAGATACAGAGAAAAATCTGCAGTCGTTAAGGATTTAAAAGTAGGCGATAGAGTGTGGTTATTTAACCCATCCATCACTGCTCGCAATACGAAAAAATTGTCGAAATTAAATAACGGACCATTTACTATAATTGAGAAGCTCAGTGAAGTTAATTTTAAGATAGCATTAATTGCTAATCCGTCTAAAACTCAAATTGTCCATGTAGACCGCCTCACCTTATTTAAAGATAGGCATATTTCAGGTGTAAATGAGCAAAATGGAGACGATATTGTAGACCAAAACAAACGCCAACCTCTGATACCAACTACGAATGATTCAAATCATTCTCATTTCGAGTTCACCACGCGAAGGAAAAGGAATCGATTCATAAATAGATTTCCCCCTCCCATTCCATGTCAAGGAACCAGCCAACCTGCAGTGCAGTCTACGAGCAGACGACAAGAGCGTAACGAGGAAACGGTTGGTGGGTTGCTCTCAGAAGCACGGGAAAATACGGTAATAGCGAGCGCTGATAACTGTGGGGGAGTAAGACAGGTAGGAACGCCTAATGATTCGGAGCGCGTGAGTCGTTCGCGAGATCGTAATGGCGTCTGTTTATCTAGGCGAGACAAATCTTATTCAATCCCGAGAAATGAGTATGCGTTTCGAAAAAGGGATTCGCGTCCGAATTATAAACTGTAGGGCGGTTTAACTTTATTTTTTTTAGATTGTATATAAATACTTGTGATTTTAGTTATTCTAGGAAGGTTTTATGCGCGAGTTAGCTAAAATTTAAGTAATTTTCGAGCCTCGATATCGTTTGTTTTGATTTGGTTCCGCTGTTATCTAATGTGGATTTCCGCCAGTTCCGTACTTTCTCTCGGTGATTTATGGGTTATTTCGATAGATTAGGACCGTGTAAGTGCTTCGCCCCCTATATGTGTTTTTTTTTTATTTTTTATTTTTTAGCGGGTTTTAGCGCTAATTTTGGGGACTTAGAGAGATTTCGGGTCAGGAAATTGTGGAATAGAGATTTGGTAGCAGTACATGTGATGCTTGCGTATTCCTATTGCCCCTTTTTTGTATATAGTATAGGTACTGTTAGGAATGTAGTTCATCTTTTATTTTTATTTTTTTTTGCATTTCTTTTAACTTTGTATTTTTTTTTTGGATATTTTTGATATTAGTGCTCTATTTGGGAAATGGGGATTTAAGATACAGGTAGTGTACACCCCACAGCCCACAGATATATTATCTGGTTTATGTGTATTATATATGTATATATTTTGTTTATATAGTCTGTTTTGTTATTTCATGTGATTTTTCTAACAATATACCCATTGTTTGTGTAAATTGGGTATTTTAAAAAAAAAATTAGTGGTACTTGTCAATGAAATTGGCGAACTCTATGGTGAAATTATCAGTTCATTTTAAGTATTATGTGTAGCATTTTATGAATTTTTTTTAGTTACTATTAGTTTATGGAATATTTACCCATTGATAATAACTAAGGCAGATAATTATCAGTCTAGGCTACACAAGGTAACCTATATAATTATAATGCTGTGATATAAAATGCCCATACACTTATGTAATACTGTGTCACCGATGCAAGTCATTGAACTGTTTTTTTTTATTTATATGCACATGTTATGCCACTGAATATAAACAGATATTAGTGTTTTTTTTTATGTGTACCCTATATATGTACTGAAAGGTTATTGCTATTTTTATTTTGTGTATGTGTATAAAAAATGTTATCGTACTATTATATGTATATATTTGTGATACCTACAGCTGGCAAGTAGTATATCTATTGTATTTTTTCAGAAATTGATTGTTTCGGTCCTTTGGCTCTATCCTGCTCACAGGATTCAAAATTTTTTCAAAAAAAAAAAAAAAAAAAAAAAAATTTTAATTTTTTTATTCACTGGACAACTCTTCCTTGCATTCTACTTGGGAAATTTTTTTTTAGGGATATTTTTTCTTTTCTTTTTACAGAGGTGTTAGCAGATAGGGATATCCCAGTGTGTTGGTATTCTTGACGGTATAGCAGATGTAGAGATTTAATTAAGTATGCCAGGTATATAGTATAGATTTTAATAGCATCTTAGGTCCTAGTATATGTTTAACGTCTAGATGTTTTGCCCAAGCTTCAACTTAGCATTACCGGTGTGCAGAGTTGGTGTGGTAGCTTAGTAGGGTGATAGGTTATCAACTTCTCGGGTCGTCGTCTGATCTGTTCTAGGCGATTATCTTCATTCTACTTTTCAACCGGGGTACTGCATTGTTTTTTTTTATTTAATCTTTTCTTTCATTTTGGATTTAATTTTAAATATTTTTTTTAGGACTTTCTTTAACTGACCTTTTGTGGTCATTTAGCTAAAAAAATAAAATTCTTGTTTTTGTTCAAAACTAATAATGTTTATTTTTTTTTCAACGAGGGGGAGCTCTTGTTATGTTTTTTTTTAGTAATATTTCTTTTTGTATAAATTATTTTAATATTCCAAATTTAAAAAGTACTCTCGTTAAGATATTTTTAATACGGCTTTTTTATAATGCTTTGTGTATCTCATATTTAAAATTAGTCTTCCTTTTTTTTTCTTAGTAGCGAAAACCCTGGACATTTCTTTTTTTTTCTATTTATTTTATGATCGTTCTTGTTCTCACGAGAATAAAGGCATTGTTGTGTATGAAAGTGAAAGTTTCCCATCCCCTTATCTAGCGTAAATAACACCCGTTCGTACGAATGCTTTTACTGCCCTGGAATAATTGTACTATTTGAGTAAAGTGGTCCTTTGTTAATTTTTTTCGAAGAAGAGTAGCTTCTGGCTTGTTTGTAAAGGGGATATATTAAGCCCTGTTAAAAATTGGCCCACACGCATAGTTTATTGCTTACGTACGTGAATGAATAGTACCCTAAAATTTTATAACCCATGACAAACGTTGACTGTCATTTGAGGCGGAGTAGATATTTTCCCAGACCCTTAAAGTTTTTATGACCGATTTGAGATAATAGGGCAAATTCACGGATATCGGCGAGCACTGGTTTGCAAGCAGGTGCAAAACTTAGAGACAGCTGGCCCTGCTACTGACCACGTGATCGAGAATAGGGGATGCGAGCGATGACCATATTTGGTCATGAGAGAGGGTGACTATTGCATTGGCCAATGAGATGGACTCTAGGAACAGGAGAGAAAGGGGAAGGCATTAGTATTCCTTGTATTTTGGGGCCCCTTTTGATTTGCAGAGGGACGTGCAATTGGTTTTTTGGAAATAAAGAGAGTCTTGGTCAGAGCTTCGTATGGAGAGCATCTAGTAAACGATTGCGGATAAGTCTTGTCTCCCCCCCTCCCCTGTTTTTTTTTTAATCTGGGAGAGGGGAGGCCAAAAGAGTACTTCGAGATTAGCAGTCTAAGAAAAAGCACGTCGTGAGTAAGTCAAGAAAAAGTGCTACCTGCCGGAAAGAATCGAGAGCTTGCCGTGAAAGAATGTTTCCTCCGTTCTAACCTTCACCGTAAGCTGTGGAATGATTTGCAGTCTAAGAGAAAGCACTCCAAGTGTACGTCAAGTAGAAATGCTACCTGCCGGAGAGAGCCGAGATCTTGCCGTGAAAGAATATCCCCTCCGATCTGGCCTTCACCGTGAGAAATGGAGTGATTAGCGATATAAGACAACACACTCCAAGTGTACGTCAGGAAGAAATGCTACCTGCCGGAGAGAACCGAGATCTTGCCGTGAAAGACTGTCTCCACCGATTTAGCCTTCACCGTGAGCAGTGAAATAATTAGCAATCTAAGACAAGACACTCCAAGTGCTAGTCAAGAAAAAGTACTACCTGCCGGAGCGAGCCGAGTGTTTGCCGCGAAACAATATCCCTTCCGATTTTGCCTTCACCGTGAGCGGTAGAATGATTAGCGGTCTAAGACGAAAACTTGAAAGAATTCAGCTGATGCTTAAACTGAGTATAGACACTGGGAATTCTGTGTAGGGACTGTTACTCTGGTGCATGGAAGATGTATTTACTATTGTCCATCATATAAGTGAAAAACACCCTAAATGGGTAAAATTGAAAGAATTCAGCTGCTGGTAAGAGATATATTCTGTATTTAATCTTAAACGATTTTTATTTTAGTGAGTAATCTTGTAGTGATTTTGTATTTCCATATATCTACAACAAAGGTTGTATTAGTGAATTCAGATGTTTTGTTTTGCATTCTTATGTTAAATTAAATAAAGGAGAATGTATATAAAGGATATGCTTTAGTATAGTTTTTTTTTTTTTTTTTAGTTTTTTTTATTTATCCTACCTTGATATTAATTTAATTGAATTTTAACCTCTGTAGTATTGAAATAACTATACTAAGTTTTGTAATACCAAAAAAATTAAAGTAGTTTCTTTAAATGTTAGGAGGTAAATATAATTTTCAACCATTACCTATTTTTTTTTATTTGGAATTTTTAAATAACTTTTTAAATAAAAAAAAAAAAAAAAAAGAATAATTTAATAAATAATTAAAAATCATGTTAGTTCTGATTAATTGATGAATTTCTAACTTAAACTGAGCAAAGATACTTGACTAAGTAATAGAATTTTTTATAGCAAAAACTGTTAAGAAATTCACTTGATTTTAAATGAATTAACTTATCTTATAAACAAAAAAAAAAGGAAAAAAAAAAATGGAGAAATTAAATTAAATGTACTAGCACTATACGAAATTGGTCAAAAAAATATCATTGTTGATTTCTGGGGTGTTTATGTTTATTATTTCTAGTTTTTTAATTTATTCAAAATTATATCTTTCTTTGCCTTCTTGAAAATAAGAAGGATTCCAGGATCTTTCTTCTCTCTTTTGTAATGCTAGATTGAATCTTGTATTTTTAAATTGTTAGTATGAGCTTAATATCTCAGGAATCAACATTGATAAATGTTGGGTTCTACTGCAGATCAAGGTTTAGTACTTGAGACTGGGTCAGATTGAGAATCTTGCTGTGTTCTTTCTTATTTACTTGTTATCTTTAAATTTTAAGGAATCTTAAATTACATTTGTGTTTATCCTTTTTTTTTTTGTTTTAATTTGTCTTTTAGTTTATTTATTTTAGTGATTTCTTATTGTTAACTGGTGTAATCTCAACTCATTTAATTCTTTTTTTTTTATATAAGCATCTTGTTTATTTAATTAAACCAACAACAAGATTCATGTAATTGGAAATTTGACCCAGATCTCATTGAATTTTTTGATAAAGCTGAAGAATATCTATTGATCTATATCAACTAATATAATTTGCTGAGCAGAAGTTGCAATTAATTAAAATAATGAGCTGTTGCAGAAGTTTAAATAAAAAGAACCCAACACAATATACAAATCGCCACATTAATAGCCAAACTATACATATTGACATAATTTTTATTTTAAATAACGAAAAAATAAATAATTAGTAGAATATTAATAAAAATATTAATAAAAATCACTTAATGACATTTTAAACATATGAATCGTATTTAATGTCATTGAATGTGACATTCACGATCATCCATTATTGGCATTTAATCTTATAGTTTGGCGATAATTTTTTGGTCGATGGGATAAGCTAGTAGTACCCGATATTATTATTTTTTCTTTTTTTTTTTTAAATAAAGCTATTTTTCTGTGAGTGCATATAAAATAAAATTTCTGGATTTCGCCGGCACTCATATTACAATTTTAACTGTAGATGTGCGAATATATGAATGCCAAATTGTAACTGGCAAATTTGACATTTACTTTGTAAATATATTTATTATATATTGATTCAATAATGTAATTACTTTTGCTTTTTTTTAAAAACCAAATCGATCGGGTCTTTTAAACATTTCATTCGTCGAATTCGACGGGATTCCACTCGTTTTATTGTTAAATTGCATTTCCTTTTACTTAGTTTATAAACAAGCGTTTAAACTAAAGAAAAAATCCTTTTTTGATGAATCTATTCAATGAAGAAGTAGCACGTCAAATTGTATCTCTTTATTATTCCGCAATTCCAATGTCTCAGAGAGAAATTGCTATTCAATTGGGTATTTCACGCCGTTCTGTTTGCTATTATATTGACAAACACAACAAAAATGAAGTTAATTCATTGCAATCTAAACGGGGTCGCCCTTCTAAAAATCTTCTATCGATTTTTTTTTTTCTAATCGGAGGCGAAACTGAATACTGCAGTGGTAGAATCTACATTCATTTCTTTTTTTCCTAATCGGAGGCGAAACTGAATTCTGCAATGGCAGAATCTACATTCAACTTGTTTTATTTTATTTCTTTATTTCTTTCTTTATTTATTTTAAAGGAGTTCTAGGAATTGAAAGAATTATATTTTATATACGATTTTCCAAGTAGTTACGAGCTATTTTTTTATAGATATAGCATGCCTGTTTTTTTTATGTGTGTGTGTGTCCATTTCCCTCAAATTATAGTGACTCATAACTACTTTAATGTATCTTTTTTAGGTTAAATGGATGGATACTCCAAATATCGCATGAATGCTATTATTTTCATTCAAAGTAAAAATTTTAAAAATCTTCTAAAATTTTATTAAAATTTGATAGAAAAAACTATAACATTCCAATTTTAATTTCCTTCAGATTTGTTTTCATGTTAATTTACACCCAAAATGTTTTAGGAACATTCGAAGCTAATCAAACAATATAGTATGAAAGGTATTACAAAGATTTTACATTTCTTCTTCCGTTAAAATACGTTTATAAATTGACTCGATTTATTTTAAAAATGTATATTCACAAGCAATTTCAGTTAACTGATTATAATAAATCTTTTGTAATTTGAAAATATATAGATTTTAAATGTCTCCTGGATGCCATTATTTTTATTCAAAGTAAGTACTAATTTGAAAATTAGTACTTCTAAAATTTGATTAAATTTTTTTGGAAAAGAATTGTAACATTTCTTTTTTAACTTTTCTTTTCAAATGTGTTTTCATGCTAATTCACTACCAAAATGTGTTTTGAAGCATTCAAAGTTAACCAAATAGTAAATAAAGAACTTAACATGTTTCAAGTTTTTTAACTTTTGTCAAAACATGCTTATAAATAGATTTGATTTATTTAAAATGTATATTTACACGCAACTTCAATTAATTGATTTTGACAAATCTTGTTAAAAGGATGCAAACGTCAAATAACTCCTGCACCCTACCATTTTTATTCAAAGCAAACACTTGAAAATCTTATAGAATTTAATTAAAATTTGATGAGAAAAATCGTAACATTTTCTCTTTAATTTCTTCCAAATGTGTTTTATTGTTAATTTATCATTAAAATATTTGGTACTTCTAGGTTATCCCGTCGACCAAAAAATTATCGCCAAACTATAAGATTAAATGCCAATAATGGATGATCGTGAATGTCACATTCAATGACATTAAATTTGATTCACGTGTTTAAAATGTCATTAAGTGATTTTTATTTGAATTTTTATTAATATTTGACTAATTTTTTGTTTTTTCGTTATTTAAAATAAAAATTATGTCAATATGTATAATTTGGCTATTAGTTTGGCGATTTGTATAATTTGGCGAAATTGATCGACGGGATAACAGAGTAGTACCAAATATTTTCACAAACATTCAAAATTAATCATAATAAATAATAAGTAAAAAAAGTATTTAACAAGTTTCACTCCCCCCCCCCCCTTACATCAAAACATCTTTATAAAACTTTCGGGTCTGGTGTACTATTAATAGTACATGGCTTTTAAATGAGTGTTTTTTTGTTTTAATAAATACTTTTATCTGTCGTTTATCTGTCGTAATGTTAGTATGCGTGTATGCTTTTTTTTTGTATGACTTCATTAACGTTTAGGCATTTAGTAATAATAATAATAATAATAAATATTTGCTTAATTCTCTTTGCACCGTTTGCGATTCTTCTATTTTAAACATACATTTCACTCTTTAGATTTAAAATAAAGGTTTCTTTTCTGAAAGAATCCTGTATAATAAGCACAAAAATATTAGAAAGTTGTAATATCGGTGAACTCTTGTTGTAATATAATATTTTCAAAGCATCTCCAAAAGCTCTCCCTTAGCCTATTGTCATAGGAATACGAATTGAATAGTACGCAAAACAACAATATTTGTAATGCTTCAGACAATGAAATGTTCGTTAAACTATAATTAATCTATTTGGATTGCTAGTGTTAATGTAATTGACGGAAAAGTAATTTACTCTAAATATTGAAAGAAAAAACGGACTCGAAAAGGAATAAATTGATTTGATTTATTTTAAGTGTATATTTACAGACTACTTTAGTAAACTGATCTTGATAAATCTTTTGTTTTTTAAATTGGTACATATTCAAAATATCTTCTGGATGCTATTATATTTATTCAAAGTGAGTACTTGAAAATCTTGTATAATTTTATTAAAATGTGATGGAAAAAAATCACATGTCCTCTCCAATTTCTGTTAAATGTATTTTCATGTTAATTTACACCCAAAATGTTTTCGTAACGTTCAAATTTAATCAAACATGTATGTAAGTAAAGTATTTAAAACAAGTTTCACGCATTTCCTCTTCCGTCAAAACATGTTTATAAATTCAAATTGCTTTTTGGAACTTTTTTTAAAAAATAATTATTGTTTTGCCTTTTCTTTTGTTTCCGAGGTTTAATCGGATTTGCATTCATTTGAAAATTACGCACTTATTTCGAAACAGGTTGAGAGATTTTCATAATGGTGGAAAATGCATTGTTAGGGTTAAGTTTTACAAGTTGAATCGCTTCACTTGCTCCACACAGACTTAAAATAATGCCCTTAAGGAATAATAAGAAACCCAAAGGTATATCTACGAAATATCTCCAAAACAAAATGTAAAACTACTTTAATTACTTTATAAAACCTCTTTATGGGCAGATTTTGTTTGAGGGAGCTCAGGGGTTGAAAACTTTTTAAAAAATCGACTTTTTTTTATGATCTAGTTTGATTATTTTATTCTTATCTCAATGCAAAAAAACGCATAAAAATATTTGCATTTTTAACGGAGTTATAAGCATTTATGTATGTACACTTCCATAGCCGCACCTATATAATTTCAACTTTAAGTCGCGTTTTCTCAAAACTTGATTTTTGACGACTAACACCAAGATAATAAAAAAAAAAAAAAAAAAAAAAAAAAAAAAACTATTTGATGGAATGGCTTAATTTTTTGTTGCATGCATATAACATCATTATCTATAGAATGAATTAATATATTTTAGATAGTTTAATATTTTGAGTATTTTTAATGACAAAAAAGTTGTATTTTTTAGAGGTTTTTTAAATTTTCAAATTTGAGAGGTTTTTTAATAATGTTTTTTTTTAAGTGATAGTTATATCCTTAATTCATTCTATAGATAATGATTTTACATGCATAAAAAAAAAGTTATTCCATCAAATAGTTTTTTTTTAATCTTGGTGTTAGTCGTCAAAAATCAAGTTTTGAGAAAACGCGACTTAAAATTGAAATTATATGGGTGCGGCTATGAAAGTGTTGATACATAAATGCTTATAACTCCTTTAAAAATGAAAATATTTTTATGCAGTTTTTTTGCATTGAGTTAAGAATTAATTGAATAATCAAACTAGATCATTAAAAAAAAAAAATCGATTTTTTGAAAAGTTTTCAACTCCTGAGCCCCCTTATCTTGGGCTTTATGTGTAAGGATGAAATTATGTAATTGGTGTTTCACGCTTTTCCTGATAGAATAGAATTACAATAAATACGTAAACATATATGTGCATTTGACGTTAAATGCCATTTTAATAACTTTAGAACTTAATTAAAAATCAATAAGTTAATTTTAATGTATTTTTTCCGTTAGCCGGCCGCAGAGAAAAAGTCGTCGAATACTCTTTATAACTACAGTACTGTAAAATACGTAAAATAAATTACATAAAAATTAATTTATTGATTCCCAGAACAAATTGGATAACCATTTGTAAAATAATTGCATATATATATATTTAAATAAATGTTAGGTAAGGCTTGTTGAGCTCAAGCCATACCACAGGCCTCCCCACCTAGTTGAAATTGCATGTGCAAGGTCCGTATTTTTTTTTTTCTCCAAATAAAAATATTTTCGTAAAGTTGTCAAAGGGTCATTCCATGTAAAATGAGCAAAAATACAAAAAAAGTCGTGGTAGCATAGGAACTGATTTTAATAAAATTTGATACAAATGTTCACTTTATATTCAAATATAGCTCTGCAAATTATCTTGACGAAAAATAAATTATTTTAGAAGTTTTGGACAGTTAAAAAACTTATGACATAGAATGGCATGCGTGCAATCGTGTAAGGCTGCAAATTTAAAGTTCTGTATCTTAAAAACTATTTAACAAAAATGATTTTTTTTATATAATATTGTAACTTCTGAAAACCTGTTTTCATATTTATTGAATAATAATAATCTGGTAATAAGATGATTAATCTTAAATTGGTTGCAAATGTTGAGAATTTGTAAATTTTCTGAAAATTTGAAACGTTCTAAAAATCAAAGGAATTAAAAAAATTTCTGTCGGCTGGGCCTATAGGCGGAGGTAGATTTCAAAAAATGCTCATTAAAAAAAAAAAAAAAAAAAAAAAAATATATATATATATATATATATATATATATATATAAAATAAAAAAAATTGAGAGTGGGTTATTTATTTTAACATAATTTTTAAACTGTTTAATTTACACCAATATATGGATATTTGTCTAGTTATATCTATAATTAAATAGCTCTATTTTAATTATCAAATTATTTTTAATGTTATTGATATAATTTTTGGTATTATTATTAATATTATTACTATTATTATTATTTTTTTGTTTTTTAATTTTTATTATCCTATATTAAGATAATGAGTTTTTACCATGTAAAGTCACAATAAATGTTACTGATTAAAGTAACAATAATGTATTTTAAGTTATATGTTAACATGAATGTTATCTCTTAATTCTAATTTTAATCATTTTATTAATTTAATTTTATGTTAATATCGATTATTAATTATTTTTCCGGTTCAATTATATTTCCATTCTGCTTTATCTTTTTTGTTTGTTATGGAAAACTATTATTTTTACTTACTTTCAACTCCTTTTTGTAAAATATCTTTGTTCCTTGTTTAATAATTTGGTTTTTGTGTGATGGTAGTCCCAAATTCGTATTGTTTTGCTTTTTCATGGCAAATACGAAGATGAAACCACACACTCCATTTGTAGTTCCAAAGTATTTGGGACCTGATTTTTCTGCTTTGGTTCTACAAATTTCATTTGTATTCATATTATTCTTTTTTCCTTCCACGTTCAATGTACTATAAGTTATTAAATTCAATGGTTAATTTCAAATGGTTAATATTGTTTACTATAATTCAATTTAATTCTTTTATTGATAAAATCCATTGGTGAATCTTGTCTACTTTTAATGGTATTATATATATATATATATATATATATATATATATATATATATATATATATGATTAGAGATAAACCCAGTTTAATAACTTCATTTGGCCGTTTATGAAAATTTTTTAATTTCATTTTTCTGCAAAAGCTGGTTTTATCAGAATCATCTTAAGAAAAATTCAGCTCAAATGCCCATTTTGACAACATATTTTGAAATAAATTCTGAATTTATTAAAAAATCGACCAAAACAGTACATTATACAGTTCCTAAATAACAAAAAACTGTCAGTTGAATGCATTTGAGAAAAAAATTGAATTTAAAAATGAGTCATAAAATAACCGATTTGTTGTTTCAATACATCCTTAATTCTTTAATCATGATTACTTCGGAAAATTTTGTGCGAAATACTCACTTTGACAGCATTTTTAAAAATATATTCTATCTTTATCAAAAAACTGGCCAATGCGTTACAGTATATAGTTCCTAAATAAGAGGATCTGTAAATTGGTTGCGTTTGAGAGTGAAAATGGATTTTAAAACGAGACATAAAAAAAAAACGCAATTTGCTATGTGAAAACTTCCTTAAATTTTCAAATCACGAAGACTTCGGGAAATTCTGTTCAAAATACCCTTTTTGGAAGCCTTTTTCGAAATATATTCTGTCTTTATCAAAAAACCGATCAATGCATCACATTATATAGTTCTTAAATAAGAGGATCTGTAAATTGGATGCGTTTGAGAGCAAAAATGGATTTAAAAACGAGTCAGAAAAAAACGCAATTTCTTATTTGAACACTTCCTTAAATTTTCAGTCACGATGATTTCGGAAAATTCTGTTCACAATACCCTTTTTGGTAGCCTTTTTTGAAATATATTCCGTCTTTATCAAAAAACTGACCAATGCATCACATTATATAGTTCCTAAATAAGAGAATCTGTAGATTGGATGCGTTTGAGAACAAAAATGATTTTAAAAACGAGTCAGAAAAAAACGCAATTTCTTATTTGAACACTTCCTTAAATTTTCAGTCCCGATGACTGTGGGAAATTCTGTTCAAAATATCCTTTTTGGTAGCTTTTTTTGATATATATTCTGTCTTTATCAGAAAATTGACCAATGCGTCACTTTATACAGATTCTAAATAAGGGGATCTACCATTTGGATGCGTTTAAAATCAAAAATGAATTTAAAAATGAGTCAGAATATAAGCAGTTTGGATTTGAGGTTTTTTCTCCAACTCCTATTTTTGTTTAATTTCTTTTTGCTATACGAATTGGTCCTATGAAAAACTTGTCAGTATAAACGATGTAGATATTTTTGAGAAGATGTAAAATAAATTTAATCAGATTTGATATCTTAAAAATTGACGGAGTTATGGATTTTTCTCTTTTTTCACCGCCCTTTTTCTTTTCGTTTTTAATTTTTTTCATCGGTAAAAGTTGGTCCTATCAAAAACTTGTAAATACAAAAGTTTTAGATAATTTAAAGAGCATTAGAAAAAATTTAGTTGGACTTCATAGCTTGAAAATTGACGAAGTTATGAATTTTTTTCTCTCAAAACCCCTGTTTTTTTCGCCCCTTGAGCCCACTTCTAAATTTATCAAAAATCTGTCGTGCATAAACTTTTGGCCCATTTTTAAGAAGTAATATAAACTTTAAACCGATTCGATATCTACTTTAATTACGAAGTTATGGCGTTTTTTCGGTTTTTACAAAAACGCCCTCTATTCCGACCCCCTTAGTCCGATTTTGCCCATTAACGAACTTAGCCGAGATTTTATCCCCTTTGATTTTATGTACCAGTTTGGTGGAGATTGGTGAAGAATTATAGAAGTTATCGTGTCCATAAAAAAGTGATATATGTATATAGATAGATAGATAGATAGATATGAACTGGTGCGATTGCAATAGGTAGTATTTCATACGAAATCTACCTAAAAAATCCGTCAAATTAACGCCTAATGTTGTATTACATATGAAGATTGAATTCTCCAAGTTTAAAAGCAATTTATTTCCTTCATCTTCAAAATAACTTAGAAACTTAAAAAAAAAAAAAAAATTACAAATTCATAATTTTTCCTCATATGTATCCGTAAAAATCCATAACAGAATCGTCCGACATTAACAATATTGCGTAGTCATAAGGATCAATAAGTTCAACTCAACTCAACTAATATACTCAAATAATAATAATAATAATAATAATAATAATAATAATAATAATAATAATAATAATAATAATAAGATTGCCTTTTGATTCCTAACATAACAAATAAGGTTCAAAAAAGTAATATTCGCTACATTCCATGGCTCGTCTAGTATGCATTCTTTTAAGTTTTGCGTCTCTATATTTATGAATATGACCTGTGTTTATGGCGTTAAAAACATTGTCTTTTTAAGGTGTGAATTAATGTTTTGAATTGATAGGAAACAAAAATTTAATCATACTGTATTTATACGAGTCAGAGTGCAGACAAACCGATTCCAAAGAGATTTTCAACTTTGTTGGAAAAATTAAAAATGAAGGAATTAGGTCGTATACGTTAGGAGAAAAATAGTTTTAAAAGCTTTATTTTGACAAAAGCAAAATTTAAAGTTTTAAAAGCTTTATTTTGACAAAAACAAAATTTAAAACTTTACAGTAACGTTATGTTCTCCAAACAAAAAATATTATAAGAAATTGGAATATTACTAAACGGCTTTGGAGCAACAATCTACACACTTGAACAACGCACAAAATGCAAGGAAAAAAAATCGAAAATGTGCAGAATTTACCTTATGTCAAAATTATTTGAAGTATATTAATAATGTTAATAGTTGCGGTAATGTCATTAATAGATAAAATGTCATTAGAATATAACTGAAGTTTTTAGCATTTTTTAAGAACATTCATTTCATCATTCTTTTTTAAATCCTTAGCTTACCTCAATCGTAAATAAAGAAAAAAGGATATATATTTTTTATTTAATAAAAACTGCATCACATATTGACTGCCATACTCGTACATAGGGTCATAGGCATGCAAACTAAATTTAGTCAATGACACATTTTATTAAATGACAATTTCGTGTCGAAAAATATTTAGGAGGAAAAACAGCAAAAGCAAGTTAAGGTTAAGTTTTTATCAAACTGGTATGCGTGATTTTTTTTTAAATAATACTAATTTAAAGTATCTAAAATATGTTTTAAATTAATCTATTGCTGCAATGACGTATTCTGTATTCTATGCAAATGTTGTTAAGATAATTCAATTCTATAAAGATGATTTTTTTATTACTTCTAAACTTGTTTTCTTGTTTCATTATTGTCAGTGAAATGCCACCTTGGAATACAAATATTTCACCAAGAATAAATAAAAAAAAAAGGTAAAACTGAACTCACCTGGTTAAAAATAAAAATATTAAACGATAAAGATCTTGCACTTCTGTATTCAGTGTGGTGCGTATGGAAGACATAATTGTGTCAGAGGGTAAAAATCTGAGCAATGGATTCAGAAAATATTCTCGTCTTGTTTAAGCAGTCCTTTGGAAAAACTCATCACATTACTGCTCCGAGTTTTGATGGGATAAGTTCACTTACCTGGATATTTGTAAGACTGCTCTGGTTTCATTTGCAAGTCTATACCGCCTGATGGTGCAATTAAAAAGTGCGCTTTAGCTCATTTGCTAATGAACGAGTAAGTTATACTTCGTTGAATTTAAGTAAACTTCGGTAGTCTTTGATACCGTGCAGCCATGTCAGTCAAAAAGCAGTCGTTTTTCAAAAAAATTAGAGAGATGTTAACGCTGCCAGAAATGTTACTGTAAGTACTTTTTTTAATATATTTGTTCTGCTCTTGTTAATGTAAGTGAAAAGTATTTGTAAAGTTATAATATGCGTATTTTAATGGTTCCCTAGGAACAAACTAAAATTGGTTATATATTTTATCTGGGAGCCTAATACTCTGCCAATATTGGATTCGTTGAAATGCTGCCAATCAAAAACTAATATTGGAGAACCATACTTGCCAAACTCTCGCTTTTATTTTTATTTTTATTTATTTTATTTTTATTTTATCTTTTATTATTTTTTTTGACGTATCAAAAAGTTCATTTAAAAAAATGCCTTGATTTAATGCGGTATTCATTTAAAGTCTGATTTCATTTGTTAAATAAAATTTATACAAAGTATATTTAATTTATTTTAAAAAAGTAGAAGGTTGGGAAGTGAAGATAAATATTGGTGTTACAAAATTATTTGCAGTGAAAGTCATAGATCGGGAGGCGGCAGCACAGACAATCACCTCATTGAATTCACGGGTGAAAATCTAGGATCAGTTAAATCTCCATACCCGTATTAAAATGCAAATCGGTCTGCCAAGTTATATCTTGGTAGAAAACACCTAAAAATCAGATTTTAGCAGTTAACTGATAGGTTTACCGTTACATTTTCCTGCTCTCAATTCACCATGTTTTCGTACTTTTGGGTGTAGGACGAAGGAAATCACAACGGTAAACCTAGGAGTCAACCGTTAAAATTGGGTTATATGTTTTCCACCAAGATATGACTTGGCAGATCGATTGCGTTTTAATATGCAAATCGAAATTTAAGTAATGCTAGATTTTCATCCCTGAACGCGATGAGACGATTATTTGTGCTGCCGCCTCCCGGTCCACTATTATTCTAGAAATATAGTATAAATATATTCTAGAAATAAAATATAAATGTATTCGCTTGATACTTATTATTACTTTAATTGAAGCTTCAGTGTATGTCTTTGTACATTGTTACAGTGACAGGTAATTTATTAAGATAAATTAATAAATTTGTAATATATACTGTGGAGCTTAGCCTCCTGTGAGATACGCCCGTCAATATCCGTTCAGGCTTTGCAGTCTCTAAAAGTTTACTAATGTGTCCTGTTTAAAAATACTACCCTGTTACGGATATTGAATGGTATTATCAGTATAAAAGCGGCTATCTTCTATAATCGCGTTGCCATGCTTTTTCGTTTGAATGGGTTTTTTTCGATTATTATGGTTCATCCATCGCTGTCGTAATAAATGACGTCTGTTTGTGGAATTGATACGTAATTACATATTTGAAAATCAGCTTTTATAAAAAGGTTAGGTTAAAAATGACGTTATCTTTCATATTTTTAGTTTTATAACAACGCTACGGACAATATTAGATTTGAGGTTTAAAAACTCCGTTTCCTTGGGAAATAGCTTTCAGATCAGTGTAATGCAGCGGTTCCCAAACTTTATTGGCACCCGACCCACTTTTAAATAGAGAAAAATTTCGCGACCATCCTAATATAAGGAATATATCAATACGAAAATTATATCAATTCTATAAGCTTTTAGCTACACTAAAGAACGAAAAAAGCAAAATTTTTTGACTGATGAGGACATCTATATCAGGTTTAAAACGGATTAATTTTGACCTTAAGCACTTTCTACTCGGAGTTTGTCTCTGTACTTGTATTTTAAAAACAACAAAAGTTGAAAAATCTTGTTTACATTACAAGTATGTCATATTGAACTTCATGAAGAAATTCAAAGCTGATTTAGATATTTCTGGATATTCGGCTTGTATATTCATCCAGAAGGAAATTAAAGATCTCCCTTGATTTATTATTTGCTGTTAAATCTGCTACATTTTTTAAACAGATGAAATAAAAGTTATATTTTTGTGCAAACCTCGATTATACCACGACCCATCAAAACACCCGCCGCGACCCACTAGTGGGTCGCGGCCCATAGTTTGGGAACCACTGGTGTAATGAAAAGCATTACTGTGTTATTGAAATTTTACGTTCATATTTAATGTTTTGACCGAATTTTAGGTATTTCAAGAACAGGTATAGCTTATTCATAATTTTTTTTTCCATTTTAATGCGCCGTAATACATATCCTTAAGTTATTTTTACAATGTACATTGTTTGTATTAATAAATTAGAATGTCAGAATTTTATAACATGTATTTTTTAATAGTAATTTGCACAAAATAAATCGAAAGTATTTTGCACATACCTTTACATGCATTTAAGTCGCATAAAATGATGCAATATATAAATAAATCTGCTTGCCACATTATTTTTATTCCACATGATGTCAGATTAACATTCTTTGGAATGAAATCCATTTAATGTATTGTTTTAATATCGATGTAATTTCTCCTACTAAATGCTTTTCTCGTGTATAATTTTCTTATTTATATGAGCTTTTTAAATATGATCTAATATTCACATTAAAAGTTTTTCACGTGTAATAAGTAATTATTTTTGGCATTTTAAATATTACGATATTTAATGTTTGGGCATTTTACATATGACGTAATTATCACCTTTAAATGTATTTCGCGTGTGATAATTTTATTATTTTAAAGTTTTTGTATTTTTAAAATCCTTTACTATACTACTAACTACAATTAATGTACTAATACGTATGACGACCTACTGTACGACCTACTGTACGACCTCCTCACCTGGCTAAACCTGTACTTTATAATACGTACTTTTATAATTAATTAAATTTGGAGATGTTGTTACAGTCAAGCATATCAAACTATTTCAGTTTTATTTCTCAAGTATTGAAAAAATAGCTATTTTTTAAACCTGTTCTATGTGTATGTGTATATGTGTATGTGTATATGTGTATGTGTATATGTATGCATGTATATTAAAAAATTTTCACGTTTTTAGATCTTCAGATCTCATTTATATCGGATTTTCGATGATCTAGTTATGTATATGTGAGAATACTATGTAATCGAACATTTAAAAAAAAAATTCCAAATTTCCAAACATTAAAAGTAAATTAATTACATCTGTAATTATAAGCGCTTGCTATCTGTGGACGGCAATTTTTTCTCTTTATTCCACAGTCACGTGCAGAAATCTGGTTAAAAACGCCCACTTTGATGGGATTTTCTGAAAAATATCCTACTTTTTCTGAAAAAGGGAAAAACATTTATATTATTTTCTTCTGCCTTTATCAAAAAACGAAAAAAACAGTTCGACAGTAAAAACGACTGAATAAGGACGCCTACCAATTTGATATGTTTGCGAATAAAAGTAAATTAAAAAATGGGTCAGAAAGTATCTAGCTTGGATTTGAGAATGGCTTCAAATGTTGAAAAACATTTAAGTTCTGAACAATGTTCTTTACAATTATTTCGTATGGAGTTAAATATTTTCGTGTAATTTGTAAACAAATTTTGTGGAGCTATCATTATGTATAAATCGATGAGTCTGGATACTCTATATGCACTCAACGCAATTTTTTAAAATTAGAGATTTATACCATTCTGTCTTTAGGTGTCTCAATTACCATATAGAAAAATCCGTCGGGTATTATTGAATTTCATTAGTGAAACAGGAATTTAATAAACAAACTTCAATTTCAAAATCAATAAATTCGAGCAATATTTATCTGCACCGTCATCAGTTATAAACAGGATCGACTATTGGTGTATTTCTAATTTTCATTCCAACTTTTTGATTATATCACAACTTCTAACTTCATACCAGGGACACTCGACACAAATTAGCGAAAAATAAAATAAAATAAACCTTAGCTTAAAATTGACTCAATTTGATTTAACTTAACCTTTTAAAAAATTAATTCAATACATGTAACATTTTGTATTCAGTTATATTCAGGGAAGACCGTTAAAAAAATGACAGCAACTTTTTTTTAATTAAGTGATTAAGGCAACAAAAGTTTTCAAAAAAAAAAAAAAAAAAAAAAAAAAAAAAAAAAAGATGTTTTTCATAACACATTGATGTTTTCGCTGTTCTTTTCTTAATATTTATAACGATAAAGTAATTTAGGAAAACAAATTTCTAAAATGCAACTTTGTGTTATAAAAAATAATTATAAAATGCAACTCGTAATAGTAAAAGTAATATGGAAAATTAAATATTCGTTCTTCAAGAAATATATCTCATATCTTATTAATTAAAGAATAATGTCTAGAGGGGTGATTTGTTGCAATATTTACATATAATTTGCTTATAAGTGTCTAATTGAATTACTGAAAAATAGATTATTAATATAATTCGAAGGGAAAAAATAAGCACAGTTTTTTTATTATTATTCAGTTAATGATAATTTAAAGGTTCTAAAAAAATTTATTAAATCAATCAAAAAAAAAAAAAAAAAAAAAAAAAAAAACTTATGGCAGTTTATCGGATATATAAATTTAATTTATAAGTATTTAACAAATAAAGAGTAACAAATAAAGTTATAACAAATAAAGTATATAATACTAATAATAAATAATAAAATTTAAAAAATCAATTCTCTTAAATAATAATGATAAGGCAATGTACCCTATAAAATTATGTTACATTCTTCAATAAAAAAAAAAAATTACAGCTCTGTATGATATTATTATCACGAGTTATAAAAGTTTAAATTTATCGAACATTCAGCTTTTTATAAAATTTGGAGTGGAGTAAAAAATAATAAATATGGGCCCAAATAATGCTGAACCTAAAACGTTGAAAGAACCTAAGACAATTAGAGTCAGAGTTATATGGTGGTGGGCACAAAAATGGCACGAGACCGAAAATTTGACGACCGAAGTTTCCAGACACCGAAATGTCTTGGAAACCGAAATGCCTGGACCGAAACGCGCGAAACCGAATTGTCATTTACTCATTCAAGATGGATTTAAATGAATTAAAACATTGTTCTTTAGTGTCGCCTACAGGCGACATCAAGACTGCAGAGTTTAAAAATGACATTTTCAAAACTGAATGAAAAGTACTAAAATCTGATTATGTCACATAGTCAAAATGGCTTCGAGTCAAAATTATTCAAGTTTGAAACACGTTGTATATATTCATTTCTGAAAACATGAGACATACTTAAATATGAGCACACTTTATTTCACGATGTTTATTCAAGGTTAAACAGGCTTTTTGTATTTATATATTATTGATGCACTGTAAAACATTTGTGTAACATTACTCCATACATTACTCCATAACATTACTCCATTAAACATTTGTGCAACATTACACCATAACACTGGGGGCAGCAAAGCTGCCCCCAGTGTTATGGTGTGATTTTTTTTCACTTATATGATGGTGTAATTTAAACATATGTTACTGGTGTAACATTATATATTAGTGTAATGTCACACTGGTTATCTTGGTTAAACCGGTATTAATATTATTCCACCATAAACTTCGTGAAATCTTGGCTGCCACTAACTTTATAGAGTAACGTTACACAAATGTTTTATAGTGTGGCTGTCAAATACCATCTGCGAGCTCTTTCTTTCACTATTTCATCCATTCTTTACTTTCAAAGGCAGAAAAAACAAACTTTGTTCTTTCGTGATTACACAAACGACGGTTTTTAAGTAATATTCTCCAAACGCAATAAAAATGTAGTTCGTTACATTTCACTTATAAAATATCAATGAAAGGAACTTTCATTCGAAATCATAACAAATGCCATAATATGAATAAATTCAACTACACCGGTGAAATGTATTACATTTAATAAATAAAAAGTAATTTTGTTTGAAATTGAGAATTTCTGGTATTTCAGAATTGAAAGCATTGAGTCGTCATATTTGAAACAAAAAGTTCTATAACAATATGAAAACATCGATTTACAGTAAAACCTCTAAATAACGGACACCTCGGGGACGCAGAAATTGTCCGCTATTCGGAGGTGTCCGCTATTGGGAAAACATCAAAGATTCAAAATTTACTAAGAAATGCTTAATGTTTCATTAATTGACTTTTATATGTCATAAAATCTCTATAATATAATTAATTAGAAAAAAAATTATGCGATAAAACTGAAATAAAATTGTGCACACCTTTATCCACTGTTTATTACATTCTTATGAAAAAAATATGTTACAGAAGTTTACTTTTGCTTGTGATTACATGTAATTTGTTTTTCAATGTGACGTTATTTGGACATTATAGAGTTCCGGGCGGAGAGGGGAGGGGGATTGCACTTTTGGACCATTAACCCCCTCGCGACGGGAGCCTTTTACGAAATTATTAATGTTTTGCCACCGGTTTTTAATGCAGAAATTTGTACCTCATAATATCGAGAAAATGTTCCAATTAAATAAGGCATATTTTAGAGTACAATTTTACTGGCGAGGATAACCAAGACTTCTTAAGCCATTTTTCGGCACGTATATGCATCACTGGTTCTCAAGGGGTTAAAAGAATAAAATCTCAAACTTATCCGGGGAGACATTTCAATGCTCTGGGAGATGTCTCTCCCGGGCAACCTCTTGAATTCACCCCTGAACATGGAGGGGGGGGATTTGTCCCAGCTCATGATCTACATTTATGTATGATCACAAAATTTATGATACAATGTCCTTATAAATTAAGAAGCCTTTTTACTTTTTTTTTTGTGTGTGTGTGTGTGTGTCTGGTTAAAAAATATTTTTTCATTTTTTATCGCCGAAAACAGTGTCCGCTATTCGGAATGTCCGTTATTCAGAGATTAAACATACAAAAATTCAGGTTTTGGGAGTGGGGATTGGAAAACTGTCCGCTATATAGAGGTGTCCGCTATTCGGGAGTGTCCGTTATGGAGGTTTTACTGTACTCAGATTTGAAACTGTCACTTTTCTCATTGTGATAATCAATTACGAAATAATTATGCTCAATATTAATAAATTGTATTGGTAAAATAGGCTTTTCATAAAAACATATTTTCCTTATTTCAAAAAGCAACATTTATTTGAATGCTTATCAACCGCATGTGTTTTAAAACCTGGATAAGTCACACTACCAATCATTCTAACTGTAGAAATATTTTAATAAGTGTTGAGAAAGCTTGACAAGGAGCTGAAACAATCAAACAAAATACATGAAAAAAAATTTAATTATTGTTGAATTAGGTTTCTTCAAACACCTTTCAGTTTATGAAATGACAAATTATTGGACGTTTATCTGGCTGGTCATCACGCGCAAGTTGTCGAATATGATTAAGAGTTATTCTACCATTTATTCCAACCCTCTCATTATGTCGTAACTCTTAACGGTATTTGACAAAAATTTGACAAGGAGCAGGGGAAAAAAAATCAGGCGAAATAAGTGGTTATACGACATATAACTTTGGAAAAGAAAAATGCTTGAGGCAGATATTTTGCTTTTTATTTAGATTATGCAAGATGGCAACACAAGTGATCCGAAAAATCGCAGAAAAATGTGTTCAATGATCTTCATAATCTAAACACCACACAGAAAAACTACACCAGAAATGGAGCAAATTCGTCGTGCAGTGAAGAGGATCTCAGTATTTTGGTTTGGGCGATTCTTTTACAATAGATTCTTGCAGGAAGCATCGCATGTCTCCTTTTGTCATTTCATTTATTCTCATTATAAAATGCTCCAGAATTTCCTGCGGGAAACAAATTACAACTGGGAAAATTAATTTGAATTTTTTTGATAAATATAGTATTGTTAATTTAATTTAATCTAATTTTTCACATTAGATATTAAAAATTAACCGATATATTTAATTTTTCTTGAAATTTTCCTTTATAACAAAAGAAAATAAATATCAAGCTAGTCGGATCTGGCAATCCCGAAACTTTCTCCTATCTCATGCATTTTAGTACTTCAAAAATCGCTACCGCAGTGCCAGAATTAAATGACAATCTATGCTCATCGTGAGGATTCTAAAGGCATGAAATTCCGAACAATTCTTAAAATAGAACTATTGCGGATATCCGGAAAAATGCAACATAAAAGCAACACTTGTTGAACGATTTATACCAAAACATAAACTGCAATAACATTTATCAAGCTATACCTGAATCTGAAGTTTGATGAAAAAATTAGTACATTTAGTTCTTGAGATAAACCTATTGTAGGAATCGAGAAAATTCAGCATAGCAGCGCCACCTGTTGGACTATTGACAACAAAACATAAAAGAAACTAGTTCATAACACGGATTTACTGAATCTTAAGTTTTCTGAAAATCCGTGCCTTAATTCTTGAGATAGAGTTATTGCGGAAATCCTGAAAGATGCAGCATAGAAGCGCCACCTCTGAAGCGATTTACATTAAAATGTAAACAACATGAATTCATATCAAAGACTAACTGAATCTCAAGTCCGTGCATTAGTTATTGAGATAGAACTGTTGTGTAAATCGTAAAAAATGCAATATTGCAGCGCCACCTGTTGAGAGATTTACACCAAAAACTAATCAGCATCAATTTATATCAGGAACTATCTGAATATAAATTTTTATTAAATTCCGTGCATTAGTTCTTGAAATAAAATGCCCCCCTCTTATGTCATATACAGAGAGACAGACAGATATGGAATCACCGAACCACAGACTCATAGACAAAAACGTGTTCCTAAAACATGTAAATCTACCATAAACCGGAATTCGAAAATTTTTACAAATCCATTACTTTTTTTTTGTAGATAGAAGATAGAAAAAAGTAAAAAACAGTTTGAAAAAAAAAAAAAAAAAAAAAAAAAAAAAAAAAAACCATTTTTTTATAAATTTAAAATATTATTTTCAACCTCATGCCTAACTTCATGGTAGCAATTTATGTTTTTCCTCAAAAATTATCATTAAAATCCCCCAATTTTGCGTGAGCACTGAACTTCATTATTGAAAATTCAGTGCTAATTTTACTTTTGGTAAAAAGTGTAAGCAAGTGAATTTATTTAAATTTTACTCTGTTTCTTTTTTTTAGAAATAGCAACAATAAAAAGTAAATCATTATTTAAACTATCATTTTAAGATCTCATGGGTGTAAAAAAGTATAAGGGGTGGAAAATAATTATTAATAATTGTTAATAAAAATTAATAATTGTTAAAATTCTTGTTTAACACTTACATTTTTTTAGAAGTTATTATTTGGAGGGGGGGGGGGGTGAGGAATTAGTTTCTCCTAGGATGCCATGCTTCTAAAACTGCCCCACAGTAGTTAACTGAAAGTGTCAATATCTTAACAGTTTTCATGTGAAAAATCATATTAGATAAATTATAGCTTTCAACTTCTCACTAAAAATAAGTATTTTCCACTTTTAAATACTTATTTCACGTTTTTTATAACAACTCCTTATTCGATTATCATATTTATGGACAACCTATATTTCGAAATTTGTGACTAACGTAATTTTTTATGCTAAATATATCAATTCCATTTAAATCAACTATACTCAGTATTGTTACTCACGAACCACAAGTATATGTTTGCAATCTTAAGACCGCAACACGGTATAGTTGTATAATAATATTTAAAAAAAAAAATAATAATAATAAAAAGTATTAAAATTGTAAGGTGTAAAAGTAGCATAACGAAGAAATACATATAAACTTCATGTAATCAGTATTAGTTGCATAATACACATAAAATGTGATACCAAAATTTAATTTCCAAGTTCTAGATTAAACTCTCACACGCATTTAGACACACACAAAAAGAAAAAAAAAATAGGATTTCATAAAAATAAATATTGACTTTAGTTCAGTGCAATGCAAAACCTTTTTTGTTTTTAAGGGGGTGAAAAATATGCAGCTCATATTTAATTAATTTTAAGTAATATTGATAAAAGCGTAATATTAAAAAATAAACACACTGTTGTAGAATAAATAGGACATGTAAAACGAACTTTTGATTAACCAGATGACATTTAGTATGGTTTAAACTATTTGTAAATAACAGGATTTCGTTTTTTTTTTTTTTTTTTTTTTTTTTTTTTTATTCAAATACGTAAAAAATATAGTGAAGACCTTAAATATATTTTATGCTCATCTCATTTTTTAAAAACAAAAATAAATTAATGGTTGCGAGTGTGTGGCCACACAGTAAAATTCTGCAGGTTAAATGCGACACGTGGACCGTAGTTTGAGTATGGCTGGTTTAATCAATTCAGAATAACCTATTGAGATTAATGAGAAATTTATATGCATACAATAAACAATTCAGGATTTGTTGTCATTCTTGTTCACGATTACAAATTTCCATTTTAAATAATAATAATGAACAAACATCTTGCTTAATGTTTAACCACCCCTGAAAAGCCCGTAATTCACATCATTCGATGTTTTCCACCTTCAAATGAAGAAGCGTCGCGCCTGAATAACAAGCAAGTGTTTGTATGCGCGCCTTTCCATCTGAATTATAAAACCAAAACAAAAGAGTTATTCGCGTCTTTGACACCGTTTCGGGCGTTGACAAGGCAAAGGCCTTGCGTGCAGAGTCAAACTGTACGTGCAACGATCCATTCGTGGTGATGAATTCGGAAGATTTGCGCAGCCACATGAAAATAAACCTTTTTGAAGAAGGATGAGAGAGAGTTGAGTTGATATTTTCCGAAGGTCTGAAAGTTGTTTGAATACTTTTTAGAGCGCAAGTATAGTTAGTATTGAGAGTTTTAAGACTTCGTCTGCCACGATGAATTCAAAAATTGTTTCATGTTCTAGAAGAAAATGGGTATTATTGTTATAAGATAGTTGCCAATTTTTAAGCCATAAATAATAGTAGCATTTTACAAAAAAAAAAAAAAAAAAAAAAAAAAAAAGTAAATAAATAAATAAACTAATAATAATATTATTAATAATAAAATAATCAGTATTGGATGTATAATACGTTCAAAAACGCGAACAGCTTTCTTACGTACTTTTTTTAAAAAGAATATTTTCTTTAATAAATCAGATTTTTGTTCAATGTCTTTCAAAGACTTTTATATTTTTAATATGTAAAATTGCGCAATGCTAATTTTCCACGATTTTAAAACAATTTTAATTAAAAAGGCAAGGTTTGCCTTCACATACAAATATTTTAAAATGTACTGAGTCTTAAATATCTTTTTTTGCGCCATTTTATTCATTGTCACTAATGAAAGGGCTATGTTGCAGATATTCGTATAATCAGAAAAAATTAAAAAATATTTTTACGTAACTAGACTACATAAGCTATAAGGTTAGCTGGGGCAACTGGACTCACGAGGTAACTGGACCGTAGGCTTTTTTTTATAAAAAACCTCTGATGCCTTTTAAGTTTTAGCTTTTGTGAATAATGCCACCTAATCTCAACTTCTTAAACTAATGTGTTTCAAATCAATCACAGCTGTTTGCTATATGTACTTTTATTAAGCAATCGTTTTTTTTAAATATTAGACATATAACTATATTAATATTATTAGGTATCTAGACATATTTATTTCCTAATTTAAATGTAAGACCGGTGTCCCAGGGATAACTGGACCATATTGAGTCATATTTTCTAATGGTTATAGTTATTTATTTATTTTTTAATTAATTATTTTTTTTAATTTCTCTTACTATGGGAAATTAAGTTCTCCATTTTTTTTTCTCTTACAATAAAGAAAATTGTATACTATCTTATTCAAATTACATAATAAAATTTTTAAAAAGCATATTGTGGGTTTCAAACCAAGTTATTAAATGACATAGCCAGCTTTTGAAATTTTACGATACAAATGAAGTGGTGTATATAAGACAAAGTATCAATATTAGAAAATTACCGAAACCAATAAAAAATAGTTTTGCTCAATATAAAAACATGGTTACATTCCCTACAAATTTTTTGGACAGATTGCGCTTCAAATGGGAAAAGAGAATGAGGTACTTATGAACTTATGTAGCCGTTTGTTTACAGATTTATCTTGTTAATTTTCCTAAAATATCCATGTAACTTTAGTACTTATTACCAAAACTGAAGCACACAAATATTCACTTAATTCCTATGCTTTTGATATAAATAAATCTAATAATTTCACATTTAGTGCTTTTTTTAGATGCCTTGACAGCAAAGCTTTCCTTTGCAACGCTCTTTAGTTGATATATTGTTCACATGATCTGCCAGGTTAAATTTTTTAAAAGTTGTTTACATTTTTTCGAACAGGACCTGATACTCCATATTAAAAAACACAAACGTGTTTGGATCACAAACCTTCCTAATACAGTCGCCACATAAGAATGGAGCAACTGGACTCACAAAGAAGGAAAAGTCACTCATATATATATTTCTATTTTTAGACATTAAAATTTAATTTTTGAAATGTCTGTCTGGCAGAGTGAACCCAACTGAACATACTTACTAAGGTCCAAATTTTAATTTAAATGAACATTAGCTTTTGGAAGCTGAATTGCCAGAATCTCCATAGCCGCATTGTAAAATCATTTCCCAGTTGCCCAAAGGACCCTAGAGCATACATTTGTAACGCTTTATCATATGGAATATAGATAAGTTTCCATAAGTTATATAATTGAATATATGTTGTACATTTCTAATTATGCTTTATCTTTTTCATCGAATAGTTTATAGCAATATACTCTTTTACTAAATAAAGACAGTTTTTGTTATAAAATTCGAATAAGTTCTTCAAAAATAAAATAAAAAATACATAATATATTCAATTGCATATTTTAAAAAATCAATCGGATGGTTAAATAGATAAACTTATGTTATTTGTCTGATTTATTTATTTATGCATTATTTTTACAGAGTTGAGCACTTAATTCTGAAAATTGCCCTTTAAAGAAACCATTTTTTTTTTTTTTCGACTATCTTAATTCGTAGTAAATATCCTACGCATGAGTAGCAATATGCCATAAATAATCTTTAAGTCGATGATAAATGCAAGCAGTGTTTTTTTTTATTATAAAAGTGAAGAAAAAATTCTGATGTTTTTCTCCGGAGCTACTGAAAAGGGGCAAATGTTGCAGTTATGCTTAAAAACGTGAACTAATCTTTGCTCTATAAACCTTACAATAAAGACAGCCTGTCATCGAGTTGTCATGGAAGTATTCTTTCAGTATTCATTCCTTGTGATCAAAATTTCACAGTATAGCCAGAAGTAATTTTTAAGTCGATGACAAATACATCTAGAACCTTTTTTTGTCATTTTATGTAAAGACAAAGACAAAGAAAAAAAAATATTTTTATCTCCTGAGCTAATGAAAGAGAATAAATCTTGCAGTTATGCTTAAAAACGTGGCTTAATCTTTACTCTGAAAATCTCCCAATAAAGACAGTCCTCAACCAAGCAATCTTAGATTTTAAATTCAATATTCTTGGACACAAAATTCCAAACTCTTACCAATGCTATTTATGTTCAACTGATATTTTTTATATCTAATTTGAAAGGAAACATGAGCCACAAATATATGAGTAATTTTCCTCGTTTATTTCATCGAAATTTGTATTTTTGTTTATAATGCCGCTATTAGGAATTTTAAGATTTGAATATAAACTAAAGGAGATTAGGTGTTTACGTATTATACATGCAATGAAGACGGATAGCTAAAAAGGTTGCCAATTTCCTACCACGTTTATCATCGATAATCGCATTCAAAACTGTAATTTAACATAAACAACTGTATAACAACGTGAGAAGTGGTAAATAAACTATAATAAATAAGTAACAAAAAACTATAACTTATAAACTAAACTAAGTAAATTGTATAGTTGCTAAAAATTTAGGGTTACTGTAATTAATATTATTGGTGACAATGTTGACGCAACTGCATTATTTGTGACAATTGTGAAAGTCTCAAAAACATAGCTCAAAATTTCTGAAAGTGACCGTCGATAAAATAAGCAAAGTTCAAAATCCGATATTTGGATACAGCCACTCATCTTTTTTTTGCTTCATTTTAGAAACAACGGATTTTGATCTTATTCTATCGACAATTACTTTTAGAATTTTCAAGCTATGTTTTTGAGACTTTCACAAAAGTTGCTCTATCCAGTTAGCTAACATAATATGCAAATGAAATTTTGATAGCTTTCACGCATTTGAAACGAATAATTATTTAGTAAATCTGCTCATTCTCCATACAATTTTTATTATTTTTCAATTATGAACAATGTATTACGTACAATGTTGTTTGTCATATTTTCGGAAAACAACATTTTTTTATGTTACGAACTATGCAAATTATAAGGAAAAAATTTGGCAAAATTTGGAACTCTTTTTATAAAAACCTTTATATTCTCTGCGAGTATTCATGCTATCCTAAAAAAAAGAACACAATGTAATACAATAAGCAACTTAAGCATAATCTACAGTTTGAACGCTTTTGCTACATTAGTTTTGACAGGATTATCCAAAACATATTCGTTCTTTTTCAATTTGTTGACAGTGCCCTATGGAATTTCCGGGGAAAATCTTCACGGAAATGTATGACTGGAAATGTACTGTTATGTTTACGTACTTCGAGTTTCAGGATAATTCTTCAGATATTTTTCCAGATATTTAACAAAATGTCAAAATCTCCAGTGTCTGGTCACCTTTGGACTTATAGTGTGTGTGTGTGTGTGTATTTATTTATATTTATATATATGTATGTGTGTGTATATATATATATATTTTTCTATTTGGTTTTAAAGAATCTATATTTCTAAAAAATAATTAATAGCCTTAGATTTCGAGGAAAATAAAAAGCCAATAAAGCAAAATTTTGAGTACCACAGTATTTTTTTAAAACTGATTTCGAAAAACATATATTTTTAAAATACATTTCTGAAAACACTATATATTGTAAGCTAAATATTTTTTCAGTAGAAATCTATTTCTAGAGCTTTTAAATATGAGAATGTAAAATTAAAACTCATAAAAAAGAAATTAATCGTACTGTAATATGTTTCACAAAAACCAATCAGTATAGCATTACGAGTTCGCAACTTCCTAATTCCTAAACTTCATAACCGAATGACATCACGCTTGGTATGAAACAATAAAATTTATCCAGAAATCCAAGTATGATATCAAAAGTACGTATTCCGTTTGAAAATTTTCGAATTTGGTGCAACTTTAGTGTGAAAATGACCTGCTAAGTGTGTTATTTTTTAAAGATAAATTAAAAGGCGAAATTATTTTCAGACTTCTTTTCTTCTTCTTTTTTTTTTTAAACCCCTACTGCATTATGATTAAACGATGGACTGTTCCTCACAGATGGTTATTTCATATTATTTATAACGGTATATTCACTAAGTAGTAACATGTAAATTTTATCAAATTTTTGGAACACTGAGCTGTATCGATATCTTGAAAATAGTTTTATTTTATAATAGTTTTATTTTAGGGGTTGATCATATATAACGTTATCATTTTAGGAAGTAGAGGGATGGGGGGGGGGTCTTGCACATGATATCGTAAAGACATGTCTAAGGGGAGAGTGGATTTGTCTTTTGATATCGATATCAGTTTTGATCCAATCAAAGTTATCTTTTTATTTCTAACATGATCTTTAGTTGTAAATAATATATGATCTTTTTTTTTAGTCGGTCATCTAATTTTTATGAAAATAAAAAAGTTACTATTAAAATCACTAAATTATTATAAAATTATCTAATTTTAAAATTTTGAATACCCCAACGTTTGGCATTCCTATTCTTTATTCATACGTGTATGCACATATAATCACAGCTCGAGAAACCATACGTGAATTATATTTAAAATGAAGCTTGTGTTTACTCATAAACAGAATAAAAAGGTGTACACTTGTTTTGTTGATTCGAATTCCCCCCCCCCCCCACACACACACCCTCTTCTGTCCAGGGCAAGTGCAATAAAACGTTATTACTGTTGAATGCATTGCAGGAAAAAAATGAATCGAATACAAAGAACTTTTAAACATTATATTTTAGTATTTCAGTTAAGTGATACTTGATATAAAGAGATATTTTATTGACTTCTCGTCATTTGAATCAATAGAGTATGCGAAAAATAAATGTAACCAATTTTATTTATCACTCCAGACAAAAAAATAAATTCAGAAAATCAAAACCTTTTTACACTATGGTAACGATATCATTACCAGGGGGGGGGGGGGGGGATCCAAAATTACCGAAAAGTTGATAACGTTTTATTTCCACAACTCCTTATAACAGTTTTATTTTTTATGTAAATAACTGTTTCATATGCATTTGTTTTAATTTGTTTGGCCTTTTTTTTAGCATTTTCGTTTTATTCAGTCTGTTCAGCCTTTTCTTTTTCTTTTCTTTTCTTTCTTTTTTTCTCTTTCTTTCTTACTTTCTTTCTTGCTTCCTTTTTTTTTTTTTTTTTTTTTTTGTATTTTAATCTCATATGTTAAAAACTATTCCTTGAAATACTTTCTCAAAATTAAAAATATTTCATATATTAATAATTTATTCTGTGTTTCTTTAAGAGGCTTTGTGGATACCTACTGTGGTTAAGTTAACAAGTTTCAAGGAAGGTTTTGCGGGTATTTTAAGGGGGTATTTTACGAAGTATTTTAATTTTCGCATAACGAATGTAATTTTCTTATAAAGCGCTGTTATGAGGATTAAACTGTCTTCAAGAGATTTGTCAAAATAATGTGAAATTTCACTCTTCAACGTTTGTTCACTGACAATGTAGCATTACAGAACCGTAAGAAAGCAAAAATTCTTTATAACATAATCGGTTTTATGGAAGACCCCCTTAATTAAGGCTGCTGATCCCTCATTTTCCAAATTTCCTCCCGTAATGTTAAGTCTATGGGCGTTCGATGCATTTTCATATTCAAAATATCTCCTCAGAAAATTAATATTTTTGACTTTCTTTTTCGGTGATCTCTTCTTAAAAGATGTCATTTTTTATTAGTTCTCAAAATATTTCTAAAACTTTGCCCAATTTAATATTTTACGTTTTAAAAACTGACAAAATAGGAGTAAAATTTTAACACTTTATACAAAATTAACCGTATTTTGAAAACTAAGAAAAAAAATAAACATGCTTAAAGAAGAGAACACCGAAAAAAGAAGTTAAAAATATTAATTTCCTGAGGAGATATTTTGAATATAAAAATACATCAAACGTCCATAGACTTAACATTGCGGAGAGGAGTTCGGAAAATGAGTGACCAGCAGCCTTAAATATACCAGTAAGCTTTCTCTAACTGTAGTAACACAGTAAAGAAGGACTTTATCATCTCCTTGTCATCTTCATCCCTATTTCTCAGCTCGATCTCCAGTATCACACGTCCTTCTTATCTTTGTCAAATCCAGTTTTGCTTCAATTTGTTTTGGAATCAATGCATAAATAGGAACTGTACCGGAGCTTTAAAATATAGTCTCAAAATTAAAAATATTTCATATATTAATAATTTTACTCTGTGCTTCTTTAAGAGTTTTATGGATATCTATCAGGGTTAAATTAAAAAGTTTTAAGGGTTTTTTTGTGGGTCTTTTAAGGAGTATTTTTCGAGTTATTTTAATTTTCTTACAACGAATGTAATTTTCTTATAAGGCCCTGTTATAAGGACCGAACTGTCAAGAAATGTTGTCGTAAAAATAACAGAGGATATACGCTCAAGGCAGAGTGTATATCCTAGAGTATGTATACTATAGTTTTCTTCAAAAACAAGGGATATACGGTATTCTTTTAAAAAATCTAGAAGGTATACGAAGTATACCCCCGTATAACCTCCACTATAACCCTGGAACTGTTTTTTTTAAAAAAATGGCAGATTTATTTTGTTCAGTGATAATGCTGCATAATACAACTCTAAGAAAGTGAAAATTATTTATAACATAATCGGTTTTTTGGAAGACCCGTTACTTAAATATATCATTAAGCTTTCTCTAACACTAGTAACACAGTAAAGAAGAAGTTTATCATCTGCTTATCATCTTCTTCATCTCTATTCCTTCACTCAATTTCCAGTATCACCCATCCTTCTTATCTTTATCAAATCCAGTTTTGCTCCAATTTGCTTCAAAATCCATGCATAAATATGAACTTTACAGGGGCTGCGTATGATAACCCCGAAGGGCTATCCTTCCTTTTTTCAGCCCCTTTAAAGCTACCGGGCCGGAACCTCAAAGCGGGGTGGACTTGAACAGCGCCATCTTTCGGCGACCGTATCAGCTGGTTTTGTTACAGATTCCCACATTTGCTAACTGGTCCTTGAAGCGTTTAATACCTGATGTTTTTATGAGCACCGAGGAGCGATAGGATTATTTGATACAATTTTTTTATTTTTTTTGAGACAGTATCGCTAAAGTGTGTCCAGCCACTTAAGTGCCATCATTATCCAGTGTCCTTTAAGGATTTTAGTGTTGCCGCTGCTAAAATTTTCTTTGCTATTGGGATTATTTTCTATAAAGGTAAATGTTTTGATAAAATCATTTGTAAACAAATATATTTAAATTTCCTAATTTCGTATTCAATTCATAATTAATTCAATTTCTTTGGTGATGTTGTACATGCCAGGTATGTGTATAACGTGGGATTTTTATTTATTTATTTTATAAATTCCTTAGAAAATAGTAATATTTTAATTTGCTAATTTCTTATTCAATTGAGATAGTAGTTATTCTTTGATCATTCCGAATAATACTTTAATAAAGCGAATTGTGCATATAATAAGGAATTTCAATGAATATATATATATATACAATCATTTGTAAATAAAAATATTTTAATTTTCTAATTTCATATCCAATTACGATATTATTATTGTTTTTTTATGATGTTTTGCGTTCTAATTATGCATATAACGTGGGATTTTGCTTTATTTATTTGAATTTTTAACCGACTTCAAAAGAAGGAAGAGGTTTCTTAATTCGCAGCTTATGTATTATGTATTTTATTGTTATTCGGAAAGTCGTGTCCGTTTGGGAAAATTAATTCGTACCGAAAATTTATATCATTTAATTCAGTATTGAATTCAGGGGGTGGAACGGGGGGACATTCCTCCTCGGAGCAATAAAGCAATGAAGCCCCCCCTCCTTCCGAAAAAATTGAGATTTTGTGTTTTTAATGGTCAAAAATTGCAATTTCCCCTCCGGAACTCCATAATGTCCTCCCGGAGCCAAAAAAGTCCCTACCGGAGAAAAGTGTCAAAATTCAACACTGATTTAATTATTAGATACCTTTCCGATATCTAATGTTTAGCAATCAATGGGCATAATTTTCCCGTGCCAATTGATTTTCCTAAATTGAGACGACTTTCCGAACGACCTAACATTTAAATGTATGTTCACCGGTAGCTCTGAAACTATGCGACTGATTCATAGGATTTTATTTTTTTTTCTTTTATTTATTATTATTATTACTTAACTGAACAAAGAACTTTCAAATTGATCCCATTTAAATTTCATCGAAATTGGTTCAGTACTTTTTTGGAAATTCAACAAAAACATTTTTTTTTTTTTTTACTTTTTGGAAATGAGCGTCACGTATACGTGACGCATAAGATGTTCCGATTCCATGATTATTCCCACCAGTTATTTTTTATTGTATAGTTTGATCTTTTAATTGAACTTATTTATTTGACTTATTTCATTGGAAATGCTCCCACGAACATTTTCCAATTTATCTAAGCAATAATTTCCGTTAAAAAAAAAAAAAAAAAAAAAAAAAAAAAGGTGATAAAAGATTAAAAATTATGTAAAACGCTTGTCACGAAGGGGTTAAAATTTCATGTTATTTTAAATAAAATTTATGCCTTATTTTTCTAATTTCACACCAAATTTACTTATTATTTATTTCTTCGGTGATTTCAGTTAAATTTATAACGTGAAATAATATTTTGTTTTGTAAACTAAAGATATAAATGTTTTATTGTACTAAAAATATATTATTCTAAAAACTATTTCTGAATTGCAAAAAGTAAACGTTATATATGTAAGGAATGATAATTTTAGTGTGCATTTTTTATAGAATTATTTATTTTAAGCATAAATGTTTTGATCAATCAAATTGCAAACAATACATATTTTAATTTTCAAATCTGTCATTCAGTTCAAATTTTCTTTATTTCTGCGCGGATGCTATATATGCCGGTTACAAATATATGTGTGTTATTATTATAATTATTTTTTTATATGTAATAAATGCATTTAATAAAAATATATTTTAAAAATATTTTTACAAAATTATAATATTTCTTTCTTTCTTTATGATATATGAAAATAAATATAATATAAAATGAAAAAAAAAAAAAAATACTTTGGAGGTTGCAATTACATTTTAAAAATTTATTTTTTTATTTTTAGAGACACAACCGGAGACATTTAGAGACATTATTTCGGATGAAAAATAATAGTATTAGAAATATAATTGAAGAATTTTTTGTTTCATAATTGTATGAATATAGTGATTAATTTTATCCCATTTCAGGTTTCGCTTTTTTTTTCCTTCTTTTCTCTCCCGGATTGGGTATTGGCAGGGCCGTAGCTAATGAGGCGCTATAGGCGGCTCAGCCCCCCCCCCCTCCCCTTCTGGAAACGATTCCAAGGTCACTAAATGAATTTCTGTTCCGAAAATTCAAATGAAATTCTGTTCAAAAATCTAATTATATTTTGAGACCCTTGCAGAAAAACTGAATTGTATCTAAAATAAGTAATTCAGCACTCCCTAATCCTTTTTGTACATATGAAGCTAACATGATGTTTAATTTTGCACCAGTTATACACTCAAAATGTTCACCATTTTTTACTTTTCTTAGTATATAAAAAAAAAGTTATTACAACAGTTTAATAAGAAATATAGTACCTACAATGTGAATATGAACTAATTTATCTTTCTGCGTCAGAGAGAGGGAAAAAATTCTGAGCCCCCCCCCCCCCTACATTTTCTTTCTTTTTCCCTATTGACCACTTATAGCTACGGCCCTGGGTATTGGTTTAAGCATTTTGTTTCCGGATGGGTTTAAAGTTGAAGCGTGTCAGGTTTGGATTAGTTTCAAGCGATTGTAAATTGTAAATAGAAATTTAGTGTTCAGGCCGCGTATAACCCAACCCGCGCAGGATTTTTGCCCGGATTGAATTTGTAGCAGAAAAAAAAAGCGTTGCAAGTTTTTATTTTTATATAAAACATCCTTTAATTAATTTTGCATTACAATTGCATCTCATGACAATGTAAGATAATGGAAAAGATTTTCGTAAGTCGAAATAGTCAAATAATATTCGGCAATCCGATTTTGACTCAATCGTACTTGGAAAAAAAAACTTTGAAGATTACTTTATATATTTTTCAAATTAACTCTTTTATTCTTCAGGTATCTCCACGCATTTTAATCCTTTAATGCTTGACGGTATTTTTAAATACCGTTAAAGAAAGTTCAATGTAAAATTTATTTAATTCGTCTGGTAATAAAAGTATATTGCAATTTTTATACAGATTACTTTACTGGATCCTATTCAGTAAACACATCGAAACAGCCGAAGCTAAATGTCTTTTATAGCTAAATGTTTTTTACTGCTGGCAGCATTGTTGCCAGCAGTTTTTGCCGTAAAAATTGTAGCAAAATTAGATGTAATAAAAAAAATATATATACAACTAATTTTACTGCAATTTTTATGACAAAAACTGCTGGCATCATTGTTGCCAGCAGTTTTTGCTGTAAATTTAACGGGTTTTTTTTTGTTTCTTTTTTTTTTTTACGGTGCTTTTATGTGGCTTTTTAGTCTATTAAAAAATGTTATAGGAAAAATTTGCAAAACACTTTTCTGTTACAGATCGGATCAAGGTGCCAACTTTTTAAAAATATTGGGTGGGTTCAAAATTTTTGAGTAAAACAACAATGCAATCTCTTTCCTTTTAGTTCCTGTGTGTGAAGCAAGCTTGCGAAGTCGCGGGGGGGGGGGGGGGGGGGGGTGATCGACTCAGACTCTGATTCCGGAAATTTTAACACTTTCGGGTCTGGTGTACTATTAATAGTACATGCCTTTTAATTGAGTATTATTTTGTTTTAACAAATATTTTTGTTACTGTTTACATCTAGCAATGTTAGTATGTGTCTATACTTTTACTATACGACTTCACTAATGTTTAAGCATTTACTACTAATGATAATCATAAATATTTGCTTAACTCTCTTTCGCCGTTTGCGATTCTTTCATTTTAAATATACAATTCACTCTTTAAATTTAAAATAAAGGTTACAATCCTGAAAGAATAATGTGTAATAAAGCACAAAAACATTAGAATGTTGTAATATCAATTAAATCTTGTTATAATATATAATGTATTCTAAACATCTCCAGAACTCTTCTTTAGCTTATTGTCATATGAATATGAATTGAATAGTTCACAAAACAACAACATTCATTATGTTTCAGATAATAAAATATTCCTTAAACTCTAATTAATCCTTTTGGATAGCTAGTGTTTATGTTATTAACATAAAAGTAATTTTTTCTTAAAAAAAAAAAAAAAAAAAAAAAAAAAAAAAAAATCGGCTTGAAAGGGTTAACGCTTTTGACTCCAACTCCGAGCCGGCTAATATACTAGTGTTGCTGTTGGTTGAAATTATGAGGGAACGTAGAAAAAATAACTCGGAAAATTTAATATTCTACTATTTACAGCCTTCTAATTTTTTAGAACTTTGAAAGAAAAAAATATTTTCCGTTTTGTTAAGTTTTTTACTTCGTGTCCCAAAAAACCCGAAAAATCCGACTATCGAAATCTAAAGAAGAAAACAAAACAGAAATTTCTATCGGATCCATAGACTTGAAAATGAGAAATGTGATGTTAATTTGTGTCCTCCAGAGCATAAAAAATTCGATGGAATTGGAAAAAATTATAATGATAAAAATTTTTACTAATACGGGTTTTACTAACATCTTTAACTAAAAACGGTTTTCATCTACTGTGTACGCAGTATATTGAAAATCTTTAACTTGGGTAACTCGATATAAGTCACAAATAACAATAATAATTCCTTTTATGGATTTAAAATTACATGTAATTGGTTTAATTAATTGGTTAAAGTAGGAATCGGAGTCTTTCTTTTTAGCGACTTCTACTACGATTCCGTAACCCTGATGTGAAGAAATGGACAGAGGAGGAGAATATAATTAAAAAAAAACGTATTCGTAGTCAAATTATGATTTTTCAGAGTAAAATAAAAAATTATAATTTAATAAATTTTATTAAATCATATTCTTGTAAATTCTTCTCTAAAATAAATTAATAATTATTATAAATAACCTAAACAATTGCTAACTATTGAAAGAGGAAAAACTGAATGTCCAGAAAAACGTATATTTTAGTCAACTAAGTGCCTTATCGATTCAAGACCTCTAAACAGTTGGCAAAATATCAGGAAATTTGTTTCTGACAGAAATTTAACTATACATCCGATGCGATTTTCAGTGCTCCTGCAAGTCTATTTGATTTCTTTGCTCTTTTGAGAACAAAATTTTTCTTAATAAAACCAATTTTTATTTCTGCGATTCAATAAATACTTAAATGAAAACGAAATAAATCAATGGATATTGGGTGGGCTCGTGCCCCGCGGTCCCCTATAAGTTGGCACTTCTGATGGATAAGATCACAGTACATTTATTTGCACTGTTCATATTATAATTGTCAGATTTCCATTCCAGTACTTTTCTTTTTTAACTAATCTAATTATTTTTGTAAATATTTAAAAAAAAAAGTAGCTCTAACTAATCGATTTATTAAATCAGATTTAATTAAAAAAATTACCTAAAAATCAAATTATCGTTATACATGTTGTTCTGGATATCTTACAGATTAACGCGTCTTCAGACTTTAGGTTTTATTTATGTACTTTTTTTTAAATTTCCACTTGTGGATTTATATTAACAAACTGATAACTAAGAAAAATTGAACAGCGAAAAAAATTGAAATTTATTTTTTTGTACACAAAATTTAATGATACATGAGCACTCTAACAGTACATTTTTTGACAATTTCTTATTTTATTTTATTTTTTACATTCAAAAACATTGAAAAATAATACATAAAATAAATATAAAATATACATAAAATAAATAATAAATATTATAAATACATAAAATAAATATATATTTGATACATTTTTATTATTAATGGAGTCTACAAGTGGTATCTTAATTCACAGTAAAATTATTTATGTTTTCATTTTTGTACGTTTCAGGCATTTCTTTTGCAAACCATTTTTATATAACACATAGCCCGCTAGAAAAGGGCTATAAGAAACAAATTCTGTTCTGTTTGATTCTGCTATCTGTTAGGCTCCATTCACATCAATTTATCTTTTTTGTGACATTTATGTGCCTGAAAAAAATTGTAAATATGCATATCCTATTGCAGCGGTTCCCAATCTATGGGTCGCGACCCACTCACTAGTGGGCCACAGCAGTTGTTTTGGTGGGTCGCGGAACAATCGAGGTCTGTCATCAAAATATATCTTTTATTTCATCTGCTGAAAAAGATATGGCAATTTTAACAGGAAATAATATTTCAAGGGAAAATCCTTAATTTCCTTCTACTCTGTAAAAAAAAATGTGGATAATTACAAAAATTTTTCTAGTAGAATTGTATTCCAAGAACTTTTTATGTAACGGCAACAATAAAAATTCATGTAACAGATACAGATTTGCACTTTGAATCAAACAAATTTTAAGATTACTAAGAATTTTTTTGGGAAATCGTATTCCAAGAACTTTTTAAGTGACGATAACGAGCATTATAGATAAAATTTTAAAGTTACCAAAATTTTAGTAAATTCTTTTGTAAAGTTACAGATGGTTTTAGTTTTGCTTACAAGTTTTGTAGATTGACATCATTTTCTTGTACAGTGTACACATAAAATTTTAGTAAGCATAAGAGATTTCGGTTAATTTAGATTACTAAGGTTACAGATTTTTTTTACAGTGTAGATTAAGATACGAACAGAATATCCAGAAATATTTAAATTAGCTTTGAGGTCCTTGATGAAATTCAAAAATTTGTGTTAATGAGAACATGCTTTTTTTGAAAGACAAGTACTGAGACAAACTGCGTGTTAATATATGTTACCACATTGGTAAACGCCGGTATCAGAAATCTCATTGATTATAAAGTTGTGTTTTCATAATAATTGAACTTATTTTAACTATCTTTGTTGTTTAGAGCATTGTTTTAATTACTATTCACTTACACACATTGAGATTACCTATTCTTGTTTTTGTTGATAATGTATCTCCTGTACGAAAACTTGCGTTTTTCATAGGATAGGATAGCCGAGCATATAGCGATCGTACAAAAATTGCTATACTGATATACAACTTCATCTTGAGTGGGTCGCGATTTTTTTTTTTTTTTTTTTTTTTTTCTGAAAGGTGGGTCGCGTACCAAGAAAGTTTGGGAACCGCTGTCCTATTGGATACATCAGGTCTCAAGAGGATAATTATTCAGGTAAAGCAATTTTCATACTCAAAATTCAGCATACACTGTAAAAAAAAAAGGGTCGATCTACTAAAAAAACTTTAGTGATGCTTGTAATTACTAAAAAATTTTTAGTAATCTTAGTCGGTTACAAGAAAATCTGTAAGAATTACTAGAAAAAAGTTAGCAACGAAGAGAGTTAATAGTTTTATATTTTTAATAACTATTACTAAAACTCAGTTGGTGTGGACTTGATAGCATAGTGGTTATAGTAACGGACTCCAGACTGAAAGGTCCTGGGTTCGATACTGGTCATTGCCAAATACGCCCCGAATGTATGTAGTGTAAGTACTCGTTAGTAAAGGGATTATGAAAATCCTGTCGGAGCAATTCGCAATGTTTGGTGCTGCCATCTATTGCAGTTTTGCCGAAAATCTTCCGCTTCAGAAGTCTGGATGCAGCTCGAAGGAACCTCCTGCCCTTCGGGCGCACGTAATGGTTATTAAAAATAATTTTGGAACTATTACTAAAATTTGCTTGGTGGCTCATACTAAAAATTTTTAAGTTAGTTATACAAAAAATTCTTTCGTTCAGTTTACAAAAGAAATGCTTGTTTCACTTGCAAAAAAAAAGTTTGTAATGGTTACTAAAAAATTCCGTGGAATACAAATTTACTAAAAATTTTTAGTAACCTCTTGATTTTTTTTTTTTCTTTTTTTTTTTTTTTTTTTTTTTTTTTACAGTGTATAAACGACTAAACTTTAAGTTAATCTCTTTGTACTCTAAAAAATTATGTTTATACATCTTAATTCATTTAATTGTGTGCAATTTTTAATACCTCAATATAAGCATACAAATGTATACTTCCATGTAATGTACATAATTCATGAAAAATTTACTTGCTTAGTTAATAATAATAATAAACAGAAACATATTTTAATAAATAATTCACCGGAACAATACATGTATATAACCATTAATTGTAAAACAATATATATTAATAAAAAATGAAAAAAAATGAATTAATAGGAATATTTGGAATTCGCAGAACCATAGTATAGACTCGTCAGTAGTGGCGTAGCTATGGGTGACACTGGGGGCGGATATAAACGGTGTCACCCCCCCTTCCGATCCGTCATAATTTTTCAGTCAAGAATCTGCGTTATAACAAATGACCATACCATTCCTTATTTACCTTTTGTCCTCCTGCATAAAAAAAATAAAAATAAAATAAAATAAAATAAAATAATAGCAGGAACAATTTATTACTCAACCCATAGTCCGCATAAGTCTATGTGGTGTTTATAATGTAGAAGGAAATTCTGACTTTTAAAATTTGCTTTTGCTACCTACTCGTTGGATAGGTTGTTTTTTGTTCTCTGGCGTATGTCTTATTTAGGTGCACCATTCTGTATAAAATTTCACATTCTCAAAGAAAAGAAAATTAGCTCTATTGCATCGTGCGCTAAAAATTTCATTTTATTTCTAAATTCCTTTCCAAAATTTTATAAGATTAAATTTTTATTTACAAATAAAGATTGGGTATTAGTCCTTAGAAGGTGACACCCGAGCCGGACCACCCCCTCCGCCCCCCGTTAGCTCAACACCGACGCGATTACGTCGGTGTTGGCTAGCTACGTCATTGCTCGTCAGACTCCAAATACTATAGAACTACGTATAAAGTGCGTGGTTTCATCTTCGCATCAGCCATGAAAAAACAAAATAATACGAAATGTATGTAATATTAATATGTAAAAAAGGAACACAATGAACAACAGTAAATTGCTAACTGAATGACATATTTAATACCGTTAGACAAAGTTTGTTTACATGCATTACATTATTTTGAAGGAAAAACTACATATATTATGATTCTTCAACCCTTTCTGGAACGGAGTAAATCTGTTTTAAATAATTAACTTGCACAAGAATCTATTAGAAAGCAGGGCTGTGGAGTCGGTGGGAAAAATGGCCGACTCCAACTCCGACTCCGACTCCGGAATTTTTAACGACTTCGACTCCGACTCCAACTTCGACTCCGGAAATTTTAACGACTCCGACTCCGACTCCTGGCTTCCTGGCTAGCTAATATACTAATGTTGATGCTGGTTAAAGTTATGAGGGAACGAAAGAAAAATAAGGCAAAAAGTCATTATTTCGGTATTCAGATCTTAGCGCTTTGGAAAAAAAAAATATTTTCCGTTTTACAAATTTTTTAATTTTACGTACCACAAACCTGAAAAATTAAATTACCAAAATCTAAAAGAGATAACAATATGGATATTTTACTATTTTGGATCCGTGGCCCCGAAAAGGGGAAATCTGTACAATTTTTATGTTAACTAGTGCTGTCCAGAGCAGAAAAATTTCAATGGAAAGGAAAAAAAAAAAAAATAGTCAGATGTGTTAATCTTAGAACTTTCTTCTATATCACACATGTTAATACTTCCTGAAAAATGCAGCATAGCAGCGCCACCTCTTATGTGATTTACACCAAAATCTAGTCAACAAGTTATATCAATTTCTAACTGAATTTGAAGTTTGGTGAAAATCAGTACATTAATTTCTGAGATAGGGCTATTGCTGAAATTTTAAAATTCTGCATAATAGCGCTACATGTTGAGTGATGTACACTGCTCAAAACAATTAAAGGATATTGCAGTTTTAGGTGGATTTTGTATCTGGGAAACTTTTTAGCTGATTGATACATGGTCGACAGACATAGTAGGTTATATGAGAATAAATTACACGTGTTTGGCAGAAAAAATGCATTTTATTGCGCATTTGTGTACAAAAGGAAAAAACACAATTTGTGCATATGAGAAAAAAAGAATAAGAAAAGGTGTTTTCTTCAAAGAAAATCATTTTCAGTAGGGGGTATGATTTTCACGGGCGGCCAGCAACGTTGAACACCTTTGAGGCATGGACTCAATGAGGCTATTAATGACGAGTTGGGTATTCTGCCCCACTATTCCAGAACAGCTCTTTCCAGTTCTTGGAGAGTTTGTGGGGGTTGTTGGCGGCCAGAAACTCGTCTTCCTAGAGCGTCCTAAACGTGCTCGATTGGATTCATGTCTGGAGAACACGCTGGCCACATTCCATTCGAACGATTCCTTGCTCGAAAAGGAAATCCTCCACCAGGTTTGCACGATGTGGCCTGCAGTTATCGTCCATTAAAATGAAGTTATCTCCGATTGCTGCAGCGTAACGGACTACAATAGGTCTGAGGATCTCATCCCTATATCGGCGACCAGTAAGAGCTCCATCTCGAATGATGTACAGGTCAGTGCGCCCATCAATGGAGATGCCACCATACACCAACACTCCTCCACCGCTAAATCTGACACTTTCGTGCACGAACGCAGGATTATTCCTACTGCCACGGTCCCTCCAGATGAAAATACGCCTATTATCCGGATGCACAGAAAAACGGGATTCGTCAGAAAACAGAATATTGCTCCATTCAATTCTCCTCCAGTTGACATGCTCGGTTGCCCCCTCCCTGCGGTCGCGACGATGCCTTGATGTTAATCTAACACATACCATCAGTCGGCGAGCATACAGACCTACAGCATGGAGCCGGTTTCGGACAGTCTGAGTTGAAATCGTGGTGCCTGTAGCCGAGCGAAGGTGTTGTTGGAGAAGAGTAGCGTTCATGTTTCTGTGTCTCCGAGCTGTTAACGCTATATACCGATCTTCATTGGGCGATGTTGCCCGTCTACGACCTTGCCCTGGTCTTCGGCCTGCACATCCATTCTCCAAAAAACGGTTCCAGATCCTGGAAATGACACTTTGTGACACTCCAATGGCTTGCGCTACTTCGTCTTGAGTTTGGCCCCCTTCTAACCTACCAACAATTCTCCAAGCTTCTGAATCTGTCAAATGACTTCGCTGAGACATCATACTCATCGAAACAAAGCAATCACTGAATGCCGATCATCCTTGTCTTCATTCTCTTTTATCCAGTTGAAAGTCAAATTTCATTCGTTGCCGCTGAAGCGACGTTTTTGACGTCGAACTCAAAATTTGCATACTCCGCAGTTTGAAAACCAGAAAAATTTGCATTTGTGATTCTCTTCTTCTATTTTCGGCAAAAAAATTTCGTTTATATCTTTTTTTTATATAAAACTTCAAATATCCTTTAATTGTTTTGAGCAGTGTACATCAAAAACGAATCAGGATCAATTTCTATCAGATACTAACTGAATCTAAAGTTTAATGAACATCCATGCATTAGTGATTGAGCCACAGCTATTTCAAAATCGTAAAAAATCAGCATATCAGCGCTACCTGTAGGGCGATTTACACCAAACACTAAACTATACTAATCTAGATTACAAACTAATTAAATATAAAGTTTGGTGAAAATTCGAGCATTTGTTTTTGAGATAGCGCTGTTGCAATATCATGAACAATGCAGTATAGCAGCGCCACCTATTGAGCGATTTGCACTAAAAAATTTGCAGCACCTAATTATATCAAGGACTAACTGAATCTAAAGTTTTATAAATATCTGTGCATTAATTTTTAAGATATAGCTACTGTGGAAATTGTGAATAATGCAGCATAGCAAAACCACCTGTCGAGTGATATACACGAAAAATTAATCAGATCCAGATTCTATCAAGATCTAACAAAATCTAAAGTTTTGTGAAATTCCATTCATTAGTTCTTGAGATAGAGCGCTCCAAAATTTTTGTCGCATGCAGACTCACGAAGTGAGAGACACTGACAGACATTTTCGAAAAACTATCAAATCATGTTCAGTTCAGGATCTTCTAAAACGTATAAATCCATCGAATGCCGGAGATCGAAATTTTTCAAGAATCCAATACTTTATTCCTGTAAAGATAGAAGAAAATAAAATTGAAGATGAAAATTTTACTAGTTCGCAAATAATCTGTGATCTACTAGAGCTTTTAATTAAAAACACTTTTCCTCTCCTGTATACTCTGGGCAGTTTATTGGGATTCTTTAACTTGGGTAGTCCGATATAATCCAAAAATAACAATAAGAATTCCTTCTATGGATTTAAAATTACATTTTATTGGTTTAATTTCCCTTCAAACTGTCTAAGAAAAAAGCCGGAGTCGGAGTCGGGTTGTTTTTTACGACTCCGACTCCGACTCCTTTTTCCCAAAAATGGGTCCGACTCCGACTCCGACTCCGCAGCCCTGTTAGAAAGTACGAACTTGCTTATTTTCAAGTGTTTTAATAAAGATAATTTTCATTAAATATTCTGTGTTTCAATAAAATAAAAATGAGGTGTCCTTTTTTTAAAACACATCCTTCGAAAGGATTACAGTCAATCAGGATAAATTTGCCCCACCTTCACGAAATCTTGAAGAATTATTTCCAATGAGCTGCCAAACTCACTCTAGTACTGATATCGATATTTTGGGACCAAAACTTTGCCCTTAACTCAAGTGATGAAGCAGATTTAATCTTTTTTTCTCTCTTGGTCCAAAATTACCCTGATAGGTCAAAGTTACTCTGATTGACTGTAATGGTTCTTTAATAGCACCCTCCCCCCCCCCCCAAAAAAAAAAAAAAAAAAAAATATAGTAGAAAAATTGTCACTAGAAATTTGACTTTTTTTTTTTTTTTTTTTTTTGCTCTGAATATTGAAACTGAACCATTGTCAATCGGACGAAAATCGAGCAGAACCATAAAATAAAATAAAATAAAATAAAATAAAGAAAAATATAACCCGACGGCAAATATAGCTATTGCAAAACTAAAGTTTTAATTAACTAAACAGTAAATAAGTAATAATAAATAACAGTAAATAATAAACAGTAACTAAACAGTTCTAATTGTAGCATTTATAGAAATTTTTAATCTTAGTTTATATTTTTTAATATTGATTTTTCTCCAGCATAAGTGATTTTCCCCCTAATATTTTTTTCATTCTTGTTTAAGACAAGCTGCTTGCTATTTAGTTATATCTGGAAAAGTGAGGCTAACCTGATATTTAAATTTTTTATATTTTATAAACATGATAAGTTGCCTTGAAATCAACTCAAAACCAAATCCTCAAAATAAACATATATATAAAAATAATCAAAACAAAAAGACAAATATGGAAGAACATCACTTATTTAGAATTAGAGGATAAATGTCATTATCTAGTCTTATTCAGGGATTATATATCAAAACTTAGCGGTCACTGAATTCATAATTAAATAATAATTATAAATAAAGTAAATAATAAAGCTATCGCAATTCTGGAGCACGTATTTGAATTTTAAAAGTCTATTACTTTTATTATTAAAATATTAATATGTTAATGCTATCAAAATTTACCTGAAAAATAAACTGTAAATAATTTTAAAATATAATACACAGAAGAAAAAAGATTACGTCATAAATTTGGATCACCAGATAGCTACAAATAAATAAATAAATAAATGAAATAAATTGAAATAAAAATGAATAAATAAATAATAGTTTAAAAAGTTATAATTTCGTCTTAAGTTGTATGTTCCTATAAATAAATGCATTTTTTTTTAACTTTTTTATTTTGTTTTGATTTATTTAATGAAAATGATTGTTCAATTTAGTACTGATAGCTGTTATATGCAATTTTTAATGCATGAACGACATATTTTACCTTTTTAAGTAGTGAAAATTAATTTTCATTTTATTGGAAAAGCAATATTTTTGATGAGCCAAAGTTTGGAAAAATCCAAAGTTCGCACTTCGGACCGTGGACCTTTGTATTGTAACAATCAGATTGGAAACTGTCTTTTATCAATATGTTTTTTTTTTTTTTTTTTTTTTTTTTTTTAAAGCTTAGATTATCTTCATATTGAAACTGTACAAAACTCTACAATTTTCATCAGGAACACCTAATTTTGTCAAGGTATTTTAATATTTTGATAAATTTTACTGTAGAGTACCAAAAAAGAAATAATTCTTTCAAGTAGTTTAGGAATTATGAAGGTTTAAATTTTCAACTCCTAATGTTAAAAACACTTGTATTTATAGTAAAAACGATTACAATTTGGATAGTTAATTAAACAGATCTCAAAGACTACTGGCACTCGGAAGAATTAGCTGTAATTTGGATTTGCATTTTTTAGAAAAAGGATTTCTATTAAAAAAAATATATATAGATTACAATTCACATTTTTTCCAAAGCTTAATTACACATAATATATTTTTTCGAATAAAATTATGAACAGTAACCACTAATAATTTTTTACATGAATGGATTACTCGAAGCTTCAAACAATCCAATATGAAATTACAATTAAAAACTATCCACATTGCCGTCTATTTTGCATGATTACGATTAAATTAAACTTTACGAATACCAAATCTTAATAATTCTTAAATTTAGAAATTTCTAATTTCTAAACTGTGGGAACCAGGGTTAATTTCTAACAACAAGAATAGCAAAAGTACCGGATCTCTAATATTCAGCGGTTCTAACAACGTAACGTGCCCCCCCCCCCCCCCCCAATTCCGCCGTCACTTCAATATGCACATTTATATGTCATTCATTATTTGCGAAATTTAAAGCATTTTTTTTTCTTTAGCAAAATAAAAATTCTAAATATATCTATCAGCATATGATTTATGTCAACTATTCCGCTTTCTAGTTATCACTCCTTCAGAATAGAAGTTTTAATTAGTAGTCAGAATAGTAATTTTAATGTTATTCAATTGCAGGATTTTTTGTTTATGATTCGGAAAATAGAGTTCACACACACACAAAAAAAATAAGTCATAGCTTAGTATTTTTATCAAAAAAGAAATTAATTTACAGAAATTAATTTTATATACTGAATAATAAAACAACATTTTTCAATTTCCTATAAAATGTACATATCTTAAAATATAATTCTTGCCTTCTGCATAACAACGTTTTGTGGTGAGCCTTAAAAATTAGATTATATTAAACATTTTAGAAAACAGAAAAACAGTTTTCGATTTCTTTTGAATAGCAATACATTCTTATTATATTTACATAGAAATGAAAATAACTTAGTAAATGTGCAGAGCAGAGCATTAGCATAAGCAGATCTCATGATAAAAAAAGAAAAAAAAATAACGTAATTTTTATGCACTGTAAAATAAAATCTGTAATCCTATAGATGTAAAGTTTCCGAAATCTGCATGTTTACTAACATTTTATGTGTACACTGCACAAGGTAAGATGTAAATGTACAAAACTAATTTTTGTAACGCTATAGAAATCTGTAACTTTACGAGGGAATCTACTAAAAATATAGTTTACTTACTAAAAATTTATCTCTAATATGAGTTGTAATTACATAATATGTTCTAGGTATCCGAAACTTCCTAAAAAATTCTTGGTAACCTTTCAGATTTTTCAATTTTCAGCTCAAATATGTAGCTGTAACATGAATTTTTTATGTTACCGCTACATAAAAAATTCAAGGAATCTTATTTCCTAGAAAACTTTTTGTAACTTTACAGTTTTTTTTTTTTTTTTTTTTTTTTTTTTTTTTTTTACATTGTACCCGTAAACAACAAAAGACTAAAAACCTCAAATAAATAAATAAATAAATAAAACTAAAGCTGATGCTCGTTGATTAAAAACAGAAAATATTCTTTTCAGGTTAGATATATAAATAAAAAATAAGTTAAATTAACCAGCCAATTTAAAATTATCCTACTATTATAAAAAGAAAACCGAATAGAAAGCAATTCATTGTTCAGTCGCCTGAGTGGCGCCGTATCAACACTTCGCCACCATCAATGGCTAGATGAATTTTCAAAAATCACTAGTTTTGAAAAACACGATTTCCCCCTTCATTTTCTTCAAAATAGTATTAAAATGATTTGATATAGAATAGGATAGGTAATTTTTAAAGAGGCTTTCTTTCTATACATGAATAAAGAAATTTTAAATGTAAGACGGATTGAGCTCAAGCCAGCCTAAGTGTAAAAAGATTGATATAAAATTCATTCCGTGTCATCTCCATATCCTAAGTGTGCGATATATTACGTCAAATATAAGTGTTTTGATACAAAAAGAGTGCAAAAGCTTGGAGATGGGAACGGAAAAAAAATTTCGTGTTCCTATTTTTTTTTTTTTTTTTTTTTTTTTTTTTTTTTTTTTTTTGTTAAGTTTTACTACAATGGGCTCCGGAGTCCTGTATTTTTGAGTTACAGCAAATTCCAATTAATATTTAAACATTTACTAAAAACACAGAAATACCGGATCTCAGCTCCGGTGGGCTCCGGCACAAATTAAGCCCTGGTCTGACCAAATAACTTCCTGTTTGGCATTTAGGGTAAAATTTGCCGAAAAAATAAAATTTTCACCAATTTTATAAAAATAAAATTGAATTAAAAGTTTCTAGTATAAATATTGATTAAAATTAAGTAAGACTTAACATATCCCAACTAATTTTATGGCGGTAGTACATAATATATCCTCCCCCCCCCCCTTTCAAGGGGTTAAGTAACTCGAAAATTTTCGTTTCTTTATTTTTTTTTTCTTTCTTTTTCATTTTATTTATTTATATGTTTTTAAAGAGAAACATGTCTGATGATTTTTTACGGAATTGATTTTTTCTATAAGTCACAATAAAAAAAAAAAACTCTAATTAAATAAGAAGATTATTATTAAATTATAAATGGTATTTCGTAATTAAAAATTGTTTTATTTTGAATTTGTTAACTAAAACTAAAACTATTAACGAATGCTAGAGGAAAAAACCCTGAAAAAAAGTCAAACATGCCCAAAGTTGAAGATTTTGTTGACATGAGTAATCATTGTGCTACATACTCATTAACTTTTAAAGCCTGATTTGAAAAAGCGTTCTTGCGTAATTTTATAACCGATTATTTAGTTGTCATCGTAAGCTTCGCAGGCCTTTGCAGATTTTTTTTTTCTTTAAAAGACGCTTAAAAAGACGGTGTGAAAATAAACTTGTCTGACACGCTTGTAGACACGTTCCCAAATAATTTTGGAGATTTTCAAGAGATTAGTTGCGATACTTGCTGCTAATAATCTGCAGCATGGGTTTAAAAGATACTGGATTTTTTTTTAATCTATTGGAAGCCATATTTCTAGATCTTTTTATCAATACAAATGCCTAGGCTAGCTAGTATCGTTGTTTTCTGGGTCAGTAACTAAAAAAATGTTATCAGACTTAAAAAAATAATTATTTTGAGATTATATATATTTTTTAAAAAATTATTGTAAAATAAAAATATAAATCTATTTTTTTTCTTTTTTTACAAAGTACAATTTTATCACAAGCATGTATTGTATATGGCTTGCGCTTGCATACTTAAAAAACCCCTTCTTCTAACATTTCAGAATAAACTACATTTGTGACAAACTATTTAAAAATCTTTTGCAGGAGGGTTATGTATAATGTCAGGAGTTTTTTTAACTGTAATTTTTTTATTTTAGTTCGCATCTCAAACAATAGGTGGCGCTGATGGCGATTGAAGGCCAAGTCGACGCTTCACTCAGCACTGATCACCTGGCCTTCAATCGCCGCCAGCGCCACCTATTGTTTGAGATGCGAACTAAAAAAAATTACAGTAAAAAAAAAAAACTCCTGACATTATACATAACCCCCCTGCAAAAATTTTTAAGTAGCTGTCACCGTTTGCAAGTTATTGAATTTTAAAATCCATCAGTCATTTTTGGGACACCCGGTATATGTATATATAAAACCATTAATTGTATAACAATATATGGATCATTAAATTTAATAGACAATTACCACATTGAAATATGGGAAAAAATTAAATAAACTACTAAGTTTGTCCATAAATAGTATATTAAATCCCAATATATGTATCATTAGAAGATATATTGCTACTCTTAATGGAATTTCCTATATATATATATATATTTCTCATCAATTAATTTCTATTAATATTATTTAATCATTTTCATGATTAACTTGTACCTAACTTTTAAAAAATTGGATTCTTAAATTGCTATTTTTAAGTGTATTAAATATATATACACTGTAAAAACAAAATACCCAAATTGGGTTGTAAGATTTTTGGGTACAGCAGTGTTCCAATTTGGAAAGTTCAGTTTGTAGCCCAAAATGTTTTAAAAACCGTCAGATTCTTAATAACATTAAAACAATCAAAATAACTTTGATAGTATATATATTATATCTCAGAAATTTTGATTAATTTTATGTTATTAAGGATGTGCTGTGTTTTGAACCATTGTGAGTTATCTATTTTGGAAACACTACTCTACCATTTTGGAATCCTTACTGAACCGTTTTAGGAAGATTACTATGCCCAAAAATCTTACAACCCAATTTGGGGCTTTAAATTTTACAGTGTATTAATTATCTATTTTTGTCTTATTTCATCTTATATTAAGATATTAGGTTTAGGTTAAGATATTAGGTTAGGTTAGATATTAGGTTTAGGATTTAGGAATTTAGGTAGCATAGTTTGTTTACATATGATTTTGTTTACATATTAATGTGTGGTATATTTTTTCTGTTGTTAACACATTACAAATGCATTTTAATTTAAAAAAAATTATTATTATTCTCTTTTTATTTTTTTATCCAATTTAGTAATTTTGTTGTGTTTCGTTTTTGATGTTTTTTCTTCATTTAATTTTGGTTTTGTGTATGTTGGGTGTCGCAAATTCCTATTATTTTGCTTTTTCATGGCTAATACCAAGATGAAACCACACACTTAATTTGAAGTTCCAAAGTATTTGGGGCTTGACAATTTTTCTTTGGTTCTGAAAATTCCATTTGTATTCATTTTATTTATTTATTTATTTTTCCCCCATGTTCAATGTAGTAATTTTCTATTAAATTCAATGGTTCATATAGTGTAATACAATTAATGGTTTTATGTATATATATAAACATAATAAAATTGAAATCACAAATATAAATAAATAAGAAAATAATAAATGGTTAAATAAAAAAAAACAGGATTAACAAAAATTTAGAAGTCTAAACTATGAGTAGCATACAGATTCATCAATGTATATATATATATTGCCTTTTTTCCGAAAAGTGTTTTTATGCTTTTTTGCACTTCTCTTATTTTTTTAAAACTTTCCAAATTGTCTAATTAACTTGTTTATATAAAAAATATCTAACATTTTAGGTGGGACTGAATATTTCTTTAAAATAATGAAAAATATATCATTAAAATTTTTATATTTTTCAAAGTTTTTTACTAAAAAATATTTAATTTTATTTCTTTTGAGCCAAAATGGAAATTGCTTTTTATTACTCTCAAAATAGTATGTTGTATGATACCACAACAAATTTTAAGGAAATATTCAACAAATTTTTACAAAAATGCATCGAGCAAAAAATATGTAAAAAGTTAATTAATTCTTGAAAACCAATTTATGCATGAAATAATTTTCTTTTGGTTTATATATGGGCTATAACGTGCATTTTTACATTAATTTTTTTTTATTTGTATCTCTATTTTTAAGCAAAATATATTACATTAAATATTTCGCAAAATCTGCATCATTTTATTTTTCGAGATGTTCCATGTGCCAAGCATGAGAAACATTATAAAAAAAGGCGTTTAAGAGGGTCCGGGACACAAAAATCTTAATTTTTTTTAAAAAAAGAATTTTACTGTATTAATATTTTCTTTGTCTTTTTCTGTTTAATATGATGTTTAAATTATGTTTCTGTCTTAATTAGAACAGGAAATATTATTTTTTATGTTTTGATTTGTTTTCAAAATCTAGTTTTCAAACAATGGTTGTTTATAGAAATGAATTCTTTTGAAAAATGCGGTTTTTTTTCATGATGAGTTTTTGCACCATTTTTCCTATTTAAATTGTTATAACTTAAGAATCGTTTAAGATAAATGTTTCAAACTTGAAACATGTCTTTTTCAATTATTTTACTTTAATTTTGATTCAGAAAATTAAAAAAAATATATTTACTTTTAAAAATATGATTTCTTTTTTTAAAAAAGTTACATCATTTTTTTTCAAGTTTTTGCCTTAAATATTTTTAATTTTTATTTAAATTAATACTTTAAAAAATCCTGAATCAAAATCAAAACTTATATATTGCTGTTTATTTATATGAAAAAAAAAATCAATTCTACAGATAACATTTCAAGTTATAACAATTTTAATTTTTCCTACTTTTTTTTAAAAAAATAAATTTTAAATTTTTTAAAAAGAAATATGTTAAGTTTTATCTTTGTTTGCTAATGACATGGTTAATAATTACAAAAAAATTCAATATTTTAACTGAATCAATAAAAATTACTTTAAAATGTGTCCCGCACTTCTTAAAGTTTTGATCATAAATTTTAATTCATTAAGTTTCACACTGATCTATTAAATTAGCTGTCATGACTTAATTATTGGATGAACCCCCCGACCCCCCCTCCCCCCCCCAAAAAAAAAGGGTTTCAAGGGCATATTATAAACAACATCAACAACAGAAAACTTATTTTTTTTTTTAAATTTTGGTCGCACGACTTCTTTTTTTTTTTTTTTTTTTTCCAAATACTAATTAATTAATTTAATTTATTGAATAGATAATGGATACTTAGGAACAAACTATATAAAAATAGCTACAGAATGTTTCATTTATATATATTTATACAGTATATATTCTGCTAATCAAAATGTACCGTAATTTATAAAAAAAATAATTTTAAATTTTGTTTTCATTTTACAATACAATTTTTCAGCACGTAAAAAAAAAATTATAAAATTACAAATAACAGGAAATTCACTGAAACATTTTTTTTTGTTCTTTTAAAATTAACTCCAGGGAAGGCACAAAACAAATATTCAAATAAATAATTAGAAAAAAGTAAATTTGTTGAGGATTCTGTTCCTACTCTATTATTTGATAGTTTAGGAAATTTTTTACATTTAAAAATATCAATGGAATTATTTTTAAAGAGCCTTACGTCATGAAAACGTAGCATAATCACCCAATCAGTCACGGGACGTTTAACAATTACTTGCTTCAATTCTTTTCTTACTGTTTAGTGTTTCATCTAGCTCAAAAAAGCACAAGGCTCAAAATGTATGGTGGCTACTGGAGCATGTAATCTTCTAAATTTTCTCCAGTTTTACGGCGTGACTTCAGGGAATTTCATAACCGTTACATACTGCCATTTTCGGTAATTTACAGTAAAATAAATAAAAAAAGAAGAAAAAACTGAAGTTTCCTAGAGAACATTTTATGTAATAGAATATTACGATATTGTTGGATGAGAAGCGGTTATGAATGAATTTTGAACCTTTTGCCGGATGTAGGTGGCAGTGCCTCTTTAAGGCTCAGTCAGGCATAAAATACGATATCATTGGTGAAATGAATCATTTTGATAAATGTGCATGGATCCTTTGAAATTGGCTGATGTCACATAAATTCTGAACTTCAAAAAGATTTTTACGAGATGATTGGATGACGAACATTAAGGTGAAGCTCGTGAACAGGGCATAGTACATATATTATTCCATTTTCTTCTTATATGTATTCTGAGGTAAATAATTTAATTTCATTATTTGGTCTAAATTGTTAGACTCGTGTATTTATACCTCATTAAGTCCACGAATATGGGTTTAATGAAAAATACTGCATCGTGTCGCTTAACCCGAATTTACTCAAACCTGATTTGACCAATCGTTTAGTTTGGGCCGGATCGGATCGGCACTAATTTGTTTCTTTGCGAGTCGGATTTGAATTTGACTCTTGAAAGTTGGGTTCTGATTTTATTCTTGCGGGTCGGATTCGGATTTTAACATTTTTTATTTCTTTTCCAATTAAAAGAGAAAGAAAAAGATAAAAAGACGAATATTTTTTCAGGGAAAAAAAATTATTTGAGCAATAATAAGTATACATATATACATGTTGATTTTACAACATAAAAAACAATTTTGATTCTAGAAATATAATTTTAGATTTATATTTTTCATAATTTTATTAACATTTAAATTAAGTTTTTTTCATTTTGTGATTTAACTCTTTCAAACTAAGTTTTGGGTTCGAGTTGAAATGTGTCGTGTTTCCTTCGAGGTTGATGAAATTCACCATTGAAATTCTCATTTGAAAATGGTTTCAGGCTGTCTTCAAATAGGATTTTCAAGCTCGAGCCGTGTAATACACGACCTGCGCAGGCTTCGAATCCCGTTCATTGAGCATCGTTATTCACAAGTTGCAAATGTACATACACATCGATACACGTGGATGTGCCATGCAAAAATATTTAGTAATCCGTACTTAATAATGTGCATTTGATAGCGAAATATGCTAAGTCCAGAAAAATTGAGAGGTTCGATTATAATCAATGCAATTTGATCAAAATAAGAACAAACCATCACGTTCTAAAACTTTTCATTTCCGGTTTAAGAAGAAAATTTTATTTAGGTGGTTTCGAATGTTGCGATTTAAATTGTATGTCTTATTATGTAAGGCAGAATTTTAATCCTTTCAAGCTTGAATTACATTTGGGATTATTACGAACAGTAATGTTCAATTAAACAAAAAAAGTCTTATATTTATTACAAAATGATTCTAAGATAACAGTTTACAATCATTAACGAGATTTATTAAGAGTCAATAAATATATATCTTTATGGGTCTTTCCTATAATGTATTTCTCTCTCTCTCTCTCTCTCTCTTTTTTTTTTTTTTTTTTTTTTTTTTTACGTAAGACGAAGCATTGTTTAAATTTGTAGAAGATTTTACTCATTAAAATAGCTAATTAAATAATTAGAGTGTTAATTTGATTGAAAAATGTCGCACATTGATAACGAATTATTTTAACCATTTTATAGTACAACTCAAGTGTGTATATAAATGCGTAGTAAATAAGAAGCTCAGAGAAATATCTAACAGAAGAAACTATAATGAAATATTCTGTGTCATATATTTATCAATACTTTTTTACATAACGCAAAGGAATGATTGCTTTTATGAATTATTGTACCTGAATATTTGTCGTACTCCTGTAAATATTTGAATTAAAACAATAAAATTTTTAATTGTATTATAATGAAAGTTTTAAAAATTGCTTGTTCAGGGTAGTGTGTGAAACTTCGCGAATATGTAAACTCCAGTGTATATCTAAAATCTTATAGTTTTTAAAATTTATTTTATTACATTTATTCTACTTTTTCTTTTTTTTTTTTTATAAAATACATACCTTAAATTTAGAAATATATGTTTCCTCTTTCGATTTTTTAAAGATATGTAGCACAACAAACATCATGGATCATTAATGATTTGAAATCGTCATCATGTTTTTTAAAGCATATCTGAATCTTTTAGATTTATGTCGTGCGATTTCATGTTTAGTTTTCTGTTGCATGCTAACACATCGTTTGATGAAGCTTGGTTACTTACCGTGAAAATCAGATTTAGCCAAACTGAAATGCAACTCCTAATTTTTACTTAATGTTTCTGAAAAATACCACGACCATGTTTTGCTTTACCAAGCAAAGTTTAAAATCATGTTTTTTATTTTCGGTTATTAGTATTTTGCGCAGTGATATAATCGCAAATAAATCCTAGAGTGTATGTGCTATAGGCAGAGGCTGTAATCTATAGCTTTATTTAAGAAACAGTGGATAGTGAAATTCCTATAAATTAGCCAAAGTCTAAAGCGTATATCATCATTTAGACCCTTGAATCTGCGTACTTGTATATGTATATCAGAAGGCTATAAGTTTCAGTTTTCTAAATATTACAGATGTATTGACAGTGTTCTCACTGGCATTTGACCAACGTTAGTAATTTGGCTAATTAAAAATAAAAAACATTCGCCAAATGAAAAAAGTATTAGCCAAATAGATTCGCCGTGTATTGCCAAATATATTCGCTACAAATATATATATATATTTAAAATATGTATATATACAAATGTATAAAAAACGAAAAAGAAAAGAAAAAAGTATAGTAATTTGGCGAATCTAATCTCTTGTTTACTCGCCAAATGGAGAATTTAGTCGCAATTTGGCACATTGGCGAGTGACAGCGAGAACTCTGTGTATTGAATATCTAAAATCTTATCTTTTTATAATTAACTAGACGGTTGCCCGCCCTCAGTAGCCCGAAGACTATCTGAATGCCAGTTCTACAACCCCACACATTCACGTTTCTGTGCCATGTCTCGTCAGTTTCCGGCAGATATGTTTGATCGGTGTTCTGGGGTTTCGTTTGCATATCTTTTTTTATTGTTAATGAAGAGGTCTTCCATTTGTTCTTCCATCTGTTCTTCTTTCTGTTCTTCCATCTGTTCTTCCATTTGTTCTTCCATTTGTTCTTCCATTTGTTCTTCCATTTGTTCTTCAATTATATTCGACGATTCACTGTTTGAGAGCCTATCTGTCCTTTTATTTATAGAAGTTCAAAATGAAAAAAGATTTTCTTAGCAGACGATTTTTTGTGATAAATACATTATCTGTTTTATATTTCTTCTGCTTTATTCCTTTTATTTATAGAGTTCAAAATGAAAAAAGATTTTCTTAGCAGACGATTTTTTGTGATAAATACATTATCTGTTTTATATTTCTTCTGCGTTTACCTAAGCTGTGTAAAATCTCTATAAATAAAAGGAATATAGAGGATGAGGGCCTATCTGTGCCTCAAATAATTATTCAATTATTCAATTAATTATCCTCGGAATTCCTTTTATATATATAGATTCACTGTATCAGTATTCATATGCAATAAAACTTTTAAACGACAGTATTGTTGCTTCTAAAACATAGTAAGGAGTTCAATAAAAGAATGTGTCGCTGTGTGCTCGATGAAATATAATAGCAATAATTTATCAGCTTCTATCAAACACTTGAGAAATGCTTATTGCAAACAGTTTAATTAACTTACGATCCTATAAAATGTTTGAAATTAAAATTTGATGGTTTTATGCGTATGTGTTTCACAATAGTTTCACACTTTGATACGATGATAGTCTCATCGGGATGTGCGATTAATATGTAATCAGTGGTTGGGAGATATGGCAAGGGACCAATAATATGGGTAATAAATCATAGTTTATATGTGTTTTATCATAGTCGTACGTTACTATACTACAGTGGTCCCATAGGAATGTGGGATTAATATTTATGGGGGCAGTGGGATTAATGGGTGTCGGGTCAATATGGAAAATAGTGGAATAAAAAGGTTAAAAAAAAAGGTGAAAAGCTTTTTATTTAGCACAGAAACATAACATAGTCTTCACCTATTCTATTAAATTTATGTGAGTAAAATAATCCCCAAAGGAAAAAGTGATGTGTCACATAGGAAATCAACAACAGTTGCGAAATCACATGTTAATCATCTGATGTTAAAATAGCTTTTACTTGTGAAAAAATGAAACGATTTAAATGATTTTTAATAGTTTTGACAGGCTGTATAAATTCATTCGATAAAAAAAAATATACAATTGTTATATAAAACAACTTCAAAAATTATAAATGTAGGTTTTTTTTTCTTTTTCTTTTTTTACATTTCGACATTTCATTATTAGATTTTTAAAGTTATTACTGCAATTTTTATATTTATTTTCTGCGGAATGATCCTCTGGTGATTTAGCTACTGTTATAAAAATTCTTTAAAAAATATTGACATCGTTTCAGTAGTTCCCAAGAAAAGATTCAGCAGTATTAATTGATTTACATGAGATTTTGCAACTGCTGTTGATTTTTTCAAATATAGTTACTATCTGGCAAGGCTCAATTTCGAACCAAAAAAGTTCGGGATATTTAATATCCTATATTAACACTCGTAACAACTATAGTGTATCCCGCTCCGTCTACTCCATCAACATATTTATAATTCATATGTTATTTGCAAAATATAAAGCAATTTTGTCTTCAGCGAAATAAATATTTTAGTATATTTCGAGTATATTTATATGCATTTATAAATAATAAAGTCAAATAAATGAATATTAATGTGAGAAATGGGGGAAATTTCCATAAATCCTACTCACCTATTAAGGTATCTGAAGGTAAAACGCACATAGATGGTTCATAACTCCATGCAAACAAAACTATAAAATAAGATGGAATAATGTCATTTAAATTGTCCAATTCTAAAGATACAAACTCTACAGCCCTAGAAATTGACAAATTTCTTTTACCTACCATAGCGATATCGGAATGCAGCAAATCATTTAATATTTTATTCTTCTAACATTAAAAAAATAACAACATTTAGGACATATAAATTTCTCTTTACCCTTTTTAATTTTCAATAATGACAAGTGTTTCGTGCATAAAAAGATAATAATAATATTAAAATGTAGTTTTGCCAATAAAAAGAATCAACCGGGATAATAACACCAGTGGACGGCACGATTACCTTATAAAGTACTATATAAGTAGTATACATTTTGCGCAGTACATTTTAAATTATTAGCTACCATCCGAACGCATCAAAAATCTCCTACAACATTTTGAAAGCACATAAAATACACTGCAAATTTACGTAATAAACAAATTATTTCCTAAGAAATATATAATATTCATACCACAAAACTTAACAAGCAAATTTTAGATCAGGCGTTGACTCTTATGTGCTTATTCCAGCAATAAGATCTTCAGCTGTAACAAATTAACTCTGGGCTGTTTGTGATTAAGATGAATCAGAGCCATTCAACTTAAAACCCGTAGTGTCATTTTTCTTCCTAACTACGCTTAATAATTGGCGTTATTATCTCAGGGCACCTTACTTACTACAAAAAATAACTCATATGCACCTCATAGAAAAAAAAAAAAAAAAAAAAAAAAAAAAAAAAAAAACCAAGCATGCCCGCTGAAGGATTAAAGATAGCAAAATGTTTTTGAATAAAATTGCTAATTCGAAATTGAATAAAACTATTATTATGGATATTTATGTCCTTTTTAGGTGCATTCGTAATTATGTAAATAGGTAGCACCTATAGTTGTCGTTCAGTCCGTCCGTCTGTCCGTCTGTCTGTCCGTCCGTCTGTCTGTCCGTCCGTCGTCTGTCTGTTCGCATATAACAACGCAAAAACTACCCAATCGAATCTTTTGAAATTTAAAATATATAATTATTACATAATTTTGTCGAGTCATTTCAAGTTTTATGAGAATCGGATGGATAGATCAATTACAGGGACGATCAAAAGAATTCCGTTACATTACGGTCAATGGGGGAAAATATTGCAAATACATTTTAATCGTTTGAAATTTAAATTACATACTTATTACATAATTTTGTCAAGTCATTTCAATTTTTTTGAAAATAGGATGCATAGATCAAATACAGGGACAATCAAAAGTACTCCGTTACATTACAGTCAATGGAATTTTTTTTTTCAAATGCATTTTAATAATATTACACTCATTCGAACATAATAATATTTATATGCGTCATAAAGTACATATTATAATACAGATTTTGCATAATCTGTTGTGCAAAGAACTTTTGTTTTTGATTTACAATGCCACACAAAAGTATTCCATTACATAATGAGTATAGAGAGAACATTGTTTGTTGCGCATTTTAATTGTAACTAACTATTTACAATTTTATGAGATTGATATAGGAGAGTAATATTTTTAAAACTTCATTATCGTACGAACGCACCTCATTTGCTACGCTTCACGAGCAATTTCTAACTTGTTTTGTTCTCATCCTACACTGTTAAAAATCTTGTCCTAGTTTAAACTAAATTTTGGTGCTCAATAGCTATCACTGTAAAGTGGTGAAATCTTGAACCAATATTTGGAGCTCCTGTTGAAGCATAGTTCCAATCGTTGGAACGAGGTTGAAATAGGAAGCTCCAACGGTAGGTACGAGATTTCACCATCTTATAATGGTCGGTACTGAGCACCGAAATTTGGTTCCAATTAGAGCGAAATTTTAAAGTGAAAAACAAAATTACGTTTCACATAGATGAATAATAAAATGCATTTCTTTTTGAAAACTTTTTATAAATTTACAATGTCCTTTTATAGACGAAAAATTACTGTCTAATGAAATGAAGCAAGCTTGGAAAAATAAAACTTTAAAAAAGCCTTCGTGAATATATTATGTACATTTTGAATCAGCTAAAAAAATTCAATGATTGAGAATTTCGCATATATATAATCATTTAAATGTTATCTACTAGGCTTGCAGAAAATTATTCTTACTACCATTAATTTTATCTTTATTATCATTATTTGTTATTTAAAAAAAGAGAGAAAAGGTTTTAAATTTTCTTTAGATACTCTAATTAAATGTATCGAATTTGATATTTTATAAGTAGCTAAACTGATTTATGATTACTTGTTTTGAAATAAAAATTTTATCATACTTCAAAGTGATTTCTGATAGAGATATTTTCTATGGTTGGATAGTCTAATGGTATGAGAAGGATGACGAAAAAAAAAAAAGCGCAATCAATTCGAGACATCGTTATGAATGATACTGCCAATGTAAACAGTATCATTCATGGAGGTTCCACGCTTTGCTTGAAATTTTTCATTCGGTGTCAAATATCGATCATCTCGAAATTAATAAGTTCATGGAGGTTCCACGCTTTGCTTGAAATTTTTCATTCGGTGTCAAATATCGATCATCTCGAAATTAATAAGTTCATGGAGGTTCCACGCTTTGCTTGAAATTTTTCATTCGGTGTCAAATATCGATCATCTCGAAATTAATAAGTTGTCTTTTGATTATAACGCCACATTAAGGTTCTACTAATTTTCACGGTTTACTTTTATTTTTATTATTTTTTCCAAACAAAAATAGGATTTGATACAGCAATTTATTGACTATGTATACAGAAAATAATAATTTAGCAAATATGTATTCATAAAATATAATAGTGGGAACTCTTGATTAATACTATTTGGCGTTATTAATCATCTACGTTTCTAATAACGCCATGCAAATAAAATTAAAAAAAAAAAAAAAAACAGATGGGAAAATGAAATGTAAATTGTGCAACTCTAAAGACACAATCTCTACTGACAAAGAAATTGACAAATTTCTCTTGCTTACTATTTATTGAGACCTTCAGGATGCAATAATAATAATTTGATATTTTATTCTTTTGACATGAAAAAATTAGCAGCACTTAAAACATACAAATTTCTCTTTATCCTTTTTGGCTTTCAACAATCATTCTCTCGTGCATAAAAAAAAAGTGAAAGAAAGAAAGAAACCCTCTTCGGGTGTAATTCCAGCACTGGAAAGAATCAACCGGAGTAATAATGCAAATAATAATAATAATAATAATAATAATAATGCGAAGTAATAATGCAAGGATGGCGTTATTATTCCAGTATATTTTTTACGCAACATATTTTAAACTACAAATTACCTTGCAAACACATCCAAAATCTTCCATAACATTTTGACAGTACATTAAATACTGCACAAATTTATTTGATAAACAAAGTAATGCCTAATAGATACACAGTTTTAGATCACAGAAATTATCTCGCAAAGTTTAGATCAAGCGTTGACTCTTATGCGCTTCTTCCAGCGATAAGGTCTTCAAATGGAGCAAATTAATATTTAGCGGCTTTTTGTGATTCAGATGATTCAGAGCAAGTCTGCGCAGAATTCGTTGGTGCCATTTCCCGCATTCCTTCATAATTATGCCTAATTTTAGCACTTGGCGTTATTATCCTTCCAGCTTTATTAACCCAGAATATCTCTTTTAGAAATTCGTCAGATTTTTAAAAATGTATATTGTACACGAAAACTTTCCGTAAGTAACTTTGTCATAATATGGACGGTATTTAGAACTAGATTTTATAAACATGATTATTAAACATGCAACCGTAGATAACACTGACGTCATTTTTAGTTTGGCAAAATCCGATAATTAAATTTCAGTTTTCCAATTTTTATTACTGAAATTTTTAAACTTCTAAGCCTTCCGCATTTTCAATTTTTATACCGTCATTTAGGGGAAAATGTATTTTCATATGTAATTTCTGTGAAAACTACATCAAAATTTACTAATATTATAGTATTTAAAATTATTTCCAAGCATAATTTTTTAAGAATTTATCTCTATTGAGTGCATGCTCTGCTAAAGACTAATAATTCATTTGGACTTAAAACAATATGATTAGTTCAGCATTTATCTCCTCTAATTTTCCATAACGAAATTAAAACTTCACTAATAAATAAATAATAAAACAATACAAAATTAAAGGAAATGAAACTAAACACAACTATAACACATATGTATTCAATAAATATTAATTTTTACCCCGTCAAATCGGAAAAAAAGTACTTTCGAATAGAATAAATTTAAAAACTATATCTGAGTTTACTGATTGTTTATAGTTTTAAAAATAACGTTCAAGTTTTTTTTTTTTTTTTTTAAGTCTATCGCGTGTTGTTCCATTGCAAAAGATTAATCCATTTTCTCATAAAATAATATAAACTTTCAAGATTTGCTTTCGGATAATATTCCAGGACAAAAATAAGACTTCATTAATAAATAAAAAAAATATACAAATAAAATAATAATGTAAATACAAACAGCCAAATATATTAGAAAAAGTATGGAGCAATAATTAGCGAAACGTTTGGCGATTTCTTTGGCCATTAGCTCCTGACATGCGGCGATACAAAAGAATCCCTTATAATAAATTTCAAAAGTTTATTTGAATGTATTTAAAATCTCCTAAAACCGACAATTTCGTGATTATCAGCGCCGAATAGGGGAAAAAATGTTTTAGGATTTTCAAAAAAATCTTTGCTATTACAAAAAAAGATCATGAAAATGATTTCCGATATTGAATGATTTATTTGAAATTAATTCGTATATTCTTTGAAAGAAAAAAAAAAAAAAAAGAAAAAGAAAAAGAAAAAAAAGAAAGAAAGAAAAGAAACAGATAATTAGAAATGGGGGAGGGAAGAAAAATAATTTTCTTTTCAGAATTAGCTCTCTTCTTTGCTAATTAGAAGCATGTCTTTTAATCTAGGCGTCAACATGGTGCTCAAGCGAGTCTTGCTTTTTAAAGCACTTATTCTGCTAGGGGCCGGAGACCCCTTATCTCTAATTTTTTTTCCTGAAACGCTCTGATGATTCTTCAAGGTTGATGTTTTTGTTTCATTCTTAAATCGGATGCACTATCTCAAAAAATGATCTAGTTTCGCCGCTATAGAGATCTTCCACAATAAAAGAACTGTTAATCTGTGTCTAGAATGCAAGAGCAATTCTTTTCGTCTTGTTCTGATGCCTTGCACATTGACTCATTCAAATATTTCCATCACGATGTTTATAAAGCTTATGATTTATGACCATTTTAAACTAAGCCAAACGAAATAATCCTAGTCACTCATGATTTCTACTTGCTTTTTTAGTTTTCCAAAAATAAATGTGTTGTACTTGGAAAAAATAAAATGTAATGAAACTCAATACACTTAGACAGAAACTTAATCTTACGTAAGAATAATTTAGATTTAAAAAAAGCAACATTTTTGTTCATAAATTAAAAAACTTTTACTTCAATGACAATAATTTTTTGCTATTTAAGAAGACTTTAGTTTAGAGGTCTGCACGGGCCCGGGCCGGGCCGGCAAAAAAATTGAACGGGCCGTACGGGCCGGGCCGGGCCGATATAAAAATTTTCGGGCCTGCCGGCCCGTTTTGAAGATTTAAACATAAACGATGAAATATAAACCTATTTTCAACGAAAATGGTTTTAACGAGAATAAATATAAATGTGCGTCACGAGCCATACTAGTTTGACAGCATCAATATAAAAATGTAATTTGTGCAGTGTAGGGATCGGCATCGGACAGTTACCTTATGTGTAACCCGTTTTAATATTTTTAAAACTGACTCGTGCAGGGCCAAGATCAAAATTGGAGATCAAGTCATTATTTTTCTACATATAGACTTGCCGGACCGAAAGAAGACTTAATTGTTCTCAAGATCTATAGGGCAGACAACATAATTTGTAAAATTATGAACAGCGATAAAGAACTTATGTTAGCTTAATCTTTGGATATATACTTCTTGATGGTTTTTAAATTAATTTTTCAATAACGCGAAAGTTTGACACATTTTTACATTAATTTTTAATTGTAAAAATATAAAAGTGATAAGCCTGACTATTGAAGGGATTTGGAATCGAATAGCGTTTTTCATTTTTGGTAAATAAAATACTTATATAACCTTATTGAGATACAATAGTTTCTCAAATGGCTGCAGGTTTTTCTCCCTTCCCATGCTATCGCTTCCGGAAATTCTATTCAAAACGCTAACTATGACAATATTTTATTTGCTTGCAGTGTTCTTAAATTGCTTGTATCAAAAAATGGATAACGCCATTCGATTATATAGTTTCTAAATAAAGACACCTGCTAATCTTATGCATTTCTGAGAAAAAAATGAATTTAGAAATGTATCAGAAAGGAGCTTCTTTGAATTAACGTATGAATTTGGATTTAAAATCTTTAATAAAATGATATAGAAATATTTTTATCAATCTTCCTTTATTAAACAGCTTCAAAAGTTACGATGTTTTTTAATTTCTTTCTTTTTCTTTTATTCTAAGCCATATTAATTTTTTAATGAATCTTTATTTGAATGTTGAAAGCCTAAGAATCTTAGTAATCATTAATGTTACTAATGTGTATTTCCTGTAAAATATATTGTAAAATCATTCCATAGATATGTATGCAGTTCTCTTTAAAAAAATCTTAATTATATGATAAAAATCTGAATTTTTTAGAAATCGTAGAAATTCTAACGGGCCAAAACGGGCCGGGCCGGGCCTGTTTTCCCTGATTTCTCTACGGGCCGGGCCGGGCCTGGAAATTCCGGCCCGTGCAGACCTCTACTTTAGTTTCGTAATTCGCCCTATCCAAAATTTATAAGAAATCGAAATTTCTCTCATAATCTATTCTATTGTTGTGAAGCTGCAAAGAAAAAAAAAAAAAATACTGCTGCCGCCACTGCTACTATTATTGCTACTACTAGTATATATATATTTATAAAAGTTTTATTGTGTATTTCTGGGAGTTGATTTTGAAGGAACACCAATGGAAGCAATCAGAGGTTTTTTGGCGATTTCACAAATTTTGGTTTTCTGGAGAAGACAAGTTTTGAAACTGACATCCTCATATATACATATTTTCTTGTTGATTCTATTTTCTACAATAATTTAATGATGATCAAGGAAATTAGGTATGGATTTTTAAATTAATAAAAAATAAATCAAAAGATATAAAGAATCTGATTATGTTTAATAGTTTAGTATTTTATTTGATTAAAGAGATACAAAATTTGTTATTCGGCAATATAATTGATAACATAGTTCCCATCGCATAAATATCGTATATGCTTGATATGTGATCCAGGTGGGCTAACTTCAGACTAGTTCAAATAAAAAAATTCGGAAAAAGTATATTAATAGGTATTAAAAAAGTATATTACGTATAATTTATTTATTTAAATAATTTTGTATAAGCTCAAAACTGTATCAATGCAGCTGTTCAAAATCATATAGACAATATATATATTTAGTTACACAAAAATAAATAAATATATAAACAGATAAACATTCGAACTTTCTAACCCATAAATTGTTTTTTTAGGAAGGAGGGGGGGGGGGGGGGCTTTAAACATGTGATGGGGGCCATCACAATAATTTCAGTTTTATAATATTTTCATGTAAAAAAAAAAAAAGCTGAATTGCTTATACTTTTTTTATCTCTAAAACTAAAACGGCTTTTTTTTTTAATTCGCTTTATATTGTTTTGAGTCTTTAATTATTTTAAATAATAGTTATTCAGTTAATTTAATTAGTCATAATGTAAATTTCGTATAATTGCAGACTATCCCAAGCAGTCTTTTGGCAAGGCACGCAATTCTAAATGTGATATGATTTTTGACACATGATCTTCCAACTAGTGATAGTCATATATGCTGATTCAAATTTCGTGTGTGTCAAAGACATTTTCAATTTTCGGCATGTAGTCAAAGACTATGTGATGTGTCTTAAATTCTACGTTTTTTGAAATATGCTTGGAATATCTAAAAAATACATGAAAAAGTCAAATATATTCTTTATATTTAATAATGAAAAATAAATATATCTTTTGTTGTAACAGAATTCTGCCAAATTAATGTGTTACTAAAAAAAATAACAAATAAAAAATTTTGAACGTTACATGTCTAAATTACATTATCTTTGAAAATATTTTTATCTAATGATATTACACATTATTTAAATTAATTTTAACTTAAACTTATAATTTATCTAAAATGCGTACAAACTAATAAACAATTTTTTTTTTATGTATTAGTTTAATATAATTGTAAATTCTTGAAATCGAAGTAATATAAAATTAACTAAATGTTTATAAGTAAATAAGCAGAAACCATATAAATAAATATATGAATAGGTAAAATCTTTTTTTACTAATATTTGGTCTCTAATTTGAGCTAATTTTATAATTCGAAAATATAATCAACAAAAATTTAAACTACATGAAACAAAGGATAACTCACTGAATAAAAATAAAACTTCTTAAATTCACATACAGCGCTCACTTTATAAAAACACATAAGATACAGAATTGAAGTAGACCATTATACCCCAAATAAAAGTTCGACAGACCCCCCCCCCTTCTCTTCCCAAAAATCAATTATTTCAGCTATATTTAATATAATAATTAATTATCGTACCTTTAAATTTCTATAAGCAATATCTTTTAAATGACAAAACTTTAATGAAGAAATGAAAGTATGTTTCACTGAAAATATTTATTTTGACCAGCGAAAAATCATTTGTCTAGATTAAAATCATTAAATTGTCAGTTAGCTTCACAATTTAACGTTTTGATTCACCACCGAAGTATTATCATTTATGTGCCAAAATATGAAACATTCAAAAACAGAAATAATATGAATAATAAGGGATGATCTATTATACCTTTAGATCCATTGTACTCCAGTCTTCGTTATTAGAATTCTTATTTAAATCTCTTTTATTACAACTAAAAAACATTTTTTTAAAAATAATTCTAACACAGCTTTTTCCATTTATTTTCGATTGTTTGAATATGTATTTATTTTAAAAAATTGATAAGACAAAATCATGAAATATCGTCTATATTTTGCATTTTAATGTATAAAAGACTTTTTCATAGCTAAGCATTGCTTCATAGTATTAATTTAAATTGGATTTTTTAACCCTTTCAGGGGCAAGCAATTATATTTGCGTAATTTTGAACTCCCAACAGAAATTTCGAAACAATTTAATAAAATAAAGAAAAACAATTTCACGACTTTTTTCGCCAGAGTTAGAAAAGAAAAAATTAATAAAATAGTTTGATGCAATAATATTTATTAATCGTAGGTGGCCTCTCAAGGGGTTAAAGTATTTTTGTGTGTTTGATTTTTTCTCTCTCATTTTTATTTTATTTTGCTATATTTTCTAACTCTTCTTTTTCCTTCATTTTTTTTATCATTCATTTCAATGTGTATCACATGTCTAAAATCCAAAAATATACTCAAAAGCGAATCTCCGCAATTCCAGATGGTCATCGTTATCTGCTTAAATAACTTCGGGCTATCTCTTTTATCTTCTCGTAACCAAAGAAAGTTTATTTTACACTTTTACAAAATATCAACTGAATGAGCACAGTTTCTCCTAAAATAACTCATTTTAGCTGATTATCCTTTTTTTTCTTGTAACTGACGATGATGCTCTGATTTTTACTCGCTGTGTTCTATTTCCACTAACGAAGCTTCTAATTCTCATTAAACGAAGGGTTGGATTTAGGTCACCGGACACTTCTAAAGTTTCGGGTCAGTGGTGATTTTTGTTTGTGATGATTCTAATGTGCAGCATCACGAGAAAGTGAAAACAAAAACGATTTTGTCTGGCTTTCAGCTAGTTATATGCTTATAAAAAATGGGGTTTTACTTGCTTTTTTTTATTTTTTTTTATTTGTCGTTTTCTCAATAATTCACATCATGCAGAATATTCGAAATTATTTAGCAGAATAACTTTTTTTTTACATTTGGTTTTATGGAATAATTACACTTAACATTTATGTAATAATTACAGCGTCATTATGTTGCTAACCAATTTTAACGTCGATGATTTTTCTGAAATTATTAGATCGGTAATTTTAGTGGATGAAGCACGTGGCTTGATTATATTTCTATCAAATGTGCGTTTTATTTGTATTATTTTATTTATTTATTGATAAAGTTTTAATTTCGTCATGAAATATTTGCAGCTGGGCAAAATGATTATTTTTTTTGTAACCGGTTTGCGTGCAATTGAGGTGCATAAAAAAATCATGTATGTTTGAAAATTATCTTAAAACCACAAAAAAGAAAAAAAAATCGTAAGTTAACATACAGTTTTGAAACAAACTTAGTTTGAAACAAAATCTTTCCTATTTGACGATATAAAAATTGAAAGTATGCGATAGTCAGAAGTTTAAAAAAATGCAATAAAGTGAACTTTATTGATTAATTGTTGCCACCGACATTATGACTTCAATGTTACTCACGGAAATGTTTTTCCTTTATAATTTACGCGTGAATGTGTTTAATAATTTGTAATAACATTTTCGTCACGTTCTTAAATCAAAAGTTATGAGGTAAGGAACCTTTTAATGTACTACATCAATGATACGGGAAATTCTTTTAAGGTTGGGTTTGCTTTTTTTAGCTTGAAAAATCAATTTTTTTTCTTTATTATTATTATTATTAGATTGTAAATTATAAATGTACAATAATTTGTTTGAATTCGATAGAAGAATTTAAGACGTATTGGTAGTAACTTGTACAACTTGTAGAAGTAATATTAAACAACTCCATTATGATCTATTAACTTGGAATTTCGTCTTAAAAAGTGTGTATTAAAAAGCTAAACACTTAAAAAATTCCTTAGAAATATCTTAAGAAATCGCTGTGTATCTTGTCATTTTATTCTCAATCAAAAGAAAACTTTTGTACATCATTTTAGAAGACTTACAGACAGGTCTTCATGGCTAATGTTATTATCTGGCTCAAACATTTTAAAGCCTCCTTCTAACATCCACTTTGACACTTAAGCAAAAGAAAATTTACGGCTTTTGATGGGTATTAAGCAAGTCCATTGGGTTTTATTAACTGCTGGTCCAGCCGATTCGAGGTAAATCTGGTCTTAACTGGATCAGTGTCAAAACTTTATTGAGTTGTTAACAATCAATGTTACAATTTGTGAACAGTTAGGGAGAACAATAGAACTGGATTAGTGTATAGAATTTAGTTATTTGTTTATTATATTTCAGACCTAGATGAAAAACTCGAAATTTTACCGATAATTTTTTTTTTCTTTTTTGGAATTGTTTTTCATTTTGCTGTCAATGTGAAAGATATGACTGATATGAATTGTAAAAATTCGTTTAGTATGTTTGGAGTGTTTTTGCTCATTAAATTATTTCACGTTTCATTGATATAAGTACCGTTTTTAATTCATAACTGGCATTTCAAATTTAAACCTGTTTCTACTAAAGTTGCCATGGGAAACGTTTTTAAATTTACGATTCTTTCATTTATTATTATTATTTTATATGTAATTTTTATATTTAATAACGACAAATCATCTTTTAATACATCTGATGCTTACGTCTTCAGGTATCTGCATGCAAAAGCAACAAGGTCAAAACATTGATAAGATAAGACTTTGAAAAAAAAAAAAAAAAAAAAAGAAAAAAATAGTAACAATAAGAAAAAGATGAAAATAACTTTCAATTTATGTATATTTATGTGTTATTTAATAAAAAAGAAATTATATGTTTTTTTTGCAAATTAATTCTCTATTAAACAAAATGAAAACATTTAAACAAATAATAATTCATTAGTAAGATGGGTTCTCCAGCATTTTCCTCTGTTGCATATTATCTTCCTCTCAAATGTCTTTCATATGTTAAACAGAATTTTTAAAATCTGTTAAAAAATAAATAAAGAAAAATGAATAATTAAATAAATCGTTAATAAAACATATTGACCTGTATTTGTTAATATCAGATTAACAAATCTTAAATACTTTCAAAAATTTTAAAATCCTTTAAAAGATTAAGAACGAAAAATAAAACATTGAACAAATTATTAGTAAAACATATTGATCTGTATTTTTCAATATCAGATTAATAAATATTAAATACTTTCAAAATTTATTGAAGATTATGGATTCATAAAATAAATAAATTTAAAATTATACGGAAACATTTTTAGCAATTAACTATAATTTTGCTGGAAAAAAGTAGGATCTAATTCCTTTTTCCGAAATTTTACATATTTTTGGGGCGTTTTCCTGCGTTTTAAATACGTGTATTTTTTGAATAATACTCTAACATAATAGCAGTAATTTTCGCCTCATAAATAATAATATTATCATTAGATGTCAGTTTACTTTAATATGATCAATAATTGACACCTGTATTAAAGAGAAATTTAGTGAAATGAAATTTCTGGTACCAATAATTGTCACCCCCCCCCCCCCTTAAGTTCAATTAAATAACTGTAATAAATTTAAACTAATGTCCTAATGTTTCACAGCCATCTTTTAACTAATTTATACAAGTTTAATTAAAAGAAAAAGTTTACGATGTTTGCATTAAAAATATAATTAAAAACCATTACCTTAATCTTAGAAAAAAGATGGTTACCTCAAAATGATTCTTTTTGAGTCTTCAAAAGTTTATTCCTCACTGGTTATGTTCTTGGCCGACTAGTGTCAAAAATATTGTTCAAAAATAAAAATAAATGTCTAAATTGAAATTAGATAACACTACTTTGCAGAATTTACAAGAAAATGTTTATTTGGGTGCGATTTTTGCTGAAGTGTTAGTTACTGGTTAGGAATCAATAATTGGCAACTTCATCTTGTATTTTGTTTACAGATTTCCTGATCCATAAAAGACCGGGTTTGGCAGCATTAACAATAACCTCATCGTGTTCATGGCTGAAATTCAAGAATTAGTTAAATCTTGATTCAGATATTAAAACACGAACGGTTTGCCAAATCATATCTTGGTGGAAAACACCTGAAAACAGTTTTTAGCGGTTGGCAGGTATGTTTACCACTGTGTTTTCCTGCACCCAAAAGTATGAAAACATTAGAGGACTGGGAGCAGGAAAACAGAATGATAAACCTACGAGTCAATCGTTAAAACCGGGTTTTTGGGTGTTTTGTATTAAGGTAAGACTTCGCAGATTAATTGTGTTTTAATATGCGTATCGAGTTTTAGCTAATTCTGGAATTTCAGCCGTGAATTTGATGAGGTGAAGGTTTATGCTATCGCCTCTCAATATATATTACTTTTACTCTCATGGGCCATCTGTGTTATTTACATGCTAATGAGTTGACACAACCCTTTTTAAAATGCATCTTGGATTTCTGTCTTTGGTTAAAGTATTTAAAATATAGATAATTTGTAGTACAAGCTGTTATTGGTATTTTATGCTTTTTTAAAAAGAAATTTTTGGCGTAAAATATTAAGTATTATTTTATAAATACCATAAAATATTTGTTTTTCAAATTGTTCATTTGTTATAAATATGTGTATATCTTAGGAAACTGTACTTTTTTAAAAATCAAGTTTAAATCCACAGAAAATGTAGATAAGATAAAGTTAATAAGTTGCAGTTAAGAAAAGTGTCCTACCCCTTTTTCTTCTTTTTTCTCTTTTTTTCTTTCTTTTTTCTTTTTTTTTTTTTTAATAATTATTCATTTTAATGATTTTTTATATACATTTATTTATATTAAAAATTCGTATTTAAAGAAGTAATACAAAGATTCGAGTTAAACAAAATTAGATAATTATAAAAAAGTCTTTATATTATTAAAAAAAAAAGCCTTAAATAATAATTAAAAAAAAAAAGCTGCATGCAGATCTTTTAAATCATATCATTTGAGAATTTCCTTTTCTGTTTGTTTCAATAGAGAAAGCTATTAATGTATAGGGATTTCTTTGTGAAAATATATAGATATTTAATATACTTAGTTTCATATCGATGGGCTTTTTAAAGTTTTCCAAAATATCGATCAAACTTTCATTGTTATTTCCTAAATAATCTCCTAAAAATCGTTTCTATTTAAAATCTCTTTCCTATAAACCTCTTAAAAAATCAAACACAAATTTAACTCTATGCATTTAGATTTTTAGTAGTCTTACATTCGAATTAATATTACATTATCTCCGGAATCTATCGACTGTATCCCTAACTAATAGCCCGCTGCAGCAATGACTTTGTAATACCATTTTATTACTTCTTTTTCAATTACTTTCGGAAAAAAGTTTATTCCTCAAAAAATCATTTTTTTCTTAAAAAAAGAAAGATTCGGAAGAAACATGGGCCATCCACAGTTAGTCAGAAAAAATTCTTATTGCTTGGAGGCACAAATTTCACACGCTTGGGTGCCGTAGCAACCATCCCGTGAGAGATGCCATCCTGCTTGGAGAAGAGTCACTTTCGATCTCATTTCCTTATGAGGGATGTTGAGTTGAGATGTGTCGGTAGCTCCTATACTTTAATATTTTGTGTGGCTTGTGCTAAAGGATATGTGGCATGATATGTATCGGTTCCATTCACTGGAGGGACGAAAATGCCGTCCAGACGAGGATACTCAGCAATATTTATCTGTACCGGATATGCACCAGTATGAGGATTTATACCAGGAAGGGGATGAGGAGAAAACGGGGTGAGTAATTAAAAAATTGACCGTTTATTATTCCTTAAAAGATAATATCTTTCAATAAAAATTCGATTCTCGTTTTTATCTGCTCTTATATATACTGGATATGTACTCCTTAGAAATTTTGTAGAATGTTCCTTAAACAACTTGAGCATTTTTAAAAGTTTTAATTTATCTATTTTGAGAGAAGAGGATTTATATATTTTTTCATTAACGCAATATTATAGAAATTTTCTTAACAAATCTTTACTACCTTATTGTAGCATTTTACTATCTCTGAGTCTGTGATAATGTTTTTTATTAGCATTTTTCGTGGTATAGGTAAAAATCAATTAGAATTATAATATTTGTACTTTGTACATATCATCATATTATTTGTACTCGCACAATCTATCGTGTGATACTCGTGCAATTGTGCATTATAACAATAACTGCATAACAATATGTTATGCATAAAGGATTTAAAGCCCAAGGTTTTATATCACACAGCTTCTGGTAGACGTAAGCTTTTATTTATATTATCAAGTAATATCAAATTTTTCCAATTTAATTTCTTTTTTTTTAAGAGAAATACTTTTTTTTTCTTTATGGTTATGGCATAAAAAAAGAACAAGAGTTTTCACTCTCCAATCCTCAGTTGCACATTTTCAAATATCTGAGAATTATGGACCAGTTGAATATAATTGCTATTAAACAATAACACACAACATATTCTAAATGGTGATTACATTTTTGCATGACTATACATATATTTCCAAATATTAAATTTTACGTTGCGGGCGCCACAGTTTTGTTGCAGACGTGACAACTATGAATATGAATAGATTGGGATAATGCGTATTACAATATATGTATATAAATAGATCAAGGGAGTTATTTGCCAGGAAACACAATGTTTTAAGTGATATAAAATATTATAGTACAAGAATGAAATATATCAAATAAATAAATATTATAATACAAGAGAGATGTATATTAAATAAATAAATATTATTTCCTGATGATGAAATAAAATTCGCAATTCACCGATTACTGGTCAAGTATCCCCATCTCACATTCGTCTTCTAATTTCGTCAAATTCATTATAGATTTTTCATTGAAAGCTGTCATTACTACATCAGCAATTTTTTGTTTCTGTTGACAAGATATAATGCACGATTTGAATATTTGCGGCTTTAATTTCATCAAGCATTTGAATCTTGCATTTTTCTTTCAGGAATGTATAAAACCATTTCTAATTAACAGAATTTTATCCCATTTAACAAACTCAGGAGCTTCGCGCGCTATATTTAATTTTCTATGCGCTGCACACGGCGACTTTTACAATGTCGTTCCTAATCCATTTACGATTAATTTTCAATTTCATTTGAAATATATATAAATATATTTCATGAAACAAGTGAATATATGAATTACATTTGTTACATGAAGTGATAACTTTTGAATACATGAATGCATATAGAAATTTAGATTATATCTGTACTATACATTGAGATGTTAACTCCTTTGCGACAAACCTCCTTTACAGAAATTTTGTTATGTTGCCATCGATTTTTCAAAACAGAAATTTTCGCCTAACTAAATGACTGTGATTAGTTATTTAATGCAAAGTTTGCAATAAAAAATAACTGGTGGGGATAATCATAGATTTAAGCATCTTGTGCAGCACATATACGTGACGCTCATCCTTAAATGGTTAAATGAAAATATCCATCTTTAATCGAACAGCATGTTTCCCGATAGTTAAAATTTTCTGAAGTAATTACAATTATTGAAGGTTATTTGCAAGTAATGAAGCTACTGTTGCAAACCTATGAATGTGATCAATTTGTTGCTTGGGATTTATCTTGAATTATAATGGAGCAGTTCGATGAAAAATAAAATTATAAGAGTGTTTAACCACCAACAAGATTATTTTTCATCCCCTGGAAGTGCTTATCTTGCAATGCTTTGATGTGATACTTCTTTATTATACATATGACTCATGTAACGTTTGTGACTTTTAATCAGCGTCTCCACATTCAAAATAAGGATTTCCCACAAAATTTTGTTACCATTGAATGTATAATTGTTGCATAATTTTGTCCAGTCATTACAAATTTTATGAAAATCGGATGAATAGTTTAATTGTAGGGAAAAATTGTGGGGACACAATCTCTACTCTACAATTTAATTGTAGGGACAATCAAAAGTATCTTTTTACATTACGGCCAACGGGAAAAAATAGTTTCAAGTGCTTTTTAATTTTGTTATTCTTTTTCGAACATAATAGAAGTAATATGGATCTATGAAGTATATAATAAAATATACATTCTGTACGATACGTGGTGAAAAGAATATTTGTTATTACTTTACAGGGCTCCACAAATTTATTCTAATACATAATGGCATAGGGAGAAACATTGTTTGGGGCACATTTTAATAATATAAAACTGTTTCACATTTTATGAAATTGGTATATGTTGCTGAATTTACTACAAGTTAATTCCTGTATAATAGGATGCATTTAGTATTTACATTGGTGCACAAAATATTTCTGATGCTGTATTGTGTCCGAAGTAATATATATTTTAAAAACTTCGTTTCAGTACGAATGTTTCTAATTTGTTAAGTCTGACGTGTAATTTTCGACTTGTTTATATTAAAAAGAAATTCTTGCAGTTTTACTTTATGTATAAATATTATTTTATGTTGCGTAAAAATTACTACGTAAACTTAAATTATTACAACTTTGTTAAAAAATTAGATTATTTCTGTTTAGGTGCGTTCGTAATTATGTAAATATGTAGCACATATAGTCGTCGTTCAACCCGTCCATCTGTCCGTATATAACAAGCAAAAACTACCCAACCGAATGATTTGAAATTTAAAATAATAATTGTTGCATAATTTTATCGAGTCATTTCAAATTTTATGAAAATCGGATAAATAGTTTACTTGCAGGGACAATCAAAAGTATCCTGTTACATTACGTCCAATGGGAAAAATAGTTTCAAGTGCATTTTAATGGTTTACACCGCTTCCGAACATAATAAAATTAATATGCATCTATGAAGTATATACTGTAACATACATTTTGTACAATCAGTGGCGCAAAGAATACTTGTTATTTATTTACACAGCCACGCAAAAATATTCCTTTATATAGTGGTATAGGGGAAAATAACGTTTGGGGTGCGTTTTAATTATATTTAACTATGAAATTTGTATACGTTGCTGAGGTTTACGACAAGTTACTTCCTTTATACTAGAAAGCAGATAGTATTTACATTGACACACAAAATATTTTGGATACTCTACTGTATCCGAAGTATTATACTATTACACCAAGATCTGAATATTTTTATAACTTCCTACAAACGCATCTCATTTGCTATGCTTGACGTGTAATTTTTAAATTATTTACTACCTAAATTTTGCATTCACAGCTGTTAACATTGTGGTGCCCAGTTCCTAAAATCTATGCATATATATATATTTGTACTATTTTGTTTCTTAACTGTTTAAAGATTAACTTGGCTTATAACTACAAATAAATGCTGCTGTAATTTTTTCAAATTTTTTTTCAACATTTTATTATTCAGTCGAATAAATACTAAGCGCTTAGTAGATCACGACAATTCACCCACATCAATAATGTAATACTCTCTTGAACATAAATGCTGGAATTCACCTAGAATTATTACTCAAATGCTTCATTCATAATAGATCTTCAACCTTTTTTTTGTGATAAAAACTATGGAACAAAGCATTTCTCTCGCTTTCTTTTTTAAATTCACCCTCCTCGATCGCCCCATAATTATCTTGCGATTTCTTGACTCTCCTTGTGATACACTTCTTTTCATATGATGTGACACGTCTGTCCAACCTTATGCTAAGCAGTCGCGCATCTCAGCTTTTACTGAAAAATGGAGGACACCATTATGAGCATGACTCAAATCATGCAACAAAATTATCTCACAATATCAGGACCGAATACACATGAAATGCATCTAGCAGTAGGATAAGGATACATAAGGTATCATAAGGATCCTGCAAATCTAAAGCTCCATGTCAAAATAAATAAATAAATAAATAAAAATATTCCTGGATTTATTTTGGAGGCGCAAATTTGTCAGAATAAAATGTACAGAAACAAAGACAGGCATGATAAGGTGACCAATCCATGGGTAATTCTAAATAGATAGCATGGAAGAGCTTTAATTGATGGAAATCATTTCGAACGATTTTATACATTTTTCAAAAACAAAATGGGTGAAATCGTCTAACATTTCAATAGTCTGAGTGGAAAACGGTACCCTTTTTCTCTTCTTATAAAACAGCCAACTGGCCGTTGAATCACATCAACAACAATTATAAAATAGTTGAACTTCCATGCATGACGGAGGGCGTTTATTTTTCTACATTTTACTTCTTTATATATTTAAAAAGTTATAGCCAATTTTTACCAATTTTCATCTTCATAATTTTTGTAAAATGTTTTATAAATAAATGACAGAATGAATTATAAAATAAAGTAGAAACGCAATCACACTATAAAGTACGTTTTGCTTTTTGAAGGGTGAAATATATTTGCAAGAGTTTTAAAAGCTTCTTCAATGAAATATTAAGGATTTTAAATAAAGTTTTCTTTAAAACGGAATTTTATTTTTTTAAAAATGCAAGTGAAAGGAAACTTTCAAAAGGGCGCCGCGTTGGACAGCCCTGTGATGTGGTATATCTATTAATTCAAACCTTGAATCTGCTGTGTTTCATTCTCGAGGATATTTTTTATCCTACATGTATATATTTAAAGATACAATGAATAATGAAAGAAATGATACAATGAAAGAATATATGCATGAAGTAAGTGCTATAACAGGGTAATTTTTCAGTTACACGAGTCTCTGGGTTGTACGATTTTTTTTCTGTTTATTAAAAATAGCATAAATGAGAGGTCACTGTAGTTTAGTTTATACCTTTTCCTGTACTTATAGACATTTTTACTACACTTTTTTTTAAAAGAAGAAATGTTTATTTCTAAACTAGTCAATGTTTTTCTAAACACATTCAATATTCGTGGATAATTTTTCTATAATTCAAATAAAAATGGAATTTCAAATGTATTTACGTAATTTCTGATCGAGTTAAAATATTCAATGCAGTAACTTTTTTTGTATACCGCTGTGAAAAGTTCCAAAAGAGCCTCAAAGAACACAGGGGAGCTTTTTGAGAAAAAGGAAATAAATATCTAATTTATTGTTACCGGAAGCTAAATGAACTCCTGCTGAGAAAAGTTATGTTGCAACTGTCGTTACTTCTGTTTTGAAACGGAATGTCAGTGAGTGCGGTGGGAGTTTAAAATGAATAAGATTATCAAGAAGTTTAAGCCTAAATCTCAGGCCCCATTTTTTTTCTCGTGGGACTGCTTTTGAATTACCTTGTTTTATACAGATTAATTAATAGTATTATGCATACATAATTTTAACACTGTCATTATTGTGTTAAAATAATATTGTATCATTACGCATAGTGTATTTAGAAAGCTTATTGCAGTCCTTAACTCGTAGTTCCTTTCTGTGTTTTAGATCATAGATCAGGTGTTTTTGCCAAATTTGATTCTCTGAGTGAATTGTGTTCGCCGAATTTGTCTAGGACAGCTTATATGACAGAATGTTGATTGTTTAAACCAGGGTCCTTTTTGTCGAATTCCGGCCTGGACACTTTTTACTCAGTTGAAAAAATTACAACTCGTATGGTTTTTTTTTACTTATCACTTTGATCGGGTTAAAATAATGTTGTGTAAAAGTATATCCAACTTTCATTAGAGTTTCTGTTACTACAGTTCATTCTAAGAGGCTGTTTCGTATAACAGACCAGACGTCTTTGCTAAAAGGTTGTCTGGTGAAATGTGCCCGCCGGTTTTGTCCTGGTTAGCTTAGTTGTCAGAATGTTAACAGCTTAAGCTAAGATTCTTTGAAGGGACACAAATCACAGCCTAGACGCTTTTTCTTCAGTTAGAAAAATTACAACTCGTATATTTAATGATAATTGCAAAGTTGTTGTAGTAAGTGAGAAAATTCATACTCATCGCATTGGTTGCATTAATTTATCATGTTTCACATATAATTTAGCATACGAACAAATGTTTCATCTGCAGCATAGTACGATAAATGAGATTTTGAATAAGTTAAATATCAGCCGATTCTCGTGTCGTGTAAAAACCAACATTAAAAAAAAAAGAACAAATATAGAGATTAAATTTAACGGACAATTATATCAGAAAAGAGACCCTCTGTATTTGAAATGAGCCTTAATTTTAGATATACTGCAAATTCTCAAACACAAAAATAAACACATTTCGGAACATTTTTTGTTGACAAATTCAGAACACATTAATGTGTTGTGAAGAGTTTATTGTGTTATGATTGTGTTCTTAATATGTTGCAAAAGTGTTGTTCTCCGGAAATGTGTTCTTAATGTATTGCAAAGTATTGCTATCTAGAAATGGCTCTGAAAATAACATTGGTAATTGTGTTGAAATAGCTTCTTAAAATAGTGTTGTGCAGCACAACACTTTGTCCCCAAATTAGCCACACATTGTAAACAACACACAGACATTGTGAACAACACACAATTTAGAAAACTATAAAACAAAGCATGTAAAACACTTTCAAAATATTTTCTACATTGGTGCCTTTAAAATTTCACAATTTAAAAAATGAATGCTTCGATATATATTTTGAAGACAGATTTTTTCCTCTTGTAATTTTTAACAAAGTATCTTGCACGATCTTTTTATTTTGTACAACACAATCGAAAATAATTTTAGTTAGAAGTGTTAGTTTTTATGTTTAGTTAGTGTTGCAAAAGTACTTCATGCGTTTGCAGTGTCTATATTACAATCAATAATTGCGTCTGCGCCATTTTGAAAAATAAATAAAAGAATAAAGCGAAAATTTCTTAGGCGAAACAGTTCTCTTGAGACAAAAAAGTGCTACATATATTCAACCCCCATTCTAAGATGGTCTCATCGATACTTTTGCCTCACAGCTAAACTAAAAGAATATGATACATCTAACCCTTCTTCCAAGAGCATATTATAGATGTTCAGATTGCTTGTCTACGCTCCAGTAGCTTTCTTCTATGTTTGTACTGATATGTTATTTAACTTAGCATCAGATATGAAGAAATATTCGCCAAAATAAATGAAATTTGGAAACTTTCTGTCATAAAATGTGCTTAAGTTGCAAGTCACGTTTGTTTTCTGTTTTGACGGTAAACTATCAGAATATTTTGTTCTGTAGAATGATATTAGTACATAATTTTGAGCCAAATTTTGAATAACAGGATTCAAACAATAATTTAAGTCTAGAATACTTACGGTATTGAACAGTCATTAACATTTACACCGTGATGCATCACTTCCCTTTCTTTTGTTATTATTTTACTCACCCTTTATTTATTTATTTTTTATTTTTATTTTATTTGTTTACTTTTACTTTTGTTATTTATTTATTTTTTGTAAAAATAAAAAATTCTTCCAAGATTATGTATTATATTTTTAAATGCAATTAGTTTTATATATGCAATTGTTGGAGAGTTGTAGTTATTTGGCACGGATAATACGTTTTTACTTCGCATCTACTACCAGTCCTTTTGCAATATTTGTAATAAGACACCAGTACTCTATAAATATCTGTTTAGCTTGAAAATATTAGCAGTGAAATGGCGAAACATATTTGTTAATATTGTACCATTTACATCATGTTATATCACTTCCTTTTTCTCATTATTTTTTCATATTATTTAATTTGTTTTCTTTTCTAAAAATGAAAAAAAAACCTGCTAAAATATTGATTGTATTTTTTACTGTAGTTTATATTATAGATACAATGTTGGAGATTGTAGCTACTTGGAACAGATAATATGTAATTACCGAAATGCATCACCAGCTCATTTTCAGTATTTGTAGTCAAATACCAATGTTTCATAAATATTGGTTTTACATTCTAAATATTAGTAATAGAATGATGAAACATATTTACAAACGTTGCCCCGTTAATATCGTGATGCATCACTTCCCTTTTATTATTATATTTTCTTGTCATTTAAATTTATTTGTGCAAATAACAGTGGGGGAGAAAAAAAACCAAAAATGTCATTTATATTCTAGTTAGTTTAATGTATTGTTTTTTATTTGGGAGTATATTCTACATAATGTTTTATAATGTAACTTAAGTAATTATTAGATTAAAATTATGTATACAAGGAAAATATGTAAAAACAAGTGTTAGGGCTCACCTTGGAAACCATGGCAACAGGCCAGTATTGGCATGGCCCACTAGATCTATAGGCCCGTCTATTTGAGATTAATGTATGAGGTCTCCCGCCAGAGAACTCTGATACCTTGCCCAAGATATTCTAACCAATCGTGCAAACCCTGAACCAAAACAATGACCATATGCCGAGCCACGTGCACCGAACAGAAAGCAGCTTACTCAATGCTAATTTGGGCAGGATTTGCGTCACGTGGTCCGATGAAATGCTTCAGGGTTTGAGGCTGAATCCAGCTTCACTTTTTTGGCGGTTATGGTATTGGTGCGCTCACTTTCGGAATTTTGATTGCTTGGCAACAGTCTAATTTCGTTCGTTTTGTTGATGTTCGAACGTCGAATATTCTTATGGTATAAAACTTTATTTAGAAAGTTACTTCGTTTGCTAAAGTGACCATGGGATCATTATTGCTTGTAATAATGTTTATTACTTATGTATATAAAATAATCATACATATTATATCTTAAATTTAAGTGGTACTGTCCACAATCCAATAGCAATATGTTTAGTGACTGACTATAGTGTCAGTGCTGATTCAAGATTGTGTATGTATGTTTTTTGTTAATTAGAGACTTTTTACATCTTTTGGCTGTTTTTGCATTTATATTTGCACTCGTTAATCGTTACAGTCCATAACCAAACAACAAGAATTCTATTATATTGAAATTTTTCAACTTAATATTGCCTGATCCTAATTAACGAAGTGTGATTCCATATAACGAAAACTCATTATAGCCAATAGATATTGGCAGTTCAACGGAGTTTGTTCGAATAAAACTCGACCTATAACAAATGTCACTTTTTAAAAATATTATGGATATTTGACATTCATATAGTTTAATCAACTATATGAATGTCAAATATCCAATTTAAAAGTTGGTACATCAAATGTTTGAAATTTCGACATGTTTTATCGTTTGAAAGTATTGTATTTTTTTTCTAACGCAATGTTTTAATTACAAAATTAACAAATGGTAAAATCTTTTATGTTTTTGCTTTATTTTTTTCTTTCTTCTAAGAGTTGAAGATGAGAGTATTTGAAAAATTTCAAACTCCAAGAGAAAATTTTATTTATAAAATTAAAAACGAACAATAATTTGGAGTTTTTTTTTATTTTGATATTTTCCAACATTAAAAAGTGTTTATGAATTCGTTTATCTGTCCGTCAATCAGTCGATCAGTCTATCTGCCCACACCCAACCTCGTGTAAATATACTCGGATTTTCACGTAATGTACCATATATACTCGTGTATAAGTAAAAAATTTTTAAATAAAATTTTGGTGATGGTAATGGGGGGTCAATTTACACACAAGGTAATAAAAAAAAACTTTTATGCTATCACATATGGGTCTAAGTTAGAGAGAAGGTTAACGTTTAAGGCAGTTTTAAACGTTTGATTAGAAACGTAGAAAAAAAAATATTAATTTAATGAAAATTTTTTAATTTATTTTATCTTTGATAACAAATAATTTTCCAACATATCACCAGAAATGTGGTTCGACTTATACACGAGAATTCATTTTTTTTTTTCAAGATTATGTTTAAAAAATGGGGATGTTGATTTATGCACGAGTATATACGGTGTTTATTTTAAAGACGTTTTAATGACGTTGAATATGAATTTTGTATAGCATTAATAGTTCATATACAAGAACACTCAAAATAATTCCGTTACATTAAGGTGAATGGGGAAAAATCGTTTGCGGAGTCTTTTAATGGCATTGCTCTAATTTGAAATGAAATTGATATAAATAACTGAATTTTACTACAAGAAGATTTCTATAGAATAGGACATTCATGGAATATATAGTTTATTTACAGGAGCACACAAAAGAAATCGGTTACAATACTGGTCTTTGAGAATATTTGCTGGAAGTGGGCTTTCAGTTTTGGTATGCGCAATTAAATTTAACTAATTTTTATGCATGTTATTTTTTGTAAATAAATTCTATGTTTCATGTACAGAGCTGTACAAACGAATTCGCGTACCGCCGTGATAAGCGGTCTATCTTTGTTCACGACCCCTACCTACATCCCGAACAATTTGACTTTCTTGCGCGAAGCGTTGTCGCTGGAAAGAGACCAAGAGTAGCGTCAAAAGTCCTTACCTACGACCCGAATGCCTTGACTCTAAATAGAAAATGCAAAAAAAGAGAGAGGTATTGATACCGGACAAATTTAAAGGAAAAAGTACACAAATTAAATACATTGAAAATCTTATAGTGTGTGGGTGGGGCGATGAAACTAGCGATCGCCCCAACCTACATCCCGAATATATTTGAATATTATTTCCTGAATATATATAATGTACCGAATTATTTATATTATATCCTTATTATCAAAAATTATCGAACAGGAATTTTCAACTGTGGTATGTATCTCCTAACTGAGCTAATTTTTTTACATGCGTAGTTTATGGATACAAATACATATATATCATATGCAAAGCTACTCAAAAAATTCCGATAATTTTTCGATTGTATTTGAGAATTGCTAAAATTGGGATTTTAAAGGATTTTATGTGTTATGTGTTTCGAAATAGTCCAATTATGCATCCCATTTCAATTTAGTTCAATTTTTACATTATTCTGAATGGGCTAAAAAGTGTTTCATAATCTATCCTTGACTCATCAATCTTTTTTCTTTCTTGTTTGGATCTGAAAAAACTGATTTTTTTGAAAAATTACTGTTGTTTGTCTTAGTGTAAAGAAAGTTAATAGGTAACCGTTCTTCAATTGAATGAAATTTGGAAATTTTTTATCATAACATGTGCCGAACTTGCAAATCACGCCCGTTAACTTTTTGGGGAGATTTTAATTTCTTTTAAATGTAGACGTATAATTAATGTTCTATAAAAAATTCTGATATTTTAATGAATTTATGAACCTTTTTTTTCCTATGAAATCTTTAATTTCTTTACTGTAAATTTTTGACAGATATCTGGTTGTTGATTTAAAACAGGGAGAGTCGATAAATGACTTTGTAAAGCTTGAAATTTTTTTTGCTGGAATGAAAGAAATTGCGGCAACTGCAACAGTTTAAAGTTAATTAAATAGTTTAATTATAACTTTGGACCGTCGTGTTCTTCTTTAGATTATATAATGACTTTTAAACATACAATATCAAAATTGTGATTTTTTATTAGTGATGGGGTTGTAAATTTGTAAATAGTTTTAGTAAAACTATATAACTATAGGTTTTCAAACATAAAAAATAAAATGTAAAAAGTGAAATTATTCGATTCCATATATATTTGTGGATTTTATTTTACATTATTCATTTTATTTATTTATTGATGAAGTTTTAACGTTGTTATAGAAAATTAGCTAAAGATAAATGCTGAAAAATTTGCATTGTTTCATATGAAATTTTTTTATTATTATTTTGCAATGGGGCAGGCATGGTATAGAGATAAATAAAAAAAATAATTTTTGAAGATTATCAAAAAATCATAATACATCAGTCAATTAAGAATCAATTTTCAGACAAATTACTTGTGAAAGAAGACTTATTTTGTATTCGATGATGTAAAAACTAAAAATGTGCGATGTTTAGATGATAAAAAAATGCAATAGCGAAAAATTGCGAAACCGAAATTTGGGGCTCTGCAAATATAACGTTATCAATTTTTTGGAAATTTTGGACCCCCTTCCTCCCTTCCGATCTCATACGTTATCATCCCTTGAACCTCTCCCCCCCCCCCCCCCTCCCGATAAACATATAGTTAGCAAAGTGTATTTTTTTCTTTTTAAGAATTTTTTTGTTGTTGTTTGTTTGGAGTCATAAACAAAACTAGTTACATTTATTTTTCGCATATTTTATTGATTCAAATGAAGAGAAGTCACTAAAATATCACTTGATATCAAATAACGTTCAAAAGAAATAGGTACTTTTAAAAAACCAATTTATAAGTTTTCGTTACAAAATGTATTCATCAGTAATAAAGTTGCATTCGTCACGAAAGGAGGAAGGTTCAAAGATAGACAGAAATTCTTATCAACAAAATAAAGGACAACTTTTTCTCTTTCTTTTATTAGAAAACACAACTTCATTTCAAATATACACATCACATATGATTTCTCGAGCTGTGATTATATATGCAACATATGAAAATAAGAATAGGAATGTCAAACATTGGGTTATTCTATATTTTAGAATTAATTACTTTTATGATAATTTAGTGATGCTAATAAAAACTTTGTATCTTCATAACATACATAACCGAACATAAAAAACGATAGCATACTATTTTGAATAAAAAAACATGTTAACAGATAACACTTTTTTTTTACATGCTTTATTGTGTTTAAAATTTGATACATAAAAGATGTTGCAAATAAGAAAATTTTCATGGATCAAAAATGATATCGATATCAAAAGACGAACGCCCTCCCCCTGGAGATATCTTACGATAGCATATACCAGACGCCCTCCTCCCCCCTAAAATGATAACGTTATATACGCACAGCCCCTTTCATCGTGAAATGTTGTCATTCACGTAATGACGTCAGCATTACGGGCGGAAACGTTTGTCCTTTATAATAGAAATTATCCCGGCAGGGTAAGCTAGCATATTTTCAAAAGAGCTTAAGTGCAGCTAAATCATTTATACAAACACTAATTTTCATTTGAAATAGACAAATACATTACAAATACATTGCGTGTCCATTTGTCATTCTTGCTGTTTCTACGATGATGCCTTAACAAGTCTTTTAGAAAACTACCACTTTGTCATTCAAATCGCTAAGCTTTAGTAGTTCACTGATATGTCAGATTCAAGTTCAAGTTAGGGTACATCCGACATTGATTTCAATTATGCTGTCATTGCTGTTACACGACAATAATTTTTGTAATTTTTCTCTGACAAACAATAACGAAATTGCACTGTTTATCCCTTTTCTCTTTCTTTTACATTTTTTTTAGATATCTGTTGATATGCTAATGTTTTATTCTGACTTATAGAATATTCGAAAACATTTTTAAAATAAATGTTTTTAATTCTGTTACATTGGAATAAGATATAATCTATATCAGCATATTTGATTTAAATGAGAAGTTCCCTTGAAGCAGATAATGTAATTGCAGAAGATAATTCTAACCTTAAGGGAACGATTTTGATTGCTAAATTTTATGTATAAATGCTGTATTTTTACTGTGATTTGCTTCTATCTGATAGCTATGGTTCTTGACAATAGCTCTACTTCGAATCTTCCTTGAAAGTAAAAGTTTTCATAGTACTGTCATGTCAATTTTACTCCAGTCCTCTTGGATTATTTTCCAATCCATTCAATGGTCTTGAAAGTCAGTCTTTAATAAATTGAAAGGACACGTCTATTGGAGAAACATCAGGTGATCTATAGGTATTTCATTAAATGCTATATACTTTATTCCTGTTTCCGATTTTTTTTTTTTGGGGGGGGGGGCATTCAAGTATTATGTAAGCATATTTTTAGTCATTTTGTACCCGTCCCCCTAGGAAAAATAGGCAAATGCTATCCCCCTTCCTTTACTTACGTGCTTACCTAGGATTTTATAACATTTTAACACCAACGCTGTTTTCCATTTTAAAAAATGCAGTTAGCGATAAATTGCATATTAGTTCAACAAATTTATACATAAATAGACACATAGAGGTTGTGGTACTAAAGGAAAACAAAATAGGTTTAATATGCTGTTACTTATTGCACTAAACAAAATACTAATACAAAATAGTTTTTAATATAGTATTATTTATCGAACTGAATAATAATTTTAAAAAAAAAGTTAAAAAATACAACAGGTTTTAACTTATTTAGACACATAACTAAAAATTTTAACAAGAATCATAGGAACATTACGTGTTTCGAAATCACATGCCTAATCTGGTGTCCAAGATATTTAAAAATCCATGTTTCTGCATTGTCAATTATTGCGTTCTCCATGTAGTGGTGGGCTGGAATTCCCTCGTTTCCAGTTTTTGTTTACTCCATATCTTTTTTATTAAGTCATTCAACATCCACAGAATGCTCATCCAAGTCGCGCTCTTTTGCTTTTTATTGTTAAACTATAGTTGCTTCGTTGTCTAATGCTTACGTAATAGCTCGCGTGACCCTATTTTGCCCCTTGTTAGCAAAAATAAATAGATACTAGATCCCCTCTTCCCCATTTTCTGTTTACGTAATATTTGAACGACCCCTTGCCAAATATACAGCAGTTGATTTCGATGTGTGTTTATAGGCTTTGTCCATATAAAGCTCAACTCTATCAATGTCTTTCCCATATAAGGCTGGAAATTGGTTTGAAAATATTCTGGTGATAGGAGAGTGAATTAAATTTGGCATTATTTGTGACCGTTTTTTAAAAATTATTCTTATTGACTGTGGTAACAAAATCCTGCAGCTGTCATGAATCCTTTTAGGGAATTTTGTGTACACAGATGAAGTCATTTCGTACAGCCATTCTCATCAGTTGAGCAATAAAAAAAATTATCAAGGGGGGGGTCATGGGGGTCATGACCCCCCCCCTGAAGCTCTTCAAAGAGGAATGTAAGTAAAAAGTGCTAAAACAGGAACGCAAAATAACGTCTAATCGAAAGAATTTGCGCTTTTTTCGAAACTGATCGAGAAAATTCGCGAATTTGCCGCTCCTGATATACATAATTCACAATTTTTCCGCACCCGATCGGAGAAATTCGCAATTTTTGTGAAGCGGATCCACGAAATTCACAATTTTCCATGCCTAATCGACGAAATTCACAATTTTTTTGGGTGTGATCGACGAAATTAGAAATTTTTCCACGAATGGTCTGCGAAATTTGCGATTTTTCTTCACTTGATTGACAAAATTCACGATTTTTCCGTGTTCAATCCACGAAATTAGCACATTTTTTCCGTTCTTGTTCGATCAAATACGATTTTTTCCGCACACGAACTATGAAACTGACTGACGAAATCTGCATTTTTTTCCAGCCATAAATTTATGAAATCCGTGATTTTTTTCTCGCGATAAACTGACGAAACTCACGATTGTTCTGCAGCCGCTCAAAGATTTTTTTAATTTTTCCGCGCATCATCGACAAAATTTGCGGTTTTTCCACGCCTTTTCAACAAAATTAGCACCATTTCGTTCCGAATCGATAAAATTAGCGATTTTTTCGTTCCGAATCGACAAAACTCGCGAGTTTTTTGTACTCGATCGCCCGAATTCGTGCTTTTTACGAAGCCAAGCGACTATATTCGCGATAATTTCTTTCGATGGAATTGTCAATTTTTGTTCGCCATATCAACGTAATTCGCGATTTTTTTTCAATCCCAATCGACTGTATTTTCGCTTTTTACAAAACTGATCGACCATATTTGCGACTTTTTCGTTCCCGATCGACAAAATTCGCAATTTTTCCGTGACCTACCAAAAGCAATTTTTTCGTTCCCGATAGACTAAATCCGTGCTTTTTATGAGAGCGATCGACCGTATTCGGGATTTTTCCGGGCCCAATTGAGGAGATTCGCGCCTTTTTCCGTTCTTGTCCATGAAATACGCATTTTCCCGCACCGAACAATAAAATTAGCGATTCTTAACTGATTGATGAAATCTGCATTTTTTCTCCGCCGTAAATTGATGAAAACTGTGATTTTTTTTCTCTCGATAAACTGGTAAAACTCGCTATTGTTCTGCAGCCGCTCAAAAAGATTTTCGATTTTTCCTTGCCCTATCAACGAAATTAGCATTTTTTTCGTTCCGAATCGACAAAGTTTGCAAGTTTTTCGTACCCAATCGCCCAAATCGCCCTTTTTACAAAGAGAATCGACTACATTCGCGATAATTTCTTTCCCGATTCACGAAATTGGCAATTTTTGCGTTCCACATCAACTCGAAATTCGCGATTTTTTAAATTCTCAATCAACAAAATTCGCGTTTTTTTCCGTTCCCAATCGAATAAATTCGCGCTTTTTACGAAGCGATCGACAAAATTGGGGTTTTTCCGTGCCCTATTAACAAAATTTGCGATTTTTTTGTTCCAGATAGACAAAATTCGCGATTTTTTTGTGCTCAATCGACGAAATTTGCGATTTTTCTGAAACATACAGACAAAATTAGAGATTTTTCGATGGCCACCAGACAAAACTCGCGATTTTCCAATATCCAGTTGACGATATTTTCGATTTTTCCGCGCCCAGTCAACGAAATTCGCGTTTTTTTCACGCGGTAAACAGACAAAACAGGCAACTTTTCTGCAACCTATGAACAAAATTTGTAATTTTTTCAAGTATTATAAAAAATTTAGATTTTTTTCCTTGGTCGGTAAACGAAATCTGAAATTTTTCGCGTCCGATCGACAAAATTCGTGATTTTTTCGTGCCTAATCGGCAAAATTCGCGATTTTTTTCATGCCCGATTTGCGAAATTTGCTACTTTTTATCGTAATTCCCTTTTCACAACATTTACTGTATTTTAAAATTGTTTCATTAAATCATCTGTCAAAAGTTGTGACCCCCCCCTGGAGGTTGGGCTGGATCCGCCCTTGGTAGTGGTGGGCTGGAATTCCCTCGTTTCCAGTTTTTGTTTACTCCATATCTTTTTTATTAAGTCATTCAACATCCACAGAATGCTCATCCAAGTCGCGCTCTTTTGCTTTTTATTGTTAAACTATAGTTGCTTCGTTGTCTAATGCTTACGTAATAGCTCGCGTGACCCTATTTTGCCCCTTGTTAGCAAAAATAAATAGATACTAGATCCCCTCTTCCCCATTTTCTGTTTACGTAATATTTGAACGACCCCTTGCCAAATATACAGCAGTTGATTTCGATGTGTGTTTATAGGCTTTGTCCATATAAAGCTCAACTCTATCAATGTCTTTCCCATATAAGGCTGGAAATTGGTTTGAAAATATTCTGGTGATAGGAGAGTGAATTAAATTTGGCATTATTTGTGACCGTTTTTTAAAAATTATTCTTATTGACTGTGGTAACAAAATCCTGCAGCTGTCATGAATCCTTTTAGGGAATTTTGTGTACACAGATGAAGTCATTTCGTACAGCCATTCTCATCAGTTGAGCAATAAAAAAAATTATCTTTATATTTTTTTCTTTCTTTAGTGTCACTTAAATGTGCCCATGCCTCATTGAGTGTTATCACAATTTCCATTTTTCATCAGCTAGATGTTTTCCTATTATTTTCAACAATTTGTTTTTCTTTCAACAATATACTGTATCGTATATAAGGGTTCTGATCGTATGGTGTGTCCAGTTCAAAATCTACGGTTTCTTAAAAAAATGGAAAGTAATTTATTAACAAATCTTTGAAGCTACAGAGTCTTTGAACTCACAAATATTACTAGATTTTCAGAAATAACTATGCAAATCCAACGTACAAGTACAAATATATGTCACAGAGACTGTTTATACAACGTCTCAACCAGGGCTGGCAAGTTTCTGCCGGAGTGGTTAAAACCAGCGGTTATAACCGGTTAAAACCGACATGGCAGAAACTATTTTCTGCCAGTAAAAGGCAAAAACTGGCAGAAACTAAGAAATAATATCAATAAGAATTGCAATGATTCATATTTCACACATGTATTTAATATATAAAGAATTTATATAAAAAATTAAAATAAAGATAATAAATATTATTCAAAGTAGCAGAAAGTTTCACAAGGATCATATAAATAAAATATACTTTGATTGTATAATAATTTTCTGTCACTTGAAAAGCAAAAATTTTCATAACGGTATTCTGATGTTATACAAATTTAATTATTGATGATATTATTGTTTACAGTTGAATTTCTATTTAAAGTATATTTATCTAGAAAAAAAAATATTTACAAAAAAATTCTATGGTATTTTAACATCACTTTTCAGAATATTTTAAAATAAATAATACACTGTAATAACTTAAAAATTATCTATTACTACATGCAAAGATAAATGATTCTTATAAAAATTATATAAGTAAATATTTGAAGCACAAAAATAACAGAAAAGAATTTAATCAGATATATCTTGTACAATATTTTACAATATTAAAAGACCAAATCTATTTTTGTGGAAAATGTAATAATATACTAAGAGCATTCCATAACATAGCTATTTATATAATATAGGTATATATGACTGTGATATTTATTTACAATTGTAATGACTGTTATGTCTTTCGTGAAAGATTCAAAACTATTAAATTCTAATACAAATTTACTTATTTTTTAGTTAAAAATATTTAGAATATTTTATATTATCCTGATTATCCTTATTATCCTGAATAATAAAATGTATATAAGCAATTTAATACTGCTAAAAAAAGTCCCACATTATATCATAAAATCAGTTTATGCCAGTTGTTGCCATTTTCTGCCGGCAAAAACCCAGCCATGGTCTCAACACTATATCAAATTCAAAACAGCGTAGATAAATCACAATACTCAAGCAAACCTGCTTAAACGTATCGCATTCAAGAATCGACTACTAGCTCACTCAATGACAAATAATAACAACAACCCTTTCTGCATCGCTCTCCTATATATAGGCGCGGGGCATGCACTGGAAATTTCTACATGTTTCTAGAAAAATCCAGAAAACAACGGAACAGCATACAATGTATCTGTATACCTAAAAGGAGGTTACAATAGAGAGGGGGGGGTACCATCGCCAACAATCGCCAAGTTTGTCGCCAACTTGGCGATATATCGATAAATTTGGCGACCAAAATTAGTCGTCAAAAGTGACGCCAACTTGGCGATAACTATAATATTTCGCGAAATTGCCTTAGACATTCATTCAAAAATAATAGACAGGTTTGCCTGATAAAAAATTAACAAATGGAGACAATGTAACAAAAACTAATATTAGCAAAGGAATAGAGCTTAATAAGATTATTTACATTATTTTAGAGTACAAATACTAACTATTTACAAAATTCGTAACAATACTTTATCAAAAGCAGTTGAATTTTAGGATGCCGCCATTCCATATTCTGTTCTTACGGTTGGCTGAAGTGATAATCAATTGGGAACCTAACGAACTTTTCAAAAGTATAACAACTGCTTATCTGAAGATGGTCATACATTATGACTATCGATTACTTTAGTTATTGTTGCGAAAACTACAGACATACATATATACATTTATAATGGTCTAAAATTCATCTTTTGAAGTTGTTAAAAAATACAAAGAGAATTTTTCACTTAATTTTTTTACTGTAAATATATATGTATTTTGATTATAAAATAATGTTGAAGAAATATTTTATTTTATAAAATATGTTTCTAGGACAAATTCTAATTCAACGCAATAATTGTGATCCCAATAACCTACTTTTATTCTTTATGCAATTACCTAACCAAATAATTTAGCTTAGAAAATAATTCAATATTACATATATCAAAATTATAAAGAAATATTTTTTTTCCTTTAAATGTTCCAATTTCCGAAGTTAAAAGTCATAATGAAATAGCTATAAACTGGAGCTTCGAATCCAAACACATACATTAGAATTTTAGGATGTAAATCGACACAAATTGGGCGACCCAATCATACATCATCTTTACATCCTCCAATCAATATTCTCAATTCGATGTCTCAATCGATGATGGCAAAACCGGCAGGCACACGACGCTGCCACCTTTGCTATTCCCATCACGTGATAAAAAAAGATCGCGTGCAAATTGACTAATGGGAAACCGTGTTTTTCTGTAAATAAGGGGGTCACGGAATCACATCTGAAAAAAATAATACCTCCTATTTTGTTGATAGATCATTGAGCAAATTGGACAAAAAGTTTCCTTCCGATGTGCAGGATATGGGAGGTTCCTCTTCCTACGTTGCGTCATATGGGTCAACAGTCCCATACAAACAAAGAGGGTGGAGGTCAGAAGTGAAAACTATTCCTAAAACTCATCTTTTGTTAGCTGATGATGTAAGGATTACTTATGTATTTCGAATACTGGAACGATAGGACTGGTTGAATAGGAGTCGTCGTTAAAAAAAGAAAGAAGCATAAATTATAATGATGTGAACAATTTTGATTTATTCTTTTGATTTTTATGTATTATTTTTTATTTATTTATTTTGCAAAAGGGTGTACTACACTATTCATTAATACTTTGCGGTCTGAACGAGATTCTTCTTTCTTAGCAAAATTTGTTATTGGTTGGGTCAGGTGGGGTAGTTATGTTCAGGGGGTAATTGTAACCACATTCATATTGAAGCAAACTGTGTATTGTAAAAAGAAAAAAAAAATGCATGTAATTATTAATTTTATATTATTTTTCATTTTGGGTTTCTTTATCACTAGTCTGAACCTTTTTTGCGATTCGAAAAGCAATTTGAAACAAAGGCTACTAAAATTTTTGATAAAAGGATTTGTCTATTTTGAGTTCTAATGGTCTCAATTACCCCCAAACAAATGTGTATCAGTAAATATAAAGAGACAATGTAGTGCTCATAATTTCCCCACTAGCGGTCTTATTTATCCCAATTTTTTTATTGTGAGTTTTTGATGCCGTAATTATAACTATTCTTTCAATTTTACAAAAAATAAAATCCTTATTAAATGCCTAAAGTAAACGTTAGACTGAAAAGCTATTAACCCTTAACTGCTGTGACAAAAATTGTCGGATAACTACTGTGAGCGGTCTGTCAGACCGCTTAATCTAAAGATGTAATCAAGTTTAAAGCCAGTTCAGCAAGTTTAAAAATAATCTAAAGTTAAATCAATTCTCAGAATACTATTTTTGTATTAAACTTTTTATACAAGACTATTATAAATAAAATCCAGCTATTCTAAAGTCTCTAGAGATAGTACCAGGTCTCCAAATGAAACAAAATTGGACCAGTATCTTAAGTTAAATCAGTTAAATCAGTTAAAAATTGCGAGTTAAACTCCGAAACTTGAAAAACTCAGTGGTCTGGGAGACAATCGTAGTTAAGAGTTAAAATAAGTTGATACTAGTATGTAAAGTTATGTTGTTAAATATGATTCATTAATTTTTGTTTTCTTATTTTTTTTTTGGAATTAAGAATGGTAAAGTAAGATTTGGTACAAAATTAGATTCTTCATAGCGAGCGCAGAATAATAGTTTTTAATAGATTTGTTCTTAGAATTTTTATAAATAGAATATATTATAGTAAATTTCAAAGTTTAAAGTTAAAATTGAATCTCCTGCCCTTCCTCCCATCTGACCCTTTAGCTGTTTAGCTGTAAAAATTTCAGCATAAGAAAAATTAAAATCTTAAAAAATTGAATAAATTATTGAATTAAGCAAAATTAAATTAAACTAGCAAAAGCCATGCTTTGTTTGGATTCGCGAAGAATTATGCTATAAGATAAATATTTCAAAGTAATAATATATTTTTAAAATTACTTTTGCATCTTTATTAAGCAAGAATGTAATTTTATGTTTCGTTTTAGTTTTAAAAGGTATTTCAACCAAATAACTAAGAATTTCCTCAGATTGTTTATTTATGAAACAAGACTGGTATAAATAAAAGTATTTTCGAAGTAGAATTATACAAAATGTTAGTTAATTTTATTTGTTTACAATTCTTTTATTGCCACTTCACAAAAACATAATGCAATTCTTTTAAAATTCATAAATATCGTCTGCTTAAATGATTTCAAAAAATAAGAATAAATTGTGTATTTGAATTCCTAACACAGAAGAATACTTTTATAATTGAATGTTAATAAGAGAATTTTCTCAAATTTTAATTCATTAAAAATATGCTATAATTTTTCTAAAATAAAGTATTTTATAAATTTTATAAAAGAAATCATGAAACTATATATAGTTAAAAGGAATGAGCATAGTTTGAAAATCTGAAAGCAGTTTTTGAGATATTTTATCAGAATAATGAAAATATATTTTATTTATTTATTTATTTAATGATGATTCTAGCTATATTTACTGACCCCATGATTTAACTTTTTCTTCTGAAAACGTACATGTTTTACTTCTTATTTGAAAAAATGCATTCGTAATGGAAAAACATGTAAAATAAATTAATTAAAATAATAATTTTTTAAAAGTATTTCTGTAAAAAAAAAATAATATTCTGCAAATCTACAGATAATAACTTATATTTTTGTTTAATTTCAAGTCAAAATACTGTATAGTTTTTTTGTAAAGTGTACGACAAATTGTCATTTGAGTGGCCTAGTAGAGGATTCGCTTCGCTCATCCTAATAAAAACAGTTCTACATCTGTTTCATAGTATCCGATTTTCACTATACTTTAACTTTGATATTTAGGAGTTGTAAAGAAATTCTTACGCAATAGTTAAAAATGAAGGCCATTCTCAATTCAGTGTTAAAAAGTATATGTAAAAATCAATTATCAAAAATTTAAAAAGACAGACACTTCCTCTTATTTTATAGTATCCGATTTTTGTATTTTTTTAAAATTTGACAATTTATGATTCGCAAGAAATCCTGAAGGGATGGATTAAAAATAGAATAATTTTCGGATTCAGTGATAAAAATTCATAAAAGTTTAAAAAAATAAATAAATAAAACCATCATCGGAGTCTAGTGTTATTTAATATAAATCTTTTTTTTTTTTTACTTCTTGGAGGCAATCTACCCTAAAGTTTTTGTATTATACTGTAAAATAAGTATAAATAGTAACCATAAAGTATCACAACAATTTTAGATTGTCATTGGATTTACGTCAGTATGTAAAATTTAATCACGATCGGATATTTGAAAGTGAGTCGAAGTTCAAGTACAAATTTTGAAATAGAAAAACATACGGACGATTCTTGAAGTTAAGTATAAATGTTAATTAATATGTTTTAATAAATTTGTGTATGCATTTAAAATACATGTAAAAACATAGCGTGTAATTCATATGTAACAATCATTGTTTGTATATTGCAGTTTTGGTTGGTAATTTACATCCCATTTTTTCTGTGTCTTTAATGGTATTTTAATTGTTCATTTTCCTAAGTTTTATTTCTTTTTCAATTTATATATTTTACTTACTTCTTAATTTTGGGCACCGTTGATTGGGCATATACGGGAACAAGGTTTTAAGCTCAGTTTGCTTTACCTTGTTCAAAAATTAACTGCTATTTTACTGATATTGCAAAATAATGCCCCTGATGTGAATTTTGCAATTTAAGTTTCCACTTTTATTTATGTTTCTTCCATCTCGTTTACACTTTTTACAGTACATCATAATTGATTTAATTTGTTAAAATGACTTATTATTGCAAAAGGTTTGACTATTTATATAAACCTAAATAATAGTATTTGGTGGAAGTTATTGTTCTTTTACTTCTATTAACTATTTATTTTTATAAGGTAATATTTTCAGCCTAAGTTTCAATCATTTACATATTTTTTCAAGGGCGAAAAGCCTGAATTAACCATAACTTTCTGATCATTATTTTTATATTATGTTTAGTAGCAGACGTGCGCTTAAATCTATCATAGCTATGCTTTATCATAAATCTTCATATCCAGATATCTCCTAGCATGTTGTTCGTATTAAATCATTTAAATTTTCAAGCTATCATTTGACTCCGTTGTTTATTGATTATGAGAGAATTAAGAGAATTAACTACGTTCTCTTCTTTGTTCTTTTTTTTCTGACTAATGACTTTATCTTTGAAAGCATACTTCTTATGATTCAACTTTCTTAACTATTACAATAATGATGATATCCTTAACCCTTAATCTAGTCAATTGTAGATCATAAGCAGGATTCAAGTTCAGTCAGAGACTAGATCTAATGCTTTAAACGTGGAGTTAATGAATTTTCTGGGCAGTCTCTTTCTTTCAAAGACAATCTAAAAATTTCCAATATGCTTTTCTATTGTGAGCATTTGTATCGGAGCGTGTATTTGAGACAGAGTTACGTAAAGACCATTAAAGTGAGGTTAAAAATAGATATAATGTTATCTTTAGCTTGCCTTAAATTTAATCATTGTAAAAGAAAGAACGAGATAATTATCTGGAATATATAATATTTCCGAAGATTTTTCAGCAAATTATGGTACAAATATAGTGTTATTCTGATATAATACATTATATCAGAATAACACTATATTTGTACCATAATTTTTCTGGAACGTAACATGGTCTCCATATCTTGAATATTCTTAATTTTAAACCTACGCCTCGAACCCTAATGAAAATATGCGTTAATTGTGAAAGTTATTATGGGTTCGCAGAAAGAAACCGTCTATTTATTTATTTATTTATTTATTGTGTTCCTACTACGCAATATGAATAATTATTTTAAAATGCAGAACAGAATTGAACACATGAAAACGGCCTTTGAAAACATATATTTTTTTAAATAATAAATATTCATATTTTTTTAATGAAAAGTATGTAAAGTACCATTGAATGCATACACATATATATATATACTGGGTGTCCCAAAAATGACTGATGGATTTTAAAATTCAATAACTTGCAAACGGTGACAGCTATTTAAAAAAATTTTGCAGGAGGGTTATATATGATGTCAGGAGTTTTTTTACCGTAATTTTTTTATTTTAGTTCGAATTTCAAACAATAGGTGGCGCTGACGGCGATTGAAGGCCAGGTGATCAGTGCTGAGTGAAGCGTCGACCTGGCCTTCAATCGCCGTCAGCGCCACCTATTGTTTGAAATTCGAACAAAAATAAAAAATTACAGTAAAAAAAACTCCTGACATTATACATAACCCTCCTGCAAAAATTTTTTAAATAGCTGTCACCGTTTGCAATTTATTGAATTTTAAAATCCATCAGTCATTTTTGGGACAACCGGTATATAGAACCATTATACAATACTACTATTTAACATCAAAATATAGAATAACCCATAAAATAACAAATTACAACAAGACAGAGGAGTTGGCAAATATTGGAACAAACACGAAGTATTGGAAATGTGGTATTTGGCTCGTTAAGGCTAAGTATATTTTACCAGGAACGATAAATTTACTCGGAACCGCCATTAAAATATAAAGATGATTTGGAATTATAGTATTCCAATTAAAGAAATTAAATAATAAAGATAATATTAATGGATAAAAATATAAAATAAAGGAAAAAATAATGATAACAAATTTAAAAATCTGGATTAATAATGAATATTTCTTGAATGTAATAATGTGTATACAATATGTACATAAGAAAAAAATAAAATAAATAGTGACATGCTAAAACCCTCATTATATATAAAAACCACCAATATCAATAAAAGCAACCATAACTACTGGAATCGACTATGGAAAGACGTCATAAATAAATCACATGAGATGTTTCAGATCAAATACATGCAGTGCGTCAATATCAAAATATAATTTAAAAAGGTTAGCAATACATAATACATTAAATATAGTGTTAACCAATGACATAATACTCACAAACTATTCAAAGCTAGATAATAATACTTAATATGTTAAATCAAATCTCTTAAATTTAATATGCTTATACAGAAAAAAAAAGTGTAAATAAAAATTAAATAAATGAATAAAATAAAAGAATAATTAAAATCAAATTGACAGTAATATAATAACAACCATAATAAATTGAACAGTGATGAAAAACTTGTAGAAAACAAATGGAAATTCTGCAGTAAAGAGGATCTTTTATTGATGGTATATTTTTTCTGCTTACATCCATTTAAATCTTTATTTATGTTTTAATAATGTTGATTTTTCCAATTTTCCCTTGTTTTATTGTGTGTTAGTCGCCTTAAATTCGTATTATTTTGCTTTTTTATGGCTAATACGATAATACGAAGATGGAACCACACACTTTATTTGTAGTGCTAAAGTATTTAGGGCTTGATAATTCTACTTTGGTTCTACAAGTTTCCATAATAGTACTTTTATTTTATTTATTCCATGGTTCTATGTAGTAATTTGTAATTCTTATATATATCTATATCTATATATAAGGTATTTGTACCCTATATGGACAGGGCTCTCAATATGGACACCCTTAATATTTTTAAAGATAATAATTTTGATCGAGAGATGGCTCAACATTTTCGCGAAGAAAAGCAGTTGAAAAGATAATTAAGGCTGGAAAGTGTAAAAAAGCGCGCTGTTCGCCATTTAGGAGGAAACTTGTTGTTTTGATGTTTTGGTTCTTAATTGTTTGTAAGCTTAAATTCTTTTTAGATATGGTAAAATTATATTAAATGTTGAAAAGTGGAGTATTTTAGAAAGCTAATAAAACATATTTTCGATTGCTATTGCATATTTTGCTTAAAAATATTTTCCTTATTCATTTCTTACAAGATTTAGTAAAACTATGCCCGGTTCCCAATATGGACAGCTTATGTCCCCATCAACTACAACTGTAAGAAAGAAGAAAATTCAACGTTGCCAAGCAATAAATTGAAAAGGCATCAAAGTGGTAAAATCTTTGTTCAACAAGATGCCATTTGAACAATCTCCCAAAAACCTCCCTCCAAAAAACCCTTGCAGAAAAATAAAAAGAAGCCCCCCCCCCCATTAGGATACCTGTTGGCGAAATCGTAGGTACCAATGGTATGACTTCCTCAACAAAGGAGAGCTAGTACCGCTTGTTTTGCTTTTGCAAAATTGATGCTTTTTCAAACATGCGGCCATGCATCACATGTGGCAGATATGTGTCATGAGGATTATGTGGGACTTACTGCCCATGGTGAAAAAGTTTCTATTTGTCCATGCTGTGAGGACTGAGTAATAACCGATGTAAATTCGCAGACAGATGCAATAAAGCTAAGCAAAACCAATAATATTATTTCATAATATTTACTAGTAACTAAGGGGCTTTGCATGGGTCTTCGAAGGATAAAAACCGAGAATGACACCCCCCCTTTCTAAAATGCATGTTCTGAAGATATTTACTGTCCCCCCTCCTCCTCCGAATACTTTAAGATACATTTTTTTATTCCCTCTCCTCTAAAATCCCTTGGAAAAGTGGCTATTCCATACACACTGTGTAGAAAGTTAATAAGGAAACACCTGTACATAATAGGAACAGTTAGTTCCTTTATATGGACACTTGTAAACATTTTTTTGTTTTTATCATTTAAATTAAACCAGAATAATTGCAAGGTCGCTAATTTTAATAATGATAGTCAATAGTCCAAAGATAGTGGTCACATATTTTTGGAGTCCTGGGACTTGTAGATGGGGGTGAAAAAAATACATTTTCCTTAGGGTGTCCATATTGGGTACAGGTACCTTATATATAACCATTATATGCCATTACAAATTATAAACAACAAACGTGAACGTATAAATTGTAAATAAATACATAAAGGGCTTTTCATTCGAGCGACGCGGATGGTAATTTCAAACTGGAGAAAATTTGAAAATATGAAAACACCTGCACATTTTTTAAAGTACTAAATATTCATATTTCTTTTATCCTTTTTATGCCTCTACGGGACTTCTTAATCCAATTAAAGAAATTACAGCATGAAATTTAATTAATTCGTCTCCTAATAAAAGTATATGGTCTTTTTGATACAAAGAACTTTGTTAGATCACATTCAGTAAGCACAGCAAAACAATTGAAACTATAAATTGTTTCATTTGGTTATTTTATCAGCCATTTGCAGAGATTTAGTTTCTCTCCTAATAAAAAAAATTACGAAAACTTTTCAATTACAAAACACTCTTGAGTTACAGATTGAATCACAATACCCCCCCCCCCCCTTTTTTTTTTTTAAAACATTTTCCCGTAAGAATTGGGAATTTCCATAACAGTGGTTTTCTGTTAATTAATCTGATTTTTCTTGTAAATATCTTACAAAAGAAAAACTCTTACTACCGACTTATTAAATAAATTTTATTTAAAAAATTATCTAAAAATAAAATTGTTATTATATAAGTTTTTTTGGGATATCTTCAGATATTAAAGAAGGTAATTGTCGAAGAGGAGCAAATTTCCGATTTATAGAGCCGTTCATAAAGATTTAATGAAAGGTAAAACTGAAAGAAAAAGGGAATTTTCTCTCTGTATATATTCTATATAGAATGTGATTCATAAATATCGAAGCAACAGGCTATTTCCTTAAATATTATTGCCTCAAAACCCATACTTCCAGTTGCAAAATTTCATAAAAAAGGAGCAAAATATGGTGAAATAAGTTGCAATTCCATAGTCTATTTAAAAATATTTAATAGCGAAATTTAAATTTTTATACGGCCCCCCGTAAGGTAAAAATTCAATTCGAAAAACTTTATAATCATATCGATGTAAGAAACTATATAGAAATTCAGTCAAGCTTAGTCGGGTTATGATTTTGATGTTTTTACAGATTAGGCCGAACTTTTTTTTTTCTATTGGTCGGTTTGGGATCGGACCTAGATATTTCGACTTGTACAGACTACCAGCATGTTTGAAAGCATGTTTAACATAAAATTTATACATTGCTATTTTATGCACAAAGGAGAGGCACGGTCTTAAATGACTTTTAAAAACGTACAATTTGTGAACAATCCCTATTTTGCATTCAAAATGAGTTAAAAACTCGTCGTTTAGAGGCATGGTTAAGTGGTGTAAGTTACGAATTTTGGATTTTAATAGCTCTGTGAGATTTTTAGATATGGAGATGAATTTTTGTTGTTGTTGTTGTTGTTGCTCAATTCAGGAATGGATAAGGAATAATTTCCTTATGGGGAATTTCGCCCAACGGGAGCCGTAAAAAAATTCAATTTTCGTATTTTTTTCAAATAGACCCCCCGATGGAATTGCAACATATCTCATCAAAGAGGCATGGATAAATAATGTAAGTCACGAACTTTTGATTTTAATATTTCTTCAGATTTTGAAGATATCGAAGTGAATTTTTTGTCGTGTTTGACAGGAAGGGAAAAAATTCCTAATTGGGCATTTTTGTCTACGGGGGCTGTATAAAAATTTAGTTTTGTATTTCTTTCTTATTTGTGCGTCATATATCCATGATATACATGTCAGACGTAAGTTATATGTATGTCATATATTTTTATAGGTACTTATATGCGTCGCATTTAAACCATATTTGCGTTATAGTATTTGCAAAACTTGACCAGATAAGTCATAAAATGCTATTTTATCGTAGCACGATAAATGTCATATTAATTTGAGATACACTTCTGTGACTTTGCCATACATCGAATGACAAAATAATGAAGGTTTCTAACTTAAGTTCAAATATAGATAATAATAATAATAATAATAATAATAATAATAATAATAATAATAATAATAATAATAAATATTATCATAAACGAAAAGATTTTATTTGAACATCAGAGGTAGATAAGGGACGACCTTACGAGATTGCAATTGTGGGGGCTCCTATAAAAAGAAAATATCCAAATTGATATGAAATAATATATTTTAGTGCTAATTTATAGTAATAATGTGTGACTCTTTCTGTACTACAAATGAAAAAATATATGTACCGTAAAGATATTAATTTAATCATTCTTTGTTGCAGATACGGTCGGCGAAGTGTACTCAAGTGGCTCCTTCGCGAGGCCAAAATGCCTGCCTTGGAGACAACGGCCACCGGAGCCTTGGCCCTCCACTATGCTGCAGCCAAAGGTTGTCTGGACTGTGTCAAACTACTTGTAGAGTCATGCCCTGAGCTTAGGTAAGTCTGAAACCCTCTACAATAAGAAGCAAAGAAGTTGGAAAATATGGAAATTAAAAAACCTATGGTTAAAAAAAAATATTGTAACGAAGGTTACATTATTTTGTTCAAAGAGATGATATAATTTATAAAATGTATAATAATTTTTAATTTTTTAAAATAAGGTTAATTTATGCCCTCTATTTACAATTTGGAGAAATACACCTGTAATGTTGGCATACTAGTGAAAAGAAAGATTCCCAAATGTCATGGAATACATTGTCCCATAAATACAAAACAACGAATGCATTTTCCATAACATTTGTTGAATCCTATTTAAAAAGAACATTTTTACTACTAACTCCTTAATTTTTAATAAGACAAAAGTCTAGAATGTTTAGATATCTTTAAAAGGGTTGAATTCCATATCTTGAAGAAATTTTACTGTTTAATGCTTTTTAGAGGAAACCATTTACGGCAAACAGCATCTTTCAAAATTGCTACCTAGAGGTCACCTTTGAATTTCAAACTTTTGAAAAACTTTTAGGTTGTATTTTGGATGGCGAACTGCAAATTTCACTAGACGACGTACGCTATCAATGTCATAAATTTTCTTTGAAGCTGTCTAGTTTTTAGCTGAATGGCTTCCTCATATTCAAACTTCATGATCATCCAATAATATGTTCTGAAAGTGTTTTCCATCGAGGAAAAAGATAGATTTAGATGCAGTATGCTGTAAAATTGGTTTGAAATATGATGTACGATATTATTCAAATTTAAATATCCTCATTCGGCCCTAACAAAATAATCACGTGGAACACAAGCATTTTTCTTTATTAAAAGCAAAATGATAACTGCAATATTATTTAAAAATTTTATTTGTTTGTATGAAAAGAATTTTCGCCAATTTTTTCACACTGTAATAAATTTAAATATTTATTATATTCTATCTAATTGTAAACTATCCTCATTACAATCTGTTTTGCAATAATTACAAATCAGATTAACACAAAGGTTTCCAAACTTTAAACTTCCATAATTCCTAAACTATTTCACCGAACGTCTTCCCGATTGGTAACCTAGATAAATTTTACATGAAAAGCTCCATATGGTATCAAAATCTGCTGTTCGTATTGAAAATTTTAGAATTTGACACAATTTCAGTATGAAGATTGCTCCTTATTTTTTTTCTCATCATTAATTAAAAGAAGTAATAATTTCCAAAAAATGGATATTTTTATTTTTTTAGGGTGTCTTACTTAAAAAAAGAAAACGGAATGATTATCACAAACAACAAACTTGCTAGACCCACATATTTATAAACTGTTTGCCATTTCTGAAATTCTTTTAGGAAAAATTTAGGGGAGTTAATTTATTTTTTTCTATATCATGTGGTTATTACCTTTCGAAACAATTTCCTAACAGCGAATTCAAAAGTATATTTGTTTTAATTTTAGGTATTTTTATTTCAAAGATATTGTCGAAAATGTACTGAAAAAATTTGTCTACTGCCCTATTTCCCAATCTACAGAACTAAAATTATAAATAAAATTTGGAAAATAGAATTTTATTTAAACTTTGATGGAAAACCATAGTTCAGGGACTAACAAAAATTGAAAATTCTTATGCGCCAGAAAAAATTCTTATGAGTCAGCTTGAGGAATCATTTACATGATATTGACGCATCCATACTGCAAAAATATATCTACCGTCCTATTTCCCCATCTATTGAAATATAATAACAAAATTAGGAAAGTAGAAGTTTACAAAACCTTGCACGAAAACAATAATGATTTTCAGGGGGTGGCAAAACTTGAAAATTTTTATGCATCATTAAAAATTCTTAAGCGTCAACTTGAAGAACCATTTATCTGACATTAACGCATTCATACAGCAAAAATATCTCCAGCACTTTATTTTCCAATCTACTGAACTAAAATTATGAACAAAATTAGGAAAGTAGAAGTTTATTAAAATCTTGCAGGAAAACAATGGTGATTTTTAGGGACTAGCCAAAAATTGAAAATTTTTAGGCGCCAAGAAAAGTTCTTACGAACCAGCTTGAGGAATCATTTATCTGACATTAACGTATTCATACTGAAAAAATATGTCCAGCGCTTTATTTCTCATCTCAATCTACTCAACTAAAATTATGAGCAAAATTAGAAAAGTAGAAGTTTATTTAAACCTTGCAGGAAAACAATGGTGATTAAGATTATCCTAGGTAGCAAAGATTTCGAAAAAAAAAAAATAATAATAATAACTTTTTCTGTTGCGCATAAATTAAGCGTTGGAGCGGTTGCCATACCTATTGACGCGGAATCATTCAAAGAATGATTTTCGAAAACAATTCTCGGTTATTACCTAAGATATTAATTAAAAATCTATCTACAAAAATGTGTCACAGAATAGGCGGCATTCCATTATCTTTTCGAAGGACATTTGGCTCAATGCAAAGGTAAACTTTGTATAAGGTCTTTGTTTTAAAAAAAGGCGCATTCAAGATTAATTATGGTTCTTTTACGAGTCCCATGCGAGTAAAACTAGCATTTTAACGATTTATTTCTGTGACAATTTGGAAATTAAAATGATTGAGATTTTGTTCTTTCTATCTTTTTATTTATTTATTTTTAATTTTTAATTTTAATTTTTGTGTGTGTGTAGGGGAGGGGGAGGAAGCGACTTCTCTCTAACATTACAGAGTGTTTTACAGTCTAACAGTTATTATAGTCTAAATAATTTTAATTACAAAACTTTTGATTTATATGATGGGGATTTCAGAATTATTAAATACGTGTACAGAGAAAAAATATATTTTTCCAAAATTAGCTGCTGCTGTTGAGTATTAAAATGTTATTAACATTTCAGTATTAGATGAGTTCCAAACCGTAATTTATGCATGCCATTTAAAACTTTTGCTATTCCCTTTGAATTGATATTTTTCTAGTATGATGGTTTGTAAGTAATATTAGTAACTGTGTAGGTGAAGAATGTTACATTTTAATCAATTTCACATGGAAAATATATTTTTAGATTTAAACTGTTGAAAAAGACAAACATTTCTTAGTTAACGAAAATTTAATATAAAAAATAATAAAAATATTACTATAATCTCTTGCTAATTACAACGATTTCGAAGCGTGCTCTTTTTCTGTAGAAACATAAAAAATTAACATATTTTCCTAGTTTTTTTAGAAACCAGAACATGAGTTTTTTGGATGATATCCATTTCCAGCTATACATTTTCAGCTGCATAAAGAGTATTTATTCATGCAATAGTAACAAATTAATGTCAATATTAATTTCATTATCATAAATAGGGGTCAAGAGGCTAATTATGACCATTTTTTATGTTTTCAACATTTTTTTTTAATTTTTTCTATTTGAAAACGGGGTGTTTTTAGTACATACGAAGTAATTTTGATCCTTTAAGAACACCTTTTAAAATTTTTAATTCTTACAGTCCCCCTTTTTACTGAGTTAAAAGCATGGTTATAACTACCCCATCAAAAACTCGCAATCACAAAAGTTTGGGATAATTAAGGGCCACTATATTTCTTCTTTATACGTGCTAACACACGTTTGTTTGTGGGTAACTAAGACCATTAGAACACCAAACAGAAAAATCCGCTTATCAAAAATTTTGATAGACTTTATTCAAATTGCTATTTGAATCTCAAAAATGCTTCAGACTAGTGATAAAGAATATATAAAATGAAAAATACATTATGAGATTAATATCTAAGCGTAAAACAAAATTTTTACATACACTGTTTTTTCCATTATGGAGGTGGTCACAGTTACCTAATGGACATAATTACCTTACCTGATCATATCAGCTGTTAATTTATCATTATTTTATGTTTAACATGCTTTTTGAATATGCAAATGTACACTTTAGAATTTATAGCAACCGAAATTTTTATATTCCGGGTTGAGAAAACTGGTGAAATTGCTTAGAAAAAGAGGGTCAGCAAAAGAAATAGTTTTTTTATAAATGCATTTTGAAATCTCGAAAACATAATGGTTTCGAGGCTGAGGAAAGGGAATGTGGTGGCAAGTGCCCGCGTCATTACGAAGGGGTGCTAAATAAAAATTTTGCGTGTCGATTTTTCTCGTGTCAATCTTTAGCAACATTTTTTTCTTTCGATTCCGCTTGCAAAAATTTAATGAATCAATATTTGACGAAACAGATTACGTAGTTCAGTATTACGCATTTTAGGATTACATATTTTAAATTTTAAAATAAGTCGGCTACTAGAAAATTAGTGAAATTTTCTTTGCTAATATACCTTGCGGAAGATGGAGAAAGAGGTGGCAGTGGGGGTGTCAAAATCGATGTTTGCTCCAGGTGGAAAAAAGGCTAGTTTCCTTCCTGGTTAGTTTCTGGGGTTTTTTAAGGTAAAGAAAGCATTTCGGATCTTGGTCAGCTCAGAAGACGCAGATGTTATTGTATTGTATTATACTTTCCTAGATTAAGATCTTTTTTTCTTTTAAACAGTTTGCATCATAAACAAACGAACATGTTCGGAAATTAAGTGGTTTTGCAATTCGAACCTTAAAAAATGATCTTTTTTTTTTGGATTTTGATACTCCAATTCCTTAGAAAAAATACCTCTGAGATTTTTGTTAAGAAGCTTGATCTTTCGAAAGCAAATTGATTAAATTGCAGTCATTATTGATATTTTTTAAAAATTTCTTTTCCTTTTAACTGTTTTCAAATCTCGTTTGTTAATCTTTCCTGGGAAGAAAAATCTATTATATACTATTAAAAGAAGAAAATCCTGACAGTAGTTATTTGAAAGACAATGTAAATAGATTAATAACAATTACGCGATGCTATCAGATGAAGTAATCTAACTTAATGATCAAGTTGTTTGCTACGAGAGAGGCACTGGAGCTATTCCTCTTCGCTTGAGTAGAAATCTTCTAAAATAATAGTGCAAATTCTAAAGTAAAGTCTGATGCTTATATTAAGGGAACACTGAAAAAAATGAAGTACTCAAAAATGAGTAAATTAATGTACTCATATCGAAATGAGTATGTTTGGATCAAAAATGAACACATTGCTTTCTCAATTTTGAACTATCATATGCTATTAAATAAAAAAAAACAGTACATATTTTAATATTTACATTAATAAGCATTTTTTATGCCACTCTGAAGGAAATAAACCAATACAGGGTACAAAATTATTGTTTGTTTGAATTTAATAGCTGGAATCCATTACCAAACCAATTTTAATGGAATTTGGAATTCATATTCACAGGATTATGTTCAAGACTTAGGTCAAACGTTTTTTCATGAGACTAAAACTTCTTATTTTAGAGCAATGACAATTTTTCAGAATTTTTATATTGCAGAAACAAGTCGGAAATTGTACGTCAAGCGTAGTAAATGAGGTATGTTCGTACTATAACAAAGTCTTAAAATTATTCAGATCTTGGAGAAATAACATAATACAGTACTTTGGATACGGTACAGTATTTGAAATCTTTTGTGTGTCCCTGTAAATACTATTTGCTTTCTATTATGTAGGGAGTAACTAACAGAAACCTCATCAACGTATATCAATTTTATATAATGTGAAATAGTTTAGTATAATTAAAACGCGCTCTACGCAATGTTTCCCCTCATATCAGTATGTAATGGAATACTTTTGTGTGACCCTGCAAATGAATAACAAATGCTCTATGCACCACTGATTGTATAAAATATACACTTTAGTGTATACTTCATGGATACATATCAATTTATTTTGTTCGAAAGAGTGTATTATTATCAAAATTCACTTGAAATTATTTTCCCCATTGGCCGTAATGTAACGGAATACATTTGATATATCCTTGTAATTAAACTTTACATCAGATTTTCACAAAATTTCAAATGACTCGACAAAATTATGCATTAATTATATATTATAAATTTGAAACGATTCAGTAGGATAGTTTTTGCTCTGTTATAAGAGGACAGATGGACAGAACCACGGACGAAAAGACTGAACGACGATTATAGGTGCTACGTATTTACATATTTACGAATGCATCTAAGAAAATTAAAAAACTAATATTTTTTTTTCTTTTGTCTTCCATATATGATCTTATATTTATACTATGCAACTTTTTTAATCACTTGAGAACTTTAGAAGTTAATAGAGAACAATTATTGCAAAAGTACAATTTTTCGGAGCGCTAATAAACTTTGAAGCATCTAACTTGTGGGAAATTTTATCAAACATATGAATAAAATTATAAATAAATGTTTAAGTAAAATTTAGTTATATATAACAAATTAGAGTAAAATTTCAGTGGGCGTGGCCTCTTAGTCGTGTCTTCGCTTAAAAAAAAAAAAATGGGTTGAGTCAAAATTGAATAAAAAGTCCTCATTTTAAAGTAGTTTCACATACTCAAAATAGCTCCGATCCAAATGTACTCAAAACTGAGAAACACATGTACATGTTTTTAGGTGCGTTCGTAATTATGTAAATACGTAGCACCTATTGTTGTCGCTCAGTCCGTCCGTCTGTCTGTCCGTCTGTCTGTCTGTCCGTCTCTCCGTCTGTCCGCATATAACAGCGCAAAAACTACCCTACCGAATCGTTTGAAATTTAAAATACATAATTATAACATAATTTTGTCGAGTCATTTCAAATTTTATGAAAATTGGATGGATAGATCAATTACAGGGACATTCAAAAGGATTCCGTTACATTACGGTCAATAGGGAAAAAAGTTTTAAATGCATTTTAATCGTTTGAAATTTAAAACATATAATTATTGCGTAATTTTGTCGAGTCATCTCAAATGTTATGAAAATCGGATGCATAGATACAGGGACAATCAAAAGGATTCCATTACATTACGGTGAACAGGGAAAAAGTTTCAAATGCATTTTAATGATGTTATACTCATTCGAACATAATAGAATTGGCATGAATCTATGAAATATATACTAAAATATGCATTCTGTACAATCTGTGATGCAAAGAATTTTTATTATTAAATTACAGGGCCACACAAAAGTATTCCACTATTTAATGCTATACAGGGAAACATGGTTTGGTACGTGTTTTAATTATATTCAACTATTTCACATTTTATGAATAAGATATACATTGTTGAGGTGTAATAAAAATTACTTCCTGCATATTTACAGAAACGTAAAGATTTCGACTACTATACTGTATCCGGAGTACGCTCTACTATATCAGCAAGATCTGAATATTTTTAAAACTTCGTTATCGTACGAACGCACCTCATTTGTTACGTTCACGTGCAATTTCCAACTTGTTGATTCTGCGGTTGTGTTCAAATATGAAATCCCTATATACTGCCGATGAACTCACAAATTAATGTAAAAATATACTGGCATTTATTTCTTGCTCAAAATTATTAACAATAAACGTTTAATTGATTTTTTATTAAGAAAAATAGCAAAATTATTAGCAAGATACTCAAATCGAATTTTTTATGACAAGAGCATTATTTTGCAACAACTTTTAAGCTATTAAAAAAAAGTACATATTTTAATATTTACATTAATAACGTTCTTAAAATTCGCATATTTCCCATAAGATTGCACCTAGTCGTGTCTTTCTTTAAAAATTCACTTGTAATTGGGAAAATTTTCAGAAGATTTCGTTCAACGCATTCAACAAGAACTCTCTAACTATTTCACTATTTACACCCATTTTTACTCTGATTATTTCAGAGCTTCAACTATTACATATCTGTTAAATTTTGTTTTTAATTATTTATTAACGAAGTTTTAATTTCGTTATGGGACATAAAGTGCAAACAAATACCGAATTATCTATATTATTTTAAGGAAGGCGTTGCGAAATGTGTACACTGTAAAAAAAAATTCAAGAGGTTACCAAAAATTTCTTAGTAAATTTGTATTCCACAGAATTTTTTAGTAACCATTACAAACTTTTTTTTTTGCAAGTGAAACAAGCATTTCTTTTGTAAACTGAACAAAAGAATTTTTTGTATAACTAACTTAAAATTTTTTAGTATGAGCCACAAAGCAAATTTTAGTAATAGCTCCAAAATTATTTTTAATAACCATTACGTGCGCTCGAAAGGCAGGAGCTTCCTTCGAGCTGCATCCAGACTTCTGAAGCGTAAGATTTTCGGCAAAACCGCAATAGATGGCAGCACCAAACATTCCTACCCGCTCTGACAGGATTTTCATAATCCCTCTATTAACGAGACACTACATACATTTGGGGCGTATTTGGCGGTGGCAAGTTTCGAACCCGGGACCTTTTAGCCCGGAGTCCGTTACTATAACCACTATGCTATCAAGGCCACACGAACTGAGTTTTAGTAAGAGCTATTAAAAATATAAAACTATTAACTCTATTCGTTGCTAACTTTTTTCTAGTAATTCTTACAGATTTTTTTGTAACCGACTAAGATTACTAAGAATTTTTTAGTAATTACGAGGATCACTAAAGTTTTTTTAGTAGATCGACCCTTTTTTTTTACAGTGTATTACGTACGCTACGATTACGAGATAATCTAATATAATGTGATTGCACATGCTAGAGATACATCATTTAAAAAATAATACTTGAAAATTACTTTAAAACCATAAAAATACCTCAAATGAAACACACTTTCCAAGTAACTTGCATTTGAAAAAATATTTTTGTGCTGATCGACGATGTAAAAATTAAGATTTTACAATCTATAGAATTAAAAAAAAATCACAAAATTGATTTCTTATTCGTTACCATCGTCAATTTGACGTTAGTATTATTCACGGTGTTGTAAAATTCCCCTCGGACAAAAGATTAGTCCGGTAGCGTATGAGAAGAAATTTACCCACTGAATCAATTTAAGGGATTAAATAATATTTATTTACACAAAATCTTATTTAAATAATAAAATGATCCAGCATCGCATTTTTTTTAGGGATGAGTCTTGAGTCTTGTGCGAGTGTTCCCGGAACACAGAAAATTATCAACTGAAGTCTTACGGTTTTTAGATTGTCCAATTCCCGTGCCATTTGCTTCCTTCCCTCCTCCTTGTACGAGGAAAAAATCTTTCTCCAGAATCTCACTGGACTGCCTGTCTGATCCCAGGCTTTTTCACAACCCACCACCGAAGGTCTCCCCTCTGGTGTCCTCACTTGAAAAACAATCTGAATAGGGAGGGACCCTCTAGAACCTATTAGAGCACCTCCACATGATGTCAGGCTTAACTTCTTCTATCATTGGTCACCTGAAAATGCTGAGGTCACTCACGAACTATCGTGAGAAAAACTAACACCTGTTGGGTTTCAACATGAAAGCATTCGGCGGCACCTTTACACAAAATCTGAGAAAATATTTGCTGTCTAAACCAAAATGCTCTCTTGTCAACGAAAAAAACTTCAACTTGTGCGGCCCAATATTTCTATGAAACAGCACAATGCCAAGCTCCCACGTAGGCAACTCAATCTGTAAAGTTCAATTCTTTACAACGGACATGTTTCTGCTTTATAACGCGTGCAAACTGGAAATAATAAACATATTCGAAAATAAATTATTTATTAATGAATGAAATATCGGTTATAGCAAAATATCCTTTATTAACTGCCCATTTAATATTTCTTTAATGTATTTAATTATTTACAATTACTGCCATCTATAATAAGAGTTGCACGATATGCATTCAATTCCTATAATCTAATAGTTTGAAACTGCAACTGTCTTGAACTTGAATAGAATAATGATGTGATAAACAATAGTGTTGAATTTTAATATCTTAATTGGGACGTGCATCTGGTTAGGATTAAGTTCTCGCGACTGTCCTTGCTCCATCCTAAATATCTCATGCAGATCTTCTCCCTGTAAAGTTTGATATGCAATTGGGTTAAAATTAAAAATAAAAATACTGAACTACTTATGCTTTCTAAAACATAAAAAAATCTCAATTTTCTTTTTATTTGCAGTTTTGAGGATTTACATACCCTCCGCAGTTCTGATATCACTTGTAGGAGACACTAAAAAACATCCTTTAAATTAACCCTTTATCTACCGAATTATTTATCAAGAAATTGATCTACCTTAATAATTATTTTTTTTAATATCTGAAGGTATATATACTGGAATTTACAGATAATACTAATGTGGAATTCAGACATGCTTTTCCCATTAAAACTGATTAAATATATCGGTAGTTATAATTTTTTTGTGAAATATTTACAAAACTAATCAGATTTATTAACCAAAATTACTCTTTTGAAGATAACACAATTCTTAAAGAAGCAATGACTTTAAATGCATCATGATCCTCTCTATAAATGGAAACGCTTTTGTAGCTGAATATGTTTCATATAATTTTATTTAAAGAAAGAAAAGAAATACATACAAAAATGAACAATAAAACTATCACTTTTTGAAAATATTGAGCTTCGACTGTTTCTCTATTCTATCTAAATTTGATCGCTGAAAGTTTTTGCATGAAAAGAATAAAAAACTTTTATTAATATACACAATAAATAAGTTTTATATAAAGTCTTCTTTAATGGTATACTTTAAAGTGCGTCGGTGCATAAAGGGTTAACCCTTTGTTATGATTTGTAAATTTACTTTTATTAAATTAACACTTTTTTACTTAGTTCTAAATTTTAAACTAAAACACCGACTTATAGCTTTTTTAGGAATTAAATATTGCGTAGCTAAATTTCTGTTCGTTACGAATTCTGCTTTTGAATTTCTTAATGTAACAATATTCACATTTCAATTCAGTATTTTTAATCAATAGTAAAACATAGTTTCTGTTTCTTTGATTTTTGTTGATGATGTTATAGAATTAATAAAGTACTGGGCATTTTAGTAATTTATATTTAACGTTTATTTTTCTTTTTTCGCACACAGAGTTTATATTTTTAAGATAAAATAAAAACCGATTCGCAATGGATAGTTATTATTGTAAATTATTTACATCACACACAAAACATTTGATTTCGCTTTCGAGTCAAGTTTTAGTGTTTCATTCCTACTTATATTTTAAATTTTGATCGCTTAATTGATTTTTACCAACTATTTTGCAATATTTTGCACTTTCAAAGAACAAGTTTTATTTCGGTAGTTCTATTAATCATTTTTTCTTTTATGTATATGTATCACTTAAACCCAATATTTTTCTAAATATTTTATTAAAATTATTAAAGATTCTAATAATAATAATTTTAAAAATTAAGATCTTCTATTTCTGTCTGGAAAACAATATATGAAAATTTGTTAGTTTAACATTTTAAAGTTATTTACTTCAACCAACTTTTGCGAAATTGCACTTATTTATTTTAGTTCCAAGAGTGAATAAAAATTAACACATCACTTTAAGAAAAATAAAGAAACCCGCACTAAAAAATAAAATTGCCCCCCCCCCCTTTCCCCAAAGATAATCAAACATAAAGCTACCGTAAAAATAATAATATGTAAAGAAGCACTGTTATTTAACTAACAACTATAAAACAAAGAGTAAAAGAAATGAATATCAACTTATTTAAACTAAAACACTGTTCGCTGGCCTTCTATTGATGAAGTTCATCAAGGCTGTCAATAGGCCTTCGGAAATACTGGGAGGTATTTACACAAAATCTCTAAAATAATTGATGAAACACAGCAATGTACCTTGACAACATGGCCGTGATCGTGACCTACAATTGCGAAAAAAAATAGAAGGCATCAAAACCTGAAGGGATTATTAGCTACAGAGGCTGTTATTATGTTGTTACGGCAAGACAGGGTTCTTACTTGTTAGCTGAACACTTCCAATCGTTAATTGTTAACAGGAGGATGGTTAGATTGAATTACTCTATTCTTTTCTGGTAACTTAAGGGCTGGGTAGATGGTGTGGTCTATTTAATGATCATCAATCTTTTTCCTAAACCATGGTCTTAAAAAAAATCTAAAGACCGCTATTTCAACATCGACTCGTTTATTAGATGTTATTAATTTCGAAAATTTCTTTCTTTCTTGTGATGTATTGAAAATTTTGCATAGAGCTCTTTTTGTGTTTTAACGCATCTATATAATAATAAAAAAGACGATTAAAATGTCGTAATAGAATTAACGATTGCAAAAAATTTCAAATTTTCGATTAAATAGATCAGTTTTTTTTTTTTTTTTTTTTTTTTTTTTTTTTTTTTTTTTTTTTTGCTTATATTACTAATGATATCGAAATACGAAAAATATCGGACAGAAACTATTGATAGGCTCTTATGTTGTTACAGCAAGACAGGTTTCTTACTTGTTAGCTGGACACTTCCAATCGGTAATTGTTAACCAGAGGATGGTTAGATTAAATTACTCTATTCTTTTCTGGTAACTTAAGTGCTGAGTACATGGTGTGGTCTATTTAATGATCATCAATCTTTTCCTAAACCGTGGTCTTAAAATATCTAAAGACTGCTATTTCGACATCGACTCGTTTATTAGAAGTTATTAATTTCGAAAATTTCTTTCTTTCTTTCTTTTTTGTGATGTATTGAAAATTCTGCAAAAAGTTCTTTTTGCGTTCTAATGCATCTATATAATAATAAGGAAGATAGTTAAAATTAACGATAGAATTTTACGATATAAATTAACGTAATAGAATTAACGACAGCAGAAAATTTCACAATGTTGATTAAATAGATCGGTTTTTTATATAATTAAAGACATCGATGTACGAAAAATATCGGACAGAAATTATTGATACATCTTTTTTTAGTATGAATTGGGATATTTTTATTGTTACTTGATGTTTTAATAAATGGAAAGATTTATTTTTGTTTGTGTTACATAATGTTTTAGTTAACAATGAATTCTACGCTCTCCCCTTACTTTTAACAGTAACACATATAAAGTCGAATAATATGAAAATATTTTATAAAAAAGAAAAAAAAAATTTATTCGATGCCTGGGTTCTAAAAGTTATATTTATAAAACCATAAACCAAAACCGATTACTAGTTGAAATTTTTTGTGTAATCCTGTAAATGAGTGATAAGTTCTTAATATTCCATATTCTACGGAAAATATTTTTCAATACATTTGAGAAGTTCATATCCTTTTCATAATTTCTGTAATAGTGCGTAACATTGATAAAATACACCGGGAAGGATTTATCCTTATTGATCATAATGAAATTCTTTTGAGTGCCCATGTAAATAAACTACAAATGCTACGCATTTTACTTTCAATCGAGAACATGCCATATATATATATCATCAATAACTTATATCAAATATATGGCAATCCTAGTATTTTTAATGGAGTTAGAGGAAAGACAGTCAGCAGATAGACAAATTGAAATCATAAACACTTTTAAAAAATATTGGAAAATGTTAAAAACCATTTTTACTGCATGCATTTCCCTTCAAATGACTCAGAGTTCCAATATATGAATTCATTTGTCTGCGTTTATGTTTTTGCATTGTATATTAAATGTATAGTACGTCGAAGTGAGAAAAAATAAACATATGTTTTTAAATTCCGTCGTTATTTTTTGGATGATTTCTAAGATGCATTTCATAAAATTAAGAATTCGATTTTCTATAATAAAAACAGTTTGTTTTAAATATGAATATGTCAACTAAATAGTCTTTGTACTTTTACACATATCATGACATTTCATTTATTTTTTCTTAAACTAATAAACGTTCCGAAAATCTGGCAGAGTTGGCAAGTTTTTTGACAGCATGATTGTTTTATCCGATTTTAACCATGGTTTTAACCATCAGTTCAACAAACCTTTTTTGACGTAGTTTTTGACAATGACTGTAAAAAACCTAAAAATGAGTCCAAAACCACTTAAAACTATTTTTACAAAAACATTACAATTTTTCATAACTTTTAGTTTTTGGCATTTGAATAAATTTTTTGACGGTTTTAGTCATTAAAAACCACATATCCTATATAAAACCAAAACATGTTTTTGGCTCAACAAGTTGCTTAGAAAATAGAAAAGTAATTGTAAGCTATAGATAAAAAATAATTAATAGTATCGTTACGTTAAAAATATAGACTAATCAAATGAAATATTTTAACTTTTAAGAATAAAAGTACATGGAAAAAATATTTGTAATGTATAAAATTACATACATATAATATCCATGTTTTTATTTTTATGTTGTTTTAATGGAGGCCTCTAAGACTTTTCCATGAAAAATGATTAAGGCTAAACTTACAGTCTAAAACTTGAAGTAATATTGTCAAATAATTAAAAAATTGTAAACTATTTTATAATATATATAAGAATAAAATATAATATAAACAAAATATAATGTAAACAAATTGTCCTAAATAATTAAACTAAAATGAATGTAATAAAATGAAGACATGTTACGTGTGTGTAAACATTGAAATAACAAAAAAAATCTTCTTTTAAGTTACTGATTTATAGAATATTTAATTATATTGATTTCATATAATAATTAATTTGATTACTCAGAGAACATTTATATTTCAACTGAAGTAATAAAAAAAAAAAAAAAAAAAAACATTTTTAGAATCATTGAAAATTTAGTTAAATTATTGTCAATCAATCCTTTTTAGCTTTATACAAGCTTTTTATTATTGTTATTTTAAAGCATACATCAGATTGATAAGTTTTTTTTATATAAAAGCAAATTGAATAAACATAATACACTATATTGCCATTGATTATTGGACACTTGCGATTTTAGACATTTTACTAAATATCTAGAAAAATACATGAGGAATCATCTCAAAACTCTTAGTGTATAAATATAATAGTATACGTCATACATCTCCGTGAAGATTTTTTACCGAAACTCCATAGGGGACCGTCAACAAATTAAAAAAGAATGAATATCTTTTGAATAACCCTGTCAAAACTAATGTAGCAAAAGCGCTCAAACTCAAGATTATGATTGAATGCCTTATTGTAATACACTGTGTTCATTTTTATGCAAATAGCATGCATACTCGCAGAGTAATTAAGGTTTTTATAAAAATGGCCCCAAATTTTTCTAAGTTTTTCTCTTATAATTTTCAGAGTTCTTAATATAAAATAATATTTTCTTCAGAAAATATGACAAACAACATTGCACACAGTACCCTGTAATCAGAATTAAAAAATAATAAAAATTGTAGGAAAAATGAGTAGGTTTACTAAATATTTTTTTACTGCGCATGCGTCAAAGATATCAAAATTTCATTTGCATATTATGTTAGCTAAATGTATAGAGCAACTTTTGTAAAAGTCTCAAAATTATAGCTTGAAAATTCTGAAAGTAATCGTCTATAGAATAAGGACAAAATCCGTTGTTTCCAAAATGAAGCAAAAAAATGAGGGATTTTATCCAAAAGTAGTCGTAACATCCCGTATTGTGTATTCTATATTGACACTAATCAATGAATATATGGATACAACCCCTCTTGTTTTTGCTTCATTTTGAGAATAACGGATTTTCAACTTATTCAATTGACGATTATTTTCAGAATTTTCAAGTTATGATTTTGTGACTTTCACAAAAGTTGCTCTATACATTTAGCTAACATAATATGCAAATGAAATTTTGATATCGTTGACGCATGCGCAGTAAAAATTTATTTAGTAAACCAACTCATTTTGTATACAATTTTCATTATTTTTTAATTCTGATTACAGGGTACTGTGTGCAATGTTGTTTGTCATATTTTCTAAAAAAAATATTATTTTATATTAAGAACTCTGAAAATTATAAGGAAACAACTTGGAAAAATTTGGGACCATTTTTATAAAAACCTTAATTACTCTGCGAGTATGCATGCTATTTGCATAAAAATGAGCACAGTGTATTACAATAAGGCATTCAATCATAATCTAGAGTTTGAGCGCTTTTGCTACATTAGTTTTGACAGGGTTATTCAAAAGATATTCATTCTTTTTTAATTTGTTGACGGTCCCCTATGGAGTTTCGGTAAAAAATCTTCACGGAGATGTATGACTTATACTATTATATTTATACACTGAGAGTTCGAGATGATTCCTCATGTATTTTTCTAGATATTTAGTAAAATGTCTAAAATCGCAAGTGTCCAATAATCAGTGGCAATATAGTGTATAACAAACTGAACATATAATAGAAGAAAAATATAAATAGTACTTTGAAAAATGAATTAAATAGTGCTTTGAATATTTTTAGCTATTTTTTCAAGCATAACAATTGACAAATAATATATATATATATATATTACTTAACAAATTACAACGACTATTTGGAAAATGAAACTTCAGATGAAAATGAAAATTCAAAGACTAAAATTTTAAAGACTTTTAAACAAATACTATATTTAAATTAATACTAATAATAAACATCCTTTTTATGATGATCATAACGAGTCATATATTATGTACGCCATGCATTAAACATTAACATTCCTAGACTAATGATTAAAAAAAAATAATAATAGTTTATAGATATACAACATTAACTGTTTAAAATATGCCTTTTATATTTGATGCAGTTAATCAGAGTGACCTCTGGACGCCTAATATTACATACGACATGGATTAAACAGTAATATTCTTGGACTCATCATAAACAAATTTTAAATAAAATTTCAGTTTTACAATTTCGGAACTTCTAAACATCGCACATTTTTAATTTTTACACCGTTGCGTGGAGAGAAAAAAAAAATGCATTTTTGAATGAAATTTGTTTGAAATCTTTATCACAATTTGTTTTAAATTTTTTCAGTTTTTATTACTTTTTTTTGTCTTCGTGGCAACAGAAGTATTCCATTTTTGAACATTAAACATGGATCAGTCAGAAAACGAATAAAATAAGTTTCGGAATTCAACCAATAAAAAGATTCAGATATATTTCAGAATTCCCAATTCTCTACCGAGGACAACAGCTATTTTCCAAATAGTTAAAAAATATGTATAAGGTTTTTGACACTTGTCGACATTTTTTGTCCTTTTCGGCAGGTTTTTAACATGTCATCTATATTAATAAAAGAACAAAACGCTCTGTCTGCGTGTGTGTGTGTGTGTGTGTGTCTGCGATGGCTAGCAAAATCTACAGCATGTACGAAGCTCAAAATTTTTTTGAGAGTAGCCCCAAATCTCTTCTGATGCACCTGAGCTTCAGAATTTCGAAATTCCATTTATTAACTGAGTAATTAATTAAATTCCAAAGATCACTCTCATAAAAAATCGCCTTTTTTTCATCTTTTTTCCCTTCATTTAGTTATGGTTGGTTGGTTGCATAAAATTTTCGCATAAATAATTAAAAAAGCTGGAACAGACCTTTAAAATTCATAGACTGGCAAACTGTCAGTTTAAATGATGATTTTTTATCACAGCGGTTGTAAACCATAGAGGAAAAAGATAGGTGGTGGTGAAGTAAACCGAAAAAAGGATTGCAATATTAAACCATTTATCGCTCAAATTTTAATTTCCCAAACAAAAGCCTGTGGAAGGGATTTTGTATTAATAACATGAATTAAAAGAAATGAATTAAAGCTGAAACATATTTTACGAAGAAATAGTAATTTTTTAAATTGGTCTTTTTTCTATTATATTATTTATTTTAAAAAAATGTTTGCTTTTAAAATAATTGAAATTGATAAATTCGAAATAATTAAATGTCAAAATAAAATAAAATAAAATACTGAAAACATTTGATTTGAATTAAAAATTATATTACTAAAAGTTTTCTTTCTTTCTTTCTTTTTCAGAACTTTTTAATGTTTATAACGTAGATGAAAAATGTTTATGATTTAAGGACATATTAATAACTCTATTATAAAATATATTTATGAAAATATTCTTTTAAAATCATGCGCGAAAATTTAAGTAACAAATATTAGTCTAAAATCTAGATTTCAGAGTGCAGACGATTTTAAGACATTAACCAAAGAATGTTAATTTTTCAAGCAAAATCTTAATGGATGCTTCTATATTGATATTTCAAAGTCATATGACAAAAATAATCACATAATTCTTCCCTATGATTGATATATTTGTATCTTTTATGCATTCCGATCGTGTATTACAGTCAATAATGGTACAAAACGTTATTTTTTAAACAAAATTTTAGTCATCTATTCAATAACAGTTTAAAAGGTAAAAAACAAAGAAATACGGGTTTAAACCAGTTTGAATTGATCGGCGTGTCAAAGCACATGGTTTTGTTGATGCTTATTTGGACTTAATGTAGCGGATTTTAGGGTTACATTTTTGGCGTCAGCCCAAGACATTATACTTCCACTCAATTTCTTTTTACTGTGTGGTTGTACGCAGATCGTTGGCATTTCGAACATTAGAATATATGAGTCAGTAGTTGTGTTGCAGTAAAAAAATCGCACAACACTTTTCTAGGAGTTTATTTTTTTATCATTGATAAAATTTAAATGTATTCCATTCAATTTAAAATTAAATTATGGCTTTAATTTGGTTTTAAAACAAAAATAAAATATAGCTGTTTGGCGTACAATTGTTCGAATCCGCAAACGATTCATACACCATAATAAATTATCAAATAGCAAAGTAAATTATATATCAGAAATAGCCATAAAAAGAATAGTAGCAAAACTGATAATAACCTTAATGTTTAGACTAATTAACGCATAATTCGATCCCAACCAGAAAAAAACAGACCACACTCCGATCCGTGATAGACAAAATTTCCGTGAGTATAAACCCGACCCGAACCTAAAAAAAAAAAACTACGGATTTGATAACTGACCCGAACCAAATCTCAATCCCATAAAAATGTTCAAATGAAGCATAAGCCGATCTAAACAAGGCAAAATAATTTTAGTGGGCATGAAACCTGACCCGAACCTAAATATTGTCTTAAAAAAAACTCGAAATATGACCCGAACAAAATCTGAAACCGATAAAAATATTCCAGAGAACTATAACCCGATCCCAGCAAGACAAAATACTTTCCGTGGTCATAAACCCGACTCAAACCTAAAAAATTCCATTTGAAAAATTCTGAAATTTGACCCAAACCACATCTAAATCCGACCAAAATATTCGAAAGAATCATAACCGGATTAGAGTAAGACTAAATAATTTCCGTGGACATGATCCCGATACGAACCTAAAATTTCCATTCGAAAAAATACCTGAAATTTGAATCGAACCAAATCTGAATCTGACAAAACTATTTCAAAGAACCGCAACCGGATCCGAACAAGACAAAATATTTCCATGGACATGAACCCAATCCGAACCCGAAAAATTTCTTTGAAAAAATCGCGAAATCTGAACTGAACCAAATCTGAACTTGGCAAAAATATTCCAGTGAAACATCTCCTTATTCGAACAAGACAGAATAATTTTCGTGAACACGCAAGAAGACCCGAACCCAAAAGTTCCATTTGAAAAAACCGAAATCTGAATTGAACCAAATCTGAACCCAATAAAAGTATTCCAAAGAACTATAACCCGATCCGAGCAAGACGAAATAATTTCCATGGACATAAACCCGACTCGAACCTAAAAAATCCGATTTGAAAAAACCGGAAATTTGACTCAAACCACATCTGAATCCGACCAAAATATTGAAAGAATCACAACCGGACTCGAGTATGATAAAATAATTTCCGTGCACATAAACGAGATTCGAATCTAAAAATTCTATTTGAAAAAATACCTGAAATTTGAATCGAACCAAATCTGAACATGACAAAAATATTCCAAAGAACCTTAACAGGATCCGAATAAGACAAAATTTCCATGCACATGAACCGAATCTGAACCTAAAAAATTTCTTTGAAAAAATCTCGAAATCTGAAATGAACTTGATAAAGCATGTATTTATTCGAACAAGGCAAAATAATGTCCGCAAGAAAACCCGAATCCAAAAATTACATTTGAAGAAAAAGCCGAAATCTAAATTAAACCAAGTCTGAACTTGACAAAAATATTCCAGTGAAGCATGTCTTTATTCGAATTAGAATAACTTCCGTGGGCACGCAGGAAGACCTGAACCCAAAAATTCCATTTGAAGAAAACGCCGAAATCTGAATTGAACCAAATCTGTTCCCGACAAAATTATTTCACAGAAACATAACTGGATCCGAGCAAGGCAAAGTAATTTCCATGGACATGAATCCGACCCGAACATTTAAATCGAATTTCAAAAAATACCTGAAACCTGAATCGAACCAAATCTGAACCGACGAAAATATTCTAATGAATCATAACCAAATCCGAACAAGACAAAAAAATTTCCATGGACATGAACTCCATGAATAATTAGGTAACATTTGGGTTGCGATTAGGTTGCAATTACATTACGGTAAGTCTTTGATTTTATTTAATTTTACGTTAGGTTACAGTTAGATCACGGTTAATTTAAAGTTAAGTTAAAGTTAAATTGCGTTTATGTGATGGTTAGAATAAGAATAGGTTACAATAAAGTGACGGCTAGGTTACATCTATGTTATATTTAAGTTACGGTAGGGTACTGTTAAGTCGCAGTTAGGTTACAGACAGATTATGGTTACGGAACAAAAGTTTACGGTTAGGAATTTGTCCACAGAGTCAACATTACGCATGCTTTGATTAAAAATATACACTTTTGTTAAATGGCTCTGAAATTATAATACTATATACCAATCTTTTATCATCGACAATCGATTTCATTCACGGTATAGTCGGATTTAAGAGTAATATAATTAGTTTGAAATTCAAAATATCTCACTTGGGATTTCTATGCGAAAAAAATAATTAGTTACGTGATTTAACAGTGATTTTTACGGGTATATATCAACACTTTCACGAAACTAACGCAATCGTCGGATACATGTTCCCTCCCGTGTTTCTCATTGCTCATTTTAAGTATTTTTAGAGCTTAATATTAGTTGTTGTTTTTAAAACCGATTTTTCATAAAGTCAGCTGCATTTCTGCATGCTTCCAGTTAATGATAAAATCATAGAAATTTCAAGTTCGTTTAATATTGTTAATACGGACCCGGGCAACGCCGGGCGGGTCAGCTAGTCTCAAAATAAAATTCTTGACGTCAAAAACCCAACCATGAAATCTGGTCCTTACAATTTTAGCGTTTCAGCACACACAATTTTGCATGTTTTTATGCGAAAGAAAAAAATGCTACAAAAAGGTAAAAATCTTATGAGAAATTCAATTTTAAATTTTCTTACATTTGTTGAAAAATTAGACTTTTTAAATTTTGGATAATGCGTAAAAAAGATATTATAAAATATTCAAATAATAATTTAAAAAATCAAAGGCTACTGCGTCAGCTTTAATTGCAGGATTCTATTATTAATATATTTATGCAATTATTTGGAAAATATTATTAATATTTCATAAACATATCCACACATGGTAATATTTATTTTATTATGCTTGATACAGTTTTTTATGCTCAAAAATTATGCAAATGTAGATTACACTGCATATCAACTGGCATTGCTTTATACAGATGTTATGGAATTGCTTGAATGCACGCGAATTATTTTAATATACAGAAGCAATTCCGAACCGATCCCACGTTACTTAATAATGCTCGTCAGAACAATACCGTGAACAAACGCAATTTAGCTTAATCTTTATAAATATCGGATTAAATCTGATAGCTTCATAAGGGTTATCGGATAGTTAAAAGTATTTTTTAATAAAGAATTCAGATTAAAGATGTTTATATATGCGATGACAGCGAGTTTTTTGAGAAACGTTTCCAAACAACAAGCAATTTGTTTGGTTTATGCGTGAAATTAATGGAGTTTTAATCATATCAATCCAATAATAGATAGATAAATATCCAATAATAGATTTAAATTTTACCACTTTGCTGGTTATTATTTTTTAAGTAATGGATGTTTTCCCATAGTATAGGCTAATTTAAAAATTAGATTATAATTCTGTTAGAGATTGTTTATCCCGTTATATTGTGGAAAAAATATACTGATTAATACGATAAATGTTATTAATCTCGTTTCGAATTTATAATAATTATTTATAATTCATAGTAAGTACATCTTTTTACTTTCTAGTATCTTATAATTCGGAAATAATAATAGGTATTATCGCAATAATAGATTTTGAAAATTCGATTTTTTCAGAGGCTTTATAAACTGAAAAGATAGTTCTTTACTAGACTTGAATAGATAACTCTATGTAGGTAAAACAAATTATAAACATAATATTGTGATGATAACTCAAAATGTTAAACTCATATTTTTCGCAAAAAGGTCCTTTTTAAATCGTAGTCCGTGAATAATAATAATACTAATAATAATGGTTTATTAAAATAATAATAATAATAATAATAATAATGAAAAGCATCGGTTTTTCTACCGTATTAGTAGACTAGCTTTCCAGATCTTACAAACCACGGAGTTCATAGTTTTAAATTCCGCGGACCTAAATAGCAATTTCCTAAAAGCACAAACACATTTCGTCACCTCGGAGCAACAGTAAGACATTTACACTGTTAAAAAACTTGTCCTAGTTTGAACCAAAATTTGGTGCTCAGTAGCTGCCATCATCAAATGGTGAAATCTCGTACCAACACTTAAAGCTCTAGTTGAAACAGAGTTCCAATAGTTGGAACAAGACGTAATAGGAAAATTCAAATTTTGGTACTAGATTTCATCATCTTATGGTGGAAGTTACTGAGCACCAAAATTTGGTTTAAACTAGGACAAAATTTTTAACAATGTAATAATAATCGAAAATGAGATATCAGTCTTACTGCTATAAAAAAAAAAAACTGTGTCTGCATCAAATTGAACTGTAGTGAATTAAAAAAAAAACACATTTGGGATATAGTATTAAACATACTTTTGTGCTTCAGAAGTTGTTTCACAAGATACAAGCGCAGTTTTTCATAGCATTAAGCCAGACAACTCATTTTCGACTATTACTAAATGTCCTTTTGTTGTCCTGAGACTTAGATTTGCACAATACTAATCAGAGAACGTCTACTCTATCACATTTTGTTGTATAATTACGGTTTCATTCATCTGACGAAACTCTATTCGTTTCTGTCCTCTGTCTGTCTGTCACAGAGTCTGTACACAAAAATTACATAAGCTAGATAATTCAAATTTTGTGTACTTATAGCTGAATACCTGTTATCACCCAACAAATCATAAAATTTTGAAAAATACAATTATTTTAATTAAAATATTGATTTTAATATCATCAGTTTATGTTTTTTTTTTGTTGTTTTCTCTGTTTTAATTACTCCATTTCTTTCACTTTTAAAAGAAATAGAGTATTTCTGTTGCCACAATTACAAAATTGGTATTAAAAACTACAAAAAAATTAATATCTCAAAAATAAATTGTAGTACAGCTTTCAGACAAACTGCATTTAAAAGTACATTTTCTTCCCTATATGATGGAGTAAAAGTTGAAAATGTGTGGTTTTTACAAGCTTAAAAATTTGCATTGGCGTAAATTTCAAAATTAAAATTTCATTTCTTCTAATTGTTGAGAGCAAATTTAAATAAAATTATTATGTATGCAAGATAAATTAATGGATTAAATAAATCACGTTCTTATTTTTTTCCTCCTATTTATGATATATTTTGACACGCGAAGTGAAATATTTTATTTATTTATTAAATTCTTATTCATTTAAATTACTAGCCGCCTCTGATGACCAGTTTTGTCTCCTTTAAATTATGCTAAGCTTTGCAATATTTTACTTTTATCCATAATTTTATTTACTTGCGTAGCTTCACCGAGCCTGCAGATTTTAATAGAGAAATCAAGAAATCAATGCGATCAAGGCAGCATTTAGAGGAAAAATTATATTTTCTGTTTTGGTTTGCGCAATTGGCGAAGAAAAACCAAAATAGCGCCGAAAAACTGTTTTTCGTTTATTTATTTAATGATAAAGTGTTTTGAAGGCGATATTAAACGAAACACTCTGTGCGATCTGCGATCACACTTTCCCACTATTCAACCTATTTTTTGTACTTAAAGATGGACTTCTATAATCGATTTTATGCTCACTTCTTAAGATAATGATATGAAAAAATGTACACTTTTAATATTTTAGAACTAATTATAAATTAATAAATTAATTTCAATTCCTCCTTCCATTAGCCGTCCGTAGGTAAAAGATTGGCAAACATTCTTTATCATTACAAATGTTCACGAGTTAGAAAAATAATAGGATTGATGATAAATTCGAAGTTAAACACAAAATCACGCTCGCTAAAACAGCAAACTGGCTGTAAAAGTTCAACAATGAACATGTAACGATCTCGATCAGTATAAAGCGAGTTACTACCTGCAAGTAACTGGCTTGGCCTTTTCTCAACGGTTAACGCACTCGCTTCCTGATCACGAGGTCCTCAGATCAAAACCAACCCGCGCCAAATCTCCTTCATTGGTGACCCGGACACGCACGCAACTCTCTCTCATATCAACTTCCAGCGCACAACAATCAACTCACCTCATCATCAACAGATGGCAGCACAAAAACAATCTCTCTCTCTCAACGCAAAGCCTGTCCTCGCATCACACTATGTGTACGACAGCATTCAATCACGAGTGCATATCGCTCATCAGACGTCAGTAATACGTCTTTCTCACTGGGGGCATACTCCGTAACGATCTCGATCAGTATAAAGCGAGTTACTACCTGCGAGTAACTGGCTTGGCCTTTTGCTCAACGGTTAACGCACTCGCTTCCTGATCACGAGGTCCTCAGATCAAAACCAACCGGCGCCAAATCTCCTTCAAACAATTTTAATCATACAATAGATTATATAAATCTACAAAACTAGTTTTGTAAAAGCTACAGGGATCTGTAGGTTTACTAAAAATTTACTTAAAAATTGAACACAAAAAAGATGTTAACATACAAAACTACACTGTAATTTCGTGAAACACTTTTACAACACTTAATGAACATAATAATTAACACTTCTAACTGAAATTATTTTTGATTGTCTTGTGAATGTGTTTCGAATGTATTGTGAAAGGAAAAACATTGTACAAAAAGTCTTATTAAAAATTACATAATTTTTCCTGAAATGCAGTTATTGAAATTTATTATAAAATTAGTCAACTCACTCAATAATAATTTTTTTTTTCGTTATAAAGCAAACTGTGTGTTATTTCCTTTTTAAAATTGTGTAATTTTAAAGTATCCATGTAGAAAGTGTTTTACATGTGTTGTTTTATAGTGTTCTAAATTGTGTGGGTCTTTACCATGTGTTATTAATTTGGCGACAAAGAAAAGTGCAGTACAACATTATTGTAAGAAAAGATTTCCAACAACACTCCTTACAATATTATTTTAATTTAATTATCAACACTATTTTTAGAACACATTTCTAGGTAGACAATAGAAGGTTGCACAATATATTAATTGCAGCATATTATATAGTTTTTGATAAAGAAATCCGGGAGAGATATTATGCTATACGGAATTGTATTTACTTGTCTGAGTAAGTCCCTCTTAATCTATCAAAAATCAGATAGTATAGATAGGTGTGTGAAAAGGGGAACCTAGAATCATATTTAGACAAATGAGAAGTCCGGAGCTTGCTATATACTTATTGTTTCAGCTCATAAAAGTCCTTGACAAGATTTCAAAAACATTCCTTTTTTTCTGTAGAACAAATTTTTGCAAGACCCTCACAATTTCATTCCTTAGATCCATTTTTAGAGAACGATTTTGCTGTTTGCGATATAGAGTTATTTAACTTTTTCTGAACCTATTGAATCTGTACTTAGAAAAAAATGTTGAAGATAAAGTTATGATAACCTTGTTAATTTTATTATTGAAGGTTATTTAGGATATTTGCAGATATCTGCACAGCTGAAATTAGCCTAAGAATGGTTGTGTAAAAATGCACGAAAATCTCCAGTGGATTATTTAACTATTCTTTGGAGCAATTTGATGTCTGAATTGCGTTGCTTTGATCCGCATTTTAAAAGCGCTGTTGAAATAGCCATTTTAATTGGTATTTGAACTATTAGAAGCTTTACAGAAACACAACGAGTTTCTAACTGCAATTTTCAATCTATCTCTAAGTTCATCGTCTCCAATTTCAATAAGATATCATCCTCAATTTCAGCTCTTCTTTTTTTCCGTTGGAAAAGCAAATTTTTGCTATTACTAATTTTTCATACTACATGTTGATAAAAACAAATACTGCGAAATGCCCCAAATTTCAATAATAATATAAACCACAGCTAGAATTCAAATGAAGACTTATCCGAATATAAAAATCTCCGTGTGCAGAGTTATCAAACTGTTAGAGTTTGCAAGTTTCTCTGAACCTATAGAATCTGAACTAAAAATAGAAGTTTAATGTAAAATTATGCAATACATTCCAATGTATTACATAACCTAAATTAGCATACATCTGCACACCTGAAATTAGCCTGAGGAAAGTAGTAAGATATTGTACAAAAATCGTGCTTGATTTATTTAACCATCTGTTGAAGCACCTCGATATCTGAATTACATTGTTTTGATCCGCACTTTAAAAAAAATAAGTTATTTCCGAGTAAGGAAGGTGGCATGAAAGTGTACAAAAATCGTCATTGATTTATTTAACTATCTCTCAAAACAGTTCGAGGCATCTGAATTATGTTGTTTTGATCCGAGTTTCAAAAGCGTAGCCATTTTAATTGGAATTTGAATTATTAGAAGTTTGAAAGTAACGCAATGAATTCTTAACAGCAATTTTCAATCTATCACCAAGTTCGTTGTCTCCAATTTCAATAAGATATCATCGTCACTTTCAGCTCTCCCTTTTTTTTCTTCTCATAGAAACAAAATAAACAACAACAACAACAGCAAAAATCTTCTGCTATTACTCATTTTTCAAACTACTTGTTGATAAAAGCAAATACCGCATAATGCACCAAATTTCAATGACAAGAAGATCATGGCCAGAATCCAAATGAAGGCTTGTCCGAACATAAAAAAGAACCTCCGTGTGCTATGAACTGTTTCTGATCGTCCGTTCACCTTCTTGAATCGATGTTCGAGATTGATTGATTGGGTGATTTATTTGCAACAGTTATATGCATTTTTAAATAATGAATACATTAGGCATGGCTTTTGCGGTTTGTCAAAAATTCTGATTGACTGGAAATGCAATTTATGACAAAATTCACAAGTTATGAGATTTTAATTTACAAGTTTTTAATGCATTATGTAAAAATTGGATAAATCAGGAAATGTTAAGAACGGCTAATCCTAATGTTGATTAAATATTTATTTTCTTTATATGTAACAGAAAGTAACAGGTCTAGCGTAAAGTTATAGATAGATTTGTTCTGACAATAAAATTATTGATGCATTTTTCTTACTCGTTTAATATTAATGTGTTTCTAGATTTTTTTTCGCTCGATATCAGAAATTGCAAATCTGGATGTCACTTTAGTTAATTTAAACGCATGAGGTTTTCTTCAAAACTTCTTACCTGTATAGTACGGTATGATTATCACTTTCCGAATATTCCGTTTTAATGATATATACTTCGCTATTAAATAAAGCGAAAATTGCTATTTTTAAATGGTGATACTCAAAAGTAAAAACTGTCTGACTCCTGGATTAGAAAAAATAGCCTTAAAAGAATTTTAAATGTCCCCGAAAGTAATAAAGTATTTAAAACACCGTGCTACAAAATGAAAATTTTCGGAGATAAGATTTTCAAGAACGTAGAAATATAGTATAAAAATAATTTTAACAAGGGGGAAAAGTGATTTGTTAATATAGGATTCAATTCAAAGTGAAAGAATCCTCTTTATTCCTCAAGATACAAAAAAAGCACTGATGACATCTCATAACACAAAATGCACGAAACTTGTGTTATAAACGTAAGTTTCGTGCGTATTAGATGCTCAGTCTTAGTTAACAATTAGCTAATTACAATTATACAAACAGTACTAGTCTTTATATTCTCAAACAATTTTTTTTTTTTTTTTTTTTTTTTATAAAATTCGAACAATTCTTTTTATGCTAGTGCTTTTTCGAGAAAATGTTGATGAAATTTATTGTCGCAAGCTTCTTTTAAAAAAATATGTATTTTTATGTATACGATTGTGTACGAAACCAACTTGCGTTGTCAAAAAAAGTCAGACTTTTGATTGATATAATGGAATTTTGTAATTAACCTCTTTAAATTTTAAACAAATTAGTAAACTAAACATTGCAGAAATACATTCCAATTGTAAAATTAATTGTAAAATTAAAGGATTTTCAAGCGAAATTAAATTCCCACCAGTTATTTATTTTTTTATGATAGGCTACAGATCATTTCGTTTGCTGTAACTAATTATACACCATAATGCATGGCGCAATAAATTCTTTTACCATGACTATCGTAGAATATTATGGTTACTATCTATACTTCCTTATCAAGGAAGGGTTTTATCCACAAAATTAACCAAAAATAAATATTTAATGTGATCTTGTCAAAATAAAAGATTAAATATATAAGGTGATTTTAAATATTTTTTAGGTTATCAAAAATTTAAAAATTATTTACAAATTCTTGTTTCTTTATTCATTCGTGATTAGTTTCTTTTATTACCTCATCTTCCTCACAAAATGCTCTAAATTAATCTGTCTTAATTTGATTTGCATGTTACATGAATTGGATGCTTGTAAACTAAACATACTTATCTCGAATATTTACCCTTCATATTATTAATTATTATAAGATGTTATTAATTAGGAAAGTATGTCATACATTTTATATTTTGTTCAAAAAAGAAAGATAAAATCTTTTGATTAACCTGCCAATTCTCACTGTCACCTCCTCGTGACACCATCCTGTGGGTGACACTTTTTTCAAAGAGTATTTAGGATTATATTATAAGTAAATACCGGAAGTAACTCATCAACACTTGACGGGAAAAATACTAAAATAATATCAGTAAAATAAGTTAATCAGTAAAATAGCTAAACAATAGTGTTTGAAAAATACTGATTAAAATTTTTTATTTTAAATTTTTTCTGTAGTGAAAAACAGTGCTACTTTTGAGGGACATTTCAAGCAAACAATTCGTAAACAACTATGTAATACAAATGAATTCTTCATTTGTATAGAAACTTATACACAAATATTCACATATATATATATATATATATATCGTCACATTCATAACTGAAAGAAGGAACATTTGATAAACCTATGATTGCATGTATATATTTCTACGTCCCTATCGCATTCAATAAGTAAAGAAAATAGTAAATAAAGCACACATCTCTCTCTCCATGTGTAATAATGCAACCGAGCTAGCTCCTATGTTTGCTTACTGAATCGCCTAGAACCACATATTTGTACATATATTCGTTGCACATGCTCAGAAGTAAAATGTTAATTGAAAATCTCTGCTAATAAAAGCTTTAAACAAACGGAGGCTGGATAATAAATCAATTGACAAATAGCTTTCATTTAATATAATAATCATGTTCTTTGATGAAGAATATTTTCTTGCGAGCTCTGTAAAGAAAGCACTTAGCGTTTTAAATACAAGGTGGTCATAAAAAAAAAAAAAAAACTTCCCTGACATATGTACCCCTAACGATCTAACCGGTCAACCAATCAAAATGAAATTTTAGATTTAGTTATTTGAAGGTATGCGCTCGAGATCGTGATGATTTAGAACAATCACGGTTTACAGTAACAAAAATTTCGAAATTTCCGATCTTGGAACGATACTAGTGATTAAAATTGTTGGTGTGGCACTCAATCCTAATTAGTACCTATGTAACATAATATTCAGTAGTCTAAAACAATTTTTTTTATTTTCACTATGTGTACACAAACATAACTCGAAACACATTTTAAAACACACCTTACAACATTTCACAGGCGAAAAAAAAGTCGGTTACTGAGAAACATGTCTTGTAGCCAATTCGTCGATTCTCGCATATCGAAAATGTGCCTCTTTGGTACGATAGTGAATTTATAAGGATTCCAATTCAGGAGTATAAAATGTTTTCGTATATCATGGTGGGGTTTTGCATCTTATGAAGAATCTCGCATTCCAAGAGATATTTAGCGCCGTTACACCGGCAAAAATCATTTGCAAAAAAGAGCATTGTATAAGACCAATAAAAATTCAAAGTCGAGGAGAACTGACGCACTTTGCATAATTCACAGGGAGCTGATAGTAGATGCACCATTCACAGAACACCAAATGCAAATCACTGCGTGTAGAAAATTTTTAATAAACAGTGTGGGAAGATTGTTTCTTCAACTAGTTGTTTGTACATGCCAACAACTTGCAATAAAACAATGAGGCCAATTGATAAAGCTGTTTTATCAGAACGGGAAAAATGCAGCTGAAGCAGTACCTAGTATATCGTTGTAATCATAAGTTGGAACCCATTGTTCCCTTAAAAACAGGGCTGCGAACTCGGAGTCGGAGTTAATCACATTTTTGAGTAAAAGAGTCGGATTTGGAGTCTCTAAAAAAAGCCGACTGCAATTCTAACTCCGTTTTTTTTTTTTTTTTTTTTTTTTTTTTTTTTTTTTTTTTTTGTTGTTGTTAGACAGTATGAAATGAAATTAAATCAATTGAAATCAAATCGATCAATTTTAAATCCATAAAATGAATTATTGTTATTATTTTTGGATTATATCGGGTTACCTAAGTTAAAGATTTCTAATGTACTGACCGGCATACACTGTAGATGAAATCCGTTTTTTAATTAAAAACTCTAGTATTTCCCGAATTATATCCGAACTCGAAAATTTTTTATCTTTATTTTTTTTCATTTACATCGAAATTTTTCTGTTCTGGAGGATACGAATTAACCACAAAATTGTAAAGATTTCCCCTTTTGAAGTCCACAAATACGAAATAATAAAATTTTTAGTTCCCAAAGTTTTCTCCTTTAGATTTCGACATTTGGATTTTTCTTGTTTGTGGGACTCAAGAAAAAGTAATAAAATGAAAAATATTTCTTTTTCCCTTTTTTCTTTCAAAACTCTAAGAACTGAATTGATACCGAAAAAGTAAAATTTTTGTCTTATTTTTCTTACGTCACCTAATAATTTTATGCAACAGCAACACTTCAGCCCGCAGTCGGTAATTTATCCCACTGACTCCACGCCTTGGTTAAAACTGTTTTGCGGATGTTTCCCTACCAATTTTAGCGCGTTCAGAAGTTGCAATCAACCTGGAAACGAGCAACCGCGTTTGGACTTCGCAAATTATTTTCTCATCGGATATGATGAGGATAACAGTTTGTCATTTCAAATTGTAATGGTGGATGAAGCACATTCCACTTTAACTGAAATTGTAAACTCAATAAATGTGCGTATAAAAATCCTCACGATGTGACATAAACTCCTTTATATGAAACTAAAGTGATTCTGTAGTGCGTCATCATAAACACATTCGTTCTCTCTCCGTATTTTTTAGAGGAGGTCATTTCACAGGTATAAAAATGTGTTTCATCACAAGTGCTAGATATACAACAACATTGCAGAATTTCAGCATAGAAATATCGTTAATGATATTGTATGGATTCAAAATGGTGCTCCTCCGTACGTCGCCACAGCTGTTCAGCAAATGTTACAAAAGCACTTTGATGATATGATCATCTTTCGTAACTTTGAAGTTTCGTGGCCACCACGATCACCTGAATTCACTCTAAGGAATTTCCGTTTCTAGGGTTATCTGAAATCAAAAGTGTACACATAAAATCCAAGAAATTTGTCAGAACTGAAGTCTGCCATAAAACATGAAGTTGTACAGATCCCTTCTCGATTATACATTCAGTATTGTTGTCAGTAATCTCACGCATGCAATATGTTATTGTCTCTGAAGGTGGACATGTTCAGAAATGCTAAAAAATTCAAATTAATATTTTTTTTCTTTTCTCTCTTGTGTTGTCATTGGTCCTTTACAATGGTCTTTTTTGACGGTGCGCAGGCAAATTTCATCTTACATGTATCATTCCAACGGCATTTATGTAATTTCAATGCGCTATGAATTTACACATAAAAAAAAAAGTATTGCCATTCTAAAATTTTGAAATTTTTACACTGTAATAGTAACCGTAAGAGCTCTATTGTTTTAAATCGACATGATTTCGAGCACATACTACCTTCAAATGAGCATATCTAAAGTTTATTTTTGATTGGTTTAGCTCTTAGGCCGCTAGAGTTCATATATTGAAAAAAAAATTTATGACCACCCTGTTTGAAGATTTACCTTGATGACATTATTGGAATCTAGAAGAGTTTACCTAATCATATAAATACGTCCCATATCTCTGGGATTTTTTGATATGATAGTGTAACTATCTAATGTTTTGTATCTCCAGCAAAGAAGCAAAGACTTGAGTTGAATTTACCAATTAAATGAATTGTTTGAGTAATTTTTGTTGCTGTGATGTAATTTTGAATTTGTGTGTCAACCGTAGGTGACACACAAATAAAGTTTTTACGTTTATAAAAAAAATTTTTAATTATTATTTTTTCAGTGAAAATAATATAATGCAATTTATGAGTTTAAAAAAATATTTGTACAAAGTTTATTCATAAATGTTTGAGGGCTAATTTGATTGACATGTTAGATAACTCGGATGTTGATGATAATTATCTTATAGAATACTTGAGCTTCGAGTTAATATTTCTTACAAAATATTTACTTTATTAGGAAGGTTTGCCTAAAAACTGATGTGTCTTTCAAAATAAGAGAGTTAAATATTTAATATGATTCAATCACAGTAATAGATGAAATTTCACCTCCTGAGTCCTGAGACAAATTTTAGGTGAGAACGCAAAAACCGGTTTAAAACGAGTATAAAAAATTTTAAAGATCCGTCATTCGATAAATAAATGCTTATGATATGCATGCATTTATTAAAAAAATTCAAAAAGTAATTTTAACAATTGTAGAAGCAGTTAAAATAATTTAATGGGTATTATTTAGTGTCTCCTCCAGGCGACACCAGGACTGAGGAGGATAAAGGAAAACTATATTTCGTATAACCGAACACATGCTAAAACCTTTTTTTAAATCTTCATGTCTTTATTTTTTAACCATTAAATACTTTTATTTTAGCTTCTTGCCTGAAAAAATATTTTTGATTGGACTGATTTGATTCTCATGTTAAATATGTCGTGCTTTCATGTTCTAATCATACTTATCTTATCGAATACTTGAGCTACTCATTAATATTTCTTACAAAATTGACTTCATTAGGAAGGCTTTCGAAAAATATACGTGTTCTGTAAACAATCAAAACTTATTTGGGTTCAAAAATCTTCTAAATATTCTTGAATTTTCTTTTTAAAAATTTTATTACATACTTAGAATTATAGAATAAAGAAATATTGAATTCAAATTATTTACATACTATGTACAAAATGTATAATATGTACAAAATATAAATGCTTTTACCTTGATAATTTTTGATCATCATACTAAAAACTGGAAAGATGATCCTTTATGCATTTCTGCGTGCCTTTTCATAAAATTAACATAATTCTTCAATAAAACTTAAGACACGCACGACAAACAAAAAATATAAACATTCTCTCTCTCAAAAAATTCTTTTACATTCCATCAAAAATTGATGCCAACTTTTTTATCTAAACTTTTAACTCATCTCGTAAGATAAAAAATATAAAAAGCAAAGCAGACGAAAAAACAGCTTCGCTTCCATAGCAACGAGTCGCGTCTTATAAGTAAATTAAATATCACAATTGCAAATATGCAAACGATTTTCTGTGAATAAACTGGGATAACTTAATTTATCAATTCCTAACATACTCCCACCTTTAATTTAGGCGGAAGCCAAATTAAACTTAAGATCACTTTTGATCAAATTAAGCCCTAATTCAAAATAAAAAATATGCAAATAAATAAAGATAATAACTAAACAATAATAAAATAATAATGAAACATTTAGAGTTCTAGAAAAGTCAATTCAGGGTTTTAGAAAAGTCATTTCAGAGTTCTAGAAAAAGTCATTTCAGAAGTCTCTGTACTACTCTACCACTTCTAGTTTTACTGTTACTCACAGTCTGGATTACAGGGTCATCAGGACTTGATATCTCTAATGAGTACAGCTTACGAAGTGGACGCACCAAGGTCCCTGAACTTGTTTTAACTTCAGCCACTCTAGCTGCTCCATCTCGACTTGGGAAAATCTTTACAATTTTTCCTATAGGCCAATAAAGTCTCTTTTGGTTTAGTTCTATCAAGACTACTTCACCTAGTCTGACAGCTTGTCCTTTCTGTTTTGATTTTTGGACCAATTCAGCTAAATATTCTTTTCTAAATCTATTTCTAAGTTGTTGCCGAATATTTTGACAGTGTTTATATCTAGATTGAAGTTTCTTTGAATCTATTGCATCTAAATCAGGAACACCTATTTCTTCAATGTCTTGCAAAAATGATGATGGAGTCAAAGGTATAAATTTATCTGTTTCTTCAAAAATATAGGTTAGAGGCCTTTTATTTACTGTTGCTTCGACATCACATAGAACAGTCATGAGTTCTTCAAAAGTTAAAGTTGAAGTGCCGAGTGTTCTGATCAAGGGAATTTTAACACATCTAATCAGACGCTCCCACCATCCACCCCACCAAGCTGCTGCTGGAGGGATGAACTTCCATTTAATAGGAGACAGTTCTTTTGAAGAAACTATTGCATTCCAATCCAATGATTTTAAAAGGTTATTGGTTCCTCTAAAATTTGAGCCATTATCAGAGTATATAGTAGTCGGCCTTCCTCTCCTGCATATAAATCTTCGAAGTGACTGAATGAATCCTTTCGCTGAGAGACTGGATACAAGTTCCAAATGTATTGCCCTATATACTGCACATGTAAAAAGTACAACCCAAACTTTGGATCTTTGCTTTACGAAAAGAGGGCCAAAAAGATCAGCTCCAACAACTTCAAAAACTTTGGAATCTCTGACTCGATCTAGAAATAGGTGGATTGGAGGTGTAGTATATGGCTTTGCAGAGTATCTTTTGTATCTGTAACACTTAGACAATTGACTTCTAATGATGCGTCTAGAAGAAATTATCCAATATTTTTCTCTCAAAATGGATCCAACTGTTTGAAGTCCAGCATGACAATTCTTTAAATGACATTCTTGAATCAGACAATTCACTACATGATGTTTCGATGGTAATAAAATTGGATATCTGAAAGAAAACTCGTCATCTCGCTCTAATATCTTTGTTTTTACTCTTAACAAACCTTCTTGATCTTTCATAACCTTTAATCCTTTTATTGCATCAGTAGTATTACCAAAACTTTCAGATTGTATTATTGACCAGAGCGACCTTTCCGCATCTTCTTTTTCTTCAATTGACAATTCTGATGGAAAACATATATTTCTGTTTCTGCACTTCATTATGAATCTCTTCACCCAACATACGACATTAATAAATCTACCAAATTTTGAAATTCTACTATATATCATAAATTCATGTGAATTAGAACATAAAAGAGTAGGTACAGCAGCTTTCTTCTTTTCCATCATTACTAATTCTTCGTTGGGGCTTGTTTTTGAATGTGGCCAATTTTCTTCTGATAACTTCAACCATTCTGGTCCCTCCCACCATCTCATCTTCAGCAGCTGTTTAGGACTACATCCGCGAGAAGGTAGATCAGCAGGGCTGAGATGACCAGGTACGAAGTTCCATTGTTGAGATTCAGAAAATTTACAAATTTCTCTAACTCTATTGCCTACAAACGTTCCCCATTGATCATTTCTTCGAATCCAAGCGAGAGCAGTTGAAGAGTCGGTCCAATACTTTACTGGTATGGAAATACAATTAAAGGCTTTCAAAACAAATTTAATCAACCTTATTCCTAAAATACAAGCAAGAAGCTCTAAACGTGGTATGGTTATATTTTTCTTTGGTGCAAGACGAGACTTAGCTCCTAAAAGTGGTACAAAGACTGCGTCTTTATCTTCACAACGTAAGAAAACTGTTGTTGCATAAGCTCTGGTACTTGCATCACAAAATGTATGAATAGACCATTTATCCTTACAACCATAGCCTACACGTCTATTTATCTTCACGTCATTTAAATACTTGAGTTCGCTATACCATTTTTGAAAATTATTCCGGATTTCTTCTGGAAGTGGAGCATCCCAATCTAATTTCGTCGACCAGGCGTCTTGAATTATCAGTTTGGCTGGCAACAATGCTGGGGCTAAAAATCCTATTGGATCGAAGATCCCTTGGGTTACAGCTAATATCTTTCTTTTCGACAGATTTTCTATCTCATCACTAAATTTATAAGCGATCTTCAAACTATCTTCCATTGTGTCCCACTTCAACCCTAAAACCGGAACTATCGTTGTTACATTTTTGCTGAGCACCTTCTTTTCGTTAAGGAAACTGCTGTCTTCACTTTTAATTGGTCCGAATTCCCACATTCTTAATTCCATTTTCGCATCAGCCATGATTTCTGTAGATTTTGAAATAAAATTTTCTAGTTCAGGCACATTGTCGACTGAAGTAACGCAGTTATCTATATAGTATGATTTCATAAGCTTCTCAGCTATCTGTTTGTTTTCTTCATCAACATTACTCAAATGATATCTTATAACTGCACCTAGCAAAAATGGGCTACAAGTTGCTCCAAAAACTACTCTATTGTGTTGATAAACTTGAAATTCGTCAGGACTCTTCCACCATAAAAATCGCAAGAAATGCCGATCTGATTCTTTGACTTCAATTTGAAGAAATGCTCTTCTTATATCGGCTACTACCCCAATAGCTTTCTCACGAAATCTTATTAACACTGCAGGAATTTGTTCGATGAGGTTTGGTCCTTTAAAGAGGCAATCATTTAAAGAAGGAGACCTCCCTACCTTACACGATGCATCAAAAACTGGTCGAACACTTGTAGTAAGACTATCTGGTTTGATGACGGGATGATGAGGTAAAAAATGTCCTGGAATCTTGAGTGCTTCATCTGGTACTTTACTTATAACGCCTTCTTCTTCCCATTCATAGAAAACTTTAGCATATTCTTCAAACATTTTCATTGATTTTAATTTCTTTGTTGAATTTATCAATCTTCGTTCAGCTATGTGTCTATTTGAGGGAATCTCACGTTTGCCGTTAATCCAAGGAAGACCTACAATATAGCGACCTTCTATATTTCTATCAACTTCTTTTATAAAATTATCATGAGCGAGTTCTTCTTCTTCTGCTTTAGACAAAGTTTGACAGGGATCTGTTATACCAATTGTCTCTAACTTCCATAATTCTGGAATCTTCATATCTTTTAAAGCTAGGTTCGTGATAAACATATTTCCATAATTTAGGCAAGACTGTGATGTACTTTCTAAACGATCACAAAGTGTCCATCCAAACTTTGTCTCTATTGCTGTAAGACCGCTCTTTAACTGTTTTACTCGACCTGTAAGAAGTTGTCCGTAGTAATCGCTTCCAATCAAAATTTCAATTTTTGGACTTCCTGCTCCTAAATCTGTGATCCATAGTTTATTTTGTTTAAGCTCTTTAATTACTGATTCTTTTGGTATCCGAGGAATATAGTTACAAATTATATCTTGATCCAAAAGTTCTAAGACTTCTTTCGTTTGTTTCTGTCTATCAGAAGAACTTAACTCAACTTGGAATTTATTGTGAGATTTAGCTTCTGTTTGCGTACCACCAAACAAAGTGTGTACAATAGCTTCAGAAGAAATGGGATGTAAACCTAACTCTTCAGCTGTACCTTTTAAAATATAGCTCTTTTGCGACCCACAATCAAGTAACGCTCGTACTTTCTTTGTTATTCGACCTTTAATAACTATTTCTAAAGTCATAAGGGCTACTTCAGCAGAACACTGCTTACTTGCTATGGTGCTTTGAATAACTTCTGGGGTCTTAACTGTATTTTCTGGTTCTTTACACATTGAAATTTCAGGGCATAATAACTCGGTATGGGGTTTAGAACAAACGTGGCAACGAATAAAAACTTTGCAAACTTTAGCGTGGTGACCAAAACGAAGACATTTTAAACAGCAATTTTTATTCTTAATTTTGGCCTTCCGTTCATTAAAGGAAAGAGATCTAGCCCTAACACAGTCCTTGCTTTCATGAGATTTACTGCAAAATAAACAAAGGCGTTCTTTTGCGCTAAATAGCCCTGCCGCAGTAGGTATTTTACTTTCTGCTTTTCTTAACTTTTCTTTAGGTTTGTCTTTAAAGCCCAGCTCTATAAAACTCGATTTGGCTAATTTGAATCTTTCCTCGTTTGCAACTTCTTGTTTCAGAAATTCCATCAAACTTACTATATTTGCTTTTGTTGACAATGCATTATTATTACTAACAGTGTTTGATGTGATTGAAATATTATATCGCTGCCATGCTTTTAATACATCTTCCGATAAGCTAGATTCTATCATGGGATAGAGCCACGCCGAATTGCTTTCTAAACTTAAACCCATTGATTCTAACGATCTTAAATATGCCTCGACTTTCGTGAATAAATCTGATAAGGGAAGTTTATCTTTGCCGTGCGCCTGTACATTAGCTACAATCAATTTTAGGAATTCTCTAACGTACACTTCTATTAGTAAATCTTTATTTCCAAAACGCTCTTGAAATGCCTCGACAGCTTTGGGGTAATTAACTGCGGTCATTGGATAGCTCTCTAACAAGCGCCTGGCACTGGTTCCAGGTTCTACCGATTGGATAAGATACTGAAATTTGTCACTATTATCCAAATCTATGTCTTCATGAATTTTCTGAAACTGAGACCAAAATGAAAGATAATTTATTAACTGCGAATCGAATGGCTTAATATTTAGTTTAGGTAATTTATAATGCTTTGATTTGGAATAACCGTGATCTGTGCTTTTTTCACTATCATCTTGATTACGTTTATTTGTACCCAATGCTTCGCTAACTTTACGCTTAATGGTAATAAATTGATCTGAATAACTTTCATTTTCCACTACTTCATTTTCAATAGCCTTTTCATCGCATTTATCATCATCTAACATGAGTTCAATTATAGCTTCATCAATAGCTTTAATTTCATGAATCAAATTTTCTAATTTACTAAAACCGTCTAAAATTTTGTCCTTATCTAATGACTCGCTGTTAATTTCTTCATTCAAAACATTTAAAGTTCTGGTAAATGACGAACGTAGTGGTGTACGCTTTTTCTTTAGCTTATTCATCTTAGAAAAATTAAGTAGTAATGCACAGCTTATGAAAACACTATACGCTATAAAAACAATTCAATATCTCAACAGTATTATTCAAATGTCCGTGCTCGGGGCGCCAGATTTGTTCTGTAAACAATCAAAACTTATTTGGGTTCAAAAATCTTCTAAATATTCTTGAATTTTCTTTTTAAAAATTTTATTACATACTTAGAATTATAGAATAAAGAAATATTGAATTCAAATTATTTACATACTATGTACAAAATGTATAATATGTACAAAATATAAATGCTTTTACCTTGATAATTTTTGATCATCATACTAAAAACTGGAAAGATGATCCTTTATGCATTTCTGCGTGCCTTTTCATAAAATTAACATAATTCTTCAATAAAACTTAAGACACGCACGACAAACAAAAAATATAAACATTCTCTCTCTCAAAAAATTCTTTTACATTCCATCAAAAATTGATGCCAACTTTTTTATCTAAACTTTTAACTCATCTCGTAAGATAAAAAATATAAAAAGCAAAGCAGACGAAAAAACAGCTTCGCTTCCATAGCAACGAGTCGCGTCTTATAAGTAAATTAAATATCACAATTGCAAATATGCAAACGATTTTCTGTGAATAAACTGGGATAACTTAATTTATCAATTCCTAACAATACGTATATAAAACAAGAAAGGTTAATGTGATCCCACAATAATAGATGAAATAAATGTAAAGGAAAAACTGTAACTACTGCATATAACAGAATGTATGCACAGGTCATTTTTAAATTTTCGAGTCTTTATTCTTTCGTAATAAGATCTTTTTATTTCTACTGCTTGTTTGACAAAATATTTTGGAATAGCTTGATTTAATTTGATGCGCATGTCAGTAAGTCATATGTTTGTTTGCTAATCATGCTAATCCTAGCGAATACTTAAAATTCAAGTTAATATTTCTTACAAAGCTTATTTAATTAGGAAGATTTCTCTAAAAATATACCTACCATGCAAAATAAGAGAGTTAAATATTTAATGTGATCTGTCAAATTATTAGATGAAATATAAAGGGAAACTACAATATTTCGTATAATAGAACATATGTTAAAATCATTTTTAAATCTTCCTATCTTTATTATTTCGTCATCAGATCGCTTTATTTCCGCATTTTGTCAGGACAAAATCCTTTAGGTTAGTTTGTCTTAGCTTGATTTACATGTTAAATGAGCCGGATGTTCATGAGCTAATCATGGCCTGACAGCAAAAGTGCCGCTGCCTCAAACTTAAGATGTGAAACATGATATACGCTCGAAATTAACGCTGTTATTTAGGCGTAAAAAAATCTATTTGACATCTTTAAGCTACATTGGAAACGCATACCTGAGTTATGAATTCATTATGTGTTTTGCTTACGGACGTATTTTATTTTACCGTAAACAACGAGCTAAATAATTCATTTATTTTGATATGGCGTACGTCTTATTCGTGGTCTAGTTGAAGTTTTAATCATGATTTTTTCTCCCGTTATTTAGTGGTGATATGTCTTGTTTAACGTATTCTTTTATTTCGCAATAATATTACACCTGAAAGTGATTTTCTATCAGACATTATCTTTTAAAAAATCAATTTCATCTTTAAAATTACTACTAGTACTACTACTACTACTACTATTTATATAATAATGTACAACTTAAAATCTCCATCATACTTATTTTAAATTTAGAGATAACTCTTTTTTAAATTATGCTTTTAGTTAGCTACTGTATTATACCTAAAAGTGAATATACGACAGGACCGAAAAACAGGAACTTTTCTAATCAGACATGTTCGGATTTCTGATTTTAGATACTGATAAAAACTGTGAGACTTCATCTTGAAATAAGCGTAAGTTTAAAATAAAGATTAAATTGCTAAAAAGTTTTAAAAAATCAATTTTATCTGTAAAATTACTACTATTACTAATAATATTTGTAGTAATAGTAATACTATTTATAGTAATATCATCTTAAAGTTTCAATCATACTTTAAAAAAAATTAGTGATGATATGTCTTGTTCAAATTATGCTTTTATTTCGTAATTAAATTATACCTGAAAGTTAATACAGAACAGGATCTAAGAACCAGAATGCTTCTAACCAGATGCTTCCAGATTTCTGATTTTAAATATTTATAAAAATATTTCATTTTGAAATAACCGTATGCGTGAAACAAAGATTAAATTACTAAAAAGTTAAAAAAATCAATTTTATCTTTAAAATTATTACTACTACTTATAGTATTTGTATTGGTTCAGGTACTATCTATAGTAATAATTTATATTATAATAGATATAATTTATACAAAATAAATGAAGACGTGAGATTCAAAACTCACTTTATTCAGAAAACCAAGTTTTGGGAAATTGCGAAAAAATCTATCTGCGTAAATTGGTTTTCACTGTAAATCAAGATTTTAAAATAGCAGAAATACAGTATATAAAACTAGTTTTATGCAGACTGTTTTATTTATTTTTTTGGGGGGGAGGGGGGGGGTAAAGGTTTATCAATACCATAGATTATAGAGGAAACGTTTTAAATTTCGGATAAGATGAATTTTCAAACTCACATCCTCAAATGTAAAATTGGACATCGGAAATAAAACTGAGACATGTTGAAAAAAATCCTAACTACAAAGAAAGGAAGTTGGAATAAAAATGCGATATTTTTGTTGCTTCGGAAAAAAATAGTCAAAAAATATATATCCTCTTATGAAATTTACATTTGTAATGAAATAAAATGAATCATTTCGGAACAATATGTTATTTAAAACTGAAAACTGACAATTTTAATCCTGTTCCGAAATATACACTTCCTTAAAATAATTGCCAATGATACAAGCGGAAGACATCAAAAGGCTTAAAATGGAAATAGCATGCGCAAAACATTTTTCTTTTCAATATGCTCTATTTTTAAACAATATTTCTTGTATTGTAGCTTTGTAATTAAGTCATCAGATTTGAAAAGTTATCAGACACATTTCATTATATGATGAAAAACACATTTATTTAATATAATAACGGAACGATTTATGCATTAAAATATAATTGTTTTTAAAACGCTTCATTATTTTAGTGTTGCTGAGATGTTGTAAAATCTTTTTGTTTCAGTCTAATCGGAACGTTTATTGTATAAAATTTACTATTAATTTATTTTTCATAAGGTTGAAAATTGCACATTGAAAGATAATATTACCTGTATTAAAATGATTATGTTTCAAGGTTCAATTTACCGTATTTTTTTACATATTTCAGCGCTACAAAAAGAACATCCTAAATTTTTATTTTAATATCGTTTTTGATTGCAATTTTTTCCTTCTAATTTCGATTTAATTTAATTTCTGTGCCAGTATATATAATTTTTTTTAAATAATTTATGCAACCGATTTTGCAATTAAAATTACTGGATTCTTTTGCCATTTTTTTTTGTTTTTTTTTTGTTTTGTTTTGTTTTAATAAAAAAGAAAACATATAAAAGCTTTCGGACTAACATTACTGTCATATCGTAAAATTCGTTATATCGGTCATCAAATTTGATTTACATCCAAACCAACTTTGAAAATTTAAAGGAAAATCACATATTTGCTTTCAATTCGTCGAAAAAATTAATAAGGTAAATCAATATTTTATGTATTTAAAGTTTTAAAAATAGTAAATAAATATGGCCGGTTCTTACTGACTTTTGACTAAACTTAGTAATTCTTAGCAAAACTTAATGAAAATATTATTTTAATAGGTTCTTTGTTTAGCAAAATAATGGAAATGCTGGTACATTGAAAAATAATTGGTTTTAAAACAATTTTATTGTTGTTGAAATACAATAAAATCTTTCAGTTTTCATCTAATCCAAACATTTATTGTACAAAAAAATTGTTAGATATTTTTTCTTTCCTGTTTATGGTTTAAAATTTGCATTGAAAGGTAATTTTCCCTTATATTAAAATTATATTATATTTTCAATGTTCAATTTACCGTATGAGTTAATCTATTCGAGCGTTACAAAATATATATGTAATAAAAATAAAAAATGCATTCTAAATTTTATTTTAATATAATCTTTGATTGCAGCTTTTTTTCTTTCTTTCTTTTTTTCTTTTTTTTTTTTTTTTTTTTTTTTTTTTTCAAATTTTGTTCAATTTAATTTCTGTGCTAGTATAGATCGATTTTTTCGTAATTAATGCCATCGATGGTGCCGTTAGAATAAAAGAATTCTATTGCTATTTACTTTTTTTCTTATTAGAAAAAGAAAATATTAAAGTTTTCGGATTGAAAACGATATTGTAAAATTAATTCTATCTGCCATCAAATTTAGTTTGTACCCAAACACATATTGAAAATTTAAAGGAATATATATTATTCTGTTGCTTTCAATTTGTGGAAAAAAATAATAAATTAAATCATTTATCTATTTATCTTAAGTTTTAAAAATAATAATAATTAAACATGACAAGTTCTTAGTGGCTTTTGTTTAACCTTAGAAAAAGTTATTGAAAATAATGTTTCTATAGATTCGTTTTGAAACGCAAATTCTAATTTTCTTTTCAAACTTCCAAACGTATACTCCTTTTTTTTTTGTTTTTAAATATGTATTCAAATTTTTCAAATTATTTTTAAAATAGTTACTGATCTAAATTAAACTAATGGCTATAGAGTCTTATGAAAAAAGTGCACGATAAATGTTTCGTAAAAATGAACGGATGACATTGACGGATGAGTGATGATGAACGGATGAATAGTATTTTTCAAAATTTTATGATTTGTTGTGTTACACGAGGCATTCAGCTGTAAGTACACAAAATTTAAAGTCTTTGATTTATACAGTTTTTGTGTACAGATTTTATGACGGACAGACAGATAGTAAAATCAGATGAATGAAACCCTAAAAATTAACTTTTTTTAATTACAAAAAAAAAGGATTTAAAAAACCCATTATATTTAAAACACATCAATCTAAGGTTTTCGCGGCCTAGTTTTGCTTTACATCTAAACACATAACTTCTAAAATAAACTCGAGACATTTTTTAAAAGGCCATCCTAACAAAATAGTAACAAAAGTGAAGAACATGTTTGTCTGTAGAAAGAATATACTTTTACTGGTTAATCAGAATTCAAGTCATAGAATTTTTCAAAGAAAACAATTATCTCTTCTGCTTCTGTAACAGGTCTTTACCCCTTGCACTACTTGTGAACAAAAGTCGCTGAGTTCCATCCTCTGCGCCTACACAAAAACATTATCTTCTTCGCGATCGTAAAACGAGAAGAGTTTTCGGGCCCTGTTCATGATAAAAACAGGATGTACTTTTGATTAAATAAAATTCTGGTACACGGAATGTTTACGAGAACAAAATACTAATATAGTTAAATTTACACTGTTAAAATTCGATACTTGGAAATTGGCAAAAAAAAACTCGATTTTCCTTATAACAGCTGAGTATTTAAGTCTGAATTTTGATAAAAAGAGTACATACACATATTCGCACTTTCCGAGGAAGTTGAAAAATGTTTATGAATTCGAACACGGAATGTTTATTTGAAAAAAATACAAATATATATTTAAATTTACATTGTTAAAATTCGATACTGAAAAATCGGGGAAAAGTACTCAATTTTTCTTATAACATTTGAGTATTTAAATCTGAATTTGATAATGCCAGTACATGTATTCATACTTTCCGACATAGTTCAAAAGGATTTATTAATTTGTACACAGAATGTTTGCTAGAATAAGATATAAATATATTTAAATTTTACATTGTTAAAATTTGTTACTTAAAAAGTGGTGAAATGTACTCAATTTTTCTTGTAACAGCTGAGTATTTAAATCTGAATTTCAATAATGCGAGTACACATACTTTCTGACAAAGTTAAAAAAGGTTTATCAATTTGTATATGGAATGTTTACTAGAACGAAATGCAAATACATTTAAAGTTACATTGTTCGAATTCAATATTTACGAATAGGCCAACAGTAATCGATTTTCTTAAGATAGCTGGAAATTTAAGTCTGAATTTTGATACGAATACAAGTATTCGTATTTTCCAACAAAGTTGAAAAGGTTTTATGGAGTCGGTGTTCGGTGGTGTGCCTGGCCACGTTTTACCTAGTGTAAATATACTCGGATTTGATATTTCTCGGCATTATATACTCGGCATTATATATGTTGATAATGTTTACCAGCGTATAAAAATGAATGAGGTATCATTGCTTAGGATTTTTTGACTACATCTGACATCGCATACTAAATTTAACTAACTTGTAGAGTAAAATAATGATTGGGTTATCACTGGATGGATTTTTTGCTATACTGCATACTGATTTTCATTATACTTTTAGGTTAGTATCATCATACATATCATTTGTGACGCAAAAATACTTTTTTCTATGCACATAAAAACACACAACGATGTATAGGCGTGTGTTATACGAAAGGTTTTTGAATAGGATTTGGACATAGTACATCGATGTTTCATTAAAGAAAATCGTTTGATTTTTAAAAAATGTATCTGAAAGCAAATTCAAAGATTTCTGCCTGCAGTCAAAATTTGCAGTACGGAAACTTCGCACGGATTTATTGTTATATTATAATTATAATAGAATAGAGATACTTGAAACTTTCTAAGTAAATTTACAATAAATATTTTTTGTCTATGCAATTTTTGAGATTTTTTTTCCTTACATTGAACAATATTTGAACTGAAAAAGAAAGATGTATGAAAATTAGAACCCTACCTGAGTCGGGATGTACACGAGCTGACCCAAAAAATTCCATTTGAAGTCAACCCACAACCCCACCTGAACCCGAGAAAAAATTTCTCGACACGCTATCCGAATCGAGCCTGACAAAATAATTTCCGGGGATCCGCAATCCGTCCCAAGCCTGATGTCTGCACCTGACCTCGAACCACAAACAGGGCCGGCGCTAGACATTTTGCCGCCTGAGGCGAGCCGTATTTTGCCGCCCCTGTGACGTCATCTTTTTTTTTTTTAAACTTTACCACTACTCAAACTTTTTTAAAAATAAGTAAATTAATATAATAACTATAATTTATTTGCATAAATATAATATAAAATGCATTATAAAATGTATTTACATTTAAGGAATTTAAAATAATCTAACTGCATAATTTATTTATATTTTTTATTTTATTTTGTTTAATTTTGCATATTTTTAAAAATAGCAACAGCTAACTTGAAATTAAATTGATTTATCTTATTCTACAGTAATTATATAAAAAAAACAAGTTAGAAAGTGTCATATAAAGAATAACAGTAACATTTCAAAATCTCTTTTGTCTTGTTTTTCCTTTCGAAAACTCGCCTTGTTTAGAATTTTAGAAAAAAAAATCCTATTACAACAGATAAAGAATGCTTTTAAAATAAATATTACTTTGACAAAATATGTCAAACGTTTAAAATCAATTACATTACGTGTAAAATTTGTGTATGAATTTCAAACCGAAAAACAATGATATAGTATAACAAGTTATTTATATTTTTAAAATCGTACATACAAAACAAAATCGCATATAGATGCTATTGATTAGAAAACAGCTATTAAAAATAAGACATTAGTTTAAGAAGTGGGTAATATCTTTTGATTTAGCTTTGGCAAAGTCATACATTATAATGTCAAAATCAATACCATAAGACGAAAAAAAATATACTTATTAGAGCAAACTTTGCAATATATTACTGACATTAAATAGAAAAATTATGACATGCAGAGAAAATTATATTATCATGTTAGATGTTTCAAATTAAATGTTAAAACATTTAATTTGATGCATTTAACATGAACATTTAATTTAACAGTAACAATATTATTTTCAAAAACACATTTTTCAACAATGAAACACTTAATTCAACAATAAATTACCCTTGAATTTTTTTGTGAAAATATTTTTTTATATCACTCTAATCAATATAAAAAAACAATTACATTTTCATTTGCTAAAATAATTAATTTACAGTTTACCTGATAGGTGCTGCGTTTCCGGGCCGCATCAATACATAGCACAAAACACGAAATAGAAATAGAAATAGCGAAATATATATATATTTTTAAAAATCGTTCAATAAATTCTTAAAAATGTACTATATTGGACTGGAAGATTGAAACTGAGTTTCTTTCATAAATGCTGAAAAATCGCAGAAAATCGCAAAAGAAAAAAAGAAAGAGAACTAAAAGTGGTATATAAAGGATCAATAAAATTTGAAAAATTGCTGACAATGAAATTTATTTAAGATTAAAACAGGATATCTTTCGCTAAGTCATAAAACCGCAACAGAGCGAAAAAAGGGGAAGAAACCAACTAAAGAATATAGAAAAAAATCACAAAATTTCGAAAATCTCTAAGCGGATTTCGAATAAATTTAACTGAAAAAGAAACATATTTTAGTACATTAGGTTAAAAGATTTAAATAGGATTTTTTTTTTTAATGATGTCGAAAAATTACATCAAAACTAAAAAAAAAAAAAAAAAAAAAAAATACAAAATAGCAGAAAGACAAAATTTACTACAGCGGTTTAAACTATTCTAAAAAGAATCTTTTGCACGAATGAAGTCGCTGTTGAAGTTGATAGCAAAATTCCTTGTCTAAAATGTCAAAAACTCATGTTGAAAATTAAAATTTTTAACACAAAATTCAAAAATCGCGGTGAAATAAAATTTAACGTATTGAAAATTGAAACAAAATGTGATACAATCTACAACAGTGGGTTAAATCTTACTGTTTAAGTACTTAAAGTGTTTATTCTAAAAACAGTAATATTGATAAACATCAAATTACTTCATATTTCAGAAGTGACATTAATTACATTAACTGTTTACTTTAAAACCATAATATTTATAAACTATAAATTAATCCATTATTCAAAAGTGACATTAATGAAATATTTAATATCATTGTTTATTTAAACAATTCATAAGTGGATGATTGCACAGGATTGCGAAATCATTTTGTGTTGATTACTTCAAGGACAACATTTTACTGTGAACGAACTCAGTTCAGTTTCTCTTATGTTTTTGTAAAGCACACACGGTGCTTATATTTCTCTTACTGTGTCACATACTTGGATATGTTAATCCCGCAACCGCAGCAGGAAACTGCATTCCTGTATCTTGTTTTTTTCAATTTACTAAATGTTTCTTTAAGTTGTTAATATAAAGCAAAAAAGATATATTAGTGCGAATTTATTTTCACTTGACAACACTAAAGAACTGCTTCATGAATCTCGGACAACAGCATTATGGAGGCACCACCGGCGAGATAACCTGCGCACATCGCTTTTGATGAATTACGCCGTCTCAAAGTCGCCATAAAGGAGTACCATTCATCCCAGCTGTTTCAGATGTACCTGCACACATCGCTTTTTTTGGATTACAACGGTACAAAGTCACCATAAAGGAGTACCCTACAGCCCAGCTGTTTCAGATAAGTACATTTTTGGTTTATTATCAGTTTGGCTTTGTTTTTTAACTTGGTTCCCTCATTATTTTAATAATGAGTCAAGAAGATTTAGAAAAGACAGCAATAAATTTACGTGGCAGAGCTAAATCTGCATTAACACGTATCACGAACTTCATTGACGCTGATCAAGTTTTTCAAAAGAATGATTTATTGAATAAATTAGAAAAATTAGAAACAGCTTATTTCGATTTTGATAAATATGATGCACAATTACCAGAAGAATCCTCGGAAATGGAGGAATTTGAAACAAAATATTATGAAACCAAAGCCAAACTGCAATCAGAGCTTGAAAAATTTTCTATAAATAGTATGAATGCACATTCTCAAGTTGTTAATGAACAATTACCTATAGTTAATACAACTAATAATTTTAAATTACCCAGATTGAATATTGAGCAATTTGATGGTAATTTCAAAAACTGGATGTCATTTAAAGACTTATATTTATCGTTAGTGCATAATAATGCTAGTATAACAAACATTCAAAAATTTCAATACTTAAGAGGTTTGCTCGGTGAAGAGCCATCGTCAATTATAAAACATATTCCCATTTCTGAAACCAGTTATGCAGAAGCATGGGAAAAATTATTGTCAAGATACGACAAAAGAAAACAAATTGTCGCAGCTCTTATCAAAACATTTATGGTTATACCTCCCATTATTCATGCTAATGCACTTAACTTACGCAATATATCAGATATCTCTGACGAGGTAATTCGTGCTCTCAAATCAATCGATGTTAAAGCATCAGAGAGAGACATTTGGTTAATTCATATTCTTCTTCAAAAGGTTGATAATAAAACACGTGAAGAATGGGCTCAATATTCATCGAAGGATGATTTTCCTTCTTTTGATCAATTTATTCAGTTCATTAATGACAGATGTTTATCTTTAGAATTGTATAATAATGATTATACAGGGTTACATAAAAAAGAGAAACAATTTAATTTTCACAAAGCTCCCGCCAATAACGTTATCAAATGTTTATTTTGTAAAGCTAATCACTTATTGTACAAATGTATTAAATTTAAGGAATTAAATGTAAGAGTTAGAAAACAATTTGTGAGAAAAAACAAATTATGTAGCAACTGTTTATCTGACAGACACTACACATATCAATGTAATTCTACATTTAGCTGTCATCATTGTCAGCTCAAACACCATACGCTGTTATGCGAGAATAAACTACAAAATTATGCGATGTCAACTTCACGTTCGAATGAAAAACAGAGTCGGAAAAGCAAATCTGATTCAGAGGACCTTTCGATTCCTGATGATAATAAAAAAGAAGTTTCTCCTTCAATAAATTCTGTTCAAACATCTTTCGCACTTTTGCCCACTGCTACAGTATATATTTATGATTGCATGGGTCAAAAGCATACGTTAAGAATTATGTGTGACAGTGGCTCAGAATCTACGTTCGTTTCAGAATCATGCATGAAAGTGTTAGGATTCAAAAGGAAAAATGCCCGATTTCCCGTGAAAGGTCTTTCTAATTCAAAAATCGCAGTAACAAAGGGTTACGTAATGATTGATCTTATATCAATTCATAATGCTGACAGTAAGTTGTCAGTGAAAGCTTTTATTTTAGACGAATTAACAGCTCCATTACCTTCTGAGAAAATAAGTGAAGAGCATTATTCACACTTAAAAAATGTAAACTTGGCAGATCCACATTTTGGGACTCCAAATAAAATCGATGTTATTTTAGGATCAGATTACTTTTTTTCTATTTTGCTTCCTGGTCAAATAACATGTGCTCAGAGCAGTTTAATTGCACAAAATTCCATCTTTGGCTTTCTCGTATCGGGTAAAATGCCGCATCTTAACACAACTCCTAATTCAATGCATAATTTACATATTTATGAACTTAATATTGATAATGAATTAAAACGATTTTGGGAAATGGAAGAAGTATTCAATAATAATGCTCAAATTCTGTCTCCAGAAGAACAATTTGTTGAATCACATTTTCAGAAAACTTACTCAATTAATTCCGAGGGTCGTTTTGTGGTAAAATTACCTTTTGTTAAACCTACGACAGAATTAGGTAATTCTAGACCTGCCGCAATTTCTCGCTTGTTGGCGATGGAAAGGAAATTTAAAGAAAACACAGAATTCGAAAAGCAATACAAGGATTTTATGCGCGAATATATACAGTTAGGCCATATGGAATTAATAACACAAAATGACATTAACGATTCTGAAAATGAACAATATTTTCTTCCTCATCATGCGGTTATTAAACCTTCTAGTACTACTACCAAGTTGAGAGTTGTGTTTGATGCATCATGTAATACTTCAAAAGGTAATTCCTTGAATTCAATTTTGGGAGTAGGTCCTAAATTACAAAGGGACATATTTGAAATTTTACTTAATTTTCGAGTTCCGAAAATTGTTTTTTGCGCTGACATAGAAAAGATGTACCGCCAGATTTTAGTTTCTGAAGAAGATCAAAATTATCAGAAAATAGTTTGGAGGTTTAACTCTAATGAGGAAATAAAAAATTTCAAATTAAAAACAGTTACTTATGGGCTAGCTCCAGCGTCTTATCTAGCCACTAAATGTCTCAAACAAATTGCTGATGATTATACAAAAAACGCTGTTATTTCTCAAACATTGGAGAAAGATTTCTATATGGATGATCTTCTTTCAGGCTCAAACACTGTTAGCGAGGCAATAGAAACTTGTAAAGAAATTAGCGATGTTTTGCACGCGCATGGTTTCCACTTAAGAAAATGGAATTCAAATTCAAGGGAATTTCTTAGAGAGTTTCAAGATGATTCCAATACCGAATCGAATTTTGAAATAATTCCTAGTGATAACGGAAGCTCTAAAGTTCTAGGATTAAGCTGGAACTCTTCTTCAGATACTTTTATTTTCAAGGTTTCACTAAATCTCACTCCACCTCTTACAAAGAGGCAAATTTTAGCAGAATCGGCTAGAATCTTTGACCCACTGGGTCTAATTTCACCATGCACTGTAACTTTAAAAATATTTTATCAAAAACTGTGGTTGACAAAAGGGGACTGGGACACTATTATTCCAGAACATCTAACTGAGGAATTATTCAAATTTCAAAATTCATTCAATGAAATCAATCAATTTTCGATACCAAGATGTGTTACGCTCTCATCCGAGAATGCCTTCGAATTACACGGATTCTCCGATGCGTCAACACTAGCTTATGCTGCCGCAATTTATTGCCGACAAACTTGCAATGGAAAAACCAATGCTTTTCTTTTGGTTTCTAAAACAAAAGTTGCACCAATCAAGCAAATTTCTGTCCCTAAATTAGAACTTTGCGGTGCTCACTTATTATCTAAATTATTCCGCACTGTTATGGACACACTAAAGAATTACAAGTTCGATATTTTTGCATGGACTGATTCTAAAGTAGTCCTTTCATGGTTATCCGCACACCCCCGCAAGTGGAAAACATTTGTCGCGAACAGAACCTCTCAAATAACAGAAGTTTTACCTACTAAGCACTGGGGACACGTTCCCTCAAAAGATAATCCCGCAGATATCGCTTCTCGCGGTATCGACCCAAAGTGTTTGCCAGAATGCGAGCTATGGTGGAAAGGGCCAGGCTGGCTACTTCTAGACCCATCTAATTGGCCGAAAGATGACTTAAATGTTGATGAATTCGATGAGCAAATCAAATCCGAGCAAAGGTCGGATCCCATTTTTTCATTTCACACGCATGCTTCAAATGATGTACTAGATAATTTGTTTCAAAAGCACTCTTCACTTTCAAAAATTATCCGCATTCTGGCATATTGCATAAGATTCATTAAAAAATGCAAAAATGCTAATGAATATCAAATCCCTTCAACAGTACTTACATTTAACGAAACAAAATCTGCTGAAGAAATGATCGTTCTTTGGATTCAAAATTCTTACTTTAAAGAAGAGTTAAATTGCATCAAAGAACAAAAACCTCTAGCTAAGAAAAGCAAATTACACTCCCTATATCCGTTTATTGATGCTAAGGGTATCTTACGGGTGGGAGGACGCCTGCAAAATTCACAGTTAGCATTTAATCACAAGCATCCGGTAATACTTCCATCACAACATAAAATGAGTGAACTATTGATAATACAACAGCATATTGCCACTTTACATGCTGGACCTTCTCTACTATCGCACATCATAAAACAATCTTTTTGGATAGTTGGTGGAAAAAAGCTCATCAACAAATGCATTAATAGATGTTTAAAATGTTTCAGATACAAGAAAGCTATTACAACTCCTCCATTAATGGGGAATTTACCTAAACCTCGAGTAAATCTTGAACGCCCCTTTTTTGCCAGTGGAATTGATTACGCAGGCCCCATATCCATTAAATTTAGCAAGGGTAGGGGTGCAAAAACAACTAAGGGTTACATTGCCTTATTTATTTGTCTTGCTACGAAAGCGGTCCATATAGAAGCTGTAAGTGACCTAACAACTGAAGCATTTATAGCAGCTCTTCGACGTTTTAGTGCAAGAAGAGGTACCCCACGTCACCTTTATAGTGACAACGGGAAGAACTTTGTCGGGGCATCAAGAAAAATCGACCAAATACAGAGGGCATGGTTGTCATTTCCTAAAAATGAAATCATGTCTCGATATTTAACTGAAAAATCTATTGAATGGCATTTTATCCCTCCTTCTTCCCCTCACTTTGGCGGAATTTGGGAGGCTGCGATAAAATCCGCCAAACATCATCTAAAAAGAGTAATAGGAGAGACACTCCTGACTTTCGAAGAGCTCGCCACCCTACTTAGCCAAGTCGAAGCCTTGTTAAATTCGCGACCTCTCATACATTTAAATGACAATGATAGTGACTGCATAAATGTTCTCACACCCTCACATTTTCTTACAGGTGATGTAATCTTCTCAATACCGGAGGAGACCTCATCCATCACATGCAACCCTAGAAATCGCTGGGAGCTGCTGCAAAATTTAAAAAGAGGATTCTCACAGCGATTTAAGAAGGAGTATTTGATCTCGCTCCAAAAAAGAAGCAAGTGGAGAGTCGAGCAACGTAATCTTCAACCTGGACAAGTTGTGCTACTCCTTGATGATACCCAGCCACCAGACTCTTGGCCATTGGGCCGGGTAACAGAGGTGCACCCAGGAAAAGACGGACATGTCCGTGTTGTGACCATACAGTGTAGAGGATCGTTTTTGAGACGACCTGTACACAAATTAGCGCTCCTTCCTATATATCAGGACTAAGGCCTGATAGGGTGGGAGTGTGTTTAAGTACTTAAAGTGTTTATTCTAAAAACAGTAATATTGATAAACATCAAATTACTTCATATTTCAGAAGTGACATTAATTACATTAACTGTTTACTTTAAAACCATAATATTTATAAACTATAAATTAATCCATTATTCAAAAGTGACATTAATGAAATATTTAATATCATTGTTTATTTAAACAATTCATAAGTGGATGATTGCACAGGATTGCGAAATCATTTTGTGTTGATTACTTCAAGGACAACATTTTACTGTGAACGAACTCAGTTCAGTTTCTCTTATGTTTTTGTAAAGCACACACGGTGCTTATATTTCTCTTACTGTGTCGCATACTTGGATATGTTAATCCCGCAACCGCAGCAGGAAACTGCATTCCTGTATCTTGTTTTTTTCAATTTACTAAATGTTTCTTTAAGTTGTTAATATAAAGCAAAAAAGATATATTAGTGCGAATTTATTTTCACTTGACAACACTAAAGAACTGCTTCATGAATCTCGGACAACACTTACTAACAATAATACATAACAGAAATTCTTTTCTGAATGGAAAAAAAATCGCGAAAGCAAAAAAGAACGTTAATTACTGCATTAAAAATAGTGGGTTTAGGATAAATGTTTGAAGCCGATGTCATTTTATTAACGTCAAAAAATTGTCGCGGAACGCAAAAGAAAGACGAAAGTTGCATTAAAAATCGCAAAACATTGAAAATCACGTAGGATAAAATATACTTTGATTAGGCTAAAATTTTCAAACTGAACTATTTTTTACAAATGTAAAAAATAAATAAAGAAAGGAAGAAAGAAAAGAAAAAAAGGGCAATACACAAAGACATCCTAAGAATCACGTCGAAAATAACTTTAAAAATCAATAAAAAATGAAAAAAGAAGAAAGAAAGAAACTCACTGAACAAATCTTACAACATTAGTCAAAAGTTTGCAACCGAATGCCTTTTACGAATACGAATGTCAAAAAATCATTGCGAAATGAAGAAAAAATATTGCAGAGGACAAAATTTACTCCTGTGGGCTAAAACATTTGTAATGCGAATTTCCAAAAATTCAAAAAATGAGGAGGACAAAATTTGTTGCATTATGCTAAAAAGTTTGAAACGGAATATTTATAAGAAAAAAAAAATTGTAACGAAACAAAGGAGGAAAATATAAAAATCACTAGAAGATTTTAAAATTACATTGTGGATTTCAAATAAACTTTATTGAAACAAGCTGGAAATTGCACGTAAAGCGTAGCAAATGAGGTGCGTTCGTTGATAACGAAGTTTTAAAATATTCAGCTCTTGCTGATATAGTAGAGAGTACTTTGGATACAGTATAGTGGTCGAAATCGTTGTGTTCCTGTAAATATGCAGGGAGTAATTCTTATTATACTTCATTAACGTATATCTTATTCATAAAATGTGAAGTAGTTTAATATAATTAAAACACCCCCCAAACAATGTTTCCCCGTATAACATTACTGAGTGGAATACATTTGTGTGGCTTTGTAATTTAATAATAAATATTCTTTGCATCACAGATTATACAAAATGTATTTTTAGTACATATTTCATAGATTCATGTCGATTCTATTATATTCAAATGAGTGTAACACCATTAAAATGCATTTGAAACTTTTTTCCCCATTGACCGTAATGTAACGGAATCCTTTTGATTGTCCCTGTAATTGATCTATCCATACGATTTTCATAAAATTTGAAAAGACTCGACAAAATTATGCAATAAATATACGTTTTAAATTTCAAACGATTAAAATGCATTTGAAACTTTTTTCCCCATTGACCGTAATGTTACGGAATCCTTTTGATTGTCCCTGTAATTGATCTATCCATCCGATTTTCATAAAATTTGAAATGACTCGACAAAATTATGTAATAATTATGTATTTTAAATTTCAAACGATTCGGTTGGGTAGTTTTTGCGTTGTTATATGCGGACGGACAGACAGACAGACAGACGGACAGACAGACAGACAGACGGACAGACAGACAGACGGACAGACAGACAGACGGACGGACTGAGCGACAACAATAGGTGCTACGTATTTACATAATTACGAACGCACCTAAAAAGGATAAAATTTAGTGCCTTGGGTTAAAATATTAAAAGCTGATTTATTTTATTAATGTATGGAAAAATCGCCGGACGGCCAGAGATACAAAAATCGTCAAACTTCGTATAAGACCAACTTTACTACAGTGGGATAAAATATTTGAACAGGAATTATTTCCTGAATGTCATAAAATGGCGCGAAACACAAAAAACGAATATATATATATATTACAAATCGTGGAAGAAAATATGTAAGGTATTCTGGATTAATAAGGTCAAGTTTTAATATTAGCCGTAATTATGAAAAAAATCTGGGATATAGCAGCTTCGGCTTCTGTGGAGAATTGCTCTAAGTCATCTGAATTAAAAACAACCGCTAAATGTGAATTAGTTCAATTCGTAAACATTATCGATGAAAAGAGCACGTAAGAGTCCACGCCCGATTTAAAATTTGCGAGGTAAGTTCTTTGATATGAAGACTGTACATTGATTTGGAAATATTTTGTTTATTACATAAATTTATTGTGTGTTTCACGTACTTTTAAAATGTGTGGAAATTTTTGGATGCGTTCGCGAAGTAGTTTGAAGTTTAAAATACACTGCGCAATATGTATACTGGGAGTAATAACGTTATCTACTGGCATTATTTCTCTGGTTGATTTTTTTGAGTGTTACGAAGAGGGTTTATTTTTTATTCTGTGAACGAAAACGCATTTTTGTCAGCGTTTAAAATAAAAAAAAGATAAAAAGAAATTTGTATATCCTAAGTGCTTCAAATTTTTCATTCCAAATGAATGAAACATCAAATGATTATTACTGCATCCTAATGTGCAATCAATGCTAAGTAAGAGAAATTTTTTGATTTCAAGGGCTGTAAAGTTTGTATCGTTACAGAATTGGACAATTTACACGACATTTTTCTATCATACTGTATAGTTCATTTGTATATAATAAGCCACATTGCACTGGTCAAGAAATCACGCCAATGCATTTTAAGAATACATATCTGCTAAAATATTCTTTCTTGTATACATAGTCGATACGTTCCTACATCAAATCCCTTATTTGATTGCAAATAAATCTTAAATTACACTGTTAAAAAAAACCTGAAATTCACTGATATATTTTTCTGAATTTCACAGAAAAAGTCTCTTTTCACAACAAAAGGGTATTTTCCATTAAAAACCAGAAAACTCCACCATATTTCCTAAAAATAACGAAACGGATAGAAATAATAAATAAAAATAAAATAATAATAATAATCGATAACAATCGCACTGGAAATGGCATTTAAAATAACTAAATATTTAAAAATCGCAGCGGAATTTTTTTTTAAGAAAGTCAAAAAATCGCCTTAAAACTTGGAAAAACAGTAAAAATCAGTTAAAAAATAGTTGAATAACCGGAACTTTTTCTCAAATGCCAAAAAATCGCTCAGAAAAGACCATTTAAAAACGCTAAAAGAAAATCACTATTTTTTTTTTTTTAATCGTATCTGATAAAATTCACTATATTAAGCTAAAAATTTTAAACCGAACTAATCTTAAAGGCTAAAAAATATGCTACGAAATGACCAAAATTTTTCAAAAATCGCTCTATGTAAATAAACTTTATTAAAAAGAATTTTTTTTATGTTAATCTTAAATACTAAAATACATTTCCTTTTAGTAATGTCAAAAAATCGAGAAAGGAAAGAAAAAACCTTTTAAAAATCGCAGTGGATAAAATTTATTACATTGAGAGCTAAATCATTCTAACAAAAGCTCACTTCTGAAAAAAAAAAAGTGGCATGAAAAGCGAAATAACGTAAAAGTCGCATTGAAAATTCCGAGAGACAAAATTTAATATGTTAGTTTGAAACAGAATATGTTTGTTGATGTCAAAATATCACCGCTAAATGCAAAAAATGCTAAAAATTGCAAAAACGTCTAAAAATGTGATGTAAAAAATGTGCTACATTAGACTAAAAGTTTAAAACATTTTTTATGAATATAAAAAAACTACAGCAGAATGGAAAAAACCCACTAAGAACGGCAATGAAAATCTCACTAAAAAGAGGTAAAAATTAATAAAACGTGGTATAAAACTTTTACTATACCGTTTAAAAATTAAAAACTTAATTCATAATTAATAGATTAGGTATAATGGATTATATGTTCAATATACATTATAGGTAAAAGAGTTTTTTTTTTTTTTTTTTTTTTTTTTCAAATTGATGCCAATCACAAAAAATTTGAAAAGAACTTTTTCTGGGGCACTAGATATGAAAATAGAGGAATCTTCTCAAAATAAAGCCATCATGCTTTAAGAAGAAAAAGGATGGTTTTTTTTAAACCTGAGAGTGACCGGGGGGGGGGGGGTTCAACATTTAAAAAGTAGGTCAAATAGGGTATCGTTTCATATGAATTTTTTTAGTTCTAAATCAAATCGCACCATATGCAAGTCGACAGGTCTTTTTTTTTTTTTTTTTTTTTTTTCAAAGTTACGGCACGTTTTACGAATAAAATGGCAAAAATTATACTTTATTGTGATAAAATAGGTAGCGACCGATTACAGTAACGACCGATGGCCATATACGAAAATTTTTGGAAGAACATTGCTTTGTCATTAGACATGAAAATCCGATGAATCCTCCAAAAATAAAACTTTAGCTTGCTTTTTTTTTGGGGGGGGGGGGATGAGGGAGAGATTAGAGAAGTGGATATCATTTGTAATGTATTTTCAAATTCTGAATCATATAACGTCACTTTCAAGACCATGCTTTCACTCTTTATAAAAGTTATGGTAGGTTAACAATGTTGAAAGTTATGTTTTCTTACAATGAGCACAGCTTTGCTATACTCATTTTACGTTCAAATCAGGATACGTCTAAATCAGGATCATCAAATTTCTTCAAGGTTTGTAAAGTTGTCAAAATATCCGTGTATTCATAATTTTTTGTTGATAAAACCATTCATGACTTTGTATTAAAATCAGCCCAACTCTGTAACGAATAACCGTATCCACTTGCAAAAGTGTAATCCAATTCCGAATTAAAAAATACACGGCAAACGATACTATACTTTAGCTAAAGAAAAAAATCGAATTCTCTACCAGAGTAAGAATGCGCCCTTCCCAAACTCCTCCTCCACAAAACATGGTAAAACAGCCTTAATCTAGGGGCATCGATTCTTCATTTTTATTGTCAGAACAAAACTTTTTTCAAATTCAACAAAGAGCTTTTTTGGTTTATTTTACCTGTGCAAATATGCGAGCCAAATTCCGCCCTTTTACAGTGCCGCCTGAGGCGGCTGCCTCACTTGCCTCACCCCTGGCGCCGGCCCTGACCACAAACACTTCAACTCGCTATCCGAACCGACTTCGAAAAGAAAGGACAATAAACATTTTTTAATGCAAATATGAAAAGAAATCTTCACTTATATTTCTGTACACTGATTTAAAATTTTGTATAGAAAAATTAATTAATCAATATTCTTTAATATGCAAACATATGAAAACCTTTACGCAGCGAACATGGTGGATATCTCAGGTTCCTGCTTCGGGATGGATTGTCGTTGTTATTATTATTTTTTTTAATTCTAATTTTAATTTTTTTTATGGTCGAAATTATTCTAACTTTTTCCTGCAGTCAAGTTCACCTTAGAATATTTCATGGAGGTCATAATTAGGTGTTTGACAAGTCGTGTTGTCGGGATTTTCGCAACAAATTTGATCAGAACTGTGCCTCAGATGAAAATAAATACGTATTTGAATATGAATGAGTATATATCCAATTTACTGCTGTATAAATTGAATGTAATATATAAGAAATGTGATAATCAATCGGATATTTCGTTTTTGATGCACACAACGTATTGTATTTGTAATAGTTTATGCACACATACACATGTTACGTGAGTGTAGATTGGAATTTAGCCACTAATCAGACGTATAAACATACGAACATATAGCATTAGAAAGTGAATTTTTTTTAAGAGATGTAAAAGTAGATATGTCCGTTTTTTGGTTGTATCTATATTATTGAGGTCTTATGTATATTGTTTTTTAGTCTGAAAAAACATCTTGTAAATTATTTTGAAAAGTAGCGTCAACCCGAACCATATTCTCATGAGTCAACCCGAACCAATCTAGCAAAAGTAAAAAGCCAATAAAAATCGACCAGAATACGAAACAATGAAAATGAACCCGAACCTACAAAGAAAAAATATAGTACCAACCCGTTTCTACCCAGTTTTCGGTTTGGGTTAAATGTATATAAAAGCGGAAAACCTAATCCAATGTCCCTCTTCAATGGGAATGCTAATTAATTTGAAATAATTTATGATTTCACTTTTCACATACAAGTTCAATATCAGTATTATTTGGCATTATCTCATCGGCTTAATCCGCCAATGGAGCTATTACAACATTGTTCCCCATGAACCGTTCGAATTTAACCAATATGAATTCTTTAATTTCTTGTTACCAAATCTCTAAACACATAAACCGCATTATTGTTCTGTGTTTGTTTTTAATACTGCATAATCCGCCTAAGAATTTTTTTTATATATATAAACCGCAACTTTTAACGACGATTAAAATTCTACCTCCGTTTGCAGAGGGTACGGACGACGCTTTACCCGCGGGCCCCATAAGACTCTGCCCTCTTTACGGGCCACCAACCTCTGTAGCGATTGATTATTTTTTTTCTTTTCTTTTTTCAGTATCTTTTCACTGTTACCTCCCATTTTTACACAAATACTAAAAGCAGTATTAATGCTGTTTCAACGGTTCGTTACACAAAACGTTTGTTCCAGTTTCGGCAATGAATTACCGTGGAAGTTGTAATTTGTATATATATTTTTTTTCTGAATTTAGGAAGATCAAGTGATATATTAAAATACATATCAAGTTTACATAACTTGATAAATAAAGTGGACTGTAAGATATATTAAAATGCTTATCAAGTTTACATATCTTGGTAAATAAAATGAAGTACTTGAAATGACATTATGAAAACATGTTGACTGCATGAAAAAGGCATTTTATTTTTATGCTTTGATATATTTTAATGATTTTTAAGCTGTTATTGTAAAAGTTTACTTTAAATAGAAAGAAATGGATGCATTTATATTCTATTAAGAATAATATCTACAGATATTTGTCGTAATACTTATAAATTCTGATTTCAAAACAAAACAAACTATTTAAAGTATCTGGCCTGCTTTATGCTGTGTTACGTCGGATTTATTTGTTTTTGATAAGACAAAAGCATTTCTCCATTTTTAAACGAAATTTTCGTAGAAAAGGTATTCTTCAAAAGGTATCATTATTATCCATTGATTCTTTATTCTTGCCAACCGAGTATTCCCCTAGTCGATAAACAATAATATCAATTTGGATTTTATTAGTTATGATCAATATTGCCTTACTTTGGTTATATCTCTGTTAAATTTAGCAGTATTAGTATGTAGCATTAGCAGTATGCATTACGCATTGTATTAGCAGTAATAATTTACATATCTTGAAAAATAAATTGTATTACCTGAAATGACGTTATGAAAGTGTGGTAACTACATAAGAAATGCATATTATTTTTATACTTTAATAAATTTTAATGATTTCTGAGCTGTTCTTGTAAAAATTTACTTTAAATAGAAAGAAATGGGTGCATATATATATATACACACACGCACATATATATATTAAGAATAATACATAAAAATTTTTGCCATAATACTTATAAATTCTGATTTCAAAACAAACACAAACTATTTAAAGTATCTGGCCTGCTTTATGCTATTCTAAAACGAATTGATTTGTTTTTGAAAATATAAAATTCTTTCTTCATTTTCAAATGAAATTTTCAATGAAAACGTATTCTTCAGAAGGTATAATTATAATTCATTGATTCTTTAATCTTACCATTTGACTATTATACCCTAGTAGATAAACAATAGCATTAGTTATTATTATATTATGTATGATTAATATTGGCATACCTTGGCTACATCTCTGTTAAATTTAGCAGTATTGGTATGAAACATGAATAATATGAGGATACTTACATTTAGCCAATATTGTACGACAACCAACAACAGAAATATTTCTCCATTTCATTGATAATACCTAATGTAAACTAACATTCCTGCAATACTGGCGATCATGCCAATGCAAAGCCAATAGAAAATAAGCAAAAGAGGATGTAACATTCCAGTGTTAAAAAGTATCAAATTGGTGCGTACGATTTATCTGAATATTTATTAGAAAAGTTAAGACAACAAATCTCCAAATTGATAAGAAATACCTCAAAATTCTTAGTATTTTTCAAATTATGCTTCGACTATCATTCTATCAGTACATAAATTATCCATCAGGCTCATCGTCCATTATTCAACTTTCCTTTTGCAATAATCCATTCTACTTAGAACGTTTTTAAACATCATTGATCAGCATTTGACCACTATAATTGTAAACTATTTAAAAAGGGTTTTTGTCTTCCAGCTCTGCGAGATGTTGCAAATTTTTTTGCAACTATCTTTTTTCATCAATCATTGAAAATTACTCATTAGAAAATTGTAACTTTTTTTTATTATTAATGATGATAATGCATGCCTTTTATTCTTTTATAATATAATAATGAAGAAATTGATATATTTTTTTAATAGAATTAGATAAAACTGATAAGTATCACAGTTAAAGGGAAATTTCTTTTTACTTGAAACAACTGCGGTGTGACTACTAATAATAATATGGGCACAGCAGGAAAACTATATATATATATTTTTTTTTTTTTTGGGGGGGGGGAGATAATATTACATCATACTTGTGTAAAAAAACATAATTCAGGAGGATATTAGAAGATATTTATTTTCGAAACATTTATTATTTGAATTATTTATATTTTTTTAAAAGTAGCTTTAAATGTTTTTTACTATTAAATTGATAATATTTTTTAAGTACACCAGAAAACAATAAGTTGGAAATTGCACATAAAGCGTAGCAATTGAGATGCATTCGTACTATAACGAAGTTTTAAAAATATTTAGATCTTACTGTTAAAGTATACAGCACTTCGGTATGGACATCGAAATCTTTTGTGTGTTCCTATAAATATACAGGAAGTAACTTGTATTAAACCTCAGCAGCGTATATCAAGTGCATAAAATGTGAATTAATTAAATGTAATTAAAACACGCACCGAACAATGTTTACCTGTATACCATCATATAGGGGAATACATTTATGTGGCCCTGTAAATTAATAATAAATATTCTGTGTATCACAGATTGTACAAAATGTATATTTTAGTATATACTTGAAACTATTTTTTCCTATTTACGGAAACGTAACGGAATACTTTTAATTGTCCCTGTGATTAAACTATACATCCGATTTTCATAAAATTTAAAATGAGTCAACAAAATTATTAAACAATTATGCATTTTAAATCTTAAACAATTTGGTTGGCTAGTTATTGCTCTGTTATATGCGGTCACCCAGACGGATGGATGGACAACTATATGTGCTACGTATTTATATAATAATGGATGCACCTAGAAATATTTAGATCTTGATGTAATAGTATACATTATTTCGGATACAGTATAATAGCCGAAAACTTTTGTGTGTCCCTGTAAATATTATTTGCTTTCTATTATACAGGAGTGTATAAAGTTATGAACATAATTGAACCAAATCGCCAGCAGATCTTCTTGAAGTTTCGAAATATGCCGTGAGAAATTAGTCTTGTGATAGCATAGCGCTTATTGTATAATTTTTTCGACTCTCCGTCGTTCTATTGTGCATCGGCTCGTGCAGAGTGGGGAATTCACGTCCTGATAGGCCGCCTATTTGCTAACAGCTGATGATAACAGAATAAGGGGAAACTGTTGATTTTAATAAATGTCATGATTCATATTAACTCGTTTTTACTCCGATTAATTGACTGAAGCAGAAATTTTAAATGAAAATCAAAGTTAATATAGTACTGAATTAATAATATTAAAGTATTAACATGTGTAACTACTTTTCGAAATATTAAATATACATATGAGATATAAGCAAATTTTAAAACTGGTACACCCATCTAGTTTGTGCATGATTTTGGCTATAGCCAGCAGATCTTCATTGAATTTGGAAATATTCCATGGGAAAGAAACATTGTGATAGCGCTTTTTGTATCATTTTCTCGATTCTTCAACGTTCTATTGTCCATTGGCTCGTGCAGAGACGGGAACTGACGTCTAGCTAAGCCGACTATTTGCAAACAGTGATAACAGAATAAGGAAAACTATTGATTTTAATAAATATCATGATCCACATGAACTAGTTTTATTCAGATTAATTGACTGAAGCAGAAATATAAGAGGAAAATCAAAGTTGGTACAGTATTGAATTAATAATATTAAAGTATTAACATGTGTAAATAATTTTTGAAAAATTAAAATGTAAGTATAAGATAGAAGAAAATTTTGGGATTGGCGCATCCAACTAATTTTTTATTCTTTTTGCATTGCAAAAATATCAAAAGACTGAAAGAATTATATATTTCCTAATTTTTTATTACTAATGAACTATACAGTGCGTGTCAAAAGTTTAAGCACAACAGAAAATTTCATAATAAAATGTTATTAATGAGTGAAAGTTAATTTCCTTTTCACATAATCTATAAATTGTAGTTTTAAAAAGATAGTTAACAGATTTATGTTATAAAATTTATTTTAAATAATAAAATTTATCAAAACAACAAAAAGGAGTGTGTCAAAAGTTTAAGCACAGTAGGTTTTAGTCTTTAGCAGAACAAGAATAAAAAAAAATTAATACTCGATTATTGCTCCTTTCTGCTGAATTACCTTAAATATACGGTCTTCCGCCGACAAAATGAGATTCTGTATTGTTTCTGGTTCAATTTTAAACCAAGCGTTCTCAATGGCATCTTTCAAATCTTTAACTAAAGTTAACTGCTTTTCATTTGGATAAACTGCATGAGCGAGAATACCCCACATATTTTCTATAGGGTTTTAATCAGGACTAATTGCCGGCCATTTCAAAATAGTCACTTTTTTCGACTCAAGCCACGATGAAGTTGAGTTTGAGGTATGGATAGAAGCATTGTCATGTTGAAATAACCATTTTTCTCCCTCCCCCCCCCCCCAAAAAAAAAAAAAACCTCGGCAACAGGAAGAAAATGATTGGCAAGTGTCTCTTGATAGTTTTCAGAGTTTTCACGACCACTGATGAATGCTAGAGATGTCTGAGCATTGAAAGAAATAGCCCCCCATACCATTACAGAACCACCATTATCTTGTCGGCTAAATACACTCCTAGGTTCTTTGCGGAGATCATGCCAATAATACTTAAATCCATCAGGGCCATCGAGGTTCCATTTTTTTTCATCACTGAATATGCCATTCAGTCACTTTTCACCAAATGACTTATGCTCTTTGGCCCATTATTATCTAGCTTCTTTATGGTGTCATTTGAGACACGGTAATCGAGCCATTTTACGGTATTTGATGTATTTAAATTCCAAAACTCTTCTATGAACAGTTTTTTTCGATATTTGTCCTCCAACTGCATGTTTTATTTGCAAAAGAAAGTAATTTCAGTTGAAGCCAAATTTCTGATGCGGCTATCTTCGCGCAAACTAGTCACTCGCGGCCTCCCTAAACGAAATTTTCGTTTGAAATTATTACCACGAGCCAAAATTTGATAAATACCTCGTTTTGATCTTTTTAATGTACTTGCAATTTCAGAAATAGGCTTAGATTTTGCTCTCATACTCCATATTTTTATCACCTCCTCCTCTGAAAATTCTTTCGACTGAGGCATTTTGTATTAACTCATAAACAACAACTAACTGCTTCTTATACACCCAGAAATTGTTTGCGTGCGCAACCGCTTACGTCAGATTGTAAAATTTGCATAAAAACGATTTTGTGCTTAAACTTCTGACACTGTTATTTTTGTTCTAATCTTAAACTCCATGGTTTGAAATAAAATTTAAAGGCCAATTTCAACGAATATGGTGTTAAAATAGATATTATTAACATATACAAGACAGATATTGAAATAAAGGGAATATTTAAAGTTTTATTTGAAAATTGCTATTGTGCTTAAACTTTTGACACGCACTGTACAAATGATATCTTAACATACAGTAAAATTATTTACGTTTCCATTTTTGTACCTTTCGTATATTTTTGCAGCAAGCCATTTTGATATAATACGTATTTCGCTAAAAAAGTGCTATAAGAAATAAATTGCTGTTTTGTTTATTTCTCCTACTTATTAGGCACCATTCACACCGGTTTATTTATTTTTAGCATCATTTATAAATGTGAAAAAACATTGGTAAAGATCTATATCTTATAGGATACATCTGGTCTGAAGTAGTTAGGCAAAAAGTTTACGTGTTTTTAAAAAAGCGTGTTATTTTAATTAAAAAAACTCCCTCTTATACATTGTTTCTTCGTATATGTACGCTGTCAGGTCGTTCATATAATCCGTATATGCTTTTTTGTTCAAGTTTAGCTGCAGGCATAGACTGCACCATAGCGGAAAGAGGATAAGAACACCTCTTCTCTCCCTGTCTTTTCAACGCGATGCTCCGGTTGAAACTTCTTTTCCAATATCGGGATAAAGTTTACTGAAGCGGTTATTGCTAAATAGGAAGACGACAAAGATTTACCGATTCATCTCCCATTACCGCCAATGGCAATATTACGTCAGGTTTCGTTAGTGATGCTGAATCATTTGATTGTTATTTTCTTTATAAACACCTTTATGACCAAATTTTTGAACAAATTACAGTATTTTTTTGTTAATGAAACAAGATGGTCATTGGATCTAGGGAAAGTTCTCATGCCTGAAGCAGATGCATCATAAAATCAATCAACTTTTAACTGCTGTACCTAGGAATGTAACAAATCTAAACACTTCGAATTGTTGTTAATGTGCTCAAAAATTTCCGTAAACAACCACAATCAAAAGACTGAATCATTGTGCCTCTATTTCCTAAAAATTTATCTACAATGTATGTTTATATGTGTGTGTGGGTGTATACGTGTGTGTAAAATAAAAATTAGTTTGGTAATGGCAATAAACATACTCATTGATTTTCTTCCGTATCGATGACCTTCTCATATTGCCAGTGGTAAAATTATACAAGATTAGGAAGATTAAATCACATAAATATTACACTTGACATAAGGTTTTTATGATAATTGTTTTTAAGAAATTATGATATTTATGTTACAGTATATCAATGGCCTTTGAATCTAGGGAAAGTTCTCATGCCTGAGGCATATGTGTTACACAATCTATCATCTTTTAACTGATGCATCATGGAATGTAAAAGATCTTTCTATAATGCCGAATAGTTATTAAAAAGCTTTAAAATTTCCGTAAACAACAATCACGTTTTTTGATCGTTATCTCTCTTTTACCTTTTACAAATTTGCCCTTTTTACCGAGTTTTTAAAACGTCATTTGGTAAAAGACAATAAATGTACTTGTTGATTTTCTTCCGTTTCGTTGATTCAGATTTTTATTTTGCTAGCGGCAAAATTGAGTCAGGTTTAGTTGGAAAATTTGAATGGCATAAATGAAGTTCTTTGCATACATATTTTTAAGACCCTTTTCTTTTTAAAATGCAGTATTTCTGTTGTTGACTTGTAATATCCACTGAATTTCAGAAATGTTCTCCGTCCCAGTATTATAGAACTAATTATAGAGGGTGTCTCAAAAAGACCGTCCAAACATTGCGCAGACAGATTCCTTGCTTGGAGACATAAAAAATACCCAAAGAATTATATTTTTACGACCCATAGTTTCAAGAAAAATATGAAAAAAAGTACAATGTCATATCCGATGCAAGAAAAAAATACTTTACTGAAAAGACGAACATCAGTATTGTATATATTTTTGACAGGCCCTGATTACCGAATAGGCACGAGAAGCACGTGCTTCTATTAGAAATTTTTTAAATTCCCAAAATTGAGAAAGAAAGTGGCCCCAAATTTTATATTGAATTAATTCCATTCCAAAGTTCTATTTGATTTTCTAATACATTTAAATTATTTACAAATTTATATACATAATAAGTGTTTCATGAACATATTTTTATAACACACACACAGACACATATATGTATATATATATGTATATATATAATATGTAAGTTTTAGCCATCACTATTCTTCAATTTATCCATTATTTTCGATGCATATTTATTTTACATATTGAATTTGGCTTGCATGCACATCATAAAATATTAATTTAAACTGCTTCAAACGTTGAAAGAAGTATTTCAAAAGATTGATATTTTATATTGTGCATACATGTTGAATTCAACATTTTATTGAACCTGATTTAAAAATATCAGATTAATTTATAACACAATTAGCCTGCATTTTTATGTTAATATTATGCAAAATCATTTTTGCATATTTTTTCTTTATTGAATTTAATTTTTTTTTAAATGTATATATAGAGAATATATAAAAAGTTGTTCAATGAAATATATATGAACTCAACTGAGCCACTATTTGGAATAATATTTGTAGCATTGATGAGTTGTCCGGCTATGTACACTTTTCTCGAATTAAAGCGGGCCTCCATGACATTGTTGTTCCTATAGCATCAGAGGTTAACTGGGCCTTATTAGCAAATGAAGAGACGCAAAATATCCACTGCGTATATTGAGGCCTATGGTGTCATCTGGGGAAATTGGTCTTTCCAGATCAAGTTACTTTACAGAGAATAACTTAGTTGCTCGTGTTCATGCTGCATGTGCTTTTGTGCCACGCTACCGCAACGTGTGTAGTCACTCTTTCAATGTGTTCGTAAGCATACATCGATATGCGCGGTGCACATTTTGAACACCTTCCTACGTAAAAATAAGAAAACATCAATGTTTATAATTCCAATTTTTTTTTTTTTTTTTTTTTTTTTTTTTTTTTTTTTTTTTTTCAGTAGACGTCGTTTTTTTCTTTCACATTTTTCTTCAAAACTATGGGTTGTAGATGTACAAGCTTTTTGGACATATTTTATGTAGTCCAACCTAGGAATCTGACTGCAGAATTTGGGCAATGCGATCTTGATGGAATCATGATTCTGCATAATAATACTTTATATGCAATGACATTTTAAGTATCTTGAAACGTAAAGCACTTTAATTAAGCTATAAAATAAATGTTCAAGACCTCAAAAAGCTTCGTAAAAAATCGTTACAATATTGGACCATTCTTTTCTAATATATATTACACTTGATAACGGGTTTTAATAATATTTTATTGAATTTTTGGCAATAAATGCACTTACTGATTACGCAATTTTGTAAAAGTTACAATCATACGAATACCGAAGAAATCATAAAAGTCCTCGAATTAATCATAATTTTTAATATTTATAAAAGTAATAAAATTTTTAAAAACTCGCATGTAAAGAAAACCGATTACTATTATTAATTCTTATGATTATCTCAATGTTAAAATTAATTTAATAATATAAAGTTAATATAAAATATTCAGTCCTATCTTTGTGAGTGTGCTTTTCTCTAGACAAAATCACAATACTGAAGTCTATGAGCTACTAAAAATAACAGTGCTTGCTAAAGGGCGTAAATGATGTACATAACGGGACTGACTACTTCCCTTTTTTCTTGTTAATTACTGTGATTTTTGAGTTATTGATTTCAGATTTTTTTTTTTCATTTTAACAATGTAATACTATGTATTAAAAGGTTAATTAATGTGGCCCAAAATCGAGATTTAAAGGAAAATTTTTTTTTTTCTTAAGTGTCATTTCTATCCATTAATCATTTGTAAATGCTATATGCTGGTGTTTGAAGCTTCCTTATGTCTATGGTCTTTCTTTCATTTTCTCAAGACTTTAAGATAATTTTTTACGTTTTCTGGAATAAAGATTTTCCTTGAAGTTAAAATTATACCTCGTAAACAAATAAACAAATAAATTACTAAATTTTGATTGAGACGAAATTCGCGAAAGTTGTAATGTTCTTCCTTTTTATTTCGCGAATAATCAAAACTCACAAATGTTAAATCGGCGAATATTAAGGGATTACTGAATTTGAAAACTTTGTGTAACGAAGAAAATGCCTCTTCAGAGGCATCTTTAAAATGTTGTTATAATCTGTAAAAAGAAAAAAAAGCGGTGAACCGTGAGATATAGCAAATTGCAAAATATGTCTGAGCTTTTTAAAACTTTTTAGAATATTGTAGGAAAGACTAAGGAACATTCATAAATTGCGATTTTTATCTTATATGTTCAAAAAGCGGCAATTGACGTAATTTTGTGTTGTACTTATTACCATCTCGCTCTATATCATAAACAGAAGCTTGTGAGAATAAATCATAGAAAAATATTTAACTTTCAGATTTTACATGTTTATAGCTTGGGAAGAACTCTTCAGTTTTATCTCTGTACGCTACAGTTTTGGTTATGTTTGACTGCTATAATGTTTAGCTTTCAAATCGGATTTTGGTATGCATTTCCATATGTGATAAGGCATGTTTACTGAACGAATTAACATAAATAATTTTGCAAAAAAACGCACAAATTCCTTTTACAATTCTAAAAGCATTACAAAGTAGAGGAAAAACAAATCTTGTCCGATTTGTTGTCAAGTAGTTTTCCCAAATAAAACCCAATTTAACTCGGAATTCTAGATAGTGTGTTAACAGTGACGTAGCCAGGGAGTGCATCCAAATGCTGCGAATGCAAGTAATATTTTAAAGTTTTATTTTCCTTAATAAATTTTGTCTCCTACCCCCCCCCCCCCACAAAAAAAATCCGATTAGATAAGGCTGACAGAATTTTACAAAATTAGTGGTATCCAAAGCAATTGAATACCCACATTGGTTAAGCCACGGCGTGTAAGCGGGTTAAATATATAGGCACAGATTCGACAATTATTGATGATATACGCCCCCAATTGCTAAATAAAGTGGTCGCAGATTGTTTTTTATTCAAGCCAGAAGCGGCGCTCATATGCCCGAAATCATTTTAAAAATTCTAATGGCAATATATATAATAAAATCAATATTATTTCCATTAACTTTTTTTACACGTTTTATTTTTTTTTAAATTTGCATACCTCAAAAAGGAAAAAAACACCCTACATTAAAAATAACTTCAATTAGTCAGTTACTTGTAAATAAATTAAAGCAGAACTAATATTTCTAACAGTAGTCGTGATTCCGTTATCTCTGTTCTTATCACCTAGTTCAGTGCCATAAAATTTTTGTTTATTTTAACTACATATGGTTTAATGAATACTACTTTGAAATGCACAATTTGTAATTCACCCAAGTAGTAAGTCTAAACTGATTATGTTGCGGACCAAGTATTACGCCAGTATTACATTAATTAGAAATACTTACAGTTGAATACTAATATTGAATTTTGAACAGGTGTCATTGTACATCTATTACAGAATGACACCAGTACAGAAAATTCGGCAGTGAAATAGAGAAATTCTAGACAATATTGATGAAATAACGGCAAAATATAAACATTCCAATGTGAAGGCGATATTCCATACAAATATTGCTAATATGCAGTTAATACAAACAATGTCGCCTAATGTTACTTTGTACTAGGGGAACTTGTTAGTCTATAAAAGAGGGAATGCCCCAGTGTTAACTTTAATGACATGAATATCGCTTAACATACGTTAGTACAAAATGTTTTTAACATCATCAACGGGAAAAATACTCGAAATCTAAGTTGTATATATTCCTTAGTATCCTTTCCGCACCTCTTCTAGAGCCCCAAATGGAATAATCACAATCACTACTTCCTACCACAGATCAAATAAGCTACCGTTTAATCCAATTTGACACACACGGAAGGAACTGTATTCATCCAAGTCTGACCTTCAAATAACCTCAGCATTAAAGTTTTTTTGCGTTAAGTAAACTTTAAAAGCTTTCCCGATGAAAGAACCATCGAATTGTTTCGATCTCAATTTTTTTATTTTGGATCTACTCACTGCAATTCCAGAAGTTTCGTTAAGATTAAAAGAACTTTTTGAATTATTCAATTGTACTGAATCTTGAGTTCAAAAACCAGATGAATCATAATGTCTGACTTTGAATTAAACTTAGAATAATATTTCAAGGTACATTCGTGCTGTAAAAAACATTTAATTTTGTGGAGATAACAGCATCAAAACTAATTTTCGTTTTCATATCTTTCTAACTTTCGATTTAGAGGGTTATTAATATTCGAATATGGAGATTTCTTTCATTTCAGTTACTTTGTCATTTCATTTAAAGATAGAAATCGAGGAACAAAGAAAATGTATAAAAAAATTTTTTATAATCCTTACTCCTGCGTTATTTTTGATTGATATTTTTTTTTATTAATAAATGAAAATGTTTTTTATTAATAAATGAATAAAGACATTTGTTGTATAATTGTACGCACGGATAGCTAATGTTACAAATATTAGACTTGTATAATGATTTTGTAACTTTTGATCAATTAAAAATGCAATCAATCATTCTTAATTTAATTTCTGCACAAAATTAGGATGAGCCAATAAATTTACAAAATCCTATCTGATGTCATCAAGGAGACATTGATAATTTCAGGGAAAATTTAGAAAGGAGGGGTGTGTGATTTATTACTTATTTATTATTTATTTATTTATTGCTAATAGAGAGTAATAAGGAAGTTAGAAGTAACAGCTGTAGTAAACATTTTGCGCTATAAGAAGGGAAAAAAGGAGAATCAGAAAATTGAACTTTTGGGTTGAATTATTAAAAAAATATAAATCCACCAAAAGAAAAAAAGATATATTGCTGATAGAAAGTAAGATATAAACAGTTAAAGTAACAGTAGAAGTAACAGTTGTAGCAAATATTTTGTTCTGTAAGAGGGTAACAGGAGAGAAGCAGAAGATTGCGGGGGAAATTTTCGTGAAATTATTAAAAACAGGTAGAACCCGTCGATTTTCGACGAAAGTAAATGTTTAAAAAGGAACTATCTCATAGATTTATAATAAACCTACAAAATTAGTTATAGCAAAAAATGCATTTTATATTGGTATGTCTCTTTTAAACTCTTAAACAAACGATATTTATAGCCAAATTAACAAAATACTATTTCTAGAAAACGCAGTAGAAGAAATTTTTAAAATTGAACTTTAGTCGTATATGTAAGTAGTAAAAAATAATAAAGATATGTTATTAAGATAAAGTTATCAATTAAGGTTCTTATGTTACTATTCCAAAATGATAAAAAACAAAATTTATGTAACTTTGACTCAACCATAGAATTTGTTTTTCCCGTGAAATCTAAACCCGGCATCCTTTTCACCTTATCAAAATTTACAAATGTACATTTCACATCTGTATTCACGTTTAAAAAAATTGGCATTTTAATTTGATAATTTTGATTCAAAACTTGAAGTCTCAATGCTATTAGCTGAAATATATATTAAACTGTTGATATTCTTTTACGTGTAATTAAAATTTTGCAAATGAAGTCAAAATTCAGCGGGTTTTATAACAGAAGATACTTAAATTTCTATTTTTTCTCCCTTTTAATGAGAAAATGGCAACATAAAGATACAGCAATCAATTTTTTCCCATTTTTTCCTTTGCTTTAAATAGAAATGGCGAGAGAAATGGAGTACCTGTTGCCACTATTAGAAAAGAGGTATTAAAAGCTATAAAAAAATTAATATTTCAAAAACAAATTAAGATACAGCTTTCAAACAAATTTCATTTAAAAGTACATTTTTTCCCTACATGATGGTGTAAAAATTTAAAATACGCGACATTAAGAAGTTTAAAAACTTTTAGTAGCAAAAATTGCAATACCGAAATTCATTTAAAATTTGAAAGTGTTGCCATGCGCAAAATGACGTATGCGTTACGCACAGATACGTTTGGCCTTTATAATATAGATATATAAATCCACCAAAAAAGAAAACAGATTTTCATATATTATTATTTATTTATTTATTGCTAATAGAGAGTAATAGACAAGTTAGGTTCTGCCTGTTCTGAACTGAAAGGTTCTTAGTGGTACTTGTTGCCCTTGTGGCTTAGGCACTGAATATGGAAGAAAGGGTGGCAATGGGCTCTTGTTCTCTCTGGAAGTTTTCAGAAAAAACATTGCAGTTCTTGGGGAAAAAAGAAAAAAAACATGGAAAGACTGATCTCTTTATCCCTTTGATTGACTTCTGCAACCTTTATTATCGAATGTCGACTCATCTCCGACAAGCAAAAATTTATTTAAACTTAAAATGCAAACCAAACTTGCAATCGCACCTATACATCAATCACATAATCACAAATAGTGCTGTAACCGAGTTCTTTTGTTTGTGTCCTGTAAATAATCGCTAAATACAATTTACTTTATATTTTTATATGAGCAATTTATAGTCCATTTCAGTAATAAATATAATTTTCATTATGTTTGAAATATTATACCATCATTAAAATGTACTGCAAACAATTTTTCCTTGTAGATCATTATGCAAAAGGATTATTGTGTGTGTATAACCTTATACTTTTTTATGCTTTGTACCCCAGATTCTAGAATACATGTTCTAGTGCACTTCATAAATGCATATTAATGTCATTAGATTTGAAGGGGTATAACAGCATCAAAGTACAGTTGGAATGATTTTATCCCTTTGATCATAATTTATTGACTGTCTTTGCAAACGAACTGATTCTACACACTTCATTTTCAATAACGATTGTACTATAATAAATGACAAAAACAAATAAAAACTATTGAAAATTCTATTTAAATGCATTTAGATTTTTTTTCGTTGCTTGGCAAAATGCGTTTTATTATCATTATTAATGTTATTATATTATTATTATTATTATTATTATTATTATTATTACTATGTGAGTATCAGATTTTGTTAAATCACATTAAACTGAATGCTAGAAATTCTTTTTCCACTTGACATACTGGCTTAAAATTATTAGAAAATAGTGTGAATGTTTAGATTCGATTCTTTTTTAAATAACCATCTTTATATTATTAGCTACAAATGCAACGATTTACGTTGGAAGCATAAGCGAAGCATCGGAAATCGAGACCACATTCTCTGCTCCTATCTCGGACAAAATGAAGGTCGTGCGTGTGAAAAGGTGTAATGGTGGCATAAAAACGCTTACCATTATTAAATGAGTCAATCTTCCTTTCTTTTTTTCTACCTATTCTCATTAGGCAGGAAGTTGGTCTTAAAAGCGACATTTGAAAGTTTTGTGTTCCAAAAGAAGTCCAAAACGTAGTCGGTGGGTGGTTAAATCAGAGTATTGCAAACAGCTTTAGGAAAAAAGAGCTTTATGTGAATTCTACCAGAGATAAATAGAACTGATGTTGTAAAGGAAATGCGTAATATCGTCTGAAAATGAAGGTTATTATCATTAGTCCTTTTTTATTTCGGAGAAGAAAACCTTTTTTTTCATATTTTTAACACTTTTTAGCATATTTGGTTAGCGTTTGAGTTCAATTTGTCTATCTGGCCACACAAGATTGTGTTCTGATTGCAAAGAATGTTTGACTTGACATTTTTCTTGTTTTCGATTGATTGCAGGGAGAAAGGTTTTCGAAGTACAGTACCATAGTTCAACGATTTTTCGAACTAAATTTTTGGAATTCCTAAATTTCAAAAGTTTAACTCCAAAAATAGTTAAAATATGGCTCTGTAATCCAAAAAACTCCTTTTTTGCAAGCAATCTAAAACAAGAAAAATGTCTAAAATATTCTTTGCAATCAGAACACAATCTTTTCAAAATATTCACCGTTCGAAACTTCTGTATAAGATTCTTACAGCTTACCTCAAAAACAAACCATTTACCGCGTAATTCTATCGATCTTTGTTTTGGAGAAATTTAATTTTGATATAGTGGTTTTATTTTCTGGACTCCTTGTATACATTTTAACGATATTACATTATTAAAAACAGAATGGAATTTATATACATTATTGAATTGGATTACAGCTGTATAATATGACATGCATAACAATTATCTTCATTTACAAGAAAACAAAAATGATTTCGGTTGCAGTACTGTCTATGAAAAAAAACATGTATAAATATTGCTAAATAATATTATTACACATTATTAAATATCTTGGTGTAAATGAAATCGTGGAATTTTAATGGAAAATTCTTCTAAAAATAAAATGATAAAGTTTTATTTTTCTAATCCATTTATTTAACATTGATATGGATCCACAGATGATTGTCATAAGTTGTAAAATAACTCAAAACAATTTTAACTAGTCGGATGTGGAATTTCCAAAACTTTCATCTATTGCATACATGTAAGTACTTCCTGAAAAATGGAGCATAGCAGCGTTACCGATAAAGTGATTTACACAAACATCTAATCAGCAACAACTTGTGCCAAGTTCTAACTTAATCTGAAGCTTGATGAAAATCCGTGCCTTAGATTTTGATATAGAAACATAGCAGAAATCATAAAAAAAAATCTGGATAGAATGGTCATCTGTTAAGCGATTTACTCTAAAAATTAAACAGCACTAATTTATATCAATTACTAATTGAATCTGAAGTTTTATGTAAATCCATTCATTAGCTCTTGAGATATAACTATTGTGAAAATCATTGCAGCTACGCAAGTATTGCAGCTACACTTGTTGGGCGATTTACACCAGATAGTAATCAGCACCATTTTATATTGGGACTAAATGAATCTAAAGCTTAATGAATTCAATTCATTAGTTCTTGAAGTAGAGCACCCACAAAATTTGTGTCACATACAGACTCACAGACAAAATTTTTGCAAAAACATATTTTTCGGGCTCTCTGATCCCTAAAACGCGTAAATCCGTAAAAAACTGGAATTCGATCCTTTTTGCGAATTCAAAACTTTCTTCTTGTAAAGGTAGACGAAAGTAAAAATTTATGGCATGATTGACAGTAATTGGTGCTTCTGATTCGTTACGTGTCATGAAGTGGGCATGTTGAGATTTACGTATCATTGATTACTTCTGAGAGATAATCGATTAAATCATAGGGTTTTGATTAATAATGATTAAGCACTTCGCTTTTCGTATCTGATGACTATCATCGAAATTTAAATACACAACGATATCTGCATAAAGAAAAAGGAAGAAAGAGGACATTATTTTAAACATCGTTATATTAATATAATCAATCTGATTGCTAAAGAAATCGCACAATTTACATATTTTTTCACTTCAAATTTCAACTCGTTGAGGATTTATGTACCATTCTTGTTTTAATTTATGACATTTTAAGGCATGTTATCACCCAGTGCCGCAATTTTCCTCTCCACTGCTAAATCTATAATCTTGGAATGCATCCTATTTTTTGAAATTTCACCTCTCAAAATTTAAATTCTTACCGCGTGTTTTCTGTGTGTTTTTCTTGAAGAAAATTTCTTTTTCTTTTATTTTCCAAAATGTTTCTAAAGTATAAATTTAATTTTATATTAAAATCTAAGCAAAGCAGTATGAGTTATCAGTAAGATTTAATTACTGACACTTTAAATAAAACTAACAATACATAAAAAAAAATTCCCGTAAAAAGAAAAAAAACATTCTTTAAAAAAGAACCGAAGAAAACAAGTTGGAAATTGCACGTGAATCGTAGCAAATGAGGTGCGTTCGTACGATAACGAAGTTTTAAAATATTCAGATCTTGCTGATATAGTAGAGCGTACTTTGGATACAGTATAGTGGTCGAAATCTTTGTGTTCCTGTAAATATGCAGGGAGTAAATTTTATTATACTTCATTAACGTATATCTTATTCATAAAATATGAAGTAGTTTAATATAATTAAAGCCCGCTCCAAACAATGTTTCCACGTATAACATTATTTAGTATGGAAAACATTTGTGTGGCCCTGTATTTTAATAATAAATATTCTTTGCATCACAGATTGTACAGAATGTATATTTTAGTACATACTTCATAGATTCATGTCAATTCTATTATGTTCAAATAAGTGTAACACCATTAAAATGCATTTGAAACTTTTTTCCATTTGATCGTAATGTAACGGAATACTTTTGATTGTCCCTGTAATTCATCTATGCATCCGATTTTCATAACATTTGAAATGACTCGACAAAATTATGTAATAATTATACGTTTTAAATTTCAAACGATTAAAATGCAATTGAAACTTTTCCCCCATTGACCGTAATGCAACGGAATACTTTTGATTGTCCCTGTAATTGATCTATGCATCCGATTTTCATAACATTTGAAATGACTCGACAAAATTAGGTAATAAATATACGTTTTAAATTTCAAACGATTAAAATGCATTTGGAACTTTTTTCCCCATTGACCGTAATGTAACGGAATCCTTTTGATTGTCCCTGTAATTGATCTATCCATACGATTTTCATAAAATTTGAAATGACTCGACAAAATTATATAATAAATATACGTTTTAAATTTCAAACGATTAAAATGCATTTGAAACTTTTTCCCCCATGGATCGTAATGTAACGGAATGCTTTTGATTGTCCCTGTAATTGATCTATCCATCCGATTTTCATAACATTTGAAATGACTCGACAAAATTATGTAATAAATATACGTTTTAAATTTCAAACGATTAAAATGCATTTGAAACTTTTTTCTCCATTGACCGTAATGTAACGGAATCCTTTTGATTGTCCCTGTAATTGATCTATCCATACGATTTTCATAAAATTTGAAATGACTCGACAAAATTATGTAATAAATATACGTTTTAAATTTCAAACGATTAAAATGCATTTGAAACTTTTTTCCCCATGGATCGTAATGTAACGGAATGCTTTTGATTGTCCCTGTAATTGATCTATCCATCCGATTTTCATAAAATTTGAAATGACTCGACAAAATTATGTAATAATTATGTGTTTTAAATTTCAAACGATTCGGTTGGGTAGTTTTTGCGTTGTTATATGCGGACGGACAGACGGACAGACGAACGGACTGAGCGACAATAATAGGTGCTATACATAGTTACGAACGCACCTAAAAATAGCAGTTTTCCGAGTAGAAATTTGAAAAATATACGGATGAATTCCAAGCCCATACATTTAGCATTAGAGAAGAGAATTTCCAGTTTCACTATCAGGTGCTTTAAGCTCTGGTAAATATTTACTATACTATTTAAAATGTATTTAAAAACACAAATAAAAGCGACACTTTAAATTTACACTAGTTCTCGATTAAATGCATTTGATTGACTTTATAGGTCATTATTTTACGGACATTTCCTTTCTCTTGGATCTAATACTCTGCAGGATATTCCATGTCTTTATATAAAGGTATTTTTATCTTTGTTAAAACTAGTAATTCAAAACACACATTTTTAAAATTATTTTGCAATTTTATTATTAGGATGAGCGAAGCGAATCCTCTACTAGGCCACTCAAATTACACTTTGTCGTACACTTTACAAAAAAAACTATTCAATATTTTGACTTCAAATTAAACACAAAAATAAAATATGATCTGTAGATTTGCAGAATATAATTTTTTTTTACAGTAAAACGTCAAAAAATTATTATTTTAATTAATTTATTTTACATGCATTTCCAATAAGGACGCATTTTAGCAAATAAATAAAAAATGAAACGCGTATATTTTCAGAAAAAAAATATAAATCATGGAGTAAGTGATTATAGATGGAATCATGATTAATTTAATAAATAAATAAAGTATGTTTTCATTATTCAGCAAAATCGTTTGCACAGATGTCACTTAAACATTTTAAAAGAATTGTATTATGGATTTTTTTTTTTTTTTTTTTTTTTTTGTAAAGTGGCAACAAAAGAATTGTAAACAAATACAATTAATTGTTAAATTTGTTATATAAATGAAAAATTAAAAGAATTGCGGGAACTTGTTGCCTCGATTCAAGCTCTTTATAAATGTACTACAGCAAAGTTGGCCGATTCAGAAATGGCAAATGGACTTCAACCATTTCTTACTTTATCATTTGTATCTAAAGTAATGTTACGTTCTTATTTGTGGACCGAAAAATGTTTAGTGAACGGGACTTTAGGCTTTGTTGTACGTATTAAAGAAAATTACAAGCCACCAGACCAGATATTGCGAATAATCATGGATAAATTTGAATACTACAGTAATTTAACTTATAAGAATTGGTGCGTACCAATTCCCCAATAACCGAATTCTGGAAAAAATGGAAGCATAAACTGCTCAAGGAAAGAATTTCTTCTGCAGTTAGCTTTTGCTGTTACAATTCATAAATCCCAAGGTTTAACATTAGATGAATCAGTTGTAGATACTGAGGCTATATCGGCACCAGTTGGCTTAAAAACGTACGTAACGTTGTCAAGAGTGAAAATCTTTCAAAATTAAGCATTCAATAGAAATTTTCCTTACGAAAAATTCTACAGTATCAAAAATTCTGATGCGTTAACATGTATAAAAACGAAGAAATTAGAATAAAAAGTTTTACAGTTAAAAATTCATAGTATCGACGAGAGCAGATTTCAAATGTTTTTCCAGAAAATAGGATTTTGAAGAAGTAACTTTCTTCAAGCTCTCTTCAAATATATTATTCTAAAATAGCTATTTTATGTTAATTAAATTTATGTTAATTAAATTTTATGTTTAATTATTTTATGTTAATTACAAAGATTGGAAACATGCATATTTCAAACAATTTTAAAAAACACCAGTGGCTATTAGAAGTTGTAAAAACATCTTTAAAAAGAATTTTTAGTTGAAAATTTAAAAATATTTTGTAAAAGTTTGCTTTAAAAATACTTTTTATGCCAGTCTTTTATCATAAATAAAAAATTCCTGGGAAATTGGAAGCTATTTGGCTTAATTTACGTTTGTAGACTTAAACTGCGCCAAAACATAAAATAACGTTTTTGTTTAATAAAGATGCAAAAATAATATTAAAAAATATTGTTACTTTCAAATATATGCTTTATAAAATAATGCTTCGCGAATCCAAACAAAGCATGGCTTTTGCTAGTAAATATTAAAGAAGAAAATTTAGTTTAAAAATTGCTTTTTTAAAACTTAAAATAATTTAGAAAGAAAAAGAAAATCATCGCCTCGGAGTTAGTGAAGATTTTTATCAATAATCACTCTCAGTTGTTTCTTTCGTACGTCAGAAGCCTGATATGTAAATTGCTACGTATTATTTCAAAGCTATTATTATTATTATTATTATTATTATTATTATTATTATTATTATAATTATTATTATTTCATTGGTAAATGCATTTAAAATGTAAATCAAACTTCTGAAACATATTATACAAAATGAATAAATTAATAAAAACGTATAAAATCACTTTTAAATATTAAATTACATTTTTCTGTTTATTTTTCTCTTGTTTCTCACAAAATTTTTTTTAAAGAAACATTAGTAAATTAAAAATAAAGTCAGCGGTAATTTCGAATTTTTTTTTAAAAACATTATTATTTTAAAACATTTTTTTAAAAAGGAATATGAAACGAAACTTCGTATTTAGTTCTAATTGAATAATAAAGTGTGTTTTTAGGTAGATTTCGTAAGAAATACTACCTATTGCAATCGCACCAGTTTATATATCTATCTATCTATCTATCTATCTATCTATATCTATCTATCTATCTATCTATATATATATATATCACTTTTTTATGGACACGATAACTTCTATAATTCTTCCCCAATCTCCACCAAAATGGTACATAAAATCAAAGGGGATGAAATCTTGGCTAAGTTCGTTAATGGGCAAAATCGGACCAAGGGGGTCGGAATAGGGGGTGTTTTTGTGAAAACCGAAAAAACGCCATAACTTCTTAATTAAAGTAGATATCGAATCGGTTTAAAGTTTATATTACTTCTTAAAAATGGGCCAAAATTATATGCATGAAAGATTTTTGATAAATTTAGAAGTGGGCTCAAGGAGCGAAAAAAACAGGGATTTTGAGAGAAAAAAATTCATAACTTCGTCAATTTTCAAGATATCAAGTCCAACTAAATTTTTTGTAAATGTTCTTAAAATTATCTAACATTTTTGTATTTACAAGTTTTTGATAGGACCAACTTTTACCGATAAAAAAATTAAAAACGAAAAGAAAAAGGGCTCTGAAAAAAGAGAAAAATCCATAACTCCGTCAATTTTTAAGATATCAAATCTGATTAAATTTATTTTACATCTTCTCAAAAATATCTACAACTTTTATATTGACAAGTTTTTCATAGGACCAATTCGTATAGCAAAAAGAAATTAAACAAAAATAGGAGTTGGAGAAAAAACCTCAAATCCAAACTGCTTATATTCTGACTCATTTTTAAATTAATTTTTGATTTTAAACGCATCCAAATGGTAGATCCTCTTATTTAGAAACTGTATAAAGTGACGCACTGGTCAATTTTCTGATAAAGACAGAATATATTTCAAAAAAGGCTACCAAAAAGGGTATTTTGAACAGAATTTCCGAAAGTCATCGGGGCTGAAAATTGAACGAAGTATTCAAATAAGAAATTGCGTTTTTTTTCTGATTCGTTTTTAAATCCATTTTTGTTCTCAAACGCATCCAATTTACAGATTCTCTTATTTAGGAACTATATAATGTGATGCATTGGTCAGTTTTTTGATAAAGACGGAATATATTTCAAAAAAGGTACCAAAAAGGGTATTTTGAACAGAATTTTCCGAAATCATCGTGACTGAAAATTTAAGGAAGTGTTCAAATAAGAAATTGCGTTTTTTTTCTGACTCGTTTTTAAATCCATTTTTGTTCTCAAATGCATCCAATTTACAGATCCTCTTATTTAGCAACTATATAATGTGATGCATTGATCGTTTTTTTTTTTTTTTTTTTTTTTTGATAAAGACAGAATATATTTTGAAAAAGGCTACCAAAAAGGGTATTTTGAACAGAATTTCCCGAAGTCTTCGTGATTTGAAAATTTAAGGAAGTTTTAACATAGCAAATTGCGTTTTTTATGACTCGTTTTAAAATCCATTTTCGCTCTCAAACGCATCCAATTTACAGATCCTCTTATTTAGGAACTATATACTGTGACGCATTCGCCAGTTTTTTGATAAAGATAGAATATATTTTTAAAAATGCTGTCAAAGTGAGTATTTCGCACAAAATTTCCCGAAGCAATCATGATTAAAGAATTACGGATGTATTCAAACAACAAATCGGTTATTTTATGACTCATTTTTAAATTTAATTTTTTTCTCAAATGCATTTAACTGACAGTTTTTTGTTATTTAGGAACTGTTTAATGTACTGTTTTGGTCGATTTTTTAATAAATTCAGAATCTATTTCAAAATATGTTGTCAAAATGGGCATTTGAGCTGGATTTTTCTTAAGATGATTCTGATAAAACCAGTTTTTGTAGAAAAATGAAATTAAAAATTTTTCATAAACGGCCAAATGAAGTTATTAAACTGGGTTTATCTCTAATCATATATATATATATATATATATATATATATATATAGATTTTTATTTATTTATTTATTTTTTTTAAATGAGCACTCTTCGAAATCTACCTCCGCCTATAGGCCCAGCCGACAGGGATTTTTTGAAATTCCAATTTTCCTTATCAAAATTTTAAAAATGTACCGAAAAATAATGAAATAAATGTAGCACTTCCTTTTCTATTAAAAGGAAGGTGAATTTCATCTTTAATAGAAACGTTACATATAAGTTCAAAGACCCTTAAATGTCTTTATCTATAAAAACTAATGAACTTAAACTGAAACAAAATATGTTTTCCTCAAATGAGCTAAGTAAGCTTTGAAATTTCTTCAATGAGGATCAATCGAAATTTCATTACTTCTGAGAAACTGTGAAGAGACATCTGTTAAATTTATTACCCTATGAGAAGAAACTAGTTTACTCAACTCTTCAAAAATTGAGAGCGAAGAATTTTATGTGTGTTTTTTCTGCCATAACTGTCAGTTCTTTCGATACAGATAATTTATTGCCTCTCAGTTTTTTTTTTCTATTCATTAACGTTACAATATAAGTTTATAAATAAAATGAATTTTATCGTACTGTAGACAATTTTTCTAATTTAGTCTTGGCTAATTTAAAAAATATGAACGATGAATTTAAAAATATTAATATTTAAAAAACGCTCTATTCAAGCTTCTTTTGAAATTAGTGTTTGATTGTAAATAGACATGAAGCTATAAAAGTTTAATACATGCGCCGTTCACTCTTCAAATGTACCGATTTCTCTATATTAATGCAATTAAATAATTATCCGATAATACCACACTAATTTAAATACACATATTACAATAAAGTAAAATACCTAACAGAAAATAAAATAAAATAAAATGCTATCAATGATGTCTTTTTTTTTTAATTTTATTAATTTCATATTTTGTCGTTTCTATATGTATTATCTTATAAATGTCAGTGTTTGAAGATTGACGATCTATATATATTACTAGGGGGGCCCCGCCCCCCTGCTCGCTATGCTCGCCAACCCCCCGCGTAATCGCTTCGCGATTCCAAATTATTGGCTACGCCTGCTTGCTGCGCTCGCCAATATCCCATGGTATGAATAAGCAGTTGCAGACCTTACAAATGATGTGTCACACGACTGGTGTTGTAAAGAAATTAAAAATGTGCCCCCCTGGGGGGCAGAGGGGGAGGCGACACAAAAGACATCCATAATATGAATAAGCAGCTGCAGACCTCTCAAATGATGTCACACGACTGGTGTTGTAAAGAAATTAAAAATGTGACCCCCCCCCCTGGGGAGAGCAGAGTGTGGGGGTGACACACAAGACATCCATAATATGAATAAGCAGTTGCAGACCTTTCAAATCTTGTGTAACACGACTGGTGTTGTAAAGAAATTAAAAATGTGTCCCCCCCCCTGGGGAGCAGAATGGGGGATAACACACAAGACATCCTTTAAATGAATAAGCAGTTGCAAACCTCTCAAATGATGTATCAAACGACTGATGTTGTAAAGAAATTAAAAATTTGGCGAAATATTACAGTTATCGCCAAGTTGGCGTCACTTTTAACAACTAATTTTGGTCGCCAAATTTGGCGATATATCGCCAAGTTGGCGACAAACTTAGCGATTGTTGGCGATGGTAACCTTTCCTCTCTTTATGGTAACCCATATGGCGATGCATAGACGGAGCCCTTTCCTGATTGGTCTATTCGACTCATGGAAGGAGTGGACAACCCGGATTCGTTAGTTCCGGAAATCTTCCACATCAGCATCATTCCAGGAGTCATTCCTTTTAAGGCTAGTTTTTTTTTACTATAGAAGGATGTCACTAAAAAAGAAACTATTAACGCAGTAACAAATAGCAACTTTTAGAATACGGATACCCAAGCAACTATCACAATTCATATAGATAATTTCAGCTATCTTTTTAAACTATTATATGCTTGATGTCAATATTTAGAAGAGGCTATTTTGAAGGTTAAAACCCCTTAACGCACAGTGTTCCCGGGTCGGCAACACCTAAAGTTCCCCCTGTTTAGAGAGACAAAAACTCCGTGAATATTTCAAAAACTACTCTAATGGCTACTTTAAATCTTTCTTATGAGTTCTAGATAGCAGTACCACAGAGATCAAACTCTACTGTTTTTAAATAATAGGTAAAATGTTTTACTGTAATACGCGCTTCACAGCAATGCTCTTCTCACTGTGCTTATCAATGCTTTTCTTATGGGAGGTTGCCACTTCGGCAACAGCTGTATAATTAAAATGGTTAGTTCAATCTTTACAAAACAATACCTGTGTACTCCTCTAGGCCTAAATAGATTGCCTAAATTTTTTTTTCTTTAAATTCCAACTTTAAAGAGTAGTGCGCCGGAAAGGGTTAAATAGGTGTCGATTTCCCTTACATAACCTTTTTCTAATCTTATTTTACATACTTTTGGGGCACTCCATGCAGGGCTGTAGCTAGAAGTAATTACTAGGGGGAAAGGTGGTGGGGGCTCAAGAATATGTAGAATGCTCATATTTTCTCTCTCTCGCTCTCTCTGACGCAGAAAGATAAATTAGTACATATTCACATTGTAGGGATTATGTTTCTTAATAAACTGTTTGTAATCACTTCATTTTATGCTAAGAAAATAATATGATACAGAATGAAAAATTCGAGCGTCTAACAAGTGAAAATTAAACTTCATGCTGCCTTCATATGTGCAAGTAGCATGTGTGAGTGGGTAAACACTTATTTTAGTTACAATTTAGTATTTCTGAAAAACTGTGAAAGGACCTCGAAACTAAATTAGGAAAAAAATGTTTCTGTTCAAAAAATTGAACAGAAATTAATTTGGATTTTCGGAAAATAAATTCATTTAATGACCTTGGAATCTTTTCCAGGGGAAGCTCAAAAAAAAAAAAATTGGGGGGGGGGAGGGGGAGTGACCCCACCCCTCTAGCACATCCTGATTCCATGTCACATGTGATACAGTTGTTTTACATATCTCTCAGAAAAATGATACATCTCGATAAAAGTAAATTTCACAGGAGAGCAAAAGAAAATTTGTGCGATTTTACTGTAACGTGAAATTATATCATTTAACTCTGCATACAAGAATGAAAATGTGCATAGCAAGCATAAAATTCTTTAAAATGAAGACGTTGGATGAGGTTTGGGGGATTTTATAACTTTATTACCCCACGCAATCAACCCTTTTCTGTGGTCACAAATGGACATTTAGCGTGATAAAGTGATTTCCCGCTTAGCTACACTTATGAAACTGTTTGTGTAACAAGATGAACCTATGACAGACCAATTAGTAGAATAAAAAGCAAAACAGTGTTTAACAGTGTTTAACAGTGCCAATATACAACTAACTATACTAATATGAAAATCAAGGGGGTTTTGTTACTTTTAATGTATAGTTTATGTATTAATAACTTATAAATTAATAAATATTGTTATTTATGTACGTATCATTCTAAGAACATTTTCTCAATTTTTCATCAAATGGCCCTAAAATGAGCAGATTACCTAAGCCTAAGACTTAAAATGTGGAAATTTTTAATCCTATTAAAATGGGGAAGCTTATTTAGGTCAATTGTTTAAAGTATGCAATTTTTTAAATCTATTAAAGGGCTAGTCCATGTCACGTTTGGGACACTTTTTCTTCATATTACTACTTTGAAATACTATATATTCTCAAAATAGAACAACTATCCCATTGATGGCCAGCATTTTTGAGAATAATGCCACTATTAGAAGAAATAAAAAATTACGCGTGCCACTTCCAATTTTTTCAACATATACTAAAAAATATATGAAAAGACGAAAACATGTTATTCATAACCTGTTTATGTGATTTTTATGCAGATAACACATTTTTTGGCAATAAGTTTGAGTAGTGGAGATTTAAAAAATAATATAATGAATCAAACAAAAGGACAAAGTTGGCTTTCACTGTTGGTAAACATTTTTAGAAGCTCTGTCAGATTGTGTATAAAATAAAAATGAATAACTTGAAAAACTTTAAATAATTCTTAAACAAACAGCAATTACTAAAATCAATGATTACAGCAATACTTACTTATTATTGTGGCTTTTGAATTTTTAGCTTTTGCACAAAACAGATAAACGGAGAATTTGTGGAATGGAATGCCTATATATTTTTAGATTGAATTCACTGCAGCGATGTTAGAGAATTTGATTGGTGATTTTCTCCGGTTATTAGATTGATGTAGAGGCATCTTTCAAGTTTACTGAAAAAATTAACTTTGGACAGTTAACTAGGAACATTTCTGTCTGGATTTCTCTGTTATTTTTCCAGTTTTTCAATAAATCTTCATATGCCACTTTTAAAATTCTGCGGGTTGGTCATCCCTGAATTATGCTAATATTAAAATCTAGGTTTTTTTTTTTTTGTTATTTTCAATGTATAATTTACATTATAACAACTTATAAGTTAGAGATATAAATATTTATGTAGGTGTCACGTGCAGGACATTTTGTCCGTTTTTCATGGAATGGAACTTTTGATATTTATCTACAACAAGAAAAAAATTAAAGCGCCTGTCAATCTTTTTGTATGTACCTTTTATAATACATGTACTAAATAAACCTTATAGAATCCGCGTACTATAAACACTTATATTTAAAATTTTCTACGGTTTTCCATGCTTATATTTCACGCAAAATCCTCATATCTCTCTTTTATTTTCCTTAAAGTGTTTTAAAAAAACCTAAATTGCATTAAACGTAAATTTAAAAAGTCATTAAAAATAAAATTTACTCGTTTGTCATAAAAACACAGACTTCCCTGTTTTGGCGCTCAGTTTTGATGTCCGTGATATTTTTCATTTTTTTCTAAATTAATATAATATTTAATAAGATAAAATCAGAATTTTTCTTTTTGGTACAAAATATACTGTCAAAAATATTTTTTTTCGCGTTTTTATTTCATATTTTGCTGTTCTATATTTATTACTCTACAAATGTCAGTGTTTTAGGGTGACATTATCTTGCTATCTATTTCTATTATTTCACCTAAGAAAACTATTAACACAGTAATAAATAACAAGTTTGTACAAGGATATCAAAAGGGCCATCATAACTGATATACAGATGCCTCTGAAGCAAAGACATACCACCTATCTTTTCAAACTCTATTTAAGATGCTTGAAGATAAGATAACGGCTTGTGTGGCATATACATGTCCCTAGATATAAAATAATAGAGTGATAATCCAAAGGCCCGAAATCATAAATTGGAGAGTTTAAAAATAATTGTTCAGGATCCATTCTCTTTTTAGAGTTTTTTTCCTCTCTATAGAAATTACGACCTGATTTGTACAGAATTATTTGTTCGTTGAACTTATGATCTTGTAACATTTTGTTTCAAGTGGTTTTTGAAAGGAGGAAAAGAAATTTGTAAATGAATAAAAATGGAAAAGATGATTGTTGATTTCTTAATTGGTTAATAATGAATCTTTTTTTTTTTTTTTTTTTTAATGGAGCGTGAATTCTTTAAATAAAATAAATACTATTATTTGCAATAGTTTTCCTTTGTGCGTAGGTGTGATCGCGGAATTATTAATGAGCAATTCAGATAGTTTTCATACTAGCATGATATTTAAAAAGCTTCTCGGGAGAAAAAGAAACTACAACCAACAATTCGAAATTTTTGACACATTCGTGGGCTTATTTTGCCTGAAATATAGATGGAACGCCAATTTTGACATCATTTTCTTAAAGATACATTGCCTTTAGGAAAAAATGAAAAACTACTGATTTCATAACTTCTGAATACTAACAACTGCTGATTTTATACATTTACGAATAAAGAAAGGTACAACGTGTTACGTTTATACATAAAGCTACAATATACATAAGACTGTTCAAAAGCTTTCGAATCAAATCAAATATTTCTTATTTATATGGCATCATAACAAATCAATTCTTTTTCAAACGATTTCCGATTTTTTTAATCCGGAGTACACGTGGCGGGTCTTTTTGACCCGGAGTGCGTATGATTTTTGCAATTGTAACCACATATCTTTTAAAAGTAATCTTGCTCTTATTTTATCGCAAATTTATAAGGATTGTCTCCGCCTAAATAAAATGACGGTTATAATTTGATTTTATTTGTGACAAAGTTAAAGCCCTTTCTACTTTGGGTAAGTGCATGTTCTCGGTTAAAGGATCATAAATCATTTTAAAAACCTAAGAACATTCTCAAAATTTCTTTTTTTTTCAATTTATGAATGAATATATATATATATATATATTATTTTAAGATCAAAAATGCCCGAACATAAAGACTGCTGTAAAAATCGAGGCCGAGCCCGTTTCGAGCCTTGAGTTAGGGTTCACCTCATCTGTCTGCAATTTATAGAATGAATAATCCTTTGATATGTAGGGACAATTTCTTTTACGATTTTAATTTTAAACCGTATAAGATGTGATGAGTTTTCGTCTGTTGCAGGCGCGTGAAATGTATTATATGATACTAATTATGTGTTTTACTAACCGTTTAAGCCATATATATAATATTCCTAAACCCAACGTAGAAAACTGATTCTTAATTCATAAATTTCCTTTGATGTCAGTTAAATTACTTTCTCTTTCATTGGTATGTACATCAATTAATGGTAAGCAAATTATTCACCATTTCTGTGGGGCAAATATCGTGGCTATTTAAATTAGCTGCAATCAAGATGTTACACTTTTATGAATATTCGAATCATTCGTGCATACGTAGAGCAAAGTAGCATTTGTTCGTATTGGAAGAATAAGCACGCTATTTGTTTCGGATCTCCTTGGTAGGGGGGAAATAGTTACTGTGGTCCTTCATTTGTAACAGAAATTAAAAGTAAAGTTGACGCTGTTTTGTTTGACTGTTAATGTTTTTTTTTTTTTAATTATTATTATTATTATACGTTTATATTATATATGTGAATAATAATCAATAATTTTCTTTTTACTTGTGGGGAATCGAGTGCCATTTATTCAAAACGTTCAAGATATAAAGTATTGTTAAAATGTGTATAGCAATAGCATATATCTTTTTTTGAAATTTCTATGTTGACTGTGTACAATTTTGACATAATGCATACTCAAACTCACATAAGATATTTCTTTTAATAGACAAACTTATTAACATTCTCCTTTATTTATTTATTTTTCTTTTCAGACGAGAAAAATATTGCATGAATTATTAATAGTAAAAGAATTGGAGATTTAAAATAATAATAATAATAACGGAGCTACTAACTAATTGCTCTTGGAATTATAGTCACGATGGAATAGAATTTTGACTGTATAGCGAATTAAAAAATTCTGTTGTAGCAACAATTTTAACAATACTGGCAGATACTGATTTATTAATTTCGGGACCCCAGACATACTTCTCTTTACAAGGTTACCTTTTTAAATCCTATTATTGAATCAATTTCAGGTATTTTTGGGGGTGGTAGTTCTTTTTATAATGGAAATCTAATGACATGTGCCCTGAAAATTATAACCTCTTCAGGGATGTAAAAGTGAACAACGTTAGACTCACAAATTAAATTAAATTGGTGTTTCTAACGTTGATCATTAATGCTTATAATTATATTGAATTACAAGGAAACAGGTTTCGGTAGTATATAGCTTACCGTTGTCAGTACTGAAGGAGGTGGAAATTTGCACATATAAATAGCAGAGATGGGGGGATTCAAGTTGAAGGTTTAAAAACCAATAGGACAACAGAGGATTGAAAATAATAGCCATTTGGAAAATGGATGGGAAATGGAACCGAAAGAGAGAGAAATGGGTAGAGAGGGGAGAAGTAATTAAGAAAAAGAGGCTTTAATATATTATTTTTAGCAATCTGATAATGGGGGAGGGGAGATGAGGAATCACTATTCAGATTGTTGGAAATATTACATTAAAACCTCTTTTATTTTTAATTACTTTTTTCCCCCTCTACCCATTTTTCTCCCCTTTAGTTTCGTTTCCCGTCTATTCTTCTAATGGCTATTACTTGTAATCCTGTGTTGTCCTATTCGTTATTAAACCTTCAACTTGAAACCCCCATCTCTTCTATATACATGAGCAAATTTCCATCTCCCTCAGCACTGACGATCGGTAAGCTATATGCTATCTAAACCGGTTTACTTGTAATTTAATATAATTGGTGCTTCTAACGATGTTCACTTTTATATTCCTATTATATTGAACCACGCTCCATTCAATAATTACTTAACCTCTTCATTTTATTTCATAATTTTCAATGATACTACTCGAACCTAATTACCATTCTGATTTCAGAAAGATATTTTTTGATATCTGTATTCTGAAACAATACAAATAGCTTAAAAATTTTGCTGTGAAACCAATTTTTAGGAGAATCGAATGAATTCAGTAATAATCTGTAATATTACATTAATGCTCAGTAGCGAAAAGATTAATGCCGTAAATTAGGCTCTGTTTTCTGGTATAATAAATCTCTGCTTGGGAGCTTGAGGAAGAAATCGTTGAATAATGTATTCCAAAATTTTAACAACTCGTGGACATTTTTAATCGAATTATAATTCTTCAAAATATTAGAAAATCATTTGAATAATCAGTTTTACCTTAAATTGTGCAAATTCTTTTTTATGCACTGGGAAAAAGGGCGTTTAACTAATTGCTTCAAAATGTATAACAATTAAGATCCTTCTACGTATTGAATAAAGGTTTTGCAAAAACATTTTTCTTTTCTTTTTTTTTAATTTGCTAATTATATATATATATATATATATATATATATATATATATATATATATATATATATATATATATATATATATAATTACAATCATTTTATATAAATGAGGACCTCAGAGACCAAGGGGTATAAGTGACAAAAAATCAATTTGGAGTAAATTGAGTTCAAAGATAATTGACGTTGAATCGAACATCAATAATAATTGACTGAACTGAAATAGGAAACTGCCGCCTGTTTTATTGTGGTATTTTATTTCTCATTTCAATAACTCTGAAAAATTAGAGTGCAATATCAGTTAAATTTATGATTAATCAATATTGATTAATATTCTGAAAAAGGGGTTAATCTCTAGAACTCAACACATAATTAGAAAATTGCTTATCTTTCTATATTTGAAAAGAAAGAAGCATATTTCCAAGTCGTCTGTGCACTTAGTTAATTTTTTTCAATTTTGTCACTTATACCCTTTGGTGTCCTCATATTTTTTTTTATTTTATAGTTAGGTCTGTTTCTGTAAATGATATTTAATTAAATCGTATAATTTAATTGTTTATCGTGTAAATTAATTATTTTATGCAACTATATATATTTTTCCTTTTTTTTTTATAGTGCTAACACTCAGATGGAAAACAGTGTCACTCCTGTTTACTTAGCAGCCCAAGAAGGACACTTAGACGTACTAAAATATTTAGTACTAGTTGCTGGTGGTTCTTTGTACTTGAGGGCGAAAGATGGAATGGCACCAATCCATGCAGCAGCACAGATGGGCATTCTCAAATGCGTAAAATGGATGGTATGTTGTGGTCATATATTAATATAAGGTATCCCGAGATAATAACGTCACGTTCAGGTTCTACCAATTTCTACTGCTTATAAGGAAGGTCTCCATACAGGGCATACTCAGAATTTTCTGAAAAAAAATGCTAATTAAACTACTTGTGTATGTAATATAGGAACAGTCAAAACTAATGGCAGAATTGCAATAGAACGTATGTCAAAAAATAAAAGATTTTCGAATATTTGGTGTGAAAAGATGGAAATGTCAGGCGATTTGGCGAGCAGCCCTTTTCTTCGATAAAAGCAAACGATTTTATTGCAAGTAAAAATTGTTGGATTTTTAGAATGCGTGTAAATGGTATTTAATGAATTAAAACAAAAACAATGAGAGATTTTAATATATTACACACACACATATATATATTGTAAGACATACATTATACTATATGGCCAAAGGTTACTGGTCACTTGCGATTTTAGGGATTTTGTTAAATATCGAGGAAATACGTGATGAATGATCAGAAAATACAAAATGTGTACTCGTGTATACAAAGTGTGTACACACACGGAAATGTACAGGCCATATGTTTCCGTGAAGGTTTTTTTCCCGAAACTCCATAGGAGACCATCGACATATTTGAAAAGAACGAATATCTTTTGGATAACCCTGTCAAAACTAATGTAGCAAAAAGCATTTAAATTGTAGATTGTGATGAAGTGGCTTATTGTAATAAACTGTGTTCATTTTTATGTAGGATAGCATACATACTCGCAGAGAAAATAAGGTTGTTATAAAAACAGTCCCAAAATTCTCCCAATTTTTTGTTTATAATTTGCAGAGTTCTTAATATAAATTAATGTTCTTTCTCGAAAATATTACAAACAATATTACATTTAATACCCTGTAATCAGAATTAAAAAATCGAAACAAATTATATGAAAAAGGAGCAGGTTTACTAAATAATTTTTCAATGCGCATGCGGAAACGCTATCAATTTTTCATTTGCATATTATGTTAAATAAATGTATCGAAAAACTTTTGTTAAAGTCTCAAAAATATAGCTTGAAAATTCTGAAAGTGATCATCGACAGAACTTGCTCAAAATCCGTTATTCCCAAAACAAGCCAAAAGATGAGGTGCTGTATCCATATATCCAATGATTAGTGTCAATGTAGAACACACAGCATGGCGCGTACTACGTAGCTTATTCTACCGATGATCACTTTTTTTAATAACTTTTTTTTAAAACAATATATTAGCAGACCACTTACCTGTGTTATAAAGAAAAAGATTCGCAATATATGTTAAATGTACTAACATATACCAAATTTGTGCACAAAACATGCTTGATTTTCATTTTTAAAAAATGTGTATTTTTCAATAAAAATGGCTCTTAAAGTAATAGATACTAACTTACATATTCTATTTCACTTCATAACATACCTATAGATGTTCAGAATCTTGTCACAAAATTTTACTTTCATAAAAATTTATGAAAATTTACTTTAATTTTCTTAATTTTTTTTTTTTTTTTAAATCACGTTCCCGTAAACGTACACAATTAAAAATGTAGTTTTCCAAAAAACACAAGATTTTGATAGAGCATAAAAAATTATGCATAAAGTTTACAATTTTAAAATCCCCTATATTTGTAGGTGTTTATATATTTGTGTGTTATATATTTGTGCATTAAAACCTTTATTTCTGTGTCACTTTAAACGACCACTTCCGGTTTCAGAAAGTTCATTTCCGATTTATAGTTTGGGCTATAACTTTGCTTCTTATTATCGTTAAACCATAACTAAAACATTTTTGGAATCCTAAATGTTTGAACTTTAGAATAATAAAAAAGAAATCGAAAATTTTCACAAAAACAGCGATTTGAGAGTAAGCACATACCTTAATTAAAGAAAAAATGTATTATTATTAACTGCAGTGCCATTTATTTTATTTTATTACACCACTCTGTTCTCATACATCACTTTTTATTTAAATGATTAGCTGGAAAGTCAAAGTTTGAATCAGGCTGAAAAACTGCATTTTCGTCTTATGATTTTATTATATATCTGTACAAAAAATATTTAGATTAAGAACTAGTATTTCCTTTTTCGATCTATTAATAATAGTTGAAATCAAAATATCTTTAAATCGATGGAAATTTGTAAATTATGGGTATTTCAGTTCAAATTTAGCAAATTCATATTCTCTTGGTACTTAATAATAAGACGTGTGAATTTTATTTCATAATTGTGTAATGGGAAATACTTAAAAATATCTTGTGTAAAAAAGAAACATTGACTTTTTAAATTTTTTTCGTGAATCTTATATAAGTCAGAAACATTTACTGACAACATTTTTATATTTAATATTAAAATGTCATCTTATTTTAAATTTTTAAAAAAAAGGCCAAAATTAGTTTTTGACAATATTTTTAAATTTAATATTGAAATGCCATTTTATTTTAAGTAAATCAAGAAATAAATAAAAAAAGAGCGTCAAAATTAAACATGAGTTATTGTTTTCAACAAATTCTTTTTGTAGCCAATACTGGGGAAAAAATTGCATTTTTTTTTTTTTTTTATTTTTTTTTTCGTTTGTCATTTTAATTTAAAAATATCTCTTTTTTTTCCATCTGACTTATTTCTAAACACAATGTTTTCAGCTAAATGGGATTTAGTAATACCCACAGTAGCACCGAAATGCCATTAATATTTGAAATACAATTAATTGAATTTGTTAAAAATATAAATTAAATTAAATTATTTATTAAACAAACGCTTGAAAAATACACAATCATTTATTATTTTTCATTTATTTGATTAGACTTTTTTCATTTTTCACTGCTGTAATTTTATGTAGTTGTGTATAGTGACAACTGTTTCTCTTTGTAGGTTGAAGAACAAGGTGTTGATCCTAATTTAAGGGACAATGATGGGGCTACACCAGTCCATTTTGCAGCTAGTCGGGGGCATTTAGAGACCTTGAGGTGGCTTCTGAAGCACGGTGGACGTATCCTGTTAGACAAACATGGGAAGAGTCCGCTCAACGATGCAGCTGAGAATGAACATATGCAGGTAAGTCACTCTTCTCTCTGTAATAAAAAATAACAAATAAGTGTGTAAAATTTCTATTTTGACATGTCACAGCATGCACCATATCTTCACAAAGATAATTTCATTGCTTATGCTTAAAAATTTACTATTTGGATAAATAATTTCGGATACTGCACTGATATTGCCAATTTGAATTGAAGAAGTCAGGCCAGGAAAAAGTACAGTAGAGATCCGTTACAGCGAATGTCAGTTTAACGAATTTTTCAATTTAACAAGTTTCATTTGGATTGTTAAATAAAACCATATTAAATATTTCATTACAAAAAGATTCACTTCAATGAATTTCTCAGTATAGCGAATTTAATCAGTTCTTCTCAGATGTACAACGTAACAAGATTTTATTATACATCGTAATGCACTGTTTTTCTTCAACGCTTGTCAATGAACTATAGTCGATTGTGGACATCGAAACCATGAATGGCCTATAAAGAACAAAGTATGAATATCAAATTCTGCCAGTGTTTGAGAAAATTGTCGGCAGAGACATTGCACATACCGCAGCAGATACATAGTGAGAGAGAGCAAAAGATAATGCGAAAGTATTTTTCAATTGATGTCGTTTCATGTATTCATCATCTAAATTTGAAGAATCTGAAGACCACCTCGTCCAATAGCTTCCGGGAATATTTCCAATAATTGTATTCGGGCTGGCAGAAGTACATGGCTATAGGAAAGTTGCACAAGTATTTCTCGATTAGTGCGGTTAATTAATTCCACAATTTTACAGCACCAATCAAAATGTATATTAAATGCAAAAAACTGCTATATATCCACAATGAACTTTCTCAAATACCAAATATACATAATTAAATGTAAAAACGTACTACGCTTTTTTTATGTTTTATCTTTAAGGAACATAATGCCGCTTCATTTGAAACTTTAAGAAAAGTTATCTGATTTTTATAAACTTCCATTACATTAAAAATTGAGAGTTCATTAAATAAGTAACAATTGAAAAACAATGAAAAATGAATTCATTAGCATATTTATGTTAGCTTACTTGCCCTTATTTTAATATTTTTTAAGTTATACAATTTTATTTTAAACGTATTGCAATAAAATTTGATTACTTTAAACTTACATACATTTTAATTTATTGAAGCTAAAACTTATCATTTGCCAATCGCATAGTTTTTAGGTGCGTTCGTAATTATATAAATACGTACCACCTATAGTTGTCACCTGTCCGTCTGTCCGTATATAATAGCGTAAAAACGACCCAATCGAATGTTTTAAGATTTAATTACATAATCGTCAGGATTTTCTCGAGTCACATTAAACTTTATCAAAATCGAATCAAAATTTAGAAAAACATTGATAAAAATTTTCTTCATTCTATTAAATCCTATCGTACGTAATTATTTCAATGATATCTCATGACAGATCATGATCCTAGGTTGTCCTAATGATTACGTCTTATTCAAGATGGAGTCCTATCATTTCATTATTACTACATTTAATATATGGTGTCGTAATAAACTTTGTATTGATGCATTTCTTTTTGCATAAAAGTGCAACAGCTATTGTAGCACGAATATTTATCAAACTAATTATAATATGAAAGCATTTCATTTGCCATGTATAACGTACAATTTCCGACTTGTTGCTTCTCTTTGGAATACATCTCTGGTATTGATTTACACATAATTTGATTTTCTTATCCTCGGACCATTTGAGTATTTCTGTTGCTATCTGGGTCTATATTTATCAAATTCTGTCTGAAGAATTTCGTCGTTAAAAAAAATCGACATTTTCTATAAATTTCATTTCTAAGATTTCGATGCAATCTTCTTACAGAAAAAAATTCGTCTTTTGTGCATTAATCGAATTTTTTTCTGCATTAGTTAAGAACGCCTAGAACAAATTTACTACACTAAGCGAGAGTTAATTCCAAAACCGGGTGTGCTGGGGAAAACATTTTGAGCCTCCTCTGGAAAAGATTCCAAGGTCACTAAATTAATTTATGTTCTGAAAATCCAAATGAAGTTATGTTAAAAAATTTAATTTAGTTTTTAGTACCCACAGTGTGAATATGCATTTTATCTTTCTGAGTTATCAGAGAGAGATAAAATATAAAATCCCCCACATTTTCTTGAGCTGTCCCTATTATTCACTTCTATCTTCGGCTCCGGATACCTATACTTTGGAAGTGATTATATGTAACACAAACACATGATATCAATAAAATATATGCATTAAAAAGGTAGTCTCTGAAATCTTGATCTTAGTAATAAAAGAATTAGTAGAGATGGATGAAAAAACAAACCTATTTCTTACACTTTAGTAACAATTTTCTAATATAAAAAGTACTGTTTGAATGAAGAAATACACGTTTGAAAAAAGAAATGGTCATAAACTTAAATTGATAAAGCTAATTGAAAATTTTACATTATGCCCTTTGAAAAAGTTTTAATTGAATATTTAATACAATTATAATATATACAATATAAACGTAAAAGATATCAGTACAAAAAACCCTGAACGGGTTAAAAGCTTGTGACGCAGCACTTTATCTTATATATCTAAGAATTTTAAATTTGGGACTTAAAACTAATGATATCAAAATTTATGTGACGCTATGCTATTAATTAATATATACATATATTAAAATTTATTCATTAAGATTTTATCAATTACATCTTTCATAAATTCAAAATATGAATCTTAAAAGATATGATATCAAAATTTAAGTGACGCCTTGACGAGGCTTTAAACAATGTTTTAAAATTCCATTTATTTATTTATTGTCTAAATACATTTTCATATCTAAACAATACTTTTCATTTTCCAATACACTGTTAAATACATCACTTTCACTGAATATATATAATGCACTGAAATTTATTTATTTGAATAAATAGATTTATCTTTTGGGCTACGCTATCCAAAATCAAAAATAACATTTGAATAAATATTTTTTGCGTCATTGTATCCAAAGTAAGTTAAATAGATGCAAATAGATACAATGACGCAAAAAATATTTATTCAAATGTTATTTTTGATTTTGGATAGCGTAGCCCAAAAGATAAATCTATTTATTCAAATAAATAAATTTCAGTGCATTATATATATTCAGTGAAAGTGATGTATTTAACAGTGTATTGGAAAATGAAAAGTATTGTTTAGATATGAAAATGTATTTAGACAATAAATAAATAAATGGAATTTTAAAACATTGTTTAAAGCCTCGTCAAGGCGTCACTTAAATTTTGATATCATATCTTTTAAGATTCATATTTTGAATTTATGAAAGATGTAATTGATAAAATCTTAATGAATAAATTTTAATATATGTATATATTAATTAATAGCATAGCGTCACATAAATTTTGATATCATTAGTTTTAAGTCCCAAATTTAAAATTCTTAGATATATAAGATAAAGTGCTGCGTCACAAGCTTTTAACCCGTTCAGGGTTTTTTGTACTGATATCAGTGCTTTTTTTAGGTTAATAATAAAAAGATAAAAACAAAAAATTAAAGACTAATGCAAAGAATTCATTTTCATGATTTCTGATCACCTTTAATTACCCCTCCCCACCCACTTAAAAAAAGATATTTCATATTTTATTATTAATATATGCTGTGCTACTTGATTTCGTTAAAAACAACTCTGTAGTAAAGTACGTTAGTATAAGATAAGAAAGTAATGTACATTCAGCACTGTATTTCTAAGAAAGGATTTCATAATCTATGCTGTATGTATCATTTCTCATTCTAGTTAACTATGTTTATTCTTTACACATGATGATACATATACTGCAGATGGATTAAAATGATCAGGAATACAATATTCAGAATGTGCTGGAAAGTATTTCATAATCTATGCTGCGTGCATGATTCTTGTTAATTATGTTTCAACCTTTGTATAGGTTGGTAATATTGCAGATTGATTAAGACTATATCCGTTACAATATTCAGAATATGCTGGAAAGTGTTTAATAATCTATGGTGCACACAGGTTTTTCTTTCTTGTTAATTATGATTTGTTCTTTATATAGAGTGGTAAAATTACTGCAAATGGATTAAAATGATATGTTTACAATAATGAAAATGTGTTGGAAAGTGTTTCATAATCTATACTGTATGTGTAACTTTTCATTCTTGTTAGTTTATTTATTTTTTGCTGTTTGCACAAAACATATATAAACTAACAGGAGGGGGGGAGATTTGGATGGGAAGATTACTGTACAAAGATGAAACTGATAGGTTTAAAGCATTCAGAATAAAATGGAAAGTACAGTAGACTCCCTCAAATCCGCAAACCAGAAATCAGCAACTCTCTAAAATCCGCACATACTTTATGGATGTAAACAATGAAACTTTCAGATTGGATATTTGGACAAAATGTGATTTTTTAAATTTTGTATCAATTCCATATATTTTTTAATTTTCTCAATAATACTCTATTCATGTTTTTTTTTTTTTTTTTTTTTTTTTTTTTTTTTTTTTTTTTTTTTTTTTTCATGAAGGAAGAAAAATTAAAAAAAAAAAAAAAAAATCAAGATATTGCTGATATTACTGGTAATCACAATTTTCTTACCAAATATATTTATGCATTAATCAAGATTTTTTGGTTACTAAGCCTGGCTAAACTTTAAAAAAAAATCCTTATTTTATGATTTTGATGTGAATTAGTAATGTACTTTTATGAGGCAAGTTTTGTTGAATAATTTTGGAAAAATATATTTAATTTTTATAATGAATATTTAATCATACACTATTGATCATTAACTTGATCTTTGCTTTTAATATTTTAATCATTTTGAAAATTATCTAAATTTTTATTATTTTAATTTATTACTTATTTTAACATTTTATTATATTGTAAGTATTCATTATAGTCCTGAATGCACTATTAATTGCACTCAAATTACTGTTTAAAAAACGTAAACAAAGCAATGACCAGAAATCCGCAAAATTCTAAAATCCGCACAACCTCTGGTCCCAAGCTGTGCGGATTTGAGGGAGTCTACTGTATATAAACATGTTAAAGGAAAATTTTTTACTCTCGTTAATTATGCTTTGTTTTTTTGCACAGAATGGTAAAATTATTGTACATGAATGACAATAAGTTTACAATATTCAGAATGAGTCAGAAAATGCATCATAATCGATGCAGTATGCATGACTCTTCGTTCTTGTTAGTTATGTTTTGTGGGGTCATCAAGGCTTCTTGTTAGTTATGTAAGGGAGGGGGAGGAGTTTGTATCGGGTTTAAGATTTTATTAAAATTTCCATGCTCTAGTCTGTACGTATTTACATAATTTTTTTTTCTAAAAATCTTGATTTGGTTAGATAATTGTTTTTGTTTTTTTTTCGGGTTTGAATCTCGATTCAGTTTGACTTGAATTGGAATTTTCAGGTTCTTGCAGAGTTGCATTTCAAGTACTAGTTTTCATTTCTGGTCAGTGGATGGGGACAAAAATTACTTTGTCTTTCTTGAACAGATTTTTATTTCCTAATTTTTTTATTTTACTTTTTTTTGGGGGGGGGGCGGGATTAGATTGGGTTTCAGGTTATTCTTTGAGATAGACTTCTATTGGAATTTCCATGATCTGGTCAATACATATCGACATAAATTGTTCTTTTTTTTCTAAAATCTCGATTTGATTAATTTTTTTTTGGGGGGGGGGTTGAATCTGGTTTCGGATTGACTTCAAATGGAATTTTCAGGTTCTTGTTGAGTTGCATTTCAAGTATATTATTTTGTCGCAGATAAATTGGGTTACAATTGGATTTTTTTTTTTTTTGGGGGGGGGGCGGGTAGTGTTTGAACTGGGTTTGGGATAGATTTCAATTGAAATTCTTGTCAGTGTATGTGGACAGAAATTATTTGGTCTTTCTTGGACAGACTTGTGTTTCCATTGTTTTTTCCTTTTCGGGTTTGGATTAGGTTTCATGATAACTTTCAGACTCTTGTCAGTGTGTATCGGCAGAAATAATTTTCTCTTTTCCGGATTAGGTTAAGGTTCGATGGAAATTTTTTTCAGGTTTCAATCAGGTTCAATTCAAATGGAATTTTCAAGTTCTGGTCAGGTTGCGCTTTAATGGAAAATATTTTGTCCTGTATGCATGGGCTCTGGTTGTATGGAATTTCCTTTTTCAGGTTCAGATTAGGTTTAAGATAGACTAATTGGAATTTCCAGATTTCTGATCACGCATATATATGGAAATTAAGTTTTCTTTCCCAAATCGAGATATGGTTGGATAATTTTTTTTTTTTTTTTTTTTTTGGGGGGGGGGGGGTTGAATCTGCTTTCGGTTTGACTTCAAATGTAATTTTCAGGTTCTTGTTCAGTTGCATTTCAATGTATTTTATTTTGCAGCAGATAGATTGAGTTACTCTTGGAGGGATTTTTTTCTTTCCAGTTTTGGATTGTATAGGATAGATTTCAATAGGAATTTTTCGATTCTAGTCAATGTATGTCAATGGAAATTATTTTGTCTTTCTTGGACAAATTTATCTTTCCATTAAATTTTTGTTGGTTTAGAATGGGTTTCAGGATAACTTGTAGTTTCTTGTTGGTAGACTTGTATAAAACCAAAAACTTTCTGCAAATTAATTTAATGTTGGGTGTAATTCGTATTTTTTGCGCAATTCATGGTCATCATTCATGTTTTTTATGCGATTTATGAATTTAATTTGCATTTTTGAGCAATTTATGGACATAATTCGCAATTTTTATGCGATTAATGAATGTAATTTACATTTTACATGATTTATGGATGTAATTTGCTATTTTTATGCAATTCATAGACAGAATTTGCGTTTTTTCAGCTTTCTGTTGACGAAATTTGCGTTTTTTAATCGATTTATTGACGTTATTTATGTTTTTATAGGATTTATGAATGTAATTTGCTTTTTTTACCAATTCTTGGACGTAATTTGCATTTTTTGTAATTTATGAACGTTATTAGTGTTTTTTTGCACGATTCATGGAAGTGATTCGCATTTTTTGAGTGATTTATGAATGTAATTCACGTTTTTATGCGTTTCATGGACGTAATTTGTGTTTTTTGAGCAATTCATAAATGTAATTTGCGTTTTTTATGCAATTCATGAATGCAAAACACTATTCGCTATTTTTATGCGATTTATAGACGTAATTTGCGTTTCAGCTTTCTGCTGCCAAAATTCGTGTTTTTTGAGCAATTTATGAACATAATTCCCGTTTTACTACACGATTCATAGACATAATTTGTGTTTCTCATACAATTTCTGAACGTAATTCTCACTTTTTAAAACAATTCATGGACGTAATTAACGTTTTGACGATTTGTGGACCCAATTCGCGTTTTTTAAACTATTCATGGGCATAATTCGCGTTTTTTATGCGATTAATGAATGTAATTTACATTTTACATGATTCATGGATGTAATTTGCTATATTTATGCAATTCGTAGATATAATTTGCATTTTTTGAGCTTTCTGTCGACTAAATTTGTGTTTTTGATCAATTTATTGACGTTATTTGTGTTTTTATAGGATTTATGAATGTAATTCGCTTTTTTTACCAATTGTTGGACTTAATTCACATTTTTTGCAATTTATGAATGTTATTAGTATTTTTTTGCATGATTCATGGAAGTGATTCGCAATTTATGAGTGATTTATGAACATAATTTGTGTTTCAGCTTTCTGCTGCCAAAATTCGTGTTTTTTTGAGCGATTTATGAACATAATTCCCGATTTCCTACACGATTCATAGACATAATTTGTGTTTTTCATACAATTTCTGAACGTAATTCTCACTTTTTTAAACAATTCATGGATGTAATTCACGTTTTGAGCAATTTGTGGACCCAATTTACGTTTTTTATGCAATTCGCTTTTTTTGAGCGATTCATGGACATAATTCGAGATTTTTATGCGATTAATGAATGTAATTTACATTTTACATGATTTATGGACGTAATTTGCTATACTTATGCGATTAATAGACATAATTTGCATCTTTTGAGCTTTCTATCGACGGAATTTGTGTTTTTTGATCGATTTATTGACGTTATTTGTGTTTTTATAGGATTTATGAATGTAATTCGCTTTTCTTACCAATTCTTGGACGTAATTCGCATTTTTTGCAATTTATGAACGTTATTCATGTTTTTTGCATATTTTGAGTGATTTATAAACGTAATTCACGTTTTTATGCAATTCATGGATGTAATTTGCGTTTTTTGAGCGATTCATGAACGTAATTCACATTTTTTATGCAATTCATGAATCCAATTCGGTATTTTTATGCGTTTTATAGAGGTAATTTCCGTTTCAGATTTCTGCCGCCAAAATTCGTGTTTTTTGAGGGATTTATGAACATAATTCATGTTTTACTATACGATTCATAGACGTAACTTGCGTTTTTCATACAATTTATGAATATAATTCTCACTTTTTTACATGATTCATGGACGTAATTCACATTTTAAGCAATTTCTGGACGTAATTCCCATTTTTTATGCAATTTGCTTTTTTTTTAGCGATTCATGGATGTAGTTCACATTTTTTATGCGATTCATGCATGTAATTCACATTTTTATGCGATTCATGCATGGAATTCATATTTTTTATGCGATTCATGGATTGAATTAATGTTTTTATTGCGGTCTTTGCACGGAATTCACGTTTTTCGCGTGGTATTTTGTTGAAATGTTGGGTTTTTTTTAGGGATGCACCGAATAGTGATTTTGGCCGAATACCGAATGCCGAATATTCGGCCGACAGGTGAACCGAATACCGAATATTCGGCTTTCCAAATACTTTTTATATTTCAAAATTTAAAGGTATTAAAATGTTACTTTTTAAAACAGTTTTACATAACATTTAATAAAAGAAACTTACATTTTGATAAACATGTGCTTTTTATAAGAACATTTAGTATTGAAAAGAATCTGCCTTGAGTTATTTAAGAAGCACAATTATGAAAGTTAAAAAAATTTTCTACGAATCAAAACAAGCATTTTAAAATCAAATAATGAAAAAATGGTTGAAGAAAAATTTTATAGTCTGATAATTGTCCTTTTAAAATAACTCAAGGCAGATTTTTTTCAATATAAAATACAAATACTTTCAACTTAATTCTGAATAAAAGTATGTTTGGCTCATAGTTCTTTTCTTATGAATGGTGGTATTTTCCACCCTTCCCATCATATCATATTTTACAGAAATCAAAGCATGGGAGTTGAAAATATATTATCTTATTTAATGTTAATGTAATAAACAAACACACAAGTTATGACCTAGACTGAAATGAAATACAATGTACTTATGACTCAATAAGTTGATTATGGTTTCATGAACAAAAATTGTCTGCCTTGATAGCTATTACTATCTCAAACGGTTTTTTTTTCTTATAAAGGACTTTTATTTGGGGAAAAGCAAAAAACAGATTATTTACTAAACAAAATTTAGAAACTTGTATCAGCACATAATTTATTCCTTAGGAGAATCCTAATAAATCACCATTTTAATCCTTCTCATGGTTAATTTTCTTAAGTTATACTTTACAGACAGCAAATAAATAATGTAAAAACATTCTATTTTATTTAAAAATGATTTTGTTTCTAATTATTTTAAATATAAATTAAAAAATTGGCAGTTAAAAGTAGAAATAGCGAAAAGGTTTTATTAAGTATTGGATTCGGCCGAATACTTTCATATTCGGCCTAACCGAATATTCGGTAACATGGCCGAATACCGAATAGATACCGAATATTCGGTGCATCCCTAGTTTTTTTACATGATTCTTTGTTGAGATACCCTTTTTTTTTACGCAATTCTTTGTCGAAATAAATAAATAAAAATTGTTTCTTCATAAAATTTTCTGCACATGGCGTGCGTCTATATTATACAACTCTGCTTGTCAGTGTGTATTGTCAGAATTTTTTTTTTTTTTTTTTCAGATCGAATTAAGGTTTGCTAACCCATAGACTAATTGGAATTTTCAGATTTCTGACCACGCGTATCTATGGAAATTAAGTTTTCTTTCCCAAATCAAGATATGGTTGGATTTTTTTTTTTTTTTTTTTTTTTTTTTTTGGGGGGGGGGGGGTTGAATCTGGTTTCGGTTTGATTTCAAATGTAATTTTCAGGTTCTTGTTCAGTTGCATTTCAATGTATTTTATTTTGCAGCAGATAGATTGAGTTACTCTTGGAGGGATTTTTTTCTTTCTGGTTTTGGAGTGTATAGGATAGATTTCAATAGGAATTTTTCGATTCTGGTCAATGTATGTCAATGGAAATTATTTTGTCTTTCTTGGACAAATTTATCTTTCCATTAAATTTTTGTTGGTTTAGAATGGGTTTCAGGATAACTTGTAGGTTCTTGTTGGCAGACTTGTATAAAACCAAAAACTTTCTGCAAATTAATTTAATGTTGGGTGTAATTCGCATATTTTGCGCAATTCATGGTCATCATTCGTGTTTTTTATGCGATTTATGAATGTAATTTGCATTTTTGAGCAATTTATAAACATAATTCGCAATTTTTATGCGATTAATGAATGCACTTTACATTTTACATTATTTATGGACATAATTTGCTATTTTTATGCAATTCATAGACATAATTTACGTTTTTTCAGCTTTCTGTCGACGAAATTTGTGTTTTTTGATCAATTTATTGATGTTATTTGTGTTTTTATAGGATTTATGAATGTAATTTGCTTTTTTTACACAACTCTTGGACGTAATTCGCATTTTTTGCAATTTATGAATGTTATTCGTGTTTTTTTGCATGATTCATGGAAGTGATTCGCATTTTTTGAGTGATTTATGAACATAATTCATATTTTTATGCAATTCATGGACGTAATTTGCATTTTTTGAGCGATTCATGAATGTAATTCGCGTTTTTTATGCAAATCATGAATGCAAAATGCTATTCCCTATTTTTATGCGATTTATAGACGTAATTTGCATTTTAGCTTTCTGCTGCCAAAATTCGTGTCTTTTGAGCGATTTATGAACATAATTCCCATTTTACTACACGATTCATAGACATAATTTGTGTTTTTCATACAATTTCTGAACGTAATTCTCACTTTTTTAAACAATTCATGGACGTAATTCATGTTTTGAGCGATTTGTGGACCCAATTCATGTTTTTTATGCAATTTGCTTTTTTTGAGCGATTCATGGACATAATTCGCAATTTTTATGCAATTAATGAATGTAATTTACATTTTACATGATTTATGGACATAATTTGTTATACTTATGCGATTCATATACATAATTTGCATCTTTTGAGCTTTCTATCGACGAAATTTGCGTTTTTTGATCGATTTATTGACGTTATTTGTGTTTTTATAGGATTTATGAATGTAATTTGCTTTTTTTCACCAATTCTTGGACGTAATTTGCATTTTTTGTAATTTATGAACGTAATTAGTGTTTTTTTGCACGATTCATGGAAGTGATTCGCATTTTTTGAGTGATTTATGAATGTAATTCATGTATTCATGGACGTAATGTGTTTTTTGAGCGATTCATGAATGTAATTCGCGTTTTTTATGCAATTCATGAATGCAAAACACTATTTGCTATTTTTATGCGATTTATAGACGTAATTTGCATTTCAGCTTTCTGCTGCCAAAATTCATGTTTTTTGAGCAATTTATGAACATAATTCCCATTTTACTACACGATTCATAGACACAATTTGTGTTTTTATACAATTTCTGAACGTAATTCTTACTTTTTTAAACAATTCAAGGACGTAATTCACGTTTTGAGCGATTTGTGGACCCAATTCATGTTTTTTATGCAATTCGCTTTTTTTGAGCGATTCATGGACATAATTAACAATTTTTATGCGATTAATGAATGTAATTTACATTTTACATGATTTATGGATGTAATTTGCTATATTTATGCAATTCGTAGACGTAATTTGCATATTTTGAGCTTTCTGTCGACGAAATTTGCGTTCTTTGATCGATTTATTGACGTTATTTGTGTTTTTATAGGATTTATGAATGTAATTCGCTTTTTTTACCAATTGCTGGACCTAATTCGCATTTTTTGTAATTTATGAATGTTATTAGTATTTTTTTGCACGATTCATGGAAGTGATTCGCATTTTTTGAGTGATTTATGAACTTAATTTACGTTTCAGCTTTCTGCTGCCAAAATTCGTGTTTTTTGAGCAATTTATGAACATAATTCCCATTTTACTACACGATTCATAGACATAATTTGTGTTTTTCATACAATTTCTGAACGTAATTCTCACTTTTTTAAACAATTCATGGACGTAATTCAAGTTTTGAGCGATTTGTGGACCCAATTCATGTTTTTTATGCAATTTGCTTTTTTGAGCGATTCATGGACATAATTTAGCAATTTTTATGCGATTAATGAATGTAATTTACATTTTACATGATTTATGGACATAATTTGCTATACTTATGTGATTCGTAGGCATAATATGCATCTTTTGAGCTTTTTATCGACGAAATTTGCGTTTTTTGATCGATTTATTGACATTATTTGTGTTTTTATAGGATTTATGAATGTAATTCGCTTTTTTTTACCAATTCTTGGACGTAATTCGCATTTTTTGCAATTTCTGAACGTTATTCGTGTTTTTTTGCACAATTCATGGAAGTGATTCGCATTTTTTGAGTGATTTATGAACGTAATTCACGTTTTTATGCAATTCATGGATGTAATTTGCGTTTTTTGAGTGATTCATGAACGTAATTCACATTTTTTATGCAATTTATGAATGCAAGTCGCTATTTTTATGAGTTTTATATAGGTAATTTCCGTTTCAGCTTTTTGCTGCCAAAATTCGTGTTTTTTGAGCGATTTATGAACATAATTTATGTTTTACTACACGATTCATAGACGTAATTTGCATTTTTCATACAATTTATGAATATAATTCTCGCTTTTTTACATGATTCATGGACGTAATTCACATTAAGCAATTTGTGGACGTAATTCCCATTTTTTATGCAATTTGCTTTTTTTTTTAGCGATTCATGGATGTAGTTCACAAAAACACCCCCTTGGCTGTGCCACTGACAACAAAATCTTATGTTGGTGCAAGGAGTAATTTATTCATAGACATGAGAAAAAAGTTTGACAACAAACCAAAAAAAAGTACAATACAGGATTTTTACCTGGCATTCTCATAAAATTTTTAATATACCCTGCCTCCCCCCTCTAATTCATAAGTTTTCATACATTCTATATTATATTCCATATTAAGAAGGTGCCACTTGTCTAGTTTTTTTTTTTTAATCAGAACGCGTTATTAGCATTTTTCATTCAGGTAGAATTTATTTAGAATAGAATTGATAAAGAAAATGCACAAATTGAAAACCATTGAACAGACATGATAGAATCATTATGTATATTTCATGGTTTTAATAATCCACATGGATGTTTCTTGTTATGCCAATACAATCTTGCAATGTCTTAATATACAATGAATAAAGTCTGCAATAAAGTTAACCAGAGAATCTTGCAATGGATTTTTGCCGTCGCTTATTCAAATTTACTTAAGAAGAATCGAGTTAATGAAATGTTGTATAAATGTTACTTGTTAGCTTTATAGATTACTAGGTACTACTAGGTTATCCCGTCGACCAAAAAATTATCGCCAAACTATAAGATTAAATTCCAATAATGGATGGTTGTGAATGTCACATTCAGTGACATTAAATACAATTTGTATATTTAAAATGTCATTGATTTTTATTTCGACTTTTTATTAATATTTTACTAATTATTTGTTTTTTCATTATTTAAAATAAAAAAATATGTGATTATGTATAATTTGGCGAAATTGGTCGACCGAATAACAGTAGTAGCGATTACTAAAATATTTCAAATTGAAATAATTTATGAAACTGAAAATGTTTTAGCCAACATTTCACTTAAGTTTAAAACAAGCAATATATAGAAATTGTAAAGTCCATCAAGTGTGTGTACTTTACAATTTCCATTGTTGGGACCAGACATTGCACAAATATGTGCTCATCTTTTGTTTACATTTTTAAAAAGAGTAATTTGAATGTAATAATTTACTAGAAATCATAATGAATACTTATAATAGAGTATAATACAGTCAACTCTGTGAAATTCACAAAATGTATTATCTGCAAAACATGCTAAAATGCAAACATTGAAAAGTGTTTTAACACTTAAACTCAAAGATAACAGATATGCAATAATTTTATTTTCATGAAATGACAAATTTTAATAAAATAAACTGGGATTTAAGAAAATTCATGTATTTTGTACCCTGTATTTAAAAACAATACTTTAAGCAAGCCAGTAAGTTTCCGTTTATTAATTATGATTAATGCAAACCTATTCTTTGCTCAAGCAGCGAAAAACTTAAAAAAATAAACAATTTTACCTCTATATATTTTTTGTTTATCAAACAATACACATAAAAAGTTCCTTGGCGAAGGAGAATAAACTGCATTTCACCCAAAATTACTGACAACAAAACAAAATGCAGTCCAGATTTTTAACTGGCATTCTCGTAAAATTTTGAATATATCCTGCCTCCACACTGTAATCCATAAGTCTTCAAAAATACAAGCAAAAAACTTTATTGCAAAGTTACACATTCTGTATTAATTACTAATCCATTGCAAGATTCTCCGGTTAACTTTATTGCAGAGCTTATTCGTTGTATATTGACATTGCGAGATTCAACTGGCGTAACAAGAAACAACATGTGGATTATTAAAACCTGAAAATTACTTAATGATTCTATCTTGTCTGGTTTATATTTTTTAATTCGTGCATTTTCTATATCAATTTAATGGACATTATGTAAGAATATTACTACCTGAATGAAAAATGCTCCGTGTAACTTGCCGCGTTCGGGTTCGGATTCAAAACAAAACTAGACAAGTGGCGCCCCTAGGCGTATGAATACATGACTTTCCAACAACAAATAATTTAAAATAATTTTTGTTTGAAAACTTAAAAAAAAAATCATAAGTCGAAAGTATATTGAATATGTATAATTAAAAAATATTTTCCTATTTTAAAAAAGGATTCAAAATATTTTTTCCACAAAATGCAAAAATATCCAATGTAAGAAACGTAATAAGTAGGGGAAAAATGGGGCTCCGGCCTCAGGAGGAGGATTGAGGATCGGAGGAGGGAGGAGGGCTCCTCCTCCTCAAACCTCCTCCTCAAGCCTCCTCCTCACTCCTCCTCCACAACCCTCCTCCTCCTAAACCCTCCTCCTCAATCCTCCTCATTCCTCAAGGTTGTCTTATAAGAGAAGGGGTTAAAAAGGGGGATTAAATTTTTTTCGTGAAATTTGAATATTTTATGCTATAAGAGAGGGGTAAAAGGGTGATTAATTTTTTAAGTATACTTCAGTACGAGCGGTTCTTTTGACTGTTGATTAAGAGATGAATGATTCATATTAAATTAAAAATAGTAATTAATTAAAAAGTAATTAAAAATAATAAGTGAAAAATAATGAAGGGACTTAGAATTTTTCGAGCGGTTTTTTAGTCAAGTATAGTACGCAGTAGAATTTAAGAAATGAATAATAGCAATTAACGATAATTAGTAATTAATTAAAAAGTAATTAAAAATTATGAGTGAAATTTTTTCAACATACTTTAGTATGAGGGTGATTCGAGCGGTGATTTATTAAGAAATTTTAATTTAGGAACTTTAAAATTTTCAACAGTTTAAATTTATTTTGAGTCAAGTGTAAAAGTTAATCCAATTTAACAAATGAATCATTAAAGTTAATTTCAAATAATAATTAAAAATAATGAGTGAAAAATAATGAAGACACTTTAATTATTCTAGCGTGCTGTAGTACGTGGAGTATGTTTTTCGACTGATGTTTGCTGTTATTCATTTAAAAAGGTGATTAAAAAGTAATTAAAAATAAAGAATAAAGCGACTTTTTTTTTTTTCTTTCACTGTGCTTTTAGATGAGAAGTTAAGCGGGTATTTGGGGATATAGAATGTTTTTTTCTATACTATTGTACGAGAGGTTTTTAATTTTAATGTGGCGACTTAAAAATTTTCAGTTTGGTGTAATTTAAGAGTTTATTTTTTCGATTTTAAGTGGGAAATTGGGGAGATTGATTTTTTTTTTTTTTTCCACTGTGCTCTTACATGATGAGTTAAGCGGGTATTTTGGAGGAAATTATTATTTTAGACTAATCATTCACGAAGGATATTTTGCGGATATAAATGTTTAATAGGGGGACTTTAACTTTTTTGCAATGGGATTGACGTGCGCTCGTCGACCTAACCGTACGGAGTTTGTTATTTTCTTCGAATCATGTGTGCATACTGGCTTAGACTATCATAGAAAGACTTCCACCACCTTTATCTCCACCAAGTCATAAATAACACATGCTGGTAATGGGAATTTGAGAATATTAACTTTAAACATTAATTTAATGAAGGAACTTTAAAATTATTTCGAGTACTATTTTTAGTTAACTATGTTATACACTTGATATTTTAGATTAGTTAAAAAATAACTTTAAAATTTGAATGAGAAAATATGTTTCAAAATGGGATTTTACGTACTAACATTTATTTGCGCTCGTTGACCTAACCGTTCGGAATCTGTGATTTTCCTCGAATCATGTGTGAATAACTGTTAGATTTCCTTAGAAGGGCTTGAATAAGCTTCAACCATCATAAATAACGCATGTCTGTAACGGGAATTTGAACTTAATTTTTTAAATATTCATTTTAATGAGGTGACTTCGAAAACAATTTGTAGAACTTTTGAGTGGTAATAATTTTTATTGGGAAACTTGAAAAAATCTTGTGATTTTTTGTGAACTAATTTTTAATTGTTAAAGTTTGCAATCCGTATTCGCATTTCTTTTGTGTGAGATTGTATAAATGTTGATGAAAACTATTTCTATTCCAATTAATGAAATTTAATAATAAAAAGAATAAAGTGTACCTCACCAGACACCCCTTTTTCAAAATTCGTACATATTTTTAAACATAGCAATGTGTTTAATATAAGTAATTTTTGTGTGTCCTTTCCTTTCTGAAAGTGTAAGCGATTTTTAACATAAATATCTTTTAACATGTGTAATTTTTCCCTGGCAGAACAATTTTCAAATAAATAAATTTTAATATTAATAGAATTTTTGACTTTCCGAAGAAAAAAAAAGGAACTTATTTTTAATGTTTTAATACTTGTCGGTTAAAAAAAAAATTTAAACTATATTTATTATCGAAATGAATTCATCTTAATTAATTTAAAAATATATAGTATTTATAACCAGTAACGCGGAACTTTTTCAAACCCTGTATGAGATTTTATTTAACATTGTATTTTATCTTCAGATCAAAATAATTTGTGAAAAATGCTTTTAAATATTTTTAAAACTGTATTGAAAATAATATTTTACATACCTTAACATGAATGAAATACGAATCGATGTAGAGTTTAATAATTATTTTCTCAAAGAGAGGATACTAAATTCATTGCAGTATATGTGTGTGTAAACCTCGATGAATCATTCTTATCTGCTTATCTGATAGCGTTTTCCGAAAAGGGTTGAATCTCTGAATCATAGCTGATAAGGAACTGGGGTTCATGTGTTATCTTAATTAATCTTAATGAGTACTATGTCTAATTAAAATTATTTGACTTGAAATAAAATAAGGTCTTTTGAGTAATATCTTTTGAAAATTTAAGATATAATTATTTAAATCAAATTAGAGGCTTTTTTTTTTTTTCTCATCGATTTGTTTTAAATAAAACTAAAATATTTATTTTTTTCTGTACTTTGTTAGCAAAATAAAGAGTGTAATAAATTCATTTCGGATTTAACTATTTGAAAATTTAAACTAACCTATGATTAAAATGATTACATAAGGTTGAGTATGTGATCTAGTTAAAAACGGAACACGTATTCATATAAAACTTTAAATTCTTACGCTTTTGTGTATAATATAATGTATGTTTTAAATATTAAATGAAAAATATCAATAACAATAAATGAAAAACATTAACATTAATAAAATATTAATTAAACATAGCATTGATTTAAAACTTAATATTAATATAGGAATACACATCCGTATAAAACTTTAAACATTTATGTTTTGGTGTATAATATTATGTATATATATTAAATATTAAATGAAAAATATGAATTAACAATAAATGAAAAATATCAATTAACATCAAGCTATTAATTTTCATTACCTGATTTTACTATTTAATTAATATTTAAAATTTTCATTCAGGTAATAAACTTACTTTAACAGTTTAATGCAAATATCGCACAGCCTTGAAATTGTTCCAGCAAGAAGAATAATCACATCTGATTTCATTACCTCACAAGCGATAAGTATGATTCATTCTTATCTGATTTCGAGAAAAAGGGGCCATCTTATCTGTGAATCATAGCTTTTGTGATAGGAACCTAGTGTAAGTTTAATCTAATAAGAGTTAATAATAATCTTATTAATTACGATGTCTAATTAAATTGTCTTACAATAAAGTCATTTCTTTTAAAAATTTAGGATAAAATAATTTAAATCAAATAAGAGGCTTTTTCACATAGATTTATTTTCAATAAAACTAGACTATTTTTCTATATTTTATCAGCCAAATAATTAATGTGTCATATTCATATAGGATTAAACTATTATAACTGTCGTATAATTAAAATGAATTTAAGTGATTATAAAAATAAGCATTCTAAAATGCGAATTCTAAATTTATCATTTCTAAAATATAAGTGTTTGGGATTCACATGAGATGATTTCGTGTCATATAACATTAAGTTTTAGAAAATGCATGTTTTTAAACCCATTATATCTATTTGTGTGTCTATTTCCGTGATGAAATATGGTTCAAAACATTCAATTTGACGGCATGTACTACCTTGCGCTTTAATTGAACGACTTGTGTTGGTAAAAACTAACTTTTGACTTATGTCACAAAATTTAGCAGGGGGAAACATTTAAATGTGATGAAGTGAAAGCACATTTTTATGATTCTTCAAATTCATATTGTTTTGTGTATAATATATGAAATAAAAATTAAATGAAAAATATGAATTTAAAATTAAAAAATATTCATTAACAATAAATGATAACTCGGAGTGTCTTGTGTAAATAAAAAATATTCATTAACAATAAATGAAAAATATGAATGTCTTATGTAAATAAAAAAAATATGAATAAAAAAATAAATAAATTTACATTAAGTAAAAAATATAAATGTCTTATGTAATTAAAAAATATATGAATTTAAATTAAGTAAAAAATATTCATTAACAATTAATGAAAAATATGTATGTCTTATGTAATTAAAAATTAAATGAAAACTATTAATGAGAGACACATTGAAAAATATTCTTACCTTAAAAGTGACTGTTATATGCTTATTCCAACTGCTATCCACCGTCAACCTGCATCGTTGCTCGCCTGGTGGGTACTGTCTGATAACCAGATATTCTTATCTTTAACGGTATTTCCCGAAGGCTGACTCACTAGATAAGTAACAATGACAAGTTCAAATCTGAAATTAAGAGTTTATTCATATTGAATATAATTAATATAATGTTTAATTAAAAAGGGACTTAATTTATTTAATACGTCATAATTAAGAATTTAATTAAATCCTAATATAATTTTTTTATCTAATTAATAGAATAAAAAAGAAATTCTTTTCAACATTTTCAAGAAACATCAAGTTATCGAATACTTAATAGATTATTTTTTTAATGAATGTGTAATTAACATTTTTAAAGGATTTTTTTCTAATTAATTAGTGTTTAATTAAAATTTTCATAATTAAAATAAATATATAAAATAAAAAAGGAATTCTTTTCAAAATTTTCAAGAAACACCAAATTATTATTAAGCAATATTTCGAATAACTACAAACTTTAATCATGATGAGTCATCACTGTGAATGATCTTTTCTTCTCATATGTTATAAAAACAAGTTTAAGTACCTAAATTTATTGATATATTTCATTGTGTGTTGGATCCTTCTTTACTAATCTCGTTAAAATTATTCATTTACCAATGATTTAAATTTCACATTTTAAAGTCATTTATATAATATACTAACATTTGACTATTAAATATCAAATAATGGATATGCACTTTTTACACTCACATCTTACAATGTAATTAGTAACCAAATGTAATGATTTTTAAGCATGTCTTCTTAATTTTTTTACAATGAAAGACTATCACAGTTGAATATTTAGCTTTCTGTTTATAACTTTATCGAGAAATATATATAATGCATACCACACGATTTCATTAAATGAATCACAATACATTTCAAACTTCTCATTTTCAATGTTTTATATATACTAGTGTTTATCAAATAGGTGTTTATTCTGAACAATCATTACTTAGTATATTGATGAAAAGTTTGTGTTGAACGGTTTTTAACTTAAATGGTGTGAGAGAAGGATATATTAGGACAGAAGTTATTAAATATAGAGTCTTTAAAGTTTATACCCGTGCAAGAATTGGCATTTCAAGAAACAAAGTTGTGTCACATTTGAAAGCATTCTTTATATTCGAAACGCACACGTGATCACGATCACATCACTGAAGAGCATAGAGAAGCTGTTTATGTTGTATATAATTTGAATTTTCATTAACACAATATTATAACCGAAGTTTTTCGACAGTTTGAAAAATTATGATGTTCAACGTCTGCACACGTTAACACAGAATAAGATTAGCTTATGCCCTTTCGATGATAAGCGTTATTTGCAGGTAAGATGTATTAACATAACAAAATTTTCTTGGTAATTTTACTCGCAGGTTTCGAAACCACAAACATCTGATCATACTTCTCATTTTTAACACGCGACACTAACCATTGGGCCATTAAAGCCCGTAATTTAGTAACTAAAAATTAAGAAAGATCATCGAAAATGATTACTTCACACATGCAAAAATAATTTTTATTGTGACTTATCAGTTAAAAATCACGAAGAAAAGAAAAATATCACATATGTTTTGGATTACTTTGAGATTTTATGAGTCACTTCATCAGTTAAATAGACATAACCACTTCTTATGAATCACTACTTATGCTTAAATTTTGAAACACTTGCTTATATGAAATGTATTATATTTTAGTTTATCAGTGATAGTGCGATTACTTGTTAATAATTTTAATGTTATTAAAAAAATTTAAAAAAATCAAATGTGAATAATTAATTAAAAAAACACAAGTCACTATTAAAGGTTTGAACAAATTATTAAAATTATTTTACAAAACTTTTCAAATTATTTAAAAATGTTTCACTAATATTTAGTAATCGTCAAATTTTAATGTCGATAATCATTTATGTGAGTCAGGTTTTCTGTTTTAACTGTTAAGTTATCAGATTCCCCCTTCAAGTACATCTCATTGATAAGTTTTAATCAACCAATCAACTATTTATTTACCCCAGCAACCAGCTATTTGTTTACCCTAGTAACCAAAAAGCTTTTGTCGACACATGACCAAATTTTGAAGATGCAAGACTCTTCATTTTCATTCGAAAAAACAATGACTTATGTAATAAATTTTTTCTTTACTTAAATGAAACCTTCACATGTGTATGGTAAAACTTGGAAAATTTCATTTAATGCACAAATTTAAAGTTAACAGACAAGGTCTTCACACATCTTTTAGTATTTTACTAACACTTTGCCAAATATCTTTAGAAAACAACAACAGAATTTTAAATAATTATTTTAATAAAAATTCTCTTTTGTAAGTGACATTATTAAACTAACTTGAAAAATTAACTTGGCAAAGCAAGTTTTCACTATTCCAACTAAGTAATATTCATAAGTTTTATATGATAAACAACCTGTTTGGTTATGTCCCAGCATGGCTTTATAAAATGTATCTAAAATAACCTTTAATATCAATGTTTAAAAATATGCGAATAATTCAGTTAGTCTTTTATAGATGATTATTTTCCCTTCTATTATTTAAAAGACATTTTAAAATAAAATTATTACTGATGCCAGTTTATCCCAGTGTTATGAAATGTGTATGCAAAACTTTTAATTCTAATTTTCACATTTTATTATTTCAAATTATTGTTTTCAAGTTGTACTAAAATTTGGAAAAAAATATTTAATTTTCATGCATAATTAAATTGAAATACTTTAATAATAAAGACACATTTAACATTGTATACTCACCTAATCCAACACTTTCACAAATACACGTCCGACTCGCTCCAAGGTTTAGGAAGAAATGAGAGATTCAAAGTCCTTATCAGAAAATGTTATCAGATAGTCTTATCTTAAGATAAGTGACGTCAGAGAACATATGTCATCAACTGGTCACGTGATGTATATCACATGACCAGTGCTTTGTTAATTAATCTTATTAATTAATTATTAAGTATTAAATTATTAATTATTAATTAATTAATTATTAAGTATTAAATTAAATTATTTAATATTATTAATTCTTTGTTATTAAAAAATAATAACTATTTTTAATAAGATTAATTATAAGATTACTATTCTTTGTTATTAAAAAATAATAACTATTTTTAATAAGATTAATTATAAGATTACTATTCTTTGTTATTAAAAAATAATAACTATTTTTAATAAGATTAATTAATAATATTAAATAATTTAATTTAATACTTAATAATTAATTAATTAATAATTAATAATTTAATACTTAATAATTAATTAATAAGATTAATTAACAAAGCACTGGTCATGTGATATACATCACGTGACCAGTTGATGACATATGTTCTCTGACGTCACTTATCTTAAGGTAAGACTATCTGATAACATTTCCTGATAAGGACTTTGAATCTCTCATTTCTTCCTAAACCTTGGAGCGAGTCGGACGTGTATTTGTGAAAGTGTTGGATTAGGTGAGTATACAATGTTAAATGTGTCTTTATTATTAAAGTATTTCAATTTAATTATGCATGAAAATTAAATATTTTTTTCCAAATTTTAGTACAACTTGAAAACAATAATTTGAAATAATAAAATGTGAAAATTAGAATTAAAAGTTTTGCATACACATTTCATAACACTGGGATAAACTGGCATCAGTAATAATTTTATTTTAAAATGTCTTTTAAATAATAGAAGGGAAAATAATCATCTATAAAAGACTAACTGAATTATTCGCATATTTTTAAACATTGATATTAAAGGTTATTTTAGATACATTTTATAAAGCCATGCTGGGACATAACCAAACAGGTTGTTTATCATATAAAACTTATGAATATTACTTAGTTGGAATAGTGAAAACTTGCTTTGCCAAGTTAATTTTTCAAGTTAGTTTAATAATGTCACTTACAAAAGAGAATTTTTATTAAAATAATTATTTAAAATTCTGTTGTTGTTTTCTAAAGATATTTGGCAAAGTGTTAGTAAAATACTAAAAGATGTGTGAAGACCTTGTCTGTTAACTTTAAATTTGTGCATTAAATGAAATTTTCCAAGTTTTACCATACACATGTGAAGGTTTCATTTAAGTAAAGAAAAAATTTATTACATAAGTCATTGTTTTTTCGAATGAAAATGAAGAGTCTTGCATCTTCAAAATTTGGTCATGTGTCGACAAAAGCTTTTTGGTTACTAGGGTAAACAAATAGCTGGTTGCTGGGGTAAATAAATAGTTGATTGGTTGATTAAAACTTATCAATGAGATGTACTTGAAGGGGGAATCTGATAACTTAACAGTTAAAACAGAAAACCTGACTCACATAAATGATTATCGACATTAAAATTTGACGATTACTAAATATTAGTGAAACATTTTTAAATAATTTGAAAAGTTTTGTAAAATAATTTTAATAATTTGTTCAAACCTTTAATAGTGACTTGTGTTTTTTTAATTAATTATTCACATTTGATTTTTTTAAATTTTTTTAATAACATTAAAATTATTAACAAGTAATCGCACTATCACTGATAAACTAAAATATAATACATTTCATATAAGCAAGTGTTTCAAAATTTAAGCATAAGTAGTGATTCATAAGAAGTGGTTATGTCTATTTAACTGATGAAGTGACTCATAAAATTTCAAAGTAATCCAAAACATATGTGATATTTTTCTTTTCTTCGTGATTTTTAACTGATAAGTCACAATAAAAATTATTTTTGCATGTGTGAAGTAATCATTTTCGATGATCTTTCTTAATTTTTAGTTACTAAATTACGGGCTTTAATGGCCCAATGGTTAGTGTCGCGTGTTAAAAATGAGAAGTATGATCAGATGTTTGTGGTTTCGAAACCTGCGAGTAAAATTACCAAGAAAATTTTGTTATGTTAATACATCTTACCTGCAAATAACGCTTATCATCGAAAGGGCATAAGCTAATCTTATTCTGTGTTAACGTGTGCAGACGTTGAACATCATAATTTTTCAAACTGTCGAAAAACTTCGGTTATAATATTGTGTTAATGAAAATTCAAATTATATACAACATAAACAGCTTCTCTATGCTCTTCAGTGATGTGATCGTGATCACGTGTGCGTTTCGAATATAAAGAATGCTTTCAAATGTGACACAACTTTGTTTCTTGAAATGCCAATTCTTGCACGGGTATAAACTTTAAAGACTCTATATTTAATAACTTCTGTCCTAATATATCCTTCTCTCACACCATTTAAGTTAAAAACCGTTCAACACAAACTTTTCATCAATATACTAAGTAATGATTGTTCAGAATAAACACCTATTTGATAAACACTAGTATATATAAAACATTGAAAATGAGAAGTTTGAAATGTATTGTGATTCATTTAATGAAATCGTGTGGTATGCATTATATATATTTCTCGATAAAGTTATAAACAGAAAGCTAAATATTCAACTGTGATAGTCTTTCATTGTAAAAAAATTAAGAAGACATGCTTAAAAATCATTACATTTGGTTACTAATTACATTGTAAGATGTGAGTGTAAAAAGTGCATATCCATTATTTGATATTTAATAGTCAAATGTTAGTATATTATATAAATGACTTTAAAATGTGAAATTTAAATCATTGGTAAATGAATAATTTTAACGAGATTAGTAAAGAAGGATCCAACACACAATGAAATATATCAATAAATTTAGGTACTTAAACTTGTTTTTATAACATATGAGAAGAAAAGATCATTCACAGTGATGACTCATCATGATTAAAGTTTGTAGTTATTCGAAATATTGCTTAATAATAATTTGGTGTTTCTTGAAAATTTTGAAAAGAATTCCTTTTTTATTTTATATATTTATTTTAATTATGAAAATTTTAATTAAACACTAATTAATTAGAAAAAAATCCTTTAAAAATGTTAATTACACATTCATTAAAAAAATAATCTATTAAGTATTCGATAACTTGATGTTTCTTGAAAATGTTGAAAAGAATTTCTTTTTTATTCTATTAATTAGATAAAAAAATTATATTAGGATTTAATTAAATTCTTAATTATGACGTATTAAATAAATTAAGTCCCTTTTTAATTAAACATTATATTAATTATATTCAATATGAATAAACTCTTAATTTCAGATTTGAACTTGTCATTGTTACTTATCTAGTGAGTCAGCCTTCGGGAAATACCGTTAAAGATAAGAATATCTGGTTATCAGACAGTACCCACCAGGCGAGCAACGATGCAGGTTGACGGTGGATAGCAGTTGGAATAAGCATATAACAGTCACTTTTAAGGTAAGAATATTTTTCAATGTGTCTCTCATTAATAGTTTTCATTTAATTTTTAATTACATAAGACATACATATTTTTCATTAATTGTTAATGAATATTTTTTACTTAATTTAAATTCATATATTTTTTAATTACATAAGACATTTATATTTTTTACTTAATGTAAATTTATTTATTTTTTTTATTCATATTTTTTTTATTTACATAAGACATTCATATTTTTCATTTATTGTTAATGAATATTTTTTATTTACACAAGACACTCCGAGTTATCATTTATTGTTAATGAATATTTTTTAATTTTAAATTCATATTTTTCATTTAATTTTTATTTCATATATTATACACAAAACAATATGAATTTGAAGAATCATAAAAATGTGCTTTCACTTCATCACATTTAAATGTTTCCCCCTGCTAAATTTTGTGACATAAGTCAAAAGTTAGTTTTTACCAACACAAGTCGTTCAATTAAAGCGCAAGGTAGTACATGCCGTCAAATTGAATGTTTTGAACCATATTTCATCACGGAAATAGACACACAAATAGATATAATGGGTTTAAAAACATGCATTTTCTAAAACTTAATGTTATATGACACGAAATCATCTCATGTGAATCCCAAACACTTATATTTTAGAAATGATAAATTTAGAATTCGCATTTTAGAATGCTTATTTTTATAATCACTTAAATTCATTTTAATTATACGACAGTTATAATAGTTTAATCCTATATGAATATGACACATTAATTATTTGGCTGATAAAATATAGAAAAATAGTCTAGTTTTATTGAAAATAAATCTATGTGAAAAAGCCTCTTATTTGATTTAAATTATTTTATCCTAAATTTTTAAAAGAAATGACTTTATTGTAAGACAATTTAATTAGACATCGTAATTAATAAGATTATTATTAACTCTTATTAGATTAAACTTACACTAGGTTCCTATCACAAAAGCTATGATTCACAGATAAGATGGCCCCTTTTTCTCGAAATCAGATAAGAATGAATCATACTTATCGCTTGTGAGGTAATGAAATCAGATGTGATTATTCTTCTTGCTGGAACAATTTCAAGGCTGTGCGATATTTGCATTAAACTGTTAAAGTAAGTTTATTACCTGAATGAAAATTTTAAATATTAATTAAATAGTAAAATCAGGTAATGAAAATTAATAGCTTGATGTTAATTGATATTTTTCATTTATTGTTAATTCATATTTTTCATTTAATATTTAATATATATACATAATATTATACACCAAAACATAAATGTTTAAAGTTTTATACGGATGTGTATTCCTATATTAATATTAAGTTTTAAATCAATGCTATGTTTAATTAATATTTTATTAATGTTAATGTTTTTCATTTATTGTTATTGATATTTTTCATTTAATATTTAAAACATACATTATATTATACACAAAAGCGTAAGAATTTAAAGTTTTATATGAATACGTGTTCCGTTTTTAACTAGATCACATACTCAACCTTATGTAATCATTTTAATCATAGGTTAGTTTAAATTTTCAAATAGTTAAATCCGAAATGAATTTATTACACTCTTTATTTTGCTAACAAAGTACAGAAAAAAATAAATATTTTAGTTTTATTTAAAACAAATCGATGAGAAAAAAAAAAAAAAGCCTCTAATTTGATTTAAATAATTATATCTTAAATTTTCAAAAGATATTACTCAAAAGACCTTATTTTATTTCAAGTCAAATAATTTTAATTAGACATAGTACTCATTAAGATTAATTAAGATAACACATGAACCCCAGTTCCTTATCAGCTATGATTCAGAGATTCAACCCTTTTCGGAAAACGCTATCAGATAAGCAGATAAGAATGATTCATCGAGGTTTACACACACATATACTGCAATGAATTTAGTATCCTCTCTTTGAGAAAATAATTATTAAACTCTACATCGATTCGTATTTCATTCATGTTAAGGTATGTAAAATATTATTTTCAATACAGTTTTAAAAATATTTAAAAGCATTTTTCACAAATTATTTTGATCTGAAGATAAAATACAATGTTAAATAAAATCTCATACAGGGTTTGAAAAAGTTCCGCGTTACTGGTTATAAATACTATATATTTTTAAATTAATTAAGATGAATTCATTTCGATAATAAATATAGTTTAAATTTTTTTTTTAACCGACAAGTATTAAAACATTAAAAATAAGTTCCTTTTTTTTTCTTCGGAAAGTCAAAAATTCTATTAATATTAAAATTTATTTATTTGAAAATTGTTCTGCCAGGGAAAAATTACACATGTTAAAAGATATTTATGTTAAAAATCGCTTACACTTTCAGAAAGGAAAGGACACACAAAAATTACTTATATTAAACACATTGCTATGTTTAAAAATATGTACGAATTTTGAAAAAGGGGTGTCTGGTGAGGTACACTTTATTCTTTTTATTATTAAATTTCATTAATTGGAATAGAAATAGTTTTCATCAACATTTATACAATCTCACACAAAAGAAATGCGAATACGGATTGCAAACTTTAACAATTAAAAATTAGTTCACAAAAAATCACAAGATTTTTTCAAGTTTCCCAATAAAAATTATTACCACTCAAAAGTTCTACAAATTGTTTTCGAAGTCACCTCATTAAAATGAATATTTAAAAAATTAAGTTCAAATTCCCGTTACAGACATGCGTTATTTATGATGGTTGAAGCTTATTCAAGCCCTTCTAAGGAAATCTAACAGTTATTCACACATGATTCGAGGAAAATCACAGATTCCGAACGGTTAGGTCAACGAGCGCAAATAAATGTTAGTACGTAAAATCCCATTTTGAAACATATTTTCTCATTCAAATTTTAAAGTTATTTTTTAACTAATCTAAAATATCAAGTGTATAACATAGTTAACTAAAAATAGTACTCGAAATAATTTTAAAGTTCCTTCATTAAATTAATGTTTAAAGTTAATATTCTCAAATTCCCATTACCAGCATGTGTTATTTATGACTTGGTGGAGATAAAGGTGGTGGAAGTCTTTCTATGATAGTCTAAGCCAGTATGCACACATGATTCGAAGAAAATAACAAACTCCGTACGGTTAGGTCGACGAGCGCACGTCAATCCCATTGCAAAAAAGTTAAAGTCCCCCTATTAAACATTTATATCCGCAAAATATCCTTCGTGAATGATTAGTCTAAAATAATAATTTCCTCCAAAATACCCGCTTAACTCATCATGTAAGAGCACAGTGGAAAAAAAAAAAAAATCAATCTCCCCAATTTCCCACTTAAAATCGAAAAAATAAACTCTTAAATTACACCAAACTGAAAATTTTTAAGTCGCCACATTAAAATTAAAAACCTCTCGTACAATAGTATAGAAAAAAACATTCTATATCCCCAAATACCCGCTTAACTTCTCATCTAAAAGCACAGTGAAAGAAAAAAAAAAAAGTCGCTTTATTCTTTATTTTTAATTACTTTTTAATCACCTTTTTAAATGAATAACAGCAAACATCAGTCGAAAAACATACTCCACGTACTACAGCACGCTAGAATAATTAAAGTGTCTTCATTATTTTTCACTCATTATTTTTAATTATTATTTGAAATTAACTTTAATGATTCATTTGTTAAATTGGATTAACTTTTACACTTGACTCAAAATAAATTTAAACTGTTGAAAATTTTAAAGTTCCTAAATTAAAATTTCTTAATAAATCACCGCTCGAATCACCCTCATACTAAAGTATGTTGAAAAAATTTCACTCATAATTTTTAATTACTTTTTAATTAATTACTAATTATCGTTAATTGCTATTATTCATTTCTTAAATTCTACTGCGTACTATACTTGACTAAAAAACCGCTCGAAAAATTCTAAGTCCCTTCATTATTTTTCACTTATTATTTTTAATTACTTTTTAATTAATTACTATTTTTAATTTAATATGAATCATTCATCTCTTAATCAACAGTCAAAAGAACCGCTCGTACTGAAGTATACTTAAAAAATTAATCACCCTTTTACCCCTCTCTTATAGCATAAAATATTCAAATTTCACGAAAAAAATTTAATCCCCCTTTTTAACCCCTTCTCTTATAAGACAACCTTGAGGAATGAGGAGGATTGAGGAGGAGGGTTTAGGAGGAGGAGGGTTGTGGAGGAGGAGTGAGGAGGAGGCTTGAGGAGGAGGTTTGAGGAGGAGGAGCCCTCCTCCCTCCTCCGATCCTCAATCCTCCTCCTGAGGCCGGAGCCCCATTTTTCCCCTACTGTAATATTTTCTTCTTACGAAAAATAGAGGCAAAATAAATAGAAATTTGATTTAGTATATATTTATTGAATGTTTTAAAGCACATGATAAGATGTTTTTGTAGTTTAAAAAACATTTATTGCTTCGATTCGGGTGTTTTAACTGTGACCATAAATACATAAGGTTTTTCACTCAGGCTCCGTCTGCTAACCCATAGAATAACATGTAATCCGCGAGCTAATATAGTCCAATTTTCCAAGACCAATATATAACAAACAAGAGTTTTCCTAGAAACAAGGCAAGTCTTATTACCTCTATCTTAAAGAGATTCATATTATATATAAGTTTTAATAAAATCTCCCAGCCCGTTTCCTAGATCTCATTATCAGGAACAAACACCACCGATTACAGTTTTAAAATGGTTATCGAGATCTAAAAATATACGGCACGTAGAAATGTAAAAATTATAGGATAGGATTAGACTGGGAATATAAGACTATATTAAAAAAATTGGACCATTCTGACCAATATTTGCTGAGTTATTAGAAGGCGGCTTTTCCGATTTTCTTTGATGTTGAGTTAGCTGTATATATGAAGTTCCGCATCTACCGTTATGACGATGGTAGGTTTAAAGCTGCGTCACTTGAAGGCTGCCGCCTTCTATGATTTAATTTTCCAATCAAAACTATGAACATTAAAGATGTCACCACGCTTGCAATTGAATCTTCTTTACTTAGTCGTGTATATATCTTATTTTCTACCTACAGAGTGGGGCTATTAAATAAGAAAGTTTCAACAATGTATTAATAGGTAAAAATATGTACTGAAGTATATAATAAATAAATATATAAAAATCCGAATGCGCGATCTAATGTATGATTTAAAAGGAGCATTTTCAGTTTCAGTTCGTACCTGATTATTATGTTTGTATGAGGTTCTTTTTTCTTTATAAAGAACTCATCTACAAAATCAAGTTGAACTTTATATATATATACATATATAAACACTGAAAGTGATTGTTTCTTTTTCTTGATTTTTCTGATTTGAATTGTCTGAAAAAAGGGAGAGAAAGCAGTTTCATAAATTAATTACAGAGCTTTCTTCTACAAAACAGTGAAACTTCCACATAACGAAATCTCATCCCTACACTTAAACATTTCGTTCTGAAGAAAATTCTATAACTAGAAATATTATTTATTTATTATTAATAGATATTAAAATTATTAATAGATATTCAGGAATTTTTTATGGTAAAATTCATATGCATAAATCGAAAAATTCACATACAGTGGGAATATTGTGAAAATGTAATTTAATTTCGACTGTATTTATTTTTTTAAGCAATGTAGACAAATCGTCACCCGAGAATAATAAGGTTCTATCTGTGTTTTTGAAAAAATCGACTTATCGATATAAAAAGGTTCCATTTGTATCTATGAAGGCATTTTTGCATCAAAACTATGGTGTATATAACTTGCATATGACATTACAATTATATTATGATATTATTTTATCCAGAAATGCCTTGATAGATACAAATAGAGTATTTATGTATCGGTAAGTCATTTTTTTTAAACACAGATAGAACCTTATTATTTTCAGGTGACTAAATGTGAGAAATTTAATTAGAATAATGTCTGGTAAAAAGACATAATAAAGCTAGGTAATCAAACGCTAAATCGTTGCTTACGTATTTTCTCTTTTTTCTCAATATTCCTAATCATTAACCTTTAAAAAAGTCTGTATACTACTTTGTACATAAGTTTCTTTTTAAAAATAGATTATTCAAAACTTTTCACAACTTTATAAGTATCTGAACAGTGACTCTAACATTTTTGTGATATCGGTATCCCCTTTTTATTATATCAAAGGCTTTTAGTTTTATTATTATTATTATTATTATTTTTTTTAAGGAAATTATGAAATAACTAACTTTAATTTCACACAATCCGTTTAAATAAATTCATACATCCATCACAACAACAACTTCTCCTTTTGAATGTTATACACGCACGATATATACTCGAAAGTGGAATAAATTTCGTTATGCAGAATATATTTTTCGTAATATGCAGATTAATTTGAATGTTAAAGATATTCAATGTCAAGGTTCAGGAAGTACAAAACTTTGTTAAAGATAAGCTCTACTATCTACTGTATTAGAATTTTAAAAATCTTGTTTTTAGATACAATACATCATAATTTTACAACACAGAGAGACAAGCATTGATAAATATATATCAGATAGATCTGTATATGGGTTTATACTAATTATTAAGTTTATTTGATATCGGTCAACAACTAACATTTGTGAAAAATTCGTAATTACATGCACGTGAATATATCCATTTGATCCTTTTTTTGCTATCAGAGTAACATATTAATTTTATATTATTTTAAAAATTTATTCATTATAGGTTAATGATGCATAATTTAATTATTATTCGTTTCGGATTTAGCAAATTGCTTCACCAAGAGGTCAATGTTTTAAGATTTCTCTGTTAACATCAAGGGCAGAACTACTTGTTACTGCTTCTCCAAGGGAGAATGAATACACATCATTAAATCATGGTCTATAAGTTTTCACTTTCTTTTTTTTTCTGCTGGCATCATTACCTGCAGAGAAAGTTGTTGCTCCTGAATTGATTCTCGAATGCAAACAGGCATAGTATGAAGATCAGTATGTAGATGTGATGCGAAAATCGTTTGTTCACAATATTTGCTAAGTCCTCCGGCAAAAGAAAAAAAAAATAACATAAGAAAATTGTAATTTAACAAATTACAGCAACTATTTGGAAAATGATATTTCAAAGACTAAAATTTTAAAGACTTATAAATAAATTCTATAATTCAAAATAATAATGATAATAAACACCATTTTTAAGATGATTATAACGAGTCCAATATTACGTACGCCAAGCATTCAACATTAATATGCCTAAACCAATGATAAAAAAAAAAGTAGTTCATAGATATATACAACTTTAATTGCTTAAAATGTGCATTTTTATTGAATGGAGTTAATCAGATTGGCTTCTGAGCGCCTTATATTACGTACGACATGGATTAAACATTATTATTCCTGGACCCGTCATGAACAAATTTTAAATAAAATTTCAGTTTTACAATTTTCTGAAATGAAAATTTTTAAACTTCAAAATATCGTCCATTTTAAATTTTTACACCGTTGCGTAGAGAAAAAAAATTCACTTTTTAATGAAATTTGTTTGAAATCTCTATCACAATTTGTTTTTAAATTATTTTTTTTTTCAAATTTTTACTACTCTTTTTCTCATCGTGATAGCAGAAGTAGTATTCCATTTTTGGACATTAAACTTTAATCAATCAGGAAACGAATAAAATTAAATAAGTTGTGGAATTCAGCTAATAAAAAGATTCAGATATACTTTAGATTTTCCAATTCTCTACTGAGAACAACAACTATTTTTTCCAAATAGTTAAAAAAAGAAAAAAGTTATACATTGCGTTGTTCAATATCGTAGACTTTATTTATATTTTTATTTATTTATGTATTTTTTTTATTTATATTTCAAACAGTTCAATAATGGTTCAATCGTTTGTTAATGCTAATTCTGTGGAAGAAAATATTCATACAGATACCCCGGTTGCATTTTAAATAGTTTTATTTTTATTTTTATTTATTTATTTATTTATTTTGTATTGAATAGCTGAGATCAATCTGTATGTAGCCCGTTTTTTACTTTTTCGATTTTCTTCACTGGTATTTTTAATAATGACACTTTCATTTTTGGAACTGGTTTCGAAAGTGGCACCGTCTTTATTAAGAAAATCTGAAATCAAAATCGAAAAAGTAAAAAACGGCCTCCAAATAGATCGATCTCAATTATCCAATGAAAAAAAAAATAATTTAAAAATGTTGAAATGCAACCAAGATATCTTTATAAATTTCTTCCGCGGGATTGGTATTAGCATGCAGGTCTTATCACTTGACTAAAGCAGCCTCTTAAAATGATGATTAGACCAAAAGTATAACATTTTTTTTATGTTTTCCTGTCTGTGGTAATCATGTTTTCATCTTGGATTTGTGTTCATTTATCTCATAATGTATATTTTTGTTTTTTATTATATCTCTCATATTTAAATATATAACTTGAAATGTCTATGAAAAGTGAAAGTGCGAAACTTTGTCTGTGTTTGTCATTTATATGTTCTTTAAATTGTTTTCATGGCTTTTTGTTTTGAGAGAGATTTTTAAAAAACAAGATTCTCCTATTATTTAAGAAAAGTATGTAAATATATTACTAAATTTTTCAAAATAAATATTTTGGATTTATTCATGATTACAAGTCATTTCTTTATTTTACACTTCAAAATGAAACAAATATACAGCTCATATTCAAAATATTAGAATAATTACCTTTTTTTTTTTAGAAATTGAAAATATCGTTTGGTAATTTAATGTCTTTTAATGAAAATATGCAAACGATATTTTTATTAAGAACTTATTGTTGATTAAACTTAATAGTTATCTTAAATTTAATATCATTTTTGAAAAGATTAATTGCAAAAAAAAAATTATTTTGAAAAGTCAAAATATTAGAATATTTATTCATGTGGTTCAAAATATTAGAATATTTCACATTAATTCTCCTTTAATTATTACCAATTCTTAACTGGTGGCATCATTGATTAAATTCAGACTATTTTATTTAAAATCAGTATTCTTTTTTGCAGTTTGTTTCTTTTTCGTCTTAAAATGGGCCGTGTGAGTGATATTCCTGAATCTACTAAACTTCGTATGGTTGATTTGTATCGGCACGGTAAAAATCAATGTTTTATAGCGAATTATTTACATTGTTCGCAATCGAGCGTTAGTAAAATACTAACACAATATTCAAAAATTGAAAAATTTCAAAATAATCGCCGAAATGGTGGCCGAAAACCAAAAACATCTGCTAGAGATGACAGGAAACTGAAGCGTATAGTTAAGAAAAACCGTTTTAAAAGTGTGCGATTCTTGCACCGAAAATGGAAAGAAGAAGGAGTTGAAGTTTCTACATCGACAACATTAAGACGTCTCCATAAATTTAAATTTGAATCTCGTGTACCGAAAACAAAACCTCTCATGACTGCAAGACAAAAGCGTATAAGATTGAATTGGTGTAAATCAAGCTTTATGGAGCAATGAAGATTGGAAAAATATATTATTTAGTGATGAAAGTATGTTTTGTGTTTCATATGGTAATCAAGGTATTCGAGTTTAGAGAATGAAGCAAGAAGCATTTGATAAAGAATGCCTTAAACGTTCCGTAAAATTTGCTGCTAGTGTCATGGTTTGAAGTTGTATGAGTGCAGAAGGACCTGGAAAGTTATGCATCGTCTACGAAAAGGTTAACTCTCTGATATATCAAGAAATTTTAGAATATTACATGATTCCATCATCAGAAGATTTATTTGAAGATGATTTCATCTTTCAACAAGATTTAGCGTCCCCGCATACCTCGGTGTCAACTAAGAATTGGTTCCGCCAACGCAACATTAAGGTACTTCCTTGGCCACCAAATTCACCAGATCTTAATCTCATCGAAAACTTATGGTGTATGATGAAGAAAAAACTTCAAGAAAATCCTCCTTCAAGTAAAACTGAGTTAGTGGCACATATAAAGTCTATTTGGGCTAATATTGATAGAAATGTTTGTAAACACCTTGTATATAGTATGCAAGATCGATTGTACGCTGTTATGAAAGCTAAAGGGGATGCTACAAAATATTAACTACCATTTACTTCATATTCATAAGGTAATATTGTTGCGTAAAATAAAATATTCTAATATTTTGAACCAATCTAAATTTTATTCTAATATTCTGGTGTGTTTAAGGAAGCTGTATACCTAATTTATTGTGCTGTATTTTATATTTTATAAATGTTAAAATCTTATCTAAACATTCCAGATTTAATTTATAAGAAATTTAATTGCATTTACTTAGTATAAAAAATAAATAAATGACAAATAATTTTTTCTTATTACTTTTTCTCAATTATTCTAATATTTTGAATATGAGCTGTACAAAGAAAGTTATTCTTTGAGAAGGTATATTAAATTTCAAAATATGGCTAAAATGTAATTTAAATTTTTTAAAAAGTAAATTTGAATTTTTCTTGAAGATGTTACAGATAAAAATGGAATGCTTTTAGAAACCCTCTTAAAAAAAACATAAGCAGAAAAATTTTATCTCTCTATTCTATTTAAAAAAAGTAAATAACGCTGCCATAAATAAATTGATTGCGATCTTCATACTTTTTCAGCTTATCCTGCAAAAACTATTTTATATAAAAACATTAATACTAGTAGTTATACAGAGAAATGTATGATAAACACGATGAAGCAGATAACTTGAAATCAAAAAAATATTTTAACTGTTTTTTAATGTTGAAATTTGACAAGATAGTTCAGTTACATAAGTTTTATAGAACCAAAAAGCAGGTCTACATTTGGCTTACTTAAATATGATATGCAGTGTCCAACCATTTTTTACATTATTCAAATGTTTTAAGATATTTTACCATTTTTTTTTTTAACAAAATTTATTATCCGAATAGATATTTAATTCATACTTTGAAAAATCCATTTTTATATACTATTGCTAGGCTTTAAAAATGTCCAAATAATAATATATCCAATCACTTTTCTAATGATTTTCAAGATTTGTTCCAAAGCTCATTCATAGTCAGTTAGTCCTTTCTAAATCTTTTGTATAGCCCTGTACATGATCTGTAGCATTTATACATAACCATATAGTATGCAAAATTTTGTTAAACATAAAAACGCGTATCAGAACTCAGAATGCATCTTCAACAGTTAACACTAATAGACAATACTTCGGATGTAGAATATCCTGTATCCGAAAGCTTTTGTCTGACCCTCTAAATAAATGATAAATCCCACCTACATCACTTATAGCAAGTATGTTTTAGAAAACATCAGTAATCTGTATCACTTTTATAATATTTAAAAAGTAAAATGTGCTTCAAATAATTTAAGTACAAGTAAAATGTGATAAAAACTTATTTTCTTTGTAAACAATATGTACTGGGGTGTTTTTGTGTTCTCTGTAAAGGAATAATAAATACTTTGCACCTCATATACCACAAAATGCATGTTTTAGTGCAGTTCATAAATGCATATCGATTTCATTATGTTTGAAATGATGTAACATCATTAAAATGCAATTGAAACGATTGTTTTTAATTGGCCTTAATGCAACGGAATTATTTGGTTGTCTCTGTTAAAATTATCTGTAAATGCTACATATTTCATTTTTATAGGGATCACAGAAGAAATAACGGATAGACGGACAGTCAAACAGACATCATGAATATTTTTCACTTAACTTTAGAAAGTGTTAAAAAAGAAAAACCTGTCATTATTAACGATTTACAACAAAACCACACCAAAGATCGCGGCTGTCGCCTAACCGTTCGGAGTTTTCGTGGTTTTCTTCGAACCTTGCGTAAATACGGGTTAGGTTCCCTTAGAAAGACCCCCACGAAGGGCACTCCCCCCTTGTCCTATATCCCTAGCGTAGATAATCGGACGACAAAAATCAACCAACCAACCACACCAAAGAATATCATCGAATTTAAAATAATGTCTTAATTCAGAATATTAGTATTTCTAGCAAAGGAGAGCAATGTACATATTTATTTCGATATCAACTTTAAACTTTTACAAAATCATTGTTAAATTGTATAAAATGTAAAATAGTATTTATATTTTCATTCAAAATTCTTATTTGTTCAATGGGACGTTTTGTTGATATGTACATGGGCATTTATTTCTGACCTGTGGTGCAAGAAAAGTTAATGCTGAATAACGTCAGAAGGTAATCCTTAATATCTAACAATATTCGAGTCATAATAAATCTGTAACTAGGACTTCCCTCAGAGGGATTAGTCTGAGCGATATTGCTCAGAATACACATTTAATAACTTGCGATAAGTAAAGAAAATGAGATGTTACCTTTAATTGGTCATTCATTGTGATAAAATATAATGATGAAAATAAGCATATCGAATCGTAGAACTACAAAATCTTGTTACATATACTATTTTTATAAAAGAAAAGCAAACCATGCATGGATATAAAATTGGAAATATGCAAAATGTTAAAAGTAATACAGAAAATAAAACACCAAATTTTCCTATATTGGAAATATAGCTCTTTGAAATGATGTCATGAGCATAAACAGAAGCTTCGCACAGATTTGAGAAACTATAAATAACATAAACTATTATGTTTGAAGAGAAATGGAGTGTATTTTATATGGTGTGAAATCCGTCCGAATAGTTTATAATGTTGAATATCTGTTTTCCACGGATGCAATGAGGTTGTCGATAAGAGTTAAGGAATCCTTTTTTAAAAATTTGTCCTAAACGAGCACTTTCATCTTATAAGTTACTGTGATGCCAAAGTTATAGTTTCTGACCCCAACAGTATCCTAGAAATTGCAATATTCTCAATAAATTGGGTTTAAAACTTTTTCTAGAAAAAAAAATATTTAATATGTGAAATTAAATTGTCGAATGTTTTAGAAATCGTTCATAACGAGAATATTATATCTTAAAAGTTGCCATCAAAAAAAAAAAAAAGATTTTAAATTTTTAGTCATATTAACATCAAAGAATTCTCAATTTTAGAACTTTTTTTGCTCGTGCATTGATGGTGATTATTGTTCCTACGCAAAATATAGTATATTTTGCAGCAAAGATGGTTACCAACATTTCTGCCCACATTATTTTTTAAATCGGCTAGGTACTCCCAATGCTAACAAAAAACACACAAACGTTAATGCTTTATAGCATAGAAATACAGAATCAAAAGCTATTTATCTCCTATTATATACACATAAAACATAAATTATCTAATTAGTGCTAGCAGATGCATTTTTAAATATACATAGATCAATATAATGCTTCATTTTTCTTTTATTAGTATTTCTTAGTATTCATTTTTCCTTTATTTGTATTATTCAGTAAATAACTCACTTTCTTAAGCCCGAATTACGTCAAACTTTTTATAAAAGCGCCTAAATCCATATAACAGCGAAGTATTGTGAAGAGTATTAAATACAAGGTAGTAAGACACTTACCCAAACGCAGGTAATAAATCGCCAAATATTGTCCTTTTCGCCCTCTCTCGAAATGCATTTTTTTCGTATATTTAAAAAACACGATTTTGAGTCATCTTATTTAAAATTCAAATAAATAAATGAGAGGAAGCAATAATAGCATAAGTCAAAACATTCATAAGTCAACATCAAGGAACTGTATCGTAGTTACACATGTGGAAAAAAGCTACTTTCGGCCAAAAATCGTTGTCTTCACTAAATTTGAATCCGATTAAAAAAAGTACCGTGATTAATTAAAATGTTATAGGCAGAGCTGCCAAGTCTCCGGCATTTTGGGTACCGGCATTTTAATACAGAAAATGTTTTGTTAAATTGGAACATTCTGCGGATTTAAAAAATAACTTTTCCTATAAGAAAATTCTGCTATGCAATAAGCGAGAGTTTGGCATCTCTATATAGGAATATTTCGTAATCTACTTTTTAACCTTAAAAAAAGCAACGACCATTTTTCGGGTACAAAAAGTATTGCTAATTGTTCCATTTTGCATACAAGGTACTGATTGTAATATTGATACATCTATGGTGATTTCCAATAATTTTTCAAATCCCATTTATTTCATTAAAAATATAAATCTTTTATTCATTTAGTTTAAAATAAATGGTTTTTAATTAATTTCATAATACTTTTGAAATATCACTTTTCATTGAAATATTCATACTTAATCCATAACGTACATAATATATGACTCTGTTATTACATAAATCACCTTTTTATTATCATAAAAATTATGTTTTTACTGATTTTTATGAACTCAATAGGAAAAATTTTGTGTTTTGAGCAATAGATGTTCGCATTTCCTATTATTTATTTATTTTACACAACAAAGTATTTAACAAAATTCTTTGTATTTAGAAGAATTTTTATTTAAATAGGAAATCCAGATGTCGCTGTTAATAAAGAAGAAAGTTACAAAAAAGGGTACAAAACGAGTAGACACATACTATCAAATATGGAAAAACGACGAATCCCAAAAAGACGTCGTATGAAATATCATCTTTTAAAGCAAAAAAAACGAGGTCTGATTATCGAGCCTACTGATTACAAAATGTGCATTACATAAAAAAAAATGCTGCAAATATTGATTATTTTTTCTTTTGTGCAGTTTTGGCTTCGAAAGGTGCGCTATGTTGCAAAAAGATATAAGCGCCTATGAAAACACACCTGGTAAACTTTCATGCTCAGTTTTACAAATAAATATGGCACATATATGCCCTATATACACCGAGGTACCTAATTGGTGCCAAAATGGCGTTTAGTTGCCTAACATGCTGGTTATCATATAAATGTTATAATAAATTGTTTGTTCTAAAAATATTATCATTTATTGATTGTTATATCTTCTTTAATAACAGGAAATGTTTCATTTTTTCCTTTTTTTTTTCATTTTGAAATAAATAAATAACGTGTTGTTATAGCATGCTATATGCATCTGGTAATCAAAACGAAGTTTTCGCCTAATTGGCATAAAAAATCTCGCCAAACCCGGTGCTTATATCTCTAGTATATTATCTCAAGTATTTTATTTATGCATACTGTAATTGTTTTTACATACCACTTACTTCTTCTGGTATATAGAAATAGGTAAGTGGCTCCTTTATGCAGTATAAATTGTATAAAACTTTAAAAAATAGCCCCGTTGCCCCTTTTTGGATCGAATTAAAAAAAATCAATGTCTAATTCCAGTATTGCTCCCAGGTATGCACACATACTCCATATTTCAAAGTTGTATGCCAACAGGAAACGGATGAAAAATGGGAAAAAAATGTCACATATGCACCAGGGTACATAATTGGCGTCAAAATGGCATTATTTTACCTGAGATGGTAACCCGGCTTTATTTATTATTTGTTTATTTACTCATAAAATGTTTATTTACTTTCACTTCCTTCTTTTAATTATATAAAATATTTCTTTTTATAGTTATTAATTATTATTATTTTTTTTTTTTACTGTAAGTTCTTTTTGAAAATAGAAAATAATTTAAAAATGTGTATGTAAGCGTTATTTGAAAAGAGAGTTTTCGCCAAATGGGCTTTGAAAAAAATTAGCCAAATCTGATGCGCTTGTGGTATCCGTACCGAAAAATTAGTGACCAGAATTGACTTCCATACACAAACAAAATATAAGTTAAAAGAAAATATGCAATGAAAATAAATATAAAGGGAAAATGATGTCATAAAAGAAACTTTTTATTTAAAAACGTAATTGTTTCTAATTTTCACACGCGAAATATGTAAAACATTCTTTTAGCGATCAAAAAGTGCTGTTAAGAGATTATCACAAAATCTCAAAATCAAAGTTTTTATGACATTTTTTAATATAAAAAAATAACAATTTTATTTTCCTGCATGATTAAATTTTAAAATGTTTTATTGCATTCAATATTTCTGAGTGCGAAAATGATTACTATTTACTCCATGTACTGATTCGGTTATCTACGAAAATGTCCAGCCGGTGAAAATCACGCTCACCAAATTTCTGTGACGTATGCACATAAATTGTGCTTTTTTATCAGTTTTTTTAATATAACTTTTAAACTATTTGGAATTAATTTTTAAAAGTAGGTGCATTCACCAGATTACCTTCATAGGTACCTATTGGTACAAACAGAATCAAAATCCGACAAGTACTTTTTGAGATTTGCTTGACGAAAGAATTTTTTTGAATTTTAATATCGTTACGTATCTCTTCGCTTCGCTCAGACAATAATAGCAACAAAATCACAAAATTAATTCGCCCTTTTTTACCTTTAAATTTAAAGTCAGTATCAGTATTTTTTATTCTAAAACTATATTGCAAATTGACAAAAAAGAGTTATTTGTATATATCTTACTCGAAATTTCGAATTATCTGAATACTTTGTTTTGTTTTTATTAATAATATTTAATTTGGGTTATATCTATATGTATGTGTGTATCTGTTTATTTGGAAAATACAATTTCCAAGATATGCTTAAAATGAAGAAGAGCAAATTCAAGAATCCTAGGGCAAAACTGTAATTTGGAAAGTTTTTGAAAATATAATTCCGTAAATACTGCCAGTCATTATAGTAAAGTAAAATAAGTAATTTTTACTTGTATCATTTTGAATACATTTATAAACACAATTTCATTTTAATTGTTATTCGCAAGAAGTGTTATTTATATTTCAAAATAATATTCATAGTAGTATAACATGTTCTAACATTTTTAGTTTACAACCTCTTCTTTTTCCTTATTCCCTTTTATGGTAATTTACCGAAAAGAAAGAAGTAAAATTTTATTAGTCGAAACCATCACATAAGCTAAATTTTTTTGCTAAAAAAAACCAAATATTAAAAAAAAAAAAACACTCTTAACCTAAGAAAACATTGCATTTTCTGCCATGCCTGTGGATAAAAGATAAAACATACATTATTTGCATTGTTTGAAATAGTTTTTATTGGTTCTAAAATATGATACTTCCTTTAGATAAAACATACTGCAGTTATAAAATAATATTGAAAACATCTTTAATCATATAAATGGTACTTAAAAAAAATAAATAAATTCGAGAAACAATTTATAATTTTAAAATTGTCCAGTACTATGCTTTTTCAGGCCCGTAACCAGATGGGGGGCAGGTGGGGCTGAGCCCCACCTATCGTCCTCTAGAGCCCCCTCTAACGATTTCTTTACTCTCTATTTTTTTTTAACAAATGCATATTTTAACTTACCTCAAAAGAAAAAAAAAGCAAGAAATTTTTTTAGATTTTTTAGTTGTTTTGAACAAAATGGGAATCACAAAAAATTTTGTATCTGGAACCCTATTAGATTAGTTGTTTCCTGTTATCTTGCTAGCGGTGTAATACAATTCTCGAAAAGCATTTTAGCAGAACATTTCTTTCTCCTGAAAAAAATTAAGTCCAGGTGCACACTAACTGGTCACCACATGTGTTAGCACATCGTTATAGCTACAAAACAACGATCTTACTCAGGAGGAATGAAAATGGACACATGTTGCCTATAATTAGTCAAGCAATGGTCAAAGTCTTGGCTAAAACATAGTCATTAAAAACCTATGTTTCTAAATTTTAGTGCTTTGCCTGTTATATACATGCTTTTCAGTAGATCTAGTTAATGATGAAATATCACTTGGAAACTAGAATGTTTAAAAATTAGAAAGATAAAATATGTCAATTTATACACGTGGAAAAAAAAATAATTGAAAGCAACTGATTGTTTCATGTTATGGGGGTTGGCAAGGATATATTAGGAAAGTAGGAAAAAGGTATTTTCTTTTCTTTGGTTTTTGAATGCTCGTCTACTTTTTTTGAGTTCAAAAAAAACTTTTTTTTTGTTTAAATTTGTCATATAACTTAAAAATATTAAGCAAAAAAGCATGATTAAGGTTAAGTTTATTATAAGATTACGACAAAAATATCTTCAATTATTTGGTGCGTATGGACATTAAATTTATTTTCCAGTATAAATTTTAACATATTTACAGAACAATTTTTATTTACAAAGGCTTAAAATTAGCAAATATGGTTATTCAGTCAATCAAACAGCATTTTACACTTTTCTGTAAAAGAAAAATTATCTTTCAAAAAATGATGGCAGATTTGACGTCGGTTAATTTTCATGCCATTTAATGGCAAAACAATAGTTGTTGAGTAGTAAATGAATATAACTCATAATATATGGTATTTATAAGAAAACGGAAAACAGTATTCAATTCGGTAAACGGAAAAAAGTGACCGGAAAAAAAGTTATCGGAAAAAAAGTGACATAAACTACAAAAGCGGAAAAAAGTGACATAAACTACAAAAGCGGAAAAAAGTGACACGAAAAAAAAGTGACGCGGAAAAAAAGTGACAAGGAAAAAAGTGACAAGGAAAAAAGTGACAAGGAATTGATTTTGGGGATTTATTATTGATTTTGGGGATTCATTGGTTAAGTATGAAAGGGGGATCGGTGGGGCTCATAGTTTAGCTAAATGGGTTTTTCATGCTGAATTAACTGTTTTGGTTCAATTTTTGGATATACGTTCATCCTGAAGAGACGCTTGCCTGATTAGTTTTGGGAAGGACGATTACCCCCCCCCCCCCATCCGTCCTCAATTAGATGAATGGGTTTTTACGCAGAATTATCCAACGTATGTCAAATTTGCATATAGGATCTTTTCGATAAGGCTTATGTATAGTATAAAATGCCTGAAGAGATTCTAGGAGTTTAAGGTTTAAGTATAGAGGGGAAACGGGGGATAACCTTTCTTAAATTAAATTAATGGCTTTTTACGCATAATTATCCGAGTTGCTTAAAATTTTGGACATAAGTTCATTATGATAAGACGTATCTTAGATTAGTTATGGGTTCTTCTGCTCATTATAAAGAGGGGGACGAGCAATTCTCCCCCTTAAACTAGATAAATATGTTTTTATGCAGAATTATTCCATGTATTTCAATTTTAAATATAGGTTCTTTCTGGTAAGGTGAATTCCGGAATAGTTTTAAGGATTTAATGGCTAAGTATAAAGGGGAGATGGAGGAAACCCCTCTTAAATTAAATAAATGGCTTTTTATGCAGAATTATCCGATTTGCTTCGAATTTCGGACATGGGTTCATTATGATAAGACGCATTTCTGATTAGTTATGGGGTTCTATTGGTAATTAAAAAGGAGGACGGGTGATTACTATACCCACCTTAAATTAGATTAAACAAATTATGCACACTTATCCGATGTATTTCAAATTTTGGATATAGGTTCTTCCTGATAAAGTGAATCCCTGAATAGTTTTAAGGGTTTAATGGCTAAGTATAGAGCGATGAACGGGGGATAACCCACAATTAATTAGGACTTCGCCTTATCATAATGAACGCCCAATCAAAATTTGAATCAAATCAGATAATTCTGCGTAAAAAGCCATTTATTAATTTAAGGGGGGGGGGGGGTATCATCCGTTCCCCCAGTGTTTACTTAGCCATTAAACCTTTAAAATTATTCCGGGATTCACTTTATGAGAAAGAACATATATCCAAAATATGAAATATATCGGATAATTGAGCATGAAAAACAATTTATCTAATTTAAGGGGGGGATAATCAGCCTCCCCAATTTTTAATTAGGAAAATAACCCCATATGTAATCAGGGATACACCTTATCATAATGGTTCTATAATCCAAAATTTGTAGCAAATCTGATAATTCTGCGTAAAATGTAATTTAATTTAAGGTGGGTCATATTCTATTCCCCTTCTATACTTAGATATTAAATCCTTAAAACTATTCAGAGATCCACCTTATCAGAAAGAACCTATATTTAAAATTTGAAATACATGGGATAATTCTGCATAAAAACCTATTTTTCTAGTTTAAGGGGGATATAATTGCTCGCCCCCCTTTATAATAAGCAGAAGAACCCCATAACTAATCAGAGATACATCTTATCATAATGAACCTATGTCCAAATTTCTAAGCAAATCGGATAATTATGAGTAAAAATTTATTAATTTAATTTTAGAAAGGTTATCCCCCATTCCCTCTCTATACTTAACCATTAGAACTCCTAAATCTCTTCAGGCATTATATACTATATATAAGCCTTATCGAAAAGAACCTATATGCAAATTTGACACACGTTGGACAATTCTGCATAAAAACCCATTCATCTAATTGAGGACGGATGGGGGGGGGGGGAGTAATCGTACCTTCCCAAAACTAATCAGGCAAGCGTCTTTTCAGGATGAACGTATATCCAAAAATTGAACCAAAACAGTTAATTCAGCATGAAAAACCCATTTACCTTAACTATGAGCCCCACTCCCCGATCCCCCCTTTCATACTTAAGCAATGAATCCCCAAAATCAATAATAAATCCTCAAAATCAATTCTTTGTCACCTTTTTTCCGGTAACTTTTTTCCCTTGTCACTTTTTTTCCGCGTCACTTTTTTTCCGTGTCACTTTTTTTCCGCTTTTGTAGTTTATGTCACTTTTTTTCCGATAACTTTTTTTCCGGTCACTTTTTTTCCTAGATTCATTCAATTCTTCGGCGTCTGAATGTGAGAAGATGGAATTTTTAAACAAATGGAAATAAAATCATTTCTTGAATACATCATGAATATTCTCGTTATTGAGTGAAAGAAAAGTATTTTTTAATATCAATTGAAACGAGAAAACACTTAATAATAAACAGTCATTTTACATTTAATGAAAGTTGTTCACATCTTTCGAAAATGGGTGTTTATGTCATTGTGCTTTGTTTTGTTTTGTTTTAAAATGACATTGGACAAATTTTAGGAAAAACTTGTAAAACATATGCGGAAATAAACAGCATTCAAGAATATAAAATTAACATCACAATCTTTTTTTTATTATTATTTTTTTTTCTTTTTCTTTTTTTTCTTTAACAAAACCGTTATTAATTTCTTGGGGACGAGCGATCCATGTACGTGCTGCCAAAAAGTACTCAGCATCCTTGTTTATATCCACCAGTAAAATTTTACTGAAAAATTTGGCTTATTTAATCTAAAAGACTACTGTCTCTAAGGGGCAAAGTCCAGATATGTTTCAAAAATATGAAATAAATATATATTTGAAATAATGATTCATGTTTGAAATTATATAATTATATACAGAATTATAAAGTTAATTAGTGAATTGTTAAGTATCTGTTTTTATAAATCCTATTATTAATAAAATAAGGTCAGACAAAATTAGCTTTAAAGAGAAACTTACATCATCACTAAATTAAATCGTATTTAGAACAGCCGTGACTTTAAAATGATCTGATAATTTAGCAGAAAACTAAATATTAATAAAATTAAATAAACCGCGACTTACTGTTAGTTAAAAATATTAAATTAAAATAAGAATAACAAATTAGGTTTTATTAAGTCTGTAATTTCAACCAAAACAATCATGCAAAAACTGTTAATTTTTAACTACTTTTTTTTTATTTTTTATTTATTTATTTTTTTTTTTTTACCAAAAATAAAATTGACTTCAAAAACTACTGCAATGTATATATATTATATGTGTATCTATATGTATGTTGCTATTTTTTCAATAATGGCCAGTATAAACGCACTATTTGATAATAACCATAACTATAGTTGCAAATCTTACTTGGACATAAACATTTATAACATGAGAAAAAATGCAACAAAAATAGTAAAATTAATTTTTTTAAATTAAATATTAAATCGTAAAAAATCTCACGGTTAATTGGAGGGCGTATCTATTGGACACTTATATTGAACTTAGCTTCACTTGCATTGACACCAAAAAGTCAAATTAATGTTCATAAAAATGCATATAATACGCATGGTAAATACGCATGCTCTTAATTTCTTATTAATTATTATGTAAAAATATTTTTTCACCTTGCAATAGTTTTTGAAAAAGTTTTTATTTTTAATGAAAAAGAATATATATATATACTTATTTTCCGATGATCATGAAGTAATTTGTATTTAATTATTTCTTTATAGAAAAGTTCCGTTATAGAGAGGTTTCAGTTTAGACGGGTTCCTCTATAAGCAGGTCCATTTTATCAGTTTTTGCAATATTCAATTTTTTTAAGATATGGATTGTTAAAATATGTTAGCCCCCAGAAAAATTTCAGAGCCCCCCCTGGCATGACTCGCTGGTTACGGCCCTGTGCTTTTTATCAAAATATTATTGATTTTATTTTTATTTAAACTAATCCCGAAAGGTTGTAAAAGAAAAGAGGAAAAAAAAACTTTATTCATAATGGCAGTTTCTAAGGAGAATAACTCTATTGTAGTGGCGCCATCTTTCATTGTCTTTTGATATTACAAGTTTTTGTTCATCTTTACGAAATAAAATAAAAATGAATTTTCGTTAACAAAATATCAGTATTTAAAATTTACTATTCCAATGAAATAATGATAACATTTTAAAAGGAAATTTCAAGTCATTAATTTTAATTAAGATATGCTTCTATTTTTTTTTTTTTAAATATTTGATATAAATTGAATTGACCAAAGAGAGAAAGAAACAAATATTGCACCAAAAGCTATTTCTTTGATAAATTATCGTATAGGTATGAAAGAAAGAATTATTCGATTGGAAATTGCACCTTTTCCAATTTTTTATATATAGAAAAAAGGGGAGCCCAAATCTCTTATACCTAAAAAATAAAATAAAATAAAATAAATAAAATAGAATACTTTAAAAATTTTAATATTAATATGCAAATTTAATGAAAAATTTCTATTGCATACTAAATTTTAATTTCAAACTCATAATTTTATTAGGAAGTAAATTAATTGATTTGAACTTAAAATTTGAAGATGATATGTAGTAAAAATTACATTTCGAAAAAAGTTACATAAAAGTCTGTTGTAAATTCCATTAATTTGTGTTCTTCTTGGAAATATATGTTTAACATGTTACTAGGTAATGTTAAACTTTCTGAACAAAGTATATTAACATTTAATTCTTAAAAATCAAAAATAATTATTGTTATTTGTATTATTAAATAAAAATATATTGATATTAAAAAAAGGGCTGTGTAATATTTTTAAGATTAATTAGTATCTTAGTATTTCAGCTTTAGCATATGATAAATTGTTTCACAAAATTTTCCACCGTAAAATAAAATAATTTTAAATGAGGGGGGGGGGGACATATTCGTTTAGTAAGATCTTTAGTTATACAGATACAATGAGTAAGTCCCTGTTAAACCGTTACCTTGTTTAAAATGTCAAATATAAGGAAATATTGCTAAAATATCCTAATAAGCCATCATTCGAAAACTATGAGAACTGTTAAACCGTTCCTTTTGGACTATGATGCCTCTTTTTTTCCACAAATGACAGAACAAAACAAAAAATTGTGATAAGGACAAACGACTATTTCTCTGAAAAGAAACCAAAATCCAAAATGCCGTAGCTTCATAATGAATCATGATTTTTTTTTACTTCTTTCTAAATAAACAAGAGTAAGATTTCCCAATGCTAATTAATAAAGTTACAAAATAAAATTGAATTCAACGAAACCATAGAGAAAACATGATTATTTAACGTACATTAAATCTGTAATAGAGATAGTTTTGAAAACATATTTTATAAACTAAGGAAGATCTGAAAATTGCATGTTCGTATTAAATGTTAAAGAGTATTTTAACAGATATTGATTTCTGATAATATATTTATGAGTCAAAATTTCCAATTATATCTGACATTAACTTTACAATACATATCATATCATATCATATATATTATAAAGCAGAAATTCTGAAACTTCCACACGGGTGTTTTCAAAAACTACCCGATGGATTTTTTTGCCGATTGTATCATTCGATAGGAAATATTTTTCCGAAGGTTTGTGATTCAAATTTACAGGGATAACTCTGATTTTTCGTAGTAAATTTCGTATTTTTCGGTTATTTTTGACGAAAGGGTTGCCAGTAGCTGTTTTTGGCGAAAATTATAGTTGCTAAAAGAATTAAAATGGCTATATCTATTAGAAATATTACAAATATCTTGCAAATAATAGCAGAAAATAACTACTGATAATATTAATAATAATAAAGAAAGATCGCTTAAATGAGGCGTAATATTATAAAAATATATTTATCTTGAAAATGAAAAAAATATTTGTAATGCTTAAAAAATAAATTAACGCGAAATATAACAATCAGTTCAACTTTTGGCGACTTATCCCTGGTGTTAGAATAAAAACATGAATTTCAGAAATTGATTAAATGAATTTTGAATGATAGTTATTTCCCTTTTTTTTATTTTCTTTCTCTTTTTTATCGAATTTCCGTATAATATAACTTACAGCAGAAAAAGCAGATCTGATTGTAAAAGACACTGTAAATTGTAAATTACAAATTCGTTTCTATACGATTTTCATCTTGCTTTTGTCGCCAAAGAAAAAGCGCCGAAAATGCACTATTGACTTAATGCCTGACATAGGTTCTTAATGATCGTTATAATGTTTTTTTCAAGTGAAGATAATTTTTAGGGTATATTTTAATATTTAATCGTAAATTATATAGATATGAGTATAACTCTTTTATTTATTTATTTATTTATTTATTTATTTGAAAATGTTTTTATTAATTTAATTTTTCTTGCGCCATTTCGTCAATTTCACTTAGAGGAAAAATTACAGTTTTAAAATTTAGAAACTGAAGAAGGAAAGTTTATGCCGTCGATTAAAAATCTACCGCCAAATTCCAAGATTAAATGTCAATAATGGATGATCATAAATGTCATATTAACTTGACATTAAGCGTAATATAAATATTAATTATGTCATCAAGTGATTTTTAATTCGACATTTTATTTCTACTTTTATATATGCTCTGCTAATTTGTTTTTCGTTATTTAAATGAAAATTTATTCTAATCTATATAATCTGGCTAATAGTTTGGCGATTTGTATAATTTGGCGAAATTGCTCGACGGTATAACCAAGTAGTACTGAAGGAAAAATTTTATAATTCAAAGGAAATTTATGCAATTATGCGTTATTACTATAGATAAATTCAACATTTTGAAATAAAAATTCCCGCTGAATAAAATTTACAAGTCTTTTTCAATTAACCATTTCCTCTTCAATATTTCTTCAATCAATATTTCGCTATTCTCTTTCGCGCAGGCTAAAAAAATGTATTTAAAACATTTTATTAAATAAAAAATAAATAACATTTTTCATTTTTTTAAAAAATATTTTAAAAATCTAATTCTACCATTATGTGTCTTACAGGACAAAATAGACAAATTACTTTTAAAAATGGTTTTAACTGTTAATTGTATGTTATTTGTTTATTTGCGTGTTTGAATTTACTTTTGTCACCAAACAATGCGATTTTATAAAAAAAATGCGTATAATGTTTAAATTTTAGTATAAATGTCTTCCTCATCCAAACTGTAAAATAATTTAATTGCAACTTTTTAAAGTTTTGGCGCAGATATCATATACGCACCACATTCGCACGATTGCAACAAAATGGCGATTTTATGCCTCACATGGTAACCCGACTATGGTTGTTTATTTATTAATAAACTGTTTATTAACTTTCATTTTGTTTTTTAAAATAATATAAATCATTTTGTTCTTTAGCTATTAATTAAACTTTTTTATTTATTAATTTTTTTTTCAAAAATTAGAAAATAATTTAAAAATATTTATGAAATTGGTAATTAAACACCAAGTTTTCTCCAAATTGGCGCCAGAAAAAAATTGCGCCAATGTGGTGCATACATGACATCTGTGTCAAAGTTTTTTCACTATACATAAGCAGGAAAAATGCAGTATAAATACCGATTAAAGTTTTTTGCAAATATGGAAATTGTGTCACAGATTTGTTCATATACTCATCGAGGTATCTCACTGGCGCCAAAATGGCATTGTTTGCCTTATATGGTAACCCAGCTATAGTTGTTTATCTGATGATAAGTTGTTTATTTACTTTCATTTTCTTTTTTGAAATGATATTTGTTGTTTTGTTCTACAGTTACTTTTTTATTTATTGTTAATTGCTGTTTAAAATGATAGAAAATAATAAAGTATATATAAATTTCTAAAACGAGGGTTTTGCCATATTGTAGTTGCAAGAAAATCGTGCTAAACCTATTGCGTATATGATGTCTGTGTAGGAATTTTTTGTGAAATATGAAAAGTGTAAATTGGCTACATACTTGATTATCACGTCAATCAATTTCGCCAAATCGTTCGCCAAATTATACAAATTTACATAATTTTATCTTAATAACAAAGAGAAAATGCTTAAATACGAAAGAGCAAATAATTTTTTTTTCATTTTTCAGGAGGAAATTTTGCAATAATAAAGTAATTGCTGTAGTGAGAATTTTAATGTGTGTGTGTTTTTTTATCGTTGGCAACTTTCTGTAATGAAAAATGTTTATTTTTTTTCCTGCTATTGTTTTGTAAGAGCTGGTTTTGTCAAAGCCATGTTAAGGTGGTATTCAAATTTTTGAACCCAATTACCACCCCTTGGGCCGATTTTTCTCATTTGCAATTCCCACTGAGATATTAACCATTTCAATGTACTTGACAAGTTTGAAGATGATTCTTGCATAATTGTGCCTTTTATCGCGCGGACAAAATTTAATATATATATAAAGTTTTTAGGTGGGAGTAGCTTTGGGTTCCTGGCTTCACATAATGAAAAGTTGTGAAGAAATTTTTCAGAAGTTGTACCGTGGTAACAACTGTAATAATTAATATTTCTTCAGATAAGGGAAAATTTTAAATCCCGTTGCCACAATGGTCTCATTTCGATTCCAAATGTGCACTGTTAGTAATAAACTAAAATAGTTACTTCTTAATAGTAGGATATTGTCCAACGTTTAAGATAATTTAATATCACAATGGTGTCTAAATCGTTTTCAGCAATGAGCAAGGTGCTGCTGGAGGTCCAAATTATTTAAAATGCAAATTTAAATTCACCAGTTCGTTTCATCCACGGTTGATTTTGAAATATTGACCAGCGCAGCGGGCATAGCCTGCTAGTTTTATATAAAGAAGTATGAAAATATGGGAGAATGAAAGTATTATGTTTAAGATTCTTTTTATTAACACCAGGGCTGAAACTATCCTTTTTGCCTCCGATGCAAACACGAATTTTAGTGACCCCCCCCCCCCCTCCCTTCTTTCCAGCAAAGTATATTTACAAAGAGAATTTTGCCGATTTTCTGATAGTCGACTTAATTTAAATATGTAATAACAAAATGTGTAATACTGAACTATGTAATATGCTTTGTCAAATAATGATTCATTAAAGTGTTGTATGTGGAATCGAAAAAAATCCGCTTTAAGCACGATCCTTATGCTATATCATCCTTAAATTCTTCTATTTGCATGAAATCTTCATTTGGCGCCCGGGGCACATGCCCTTTCTGCCCCTCTCCCCCTCTTCTTAGTTTCGGCCCTGATTAACACAAGAAAAATATAACTAATATTAAGACAAGTAACTTAATATGAATTAAAATTTCTAATACAGCTCATATTCAAAATATTAGAATAATTACCTTTTTTTTAGAAATTGAAAATATCGTTTGGTAATTTAATGTCTTTTAATGAAAATATGCAAACGATATTTTTATTAAGAACTTATTGTTGATTAAACTTACTTGTTATCTTAAATTTAATATCATTTTCGAAAAGATTAATTGCAAAAAAAATTATTTTGAAAAGTCAAAATATTAGAATATTTATTCAAGTGGCTCAAAATATTAGAATATTTCACATTAATTCTCCTTTAATTATTACCAATTCTTAACTGGTGGCATCATTGATTAAATTCAGACTATTTTATTTAAAATAAGTATTCTTTTTTGCAGTTTGTTTCTTTTTCGTCTTAAAATGGGCCGTGTGAGTGATATTCCTGAATCTACTAAACTTCGCGTGGTTGATTTGTATCGGCACGGTAAAAATCAATGTTTTATAGCGAATTATTTACATTGTTCGCAATCGAGCGTTAGTAAAATACTAACACAATATTCAAAAATTGGAAAATTTCAAAATAATCGCCGAAATGGTGACCGAAAACCAAAAACATCTGCTAGAGATGACAGGAAACTGAAGCGTATAGTTAAGAAAAACCGTTTTAAAAGTGTGCGATTCTTGCACCGAAAATGGAAAGAAGAAGGAGTTGAAGTTTCTACATCGACAACATTAAGACGTCTCCATAAATTTAAATTTGAATCTCGTGTACCGAAAACAAAACCTCTCATGACTGCAAGACAAAAGCATATAAGATTGAATTGGTGTAAATCAAGACGTTTATGGAGCAATGAAGATTGGAAAAATATATTATTTAGTGATGAAAGTATGTTTTGTGTTTCATATGGTAATCAAGGTATTCGAGTTTGGAGAATGAAGCAAGAAGCATTTGATAAAGAATGCCTTAAACGTTCCGTAAAATTTGCTGCTAGTGTCATGGTTTGGGGTTGTATGAGTGCAGAAGGACCTGGAAAGTTATGCATCGTCTACGAAAAGGTTAACTCTCTGATACATCAAGAAATTTTAGAATATTACATGATTCCATCATCAGAAGATTTATTTGAAGATGATTTCATCTTTCAACAAGATTTAGCGTCCCCGCATACCTCGGTGTCAACTAAGAATTGGTTCCGCCAACGCAACATTAAGGTACTTCCTTGGCCACCAAATTCACCAGATCTTAATCCCATCGAAAACTTATGGTGTATAATGAAGAAAAAACTTCAAGAAAATCCTCCTTCAAGTAAAACTGAGTTAGTGGCACGTATAAAGTCTATTTGGGCTAATATTGATAGAAATGTTTGTAAACACCTTGTATATAGCATGCAAGATCGATTGTACGCTGTTATGAAAGCTAAAGGGGATGCTACAAAATATTAACTACCATTTACTTCATATTCATAAGGTAATATTGTTGCGTAAAATAGAATATTCTAATATTTTGAACCAATCTAAATTTTATTCTAATATTCTGGTGTGTTTAAGGAAGCTGTATACTTAATTTATTGTGCTGTATTTTATATTTTATAAATGTTAAAATCTTATCTAAACATTCCAGATTTAATTTATAAGAAATTTAATTGCATTTACTTAGTATAAAAAATAAATAAATGACAAATAATTTTTTCTTATTACTTTTTCTCAATTATTCTAATATTTTGAATATGAGCTGTATTAGCATAATTTTTTATGCTAAATTCTTGTAATTTATTTTAATATTAATGCATTTTTTTCGTTTTACCCTTTCAGGGGCGCCGTTTTCAGTTTGCAAACGGTTAATTTCAATGTCCAATCTGCTGGCCCCAGTAAATTTTTAGTACAACTTCGGTCTCATAATATGCGTGAAAAAGGGCTTTTGCTTATTTTCAAATAAATTTGTTCATAAATTGTGGGGTGAATTAACTATTTGAACATTTTTGAAGCAGAAATATCTTGTCCCTGAAAAGGTTAACTGTTGTAAGATTCATATTTTGTAGTGGTGACATCTAGACGATTTTACTCCTTTTAATGTTTATTCTAGCCTTAATTACAGTGTTAGAAATTAGCAGTCGTTAGTCGTCAAATGCAACTAAAAAATTGAATTTGACGACTAGAAAATTATTTTTGGTCGTCAAATTTGACGCCTGCCTTTTTAAAAAATTTATTAGACATTCAGCTCCGAAAATTAAAAAAAAAAAAATGGTCTAGTCTGAAAAATCAGAACTAAAAAAACATTTCGAGAAATAGTCGAGAAAAAAAAAAAAAAAAAAAAAAAAAAAAAATTCATCAATTGCTTGTATACGAAATCACCACTTTCGGCAAAAGATTGGAGAAAAAAACGATTTTTTTTTATTTTTCAAAAAATAACAAAAAAGCAAAAGTTTTTTATACAATAGCGTAAAAAAGGCAAATTTCTACAAAGTATTGCGAATAGAGATGCAAATTTCGTCAAAGAATCGCAAGAAAAACGCGAATTCCATAAATTAATCGCAAAAAAATCTTGGGAAAAAGACAAACTTTGTTATAGAATCGCAAAAAAAAAAATGCAATTTTCTATGAAGGATCGTGAAAACAAATTTTAATTTCGTCACAGAATCTTTAGTAAAAAGCTAATTTTGTCAAAGAATTACAGAAAAAATAAGAATCTTGTCATAGAATCGCAATAAAGTCTGTTAATTCCATCAAAAGCTCGCGAAAAAACGCAAATTTCTTCAAGGAATCCCAAATAATCAGTAATTTTCACCAAAGGGTTGCGAAAAAAACACATAATTAACCGGAGGGGGGGTTCCCAGCCCAGCAGAAAACGACAAATTTTGTCAAAAGATTGCGAAAAGATACTGCCGATTTCGTCAACAAATCTCAAAAAAACATGGCAAGGCTTGTCAAAAGATCGAAAAAACGGCAAGTTTCGCCAAATGATTGCGAAAAACACGTCAAAGTTTGGCAAAAGATCGTGAAAAAGGCAAAATATTTTTAAAAAATCGCGAAAAAACTAGCAAGTTTCATCAAAAGATTGCGAAAAAACCGGCAAGTTTCGTCAAAAGATCACAAAAAAACGGCCAGTTGCGTCGAAACATCGCAAAAATAGCTGCAAATTTCGTCGAAAGATTGCGAGAAAACGGCAAATTTTGCCGAAAGATAGCAAAGTACGCAAAAATCGTAAAAATGGTGCGACCCCCCCCCCCCAAAAAAAAAAATATTGGTAGTGGATTTTTTTCTTGTCTCTGTAGTAACCTTAAAGAAAATTTGATGCGAATTTCAAAATTATTCTTTTACTCCAAATCACTCCAAAATTATACGCAGTATTACAGTAATATTAATATGAATTTTAGAAACTGCAACTAAAAATCTTAATTTGACGCCTAAGGTTTTTACAGTAGTCGTCATTTGACGCCTCCCTTTTATCTCCCAATTTCTATCACTGCTTAATTAACTATAACAAAAAATTATCTCAGTTAATATATAGATATATATGTTAAAGATTATAAACTACAAACAAAACATACATATTAAAAAATTTATATAGTCAATTTAACTAAATAAATGAAATAATTTCCTTATATCGCCACGCCGCTTAAAGCTTCACAATTGTTATGTTCGAAAGATGACGGTTTAGCGAGATTTCACTATATAAATTTCGATTGAATTATTTTATAGTATTTATATCTATATTGCCTGTAATAATTATTTTTGCGTTGCTTTTATTTTCTAGCGATGACATTAAGCATCTAAACATAATTATTTATAATTTTTATAAATGAAATATGAATTGTGAAACCATTGTTTAGTAAAATTGGGACTTTAAATTCATAAATGTGTTAATATAAATCGATATAGGTTATCTGTTAAATCATTATCTAGTATCTAATACGATCTATGCTAATAGCATACGAAATTTACTGCTTATTTTCCAATTTATTTTTAAATTCATTTTTATTCTAAAATGCGTCAAACTGGCAAATTGTCTTACTTTGAAAGTACACAAGGTGCTGTGATTTTCGATTCTTTGATAAATGCAGAAAATATTGCAAAAAAGCAATCAAAAACGGCATTTTGAACCGATTTTTTCAAAGCAAGAGATTTGGGGACGAAAAAAAGGGTCATACTGAGAAGATAATTGTTTATAAATCAAATTCTAATGATTTGAGTTTAAAATGACATCACATGGCACCTTATACGTCTCTTCAAAAATCCATTCAGCAAGTTTCATGTTTCTACTTTTAAAAATGAGTCTGAAATTGTATCAGAAACTTTCGAGCGGTTGAAGGTGGAAAAGCGTTTTTTCGAATACACCCTTAATCTCTTGAAGGGCGGTGGTATGTCTGTGAAACTATTTAATTTTAATTCCCAAACGCCATATTGACACCGAAATTGTGGTTAAAAAAATTTTCGGTTTATTAAATGTCTGAAATATAGATTTTTATTATTTACAAATAAAGTTGTTTTCAAATTCCGGTGTCATTCAATTAATTTCAACACTTAACCTATGAAAGTGCTCTAAACCGCAAAGGAGTAAGCATACTTTTTAAAATACACGTATAAAAGCTTCAATATTGCAGTTTGAGAGAACAAATATGGAATCATTAAAACAATGTTTAATTTCATAAAATTCTTAATAAATATAATAAAAGACTCAATTATCAAAAATCAAATAAATAAATTATTTATTTTATCTCTGTCAATTACTGTTGATATTTTATTTTGAAAAATATTAATTAAATGTGTTCTAAATATCCCTGTTGATATTTTATTTTGAAAAATATTAATTAAATTTTTTTAAATCTGAATATTTCATTAGGGGATTTTATTTTCGGTAATGTCTCTAAAATTAATTTCATTGCAAATGTAGTAAAACAGTTTACTCATCTGCTGAAAGTTTGGAAGCGTTTATATTTAGACTAGTTTGATGGCTTAAGAAATACTTTTGTTACTATTTACATGTAGCAATGTTTATATATTATGTCTTTACTATTCTAACTTCATTCATGGTTAAGAATTTAGTAATACTAATAACTATTATTATTTGCTTAATTCTCTTTGATCTGTTTGCAGTAGCGTAGCTATGTTTTTTGGCGCCCGGGGCCAGCAAGAAATTTTGCGCCCCCACCCCAATATAAATATATGACAATTTCTCTCAATTTGGCGCCCCTAGGCCTCGTCGCCCGGGGCGGACGCCCCCCTTGCCCCTCCCCCCCCCCTTAGCTACGCCACTGTCTGTTTCCGATTCTTTTAATTTTAACATGTATTTCATTCTTTATATGTAAAATAAAAATCACTTTCCTGAAAAAATGATGCGTAACAAAGCGCAAAAAGTATTAGAAAGTTGTAATATCAGTTAAATATTGATGTAATACAATATTTTCTAAACATCTCGAAAAAATCTTCCTTAGCCCATTGTCATATGAATATTAATTGAATAGTACGCAAAATAACAACATTCTTTATCTTTCAGACTATGAAACATTTGTTAAACACTAATTAATCTATTTGGATAGCTAAAAAAAAAAAAAAAAAAAAAAAAAAAATTCTAAAAATGAAAAAAAAATCGTACCCGAAAGGGTTAATTTACGTATACTTTGGAAATTGGCCGATGAATAAAAATAATATTCAAAGCATTTGCAGCTATAACGACGCAGTATTTCTGTTCGATTAGATTTATTAGAATCCAAACATGTTGGGAAAATAGCATTCAAAGAAAAAAAAAATGGTTTTCACTGTCACGCAAGCAATTTTGCATCACGTAATTTCTGTTCCGAAGGTTGCCACCGGTTTATTATTCAGTTTTAATTATAGTTTTTGAGTGAAAAATGGTTTTGGGAACAAAACAAATAACATCGTTCACACGAGTCAGCGTTGACATGAATCATGCTAGTAGCTACTATTTCAAGGACAGACAACTTATAACAGCAACATTAACCTCCTCGGTCCTGATGTCTTTGTAGGAGACACTAAATAACACACCATTTAAATGAATTTAAATGCTTTTATAATTTTAAAGTTACTTCTAGACATTTTTACTTACCCATCATACGTAGTATAGGGTAAGTCTTGCAATCGTTTTGAAAATCGAAAATTTTTTTTTGACGGATTTACACGTTTTAGATAGTGGAGATTCTGAAAAACATATTTTTAGAAAAAAAAAATTTGCCGTCCGTCCGTCTGTGTGTCTGTCTGTCTGTAACCGCTCTATCTCTCGAACAAATTGAGATAGAGACTTGAAATTTTGTATGTGCTTAGTATGTAAGAATGGGACGAAGCTTATTTAATATCAGTAACCTCGATTATCTGGAACTATTTCTTTCGGACTCTCAAAAAATTCGTTCTGATGAAAGGTATATAAAATTTTTCGAATTTTTTTATTTTAAGGAGTGGACGTAAAAGGCAATAAATTAACACAAATTTTGTATAAAAAACGAAGTCGATCGGGTTATTAGTTGTCGAGATTTTTCTAATCATGTTTTTCACATTCTTTGATTTTTCATGACCCTGTATTTCATTCAAATTTCAATTCAAAGATATCTTTTAATTGCAAATGAGACACTTAATTCGATGCAAGAAACTGTTAGTGAATATGATAATTATTTTTAACGTTATAAGGATATTTCTTTTATGCAATTCAGTGCTACTTGAATAGTTTGGCGTTTCATACAATTTATCGAAATTGGTTCATCAGAAATTCATTAATAGAGCATGATGATTTGTTAAAAATACTTAAATATACGTTTATATTTTGTTTTGGAATTGTAATGAATTTTATAAATCGTTTACATATGTATGTTTTCATATATTATGTATGCATATCTATGATGGGTAAGTATTACGGTGGCCTCCAACGACTAGTTATTTAATGCGTGTATATCATAGCATTGATATATAGGTTTATGCATCTTTGGGAGATGTTTACTAGTACTTTTAAACAAGGTTTTGTGGTCCCTCGATATATTTGTCTCATGATTGAGGAGGTTAAAATTTGTAAATGGTATATATTTTTATTTTATTATATATTTTATTTATACATTTTATTACTTTTGATCTAAAATAAAACCAAAAACTTTTTTTTTTTTAAGCTTTTTAATATTTTGAAGTTTGAGCTATTTCAACCGTATATCTCCCACTGGATTTAGGATATTTTGTACTTTTCATTAGTAGTGTAGTTGTCATAAAATACAGAGGGTACATGCTCAAGGTACTTTTGTACTTTTCATCAGTAGTAGGCGTAAAAAAAAAAAAGAGGGTATATGCTCAAGGAAAAAAATATATCCTAGAGTGTATATACTATAGCTTTTTTGAGAAACAGAAAATATGCAGTGTTCCTTAAAAAGAAAAAAAAATCCAGAAGGTATACAATGTTTAAAATATTCCTGTAAAAATCCCTGGCCGGCAACAGAAATTTCAATCATACCCGTAAAAAAATCCAATTTCAATTAGAATTTGATTTATAAGCAATTGTTTTCTTAATATGAATTTTTTTTTTTTTGTGCCCAGGTCTTCCGATTCGAAAAATTTTGTTCAAAATGCCAACTTTGACAGCATTTTTTGCAATATTTTTTGCATTTATCAAAAATTTGACAAACACAACCCATTATGTAATTTCTAAATAAGAAAATTTGCCAGTTTGATGCGTTTGAGAGAAAAAATGAATTTAAAAAGAAATCAGAAAATATGTAGTTTAGATTAGAAAACATCCTTAACTTCAGATTCTAATCTCAATACCGGAGAGTGAAAATTGGCCATAGTTTATGCTTTTTAGGCGCATTTGTGTTAAAATATTTAGTTTTATTGAAGAAAATGATCATTTTCTGTTAAATATGACGTCATATTCACTTGTTTAAGCATTTCGCTTTGCGTCTCAAGCATAGCATCAATACACATACAGAAGAAAAAAACTTGGAAACTTTACCAAAAAGTATGCGTGTTTTCAAAAGCAATATGCTATTTTCAGTTCAAAATATTCTGGCTTAGCATGTCTCCAATGAGATTTTGCGTCATTAAACAATATACAACAACATTTAAACCATACAAATTTTTAGAAAACTGTTTTTTTAAATTTTTTATAGGAGATGGCATTAAACTGATAAGTAAAATTTATTATTTCTTTCTTCTCTGCAATAATGAAATTACCATCTATCTAATTACTATAATTTCAGGAAAATTTCATGACATTCTTTTAAAATCAAAGTATAAAAATGGGGATAAACAAATAGATAGTGCGGACACATCTACGATTGAATATCTTTCAGTTAAAAGAAAAAAAAATAGAAAAATTGGTTAACGGACTTGTGTTTTAAAGATATAGGTTATATAAATTTTTGAAAAATTAAATTTAGTAAATTATGATATTTTGATACAATTATAGTAGAGTGTCTTAAAAAAGTGTCTTTTTTTTAAGTGAGAGAATTTTGAATAAAAACTGATATTGATACCTGATATTATTTTAAACCTCAAATTGCCAAGATATTTTTTGTTTGCCTGTCTTCGAATTCATACAATCGAGACTCATCAGTTTCTGCAATATAAATAGTTAGTTTTTTGAGACTTCCGATTGGACTTTGCACACTGTATGTTACGGTTTTTCTATAAAGACACTCTGTTTTTTTTTTTTTTTTTTTTTTTTTTTTTGTAAAACCTTGTGTTTTATCAGTGTGCAATTTCGATTATGTTATTTTCAAAAGTAAAGTATTTTCACCAAAATTTCAAAGCAGCTGGGGTGAAAATGATCCATTTCTACAAAATCCTATTATTTCAGTTTTAAGAATTAAAATACAGGCTTTTTTTACCAAATGACGTCATTTGCATCCGTAAAAGCATTCCAGTTTTGCGATCCATTCTTAAACAACATCTATAGAAAATTATGCAAATGTCGTCATTATCGCAGAGTAATACACAAACCCAGCAAAAAGTAATGTTGTCATTCAAAAAGAAAATCAAGTATCTATTGATTCATATGTTTTCATTTGTTTGTTCAGAATAGCTCCATGTTTTAACAAAAATCATTTATATTGTTTCAAAATTTGAAAATGATTTTACACATTGGTATAATAAATTTGTATTATTTCAACTGTTTCATATAAATTATGTAAAAGAAGATAAAATGTGTTACATAACTATTTTTTAAAATAAACTTTTGTACAGAAAAAGTGTTGGACTGGGCGTAAAGTAATTTTGTAAAAAACTAAAAACCATTTAATTGGATAAATGAAGTCTAAATAAATCAAAATTCACCGGGTTTTATAACAGATGAAATTTTTGATATAGCACACATTTTAATTTCACATTTTACAATATTTATGAGAAAATAACAAAAAAAAAAAAAAAAAAATTACAGCAATCATTTTTTTTTTAACTTATAAAAGAAATGGAGTACTTCTGTTGCCATAATTTTAAAATTGGTATTAAAAAGTACAAAAAAAAGTTTCAAAAATAAATTGAGATACTGATTTTATACAAATTTCATTTAATAGTGAATTTTTTCCCTATACGACGGTGTAAAAATTTAAAATGTGCGATATTTTGAAGTTTAAAAATTTACAGTAGCGAGAATTTCACAACAAATTTTATTTCAATTTTCAAAATGTGGTCATTCGCAAAATGACAAATGCGTTAGGCACAGATATGTTTGTCCTTTATAATATAGATATAGATGGATGGACATTTAAGTTCATGATAAAAGAAAATCTATATGCATTTGTGTTAAATGAGGCAGTTTTTGTATAGATTATTTCAAATTAGCATAACAGATTACAATTTTTGTTTTAAAGCATAAAAAAAAATCAAAAAAAAAAAAAAAAAAAAAAAAATCAGCTAGATAAAATTAATCTTAAAGCATCACTTTTTTATATTTTGTGATTGTTTTCCATAAAATTGAAAATTTGGCTTAAAAGTTATACAATCTTTAGAAGACAGACTTATTCTATCATGCAATGCAAAGTAGGTTTTTGCAAAATGTCAGCTGTTTGCTCGCGATGGAAATCTGAAACCGTTATTAACATAAATAAATATATACTCTTTTAGGATTTTCTGAGCCGATTGTAAGATACATATACTTTAAAAGGGATAAAATGGCGGTTCTTTTGCTTTCAGAAGTGTATCTACTTTAACCAAGTTTTAAAACGAATAATTGAAAGGTGCCGTTTTATCGCGATAAAAATAATACTGTTTGTCCTGCAGAAAAACAGGAACTAATTGTTTCTTTTATTTGATAAGAGATAGCAGTGATGTGAGAAGAATGCATACATCTGATATACATCTGAATATATAGCAAAACATTTGCATTACACTGCTATGACTGCAGAAACGAAGGGTCTGGAAAAGAATACGTTTTACATGTACGTCCATCTTATCAAATACACTCTGTTTGATTATTTTAAAGCGAGCATATTTTAGGTAATGGATCCAAATTAAAATTCAGTTCTCCATTGTTGACCGAGGGAGCTCCCTTCTTGATCAAGGTATCTTAGGGGCCACTTAACCACTCAGTGATGATATGCTAAATTACAAGATAGTATAAGAAGTTTCAAAATATTTATTTACTTCTATGGTAGATGGCCCCATAACTATCATTTAGCCGTTTTTTAAGCATAATTTGAAAACTACTTGGAAGAAAATTTGAAATTTTCAATTTCCATAAAGCAATACATAATAATTCTAATACCATCTAAATACCATCATAAAAATTGTAGGTTGCAAGGTTGCATTTTATAATTTTTTCGAATATTAATTTCTTAATTCATAATTCATATTAAAAAAGAATAATAATTGCAAATTTAACGTATTCATATTTAGGTATTTTAATATTATTGTTACATAAAAATCAGCACATTACGAGTATAATTTCAGTAGTTATTAATAAAAATATGAAAATGCAATTTAACATTATAGACACTAAATTTTGAATGTTTATAATTAAAAAACTTATCATTCAAACGATTTGAAATTTGGTGTCTGGGTAAATTTTGATCTATCTTGTCAAAATTGAATATTGTTATTGAAAAAAATGAAGTTTTGGATTCGTTTTAATATGCAGATGGACCCCGATGCAAATTTTATATACATATTATTTAAAATCAGACTTTATTTCCAATCGTTAGGTACCAATAACTTTCTTTTACGATAAATTGTTGAGGAGTTAGTAGGGGGTGTTTGCATTTTTTCCCATGAATATACATGTTAGTGAAGATAAAGTGACAAAAACCATTAAAATATATGAGAACGAAAGAGCATTAAACAATAAAAGATACTGCATTCGTGACAAATATCAATAAAATTTATTATCATATATATTTTATTGATTTGTTATCTGAAGCAATAAAAAATAAATTTTCATGTTTTCATTTTTATTTATCATTCTAAGTAGTTGTTATAATTCTTCATTATTTTTTTTTGTTGTTGTTGTTATACAACTGGGTCTCTGAAACATAATAGGTGTTGAAACCATTTGGATGTCATATGTAGATTCAGGAAAGTCAAATTTATAAATCGCCCTTATTTGTTTCACCAGGAAGCAATAATTCATTGTAGATGTTGAATTGTAGTATATGTAATGATTATATATGGTATGGTATTTTTTGGGATGTATAATTGCTATCTATTTTTTTCTCAGGTATTATCATATTCACTTTGCAAGGATTTTTCCCCTTTAACCCTTTCCGGCGCACTACTCTTTAAAGTTGGAATTTAAAAAAAAAAATAAAAAAAATTAGGCAATCTATTTAGGCCTAGAGGAGTACACAGGTATTGTTTTGTAAAGATTGCACTAACTATTTTAATTATACAGCTGTTGCCGAAGTGGTAACCTCCCATAAGTAAAGCATTGATAAGCGCAGTGAGAAGAGCATTGCTGTGAAGCGCGTATTACAGTAAAACATTTTACCTATTATTTAAAAACAGTAAAGTTTGATCTCTGTGGTGTTGCCATCTAGAACTCATAAGAAAGATTTAAAGTAGCCATTAGAGTAGTTTTTGAAATATTCACGGAGTTTTTATGTCTCCAAACAGGGGGAACCTTAGGTGTTGCCGACCCTGCAACACTGCGCGTTAAGGGGTTAAGGCAAGATTGCGTTATAGGCAGATTCGTTTTCACTGATTGTACTGTATTTTAATGTATTTCAATTTTCTTTTTCCTTTTACTGTAAAATAATATTGATTCAAAAATATATGCACTTTTTGTAAAAATTTTTGGCTGTACAAATTTTATTAATTTTTGCATAGTTTAGACTAATTAGAGTTCATAGTTAATTCCTAGCCACCATATTTCGCATCATTTTTTAATATAAATTTTTGCAATTGTAAGTGTGGGTCTAAAGGCAGTATTTAAGGAGATAGCCTTTTGTTTCGATAAATATGACTCACCCTGTATATTGTAAATATCTACGAAGAAGTAACCGTAAAACGGGTACTTTCATGATACTTTATGAAATATTATTTCATTTTAAAAAGAAAAAACTATTTAATTTTTCAGAAAGTGAAAGAGAATATTTCAAATCTTCAAGTATTAGACAGTGATATTTTGTGATTTTTGACAGAAAATATACTGATTTTTTAATCTCCTAGCCTTTCAGGGTTCGATGAGATGTTTATAATAGAGTCTCACATAGGTCTTGGTTGTAGCCGGCTCGAACCCGAAATTTCTAAAGAAGACAACTCGAAATTCTAATCGAACATGAAAAAATATTTCGTCTTCCCAAAGCACGATGCACGTCAAACCAGACAAGAAACATTTAAACCCAAACCCGAAGTGAAAGAAATATAATGCACATTTTAATGAAGTTACGGAAAAATAGTTTACATTTTTTTTTTTTTTTTTTTTGTACAAAAATGAACAAATAAAGACTCATAAATATTTAAATATATAATTTGAAAAATATTCGAAACTTCTTTTTTTTTTAATTGGGTCTACCCGAACAATAGTTGAATTAGTCGTAAATTAATTTGAAATCAGACTAAATCCTAAACATTTAAAGTGAACCCGATCCGTATCAAAAATAAAACTAGCGTCAATCCGACCTGTGAGTCGCGCCGATTTCTTGTAAAATCTGGTTACCCCACTTGATGCTGGATTCAAATTTGCAATAATTCCATTTAGATTATGTGAATATGATCTTATGATATTCTTTTCCATATTTTAGATCTTTTAAAGTAAAATATATATATATATATATATATATATATATATATATATATATATATTTAATCTAGTGTTCTTTTTTTTTTTCCTTTCTTAAGCCGCATAATATCGAGCAGGGCGTGTTATTAGAAGCTACAGTCATATACATTTCAAATGTATCCATACAGTTTTCAAACAAGACAAATATTTCAAAATGAATAAGTAAATTCGTTAATTTAAAAAGTGAAAAAAAGCTTTTTTTTAAGATTGTAGTAAATTTATATTTGTTTCTCTATATCTTATTTTTAGCTTTGATTTTTCATTATATTTCCGCAATCATCAATCATATTTTTATAAAGTTTTTCCTCACACTGACGAAGTCTTTGAGGATTATTCTTTTTATCGAAATTCTCAAAAATGTTTCCTTTCAGTTAGTTGATACTATTTAAATAAGGCTTTGTTTTATCAATTATCAGCATGTTTCTTTTTTGTATCAAATTCTGCACATTTTTCGCTACGTTTTCCGTTTTTATTTTTATTTTAATCGCTCAATATACCAACGGAGCGTTTTTTAAAGCTTTACTTTTATTATAACCTGTATGAATACTTTATTAATACAGAGTTTTAGAGAGGCAGAGTTTATTTTTGCTTCGATCAAATAATTTAAAAAATCGCGTGCGAACTTTAAAATTCACCACCTTTAAAATTTCAAAGTTTTATGCATAATTACCTTTAATAACGCTAAAGAGACGCTTGGTTTGATTGTAATAACTTTCTGTGTTGATAAAATTTCCAGTTGGAACTGTTTTAAAATAAAACTTTCGCGAATAATTTTCGTTTAACTCTTTCGTCTATGATTTTTTCAAAATTTTTAGAAAAAATTGTTTCCACTTTAATAACATTAATACTAGCTATCCAAATGGATTAATAAGAGTTTTAACGATTATTTCATTGTCTGAAATATGACGAATGTTGTTGTTTTCATCCTATTCAATTGATGTTCATATGACAATATGATAAGGAAAAGTGTTTGGAGATGTTTTAGAAAATAATATTTTACAACAATATTTATCTGATATTACAATTTTCTAATATTTTTTGCGCTTTATTACACATGTTTCTTTCAGAAAAGTAACCTTTGATTTAAATTTAAAGGGGGAAATATATGTTCAAAATAAAAGAATCGCAAACGGCGCAAAGATAATTAAGTAAATAATAATTATTATTATTATTATTAATCGCCTGAACATAAATAAAGTCATATGGTAAATGCATATACGTATACTAACATTACTACATGAAAAAGTAGCAAACGTATTCTTTAAAACAAAATAATATGCTCCATTAAAAGACATGTGTTATGAATAGTACATCAGACCCGAAAGAGTTATTAAATCAATTACAATCTCTTCAATTTCGTAATTTATTGCACTGACAATTACTCCTCTTAAATAAAAATAAATGTGACCTTTATTTTTTTTTTTTAATTTCTAACAGAATTTTTTTCTTTCAAAATGTGTTTTCTAATATACTGCTACATAATTTTTAAAACTTTCATTAGAACACAATTCTTTCTTAATGTTTTACTCGAAAGAACAAAATTAGAACAGGGTGCAAATAAGCTCCTTTAAAAACAACACAAATAATAATTTAATGTCATTATATTTTTTATTTCGATTAAATACTAAAATAATGATTGTGTTTCATATAATAATCGTGATTTTAGATAATTGTGTTTTAAAATATTGAGTTCTACTTTAAAGATTTTAAACAATTTATGTTAACCGCTCAAAAAGAAACATAATAAAAAAATTAAAAAAAAAAATCACAAACTTTCCCGATATAAGTAAAACGTTTACGAAAATAAAATTCCAGAATTACTCACGATTAATGAAATCTCATCATTTATTATCAGAATTTTTACGACAAGAGTCAATTGCAACAAATAGATTTCCAAGATTTTTGGATACATTTTTGAAAAAGAATAAGGTCTTTTTGGTTTCTTATAATGTTTGGAAATATAATGATGGTATGAAATAGAAATATGTTAAATTTCCTTCTGAAAAATATTGTTACATACAGGATAGTTGTAACGTGGATAATAAAAATGAAAAGGCATATGAAGGTTATGGAACACCAACAACATGAGAGTGGAACCTAAGTTTCAGTTCACATCTTTATTTTAAAATATCAAGTTTCTCACCGAAATATTCATACGATTCTTTAACATTTATAAAAAAAAATAACAAATGATTCACAAGAATAACATTGTTTTGTAAAAAATATAACATCAAGAGCTGGTAGTGGCCACCATCAGTGTCCAAGCAACATTGAGCCGGACTTCGCTTGCTTCAGAATATTAATCATAATAATATAGACTGGTATGATATAAACAAAATCATCAAATTTCCCAAATTACAATGGTGTAATAGGTACATTCACTAAATTATAGTGATGTCCATGCTATTTTGCAATTCACATGATTCTTGAATCTTCAGACAACTATTTCAGTCTTAAAATCTCTGCCCTTGTTTAATGAAAAAATTCTGTGATAAATAAGGCAAAGCTATTCGAAGTATTTACATTCAAATTCAGGTTTCATACTAACTGTGGAGCAACTATCGCGTCACTAAAATTACTGTGTATTTCCAAGCGCTTCCGGTCATGTTATCACATTACAAATAAAGAAAATCTGTTTAAAATATCAATGTGCAATGTATTCAATGATCTATGATCTTTTGAAGGGAAATTAAGATTCAGCTTTGAACATGACAATCCATATTTTTGCTTAAATAACTGAATGACAATATGTGGTTTTACATGTTTTGTACGGTTGATTTGCTCTTTCGGTTCTGCCAAATAACTTATAAAATCTTCCTAGAATTATTCCTGTATAGCTGCGTGATGGTACGTTCGTTTATTGATACTACACATTTTTTATTAACCTGAATACTAAATTATGATTTCAGGAATTGTTATCAGGGCTTGACCAATTAGAGACAAGAGGGCAGTTGTCCCGATCTTCCAATTTTAGGGGGGGGGGGGGAGGACCCATGGGAATAATCAGGATTTTCATTACAAAATGTCAAATAATCAAAATTGTCTCAACGTGATAAAATTAACTCAATTTTAAAGGTTTAGGAAGGAAAGACGTTCCTCAATTCCCATTCTGCTTCCTGTACTTCCTCCCCCTACGCATCAAGCAAAGAAAAAAAAAAGAAAGAAAGGTCTATATCATTAGATAACTAATTAAAATTCATTATAACAACTTAAGTATTATATTATATTCCAGGTATTGTATATTGAGGCAGTTTCAAACCATGAATTACGACTCATTGAAGGTCTTTTCTTTTAGACGTCTTATAAATTATATAGATATGGCTGTTTCCATGCGATTTTGTTTGTCTGTTACGCTCTAAGATTTTTGGCTGCCTGTATAACACCAGTAAAAACTTATTTTATCGAAGATATATATTTTATTGAAGATCTCATGAATTGAATCAGGCGAGCCAAACTTTTCGAAAATAACGGTGGCCATCAAGCTCAGCGATTTTCACCTGTGTAACAGACAAACAAGTTCCCATGGAATTAGCCATATGCAAAAAACAAATACTTCTGTCAACGAAAATATCATTTTTCTCTATTAATGTCCCATTGGTATTTTTTCTTAAACTTGTTACCATCTTTTTTCTGATAACTTGTACAAAGACGCGAACAGTATCCGGTACAAAATTTATGCGTACATACAATATGTATAAAGTCTAGTTATTAGCCACTTCCAAATTATTCATGAACATTTTCTATGAATAGGTAGAAGCCCCCCCCCCCCGTATTATGCTTGCCCCGAGGCCATAAATAGTCTGATTATTACTTGCAAGTACGGAAGATACACGTGAAATTCTCGTTAAACATTCTTACGTGATGCATATAAGAGCGCATTATTTTCAGATTTCAAGAACTATTAAAATTTCAAAAATTAACCTCATTTAAATACATAACAAGCGCAAGCTGTAAATCCACAGACTAGATATGTGAATTTAAAATTATTTTTATTCGTTTACGATACATAATTGATACGTTTCTTAAAATAACGCTGTTCCAGACGATAATAACGATGATCGTAATTGCGTATTACAACTAATAAAATTAGCGGTTAAAAAGCAATAAAATGATTTAATAACGTATTAGAGGCGGAATCATGTAATTCCTGTTATCATTTTGATAGAGATTTAATCAGAGATACGATATTCTAATAAGGCCATTCATCTTTTCGAATAAATTTATTCTTCTGGGTTTGGTTGCAAGAAATTCAAGCGGCGATTGAAGGAAGCAAGATTCTAAACGATTTGGCTGTGTAAACAAGTAGGTTATCAAAAATCGAATTTTTGCCCTAGAACTTTATTTTTTTTCCCCTTTGTTCTCAATTGTACATCGATACGATCGATTAACTGCCTATTATTTGCGGGGGTTTTTGCCTTTTTTTTATTGACAGTGGAATACACTTTGATGATCTAAAATTACTTTTTTTTTTCTGTATGAAGTTATTTGAATATTATTATGTTTTAAGTGGGGGTGTTTGCGCTATCTATATAAATAGAATAAATATAGCGGCTTCTTTCATAATAATTTGTTTTTACTGTCGTTATCTTTAACATATTATGTTTTTACGGCTTGTTGAGTAAAATTGAGAGAAAAGTAAGGTGTTAGGGACTGACTATGATATTTTCCCAACTTATAGGAAAAACTCAAATTGGTCACAAATTGGTATATTAGTGTTAAAATATTCTCCTAGCTATTTGGAAACATAGTAGATTATCATTAATGATATGATTTTTATTTCTTAGAAAGAATTTATTTTACAAATTTGAGTAATTGCATGGTAAGTAATTAAACATACTGTAATCATTTCATAAATATTTTTCGTGCCTTTTCTCAATCGTATAGCAATGCCCAAATGCTAATTATTTGCAAGGTTTTTCGCCTTTTTTTATTAGCAGTGGAATGCACGTTAAAATTTAAAATAACTTTCTTTTTTTCCCACGATAAAATTATTAGAATATTTTTGTTTTAAGTGGGATTGTTTGCGATACATATATAAATAGAATATAGCGGTTTCTTTCATAATAATTTGTTTTTACAGTTGTTATCTTTCAGAGTTTATATCTTTATGGCTTTTTGAGTAAAACTGATAGAAAAGTATTAAGCATTGATTGTGATATTTTCTCAACTTATATGGAAAACTCTAGTAACTCAAGGTATATTAACTCTAAAAATATTATCCGTTCTATTCTAATTCACAATGCATCCTCATTACTGATATGCTTGTCATTATTTTTTATAGTGTTTATTTCGCAAATTTAATAAATGTCTCATGCGTAATTAAACATATTATAAATACTTCGTAAATATCCCCACACACGCTTGTTCTTAATCAATCAACGATACGATTTATTGTTTACTATTTGTGGATTGAATGTGTGGGGAGGTTGCTTTTTAATTTTCTACTGAGAATGGAATAATTTGCATCTAAAATTGGTTTTCTTCTTGATGAAGTTATTTGAACATTATTATTTTCTTCTATCTTTACAAGAAAAAAGTATTGGATTCGTGAAAATTTTCGAAATCCGAAATTTTACAAAACTTTAGATGCTGCTAAACCTTGCTATAAATTAGATCTGATTAGCTTTTTGTGTATATCGCTCAACAGGTGGCGGTGCTATGCAACATTATTTACAATTTCCACAATAGCCATAGCTCAAGAACTAGTGCATGGATTTTCATAAAACTTTAGATTTAGTTAGTACTGGGAACAACAGGGTGCTGATAACGTTTTGGAACAAATCACTCAACAGGTGACACTTCCATGGTTCATTATTCGTGGTTATCGCGAAATCTCTATCTCAAGAACTAATGCACGAAATTTTTTTTAACTTCAGATTCAGATCGTGCCTGATATAGATTAAAGTTGTTTAGTTTTTGGTCTAAATCGCTTTGCAGGTAGCATTGCTATGCTGCATTTTTTTACGATTTCGCAATAAATGTACCTCAAGAACTAATGCATGAATTTTCATCAAACTTCAGATTCAGTTAGTACCTAATAAAAAAATTTATTCTAACTAGTTTTTGTTTTTTTTTTTTTTTTTTGGTGTGTGTGTACATAACCCAACATGCGGCAGTGTTATGTAGATTTAAGAAAAAAAAAAAAAAAAAAGATTTTGCGATAGCTCTTTCACAAAAACTAATGCACGGATTTTCATCAAACTTCAGATTCAATTTATAAGTTGACATAAATTTTTGCTGACTAGATTTTGGTTTAAACCATCTAACCGGTAGCGCTGCTAATGCTGCTTTTTTCTGGAAGTATTAACATGCATAAGATAGAAGAAAGTTTTTTGAATGCCACATCTAGCTAGTTTTGTTTTAAATGAAGGGTTTGTGCATTTATATGATTCGAATCTGGTGATTTAATTTCCGAATAACTGTTCCTTATACTTTTTTTTCTTTAGTAAAGTTTTTTTAATAGTTTATAGCATAAAATTGAAAAAAGTCGCATATTAGGCATTGAAAATATTTTTTAAACTATCGAAAGTTCGAGTTTTTCTCTAAAATTTTATCCTAGATAACCTAATTCAAAAAGGAAAAGACTGAATTAATCAATGCCTAATCTCAGAAATTTTTAAACGTGTGACGTATATAAACGTTTATTCACTTTTGAAAAACTAGTTGACCTATTCGATATATTGAAGAAAAATCACATGCTGGGCATTGAGTATGACTTTTTGCAACTTGCGAAAATTCGTAATTTTCAAGCCATGTTAACTCTAAAATGTTATCCTAGGCATTCTAATTCAAAAGGAGAATTAATCAATGCCTATAATCTCAGAAATTCTTTACCGTGTAATGAATATAAACGTTTACTATTTTATGAAAAACTAGCTGAACTACTCGGGTATTGAAGAAAAGTCACATGTTTGGCATTGAATATGACATTTTTGCAACTTATGAAAGTTTGAGTTTTTCATGCCATATTAACTCAAATTTTATCCTAGGCGGTTTAATTTCGAATGAGAAGAATGAATTAATTAATGCCTAATCTGAGAAAATTTTAAAAGTGCAACATATATGTAAAACGTGTATGTAACATGTATGTAACGTCCGTTTAAATTGGGTTTACTTTTTTATGAAAAACTAGTTGACCCTCAGGGGTTTAATTGGCCTGTCATAATGCTTTAAATAGTCTTAAAATCACAGTTAAATGATTTTATATTAAACGAAACGATTTAAAATGAACTGAATGTTTTAAATGAAAACCTTTCGAAAATAACCTAAAATTGTGGCCGCATCTGATTTAATAAACAAATTCGCCTGCATACATCCTTCAATTTCTTAAGTTTTATATTTCAAATAAAACAGATTTGTACTATGACGTAATTTTTGATTCAGCCCGTAAATCTAGTATTCAGGGGTTGTGATTGGACTAAGTATTTTTGAGATTACTTAAGAATGTTAAGATTAAATTTTTATCGATGCGTTGAGTCTTAGTTTCAATAAAATGCTTCAATTAAGGCATCTGCTCTTGGCCGACGAAGATCTCTCGAGCTAAAGCTATTCCTATGGGAAGGATATTGTCTAATATCTGGTTTACATTTTGACATTTTTATTTATTATTTATTTATTTATTTTTTAATTGCATTGGATAGTTAAACCAGTTACCGACATCGCTTCTTTCTTACTTTTTCGATTTTGGTTGCAGATATTTTTTAAATTTACTATTTATATTATTAAATTTGACTTTCACTTTCGAAACGGTTTTTAAAGTGAAACTAACTTTGTAGGAGCAATGTAGCAATGCACCTCAGCTATTCCAAAAGAAAAAAAAACTGAAATGTCAAAATGCAAACTAGATATTAGAAAAATACCCCCCATAGGAATAGCATTAGCTCGCAAGCGCTTCGTCGACCGGGGACAGGAGCCTTAATTGAAGCATTTTATTGAACCTAAGACTCAACGCATAAATAAAAATTTAATGGTAACGTTCTTTAGTTATCTTAAAAAGATTTAGTCCAGTCACAACCCCTGAATACTAGACTTACGGGCTGAATCAAAAATTGTCAAACGTTTGAACGGTTTCTTGAATTTTGGTGCTACTATTTCCGAATAGTTACGTCTTATTTTTATGCAATTAAACGAAGTGAAGATTACAATTTGGAATTATTGAATTTTAAAAAAGTGTTTTTTATTCCTTTTTAAAGCAAGGACATTATGATTTAACAAGTGGGTAGATGTGATCGCAGGTCCCACAAAGGGTATCGTTTGATATTTCTTTCAAAACAACTTATCATTTAATTAATAAATCAAAATTGTTATTTTATAAATATCAAATTCTTACATAGATGGTAGCACCAATTTAAAAATAATTAGAAAATGGAGTTATTTATTTTAATCAAATTAAAAATGTTCCAATCAAAATATTTAAATAAATCCAAACTTCTAATTTTTTTGAAAATACAAAAAAAAAAAAAAAAAAAAAAAAAAAATTAACGGAGATATAAATAAGATTTTAAATTTCTAAAAATGAGAAAAAAAATTGTTTAAAATTAAATTTTAAGTATTTTAATCATTAATAAATTTCAAAAGGTTTTAAAATAGAAAAAAAATTGAATTCCAAAAAATATTATGAATGCCAGATGAACGAAACCCTAGTAATATAAATCCTTAAATTGGCCAAAAATACGAAATTTCTTTTTATTAAATCCATTTAATGTAAAATCTTCAAATTCGAGCATGAGGGTTCGAACTAAGAACCTTTTAATTACCAGCGAGATTTTTTTTCTTCCAATCTATGATGTATCTCACAAAAAATATAGTCAGTACTATTCAGTATACTATCAGTATATTTCGATTCCCGGAATCAACCGGGAATCGAAATATTCGATTCCCGGCATGGAATCTTTTTCACTATGTTGGCATTAACGCCTATAAGCAATTAAAAGAATTTGAAATTTGATTTTCATTTGAAATATTGTATTCAAGGCGAATTTTCTCTCTGGAAAAATTTCCATGCATTAATATTCATCGATGCTGGTTCTATTTGAGATCTTGAGTTTGCCCCAATCCGGTGGCTCACAGAATATATTCTATCTTGTGATGCGAATGTAGCCTTGCCAACACGCAATAGTGAGAAAGTTCCAGGCTGGTTGTCGTTCTATGTGGTTTAGTCGGTAGAACGTCAGTGCGCTATACTGATGTACCGGGTTCGGTTCCCAGCATGGAATCTTTTTCACTATGTTGGCATTAACGCCTGTAAGCAATTAAAAGAATTTGAAATTTGTTTTTTATTTGAAATATAATAGTACAGATCATAGATTTCCCGAAGATTTTTTCCCGAAACTCGATGAGTTGATCGTCAACAAATTGAAAAAAAGAACGAATATCTTTCGGAGCATCTTTTCAAAACTAATGAAGCAAAAGCGTCCAAACTCTAGATTAAGTGGCTTATTGTAATAAATTATGTTTAGTTTTATGTGAATAGCATGTATACCCGTAGCGAAATTAAGTTTTTTTTTAATAAAAAACTGTCCCAAATTTTTCCAAGTTTTTGCTTATAATTTGTTGATTTCTTAATATGAAATAATGGTCTTTTCTGAAAATATGACAAACAACATTATGTTAATACATACACTGTAATCTTAGTTTTAAAATATTAAAAATTGTATGAGAAATGAGTAGCTTTTCTAAATAATATTTCACTGCGCATGTGTGAATGTAATCAAAATATAATTTGCCTAATTTGTTCGCTAAATGTATGTAGCAGATTTTGTTGAAGTCTCAAAAACGTAGCTTGAAAATTATGAAATTCATCGTCGATAGAATAAACTTCATACCCGTTGTTTCCAAAATGAAGCAAAAAGATTAGGGGATGTATCCATATATCCATTCAGTGACGTTACTTTTGAAAAATATTGGGTCAAAAATATTGGGTGGCCTCAAAAATATTTTTCTAAAATAGTACGACAAGTTTATTTTTCTTTGGAGGTTTGATAGATGGTGAAAGATGAGAATTTTAAGTCAAGATATCACGTTTTAATAAATTTGCAATTTTATTAAGTTATATTCTCATGCGTTATTCCTTATAAAGACACTGATTTTTATTGTAATGTAATGTCATGATATCATGAACATAACTACAAATTAAATTAGCAAAGTTTAATACGGAGCAGAATTTTTCAGTCATTTGGGACAGTCTTTTGTCAATCGGAGAATTAAACAGCATGAACATTGGCAAAATAAAATTTATTCTAAGAAGAAAAATTAATAATAATAAAATGGTGAAATAAATAAATAGAAGAATAAAAATTTGGTACGTTATGATTCAAAATTTTTGGATGGGCTTAATTTTAATAAAACTACACATTTCTATTTTTTTATATGTATTAATATCTTTCTATGATATAATTAAAAAAATCTCAGTCGACACTGCAATATATTAAATAATAGAAATATGTGGCTTTCTTCCTCTATTATACCACCGCCCATGGCGACAGGCAACTCGGGCGAATAAGCTAATTGCCCCCCTCTCAAAACCGCAAGCACCGTTTCCCCTTTTGCCTTGATTTGAATATGGCCTGCAGCGTTATATCACGATCTATCATTTGTTTTGTTTCACATCTCGTTTTTTAGTTTTTTTGCTTTCTTTTTTTTTTACCTGGATGCAACGGCCGTTCTTTGTTTCACTTCTCAAATCCGCAGTCTGTCCTCAGCTGCTGTTCCAGACCGACACGCTTACCTGCCACCACCACCACATTTAGCCGATGGATTAGAAACATGTTCTTTTCCTCGTCAACAAGCTGTTTCTATTGAAATTTGATAGTTCTAGATGTAGATATTATTAAGACTGGGGTGTCAAAAGTGAAAGTGTGCAGTCACATCATTAACCTTGGATTAATTTAATCATCTTGGATTAAATTTGGATTGAATTATATAATCGAGTCATGTGGATTCACACTGCTGGTAATAATAATTATCTTTTCAAATATTTTGTTGTTAGTTTATGCTTGGTAAAGGTTAAAAAAGTAATTAGAGTTGTAATGAATGTAAAATATCTTGGATTAATTTAATCATCTTGGATTAGATTTGGATAGAATTGTCATGAGGATTCACATTACTTCTAATAATTGTCTTTTCAAATATCTTGTTGTTATTTTATTTATAGTAAAGATTAAAAAATTAAATAGAGTTGTAATTAACTTTTAATATTATTACATATAATTGGTGAAAGTGTGTAGTCACATCATTAACCTTGGATTAATATAATAATCTTGGATTAGATTTGGATTGAATTACATAATCGAGTCATGTGGATTCGTACTATTGGTAATAATTGTCTTTTCAAATATTTTGCTGTTATTTTATAATCGTAATGGTTAAATAAAGAATACTGCCCAGTCAAACTGAAGGCATTGAGCTCACAGGCTACAAATACTAATTGCACATTAAAGCTTTATATTTTCAAGGGTTAATTCCGTTCGAAAAAAAAAAATTAAAAAGGGGAAACAGCTCTCCCCTTTTCTCTTTTTTTATACTTAATCATTGAACCTCCTATACTATCAAAGACATGCTTTATCATATAAAAAATCTCTATCCAAAATTCAGAGCAAATTAGATAATTCTTAATAAAAACCCATTTAGCATTTATATAATTTAAAAAGAGTTATCCCCCTCTTTTATACTTAACCATTAAACTTCCAAAACTATTCAGAGATTTGAACGAAATCTGAAAATTCTGCTTGAAAAACCCATTTATATAAATTAAGGGGGGGACATTAGAACCCCTGTTCCCCTTATTTATACTTATTCAATGAACACCTAATAACAGTCATGGAATCGCCTCATGAGAATGATCCTAATCTAAATTTTGAACGAAAATTAATTCTGCATGAAAATTCCATTTATATCAACTAACGGGGGGGGGCATTAGAGCCCCTGTTCCCCCTATTTATACTTATTCAATGAACACCTAATAACAGTCACGGAATCGCCTCATCAGAATGATCCTAATCTAAATTTTGAACGAAAATTTAATTCTGCATGAAAATCCCATTTATATCAACTAACGGGGGGGGGGGCATTAGAACCCCTGTTCCCCCTATTTATACTTATTCAATGAACACCTAATAACAGTCACGGAATCGCCTCATCAGAATGATCCTAATCTAAATTTTGAACGAAAACTTAATTCTGCATGAAAATCCCATTTATATCAACTAACGGGGGGGGGAGGCATTAGAACCCCTGTTCCCCCTATTTATACTTATTCAATGAACAACTAATAACAGTCACTGAATCGCCTCATCAGAATGATCCTAATCTAAATTTTGAACGAAAACTTAATTCTGCATGAAAATCCCATTTATATCAACTAACGGGGGGGGGCATTAGAACCCCTGTTCCCCCTATTTATACTTATTCAATGAACACCTAATAACAGTCACGGAATCGCCTCATCAGAATGATCCTAATCTAAATTTTGAAAACTTAATTCTGCATGAAAATCCCATTTATATCAACTAACGAGGGGGGGGGCATTAGAACCCCTGTTCCCCCTATTTATACTTAATCAATGAACACCTAATAACAGTCACGGAATCGCCTCATCAGAATGATCCTAATCTAAATTTTGAAAACTTAATTCTGCATGAAAATCCCATCTATATCAACTAACGGGGGGCATGAGCCCCCCGTTCCCCCTCTTATACATATCGAATGAACTCCAAAAACTAATCAGGGAAGCGCCTTGTCAGGATATACCTACATACAAAATTTCAAGTGGATCGGATATTTTTATCATGAGTTATCGCGTTACGTACATACATACAGAACGGACGGGCACATAAGCTCTCAGGCTATGATAGCCTGTGAGCTAAAAATAATTAGAGGTGTAATAAATTATAAACATTAATTATATGATTTTAAGCATGTTCTTTTCCTCGTTAACAAGCTGTTCTTACTGAAATTTGATAGTTCTGGATATATAGATTATTAAGACTAAGGTGTCATAAGTGAAAGTGTGTAGTCACATCATTAACTTTGGATTAATTTAATCGTCTTGGATTAGATTTGGATTGAATTGTATAATCAAGTCATGTGGATTCACACTACTGGTAATAAATATCTTTCCAGTATTATTATTATTTTTTTTTATGCTAGTAAAGATAAAAAAATTAATTACAGTTGTAATAAATTATAAATATTAATTACATGATTAAAAAAAGACTTTTTAATATAAACATATGTTAATAAATCAAGGAACGTGTTATTTGATTAAAATTACCTTATTTAGAAAAAAAAATATATAGAGGCTGTTACTACTGAAATTTGATAGATCTGGATATAGATTATTAAGACTGGAGTGCAATAAGTGATAGTATGTAGTCACATCATTAACTTTGGATTAATTTAATCATCTTGGATTAGATTTGGATTGAGTAGTATAATCTAGTCATGCGGATTCACACTACTAGTAATAATTTTTTCAATATTTTGTTGTTATTTTCTGCTAGTAAAAAATAAAAAAATAATTAAAATTTTAATAAATTTTAAATATTGCAGTATAATATAGTTAGTGATGTAATATAATTAGTGATTATGATATAATTAGTGAAATTGTGCTGTCACATCATTATCCTTGAATTAATTTAATCATCTTGGATTAGATTTGAATTGAATTATTTAATCGACTTATGCGGATTTACACTGCTGGTAATAATTATATTTCCAAACACTTTGTTGTTATTTTATTTATATTAGTAAAGATTAAAAAAATAATTAAGCGCTGAATAAATGATAAATAAATAATTATATGATTAAAAAAGAAGACTTTTTAATATAATGACATGTTAATAAATCAGGGGGCGTGTTATTTGATTAGAATTATCTATTTAGAAAAAAAATAATCGTTTACAAAAAAAAAATGCTTTATTAAAATATTATGTATCTTAATATTGATTATTAAGACTTGGGTGTAATAAATGAAAGTAGTATGTAGTCACATCATTAACCTTGGATTAATTTAATCATCTTGGATTAGATTTTGGATTGAATTGTACAATCGAGTCATGTGGATTTACATTACTAGCAATAGATATCTTTTCAAATATTTTGTTGTTATTTTATGCTATTTAAGGTTAAAAAATTAATTATAGTTGTATTAAATGTTAAATATCTTGGATTAATTTAATAATCTTCAAGTAGATTTGGAATGAATTGTATAATCGAGTCATGTGGGTTCACACTATTGGTAATAATTTTTTTTTTCAATATTTTGCTGTTATTTTATGCTACTAAAGATTAAAAAAATAATTAAACTTGTAATAAATCTTAAATATTATTACATATAATTAGTGAAAGTGTGTAGTCACAGGTGTGTAGTGGACCTTCGATTAATCTAATCATCTTGGATTAGGTTTGGATAGAATTATATAATAGAGTCATGTGGATTCACACTACTGGTAATAATTATCTTTCCAAATATTTTCTATTATTTTATTTATATTAGTAAAGATTAAAAATTAATTAGAATTGGAATAAATTATGCATATTAATTATATGATTAAAAAAGAAGACTTTTTAATATAATTACATGTTAGTAAAACATGTTAATAACATGTTAGACGTTTCATTTGATTCGAATTATCTAATTAGAAAAGAACTAATACTTTACCAAAGTACGATACATCTAGAAAATTTTTTTAAATTTATAATGTAATTAGTGAAAGTGTGTAATCAAAACTGTTGATATATCTAATAATCTTGAATTAGTTTGGTATTTAAAATCAAGTTATGTGAATTCATATGATTAGTTAATATTACTTTTTTTTTTTTTTTTTTTGCTATTGTTAGTTTTTTCTAGTAATAATTTATAATTTAATAAATAAATAATAATAAAATATAAACATTCTATGGTTTAAAAAAGTGAGAGAAGAATGATTAATATTTTTTGCATAGTTATTTAGTGATAAATAAAATTATATCATGGTGTTTGAAAATAAATTGTTCTAAGAAATGTATTTTACTCGTCAACAACCTATTCAAGCAAAAATGGGTAGTTCCGGTAATTAGTAAAATTAAGTTAATATCAACCGTAGATTAATTTAATCATATTGGATTAGATTAGATCTACATTGAATCGTTTGATCGAGTCATGTGGAGTTACCTGCATTGCATGGTACTTATTATTATTATTATTATTTTCATTTTTCTTCTTCATTAGCTTGCACTTTCAAAATTTAATAATTTAATTGAATTGAATTATAATAAATTATTAGTGTTATAAAACAGAACGCAAAAATAATGTACCGTTACATAATTTCTTAACAATAAGTCGAGTCAATTAGTTTATTAATTAACTAAAACCCTTAATAATGAACGCTTAAATAATTACTAGTGTACTTAATTAGTTTATTAATTAATTAAGACCATTAATAATGAACTTTTACATAATTACTTAATAGTAAGTCGAGTTAATTAGTTTATTAATTAATTAAGAGCATTAATTTGAAAAAAAATATTTTTTTTACTTCGTCATAAAAGTGTTTTGTCTAAATTGGATAGGTCTGTATATGCAATATCACAGATAAGCTGTACCTGGGAAAGTGTGTAGCCACAACTTTTGGATTAATTTAATTATTTTGAATTAGATTAAGATGGAATTTTATTATCGAGTCGTAAGCTTATGTTCTGTTTTTTTTTTTTTCTTTTTCTATCAATGGATTATACTAAAAACTTAATCATTTAATAAAAAATTATAATAAAGTATAAATATTTTATGATAAAAAGTACGCATTAACAATAAATATTTTCGCATAATATTATATTAATAAATCAGAGGACAAGGGCTATGCATATATGACGTTATCATTTCAGGGAGGGAGGTACATGATATTGTAAGTATCTCTAGGGGAAGCGACGGTTATCTTTTGTTATAAATATCATTTTTGATTAAATCAAAATTTTCTATTTTTATTTGTAACATGGTCTTTGGTTCAAAATAGCATTGTATCTTTTTTTAGTCTGTTATCTATTTTTATGAAAATACAAAGGTATTATTAAAATCACTAAATTATTGCATAATTATTTCATTCTAAAATATAGATTACCGCAACGTTTAACATTCCTATTTTAATTCATATACTTCATATGTGAATGCAAATATAATAACGGTTCGAGAAACCGTATGCAAAGTATATTTGAAATGAAGCTTGCGTTTACAAATAAATAAAACAGAATAAGAAAAAATGTTGATTAAATATTTTGTTGACGAATGTTTCTATCTACGCCCCATCCCTTCTCCATTCGGGGCAAGTATAACATGACTTTATTACTGTTAAATACATTATGTAACAAACAACTATTATAAAACACTTTTCAACAGTACTTATTTCTTATAAGTGTTACTTGATATAAAGTGATATTTTATTCACTTTTCTTCATTTTAATCAATAAAACATGCGAAAAATAAATGTAGACAGTTTTGTATGTCATTACAAATAAAAGAAACAAAATCTGAAATAAATAAATAAATTACACTTTGATAACGATATCATTATCGAGTGGCGGTGGGGGAGGGGGTTTCAAGGGATGATAACGTATGATATCGAAAGTGTGTGAGTGCGGGGGTAGGGAGCTACAAAATTAGGAAAATGTTGATAACGTTATATTTGCCCCCGCATATCACAGCTTGAGAAATAAATTGTTCAAAGAAAAAGATTTTACTCGCCAATAAGCTATTTCCAAGGAAATCTGGAAGTTCTGAATATAGATTATCAAGGCTGGTGTTTAACTGGCGAAAGTTTGTTATTAATTTTGATTAATTTAATGACCTAGGATAAATTTTAATTGAATTATAAAATTCAATCTCATTCATATGGATTTGCAGTACTGATGATGGCATTTTTTTTTCTTTCTTCAATGATTTATACCAGTAAAATTTAATATTTAAAAAATACATATAAAAGAAAGTATAAATATAAGTTAAAAAGAAAAGCATGTAAGTAAATCATAGTATAAAAATAATACAGAAAAAAAAATATTTTCATTTTTTATTTAATTATTTAATATTAATTTAAATTAATTATCTAATTAAGTGTATTATGATGATTAAAAAAACACATTAATAATGTTTCATTTTATTTAAAAGTAAGAATAATTAGATAGCATTTTAGTTTAATGTTATTTTATTGCCTATATAAGTCAAAAAACAGTTTTTTAAATTTTATCAAAAAACAATTTACCAAAATTTGTAAATCTAGATAGAGATTTTTAAGACTGGAGTGAAAGTTTGTTGCCACAATTTTGGATTGTTTAAATCATCTTGGGTTAAATTTAGATTCAATTATATAATAAAAAATTCATGTAAATTTATATTAAACGCAATTAATTAAATTTCACGCTTTCCCTCATTAATTTATACTAGTTAAAAATTTATAATTCAGTGAAGAGCTGCAAGAAAGTATAAATACTACATGGAGAAAAGAAACTATTTAGGATAGTCTCACTTTTGATTAACTTAATAATACTGGGTAGTTTTGAATTCAATTATAGATTCAACAGAGTCATGTAGATTCGTATAAAAGTAAATTACTATAATTTCATTTCTTCTTTTCCTCATTATTTTATTTCAGTAAAACTAATTCATTTAATTAGCAGTTGAGGGAAAATAAGCTGTTATACAGATTATGGTTTTTTTTTTTTTTTCTTTACAATATACAATCGGCTCTCATTAATTCGAAATCGAATAATTCGAATTTTCGCTTAATTCGAACTAAGCACGAAGTCCCGAAACATTCAATGGCAGAATAACGTTAAAATTTTCTGTTTATTCGAACTCATTTTCTCTTGACTTCGTTTAATTCGAACTACCAAGAATTCCGATTTTTCCTTTTTCCTTACTTTCTCATGGACTGATCAGTGACGTGATCAATGGCGCCTTTACTCTTTCTTTTATTGTTCATGTCCCTAATCCATTAATTAATTTATGTACAGTAGACTCCCTCAAATTCGCAAAGCTTGGGACCAGAGCTTGTGCGGATTTTAGAATTTTGCGGATTTCTGGTCATTGCTTTGTTTACATTTTTTAAACAGTAATTTGAGTGCAATTAATAGTGCAATCAGAACTATAATGAATGCTTACAATATAATAAAATATTAAAATAAGTAATGAACTAAAATAATAAAAATTTAGATAATTTTAAAAATGATTAAAGTACTAACAGCAAAGGTCAAGTTAATAATCAATAGTGTATGATTAAATATTCATTATAAAAATTAAAAGTATTTTTCCAAAATTATTCAACAAAACTTGCCTCATAAAAGTACATTATTAATTCACATCAAAATCATAAAATAAGGATTATTTTTTCAAGTTTAGCCAGGCTGAATGACCAAAAAAAATCTTGATTAATGCATAAATATATTTGGTAAGAAGATTGTGATTACCAGTGATATCAGCAATATCTTGAATTTTTCCCCAAAAAATTTATTCTTCCTTCATGAAAATAACATGAATAGAGTATTATTTAGAAAATTAGAAATAAAAAAATATATGGAATTGATAGAAAACTAAAAAAATCAAATTTTGTCCGAATATCTGAACTGAAAGTTTCATCGTTTACATCCATAAAATATGTGCGGATTTTAGAGAGTTGTGGTTTTCTGGTTTGCGAATTTGAGGGAGTCTACTGTATTTATATATTTTAATTTAATATTAAGTATATTATAATGATAACAGCCGAAATAAATTTAAAATATACCATAACATTAAGTCTTTTGCAACAGTATCCCTTTGAACATGTTTTCCAATCATACTTTCCATAATTCTAACATTTCTTGTGGTCCCAGCGAGTTCGAATTAACGAGAGTCGACTGTAACAATAAATCGAGGAAATAATCATTTTATTTCAAATATCCGACAAAAAAGAACCCTTGTTATACAAAATTTTCTTACGAAATAAATCTAGAGATCTAACAGGAGCTTCCGGGGTTAAAATATAGGTAGTTTCTTTTAGTGAAAAGTATGATAAATTTTATATTCTCATATGATTTTTCAATATGCTTTTTTTTATTACCCACTAACAACACTAAAAAGCATTTCTATTAATCAATTTTTTATTGAAAATATCAATCTTGTATTGAAATAAAGTTTTAAAATTTTTTAATGACGATATTTTCGTATTAGCCTCATACCAGAGGCTAGTAGCTGAAGAAATCGCCAAAGATAGATCTATTTACAGCAGCCTTTGTGATTTCAATAACTTATTGGTATAAGCGCGTAGTTGGATTACATCTCAGTTAAATTTGTATTTTATTTGCTCTTGCTTTTTTTTTTTTTGTGAAATTTTAATTTTGTTATGGGGTGTTATCCGGAAACAAATGCTGGACATTTTATGTCATTTTAAGTTCAAAATTGATAATCTTCGGTAATCGGTCTGGGTGCGATAGAGATAGATTTTTTAAAATAATCATGTTTAGAATTTATTTTAAAAATCATAAAAAATCGCGATATAATTTTCAAGCAATTTTCCTTTAAAGAAACTGTTTTTACTTTATTCGATGGTGTAAATATGTAAATTGTACAACATTTAGAAATTTTAAAAAATTGCAGTACATGCCAAATTTTTTAGTCAGATGTTGCCAGCATTAATATGACGTCAACATTACTATTTATAATATAGATAGATTTTTAAATATAGGATATTTACATTGGTAATGTAATTAATAAAAGTGTGAAGCCATATCATTAACTTTGGATAGATTATAACTATCGATCGAAAATTCGGTTCCTTTTTCGTTTTCGGAGCAAATCTGAGTTGACACGCAGCGAAAATGCTGCCGAAAATTCGGCTGAACTGAAACTCGGCCAAACTAATTGTTTACAAAAAGAAAAAAAAAATTATTGCTTCGTAAGTTTTCTACATTTCTCTTGATTTGAGCTGTATCGACTCGAATAAGACGCTCTTTATTTTCATTACTATAAACTTCACAGTTTATAATTATGAGCTATGATCGACTGAAGACATGGACGTAAATTATTAGGTTGAGCACAGTGTTCTCGCTGACATTTGACCAACATTAGTAATTTGGCGAATTTAAAATAAAAAACATTCGCCAAATGAAAAAAGTATTAGCAAAATAAATTCGCCGTGTAGCACTAAAAAAAAAAAAAAAAAAAAAAAAAAAAAAAAAAAAAAAAAAAACTTTAGTTTTTTAATGTATTCTCTATTTTTTTTCAACATGTTCTAATAGGTACTACTCTGTTATCCCGTCGACCAATTTCGCCAAATTATACATATTGACGTAATTTTTATTTTAAATAATAAAAAAATCAAATAATTAGTAGAATATTAATAAAAAAAAAAATAAAAAATCGAAATAAAAATCACTTAATGACGTTTTAAACACGTGTATCGTATTTAATGTCATTGAATTGACATTCACGATCATCCATTATTGGCATTGAATCTTATAATTTGGCGATAGTATTTTGGCCGAGTAGTACTTTCTAAAATAACCTAAGTTTTTATAACTGCGACACGACTTTTATTAATCTAATTTCAACTATCCGCTATAAATATATTAAAAATATGTATATATGCATATGTATGAAAAATGGAAAAAAAATAAGAGAAAGCAAAAATTGAGCAGTAGCAATTTGGCGAATCTAATCGCTTGTTTGCTCGCCAAATGAAGAATATAGTCGCATTTTGGCGCAATGGCGAACGACAGCGAGAACCCTGGTTGAGCAAAAAATCCATGGAAATTTTTAATCTAATAGTTACCAGAATTTATGTCATATATTAAGAGCAAATAGCGGTATATCTACAGGAGTCCAGGAATTTCGATCTAAACGTGATTCCATCTGATTATGGCTTCTTTTGATCAATGCAACACTTTTTCGAGGGCTGTCGATTTGAATGCTTTAACCCTTTATCTGCCGCATTATGAATTCATGAAAATTTTACATTCTGAAACATTTTACGTAATTTGCTTAAACTAAATTAAAATATTTACACAATCATTTAATAAATTCTTGAAGGTTTTTAGAAGGATTGGAGGATTTAGAATGATTAATTAAATTTGAATTTACAAGGATTTTGCGCAATATTTATAACCCCACTCAAATCTTTTACTTTAAATTGATTTCTTAGTATTTTATAGAATTATAAAATGTACAAATATGATGTTCTTACAATATAAATATAGAAATATTTCCGATTTGAAAAATCCCCCCCCCCCTCCCTCAGCGCCAAGAAAGCTGAAAAGAAACAAAGGCAAAATAAATCATCGTTTTAAAAACATTTTTGTAATGAATAATGCGTTTGGAACAAAATAAAGTAATGTATTTGTAACTCATTCTAAACAGTACTACAACTAAAGAATTTTATAATAAGTAATTTTAATGGTACTTATAAGTACCGTCGGTAGATAAAAGGTTAATGAAGTTGAAGAAGCATGTCTGGAGTTCTTCAACGCTAAAGAAGCGCCATGGTACTTCCAGCAAATCCGGAATCTGGCAGAACGATGGCAGAAAGTCGTAGACTATGATTATCTCTAATTTGAAGAATAGTCTTTACTGATTTTGTCGTCGATTTGTGCTTAACAACGCAACATTCACAAAAAATGTCCCAGAACTTAGCTGAACCTAATATTTGATATTTTCCAATAAATATTTCATGTTTTACTTGGGCAGAGAATTTAGGGATTTAAGAATTAAAAGCTAACCGATTAAAACTTACCTAATTATGATATTTTGACTTCTGTAAATTTTCAGTGTTTTCCCGAATTAAAACAGGTGTTTCTGTTATCCGAAAACGCCAATAATTCGTAAGACGCAAAGTATCGTAACTGGAGTAGTTTCAGTATTAACAGAAATTTAATTTGTACTGCTTTTCTTGATGAATGTCGGGAAAAGTTTGTCTAAATATAACATATAGGACCGTATAAAAAATTTAATTTCGTAAGTTTTACAAAAATAGTTATTTTGACCTAAATAAATTTTCGTACTGACAATATTAAATTAACAATAGATTTTATAAAAACATTTAAAAATTTTTTACAATTAAAAATATATCTTATTGACGATTTAGGAGTTAACTATTAGCTAACAATAAAAAGATACATTTCTTTTATAACCAACTCATTCCAATTTATATAAATGGTAATTATAACCTTTTCATTTAATTCATCTTCGTTTGTAAAAGCTTTAAGAAAAAATAAACACAAAACGTTAAAAAAAACATAAGTAAGACACATTTTTGCATAATAATGTAACAGTAAATAAGAGAACATATCATATTATCAGGAATATATTAAAAGGTAAAAAATTTTTTTTGCTTGTCAACAAGTTGTTCTACTGAAATTCGATAGGTGTAGGTATTGAATATTAATTCTGTTATTACTGAAAATGGGTAATCTTATCGTTTTAACCTTGTAATAATTAACTCGTAATACATCTTGTAATCATCTTGCAATATATTTCGATTGATTTAAGTTGTTAGAACTTATGTGTTTGTTAGAACTGAGTATTTCTTTGTTATTTTATCAGTTTATATTAGAATGAGTTGATATACTTATTAACATTTAATTAAAAATACAAACATTATATGATAAAATGAATACATTAATAACACACATATATACATAACTATGTATTAATAAAACAAAAAAGTATTATTTAATTAAAAGTAGCGCATAGTTGGGAAAAGAAAAAAAATAACTAGCCAAAAAACTGTTTTAATTTTTTTTGTCAATCTATAATAGCAGAAGAAATTGTAATCGAAATTTTTTTCGACGGACTGATACTTTTTAAAGGTCAGAGATCCCCAAAAAAATGTTTATGCACCCGTGTGTGTGTGTTTCTGTGGACCCCCATTGTATTATCAAAAAGTGTATGAAGTTATGCATCAAATTAAGTCAAATTATATATAAGGTACCCTGGGGTAATAACACCACGTTAAGGTTCTACCAATTTTCACGGCTTAGTTTTAGATTGTATTTTTCAAACAAATATATGATTTGATACAGCAACTCATTGACTATCTATATAAAAAAAATAATTTAATAGATATGTATTCATAAAAAGTAATGGCGTGATTTCTTGACCAATGCTATTTGGCGTTATTACCCACCTATATGGGTAATAACGCCATGCAAACAAAACTATGAAATAAGATGGAATAATTGCATGTAGATTGCCCAATCCTAAAAATACAAACTCTACAAACTTAGAAATTGACAAATTGCATTCTAAGCTATTGAAAATGTTCAATTTTTTGTGAAAGTGTAAGAAAAATAAAGGTGTGTGTGTGTGGGGGGGGGGGGGGGGGGAGAGGATGAGGCAAAAGAATACAGACCGTGAGCTTCTTTTTCTTAAAAAGGACTGCTTAAGTAGAATTATTAGAAACATTGCACAGTTTTAACTTTGTTTATTTGAATCAGTATTTAGGATGAAGCTCGGCCACTGTAGGGAATCAACCCGGGTATTAATGCCAAGGATTGGCGTTATTACCCCTTTATAGTGTTTGCGCTGTACATTTTAAATTACAAATTATCTCGAGAAGATATCCAAAATCTTCAACAACATTCTGAAAGTCCATGAAATGTACTACAAATTTATGTAATTAACAAAGTATTTCCGGATAAAAAAAATAGTCTTCACATTACAAAACGTATCTCGCAAATTTTAGATCAAGCGTTAATTTTAGTTGCTTTGAAAAACAATAAGACCTAAAAATGAAACAAATTAACTTCAAGCTGTTTTTTGCAATTTATATGACTCAAAACCCTTCTGCGCAGAGCACATGGGTGTCATTTACTTGATTATTTCATAATTATTCAAAATATAAGCACTTGGCGTTATTACCCCGCCTGGCGTTATTACCCCAGGGTACCTTACATAAACATATATATGTGTTTTTGGCTATGACCGGCCGGCTCCACTTGAATATAGGAGTATTTCGCCGGAAAGGGCATCTGTGAAGCGATTTACGTTCCATGTTCATTATTTTATCCCCGAAAAGTGTATGAAATTATGCAAAGAATTTAACAATATTTCGTATATATGATTTTAGTTGTAGCCAGCAAGTGCCTGTTAAATTTAGGGATATTCAACCAGAAGCGCTGTAATAGCGAGTTTTATGCTATAATATTCTATCATCAAAATGTGTACAAAATTATGCAAAGAATTTAACAATATTTCGTATATATGATTTTAGTTGTAGCCAGCAAGTGCCTGTTAAATTTAGGGATATTCAAGCAGAAGCTCTGTAATAGCGAGTTTTATGCTCAAAATGTGTACAAAATTATGCATAGAATTTTTCCAAAGTTCATATACACTATAAGACCAATGTGACTGAGCACTTGCGATTTTTGAAATTTTGTTGAATATCTAGAAAAACACATGAGGAATTATCTTGAAATTCCAAGTATGTAAACAGAATAGAGTACAGGTTATAAATTGATACAGGTTATATACAGGTCGTATATCAATTTCATAAAATGTGAAATATTTTAATATAATTAAAACGTACCCCAAACAATGTTTCCCCCTAAATCATTGTGTAATAGAATACTTTTGGGTGGCTCTATATGTATATTAATAACAGATATTCTTTACACCACAGATTGTACAGAATGTATATTTTGTATATATTTCATAGATATACATGAGTTGTATCATGTTTGAAAGAGTGTAACATCATTAAACAGCATTGAAACTATTTTTTACCATTGATCGTAATGCTTTTGATTGCCCCTGTAATTGAACTATACATCCAATTTTCATAAAATTTGAAATTACTCGAAAAAAATATAATAATTATATATTTTAAATTCCAAATTTGGTTGGGTGATTTTTGCGTTGTTATATGCGGACAGACGGACGAATTGAACGACGACTATAGGTGCAAAGTATTTACATAATGACAAACGCACCTAACTAGTGTCGTAAATTAATTTTCACCTTGTCATTAATATAATAGTTAAAAACATAAAAAAATTATTTAAAATGTACTTAAAAATATTTACAAAGATGTTATATACCCCGAGATCTTTTAAACGCACACGCGTTCACTTTCTAGGGGAAAGGTGATATGAAAATGAGTCAGCTTAAATGTTTCCCCTTGAAAAATGAACGTGTGAGCGGTTCAAAGATCTCAGTGTACATAACATATCTTAAAAAATAAATCTAGCTTAAATGCGTGGAATTTTGCCTAATTTAAGGAAAGATTTCCTATAAGAAAATACTGATATCAAAGAATTTCTTGATCTAGATATTCCAGGACCCGCACGAACCCTGTATCAGAAGTTTTTGTGATGTCAAGTCACATATATTTGAGCTCTTCCCATTTAAAACTATCAATTGTTAAATTATTTGCTAATAATTAACTAACCTCTCAATTCTTCTAAAACATAATCTATTTCTATCAAAGAATACTCTCTCTTTTTGATATATTTTTTTTCTGTTTTAAGGGGTCTCAGAACTCTTAAAATCGGAAGAATTGTAAAAAAGAGACCATCTTCAACATTTAATATCTTAAAATTTTTAAGATATTAAAACACATTTTTTTATTGAGATGAAAGACATAAGTACGTTCTTTCATTTTATGTCTTTAAAAATTGCAAGGTGCAGAATTTGCATTTACAGAGCGCTCCAAACTGTCAGATATTTGACGAGTAGAAAATTAGTATAATAAATTACGCCCACGCTTACAAAATAAATATGGCAACTAGAATAAAAATTTTGGTGCAGACTTATACATCAGATTATAATAGATACCTTGAACCTAAATAAATTTATATGTAAAGCATTTTTTTATTTTGAATACAAAGTTGTATTTAACTATTACAAAGTTTTGAAAATTTCAACAACATAACCACCTAAGAAATAAAGTTTTTTTGAACAATAAAAAGGAAATTTTAGGTTGAGTTTATACAGGTTAACATGAAACATATATTTGGAAAATTTTATGTGAAAATATAAGATTTTGAGATATCGTGCGCGCTTTGAAAAAAAAAAAAAAAAAACTGTTATTTGGAGAAAAATGACTTCAAAGTTTCGGAAACGCCGCTTCAGCTCTTGCGCGGGTAAAATTCTAAAACCTATAACTTTTGTTCTAATGAGAATTTCGAGAAAACAATTATATTAAAATGTTCAGAAAAGACAGCAGTTTAACATATAAAAAAATTGACATTTCGAAAATTTGGAATTAAGGGATCTCAGGACTAATTATAATTAAAATATGGAACTTTTTAATAAGTCTTAGTTAGATAGTTAAACCAAAAATCTCATATTACTATTGTTAAATACTTATCATGTTCATTAAAATAATAAACCAAAAAAATCTAAATGTTATTTAAATTTCTTTAAAAAAATATAAAAAGCAAAGTTTAAATTTACAATATAATTTTAATTCTAATTAACAAAGTATATAAAGTATATAATATTGGAGTTAGCTAAGTAGTAGTATTATAACTATTTAATCTTTTATTTTTATTATTGAATGGAAATTTAATTTTTTTTAATTATATAATAAATAACAGATAATACGGAAATTTCGCTTTCTTGAAAAAGTTCAAGGTTTTATTCATTACATATTTGGGTGGCATTTTTTCAAAAAATGCGTTTGAAATGCTGGATCAAAATGCATGCAAACCGTAATCTTTCCACAAAACCAAGCATTAATAATTATATAATTGAAGCTCAACAAAAGAGATTTTTTCTTTTCACGGTAGATACTACAAATTATATTCGTGTGTATGAAAGTGATAACAAAAGAGCTTTCGTTTAAAATTCATGGTTTGTTCAACTAAAATGTTTGAAATGGGTCAAAATTGCTGCAGTTTTGCCTAGGGCGAGTTTGAATAAACATTTCGTGTGCTGAAGAATTACGTTTCCAAAGATTGGAAAGATTTTAGAAACCATTAAAAGTAAAAACATTTATTATTAAAAATTTTTTAGTGTATAGATACACAGAAACTGCGTTATTTCGTGAATTTATCAAATAGTTAATGGTAAATTCGTATGGAAAAAGAAAAATATTTTATTTTAAATTTCAAGAACAAGGAAAAAGAAGACAACATCTGTTACGATATGAATTTGAAAGATAAGATGAAATAGTGATAAATGTATGTTTTATTATGTTTTTACCATTAGCAGGAAATTTGACTATTGGAACATGAATAAACATTAAGTGACCTACAAATTTGAAGATTTTAGATAGCAGTAACACTTAAAAGATGATTGTTGAAAAAATTACGTCTTGAATTTGTAAATAAATTTGTTTATTTTGTGAATTTTTCAGAATAGATTAAGTAATTAGCGATAAATTTGGCAGATAGAAGAAACTTTCCTCAAAAATGTTTGAATGCAATAACATGTAATATCTCTTTTATCTCTAAATTTAAAGAATTCGTAAAATTTCTCACCAGCTGATTTTTTGAATTTTTTTTTTCTTAGTTTATTTTCTTTTGTATAAACTATGCATTTTCATGGTTGTTTTTTACTGAATTGTGTGAACGTTCAATGAATGTGGAATGGCATTAAATCGGAACTTATTTTTTAAACATAGTTTTCATTATGGTTTCATCATGATCTAAACGTTTCATTATTATTTTCAAAGCAATAAATATGTAATAAAAATCAATTTCTTAAAAAAAAAAAAAAAAAAAAAAAAAAAAAAAAAAAAAAAATTGTTTTATTCTATATACGATTTCCAAAACGAATAGTTTACTTTTAACGCTTTTTAGTATATTAAAATTCCTTTAAAAACTGTGGTAAAAATGTGTTATGTTTTTGAATAAACAAGATAGTGAAATCATGCATAAAGCATAGATTTTGAAACACTTTAATAAAGTATCACAATACATCTGATTTTTTAAAAAAAGGACAATTTTACAGAGATTGTACTGGCAATCAAGATGCCAATTCTCGTATTTTAACGGAAACATTTTTCGCAAATTCCAGAAAATATTCCCTTTTTTTCGGAGGGGTGGGGGATGGAAAATTTTCTATTAAAAATCGCGGATCGTACTAGAGCCCCGATTGTCAGTACAATCTCCGTAAAATAATTCTTTTTAGGTGCGTTCGTAATTATATAATACGTAGCACCTATAGTGGTCGTTCAGTCCGTCCGTCTGTCCGTCCGCATATAACAACGCAAAAACTACCCAACCGAATCGTTTGAAATTTAAAATACGTATTTATTACATAATTTTGTCGAGTCATTTCAAATTTTATGAAAATCGGATGCATAGATCAATTACAGGGGCAATCAAAAGTATTTCATTACATTACGGTTAATGGGGAAAAAGTTTCAAATGCATTTTAATCATTTGAAATTTAAAATACGCAATTATTACATAATTCTGTCGAGTTATTTCAAATTTTTTGATAATCGTGTGCATAGATCAATTACAGGGGCAATCAAAACTATTCAATTACATTATGGTCAATGGGGAAAAAGTTTCAAATATATTCTATACGTTTGAAATTTAAAATACATAATTATTACATAATTTTGTAGAGTTATTTCAAATTTTATGAAAATCGGATGCATAGATCAATTATAGGGACAATCAAAAGTATTCCGTTACATTACGGTCAATAGGAAAAAAATGTTTCAAATGCATTTTAATCGTGTTACACTCATGCGAACTTAATAAAATTTATATGCATATTTATATTATTTATAAAGTACATATTATAATATACATCTTACATAATTTGTGGTGCAAAGAACATTTGTTATTGATTTACAAGGCCACACAAAAGTATTCCATTACATAATGGTATAGGGAGAACATTGTTTGATGAGCGTTTTAATTGTAATTCATTATTTACAATTTTATGAGATTGATACATGAAAGTAATATTTTTAAAACTTCGTTATCGTACGAACGCACCTAATTTGCTACGCTTCACGTGCAATTTCCAACTTGTTTTTTTTTTTTTTTTTTTTTTTTTTTACATTGTACTATTAAAAAAAACTATCATATTAATATTAGTCTATTGATGATACACAGTTGTGTGCAAATTAATGTTAATTTTTTCGGAATTTGACTTGCATTTTTGAGAATTTTGCCAAAGTGCTGAGTTTAGCCAAATTAATTTTTGAAATGAGTTTAGCCAAATTACTTAGTTTCAAAGCTAAATTGTTCAATATGGGTATTTTAGAAGAGTTTAATTATCATTAAGTCTTGTTCTCATAAAAACGATCTACAGTTAATGATCTTTTAACTGTATTTTGCTTCTGATTTTATCTATTTATTTTTTCTCTCTTTACCTGGCTGATCATCATTGTCTGTAGTAAGCGAGACCTTTCTATGAATGAAACTTAAACATCAAGTTTAGCGGAAGGCATACTTGTATCATAATTGATCAGAAGTTAATGCCGTAAACAATCGGAACTGCCAGTAATTCGAGCATAAACCTTCACCTGTTACATGACTGATCGAACAACTCTTCTATAGATGAAGCAACATTTTCTTTCTTCGCTAGGAATTGAGGATGGCTTTGGTTTAAGCACACGACCTTAGCGGTGTTAACTCTCTTGTCTGCAGATTTCGTCATCGTAATGCAGCTATTTATAATAGTCTGTAGATTAAAGATTTGATTTGGTTGATGTGAATTAAAATGTTCTTAACATAACTGTTAAATAAATACTGATAAATCAGTTGCTTTAAGTTCAATTCATATAGCGTGTTTGAATAGTACGTCTGATAAAAGGCTTAAGAATTTTTTTTTTTTTTTTTTTTTTTTTTTTTTTTATCGAAATGCATATGATTTTGCTTTTTATTTTTATGAATATTTATAGAAGTTCATCTGAATTTTTGGCTAAAGTAATGAATATTCCAATGAATATTCATTTCAAACAAATTTAATGATTCGTTTGTTTCTCAAATCAGATTTGTTGCTCCATTTCGGCCTGTTTGAGACTTTCAAACTGAATTAATGAAGCTGCTTATTTTTTTTATACAAAACACAATCAAGAGATAACAGTTTATTTAAATCTCGCAAATAGTTGTTTTTTAAATATATTTTTGTGACATTTAGATAGGAATTTGAAATGGGAGTGTCTTTTCGACTCTACCATTTCAAATGAATTGACGTATTTGAATGAATGGAGCAGTTAATAATAAAAATATTATCTGAAGATAGCCGCGAGATTGATGGCCGAATGTTGACAGTAATAAAAATATTAAGAAATTTAAATAAATTGTGCATTTTTAACTTTTAACATCTGTATTACTATTATTAATGGCTTTTTCCACGAGTACCTGGTAATGTAAGTTACAAACCCAGATATTAGGCTACCAGTATTTTAGAACGGGAAAATGCTTCCTATTTTATCGGAGATATCGCATTAATTGAATATGGCTAAACAAAGTTTTCGAAAATAATGGCGGCAACGCATGGGAGTTACACTATAAAAAACCACGGAATTCGCTTATTGTCTTCTTTTAAGTAAAACAGTGGGTTTTAAAGTTCATATTGTGTATTTGGTCAAATAACCATTTTCTTTTAAAGCTTAACAAAGTATCTACACTAAAAAAAAAACTGTAACCTTAGTAATCTAAATTTACCGAAATCCGTTATGCTTACTAAAATTTCATATGAACACTGTACAAGAAAATGATTGTACAATTTCTACAAAGCTTGTAAGCAAAACTAGAGACATCTGCAACTTTACAAAAGAATCTACTAAAATTTTGTCTGTAATGTCGTTATCGTTACTTAAAAAGTTCTGGGAATCCGATTTTCCAACAAAATTCTCAGTGATCTTAAAATTTTTTTGATTCAAAGTGCAAATCTGTATCTGTTACATGAACTTTATTGTTGCCATTGCATAAAAAGTTCTTGAAATATAATTCTACTACAAAAAAATTTTTTAATTTTCCATTTTTTTAGAGTGTAGTGGTGACTTATTTGTTTTAACTGTTACGTTTTTTTCTATTTTTTGGTTTTTCTAAAAAGGGACGGTGTCAGTTAGTGGAGTTTCTGACCATATTTATGAAAATAATAATAATTTTTAGTTATAAGAAAATTGAGAAATATAGTTTTTAAAAATTTTGTGAACAATACCTTTTTTTATGTATCACCATTATACTTTCTAAAATACAGATACGTATAAAATATTTTAAAACTTTGTAATAATGATTTGAACAAGAAAAATTCCTCCAGGTGCCAGGTGCTGCACTGTAAAAAATATGAATGTCACTTTGCACCAAAAACGATGGCAACTAAGTTGACACCAAAAGTAGTAAAGGATATACCACCAGTGAATTGGTGTAATAAACCACCAGAAATCAAATAGCGTAAATAAACACTACTTTTGGTGGCAACTTAGTTTCCACCATTTCTGGTGTGAACTCACACTACCGCTTGTTTGGTATACTTTAACCGTAAAATAAAAAATTAATTAAAAAAACATTTGAAATCTAATACAACCATAATTTAAAATAAATAGTTTCACACAAAGAGGCAGTGCTAAACTTTCTTTTAATTGAGATAATTTTTATAACATGCATTTTACACATATATTAATTGGTAACAACGAAATTTCCTATTTGTTTACATGCTTTAAAATATATTTTTCATAAGTCACGTATAAAGGAGGATTTTTCCCATTAAATGTACCGTAATTTCGGGTGTATAAGCCGCGGATCAAACAATTCTTTTTGGACCCAGAAATTTTATTTAGTGATTGAAGACAAATATATACGGCGATCTAAATAGTTATATTTGTTTCTTAGAAAATTCTGGGTCGAAAAAGAATTGTTTGATCTGCGGCTTATACACCCGAAATTACGGTAATCAAATGTGCGCCTTTGTTTATAAGTACATTTTACCAAACTAAATGCAAGAATAAGAGTATGACAATCGCTTTCACTTTTTCATTATCAACATTTAAAAAATAAAATAAAAATAACGAAAATTTCTCACTTTGTTAAAAATGCTCCTAAATAAGATAAAGAAACATCTAATAATAAACTCTTGGTGTTTTTTTTTTTTTTTTTTTTTTTTTTTTTTAAGAGAACGGACAAACATTATGATCTCACATTTAAAAATTAATTTTGTAACAAAAATCATAATTACACAATAAATTTAATTTGGCGTTTTTAGTTTTCTTAACAAATATAAGCTACATATGATATAAAATTACATTAGAATTATATAATTTAACACATACTATAAATTATTTAACTATGCCAGCTAACAAATAAACAAAGCTGTATAAAAAGAAATTACTTCAACCATTATACAAAATGGATACCTCATTACTCTTTAAATTTGCAGTACCGTGTTAAAAGCATGATCCAGTTTTAAATAGCACATACAAACATTTGAAGTTTAAATATGAAAAAAAAAAAAATAATAATCACATTGTTTACCTTGAGCTTGTTTTTTGAAATACAATCCGAAAATTAGAAAGAAAATTTAAATACGATAGTAAAATGCCAAAACATTTAGTAGCAGTCTTTTTTTTTTTTTTTTTTTTTTTTTTTTTCATTCATAATAAAACATTTGTTCAGTAAACATCCGGGATTTGTGTTAAGAGTATCTGACTGTGTTTTTTGTAAATTCAGCGTCATCTTGAATTAAACACAACTAAATTAATCAAGAAATTAAAATAAATACCTGCAGAATTGGGTAACATTGCAACAGGGAATAAGTAAACAGATTCGATAATAATTATTGAAAACCTAACGGAAATCACAGATCATTCTTATGGGACTTAGCTAATTTAAAGGAATTTCAAAATGGTGCACTTTTCAGTTATTTACAATTTTCGCTCTTAATTTGGTGTAAAGTTTCCACAACTTCTTTAAAGGTGTAGAATCACAATTTTTAATATATTAAACCACTTAAAAATGTGTTAAATAATAAAACCTCCAGAAGGAGTGTATATATAATCTTAATGCGTTATTTTACAACCACAAATTAAAGGTAATAATACTCCCTTTTTTTACAGTGTGGGGATTAAAGTTTATACTGTAATAATAATAATTTAAAAAAATCTGTAAAATTACTAAGTTTTTTTTTTTTTTTTTTTTTTTAAGGAAACGAGATTTCTAAAACTTTTTATCCAACGGTAACAGCAAAAATTCAAGTAACAGAATCAGTTACATGAATTTTTGCTGTTACCGTTACGTGAAAAGTTATAGAAAAAATTTAATAACTTTACAATTTTTTTTTTTTTTTTTTTTTTTTTTTGTGTGTGTGTGTGTGTACTGAAATTTACTGTATGTGCTTCTTGCTAAAAAAGATTAATACATCTAAAAATATTTTTTATACTCGCAGTACATTATCACTTTTGGAAGATTTCCTTCAACGCAAAGGCAACAGATTTAACAGCCTTCAAGAACTAAATTAAGAACAGGAAACTGCTCGAATTAAATTAAACTTTTAGCAGGTCTAATGTTATCCGCTTATCATTAGTAACTTTTCCTTTAAAAAGCGAAATTATGCGAGTATTATAATATGAATAATTTTAATCTAAACTTTTACTTTTAATAAAAACCACTAGAAAAAAATCGCTTGTGCAATTTTTCTTTAACATTTTATGCAGAATAAAGGATTATTAACTTAATCTTAAATAATTCTGTTTATTTTACTGTAACTAATATCTTTATCACCTTTTATAATTTCTCAAATCTTAAAAGGAAATCTTCAATTCTGAGAACATTGCGGGACTGTTTTGTAGTTGCCATTAGTTTTCAAGAGCTACTCACTATCTTTCGGAGCAATAGTACTGATACATAAATGAGAATTTTATCTTTGCTAAATTAATTTAGCCTTAAAACTTACCATTATTAGATGGATGAATATTCAATTAGGTTTTAGCAGACAAATGACGGATGCATTATTTCTGACCAATTTAACTAACAGATCATCACAAATTTATGTATTTCGGTGATAATTAATTTTAAGTAGATACAATTCCTAAAATAGCAATTGTAAACAATTAAAATTTCTTTAACTCATCAAAAGATACGCGTTATTTTTAATGGTATGGAATAAAAGAAAACGATGTTCTATTAAATAATCGGCTCATGTAATAATTCAAGCAGATAAGTAATTGTGACTGTATATGAAATCAAGGATTAAGCTCGACTTGAAAATGTGCCGCTCAAATGGAATCACAATAAGGAAGAATGAAAAATCATGCTTCAAACATAGATTATAAAACATTTTCCAACAGATTTAAAATAGTGTAACAAAACTTCAACTTGGTGAAATATGATACCCAAGCAAAGGATATGGAAAATGCATAACGCATTTGAAAATCCAATTTTAGATGTAACCGGAAAAAATCTTAATGTAATTTAGATTTAACGGCATTTTGGGGGGTGCTTCTATAAATAAACTATTAAGGCTTCATATTTCATTTTTCATTTTTAATGCCGAATATGCCATAGTCAACATCAATAACATATATCAATTGCATGGTAATCCGAATATATTTGCGCGAGTTAGACCACGGGCAGATAGATTACAGGCAAACAGATGACAGACAGAGAGACAAACCGAATTTGCCTTTTCAGCCTTGTTGGAAAGTGTTAAAAATGGTAGTCTTAAATAGTACAACCACTTTGGAAAGTGACACTTGGTAACAAACGCATTTTAAACAATTGAACATAACTTATCTAATTCTTTGTGTGTCTCTCTAGAGATATAAAAAGAACGTGCTACATAATACCATAGTCAATGATTTATTAATGTTCATAGTTAGCATGTTATGTTGGCCACCATAATTTTAGAGTTTCTAAGCGCCACCGCAATTTTCAAGACTCTGGCATAAGACACCAACTTTAACCGGAAACTTTATTTTACAATATGTAACATATCTTTAAGTGATATTTATAACTGTGATATTTATAACTGATATTAAGTGATATTATAGCATATCTTTAAGCGATATGGCCGAGAAGTTCTGATCTCGAAATGGGTCGACGGGAGGAGCTGAGTTCGAACTCAATAGCGTTCATCGGCCTAATCGTTTGAAGTTTTCCGTGGTTTTCTTCGAACCCGAGATTATTCTTGCATAAATATGAGTTAGGTTCCTTGATAAAGACCTCCGACGGAAAGCACTCCTCTCTCTAGGGCCTACATCCCTCGTGTTGATAGTTGGCCATCATAAACACAACCAACTAATCTAATAATTATCATTGCACAAAAATATTGAATTATAACTAAAAAAAATTGTAGCAATTTTCCACTGAAGAATTCTTGTTTTTCTCAATTACTTCATTTCTGTTCTTTCCGCAGTGTCTGGCTCTGCTGATAGCTCATGCTTCCGATCCCCGTCATCAGAGTGAGCCCGGAGTCTCTGCGGTCCTGCCCCCGACGGGTCCGGCAGCCACGAGGACAGTTCGCCGGTGCACCTGCAGGACACCCATGGCTAACGTCCGGACGACGTCCCACAGGAGAACGGTAAGTTCGCTTTTTATTGTTGCTGTTTCAGTGTTTTATCCATCAGTAAAAGAAATGCCATATAAAGAAAAACAAAACCTTTCAGAAACTTGTTAGATGTACTCTCTGTATGCCATCATTGAACTATACAGGATGAGTCATAAATATCGAAACACTAGGCTATCTCCTTAAATATTGCCTCTAGACCCATACTTCCAATTGCAAAAATTCATAAAAAAAGGTGAAATTTCTGATAAGATAAGCAACTCCATGGGGGGGGTCCATTTAAAAAAATACGAAAATTAATTTTTATACGGCCCCGTAGAGCAAAATTCCCAATTAGGAAATTATTCCTTATCTATTCCTAAATTGAACAAAAAAAATTTCATCTCCGTATCTGAAAATCTGACAGAGATATTAAAATCCAAAATTCGTGACTTGCACCAATTTACCATGCCTGTAAACGAAAAAATTTTGAGTCATTTTCAAAGCAAATGAGGGATCGTCCACAAACAGTCCGTATTAAATGTCGATTTAAGACCGCGCCTCTTATTTGGGCATAATAAAACAGCATATTGGTTTAAATAAAAACTTGAATTCAAAATATGTTGATCGTTAGCACTGGAGGTCTGCATGGATCGAAATATCTAGGTCCGGTCCCAAACCGACCCATAGGGAAAAATTTTCTGCCCGGCATGGAGAAATGTTAAAGCATAATCCGTACCAGCCTGGATTTTCAGCCGTGATTTTCTCAGCCGTGAATTTCTACATAGTTTTTTAATTCAGTGTAATTAAAAATTATTTCGCCGGGAGGAGTTCTGACCAAAAATACTTATTATAGCTTTTCGTTTTTTATATTTATACTTTTTATTATTAAAGAAGCGCCAAAGGTTGTGATATATTTATTTTATCAATGAATCTGTGTTTATATCTAAATGTTTCACTTATATTTTAATATCACTAATCCATATCCCGTGCGTTGGAGACTTTGAAAAATGTTATATAGTAAAACTTTTTAAGACGGAATCAAATAGGAAAGAAAAAATAGATAAATGTCTTTCCTAGGAAAGTTAAATAAAGTTTTTTTTTTTTTTTTTTTTTTTTCAGGATTGTTGTATTCATTTTGCAGGGATCAACACATTTTCTGTTTAAGACAGAATTCCGTCATAGGCAGATTTTTTTTTCTCTGGTTTTACTGTGTTTAATTTTTTAGCATTTAAATATACTATTCTTTAAAAAAATAAATTTTAAAGGTTTTTTTTTTTTTTTTTTTTTTTTTTTTTGTAAAATAAAAGCGATTTTAAAATCATTGTGGTTTTCGTAAAAATTTTGATTGAACCAAATTTTACTTATTTCATGTACGTATTAGGTCAGTCAGAGACAGTGATTTTAATACTGGTTGTTCGAGACCGGGATTGAAAATTTCGTTCAGTGCAGACCTTATTGAAAGTTAAGAATTGTTAACGAAAAAAAGTACAAACTTGAAAGATGTCATTTTTAATTATTTTACATTAGTTTTGTTTCGGGCGAAATTGAAAAATTATTTACTTTTGAAAGTATGATTTTTTTAAAGTTATATTATTTTTTCAATAAATATTTTTAATAGTTTTAAAATTAATATTGAAAAACAAAAACCCCGGAACAAAACTGAAATCAGATTTGCAACTGTAATTAAATGGAAAGAAATTGAAATCCGGTAAATAATGTTTGGAGTTATAACGTTTTTAGCTGACAGGCTATTAAAGCCTGAGAGCTTATGTGCCCGCCCGTTCTGTATGCATGTACGTGCGTACGTTCGTACGTATGTACGTACGTACGTAACGCGATAACTCATGATAAAAATATCCGATTTACATGAAATTTTGGATTTAGGCTTATTATGATAAGACGCTTCCCTGATTAGTTTTGAGAGTTAATTCGATAAGTATAAGAAGGGGAACGGGGGCTATTGCCCCTCCCCTTAATTTATATATATGGGTTTTACCTGCTGAATTAGTAGATTTCGTTCAAATCTTAGATGTAGGATCATTCTAATGAGGTGCCTTCATGATTAGTATTGGGTGTTAATTGGATAAGTTTAAAGAGGGGGAATAGGGGGGGTAATCCCCCTGTCTTAATTTAGATTTTTCACGCAAAATTTATCTATTTGCTTCAAATTTTGTATAAAGATTTATTCTAAAATGGCGCTTCCTTGATTTGTTTTTGGAATGCGCTGGATAAGTATAAAGAGAGGATAGCGGAAACTACCCTCATAATTTATATAAATGGTTTTTCATACAGAATTAACTGATTTGTTTAAATTTTTGTATACAGGTTCATAGTAGTAAGAAGCTTCGCTCATTTGTTGTGGTATTTCTTTTGTTAATTATAAAGGAGAGTACGAGCGATTACCTCTTCTTAAGTTAGCTAAATAGAGCTTTATGCAGGGTTATCCGATTTGCTTTAAATTTTGGATGTAGGTTCTTTCTGATAAGTTGAATTTCTGAACAGTTTTGGAGGTTTAATGATTAATTATAAAGGAGGGAAAGGAGGAAAATGTTTCTTAAATTACATAAATGGGTTTTTATGCAGAATTATTTGACTTGCTTCGAATTTTGGATACAGGTTTATTACATGATAAGACGTATCTCTGATTAGTTTTCGGGTTTCAATGATAACTATAAAGAAAGAAAATTGGGGGGGGGGGGTGTACTTCCTTCCTTATTTTTTTTTCCGAAGGTCATTATTATATAAGGCTGTAATATACAATTAGTCTGCATAGCCTGTGCGCTCTATGCCATCAGTTTAACTGGGCATCATTCTTTTTATTAATTATCCCATTTAAATCAGTATTAATCATATGAAATTTTTATAAATTTTAGGATAAATTTTAAGATGTGATTTTCTTAGCAAATTATATGGCTAACCATAAAAAAATAGGAAAAAAATAAAACTTCTAACTCAAAAGATAGATTTTTACACGTTTCCTGGAACTGTTAAAGTAACATTGTCTTTTGAATTGTGCGCCTTTAAATTTGTGTCTAATCCTTTAAAACCTGATGAATTATTCAAATGGCTATAACTCTGCGAGTTTTGAAGATACGAAGATGCAACTTTTTGTGCATTATTCAGGACTGGATAAGGAAAGTTTACCTAATTGGAATTTTTATCCTACGAGGGCCGTATAAAAAGTTCATTTTCGTACTTTTTCACACAGACCCCCCGTTGAGTTGCAACATATCTTATCAAAATGTTTACCTTTTTTTTATGAATATTTGCAATTGGAAATATGGGTCTAGGGGCAATATTTAAGGAAATAGCCTATTGTTTCGATATTTATGACTCAACCTGTATATATTTTTTAATCTGTTTTGTGTGTCTTTTGACAAGATATAGATTATAAAAAGGCAAAAATTACAGAAATATTTGCTGTGATTTCATGCACCTAAACTGCCAGTATTTTATTCTGTTAAATTTAACCATCGGAAATTTTGATACACATTTAAATTTGTGTCTAATCTTTAAACCTGATGAATTATTCAAATGGCTATAACTCTGCGAGTTTTGAAGATACGAAGATGCAACTTTTTGTGCATTATTCAGGACTGGATAAGGAAAGTTTTCCTAATTGGAATTTTTATCCTACGAGGGCCGTATAAAAAGTTCATTTTCGTACTTTTTCACACAGACCCCCCGTTGAGTTGCAACATATCTTATCAAAATGTTTACCTTTTTTTAATGAATATTTGCAATTGGAAATATGGGTCTAGGGGCAATATTTAAGGAGATAGCCTATTGTTTCGATATTTATGACTCACCCTGTATAAATTTTTTAATCTGTTTTGTGTGTCTTTTGAAAAGACATAGATTATAAAAAGGCAAAAATTACAGAAAAATTTGCTGTGATTTCATGCACCTAAACTGCCAGCATTTTATTCTGTTAAATTTAACCATGGGAAATTTTGATACAACTAAATTATTACGTATTGAAAACATTTAATGACTGAAATTTTGACATATTTACCGTATTATATATCGAATGATTTTCTTAGCATCGTTATGTAAGTCCAAGAAGCATCGACATTTTTTTAAAACTATTTTTATAAAATCTGATTTTCAAATGTATGATTGACTTACTCATGTTATGTATGTGACGTATGTGTGATTGACAATAACTCAATCAATCACAGAAACAGCCTCAGCTGTCTTGACAGCAGTGAATCAGCTTTGGAAATCAAAAAGTCTATTAATCATATGAATTTTATGTCAACTTGATTACAGAAGATCGTCGTTATGTGTGATAATATCTCGCTTAATCGGGTAATATTTTAAAACATATCAAATTAATCTGATTTTAATTCCTGAATGGCGGGTGGTGAGAGTACATCGCATGATACTCTAGTCATAAAAAAATAGTCTTTGAAAGTTAAAATGATTTTAACATGTTTTGCTCTTATTAGAAAGTGTATATATCAGGATTCAAACTTATTTTAATTTCAAGTTAGTTTCTCTTTCTCTTTTTCTCTATAATCAAAGTTTAATTATATATATATATATATATTCTCTGGTTCAATTATATTTCCATTCAGCTTTGTCTTTTTTGTTTGTTATGGATAACTATTATTTTTACTTACTTTCAACTCCTTTTTTGTAAAATATCTTTGTTCCTTGTTTAATAATTTGGTTTTTGTGTGTTGGTAGCCCCAAATACGTATTATTTTGCTATTTCATGGCTAATACGTGGATGAAACCGCACACTTCATTTGTAGTTCCAGAGCATTTGAGGCCTGATGATTCTGCTTTTGGAGCTACAAATTCTATTTGCATTCATTTTATTTATTTATTTTTTCAGATTTACTCGTTACACTATTTTTTTATTTTATTATAATTCAATTCAATTCTAATTCTTCGTTTTGGTTTATTGTTTTATTGATAAAATCCATTGGTGAATCTTGTCTACTTTTAATGGTATTATATATTTGTTACAGGCCAAACCCGATTTTAGGCCAAACTAGATTGGCCTAGTCCAAACTAGTCTATCCTAATGCCCATCGGATAGACTAGTTTTTCCTAGGCCAAACTAGTCTATCCTAATGCTCATAGGATAAACTAGTTTTTCCTAGGCCAAACTAATCTATCCGAAAGCCCATCGGATAAACTAGTTTTTCCTAGGCCAAACTAGTCTATCCGAACGCCCATCGGATAAACTAGATTTTCCTAGGCCAAACTAGTTTGGCCGAACAGTCATTAGGATGAACTAGTTTAGCCTGCTATTCATTGGTTTGAACTAGTTTGTCCTAGGCCGAACTAGATTGTACTAGGCCAATTCAATTTGGCGTGATTTTATTGAATCTAAAGATCGCCACGGCGCCAACTTTCTAGTTTTGATCGAATTTATCCTAGGCCGATGCAATTTGACTCGCTTTTAGCTCACATTCTATCAAAGCCTGAGAACTAATGTGCTCGTAGATTCTGTGTGTGTGTATGTAACCATGTACGTATGTATGTACGTACGTATGTACATACTTATGTACGTACGTCGGACTAATATATAGCGACTAATATAACGGACTAATGTGGAATTAATATAACACAAGCACCTAAGTGTTGGAATTTGGATGCGATTTAGTTCAAATCAGCCGGCTTCGCCCGCTATCGGGCCCCTTGTTTTATATAAAATCTCGAAACGGGAGTATGTTGAAGCGAATGAACCTCGAAGCGAAAAAAACTTATGATAAATATTTAAGAAAAAAGATTCCGCATTGAAATACCACTATTTCCTAATAGTAATTTTTGTAAAAATGTTATATTCTTGTTGAAAAATTTTGAAACTTACAGTTTTGAAACTGACAATTTATGGCATTTGATATAAATTTATAAAAAAAAGTCACGTGACAGAGGGTTTCGGCGTGAAAGAGGGTGTGGATGCGAACAAAATCGCGAAATATAACGGAAATTCTAGCTTTTAAAGCACCGCGACCTCAACTAACATATCTACTATTAGGTTGTTTAACGGAGTTTCATTCAGATACAGTTTTTTTAATAATAGAGTGCACTCCTTGGTGTTGGAATGAGAAACTAATATAACGTGGCTTAGTTAAAACTTGCTGGCTTCGCCCTTTATCTGACTGGCCTAGGCAGCGGGGTTATGGTTGGAAATTCGTTCGCTTCGAGGCTCTTTCGAAAAGGAGGATTACATTCGGCGGTGCGTACTCAGCACGCTTGCTACGATTTGAATTTCGTTCGCTTCGAAGTTCATTCGAAAAGAAAGAGGGCATTCGGCAGTACGTGTGCAGCACACCTGCTATACGCTGTCGCAAGCTGTAGGGATGCGGCTGAAGAACTAATGCACGAAATTTAATAAAAATTTACATTCAGGTAGTCTCTGATCTAAATTGATGCTGATTAGTTTTTGGTGTAAATCGCTCATCAAGTGGAGCTGCTGTTTTGCATTTTTTATGATTTACGCATTAGCTTTATCTTAACTAATACACGAATTTCCATCAAACATCAGATTCAGTTCGTCCATGAGATGAGTTGGTGTTGTTTCTATTTTGAAGTAAATCACTCAACATGGCTATGCTATGCTGCATTTTTAACAATTTTTACAATAGCTGTATCTCAAGAACTAATGAACGGAATTTAATTTAAATTTATATTCAGATAGTCCCTGATATAAATTGATTCTGGTTACATTTTCATGTAAATCGTTCAAAAATCACTATTCGTCAATAGTGGCATTAAACGCGGAACATATTTTTATAAATTTATATCATGTGTCATAAACTATCTTAAAGTTTCAACTAGATCAACCTACAATTTCCGTTATATTTCCTGATTTTCTTCGCCCCCCCCCCTCTTTCCCTTTCGTAATGGGGCTATTTTTACAATTTTTATCATGTGTTATAAACTATCACAAAGTTTCAAACAGTTCCAACAAGAATTTAACATTTTTACAAAAATTACTAATAGAAAATAGTGGTATTTGACGCGCCATCTTTTTTCTTAAATATTTAACATCATGTTTTATTATGTTTCTAAAAGTTTCAAATAATGGTAATATTTAATTATCAGCTAAGACCTTAAAAAGTGCTGAGATTAAAAAAAAATCTAGCGTCCTTTTACTCTACCCCCCCCCCCCCCCCCCGCCATCCAAAATTTCAAGTGTCATGCTTTATTTAAGCTTTTTCTTATTGTTAAAAGGATTCGGATATTTAGTTTCTTAATATGAACAATTTTGCCTGAAGTGACGTGTGCAAAAACCAATATCTGTTACGAATTAAAAATCTTTTCATAAAACCAAAAGTCTCTATCCAATTGAAAAAAAAAAAAAAAAAAAAAAAAAAAAAAAAAAAAATCCGTTCTACGTTTATATCTCAGAACCCCCCAAATTAATCAGGTAAACGCCTTATCAGAAAGAACATACATCCAAAATTTGAAACAAATCGGTAAATTCTCTGTGAAAAACCTATTTACATAAATTAAGAGTGTTACCTCCCATTGCTCCTTTCTCTATACTTAAACAATGAACACCCACAACTGATCATGGATGTACTTTATCAAAATGATATTATACCTAAAATTTTAACAAAATCTGATCATTTTGCATGGAAAACTGACTTAACTAAATTAAGGAGGTGTGTGTGTGGGGGGGGGGGGTGTGCGGATTAGCCTTTTGTTCTCCTCCCCTTATTCTTATTCAATGAACCCCTGAAACTAATCAGGAAAGTTCATTATCAGGATAAATCTATGTCCAAAATTTGAAGCAAATTGGATATTTCTATCAGGAGTTATCGCATTACGTACACACGTACGTACATACGGCCATACGTACGTAAATTGTTACATACACATACACAGAATATGCGAGCACATTAGCTCTCAGGCTTTGATAGTCTGTGAGCTAAAATCGCGTCAAACTGCATCGGCCTAGGATAAAATAGATCAAAATTAGAAAGTTGGCGCCGTGGCGGTCTTTAGATTAAAAAATATCACGCCTCTAGTTCGGCCTAGAATAAACTAGTTCAAACCAATGAATAGCAGGCTAAACTAGTTTATCCTAATGACCGTTCGGCCAAATTAGTTTGACCTAGGAAAATCTAGTTTATCCTAATGACCGTTCGGCCAAATTAGTTTGGCCTAGGAAAATCTAGTTTATCCGATGGGCTTTCGGATAGACTAGTTTGGCCTAGGAAAAACTAGTTTATCCGATGAGCGTTAGGATAGATTAGTTTGGCCTAGGAAAAACTAGTTTATCCGATGGGCGTTAGGATAGACTAGTTTGGCCTAGGCTGATCTAGTTTGGCCTAAAATCGGGTTTGGCCTGTAACATATATATATATATATATACAAAATTGTTTATATTCAGAATTCTCAAAAAATTGCTAAAGTGTAACCGAAACGTTTGATGTTCGAAAAGCGAGGTTATTTTAGGTGGGATTATTTAAAATGTTCCAAGAATGCTGAATTTCTTCTCTATTATTATTTTTTTCCTTTAAAGATATAACATCAAATTTCCTATATTTTTAAAAGCACTAAAATTAATAATATATTTTTGAAGAACTGATTCTAAAACTCAAATCTCTTTCGAATGATAATTTTAAACGCTTTTCTCTATATTTTATTAAGAATCTTTATTAAAGTATATTTAAATTTCTCCTTTTTATTTATTTTTCTAGTTTATTATTATTTTTTTTTTAATTAATGGTTTAATTTCCATGATGTTAAAATTTTTCAAAGTACAGCCAAGTCAATGTTCTCCCTCACCTTTTTTTGTATTTTTTCAATGCTTTTTAATGCTCTTCCTAATACTCTCTTCAACGAGACAAATGCAGTAAAGCTTATGGGGACAACGTCAAGCAAACACACGGTTATTTCTTCAAATGAGATACAATTTATCCTTTTTGTATTTTTTTCCCGTTAAATTGGCAGTAACTGATTTGGATATGATGACTGGAGATTTTGTTCATATGAAGCTCGATTTTTCATGCAAATACAGTAGAACCCCCGCTAATTCGGACCCCATTAATCCGGATTGATTTTTTTTTTTTTTTCAAGTTTGAGAAGTGATCAGCAAATTTCCGTAACATAAATTTATTTCAGCCTCATATTCTGTTTAAAAAGGTATTTTCTGAAATCTTTTCGGAAGAATACCTCAAGCTTTCTTATTTAAACTCTTTAATGTTATCTATGAAAGGAACAACTATGCATCGTTTAAGCTTTGAAAATTCCAATTTTCACAATTTTCTATTTAATCCATTTAGAAATGTCAACAAAAGCTCACTGCTTAATAAAGCTTTACTCAGAGCATTGCAAGAAAGCAAAGTAAAATAGTCCTTATAGACACACTGACTGATAAGGATCGCTTTCCGATTTGTGTTAGGCAGTCCATAGGTCTCTTGGTATGTTTCCTTGTCTTCGTGACAAAACTCTTCTACAAATCCCTTGAGGAAAAATCGAAATAGAAGGAGGAATAAACGAGAATGAAAGAGAAATTACACCTGAAGGTTTTGTCAGCTTGTTTTAAAAAATTGATGATTGCTCAGATGTTGATATCAGCGATATCAGCAATTGGTTGGAAACAGAAAATAATGAAGAGTATGCCTCACTTACACATGATTTAATAATCGCTTTGTGTAACTGAAGAAAATGAAGATGATGCAGACCAAAACCATCATCAATGATGATCAACGAGAAGTTATAATCTGTAATGAAGCAGCTTCCCATTTTTAACATTTAAAGATTTTTTTTTGAACGTCATGTGGAGACTACATCCAACGAACTACTTATGCTCATGGGAATGTGTGACCATGCGGCCCGCAAAACTGGCACAGCAGAATATGACAAATTTTATAATTGCAAAGTAAACATTTTTACTACCTGTAAATATTCAATATGTTCAATATAAAAGTGATTTTCTGTGAATATGTTTTATTTTATTTCATTTATTCACATTCTCCGGATAATCCGGATTTTCGACAATCCGGATTGGGCCTGGTCCCAATTAATCCGAATTATCGGGGTTCTACTGTACATATAAAACTGGAATTTCTTCTTTAAAAATGAATATTAAAATATTTTGTTTACATTAGACTAAGTTAGTTTAATACTTTTAAAGTTTTAATTTACCCTCACAAGAAAATACAGAAGAAAACATGAATCTATTTAAAAATTCCTGTTTACATTCACGAGCCCATTTTCTGGTTTGTTTGTTTTTTTTTTCATTAATTGTTTAAAAAACCATCGTTTTCGTTACAGCCATTTAAATAAACCATGCTTCATCCACTGTGTCAGAAATTTTCATTTACCGCCAGCTGGTGCTTTCTTAATCCTCTCGGGTCTGGTGTACTGTTACAAATAGTACATGTCTTTTCACAGAGTATTATTTTGTTTTAACAATTACTTTTACTAGTTTTTTTGTATAGAAATTATTATATGTGGCTATGTCTTTCTTATTATAAGTTCATTTATGTTTTGACATTTAGTAATAATAATAATAAAAATATACTTATTTCTCATTACATTGTTGGCGATTCCATTATTTTATGTATATATTTCAATCTTAAAATTAAAAATATTGGTTATTTTTCTGAACAAATCACGTATCATAAAACGTAAAAGACATTAGAAAGTTGTAATATCTGTTAAACCCTGTTGTAATACGATATTTTCTAAATGTCTCAAAAAATTCTTTCTTAACCTGTTATCCAGGGGTACAGTCGTAAAAATAACAAAAGATATAAGCTCTAAGCAGAGGGTATACGCTTAAGGCAGAAGGTATACCCTACAGTGTGTATACTGTAGTTTTCTTGAGAAACAGAGGGTATAAGACGCTCCTTTACAAAATCTACAAGGTATACGGCGTATACCCTACACACTAATCACTACATCCCTGCCTTTATCACATCAATATGAATTGAATAGTACGCAGAAATAGTACATTTGTTAAATTTCAGACAATGAGGTAATCTTTAAACTTTGGTAAGTCTATTTGAATAGCTACGATTAACGTTATTTCAGTAAAAATAATTTTTTTCAAAAAAAAAAAAAAAAAAATCGTTTTTGAAATGTGTGAAGGAAAAGTTGACATGGCTTGGATGACAAAAAATTATACCATCACAGATATTTCGAGCTAGAACTATAATTAAGAGCTAAGACCATTCAGTAGACTCAAAACGTTGCCAGAAAAACTGATTTTATACATTAAAATTAATTCATCGACCGTGTGCATATCCTCTTCAGTCCTAATATCGCTTGTAAGGAGACACTAAAGAACAATTTCAGAATTGCTAAAATTACTTCTAAGTCTTTTTAATAAATGCGTGCATATCATAAGCATCGATGTATAGATTTCTATAACTCTGGAAATGTTTCATAATAATTTAATCTAATTTTTGTGGTCCTTCGTAATTTTTGTGTCAGGACTGAGTAGTATATGCAAAATTCGAAATATAAAGTGCAAGAAACATTACATTGCCACAAAATTGTTCAAACTTTTACCTTTTTCTATCATATTCACTCCCATTCTCCTAAAAGATCAATAATTCTGTTTAATTCGGGTTAACGTCTACTTTTTTCACGGTCTCTCCGTTCTATTTTTTCTTTGAAACGCCTGTTTACATATACACCAGGTTCGTGACTTCTCTCTATTTAGTCCCTGCAAGGTCTGTACCAGATGATGTCACGACCTCTGTAAATCAGTGCGCTTTCCAGGAACTTTGACAACCCTGACATCAGGTGGGACAACAATCATTGTCTTCGGATATCATAATCGCAGAATGGAATGCAACCGGTCTAGCATCATATAACGACACAGATTATCAGAAAATGATGGGGGTTTTTTTATGGCATTATTATGGCTCCTGCTCAGTAATAAACAATTAGTTAAAAAAAATAAGTTTCGAAGATATGGAGAAATTTACCTTTTTAGAGTTTCGTTACTATGACAAAACCCTATTCTCCTCTGTCCTCTGTGTGTTCGTCTGTCACAGAGTCCGTACACAAAAACTTTAAGTCAGAGACTTCAAAATTTATGTACTTACTGCTGAATACCTCGTGTCACAGGACAATTTTAAAAAAAGTCTATTATTTCAATTAAATTAATGTTATCAATGTCATCAGTTCATTTTTGCGATTTTCATTTCAAAATAGAACTTTAATTTGAACCCTTTGCATGTTGACATAATAGCTTGGAGGTCAGTTCAATTCCGGCGATACAAGTTGAAATTTTCTTGTCAAAATGGATGTAATTAAAAAAAAAAAAAATGTGTATTTCTTGCCAATTTAAAGTTTATATTATTCGGGTTTCGTTCATTTGACATTCATAATATTTTTTGGAATTGAATTTTATTTCTATTTTAAAAACTTTTGCGATTTATTTCATGATTCATGATTTTAAATTTCATTTAAACAATTTTTTCATTTTTAAAATTTTAAAATGTTATTTATGTTTGCACTTAATTTTTTTTTCGGTTTTTCAAAAAATTTGAAATTTTAGACTTTATTTAAATAAATTAATTTTGAAAATTTTAATTTGATTAAAATAAATAACTCCTTTTATAATTATTTTAAAATTAAATTTATTGGTTCTACCATCTAAGTAATGATTTAATAATTATCAATTAACAATTAACAATAATTTAACAAATTTATTAGTTAAAAGAAAATTTGTTTTGAATGAAATATTACACGAATTCCTAAGTGCGTTCGTTTCAGCACAGAATTGTGCAGCGTCGAGAGAAAGGAAGGGCAAAAGAGCCGGTCGTCCCGGGCGCAGAAATTTAGAGGGCGCCAAATTTATATTACCATTTTTGGCCTGTTAGAAGAAAAAGTTGGGTGTTGGGATGCCAAATTGAAATTTTTGCCCCGGGCGCATAAATTTATAGGATGCTACAAATTTATATTACCATTTTTGGCCTGTTAGAAGAAAGAGTTGGGTGTTGGAATGCCAAATTAAAATTTTGCCCCGGGCGCATTTTTCTCTTCACACGCCCCTGATTGTGGCGTTAGGAGACGCCACAATCTATGAAAAAACGAAAACAAAAAACATTTTTCTATTCCAGTGAATCACACATTTTTAAAAGCAGCACCAATGCTACTTATAATTATAGCATTTTATACTAGTTTTCGAAAATTCTTTTTTAAAGTATTGAATAAAACAAAAGTAGCTTAAGAATTTATTTTGGGTAGTTGAGAAACGCGGAGGAATTAAAATGAATTTTATTTACACTATCAAAACAGCCCAATTCTGATGCTCCATGCAAAAGGCCACTGCTTAATAATGGAATTCGTTAGCAGAAGTAAATACAATAAAAACTTATTTATCAGAGTCGTAATGAAGGGAATCCATTCTTTAACACTGGAAATTTCTTACTTTTTTATCAAAGTTATTTCTTTTACATGATTTTTTTTTTTTTTTTTTTACTTCAGAAAAAAAGAAATCCTACCACGCCAGACCGTCGCTGATTTGTCATCTCAATATTTCATTATAAGAGCCGATTTTATATTCTTTATTTTTTTAATTATTTTGCTGATTTTGTCTGTGAATCTATTTATTCCTGTTATCGTACCTTTTTTCTTTCTTCTTTTCTGCAGTGTGTGTGTGGCTTTTTCATCTAGCAGCTGTTAGAGGTGGTTTCACTCCCAAATTACCGCATTCACAGACGTTTGGAATGCCTTATTGTATTTTCGAACCTTTTGTCATAGGATTCATGGAAATTTCAACTAAAATCGTGGCCCTGTGTTCATGAGAAGCTTTATAGTGGTTTTAGCTAGAAACACAAAATTGCATTTCCTGGTGTTTCGAGAATTTTGGAAATACGGAAATGTATCATGTTGATATGACTGGATTTTCACTTCAAGGAATTTCTTTGTGAAAGCAATTGTGAATTTAATAGAGTTCAGCGCATAGTTCTTTCTTTTTTTTTCTTTTCTTTTTAGAAAATATGCCAAACGTTCAATCTGAATGAAAATCATTTTCATATGTTCTCAATCATTTTAAGCAAAAAAGCTTCTATAATTTTATCGAATACATTAGAGCCAGAAAGATTTAAAAATTATTAATAAATTGTTAACCTTACAACTCATAAATTGTTATTTTTTAATCATTCTTTGATTTCGAGTGATTAAAAGTCCATTCTAATATGATTATTAAAAAAATAATTTATACCATATACAAAACCTTGAAGTTTATTTGATGCCAGTTAAGATAACATTTAGTAGAAAAAAAAAAACAATTTTAAAGCAGTTTTTTTTTTTTTTTTTTTTTTTTTTTGTCATTTAATTTAGGGGCTTTATATGAGGTGCAGGGGAGAAAGATAATTAATAAATAAAAAGTTATTTGCATTGCATTCTTTCAATCATTCAATAGATTTAAATGGATAAATCAAAATTTGTTTTGACTTTTTTCTTTCTTTTTTCTTTTTTTTTCTTTTTTTTGTGTGCGACTGTGTGTGTGTGTGTGGGGGGGGGGGGGGCATCACATTATGTATTTAGATTTTTGTGTTCGTGGAAATTCAGACTACTTTTTTAAAAAAATATTCTGAGTGTTTTTTTTATTTTATTTGGAAGGGAGTAGAAGTTTCAAATTTTATATGATTGGAATATACAGATGATTTTTGCTACAATAATGATATATTTAATGAGAGCACCCAAGTAGTTAAAATAACAATAACATTAATATAAATTATATATATAAAAAATCACTTCAAAACTTTAAAGTAACTTAATATTTTCTATCTCTACTAATAAAAATATACATCGCTCTGTCTGCCTGTGTGTGTATGTGTGCTAACAAAATCTCTGGCGCGTACGAGACTCAAATTTCTTGTGAAGATGGGGAACTCTTTCCCAATCTACAAGTCTCATTTCTTTGCGTAATTTTATCTCTGAATAGCGGACAATTTCCACGGTCGTGAGGTGTTCGCTATTCAGGGAATTTATTGCACGGCCACTGACGAATATTTTTTAATTATTTTGTTTACACTATTTTTAAATAAAAGTAATCTATCTTGAAGTTTAATATAAATCTACCATGAATAATTTTGCTCTGAAATAGTGGCAGGCGGATGGTGATTAAAAAAATGCTATTGGCAGATCTTATACTATATAAAGAAATGATCCATGGAATTGTAAGATTTTAATATGTATATTATCTATTTAAAAAATAATTTGATGCATGATTTTCTTCTTGCGTATTCTAGGACTCCGATGGATGTTCTTGTCAGTCAACTGGTTCTGAAGAAAGTTGCAGCCTAACTGATGACTATCCCTCGGATACAACTACTAGTAGTACGAGGTCCTCGCTACAAGCCCCCGGTGGCAGAGGTGCTCCTCACACAGTTTTATCAGGCTGGAATTTCTATAGTTCTCACCATCCTCCCACCAGGGGACCTCATGGACACAGACACCATAGCCAGGAACGCCCGTGCAAAATGAACGGCACCAATTCTCACCATCACAGATCGTGCTCCACAGGATCAAATGGCTCCAAGAGGCTAGATTCTGGTTACAACGGAGGAGGTGGAAGCCTAAATGAGGGCGCATCCAGAAACGAGAGCTTGAACGGCCCACAAGAACCATTTTTCCTGCATGAGCCTCATATGACCTCAGATGACAGAGTGAAAAAGTTGTTTGATAATAAAAACAAGAAGAACAACAACAAAGAAGATTTATCGACATTGGAAAATGTCAACATTAACAATAATAACAATACTATCAACAACAACACAAATGGATCGCAGATTGGTAAGTAACCATTTCTTGATTTTTTTTTTTCATTACAAAATCCTGCTAGCGATAATCTTATACAAAGTGAGTCTAAAATGTTTGCAAAAAAAAAAAAAAAAACAGAGGTGTGATAGTTATTATCAAGCAGATAGAAAACTACCATAGAACATGGAGTCCCAAACAACTTTTAGTGGGAGAAAATCGCAAACTTAGGTCTTTTTGAAAAGTAAAGATACAATGCCGCATACATACTTAAAAAAATCTTATTTGATAAAATATTTATTACGAATTATTTACAGCTATATACCTTATTTTTCAACATAATTGCCGCCGTTGTCCAAGCATTTGTTTGGTCTAAATATAAATTTATGTATCCCATCATCATAGAAGTTTGCGCCTGTTGTAGAAACCACATTTCAGTTTCAAATTTGATCTCATCATCGTCGTGAAAGTTTCGCGTTGCAAGGTGTTTTTTCAGGTAAAGGATTCTGGTGTATGGTCATTAACCCACGTCTCATCATCTGTAACAATATGATTCAGAAATTCATCGACCGCTTTTGCATACTGCATGAGGAAGTCGAGTGCATAGCCCATCCTCTTCATTCTGTGTTCTCTCGCTAACATTTTTGAAAACCAGCGTGCATACAATTTACAATATCCTAAAGTCACAGTCACAGATTCATAAAGAGTTGTCATAGAACTTCAAAAATAATTTTACGTAATTCTTTCATTGTGAGATGCCTATTTGCTCAATTCACTCAAAAAAAAAAAAAAAAAAAAAAAAAAAAAAGGACGATTTTACGGCAATACTACAGGTAATCTGGACGACATCTACTATTTTTATCTACTGTTTTTTAATGGAAAAATACCTGTAAACTCCATGAAAATATGGGAAATTTACGGAAAATTTTTCGTTAAAAATCAGTAGATTGTACTGTCGTCCAGATTACCAGTTAGTATTGCCGTTATACCGTCCGTTTTTATTACAGTGCACTTCCAGCGTTCTTTGAAGAAGGACATTAGAGATCACAAGTGGTATACCTGATCTGAGTTCTTCATGAACGTTGGTCCTACCACTGGAAAAAGCACAACACCATACATTTTGCTGATTCATAATGTTCCCATAGTCAAAAATAATTCCTTTGTGAGTTTCCTGTCGAGGGCTTTCCTTTTCCATGTAGAAAACATATGACAGATCGAACTTCACATTTGGCAAGATTTAAAACTGACGCAGCCATTCTAATTATTTGTTCACAAATCAGAATCAACATAGAATTAAAAAATGACTGCTAGGGAAAAGTCAAAGGTTCAAGATTGCAATTTGTGTTTCCAACGCGCTCATTAAAACTTTTTTCCCTCTATCGCCTGCGCTGTATCTTTACTTTTCGAAAACCCTCGTATGAAGTTAGAGACATTGAGTGGAATAAAATTGTCATAACTTTCGTAAAACTGAAAATATTACAATGAAACTTTTAAGAGGCATGCTCATCTTTGTTGTGAATGTGAAAACATAAAAAAAAGTGATAGAAGTTTCCAATATAAGCTCAAGCAGTGTGCAATTGATGCTCCACATTTTTGAACGACAATTAATCAGTGTAGTATACGGTATCAACAATTATTGCTTGAACACCCTATTTTTCAAAAACTTTTCGCGATTTCATCCCTTTGGATACAAAATTGTACATATCATTAGATTTCTATTGCAATATTGTTATATTTATCAAAATTATTACTATCAAACCGAGTTCAGTTATAATAAAACGTAGTACGAGGAAGCAGAAGAAAAATATTACGAGGACCTTTTAGTTATTGTCGTTGATTATGAACCCTTGAATTATACATATGTATTAATTTATAGATAAAGAAATAAAAAGAGTATGTATGAAAATCCAATTTTTGATCCACCCATAAAAATAGTACTAATCACTTTGCATACCGTACCGAATTTTATAATTTTCCGTTTCATTCCAAATACCTCATTTTACTCAACTAGTATATAAAGCCCAAGTCGTTTGCATTGTTATCATGAGTGATCCTACCATAATTTCAGTGTACATTACGAGTGTAGTGCGTTGCTCACAATAATAATTACAATCATATAACAACAACAACAAGAAAAATACAGTTTACAATTACTAATTCTTACGAAGTTTATGTGATTTTCTTTAATTACTGATTACTGATTAACTAAGACTTTAACAGGAGCTTTTATGTGGCTAAAAATATAAAAGAAAAATTGTTTTGATTCTTAATTTTATCTTAAATATTACATTAATTATGTACTCTGTACGAAGCACATTTTTAAAGAATGAATTGCACAAATTTATTGTCACACTTAATGTATTACATATATTTATTTGTCATTTTTAACATTAATAAGGACATGCTTCATTTTAAGGATATTTAACATTTAATATATTTCGTAAAGGATTTATCTAACACCAATATAACATTGCCAGAATAAATTTCAAAATTAATCCCAATCTTTAGTTTTTTTTATAATGTTATTATGTATAATAAATAAAAACTAACAATCTGTTAATTCAGTTGCAGTGGAAGTTCACCATTCATCTGCAAGCGAAGACTCAAACAGCGTTTCGGACGTCAGCGACCCGCTTCCAGATTACGACGATCAAGGAAGCCAGTCCAGCAGCACCGGCGGCAACAACACGGAGAGACGTCGAGTCAAGAAGACGAGCCGAGAAGCGAGCAGCCTCAGCACGGACGAAGGCATCTACCACGAAGAAGGCGATGACGATGTCGACGAGGAAGAGGACGATGTGGAGGATGATCTAGACGAGATGCACCGCCTTGTCCCACACCACCATGAAGACGAAGAGGACGATGAGGACGAGCTGCATGACAACGAGGTCAGTTTCTCTCCTCACCACCAGGAAGATCTGGTGGCGATCCGAAACAAGAGACCTCCTCCGGAAGAGGATCTCATGGGAATGCATCACACTGCTGCGTCTCGGAGAGCATCCAACACCGTCGATGCGACTCACGAAGACTGCAAGGCAAAGGCAGACAGCATGAATCAGAATGGCACGCTGAAGTACGAGAAACCTCAGGACGACTCGAAAAGAAAGACTGCTGGAAACTCTAACGGCACGCTGACGCGACAGTCGACGCTCCAGAAAGAAAAGAAGGTGCTTGAGCAAAGCGCATCTCACCCGCCACCCCCTCCGCCTCCATTACCATCAAAGAAAGCTGAAGAGCAAAAGCTTGCATTTAGGCCACCATCTCCACCCCCGCTACCAAAAAGTTCCCCAGCCAAAAAAGACGAGGAGACGGCAGTCGCAAAGGCTCCACCACCTCCACCGCCACCCGATCTTCTGTTAAAAGACCTTAAATCACCACTGTCTAAATCTGCTGTAGATCGAAATCATCACGATGATGACATGGCCTCGCAAAAATCCGACGAATCGTCATCTATTGACAGTGAAGGTAAACGATATGTGAAAAACACAGCCAGCAGAAAGAATAGTCACCAACGGACTCTTCCATTTATTCCTCCGCAGTTTAGTTTCACCCCAGATACCAATGAAAATATTCGTCCTTCTGAATACCTTAGACAAACAAAGAGTTCTTCTAAAAGTTCTACGTTAAAATCTAATTCTACTCTTCACAGGGCTGTGTCAATGGGTGAACTGGCCGTGGCTTCAAAAACAGAGAAAATTTCGTATGGAAATAGGACAGAAAGTCACGAAACGTTACTCGAAAGTGATTCCAGGTCTCATTTCAACAGAGATTTGGATCCAAAGCCGCATCCACCTCTGACTAGCTCGAATAGCAATGGCAGCACTCCATCATTTAGTGTGACTGTCGAGCAGCTACAAACCGTTCATCTGAAGAGGACAGACAAGCCAACTACACCAGGTATGATAATAACCATGCATGCTAGGAAGTATTATTACACAAGGTTTGATAATAAGCATTTCACAAAATGTTAGCCTAAGATTTGTTATATTATTTATCTGATTTTATTGAATTATTTATTTGAATCATCATTTGAATTATTTATTTGATTTAATTGTTTAGAATTAGCGAATAATCTTATTATCGATTATATCAATAATAAATATTAAATTAACTATTATTATTTTTTTTAAAATAAAAGCTTCTTTCATTACATTTTCAGATATTTTATAGTATTTTTTTTTCTTTTCCTGTTATCTCAACTAACAATGCAGTGAGTGCTGTGCTTTTTCAGTCAAAAGTTTTATTTTGAAAAATCTTCGTGAAACATTATCAGCTGCAAATAAAAACACAACATTTTATGCGAAATATTTGATTTTTTCCCCTTGTTTAGTTCCAATGTTAACATGCATAACAATAATTACTATTAAATGATGCTACATCTGAATCATTTAGAATAAAGTTAAATAAATAATAACACTATGAATTTAAAGTTCATTTTAACATAAGTTGTGTTGATATATCTAATCTAAGTTAACCCCTCACTGTACCGTGTGCCACATTTGGCACATAGTTAAAGAACATTATAATTTGCATTATGCGTCATAAATTTTGGCTAAAATGATCATTGTGACTGATGAAGAAAAGTCCAAAGAATGGAATAAGACTTATTTTGTCCATGTCATTTGGCTGCATTTGACAAAAAATTAGAATTTGTTCTTCAATGGAAACGAATTTCCAATACACCCGGAAAAAGGAATTGATTCAAACTACAAAACTTGTTTTGTTGAGCACATTTTGGTTGTTTTAACCGAATTTTTTAGTTAAAGTAAAAAATCGGTTTTGTTGCTCAAACAAAAAATATTGTAAACATTCTTATAAAATTTTAACAAAACTTCATTAATTTTATTTGAGTCTTACTAAAGTCTTGTATTTTAAATTTGTAATTCCAACAAAATTTGTTGTTTTTGCAAAATTTAAATTGATGTGCAGTAGCCATAACTCTATCACAAACTTTTGTTTAATTGATTTATATAGCTATACAGGATTAACATAATTTTTGGACAATAAAATCTTTTCAAATTGGGACGGATTAATGACGTTATTATGCATTTCGGATGAAAATTGTAGACGAAAAATTGCAAAAATAAATAAATAATACTATTTTTTGTTTATTTAAACAAAATTTCCATTGACCCATATTTAAACGAAAAGATTTGTTGGACCAAACAAATTTTTGTTGATTCAACAAAACTTTTTTCTGTGTGTATTAATTGAACTGTATTTTTTACTATAAGTTTTTATTGTTATATTTTATAAAGTCTTAAATATCGTTTAAATATATTGCAAAGCTTTATTAAATTTCAATAAGTATTTAAAAAGTTATGATAACGCGAAACCACATAAATTTTGAACTTGCTGCGGAGATTTTAAAAGTACGATGGCATTAAAAGAAATTATCTTGATTTTTTATTATTAACTTTTAGACCGGAGATTACTAACGTGAGCTACACGTGCTACAAATAGCAATTCGAGAATATTTATTCATATATGCTTATAATATGGGGAAGAAGGAATAGGTCTTTAAACTTTTGAAACATTACGATTCAGAAATATTTCTTGCGCATTTCTCTAGCAGGCAGAACTTGATATTCAAAATTTAAACATTGACCGAAACAATGTTTTTTTTTTTTTTTTTTTTTTTTTTTTTTTTTTAACCAAAACCGAAAACCGTGAATTTTTCTATTTTCCGCCAAAATCGAACACGAAATTGCCCCCCCCCCCCCCAAAAAAAAAGTTTTAAATTAATTAATTCTTATCTGAACATACACAATTATTCATTAATTGTACGTATTGCATTTTGGATTAATATTGCATTTTGGATCATGCGGTTTAATAATACTATCAATGATTTAGTTCTCTTTTTTATTTGTTAAAAGGTTTTGATTAAAAAAAATTGACAATAAATGCCAAATATTTCTATTTTCAACTTTTTTAATGCATTCAAATTCCTATTTATATTAATCTTTTTTCCAAATTAAAAGTTTATAATGTCCGAGTCTTCCTTAAAATTTTATTTATAGATGTTAAATATCTTGTCTTAAATCTTCATTTATAATTATTTCGTTTAATAATTTGTTATTTCAAATTTCAAATCATAATGTTTGAAACTTGTCTTAAAAATTGATTTATAATTTATATATTTAGTATATATGATAATCTGTAATATTTTATATAATGATTATATCGTTATTAAATATACATAAATATTAATTAATTATAAAAGACGCCCAAGTTACTTCTCTGTGTTTCTGACCAAAATTTTTATTTTCATAAAAACTAAAATGTGATTAATTTATCAACGACACAGAATGATTTTCTAATTATACGAATATCATTGAATTAAGAAATGTTTTAGGCTCGATTTATCTCGACAACCTCGATTTATCTTTTATAATGATTTTTGTAAATGATCATCTGTTATGCTAGAATTCTCTCAGAGGGTGCTCGAAACACTTTTGTGATTTCGAGTTGAAATTTTTCAATTCTCTTAAGGGGTCGTCCATAAAGAATATCACACTTTTTTTCAAATTTTTTACCTTTCTTTCCCCTTTCTTACAAAGTGACACACTTCAACATAACCCCTCCCCTTCTTTGTCACATGTCACGCAATGTTACATGTACATACATTTTTAATTGAGAAACAAAGCATTATGTTATAGATCATACTTTAAATTTTATTTTAAAACTTAAATTGTGTTTTAATAATATTTGTGACTATAACAATAAAAATGAATCATGTATTTATTTTTTGTATGAAATAAGATTAGCAGCCAATAGTAATAAAATATTAATATGAAAAAGCAATTCAAAACAGTAGTATTTTAGAATATGAAATGGAATTTTAATTAGTATTTTACTTGAAATTTTATCTTTACTTTATGAACGCAAAATACTTTACTTTTAAAATAACTTCAAAATTTAATTTGCTGATTTTTAATGCTTTTACTTACCTAAAATGTGCGATGTCACATTTCTTACCTCCTCCCATTCCTTTGTCACAAACTGTCATAATTTCATTACTCCACCCTCTCCAAACGTGACATCATTTATGGATGGCTCCTAAGTCAGTAGCCTTTTTAATGATCATGAGAAAAGCCTCTTTAAAGTTTAATCAAATAGTTACTGCTTGTTTTATTATTTGCACCCACGTCTTGAAACAGTCATGACTGATAATTATAAAAAGTGAAGTTCACAGCAGTCAGTAAAGAATATCTCATTTCAGCCGATATAACTCAAACTAATGTGCAATGTTAAGATTTTTCGAAGAAACGGACGAGATTTTTTTTTTAAATTCAAATAATTTCGGGAGAGCCAAATTTTTGACACGATTTTCGCCTGGAAAGAATTTTCAGCAAGACGAAAATTTCGCTCAACATCTATCAAAAACATTTTTCCTGTTCTGAATGAGGTTCTAAATTCAGTAGTAAAGTGTATCAATGCTATCAAGTTTGAACATTTCTTTAAAGCGAAGCTATTTTATAAATATGGAAATACCGATAATGTAAACTGCACGCTGAGGTAACATGGCTCTGGAAAAAGAATTGCTTGAAAAGGTTAAAATAATTTTATGTTTGTGCATTATAATTTTCCATTACTTTTGTGAAAGTTTATTTGCTGATTTTTCAAATGATTTCATCCCCCCCCCCCTTTATTGATATCTGTATCAATACCTCAATATTTCCCTTCTTTTTAGGGTTTCGTTCATCTGACGAAACCCTATTCGTCTCTGTCCTCTGTCTGTCTGTCTCAGAGTCCGTACACAAAAACTATACAAGTCAGAGCGTTCAAATTTTGTGCACTTACCGCTGAATACCTCTTGTCACACAACAAATCATAAAAGTTTGAAAAAGACTATATTTTAATTAAAATATTTATTTTAATATCATCAGTTCATTTTTTGTTGTTGTTTTCTCTTCTAATTGTTGCCAAAGTTTAAATAGATATAAAAATTATTATGCATGTAACATAAATTATTGGATTAAATAAATCACGTGAAAAACGTGTGTTTGTTTTTACTTTGGTAATTAATTCCAGAATTGCATTTTTTTCCCCACAGCAAACCACGTGATAAGGAAAGAAAAAGAGATATTTTTTTAGTAGGATTTAATAATCGCAGTATAATTTTTTTAAATTATTGATTTTACAAATTTGGTACTTTTGGTGCGGATGGTATTTCATGTGCTGATTCATAAAATCTAAATTAGTAAAAAAAAAGTGAGACCACAACTTTTTAACTATGAAAAAATAAATTTTTAAACTCACAGAAAAGATACTTTTTCGCATAGACAATTAACGGGAATTTATTAAAATTAGGAAAACTAAATTATCGTTTACACTTTGACATAGTTTGTAATACATAATACAAATCTTATAAATTTAAGATACAGCTCATATTCAAAATATTAGAATAATTGAGAAAAAGTAATAAGAAAAAACTATTTGTCATTTATTTATTTTTTATACTAAGTAAATGCAATTAAATTTCTTATAAATTAAATCTGGAATGTTTAGATAAGATTTTAACATTTATAAAATATAAAATACAGCACAACAAATTAGGTATACAGCTTCCTTAAACACACCAGAATATTAGAATAAAATTTAGATTGGTTCAAAATATTAGAATATTTTATTTTACGCAACAATATTACCTTATGAATATAAAGTAAATGGTAGTTAATATTTTGTAGCATCCCCTTTAGCTTTCATAACAGCGTACAATCGATCTTGCATACTATATACAAGGTGTTTACAAACATTTCTATCAATATTAGCCCAAATAGACTTTATACGTGCCACTAACTCAGTTTTACTTGAAGGAGGATTTTCTTAAAGTTTTTTCTTCATTATACACCATAAGTTTTCGATGGGATTAAGATCTGGTGAATTTGGTGGCCAAGGAAGTACCTTAATGTTGCGTTGGCGGAACCAATTCTTAGTTGACACCGAGGTATGCGGGGACGCTAAATCTTGTTGAAAGATGAAATCATCTTCAAATAAATCTTCTGATGATGGAATCATGTAATATTCTAAAATTTCTTGATATATCAGAGAGTTAACCTTTTCGTAGACGATGCATAACTTTCCAGGTCCTTCTGCACTCGTACAACCCCAAACCATGACACTAGCAGCAAATTTTACGGAATGTTTAAGGCATTCTTTATCAAATGCTTCTTGCTTCATTCTCCAAACTCGAATACCTTGATTACCATATGAAACACAAAACATACTTTCATCACTAAATAATATATTTTTCCAATCTTCATTGCTCCATAAACGTCTTGATTTACACCAATTCAATCTTATACGCTTTTGTCTTGCAGTCATGAGAGGTTTTGTTTTCGGTACACGAGATTCAAATTTAAATTTATGGAGACGTCTTAATGTTGTCGATGTAGAAACTTCAACTCCTTCTTCTTTCCATTTTCGGTGCAAGAATCGCACACTTTTAAAACGGTTTTTCTTAACTATACGCTTCAGTTTCCTGTCATCTCTAGAAGTGTTTTTGGTTTTCGGCCACCATTTCGGCGATTATTTTGAAATTTTCCAATTTTGGAATATTGTGTTAGTATTTTACTAACGCTCGATTGCGAACAATGTAAATAATTCGCTATAAAACATTGATTTTTACCGTGCCGATACAAATCAACCATACGAAGTTTAGTAGATTCAGGAATATCACTCACACGGCCCATTTTAAGACGAAAAAGAAACAAACTGCAAAAAAAGAATACTGATTTTAAATAAAATAGTCTGAATTTAATCAATGATGCCACCAGTTAAGAATTGGTAATAATTAAAGGAGAATTAATGTGAAATATTCTAATATTTTGAATCACTTGAATAAATATTCTAATATTTTGACTTTTCAAAATAATTTTTTTTGCAATTAATCTTTTCAAAAATGATATTAAATTTAAGATAACAAGTAAGTTTAATCAACAATAAGTTCTTAATAAAAATATCGTTTGCATATTTTCATTAAAAGACATTAAATTACCAAACGATATTTTCAATTTCTAAAAAAAAGGTAATTATTCTAATATTTTGAATATGAGCTGTAAAACGAATTTTTGTTGGGGGAAACACAATGTTGTCTTTTTTCTTTAGATAAGCGTGTTTATTGCAATTTAAATGCATTTTTTTTTTTTTTTTTTTTTTTTTTTTTTTTTTTTTTTACTGAACACTAATGTAAATATTATTTCTTAACATTAAATATTAGTAAAAAGGAAATATTCAGGGGGAGGAGAGGTTGTCCGAGGAGGGGCTATTTTCTAAATTTTGTTAAGTTTGGGAAAACTAAAGAATTCATCGCTTTAAACTTTGACATATAGTTCATAAAACATAATAAGAATAAGTATAAAGTTTTTTGAAAGAGATATTAAACGAAACCCCTTTGTGCGATCTGTGATCACACTTATCCACTTGTTTTTAACTTATTAATGAAAAATTTGAGCATTAAATAAGAAGTAATTGCAAGAATTTTTTTTTAAATAAATTAATATTACGCAAAGCTTTTGTTTGTATTAAATAAAAGGTTAATTTTTCTTATAGGGTCAGGAGGGGTAATTATGACTACTTTGTACATTTTCAACATTTTTATTTTTATTTATTTTTGGCATTTTTGGAACTTATATATTAACGCCGCCGCAGCAAAAGTTGAGCTAATGCTCCAATAAAGAGCAGTCTTGTTGTTCGCGTTTGCACGCAGTTATCAATTGGATTCCTTGATGCCTTATTGTTTTCTGATTTTTGATGCCATTTTTAGTGATTTTTTATTGCTTTAGTGTTTTTTTAATGCTTTAGTGGTTTTTTTTCTCATTTTTGAAGCAATTTTTTTGTGCACGTGCGAACAAGATTGCTCTTTAATGGCGCATTTACGCAACTTCTGCTGCGGTGACGTTAATATGTAGGTACCCATTTTTCTATTTGGAAAATCATGTTTTGGTGCATAGAAACTAACTTTGACCCTTTAATCGCCAAAATCTGAGAGGTGAAAAATATGGAAAACGAATATTTTTTCTTACAAAAATAATAATAATTTGTAAGGCTATTGAGACAAATCTGTCCAATGATACAATGTACAGACAGTTTAGCCCTTTTTTTTATAACATTTAAAAAAAATACACAGTATCAAAAACTATTATTTTTACCTTAAATTTTTCGTTTCTTATTTTTGTAGAGAGGACTGTCTTACTGCAGAAAAACGATTTGATTGCTGAACTCAAGCAAACAAAAGACATTCAAGGAGTACGGAAGATGAAGGAAGAAAGGAGTAAAATGGAAGAAACGGTGGTATGTATGGTAAAATTGAGTTGTATGTCGGCTAAATAATTAATTTATTAACAGTTATTAAATAAATAGCATATTAACATTTTCTTATCAAAGACATGATTTTCCATGTATGTGCGTGTGTGGTGGTGGGGGGGGGGGGGTTCTGAAGCGGCAAATAAATGTATTAGCTTAGTCATTTTCTAATTTTCTTAAAAAATAACTCGATAAAGAATGGATTTTTTAAAATATGAACAAACCACAAAGCATTAAGTAGATACTAGGCCATTTCTCGAATATCGTCAAATGTTTTAAATCCCTACAACGTTATCTAAACAAATAATTTTACTATGCCCATAAGTTCGATCCACATATATGAAGTCATTTTCGTATGGCTCTTTTACTGAAGATTTGACTTTGATAATCGAGTTTATAATGCATGATCTGAGAACACAACTTAACAATAATTATTCAAACAGCATTTTTTTTAACCCATTCAGGACCATGGGTTCATATATGCACTTTCAAAAAGTACATCCTGAATTATTTTTTGGCATCATTAATTTTAAAAATGCAATATTTGCTGTGTTTAATTTAGTTATTTTCGTGATTATATAAGTAACTGTAACTTTTTTAAGTGGTGTCAATGAATAGAAAAAGGGTGTGCAATAGAAGCCGGTTCCGAATTGGTTAAATAGTAAAATCATAAAAATATCAAGAAATATAAATACTTGAAAAATATTTAAATTTTTGTTCATTTTTCTCTCTTTTCAGATGATTCTACAAATCACTTTTTAAAGTTTGTAGATAAATCATTTTCTCGCATTTTGCATCAGTCGCAGTAAAAGAAACTTAATTCTTCTTTAAATTCCCAAGTAATATTTTTATGTTCAACAAATATGTTTTACAAACAAACATGATAAATTGAGAGCATTTATATTAAATTTAGTATTATTCTATTATTCTTGCATTTATAAATTCTTTCACGCTACTGAAAATGTTTATTTAAAATGAATAGTATCTAAAAAACCGATATCCTGATTTGAGAAAATTGATTTAAACACAATAAAAATGACTCGAAAACCTTTCCAAAAATCACTTACAATAAAAGAAACTTTTTTTTTTTTTTTTTTTTTTTTTTTTTTTTTTTTTTTTTTAATAAATTCTTCTTTTAATTTTGAAAATATATTAGTTTCTGATATTTCTATAAAGATAAAGAAGGCTTTTCGGAATAATGGGTGACTCGGAAGAGATTATTATGGAATTTTGTTTTTGGTTATATTATATTTTCGTAATTGAGTAACTTTTAAATTGAATAACCTTCTGAACTGGAATTAACGCATTACAATTGAACACACATTAAAAAATTGAATAATCTTTCGTTGTACAGCAGGCTGATTATTAAAAGTAAGAATTCAATTAGAAAAAAAAGGTCTTTGAAAAGATGTTTAACTTGAACTATGCATTTCATTTTTTTATGTTTGAGATTATACGTATACAGGGTGTTCCACAAGTAATGGGACAAACTTTCAGGGGGGGGGGGTAGGGGACATGACATGGATTCAGATTTGCAAAGCAACCTATGGTCAGAAACGTTTTCCTGGCGCAGTAGTGATGGCACAAAACACAAGAAACGAAGAAGACGAACATGGACAGAAAACATGTTTATTATTCTTAGTATTCCAAAAATGCCGGGACAATGCTGGAAAGTGCTGAGGACTTTGTCGCACGCATTGTGGAAGCTTTTAGGAGAAGTTCAGGACATTCACGGTATTTTCGAGAACATTAGATCTTTCGTGCGACGGAGATAAATTTCGATGCAACATTGCTCGGGGTCGTAATTTCGAGCACCTACTTTTATAACGCTCGTTGTCTTTTTAATGTTCTTTTTTATTAGTTTTTTGCTGTACTAACATTAATAAAGATAATTTTTCCCCTTACTCTAGTCCTATCTTTCTTGTGTTTTGTGTCATCACTATTGGACCAGGAGAGCGTTTCCGACCGTGGGGTACTATGCAATTCTGAATCCTTGTGATGTCCCCTATCTCCCCTTTATTTTTGTCCCATTATTTCTGGTACACCCTGTATGATGTTATCATTTTAGGGAACACTGACACATGATGTCATAAGATATCCCTAAGGGAAGAGGGATTGTACTTTGATATCATTGTCTTTTTTTACCCGTTTTTATTTGTAACTTTTGTCTTTACATGAAAATAGTGTATTATATATTTTTTAATATGTTATCTGTTTTTAAGAAAATACAAAACAACTGTTAATTATTAAATGCTTAGAAAATTATTCAATTTTATAATATGGAATACCAAAATGTTTGTCATTCCTATTCTTCTGTCATACGTGTATGAATACATAATCCACCGTTCGAGAAAGCAAATGCGAAGTACGTTTGAAATATACTTGTGTTCACTAGTAAATAAAAAAGAAAGAATGTTCGTTTTGTTGATAAGAAGTTCTGTCTGCTCCACTCCATGCTGGGGCAAGTGCAAAAAGACATTATCAGGGCCTGTGCATACATAACGTTATCATTGTAGGGGGTAGGGCACATTTTTTATAGAATTGATATTTTCTCTTTTTTATTTGTAACATAATCTTTGGTATAAAATAGGATGTTATCTTTTTTTTAGTCGGTTATCTATTTTTATAAAAATGCAAAGTTGTGGTAAAATCATTACATTTTTCTAAAATTATTGACTTCTAAAATATGGAATACTTTAACGTTTGACATCCCTAAATATGTGTATACGTATATAATCACGGTCAAGAAACCATATATGAAGTATATTTGAATTGAAGTTTGTGTTTAAATAAGACCGAATGAGAAGGAATTTTGTCCACTTCTTTTGTTGATAAGAATTTCTATCTATGCCCCACCCCTCCTTCGTTCGGGGCAAGTGTAACAAGACATTATTACTGTTGGATTCATTATCTAACAAAAAGCTATTATAAAATACTTTTTAGCAGAAAATCTATTTCTTTTAAGTATACTTTGATTTAAAGTAATATTTTATTGACTTCTCTTCATATTGACTTCACTTCTCAATAAAGCATGCAAAAAATAAATGTAATCAATTTTGTATATAACTCCAAATAAAAGAAATAAATTCTAAAAGTAAAAAAAAAAAAAAAAAAAAAAAAAAAAAAAAAAAAAAAACATTTTGATAGCAATATCATTACTGGGGGGGGGGGGGTAATTTAACCATATTTGTATATCACTCTAAACAAAAGAAAAAAGACTTAAAAAATGCAAAGAACTTTTATAGATTGATAACGATATCGTTATCTTTGGGAGGAGAGAGAGTGGGTTTCAAGGGATGATAACGTACGATATTGTAAAGGGGGGGGGGGTGGAGTGCTCCAAAGTTACCAAAAAAGTTCATAACGTTATACATGCATAGCTCCTTTTGTGATTATTTTCCTCTGTATTTTTTTTTCCTTTACAATTTAAATTTTTAAAAATAACCACGTTAAAGTCCACATAAATGTGTCTTTTTTGTTATGCAGACTGCAGACTTGGCACAAAACTTCAAAGCTGAGAACTTCGTGGATCAAATACCGGAAGTCGATGCCAACGGCTGTGTTATTCCTCCCTGGAAAAGGCAGATGTTGGCCAAAAAGGCGGCAGAAAAAGCAAAGAAAGAAGCCGAGGAACAAAGACTGGTATGAAAAACATTATAAAACAAATAAGAGTTCAATTCCCTGTATACATAAAATAAAATCCACATTTTTTTTTTTTTTTTTTTTTTTTTTTTTAGCTTATACTATTTTATTTTTCTGATCCTGATAAAATTGTAAAATCGAAATTTTACTGCATTTGTCAAATCCACTTATCAAATATCTTATTTAAATTTGTATTATATAACTTCAAGTATTTATTATATTTATCTAATTTATTAGTTTGATTTCTAATGTGCAAAACAAGTCGGTATTTTATATATTCCAATCAGTTATTATTTTAATTTTTCATTAGTGTTATAATCAACTTAGCCAAATTAGCGTGTTACTTTAATCAAAATATCTACCATAATTTTCAAATAGTCATCTGTAGTTAATCATGGATTGTCTTATTGTCTATCGTTAAATGAAGCAAACATTATATTATTCGTAAATTGTGGTAGATATTGTTGATTATGAAATTTTCAACATTAGTTGTAATACTTTATATCAGATCTACCGAGCTTTTTAATAGTCAGTTGGAGCGCTGGTGGTAAATTCACATTATTCACACGATCGAAAACATACAATAATATTATCTGATTTTAATAATGGTAGCGAGCGATGCACTTATCTTATAAGCAGATATAGCTCAAAGTGGAAGACGTAAGTCCTCCATGATTCAAAAACTTGCGTAAAAATAATTTTCAGAAAAAACGTAAATCATGGTAAATTTAGATGTAACTTTTTCTGCGGAAGAATACGAAAAGGAACCAGAAATCTTGACCACCACCAACAAAAAAATTTGGCCAGACCAAATTTTAGTGATCTTTGAACATTCCAGGCCACACCTAGACAATGATTTTCATACAGGTTTTGTCTAAACCTGGACTGAAAATCAGGGATATAGTGGAGAGTATACGCCGTATGACTTCTGGATTTTTTAAAGGAACACCGTATACCCTCTGTTTCTTAGAAAGCTATAGTAGATACACTGTAGGGTATACTCTTTGCCTTGAGCGCGTATACCTTCTTCTTAAAACGTATACCCTCTTTTTTTACGACTGCACTCTGTTGAAAACTAAGAAGAATGAAATCAGTCCCGGCTCGATACGGAAAAAATGAGTTAGGCCCGACCCGGAAAGAGTAGTGACTAGGCCGACGCCGAGTAAGAAAAGAGTACAAATCAGGTCCGGGCTGCTAAGCGCTGTGAATGAAAATAATGCTGGGCACGGGCTTCAGGCCAAGACCCGCTCCGTGCAAATCTCTGGCTGACATCAACCTTCAATTCAGTATCTTTGGTGCTGCCATCTATTACTGAATGTTTAATTTAACAAGGAATTCATAAAAATTGGAATTCAATTTTTCTTTTTCTTTTCCTTTTTTCTTCTTCTTTTTCTTTTTTCTTTTTCTTTTTCTTTTTTTCTACTTTTTCTTTTTTTATACAAACCAAAAATAAACTAATAAATATTATTTTGTGAATATTGTATGTAAATGAAGAAAATGTAATTAGTATTTTTAATTTAATAATCTTACTCTTGTTGCCTCTGTGATTTTTATTTGTGTACTTATATTATAATTTATGCAACACACAAAACTGCTTACTCAGCATGCTTACAAAATAATTTATGCTCTGTCAAATAGTTATTCCTTAAATTTGTTTTATTCTTTTTATTTAGTTATTGAAAATAGTTCAGGTCGCAAACTATTATTATTATTATTATTATTATTATTATTTGTTCAATTTCTATTGTAACAAAAGTGCTTTTATTACTATAATGGATTAGATCTAATCACTTAATTATAATATAAGTACACATATAATCAATTAGTTAAGTTAATTTAAAGAGCTAAATTAATAAATAAGTAATAAAAACAAAAGGTAAAACAAATTATTGAAATTGTAATTATTTAATACATTCCCTTAATTGAACTTTCAATTTTAATTCAGCCATATTGATTGATATCACAAAAATTGAAATTCTTTCAACAAAGTGAAAAAGTGTAATTTTTAATGCAATCAAAGAAATTGGTAAATTCAATGCAATTGGTAAATTGTTACGAATCGAAAAAATTTGAATTTATTGAAAAAACAAATCATGTAATTTAATTAAAGGTCAATAAAAATGTTAGAGTAATAAATAAGTAATCAGATGTCAATTAAATTATTAAAATTGCAATAATTTAGTATATTCCCTTCAATTTTAACTCAGCCATTTGAATTTGTAAAGATATGCGAATCGAAACTTTTCTTACTGAGTGATTATGCTGCAACAACTTTTTCACCTAGTGGGGAATTTTTCAGACTTATCAAAAAAAGCCCAATCAGTATAACTGAATTAAGAAATAAAAAATGTTTATCTACGTATCCCTTAAGGGGCTGTGGGAAATATTTTATCCCGCCTACGATTAATGAAGATTTGCACCCAGGAAAATTTTATGAAATTTTACTTTTCTAATTTTGGTGGAAAAAAGTCTCGAAACTGCTTTTTTAGGTGCATTCGTAATTATGTTAATATTTAGCACCTATAGTTGTCGTTCAATCCGTCCGTCTGTCTGTCCGCATATAACAACGCAAAAACTAATCAACCGAATCGTTTGAAATTTAAAATATATATTTATTACATGATTTTGTCGAATCATTTCAAATTTTATGAAAATCGAATGCATAGATCAATTACAGGGACAATCAAAAGTATTCCGTTACGTTACGGTCAATGGGGAAAAAAGCATCAAATGCATTTTAATCGTTTGAAATTTAAAATTCATAAGTATTACATAATTTTGTCGAGTCATTTCAAATTTTATGAAAATCGGATGCATAGCTCAATTACAGGGATAATCCAAAGTATTCCGTTACATTACAGCCGATGGTAAAAAATGTTTTAAATGCATTTTAATGGTGTTACACTCATTCGAACATAATAAAACTGATATGCATATATAAAGTACATATTATAATATACATTTTGCATAATCTGTGGTGCAAAGAACATTTGTTATTGATTTACAAGGCCACACAAAAGTATTCCGTTACATAATGGTATAAGGAGTAAATTGTTTGGTGAGCATTTTAATTGTAATTAACTATTTACAATTTTATGAGAGTGATATTTTTAAAATTTTATTATCGCACGAACGCGCCTCATTTGCTACGCTTCACGTGCAATTTCCAACTCGTTTTCTTTTAAAATAAAATTCTTCAAAATTTCCGATGGGAGTTCAGAAGTACACAAACACAACTGCTTGCCCCTCAAAGGATTAATGGAATTCCAGTAGTTACAGAATATTATATTATATGGCAACTGTCTACATCGCAGACCAGATACTAATGCCCATATGATTATCTGAGCGAATCCTATAAGCTATTTCATCACCTGAGAATAATAAAGTTCAAAACAGCTTCTTTTTTTTTCTTTCTTTCTTTCTTTTTTTTTTTTTTTTCTAAAAAAATACATTTTGGCATAGAGAGGTTATGTTTGGGATAATAAAAAGTTATGGGGAAACTATGGCGATATTCAGCCATGGGGAGGTTCTATTAGGATCTGTTTACCTATGAATGCATTCCTACATTGAAATGACGTTACATCTAGTTTACTTCCACTTGCAATAGAGAATAATTTAGTTCTATCAGAAATTGATGATAGCAGCCAGAATCAAATGCCAAACATTCTTCTTCTTCTACTTTAAAAAAAAAAAAAAAGGTTGTTAGAATTTTATTATTTTTAGGGACGATTTGTCGGTCCAATTAACTCAATGTGCAGAGTTAAAATTCTGTTCTATATTTCTATAATTGTAGCTTAATAGGAAGTTTAAACACCGTTCATAAGCTTCTTAGATTACAAACTAGGGAAATGCAAGAAATATTAACCGCGGATTTTGATGACAGTAGTATCCTTGGAAATATCTCGGCGTGCGGAGTAAAAAAACTCAATTGAACAATCCGTCACATCAACCGTTTTCAAGACATTCGACAATTTATGCCACACGATTTGTTTATTTAATATAATGAATTTACGCTGTAACATTTGTTGCGTCATTAAATTTGTAATTTTTGCTTTTAAATGGCTTCCTGCACACTTCTATGTAGCACAACCGCCAGTGACCACTATAAATATCCAGCATCAAAAAGCACAAACACAGCACATGAAACATAACATTTACCATTGGGGACTGTATTTTACTTAAGAAAAATAAGTTGAAACACTGATGTAAATTAATAAGATCCCCAAAAAAATTTCTCAAAACACCATCAGTTTTTTTTTTTTTTTTTTTTTTTTTTTTTAAATCAATTTTGTTCCACTTTCACAAAGAAAAAAGTTTGTAAGTACATGTACAACATGGGCAAGAGAATTTTCAAAAATATTAGTGCGAATAGAATATAAAATAGTAATTCGTGGCAGCCCTGCATTTACAAACATCAACTTTTCTCTATTTTTTTATTGAAGTTTTTTTTTTTTTCACATTTAATTTCCAAGCATAAGTAACATAATTAAGATAACCGGAAGCTATTTAACAGCAGAAATTATAAATTTAATGATGTGACAGATGTAATAACATAAATATATTGTAATAAATAAACAAATTGAGCGATATAAACTGTCAAAGATCTCGAAAACAGCTGATTTGTTCCTCTGAGTTTTTTAGCTCACAGGCTATCAAAGCCCGAGAGCTTATGTGCTCGCCCGTTCTGTATGTATGTATGTATGTACGTGCGTACGTAACGCAATAACTCGTCATAAAAATATCAGATTTACTTGAAATTTTGAATATAGGCTTATTATGATAAGGCGCTCCCCTGATTAGTTTTGAGAGTTCATTCGATAAGTATAAGAAGGGGAACGGGGGCTAGTGTCCCGACCCATAGTTTATATAAATGGGATTTTCTTGCACAGTTATCAGTTTTCTCCCAAATCTTAGATCATTCTGAAGAGACACCTCCATGATTAATATTGGGTGTTCATTAGATAAGTATTAAAAAGGGGAACGGGGGCTAATGCCCCTCCCTTTAATTTATATAAATAGATTTTTCATGCAGAATTATCAGATTTCGTTCAAGTGTAGGCTGTGAGCTCTATGCCATCAGTTTAACTGGGCAATATTCTTTTTTTATTTTATTTCTCACGATGAGATCTTGCTAACGATACCACTTTCGTCAAATTCGGTGGATAACACTTCTTGCACTTCTCTAGTTAAAAACTCCTTTAAAATTAAAAAGTTCGCAAAGAATGCTTAAAACATCTTAAATAAATAAAATACTCCTTAAAAATTCCTTACACAATGGTAAAGCAAACATTAGCTTTGATCAGTGATTTAATTGTAGAATATAAGAATTGTAAATTCAAACTTATATTTTTCATGATGAACAATGCTGCTTGTATTACATATTTTTAAGCGTATATGGTATAGAAGAGATAACATTTAAAGAAAGTAAAATAAAAATCTTTCATATTAAATGTATATGTATAATCTGACATATTTATTTGCATATGGTGTGTTGTTTTTCGTCTTTAAAATTTCATTTTAAAGTTTAAGTGACATTTTATGTATGATCACTAGCATAAAATAGTTTATTGGCGATTTTGCACACAGATTTTACAAAAACCAGTAAGTAATGCGTTTTTTTTTTTTTTTTTTTTTTAAATGAGGATCCTTTATTTTTTGGAACAGGTTAAAAAAAAAAAAAAAAAAAAAAAAATCCTTTAAACAAAATCGAAAAAGTAAATAGCGTCTTTTTGTACATCAACCTGAACTATCCAATGCAAGGAAAGAATTAAAAAAAGAGAGATAAAATAAATTAAAAATTTGAAAATGCAAACGAGATATCTTTAAAAAAATTCTCCCATTGGATTAACTTAGCGAGCGGAGGATTTCGCGTGACTAAAGTTACCCCTTTCATCAAAAGTCTTGGATACTTCCTGTGTGGATATGAATGATAAAAAAAATCAATTAGTATGACACCTTAAAAATCGATTGTTGAAGATAATCACAATCTAGAATTTAGTCAATTAACAAATTCAGAGGAAGATAATAAATAAATAAATAAATAAATGCTGTCAAGATAATCTGTCTTGTTTCTTATTATATGTATTCTAATTTGCACTTTTTTGCCTTTTTCCCTGTTCCCATAAATAAATGGATACCATAAGCTTTACAAGAAATAGACTATTCCCTTTGTTCGCTGAAAACTAAAATAGTAAAGTTAAATGAAATCTTTGTACGCCTTTAAATGAATTTTCTATTCTCTACTTCAGAGGGAAGCCGAAGCTAAAAAACTGAATTCCATACCCCCTTGGAAAAGACAGCTGTTGCAGAGAAAAGACCCCGTCAGTCCTGTCAGTCCTGTCATTCCCGTTTCTACTCAAAGGTGAGTATATCACGTAACACAGAGTTACTTTTTGTATCCTATCCTAATACGCAGGCTTTTTTTGAACTGAGCAGGTATTTTGGAATATATATATATATATATATATTCAACTTGTAACAATCCTACACTGTATGCTCTTTGAACTAAGCGCATTTGTATTATTATTTTTTTTTTCTTTTACCATAGTATTTTGTCAACAGCAAATCTTGTTTCTAAACTTCATCCCTGAAACATAGCTAAAGATTATGGGATGTCTGGTATTTAAGTATTCTATTTTTCATAATTATTATTAAGTCTCGGAGCATTAATAGTGCAAGAGCCGTCAGTACAAAACCCTAAGATATCTAAAATATCTACTTTTCCATAAAATAAAGGTTTTTTTTGTTTGTTTGTTTTTTTGTTTGTTTTTTCTTGTGTCTAAGCTATAAGCCAAAAAAGAATACCACCTGTGGTTGACTCGTAGGTTTATCATTGTGTTTTCCTGCTCCTAGTCCTCCATTTTTTGTACCTTTGATTGTAAGATAAACAGAATTTTAAACTTATGAGTAAAACATTAGTGATATTAATTTTTGGCTTATGCACCATTTCACTTCCGGCAGACATGGATCATTAGATCCCCCTATTTCTACTCTTCCATAAAATAAAGAATTTTTTTTTTTTTAACTTGTGCTTGATACTTTAAGGTTTTGTGCTGTTGGCTCGGTTTTGTGTTCCGGTGATATCAATACACGTGAATTTTGTTTTCATCCGTGTAAAAATTATGGTATTGGATAAGGAAAGCGTTTTATTACACTGCTGTTTTTATAATTATTGTTTTCATGATTATTGTTTTTATTTTTTAATTTAATTTAATTTATTTATTTTGTTATTACAAAGAATGATTTTTTATACATGAAACTAAAAGTTTATTAAGTTAGTAATATTAAAATGTTTGATTTTCTAATGGAAGTTTAAAAAAATGAAGATAATATTTTTTAATTGTCGTTCCAGTAGAGCTAAAACATGTTTGATTACATTTATGTATATTTATATTTTGTAGATTATTAAATTAAGCTAAAATTTATAATTTGTAGTAAATTTAAAATTAAATATTAATTAAATATTTTAGAATAAATGTGCACCAGTGTATCAATAAATATATTGTTTAAATTATCTATATTCATTGATAGTTTTAAATTTCAATAATTATAGCAGTTATTATGATTCAAACTCAAGGTTGTCAAAAGAGACCTTTTCATAAAAATAGGTGATACAGAAAATCGTGTAGCTATTTCATTAGGGAAATCAAGGGCATTCTTTTTGCTTTTGTTTAACCGAAACACGAGTTACAGCATTTTATTTTAAATAATGTCGTAATTCTTTTTTATAATTTTCTTGAAAAATGAGCTTGTCTTTTGGTTTGACTTTGTTCAAAGTCGTTGCTCTGGCATTATCCCACAAATGAAACTAAATTTAGCATAAGTAGTTAATAAACAAGGTTTAATCTTTAAGTACCCTTTTGAAAAATCGAGCAAGAGTAATAAAATGCAGCTTCAGAGTAAAATTTACAAAATTTAATGATACCCCCTTTTTTGTATTTGTGAAATGCTGAGTTTATTATTATTATTATTATTATTATGTAATTCTACTGTAACTGCCAGTAATTACACTTGTTTTGCTTTATTATTTAATAAAACGTAACGTTGTTTACGAAAGTTGTTGTAGAGTATAAGAACAACTTTAGATAAGTGCTTTTATTTTTAACTTTATAATAAAAACAGCATCCATTCCTTTATATATATATGGATAGATAGATATAGCTATATATAAGGTTTCAATAAAGTGCTTTTAAGTGAAGTATATTTTAAAATACATTTTTCTGTAATTTTGTGTCGCTTTTCTTGATTCATTTATAATTTCTCAAATTCAAGTATCAGCAAATTCTTTCACTTTCATAATTTATTTTATTATGAGAAATATGTATTAATGACAGCTTATATATATCCAGCTTATAACGGACACCTTTGACACAAGAAGATTAACTTACAAGTGCGCTTTATACGTTTGGTTATAAAAATGAACGATTAAAAAAAATGGTTGATAATAATAAAAAATATTATTTCCAATTTAATGAACATCCTATTTGCTTAAAACAATTGTTTTTGTTGCCGAATTACATAAAATGCAATAGTTAATACATTTTTATAATAATCTTTATTTTGTTTTTCGCAATGTATATCTCGGGAAGGTTTCTTTGGAAAAAAGAAGGTGTGGTGAATATGTTTAAGAACAGAAGAAAGAAATCTTTTCATGTAGATGCGCTTTATATATTGTTTATAAAAATAAACCATAAAAAATGAAGGAATAATAGATGATAATAATAACTAAGATTATTTCTAATTTAATGATTTTTTCTCTCAGAAAAAAAATCATTTCTATTGTTAGATTGAATGAAAAATAATTTTAATTTCGCTTTTACAATAATCTTTATTTTTTTCATTTCTATATATCGCGGTAAAGTTCCATTGGAAAGAAGGAGGTACGTGTTATACGGTGAATATGCTTTAAAAAATCTGATAACCTAGATGAGCATTATATGCCGGTATGTAAAGTGTATATATATCCAATTACATACTTTTCATTTTAATTATTTTTACTATCATCAGTAATTTTATCAATAGTTCTATTAATATTTTTTCATAACAGTATCAATAGTAATTATTAGAAAATGACGCACTGAATGTACCGCACTGCACATTATTATTATTATTATTATTATTATTATTATTATTATTTATGTAAAAAGCATATAGTTTTATATATAAAAATTTTACTTTCCAATTTGCTAATGTAACATAGTTAATAAATCTAATAATTTAATTTTTATATTATGCTTTCTCTCTCTCTCTCATTTACAATTTCATGTATTTTCATACGATATTTATATTCTTTTTTCTTTTTTCTTTCGGCAGCATTCATCGTACTATGTCCACACCTGTAGGCAAAACTGTTGAATTACCGCCAGCTCAAACGGAATTCCAAAGCAATCCTCCAGTTCCAACCTCTGAACAAAATGGCAACAGGCCTGCTTCATCAGCTGAATTTCATAATGGTGATTCTGATGATATTCCTCCTAACCCTTGGTTACAGCAGCTTAGGAAAACAAAGAGTGTATTCCGATAAACAATTAGTTTCTATTTTTAACAGTTTGGACTTGCAAGCTGCTTTATTACTACAGACTGAAAAATCGTTGTGTTTTATAGTTCTATAAAGTTTGAAATGAATTGGAAAGTTGGCATATTCGTGTGATTCAAGACCGGAAGAATTAGCATAGTCATGTTTCAAGGACAAGAGTATTTTCGAAAGTGATATTTTTACTTGAAGGTATTTCAGAGGAAATATCTCTTCATTTATCGTTAGAAAAAAGACATATCAAACTTTACAGTGATATTTTTAGAGAAAACATGTTGGAAAGTTTCTGCAATTTTGTTGGCTGCCTAAATTAAGAGAGTGATGGTTGCTGTGCGTGTAATATTAGGAACATTGCCTATATTTTGACTTTTTAATGATTTGAAGACTTTTACGTAGTTGTATAATTATGTAAAGTGAAGTGAGAGTTATGAAAACATTTTGTATTGAAAACGGAAGGTCAGAAGGGAATCGACATGAAAAGTATACGTCCAGTATTCCAATGAGTCTTTGAACTTTCAGCAGTGTAAAATTTCATTCTGAACTTGGTGAAAGTTTGTAATGGTATTGTTCTACTTTTCTAATTTATGAGAGTTCCTTGACAGATTATGAACAAATTTTTAAGTAGTTTATTTTTTATATATAGTTATGGTGAAACACATTATTGAAAACTGTTTTTTAAATTGCTTCACTTTTTTCCCTAAATATGTATTTTTCTTTCTTTGGCAATATTGATCTTTTTTTAAATATTTTTTAATGATTTATACAAGCATTTTAGCTGCAATATTTTTTTGTTGTAGAACTGTCAAAATTTTAGAATTATTTGCTAGTATTATGCAGAGATTTTAGATGAAGTGATATCTGGTGTTCTTTAAAATTTTTAATACTATTTCTCAACTGTACTTAAAAATGATAATAACAACTTTTTGTACATTTTTTTATAATACATACAAACTTTTTGACTGCAATATTTTTCATTGTAAATCTTAGAAAATTGCGATATTAATCACTAGTACAACTTTAAAATGTTTCAAAGCAGTATTGAATTTAGAAATTTATCTCTAGGAGTGATTTCTTTAGCTCAAGGGTGAGATTCTGGAGTTATTCAAGGAATTTCACTTCTAGATCTTTAATGAGTATAGAATCGAACAACTTCCGGAGGAGCATTTCGCTTCTCCGGGGGGAGGGGATGAACCCCTAGATTACCCCCTGAATTCAACACTGTTTGAAGGTGATATTTGTTGAGATGTCACAAAATTGAAAAAAAAATTTATATTAAATGGTTGTACTTACTTTAAATTACATTATAAGTCATGGTTGTCTAAGTCATAACGATGTAGTGATACTCTACATTCCATCGCTTCATATATGTTGGTGACAGTCCCGTGTTGTTTATGATATATTAAATAGTAGTTGTAAGTACCGTCCACAAAACTTAACTTTTGGCATAGGCCTCTGCTCAATATGTTTTTTTTATGTAAAACGATTTGCTCGATCAGATACCTTCTGATACAAACATGAAAAGTATGTGGGGTGTGCAGTGTTTGTTCACCTTTCTTTAAAAACATTCCCTTATATTTTGTATAAAATGACATGGGCAAAAACAATGGTTTTTTACAACATCCTTCCAATGTATTTTCGGTGTAGGTATGGGGAATAAAATGTGGAAATATGTTTTTCACTGGCTCAGAGTTTCTTCAATGCGTTATGCATTTTTTTTTCTACATGCCTGTATACACTTGCAAAAGCTTTTGTTTTAAACAATGTTCATATTTTTGTACGACTTTGTATTTTGTAAATGCAATAAAAAGCTTAAAGTTTATTGATTGTGAGAATTACTTTTGCATTTCGTTTGCGATTTTGTTTATTTTATCCAAATAGTAAAACAATATTGAGTCAATACTTTTATCTTTGGTTATATCTTGTCTAAGACTAATACTGACATAAAATATTGGCTCAATATCGGGATTTTTACATTTTCCAATATCAGCGACAAATATTCATCTTTATCGAACTTTTTTAAATTCAATTTTAAATATTTCTGCAATGTTAGCATTTTATTACAGATATTTTTTAATGTAAATGTAATATTTCTCTAAGAATGGCAATTCATTGCAAACATGTTCAATTTGTAAGGGCAATATTTAACTAATATTGATACTTTGTTTGAAATATTTCTGATAAATGCAATATTGGCGGAACTTTCAGTTCCAATATAAGAATAATGGTTTGCTACAAGGTACTTCTATATAACAATTGCATGGATTTCTTTCTTTTTCTTTTCTTTTTTTTTTAATTCGTGATTCAATTTTTATGTAATAATTTAGTTAATGAAGTAATGTAAGAATTTCTTAGCATATGAATGTTTTATTATTATTTTGTTTCATATGATATCAGAAATAATCCTTGAATTTCTGCCAATATTAGGCACAGATAGTAACATGGCTCCTTTAAAACTGCCCATTTAAATACAGCTTAACTTTTACTAAACTTATTCAGTTTTCAAAATTAAAGCAGAAACCAAAACTGACAATTGCATACCACCTTTTTTTTTCTTTCTTTTTCTTTTTGTTAATGTAATTTTTAACATTTGTATCAGTGTTAAATATTAGCTCATTTCTTTTCGTTTTACGAATTTTCATAATTTTTCAACAAATTGCATAATAATATCTTTACATTAATAGTTTAACGCTAAAATTATAATCATTAAAAAATAATTTTATCTTTAAAAACTCCTTTAATAAACTGTAATAGTACCACTATTTTAGTGCACAGTTCTATTCCATAATATAAATACTTTATTTTAAATTAAAGCCTGGCTATATCAGCAAGTACCAGCACGTATACCCACTTAGTTGATAACAGTAATTATATCTGCTCAGATTTGTTTATTTTTATTTATTATTATTTTTTTTTTTAAGTCAAAAACAGTCTTTTTTTTCTTTTTTGTGTGTGTGTGTTATTTTTTTATGTGAGCCTGAACAAGTTAATAACTTTTGATTTTTGCAGTTTGTCAAAACATAGATTATTTTTTCACAAGCTACATTCGCATTTATTAATTACATACATTTATTTTCAAGTGTCGCGAGTAAAATGTGTTTTATAATCTCAGATTACTTATAAATTTAGATAACTTTTGATCTTTTTTGCAATATTTGAAGAAAACATACTTTAGTTTTCTTCTTTTGAGATTATAAAAATATGAATAATAGCTTTAAAAATTGCTTCAGGTGAAACTTTTTAATTTTTTACAAGGTTTTTCGAGAAATTTTCCGCCGAAAAAATGAATAGAATGTACGCTTTTTATTTTCATTTTGAAGTAGAATTTATCTTACATAAGACTTATGCATTTGCCTGTTTATTGAATAATTGTACGACATTTATTAATGTGTAAAAAAAAAAACTTCAGAATTAAACAAAACATTAAAAAAATTGGATAGACTGTAAAACAAATCTATAATTCTAAAGATGTAAAGTTACGTTAATCTGTATGCTTATTAAATTTTTATCTGTACACTCCGAAAAAAGAAAAAAAAAAGATGTAAATTTACAAAATTATTTCAAGTGAAGCTACAGAAAATTGTAGCTTTGCAAAAGAATCTACTAAAATTTTAGTAATCTTGCTAAAATCTTATTTGTAACCCGAATCGCAGTTATATAAAAAGCTCTAGGCATATCATTTTCCTAAAAATATTTTGGTAACCTGACAGAATTTTTGATTTACAGTTCAAACGTATACCTGTTACAGGAATCATTGTTGTTGCCGTTGCATAAAGAAATCTAAAAATACGTTTTTTATGGTGTGTAAGTATTCTATATATGTTTGAGGACATGAATTTTAAAACTTCCTTATCTAGAAAATCAAATTTTGAGAAAACGCCAAAAGCCTCTAATTACATCCATTGGTTTTCAATGTAAACCAAAATTTTACAATGGAAGAAATATAGGATAAAGCTAATTTCATTGTACTTTTGAAAAATCGCCAAAAGCCTCTAATTACATCTATTGGTTTTCATTCTAAACCAAGATTTTACAGTGGCAGAAATAAAGGATAATACTTGTTTTTTTACATTTTCGAGAAATCGCGAAAAACCTCTAATTTCATCCATCGGTTTGCATCGTAAACCAAGATTTTACAATGACACAAATACAGAATAAAACTTTTTTTTTTTTTTTTTTTTTTTTTTTTTTTTTTTTTTTTTTTGTGAAATTGTCAAAAACTTTTAATTACATCCTTTGATTTTCAGTGAAAACCAAGAATTTACAGAACCAGAAAATAAAGCTAGTTTTTTTTATTATTATTATTTTGCATTAAGAAATTTTCAAAGACTTTTAATTACATCCGTTAGTGTTGTTCATCAAAATAAAACTAGTTTTTTTTCATTTTTGTGTTTTTTATGCATGTTTACCAATATAATATATTGATAGCGAAAACACAATTTTTTAATATTTCGATTACGAGATTTTGAATTTTGAAACAGTTGTTTGTTTTAGAAAAAAAACAATTTTTGAAAAAGGAATTTTTTTTTTTTAATTTTGACATTGCTCAAAAATAAAAAGTTTTAGCCGTAGAGAAAAACTGTCCGCCATGACAGCACAGACAATCACCTCATCGAGTTCATGGATAAAAATCTGATGATAGATATCACTGATGATAGATATGATGATGATCTGATGAAAGATATGACTTTTGGCAAATCGATTTCATTTTAATATGTGAATCGAGCTAACTAACCCTAGATTTTCATCTAGGAATGAGAGATTAAAGAAGGAATGTCTTTTCTGTGTTCACTAAAAAGAGAGAAATATACCTCTTGGAATTAAATAATACCACATGTGTAGAAAGGTTTTATTTCGATATGTTAATTTTCTAACACATACTAAAATACTTTTAATGAAAGAGTAAAGAAGAAAAAAATAAACTATTTGTATATATTGAATGAAAAGTTGTTAAGTGTAATTAGTATACATTTTGTAAAAGGATTCATGTTTTAAGAGGTAAATCAAATCGTTTGAATATTTTCTAGAAAAAAAATGTGATTTTACAGAAATTGCTATACAATCTGAAATGCATAATTTTCCCCTAAAAAAGATATCAGTCCTTAGGGAATGTCAGATCCAATCCCTAAAAAAAATCAATATTGATGCATTTTACAGTGCAGGTCAGTAGATATGTTTTTAATCCTTTTCTTCACGTTTCCCTCCCCCCCCCCTATTTTTATGAAAAGAATATTTGAAATATACATCGGTATAATAATTTAAAAAAAAAAAAAGTAAAAAAAAAAAGTAAAAAAAAAAAAAAAAAAAAAAAATCAAATTTTCAGCTAAAATTTGATATTTTATGGCGCATACTCCGTGTAAACAATTAGGGTTTTTAAATATTATATTTCTATACTTTGCAATTAAATGGGCTTAAATTAATTATTTTTATATGTTTAAAGGGGCTCAGGGTTTGATCGATACGGAAAAACATGAAAACAGAGCTCTCGCTTCGAGTCCATATAAAAACAGAAGTATTCAATATAATTAATTTAAACTTTCTGATATTTTAAAGGTATGTTTGTAGTCTTATAAAATTATAAAATGAAGTCCTTCAATGTAATATAATAAGAAATATAGAAAAAATTATGTAACACAATTTTCGAAAAAAAAATTATGCGTTATATCCAACACCAAGATATCTTAACGTTGAATTGACATAAGAACCTAATTTTTGCTTAAAAATGATCCGGAAACTTTACTCTATAGAATGAATTAAGAATATAACTATCACTCAAAAACAACATTATTAATAAACACTCTCAAATTTGAAAATTTAAAAAACTCCTAAAAAATACAACTTTTTTTTTCATTAAAAATAATCAAAATATTAAACTATCTAAACTATATTAGTTCATTATATGGATAATGATGTTATATGCATGCAAAAATAAATAAATAAATAAATAAAAATAAATAAATAAATAAATAAATAAAAAATAAAAATAAGCCACTCCATCAAACAGTTTTTTTTTTTAATCTTGAGTTAGTCGTCAAAAATCAAGTTTTGAGAAAACGTGACTTAAAGTCGAAATTATATGGGTGCGGCTTTGAAAGTGTTGATACATAAATGCTTATAACTCCGTTAAAAATGAAAATATTTTTCTGCGGTTTTTTGCATTGAGTTCAGAATTAATTGAATAATCAATTTAGATCATAAAAAATCGATTTTTTTTTTTAAAAAGTTTTCAAGCTTTGAGCCTCCTTAAGATTCTGCCACATTCTTCATAGTAATATTTTTAAGCATTCAATAAAAATAATGAAAGTAAATTTTGCTTTAATAGCTTAATCATTTTTTTTTCTTTTTTTTTTAAAGTCTTATGTCTCTCAATGCCTTTTCCAAAAAATATGTTGGCGCTTGACATCTCATTACTACGGGGCGCAAAGGATGCGCTTGTTTATGATCCTTTACTCTACCAACAAGATGTAAAATGACACCTTGTTTATTAACTCTTAATTTCACCTCCAAGCCTTTTTCTATAATATTTTTTAATTCATTGTTAATTCTATTCAATGGGCATTTCACGTTTAAAAAATATTTCATTTCGTCAGTAGCTTTTAGCATTTTATCACAATAATCTTCAGGATCAATTACTGCAATCTTGTTGGATTTATCTGTCTGTATGAACAGAATATCTGAATCAATAGAACTAGTTTATCTGAATGTATATCTGAATTAGGTATTTTTTTCAACTTTCTATTTTTAAATCACTATTAATATATTTTAAAGGTCTTTTTATGTACTTATCAACTTCAGTAAAAATGAATTACTTTTACAATGAATTACTTTCATGAATCGTTTTTACTATAGTTGATAACTATTGAGATTGCTGATGTATTTAATTTATCGGGGAAAAATACTGTTCGGTTGCGACACATTTTTTAGGCTGTTTTCGAATCCAAAAATGTTATACTGGCACATTTTAAGACATTAACACATTTTGACACATTTCTCAAATCTAAGGGGAATTTTATGACACATTTCAAGACTCTTCTCAAATCCAAAAGAGGTACTTTGCGACACATTTTTAAGGCTGTCCTCGAATCCAAAAAGGCTGCTTTCTGGCACAATTTAAGATTGTTCTGAAACATAAGGGGAACTTTATGATACATTTTAAGGCTGTTCTCAAATCCAAAAGAGCTACTTTACAACATACTTTTAAGGCTGTCCTCGAATCCAAAAAGGCTGCTTTCTGGCACATTTTAAGATTGTTCTCAAACCTAAGGGGAATTTTGATATATTTTAAGGCTGTTCTCAAATCCAAAAGAGCTACTTTGCGAGACATTTTTAAGGCTGTCCTCGAATCTAAAAAGGCTGCTTTCTGGCGCATTTTAACATTGTTCTCAAACGTAAGGGAACTTTATGATACATTTTAAGGCTGTTCTCAAATCCAAAAGAGCTACTTTGCGACACACTTTTAAGGCTGTTCTCGAATCCAAAAAGGCTGTTTTCTGACATATTTTAAGTCTGTTCTCAAATCTAAAGGAGCTACTTTCTGACACATTTTTAGACTGGTCTCAAATCCAAAGTACTACTTTGCGACATAGTTTTAAGGCTGTTCTCGAATCCAAAAAGACTACTTTCTGGCACATTTTAAGATTGTTCTCAACTCCAAAGAGTTTTTTTCTTACACATTTTTAAGACTGTTCTCAAATTCAAAAGGACTATTTTCGGACTCAGTTTGAAGACCGTTCTCAAATCCAAACGGGCTACTTTCAGACACATTTTGAAGATTGTTCTCAAACCCAAAGATCTACATTCTGACACATTTTAATGACTGTACTTTTAAAGCTAATGGGATTACTTACTGAAATATTTCTAAGATTGTTCTCAAATCCAAAGGGATGTTTTTTGACACTTTTTAAAAATTGTTCTCAAATAAAAAGTCGCTATTTTCTGATTCATCTTTAAGACTGTTCTGAAATTCAAAAGGACTAATTTCTGATGCATTTTTAAGACTATTCTCAAATCCAAAGGAGATATTTTCTGACACATTTTCTAATAATTTTTGTTCAGAAACTCCTGAAAATTGGCAGGTATTGTTTTTCAGAAACCCTGTAATCAAAAGACGTTTTCCATTTATTATAAACGCAAAGGATTTTTTCGGAAAATATTGCTAAAGTGGGCGTTTTCGATTTCCTTATGCGATAGCTCAAGAAAGATGATAAATTTATCGTCACGTGACCAGAATCGTTTATAACTCGATAAATCATTTATTTATCTAAAAATGGAAAACTAGTTTCGATTCAAAATAACTTAATTTAGGTAAATGGGTAAATACGACTGTAATACGACTATTTTTTATAAAAATTAATATTATAGTTATCTTAAGACAGTTATCTTAAGCAAATTATAGTTATCTTAAGATAGATGAATTAGAATTTCTAAGTAGTCTTAATTCTCTTAATATTGGAGAGCTGAATTAAGTAATTTTAAAAGGCATAAAAATTGCAACATTACGAAAATTTTAGAAAAACTTTAAAGCTATACTTACTTTAATTTTTTAATTAGTGTCCGATATACTAATTTCATCTTAAAAAGATTCATCATTGTGATCGTACTTAAAAAATTACATGAAAGGAGCAACCTAAGCATAAAATTATTTCTGCTTAGAAAGCTCTACTCCAGTAGGGACAGTATAATAGAGCATTTAACAAACATTTATCAATTAAATCATAAACTTACTGCCATTGGTTATAGTATCATTTATGCCAGACGTTTAGGTAGCCATGGTCAGCAATGTGGTCATTCCCAGTGAGACACGCGTGGGAATAGCATTCTGGTCCAGTCAGAAAGACACACAGGATACGATGACCAGCAAACAGCAGGGTATGTATATCTGAATTAGATAGTAACTGAATAGAGCCTATGAGTGATGACGTCACAGGCAACTCCACATATCAGCAGAAAATGCGTTCCAAACAAACAACAGAGTTCAGAAAAAGATAGAGAGGAAATGTGCTGTTTTGGTATGAAGCTACAATTGCAATCGTGAAATATTTAAAAAAGGGTCACAATTAGGCCAAACAATTGTGGCTCGATATTGAAACTTCTCTTAGTCTAAGAAATTCAGTCCTTGTTCTACCTTCCTGTCTTTTTTTGAACGATCATATTGCAAGTGGTTTTGACGGTATAGTGCATCTCTAAGGCACTCTAAACTCTTTGTGTTTGTTTGGAACCCATTTGCGGGTGATGATATGCGGAGTTGAGTTGCTTGTGACGTCACACTGATAAAGTCTGTTCTCGTTTGAAGAGAAAGTCAACTTTAAGGGATTATTCTTATAAGAATTTCAAAGCTAAAGGATATAAGAGAATAGTATTCTAAACTTTGAAGTACACGCACTATTATGCGATCTGAAATATGTGTTAATGTCGTACTATTCATATTAGTAGTAGTACTCAGGCATGTCAATTTTATCATTTTATGTTAAAAAATTATTCGTTCGGGGCTACGGTAATACTTACCCATCATGGATATGCATAACATAATATGTGAAAATGAAACACGTGTGAACTATTTATCTCTGACTTATTATCTGACTTTTATCTGAAGTCCAAAATGAAATTTAAACGTATATTTAAATATTTTTGATATATAGTAATGCTCTATTACGGAATTGTCGGTACTACTTGATTATCCCGTCGACCCATTTTGACAAATTATAAAAATCGCTAAACTATTCGAAAATTATACAACTTGGCATAATTTTTATTTGAAGTAATAAAATGACAAATAAATTAGCAAAAGATTAATAAAAATATAAGTAAAGTTCGAATTAACCCTCTCTCTGACAAGCCCGCCTAATAAACGTTCCCTAAGCTCCAGGTTTCACTGCAATGCAAGCAATAATTAAATTGATATAACTCAGTTGATTTAATGGATTTTTAATACATTGGGCAATGATTAACACACTCAAGGATAACATTCATATTCGTAAATAAGATTTTTCTATAATTTTGAAAGAATCATATTTTTTTAGCAATTAAAATAAAATGCTGAGAAAACAACATTACAATTTTGCCCTTTTGCAAGACTGCCAGAGGGTTAAATATCACTTGATGGCTAAACAAACACATGTAACGCGTTTGACATCAAGTGAATGTGACATTTACGATAAGCTATTATTGGCATTTAATCTTACAGTCTGGGGATAGTTTTTTGATAGACGGGATAATCAAGTAATACCGAATTGCGTAAAACAAGCCTCCTTATAAATTCAAAAATAATAATCATAATAACAAACTGTTTACTGAATCAGATTAGGCGTCTCATTTCCAATAAAATATATCTTTGAATTGAAATTTGAATTAAATACAGGGTCACGAAAAATCAAAGACTGTAGAAAATTTTATTACAACTATCTCGGTAATTAATAGTTCCACCGATTTCATTAAATATGTAAAATTTATGATTTTTATTGTCTTTACACCCATTCTTTAAAAAAAAAAAAAAAAAAAATCGAAAATTTTTATGAATTTTTCATCAGAACGAATATTTCGAGAGCCCGAAAAAAATAGTTCCGTATAATCGAGGTTGCTGTTATTCAATAGGCTTTTTCTCATTATTACATGGTAAGCACACACCAAATTTGAAGTCTCTATCTCAATTTGCTCCGGAACTAGAGCGCTTACAGACCCACAGGCAGAAAGACGGCAGTAATTATTTTTATCTAAAAATATGTTTTTCGAAATCTCCAGTGTCTAAAACGTGTGAATACTTAAAAAAAAAAAAAAAAAAAAAAAAAACTTTCAAAACGATTGTTTTATACTTCAAATGATGGGTAAGTAATAAGGCAGGAAATTGGTCATAAAGTTTCGCAAGAAATTGAGAACCGTATTAAATTCACCTTTTCTCGGAAACACATGAAATTGGCTCAGATTTGTCGACACGGGGAAAAAAATCTTGCTGTTGCATGACGATATTCGCTTATAACTCGATAAGTATAATTAATTTCTTTAAAAAAGGGAACAATAGTTTTGATTCCAAATCACTTCAACAGTCAGATCTGCTTATTCATTACTTTACAACTCTGCAATTTATTTTAAATGTTAATAAAAGAGGGATTTTCTATCATGGTATAATATTTCTGTTACGTATATACTTATAAGCTTTGAAAGTAATACTTTCAAAGCTTATAAGCATATACGTAACAAAAATATTGTACCATGATAGAAAATCCCTCTTTTATTAACATTTAAAATAAATTGTACTTTCAAAGCTTATAAGGATATACGTAACAAAAATATTATACCATGATAGAAAATCCCTCTTTTATTAACATTTAAAATAAATTGTACTTTCAAAGCTTATAAGGATATACGTAACAAAAATATTATACCATGATAGAAAATCCCTCTTTTATTAACATTTAAAATAAATTGCAGAGAAAAAAAACATTACAATTTTGCTCTTTTGCTCTGCGGTCAGGGAGTTAAAAATGAATCAGAAAATGTGTCACAAAATTTCGCGTTGTTGAGTCGGGAATTTGAAAAACACCTAAATTAGTATTGAGGCTCTATCGCCTATCTTCCAGGAAAAAATGTCATGGTAATTTCCGGGTACGACAACAGCTTGTATAATAATATACAACTAGTGCATAACTCTATAATTTGCAAGTCTCATATTTTGCAATATTTTCTGGTGAATATTTCTCAATATTTTGTATGTGAAGTTTTATTTTCATATTCCGCATAAAATTTTTTTAAATGATCTGATGAGCGTATAAATATTTCTACTTAAATTTCACAGCTTGGTGCAAAATATTGTATTTTCATGTTTGGAAAATGAACGTCAATTACATCAAATTATGCAACATTAAAAGAAGGAAATATATACAATTCAAAAGTTTTTATCGTTTAAAAATGGTAAACATTCTTAGAAAATTTAGAAAAAACCAATGGTTCATAAAACTACAACTTGCCGATAAAAAAAAATATCCTCAATCAATGTTCATTGAAAATAAAAGTTTTATAGTCTGCATCATGATTTTTCCCATTATTTTCTTTTTAATTTTTAAGTTATTCATTAGAAATTTAAAAATATGTATATAAAAAAAACAAATCCATATTAGTTTACAGCAGGTGCCCATGGTTTGGTACGGGAGTTGGCACGGTTGAGACGGTAGAGATTATTTTCGACACGATATAAATTCAGGTCCTAAATCAAAATATTGAAGGGCTCGGGTGTAAAACGAGGTAAATAACAATTAAAGTTTCGATACATTCAAAATCCAAGTCATCTAAAAATACGTACAATCAAAATTATTACAATTCCTTTTTCTTAAATAGTTCAACTTGCAGGGGCGGATCCAGAGAATCGTTTTGGGAGGGGCGATTCCGAGATTTTCGCTTGACGAAGTCCATGCTTTTTTCGCTATCGTTTGACGAAATTCGCTCTTTTTTCGGGATACTTTGACAAAATTACCGCTTCTTTTTGCAGCCCTTTGACAAAAATCGCGCTTTTTCAGAGATCCTATGCCGAAATACGTGCTTTTCAGCGATCCTACGTCAAAATTCGCGTTTTTTTCTCGACCCTTTATGAAATTCGCACTTTTTCCGTGATCATTTGAAAAAATTCGCGCTTTTTTGCTATACTTTAACAAAATTAGCGCTTTTTCAGCAATCCTATGTCGAAGTTCACGGTTTTTCAGCGATCCTATGTCAAAATTCGCACTTTTTCCGAGTTCCTTTGCCTTCCTTTTTTGCAACCTTTTGAAAAAAGAAGTTCTCTTTCCGCGAACTTTTGACGAAATTCGAGCTTTTTACACGACACTTTGACAAAAATCGCTCCTTTTCAGCGATCCTATGTCGAAGTTCGCGTTTTTTACGCGATCCTCTCTCAAAATTCGCATTTTTTCCGCGACCCTGTGATGAAATTCGCGCTTCTTCAGTGATCATTTCACGAAATTCGCGATACTTTGACAAAATTACCGCTTTTTCAGCAATCCTATGTCGAAGTTCGCGCTTTTTCAGCGATCCTATGTCAAAATTAGTACTTCTTCCGCTATACTTTGCCTTCCTTTTTTCCAACCCTTTGACAAAATTATCGCTTTTTCCTCGCCCTTTTGACGAAATTTGCTCTTTTTCCGCGATACTTTGAATTAACGTTTTTTTTTGCAAACATTTGACAAAAATCGTGTTTTTCCTCGACCTTTTGACGAACTTCGAGCTTTTCATTCGACACTTTGACAAAACTCGCGCTTTCAGCGATCTTGTGTCAAAATTCGCGTTATTTAGCGATCCTTTGTCAAAATTCTTTTTTTTGCGCAACCTTCGACAAAATTCGTGTTTTTTCCGCGATCTTTGGCGAAAATCGCTCTTTTCCCACGACACTTTGACAAAATTAGCGCTTTTTAGCGACATTTTAATGAAATTCACGTTTTTTCCGGAACAATAGAATGTCTCCGACAGAGTCGCAGAAATCCCTTCCGGAAAAAAGTCTGAACTCAACACTGGTTTGGGGGGGGGGGGCGATCGCCCCGATCGCCCCCCCCCCCCCGTGGATCCGCGCCTGTCAACTTGTGATAAAATTATGCGCAAACTTTTTGTCTGATAGCTTATATGTTATTAGATTTATGTGCAAAAAGATTCCTTTATGATAAGTCATATGTAAATTTTGTTCTTGATTATTATGATGTATATTGAGTGAAACTTGATATTTTGTAAAGGATATCAGGATTCAAATTAACAATTTTAAAGGAAATAAATGAGAAAAAAATAATACAAATATTTTTTTTCTTCATGTTTTTTTTAAAATAAGTTAGTTATTATGTTTTATATCCGAGCTATTCTAACAGTAAAACAAGCACAAATAGTGAAATAGCAAAAAATTGCACTATTTTGAATCTAGACTAGTTGAGTTTTTCTAGATCTGATTTGTTGTCACTGTTATATAGATTGGAGAAACTGGAATGGAAATTAATGAATCTCAATCTGGCTCAGTACTATACTAACTCAGAAAAAATTTCAGTTATGACAACAGTTATGTGTCATACAACAGTTATCACATGACAACAATTATCAATTCAAAAAAAAAAAAAAAAAAAAAAAAAAAAGAACTGAATATTAAACTATTTAAGTCTGATCTCAAAACCAAAAGGGCAATTTTAAAACATAAGTTTTAATTTATTTTTGTTAGAAAATGCATAAAACTAGCAGGCGTTGTTGTTTATAAACTATACAATTGATTTTTTTTCAAACGCAGTAGATTTTTCAGAAAATAATGTCAAAATGGGCGTTTCGAACCGAATTTCTGCGCAAAAGAAAAGTAACCACTCAAAAGAAGAGTGGAAAAAGTGTTTGTCAAGTGATCGAAATTGCTTATAACTCAATAGGTAAATTATTGATCAATAAGTGGAAAATACAGCTCGATTGAAAATCACTTCCATAGTCAGGTCTCCCAAACGTTAAAATAATAAATTTGTAAATGCGTCAAAACGTTTTGCCCTTTGTTGAGCAGAGCAATTGAGAACAGCCTTACAGAATCCATTTGATTTTTTTTTCTATGAGTAATTTTCTTTGGAAATGAATGATGTGAAGGGGTTTGAGGAGTCTTACTTCTTACATGGTAGTGCAATTAGCAACATGTCACATTTTTTTTTCTCAGTCATTATTAAACGTAGAGTCATAAAAATTTTAATTTAGACAATATAATATTTCTTCTATTTAAAAAATATTTTTTAATATTCTATATTGAAATTTTATTTTATTTTTTTAAGTTTAATTTTAACAAAATTTTTAAAATTGTTTTTTGACTTGCATCCATTGCGCGCAAGATTGTAAGAAAACTATAAGTTTAAGAACTCCCCAAAACATTGGTAATCATGTAAAACTAATGTATCTTGAACTTATACTTCATTTGAAAGCAATTTATTTATTTTAAATTTAAATTTAAATTACAAAATTATGAAAAAATTATTTTCTTATTAAAAAATTGCCATTTTTAAATCATAAATGCAATTGTAATAATAAAATTTGAAGTATAAGTTATTCTTTAACTTAAAATGAAGATATTTACCAAGTATCATGCAAATTGCTTTATTAGTTTTTAAAAAATGTTGCGCGCAGTCGATGCAAGTCAAGAAATAACTTTAATTTTTTAATTAAAGTTAAACATAAAAAAAAAAAAAAAAAAAATCAATGTAGAGTATTGTAAAAGTGATTTTAAATGGAAGATATATTAAGTTGTCTATATTAAAAAAAAATATGCATGTGTGTCTCATAGTGGATGAGAAAAAAAATAAATGTGACATATTGCTAAATTGCTCCAACAAGTAAAAAGTAACACTCCTGAGACCCCTAAAGGCCCCACACTAGGCACAGAGAAAGACCCGGATGATAATGTTATGGAAGCGTTCTTTTCAATGTCTATGGAAGCGTTCTTTTCAAATATCTCGCTACAAGTTTAATATTTTTACATAATTTTTTTTGCATAGGATAGTTAAGGACGATCTACAATCGGCCTAGTTTTTATTTTTTCAGTTTTGCTTATTATTTTTTTATATTATGATAGTTTCAATTTTAGAACCGCTTTAAACCGGTTATGAAAGTTAAAGTAATTTTAAAAAAATCTGAAACCAAAACTGAAAAAGTAAAAACTAGGCCGGTTGTGGATCGTCCTCAGCTATCTTGTGCAAAAAAATCATGTAAAAATATTAAAATTTGAGCGAGATATTTGAAAAGAACACTTCCATAGACTTTACATTATTATCCGGGTCTTTTTCTGTGCCTAGCGTTGCTCCTTAAGTAGAAACCTCTAGTCCTCAGAAGGCATTTGCATCATTCTGCAAATTCAATCAGACGTTCTTGTCAGAATCAATTTGCATCCTAAATGCGAAACTGATGAATGGCATCTAAGATCCAATAAGAGGTATAGTTATTTCTAATTACTTAAGTACCCATATATTTTCAACCCTATGCTGCACGAACTTCTCTTTTGGAAGTATATTTTTTTATATTTTAGATTTAGGTATCACAAATTTTAAAGAGAATTTTGATTCCTTATTATTTGAGAAACTAAATGATGTATGTGCAATTAAATGATATACTGTTATGTATGCGGTTTTGTTACTTGCTGCAGAACATTTTCAAAAATGCTATTTAAAGTAACACAATTAGCAACATTCTTTTGAAAGTTACAAAGCACAAATAGCTCATAGAAAGTTGACTTACGGAAAACATAAATACTATCTTGAATAAAAGTCACTAAAATAATATTTGATAGCACTATGTGAATTTACTATCACACTTTTTACACTACTATCAGCACTATGTCAATTTATTATCAATGCACTATGTCAATAAATTTTCAAAAAGTTCTGGTTCTGATTTAGACAGTATGATTTCTGCTTGCAGTAAGTACGTAGAAAAGAGTAGCTATAGCTCTTAAAATTTGCTTTTGTAGCTGTCATAGTGGTATTTACATAGTTGTCCACATTTGTAATTTTTGATTTGTTTGATGACACTCTTTTTAGTAGATTTTTTTCTAATATAATGTAATTTTAATTAGTCTTATTTGAAAACTAACTACTGTTTGTCCCATAAGTCTGGTACTATTAAATATTTCTTTTTAATTTTCAAGATATGTAAGAAAATGACACCTTGTATTAATACATTATTTCTAATTTCTCAAAAGATGCAATGAATATTTTAAAAGTAGAAAAATAGTTTTACTTTGTTGACATGTTTTAACTCATCACAGAATCATTTTCACAACAAATTATAAAAATGATAGTCCAAAATTGCACGGTCTAAGGTGCGTCGAACTAAAACGCCGTCATTCAATTTTTCATGTACCGCACGTTATTATTATTTTTTAAATTTTATTTATATTTTAATTTCTATTTTTTTAAACAACTGAGCTACTCGTGCCACAGTTCCAGTATATTTATTTCGATTTTTTACTTAGATTTGCATTAAACTGAAACGCCATTATATAGTTTTTCATTTCGTACGTTATTTTTTATTTTACTTGGATTTTAAATTTCTATTTTTTGAAACCATTGAGCAACTCGTGCCACAGTTTTGGTAGATTGAAGGATTTTGTGTTGTTACATATGGAATTTTTACGTTATAATCTCTTTTATTTCGCTTATAATGGATGGATAATACTGTTTAGGAAGAAAAATTATTTTACTCTCGTTGAAGTTTATAATGATATTTTCTTCTTGATGTATGTGATCTTCAACAGCCCTGGCAAAATTACAATATTTTTTTTTAATCTTCTTACACTTCTTAAGCAATAAGAAATAATAACTTTCTATATACCCACAGTCAGTGAGATAACTGTTTCCTTATTTTTCTTAAATGACAGTATGGAAATTTCTAGTTTTTGTTGTGCTGACTTCAAAAGCAAGGTTTTTGTAAAGAAGTAAAATTTTATTCATGTTTTTATGATAGAGCCAATTACAAAGTGATATTGATTATTCAGAAATAAAAATTATGTCACATGGCGTAGTTTGTATCGTGATTTTGAATTTCACAATTTTTACTTTCAAAATTTTTTTAAAAATTATTTGTTGTTTATTAAAATTTTCTTAAACGAAAAACAAATAAATAAATCGATATTAGTTTATAGTATCATTTTCTTATTTAGAACATTTTTCAAAATGATATTTATAATAATATTAATACTAATAATCATTCTTTTAAAAGTTATAAAAGAATCATTTGCTCAGAAAAAGCACAACGTAGTTATAAAAATTAATATTATCTTCAATAAAATTCACAAAAAGAATGTTTAATACTAGTTTTTATCGAGATTTTATATACTATTATTATATATTTTTTAATTTATAAATTATTCTTAGTTTCTTAGAATTATTGCAAAAAAGAAAAAAATCCATATTGGATTACAATTATTTTCCATATTCTAAAACAAAACATTTTCAAAAATACTATCAAATTTTTTGAAAAGTTGTAAAAGAACATGAAAAGCACTACTTACCTATAAAATTAATACCATCTTCAATGAAAAATATTTAAAATATGTTTCATACTTTGTATCGTAATTTTATATCTCATTATTATTATTACTATTTTTAATTATTTGCATTTTATTCAAAATTAAAAAAAAATAAATAAATAAATCCATTTTAATTTACAGTCTTTTTCCATATCCTCGCGCAGAACATTTTCAACATTTTCCATTTACCAATAACAATAGTACAATAACAGTCTCTTTGAATTTTTTTAATAGGAAAAACAAGTAAATAAATCTATATTAGCTTATAATTACTTTTCATTTCATAATGTAAAGCATTTTTAATAATGCTATTAAAATTTTTGAAAAGTTGTAAAAGAACTATTGGCTCATGAAAAGCACAACTTACCTACAAAATTAATACCATCTTTAATAAAATTCATAAAAAGGGATTGATAGTTTGTACCGTGATTTTACATCCCATTTTTATTATTATCATTGTTATTAGCTTGAAATTTTAATTTGATTGCGGATTATTCGAATTTTTAATAAGAAAAACAAGCAAATTTATATTACTTTACAATAAAATTCTTTCTTCTAAAACTAACTAGCTTAATAAAATTATTTTACATTAAAAGAATTCAGCTTAAATATGACGTATGTGTCATTGACATTCCTAAGTAGGCGTGTTTAAAACATACAGTTTTAAATAGTAATTTTAACATTCTGGACATTTCGTATGAAACATATTGGATTCTTTTATAAACTTATTTTTAACAATGATGCAATTCTTTTATAAATAGCAACGCTTAGTTATGATTTAAAATCTGTATATGTATGATACACACAGGATTTTTAAATTGTTAAAAATTATTTTTTACATTTTATGTATTGAAACATATTAGAAGAGTTTTTAAACATGTTTATTTTTAACAATGATTTAACTAATTTATAAATAATAAGGCTTATCATCTGTAATTATACTTACGAAAAATACCTCTCAGATAACAAAATAATGTGCAGAAAACTCTAAATAAATGCATAAATTCAGATATTTGAATGGTCCATGAACTTTATGAAAGTTTCAAAAATTCATTTTTTATCTTTCTTTTGCTTAAGTGACACTAACAGGAACATCAAAAGAAAATTTCGGAACTTCTCTTGATAGTCTTGCTTTTTCTTCCATGCTTAAATTAGGCGTTTCAGGCTTTTCGGCCCAGTGAATTATAATTTCTTGATCCGCAGGACAAGCTTGTTTAAACACATCATTGTTATAAGCTCTGCTGAGGTAAGACCACAAACTTTTCAATTTAGGTGGGATATCGAATTCTTTCAAGGCTTTTGCAGCGACGCGAATTTGATGAAGTTTCGGCAACATTTCACAGTCAAGATGCGTCATATGATCGCCACAGAGATATTTGGAGTTTCTAGAGGCCAGAAAGCTATCTATCTTTGCTAATTCAGCTTCTAATTGAGAAGGATCTTTAGAAACTTCTTTGATATAGAAACAAAACTTTTGGAAAACGTCTTTGCAACATTTATCAGCCTCCACATCGTCGTACAGAAGATTTTGCGTCGGGAAAGTGTCGTCGAGGTATTGAACAATTTCATCGATGTTATCCAAAGATTCATCGCCGTATAGTAGTGCAGGAACACGTCGGAGAGTTAACTTCCGGAAAAGATCCGGTGGTTTTGCTAGATTCACAGTGGCTACTTTGAACTGGACATCGTTTTCAGCGTTCTTTATGAGTAAAATCATAAAAATACGTTGGCAAAAGGGACAACCACCATATTTTTTGCCATCGTCTCCTGCTTTTACAAATAAAATAACTTCATCTGGCGAATTCATGCTGATGACATCTAGTTAAAAATATCAATAGAGCATAAAATATTGTTACAAATACTAATAAAAATCTTGTTTTTTTACCTCTGTCATATTCTATTTACTTCATGTCAATAATCTTTTTTCAAATGTTTGTATCTAAAAATCTGTCTACAATCTGCTTAATATAATTCTGATGATATGTAGACCAAAATATCGATAGAACATAAAATCTTGTCACAAATATATAAAAAAATCCTGTTTTTTTAGCTCCTTCATATCCAATTTACTGTATGTCAGAGATATTTTTTTTTTCAAATGTTAGCATCTAAAATCTGACAATCATCAAAACATTATTATTATTTTACTTGAGTAAAATGTGAACTTTTTAGAGGAAAGTACTACTTACATATTGTAATACTAAACGTTTTATTTTTTTGGCATCAAATAACTAAACAAAACTTTTCAGTCCATCTTCTGTATTGTAAATAAACAGCCTGGCATAATCTTCCACCACCAAGCACTCCTCTAATGTCTACACCCAAACATCAAACGAGAATCCCACACGTCTTTCTTTCCCCGAGCTCTCAGGATATCCTTAGTTTCCCAAAATATCTTTTTGGCATAGATCTCCAGCTTCCCTCTCGTATGCATCTCGTTTGTGAATTATTCTGAGGCCTGTTGCATATGGTTTCACTGTGGTTGTATCTGGTACCCATAATATACAGTGCGTTTTTCTTCAGAAGCAGATATTTCTAAAAACACTAAATTATAATCTCAAGATGTTGAATTTTTGCGAGTAGAAATATAAAAAAGAAGGCTCAGAGAGGGGGCTGTTGTTGTAGTTGTAAAGAAAGAGTTGTAGGTGTTTTTCTTTGAAAACTGTGTTTACTTTTATCTTAGAACTGCTTTTTACATCATAAGAGAAGATGGAGAAATATTTATTTTTGTAAAGTCAGCTGTTAAATGATTTAAAATTCTGCCCTCGTAGGCACACACTAAAAATAACTAGGAAGTAAAATCTCGAATTTCTCATTGATTTTATAGCTCATTTTAAAAGAACTTTTAAAATAATCTTCTTCTAACAATAAATCTTGGACTCATAGGTTTCTTATAAAATAGATGTTTAAAAAATTATATTCAACAATATATATAATATTTCATTTTTATTATTGATTTATAAATAAATGTATTAGAAGAACTATTTTATTACCACATAAAAAACTTCGTTTGAAAAAGATCGAATCATATAGTTTTGAGATCCTATTATAAAAAATTATCACCGTTAAAAGATATTTTTTAATGTGCATATATTACATAAAGCTACGAATTAATCTAGTTGTAAATGGATATAACAAAAAATATGTACATTTAAATTTTTATTCTAAAGACATTTAAGTGATTTTTCTAATATGTAATCTTGGTGATGATTCCGAACACATGTAATGCTGTTTTGATACTTCAAAAACAGAAGTAAAAAATACAGTCAATCAAATAAATGGCATTTAGTGTTATATCTAGCAGTTAAAAAATACCAACATCGCCACAATAAAAGGGAAAGAAACAGAAAGCTTAAAACTTAACTTCAGAAAAAAAAACATCACATTAGAACAAAATAATGAAATGTATTTATGGAAAGCATTGTTTTGCATTTCTTATAGCTTTAATGCACATAATGTTTTCTTCCGATGGAGCATATTACTTTCCTCCTTAAAAAAGAAAAAAAAATAATTTTCTTTAAATAAACCGCTTTTGTAGAACAATTCTTCAATGCTATTGTCCCGAAATTTTATAAACTTTTGTAAAATTTGGTATTTCCTTACTTTTTTTTAAAACTTTTAATACATATTTGTATCATTTTCTATTGATTTACTACAAAGATTTTTTTCAACAAAATAAATATAATTTAAATATGACTATTCATTATATTATAATTACGGATATGACAAAATTTCAGAAAATCTTACAAAACTAATCGTTGGGGGCCACCGTAATACTTACACATCATGTATATTTGCATAATATAAAATATGAAAATATCGTAAAATACCTATTGGTCGAAATACATAAATTATATATTTTTAAATATATATATATAATTTCTCAGCTATAATACGTGGATTTAATCACTCGGTCTACACTTCAACTTAGTGATGGGCGATTTCGATTTTTTAAATCGATTTAATCGATACTACGGCCAACTCGATTTAATTGATACTTTAAAATTTTTAATCGATTTCTCTGAAGGTAATATAATTTTCATTTTCCTTAAAAAGTCGAAGATAAAATAGTCGGATGTGCCAATTCCAAAATTTCAGTGTATTAGTTTCTAAGATAGAAGAATTAAAGAAACCTCAGAACACCCCCCTCCCCTGCAAAATAGCGTTTTTTGTTTGAGTGATGTACACCAAAAATTGATCAGGATCAATTTTTATCAGGTACCAGCTGAATCTGAATTTTGATGAAAATCCATGAAAGCGCGAGATACAGCTATTGCGAAATCATGAAAAATGCAGCATATCAGCGCCAACTGTAGGGCAATTTACCTAAACAACAGTGATCTATGTCAGGGATTTACTGAATCTGAATTTTGATGAATTTTGAGTTAGCGCTTAGCGTTAATCATGAATAATGCAGTATAGCAGCGCCATCTCTTAAGCGATATCCACCAAAATGTAATTAGTATCAAATAATATCAAGGACTAATTGAATCTAAATTTTTATGAAAGTCTGTGCATTAGTTCTTGAGATATAGCTAAAATGGAAACAGGAGCGGGCGAAAAGAGAACTTCCTCCGGGTCAAAGTTCCAATTTAGACCCCCCCCCTATTAACTTTTTCTTGTAATAGGCTAGAAGTGATGTTAGTAGTAAGAATTTGGCGTCCCCTAAATTTCCGCGCTCGGGACGACCGCCTCCTTTCGCCCCTCCCCCCTTTTCACATGGCGCTGAGTGGAAATTGTGAAAAATTCAGCATAGCAGCGCCATCTGAGAAGCGATATACATCAAAATGTAAAAAACATCAATTCATGTCAAGGACTAACTGAATCTGAAATTTGATGAAAATCCGTGCATTCGTTATTCAGATATAGCTGTTGCGCAAATCACAAAAAATGCAGCATAACAGCGCCACCTGTTAAGCGATATACACCAAAAATTAATTAGATTCAGTTTATATCAAGGTCAAGCTAAATCTAAAGTTTTGTGGAATTCCGTACATTTGTTCTTGAGATAGAACGGTAAGAAATTTTTGTCATATACAGACTCACGGAGTGACAGACGCACGCACAGACAGATATTTCTTAAAAACCACGAAATCGTGTTACAGACCTTCTAAAATATATAAATCCATCGAAAACGGGAAGTCGAAAATTTTCACGAATCTAATACTCTCTTCTTGTAAAGATTCAAAAGAAAGTAAAAATGTAAAATCGATTCTGCCCGTAAGATCGGTCTTTAGATTCGATTTCGATCTTTATATTCGATTTCGAACTTTAGATTCGATTTCGATCTTTAGATTCGATTTCGATCTTTAGATTCGATTTCGATCTTTGGAATCGATTTCATTTTGATTTACTAAAATTGAAAGCGCATTTTGGAAGATTCTTAGATACCAATATAATTGTAATTTTTTGATTTAATTTAAATCGATCCACGTTTCAGATCGAATCGATTTTTCCAATTTTATTGTTTTAAAGGTAGTATTGATGTAAAATTACGTGTAAGAATGGATTTTTTTTTTTTTTTTTTTTTTTTTTTTTCTAGGTTAAATCAGTGTTGAATGCAGGTATTTTTCTGCGACTCCGGAGGAAGGCATCGTGTTTTACAGCTCTGTAAAAGATGGGGAATCGTAATATGTGCATTAAAAAGCATAAAATCTCATAACTTCTGGGGGGGGGGGATATCCCCTGCGGGCCACCCCATTAATTCGACACTAGGTTAAATCGTTATATTTTTGTTTAAAACTCCAGTTATTTGAAGTATTAGTTTATTATATTTTATTTTTCATGCTCGTCTCTTCTAATCTCCCCCCCCCCCCCTTCCGCGTCAGTTTTAACTTACAGGGCCGTTCGAAATATGCATACAGTTTTAAAAATGTCCAATTCTCGGTCTATTTTATTTTAGATTCACATTTTGAATCCTTGACAAAAGATAAATAAGGGATCGCCCTTCCGCCCGTTTGGGATTTATCTGCGCCCCGCCGCGGGGGGACATATTTTTTTATTTCTTCAAAAGAAACAAAAAAAATGTTTATTCCAGTTTCCCGGTTTTCCCTATAGGACCCTTTTTTGGCGGGCAGAGGGGTTTTTTCTTTTCTTGATACAATATGTCTATTGAAAGCTTATGCTTCATACATTACAAATCTAGCATAAAAAAAAAAATTCTCCCATCATTTTACATCACGTTACGGACCCATAAAGGATTAAAATTTTAATTTTACAAACTTCTTCGAAAAAAAAAAAAAAAAAAAAAAAACATTCGTACATATTAGCGAAATTAGTGTTAGAAACTGCAATCTTTTGATTGCACACGTAATCCCCAAGCTTATTGGCCACCGAGTGCTTAGCAGCGCTATTATTTCTTTAGATTGTCATCTTTAAATTCGTAATATCTTTTGAATGGAATGTCCGATTTAAATAATTCCAAAAGTAATCTACAGATATTGTAACAGGCATGAATACAAAATGATTTATTTGGATAAGGATTAAAGTATGGATAGTATGGTCTAATTTTGGTTGGTGTATTTATCGCGTTTTAAAGTGTAAGAAAGTAGATATAGTGAGTTAACTACAATAGCTGGACATATGGTATCGAGTGGTTTTTTATAGATATTGATATGTTCTTTAATATTATAGATCCTTTTTTTTAATTCATTTAAAAGTATTTCCTGACGATTCAAGATAATGATTCAAAAAATACACACGTAATTGTTCAAGCTTTCACTTCTGTCGGCACTCTCGGAGTGCCATTATTATTTTTTTTTTCATGTTTGCCCGTCCTAACCCCCCCTCCCCCTTCTTCCTCACCAATCTTAACTTACAGGATCGTTCAAATTATGACTGCGATTTTAAAAAAGTCTAATCCTCGTTCTATTTTGTTATAAGTCCATATTTTGAAACTTCAACAAAATATACATTTGCGCCGGGGTCGCCCTTCTGTCCGTTTGGGATTTACCTTACCCCCCTGGGTGGGGGGCATATTTTTTGTTTCTTCCACACCATCTCATGTAACATATTGTTATAAAGCTTTTATCTCCTCGTTTTTTTCTGTTACTACCCCTCTCTCCATCTAGTTACATGCTCTTGGCACTTTTTATAGTTTCAAAGAGTGCATGTTCCCCGCGGGCCACCCCATGAATTCAACACTAAGTTAAACACTATATTTTTGTTTAGAAGTTCAGCTCTTTGGGTTATTAATTTATTGTGTTTCTTTTTTTTTTCTTTTTTGAAGATCGACCGTTCTAATCCCTCGCCCCCCCCCCCTTCCTCGCCAATCTTAACTAAATGGGTCGTTCAAAGTATGCATGCAATTTTTAAAATGTCCAATTCTCGTTCTATTTTATTGTAAATCCTCATTTTGAAACTTCGACAAAAGATACATTTGGGCTATGGTTGGCCTTCCGTCAAGAGTGGGGTTTACCTGCCCCCCTTGGTATGGGGCATATTTTTTGTTCTTCCAAACTATCTCGTGTAACACTTGGTTGGCATTAGAAAAAAAAGTTTTTTTTTTTTTTTTTTTTTTGTCGTCTATACTCTTTGTTTCCCATCCTAGTTACACGCTCTTGGCACTCTTTATCCTCGGTTTAATGCCAAGTTACTCAGTGTTGTTATTAGTTGAGTTATATCTCTGAAATTTGTCAAATTTTTTGTGTAAGTGACAACTATAAGTGACAATCATTTTAAAATTTAAAATTCTTATTATCCTACTCTAAAATCTGCAATAGCTTAATTCTATGCCTCCCTAAATGGGGATGGGGGATGGGAGGCGGTAATTACGGTCCTGCTGATTGTCTAAGTTTTGTAATTACTAATTTGGAGCTTCTCTGTGTGAATCAGAATATCGAAATATCGATTCTAGTATCGATTCTAGAACTGAGAAATCGATTCTTATTATGATCGATGTTGTGTTATACGATGTCGATTTTAATCGATTCTCAAAATTTCCAGAATCGCCCATCACTACTTCAACTAAAACATATTATTTGCAATCCACATATTTTCAGTGCATTTAAATTTACTTACTTTTTTTTCGATGAAGTTATCCACAAAAAATAAAAATTTTCAAAAGACTAAAAGAAATTTTGAAAAATACGTATTTCTCCTTTGTATCTTAATTTTAAGCATTCTTTAGTTCTAAGTTTGGATATATTAATATCTAGTTTTTGGATTTATTAATGCATTATTTTCTTACAGAAAGAAAAATTTATTCCGTTATTCCAAGCTTAATTTTTTTTTTTCCCAACTTAAATTCAGTTCTAAAAAAACCCCCATAAATAAGCATATTTTCCCTTTAATTAAAATCAGGAATTTTCCATATTGACCTGTCCATTATTATTCAAATCACGAAAAATTAAACTGAAACATTGGTTCAAAATTTTTCTAATCTAAGCTGCGTGTTTTTAAGGAGACAGTACAACCTCAAAACTGATCAAAAAACCTTTTTTTTTTCTGAAACATTTTTTGAACATTTTGATTGCTTATTTTTATCCATACGGCAATTATATCGCGAGATATTATAAATTTAGTTAATACGACCATCGCAATACCCCACCAAAATGAAAACTTTAAATGGCTTTCTCTATATGTTCTTATTTTCCTTACATTCTTGTTATTTGAGATAGAAATTTAAAAATTTTTAACATGTTCTTCATCATATGTATGATAACTTTGGAATTAGCCTTCTAGTTATTAATATAAAAAAAATAATATAACGATGTGTTAGATTTCAGTTTTTTACAGTACATATTTCATCGTTTATCGTTATATTACAGTGAGCAAAATAAAGTATTTGCACACTAGGTCAATTTGTTGCAGCATATGTATAAATAAATAAAAAGCAACTAAGAATTAAAAATACCAACACTTTTATAAAACAAATAAACATATTTAATATCTGACTTAATAATTATATTTAAAATATAAAAGCATAAAGAAGTAACATTTGTACAGCCAAAAAAATATTTTCACACTAGCAATAAAAATAGAACTAGAGAAATTATTTATAAGTTAAAAACAGTGGTAATATTTAGTATGCATGCCGTTTGCTTCAATTACAGCTTGTAATCATCTGGGCATTGATTCTATTAATTTGTGACATGTTTCACGGCTGATTTGTAGCCATTCTTCCCTAAGAGCTGCCTTAAGCTCTGATTTGTTAGAAATTTACTTCTTTATTTATTTTCACATCCAAAATATGCCATAAATTTTCAATCGGATTGAGGTCTGGTGATTATGGCGGAGTTTTCAATCGATTTTTTACATTATAAAGAAACCACAACCTCGTAATATAAGCAGTGTGTTTCGGATCGTTATCCTGTTGGAAATAATATGAATTAGGAATCCCTAATTTCAGAGCACTATTAGATAAATGATCTCGCTATATATTAATATATTGTTTAGCATTCATATTGTCTTCAATAAAGGTCATTTCGCCAACTCCATTAAAAAACATGCCCCCCCCCCCAAATCATTACATGACCACTGCCTTGTTTTATAGTTGGTTTCAAATTTTTAATTTGGAGAGAAGTAGTCGCCATACAGTTTTCTTACAATCTGAGCCAAAAATATTGAACTTGCTTTCGTCGGAAAAAATAAGTTTTCCAAAACGCTAGTGGTTTGCTGACATAAGCTTTTGCAAATTCAAGTCTTTTCACCCTATTTGTTTCACTAATAAATGTTTTTTTTTTTTTTCGAGGAGCTCTTCCTCGAATATTTGCATCATGAAGAATATTTCTAATTGATTGTGGTGTAACTATTGTTCCCGACGTTGAAGCGACATCAACAGCCAATTCTCGAGCACTTAGAAAAGGATTTTTTGAAGATTCTTTTATCATGGCTCTCCTTTGCCTGGTATTTAGCTTTCTTGGACGCCCAGTTCGCGGCTTATTTATTGTCGAACCAGTTTCTTTTTTCTTCTTAATTACATAACAAACACTAGAAAAGTTTAGATTTAATTTTTTACCAATTCCTCAGTAACTTAATAAAGAATTGTTAAGAAATATAATGTTCTCACGGGTAGCAACAGACAGTTCACACGTTTTCGGAGGCATTAGAACAAAAACTCCCCAAAACCCTTGCTCCAGTTAATATATTACGTGACTTTAAAGTACGGAGCTAATGTACTGCGGAAGTGATATGCTAAACATTTGCATAATGTTCACATTTAATACCTTTTTTAACAGTCAATGCTTCGTGTGCAAATGCTTTTTAGGTATGAGAAAATGTTAATTTATTTTTGAAAATGTGTAATATTACTGTTTAAGGAAAATGGGTAGCTATTTTTATTTTCTTTTTATTTTAATAAATGAATAATTAAGAGAATAGTATCAAATTTGCTTTCTATGGTTACTTATGCAAAAAATCGTTTGTGTGCAAATACTTTTTTTGCTCACTGTATATCAGTAAAAAAAAAATTATATTATATGTAATATTACATGTATCTAAAAATCCATATGCAGTCTCGTGTAATACACATTTAAAAATCAAAAAAAAAAAAAAAAAAAAAAAAAAAAAAAAAAGAGAGAGAGAGAGAGGGGGGGGGGAAAGAAAAGAAAACAATAGTTCGACAAAAATATTAATATTTAAAAAAAGCAGTGGGGATTTGTAAAAATTGAAATTTTCATAAACTTTTAAAAAATTTCAATTAAAGATGTATTTTTTTTCTCTCAAAATGTACTTTTATTTGATCATTGGAATACAATAATTTCACCATTCAAACAATACTTAAAAAGAAAAAAAAAAAAAAAAAAAAAAAAAAACCAAGTTGGAAATTGCACGTGAAGCGTAGCAAATGAGGAGTGTTCGTACGATAACGAAGTTTTAAAAATATCACTCTCATATATCAATCTTATAAAATTTTAAATTGTTAGTTACAAAAAAAAAAAAAAAAAATGTTCTCCCTATACCAATATGTGATGGAATACTTTTGTGTGGCCTTGTAAATCAATAACAAATTTTCTTTGCACCACAGATTATGCAAAATGTATATTATAATATGTACTTGATAGATGCATATCAATTTTATTATGTTCGAATGAGTGTTACACCATTAAAATGCATTTGAAGCAATTTTCCCCACTGACCGTAATGTAACGGAATACTTTTGTTCGTCCCTGTAATTGAACCATGCATCCGATTTTCATAAAATTTTAAATGACTCGACAAAATTATGTAATAATTATGTATTTTAAATTTGGTTCGATTAAAATACATTTGGAACTTTTTTTCCCCATTAACCGTAATGTAATGGAATACTTTTGATTGTACCTGTAATTGATCTATGCATCCGATTTTCATAAAATTTGAAATGGCGCGACAAAATTATGTAATAATTATGTATATTAAATTTCAAACGATTCGATTGGGTAGTTTTTGCGTTGTTGTATGCGGACGGACGGACGACGGACTGAACGACAACTGTAAGTGCTACGTATTTACATAGATACAAAAGTGTTGAAAAGGCAAATTTTACTTTTAAATTCTTTGAGATCATGCAGGATTTGTGATGTTGGGAGATAACAGTTATATTTTCGACAGTTTTTTTTTCTTTATTTCTTTTTGTAAAACGTTCTCTGCTATTTCATAACAGAAAAGAAAGGTTAATTTTTGAGGAACTGAAATGTAAACAAAAATGTGAAAAAAAGATTTTTTTTTTTTTTTTTGTTAAAGCTTTTTTTTTTTATTTGTCGCTGATATTTGAAAATTATGTGTGATATATTTTAGTATTTATTCGCTAGAGTACACCTGAAATATTTTAAATTTAATGTTTCAGATTCGACTATAAAAATATTATTTGTAACATCGGAAGATAGTTTAAAGTTTTCTTTTTAATCAACGCTTCTTCAATTTTTAAATGCATTTTTTGCGACATTTTCAGACATTTTCAATAATTTTTATACGTACATCGAATTAAATGATTATCAGAAGTGGCAAGACCGATAAAATAAAGAAAGGGGCTTTTCTTTCTTTCTTTTAGTTATTTATTTTATTTATTTACTTATTTATTTTTGGTGTTATCACTACAAAGTGAGAATTAAATTATGCTGGATTTTTTTACGTCTAGTGAAAAAAACATTGTTTTCGTCAGTAAAAGAAGAAAAAAAAGTTTTGATGTTGGCCAAATCTCAAGATTGTCACTTTTGTTGCAAATAAAGGTGTTTGACATGCGCTAAGACCGATGAACCTGGCAAAAAGCAATCTTGGAAAAAAGGGGAAAGTATCCAAACATCATTAAGTTTTCTTTTTTCTTAAAATGTGAAATATGCAATATAATAATGTGAATTTAGTAATGCAACACTATTTTTTTTTTCTAAATGTCTGTGACACACTATTTTAAAACTTTTACGTTACATTACACAGAATATTGTAATAGTTTAAAATACAATTGTACAATAAAAAGTAATTTTGCTGCGTTATTGATTAAACATTCTGTTACGAATTTATGGTAGAGCTATCATGTTAAGCATCAATTTTTATTCTTAGCATCATAGCATGTTAAAGGGAAAAATACGCCTCTGATTGTGATTGAATTGTGCTTCGGCATTATTTGCGTAGCTTGTGCTACAAATAACTGTCACAATTGAATAGTAAATACTACATTATGCCCATAATTAATACATCCCTTTTCTTCGACCTCTCTATATACTGAGCTACTCAGTGTATGGTCTTCAAATTTTGTGCACATGCTATTCAAAACATGAAAAAACGAATTACTCGAGGATAAAATCAATTTTATAAACAGTTAGGTCATACATTTAAAATGTGCATCGCTACAAATTTTATTTGAATGCACCAAATGTTCACGTGATAAGGACCTTCACGAGATGGAACGCTGCTCCATAGGGTTTTCTATATGAAGATGTAAAATCTCTAATGTTCGTAGTTACCATCTACGTCAACCTAGAAAAACCTGAGTTGAACGTTGAAATGATATTCCCGTTTAATGTGATTGGACGTGATAGTGGCGGAAACACAATCAGATTAATGATGAATACAATTTTAGCGTTCGACTACAGACTTTTCATAACTAGACTCCACATCAGTAACCTTTTCTTGACGCCGGAATTTTTTGAAATTTTCTTGAAATCTTTGCCTTCCTTCACGTAACGGAGGGCAGATTTAGCGTGTCAAACCGTCAAACCGGTTTTTCTCCCGCCAAAATCTCTTCGAAATTTTTTCACTGCATTCCAGCCGAAACTCACATTCTTATATTTGTCTTGAGTTGACCGCCACTTCTGCTTCTCTCTTTAATTTGCCTTTTAACAGTTCTTTTAAAAACGTTTTATTTTAGCTTCCAAAATGACAATTACAGCAACAAAAGCCTTTAGTTTCGCTTCTATATTTACATTTATTTTACTACGAGAATGAAATCTGAAAGCTACCAATAAAGCAATCACTGCCAAAAAATGGCATCTTTCTGGCAATGAAAGCCAAAGATGTTGGATTCGAAACCTTTCCGATGGAACAATGGAATGGGGTTTCTACTTATATGAGAAGTTTGTGTGTTCGACCCAGGTTTTCCAGACAGAGGTAAATGGTGAATACGAATATACGTCTGTGGACCGCTTGTTCAACTTCAGATCATAACTGGTTGACTGTGATGCTTTTCACAAGTAGAGTGATGCTTTCTTTTAGGTATCCCAGAACCCCCTTTTACAGCATCCCCTTTAACAGTATCCCCTTTTACAGCATCACACAGTTTCTACACCTGGTGTAATGGTGTGGGGTGTCATCACATTCAACACTCGGTCATCTTTAATATTGATAGACGATCCCTTGACAACCCAGCGGTATCTTCGGGAAATCTTTGAAAGCCATGTATTACCACTCATGGGAAAGCTTCCGGCAGGCATTTTTCAACAGGATAATGCTCGGCCACGTACACCAAGGGTATCACAAAAATGTCTCCTCCATATTACCATCTTAAATGGGCTGCCCGATCTCAATATTTGTCACTATTCTAGCATGCTTGGTGCGTAGTTTGGGGCGAAAGGTTTGAGCAATGTACGTGTTTGGCTGAATTTTTGTATAATTACAGGAACTATGGAATGGTATGACTCAAGACACGACACGGAACCTGTATGCATCAATGCCAAGCCATATCACATACTGTATTTAAGCTAAAAGTGTCCCAATAGGATACCGAATCGTCATTCATTTGTAACTTCCTGTAAAGTAATTATCTTTTTCCATTAATTTTGTAGTCACTTACTGATATCAACGTTGTACTAACATACATGAAATTTCGTTGCCTTCAAACTTTCTTAATGCATCCCTTTTTATAGCAATGAGGGTTTAAACTCTTCAATCACGGTGTATCCTTTAGGATGCAAATTTTTACAATTTTTTTTATGTAAGGTACCCTGGGGTAATAACGCCACGTTAAGGTTCTACCAATTTTCACGGATTAGTTTTAGATTGTATTTTTCAAACAAATATATGATTTGATACAGCAACTCATTGACTATCTATATAAAAAAAATAATTTAATAGATATGTATTCATAAAAAGTAATGGCGTGATTTCTTGACCAATGCTATTTGGCGTTATTACCCACCTATATGGGTAATAACGCCATGCAAACAAAACTATGAAATAAGATGGAATAATTGCATGTAGATTGCCCAATTCTGAAAATACAAACTCTACAAACTTAGAAATTGACAAATTGCATCCTAAGCTATTGAAAATGTTCAATTTTTTGTGAAAGTGTAAGAAAAATAAAGGTATGGTGTGGAGGGGGGAGGATGAGGCAAAAGAATATCAGACCGTGAGCTTCTTTTTGCTTAAAAACGACAGCTTAAGTAAAATTATTAGAAACATTGCACAGTTTTAACTGTGTTTATTTGAATCAGTATTTAGGAGGAAGCTCGGCCACTGTAGGGAATCAACCCGGGTATTAATGCCAAGGATTGGCGTTATTACCCCGTTATAGTTATTGCGCTGTACATTTTAAATTACAAATTATCTCGAGAAGATATCCAAAATCTTCAACAACATTCTGAAAGTCCATGAAATGTACTAGAAATTTATATAATTAACAAAGTATTTCTGGATAAAAAAAATAGTCTTCACATTACAAAACGTATCTCGCAAATTTTAGATCAAGCGTTAATTTTAGTTGTTTGTAAAAACAATAAGACCTAAAAATGAAACAAATTAACTTGAAGCTGTTTTTTGCGATTTATATGACTCAAAACCCTTCTGCGCAGAGCACATGGGTGTAAATTACCTGATTATTTCATAATTATGCAAAATATAAGCACTTGGCGTTATTACCCCGCCTGGCGTTATTACCCCAGGGTACCTTATATAAATAATGAAAAAAAAAAAAAAAGAAATTGGTAAATGGAACTTAACAAATAACATAACTAAACAAAATAATTTGTTTCTTTTACCATTTTTTTAGGGAGATGGATATGTGTTATATTAAAATGACTTTCAGTAAAAATGTATGAAATGTACAAAAATGAAAATGTAAGCAATTTTTTCTGTGTGTTAAGATATCATTTGTAGAGTCTATTAATAATGAAAAAGTATTAACATATAATTATTTAATTTTTTTTTTTTACTGCATTTGAAATTCGAAAAGAATAAACTAAAATAAAAAATTCCAAGAAATTGTCAAAAATAGGCTTATTTAGTCCCATATATCATCAAATTTTATGTGCAAAAATGAATTTTATTATTTTTTCTTTTTTATATTCTTTTTTAGTTACCAGTTTTTCAATATAAATTCATAATTTATTTAATATATATATATATACATAGTGAACTCTGGGGTCAGAATAAAATAAGTATACTAGGTCAAAAGTCACTTGCAGAATTTTTCGAAAAATATCGCCTTTAGTATTTATGAAGAGAAAAAAAAAATGTTATCATCAGAAATAATATAATGAAGATTTTCACCTATATTCTATAATACGAGAAGCACGGATTTATCCTCTTGTTAATTGATAAAAGTGAATTCTCAAAATACAAATATTACATTTTTTACTTTTATTTATCGTTTATTTTTCACTTTTTCGTGTTTTAAATAGTTACTTGTTCAGAGCCAGTTGGCTTATTTTACCGAGCGTGGTTTGACGCATAATTAATTCCACTGTTATTGTTTGCAGTTCTATCATAAAGACTAGTTAAAAAGTTATCACCTACGACCGACTAACGTAACATGCTTTTAAATTAATGCATTAAATTAATTAAATTAATTAATTAGTTCATTTAGTTTATTAAATTAATTAGTTCTAAAAATATTAAAATGTTGTACTGTCATCGAGAAACATCCGTGTGTATAATTAAATAAAAGAATATAACTACGTACATACACGCATGTAAATGGAAAGCGGAGAATTATTGTGAGCTGAAGTTGATTATTATTAACATTTAAATTTATGCATAAAAAAATAAAATAAATAAATAAAAAATCCTCCGCCATTCGAAAAAAATTGTAATTTAACAAATTACAACGACTATTTGGAAAATAATATTTTCAAAGACTACATTTTAAACTTATAAATGATTCCTATATTTTAAAAAACAATAATATCATTTTTATGATGATCACAACGTAGCTTACGTAATAACATAGTCATATTAATATGCATAGACATTTAGAGTCACGTTAATATTTCTGGGCCAGTACTAAACAAATATTAAATGAAATTTCAGTTTAACAATTTTCAGTAATATATATTTTTAAATTTCTAAACATTGCACATTTTTAATTTATACACCGTCACATTACAGAAAAAAAGTATTTTTAAATGCAGCTTTTTGAAACTTGTATCTAAATTTGTCATTCAGTTATTATTATTATTATTATTATTGTTGTTGTTGTTGTTGTTGTTGTACTTTTTTGTCATTGTGGCAACAGAAGTATTTCATTTCTAAACATTAAGCATGGGCCATTCAGAAAACGAATAAAATAAAAAACAGAAGAGTTCCACTTTTGAACATTAAACATAGACCAATCAGAAAATGAATAAAATGAAATAAGTTGCGGAATTCAACCAATGAAAATAATCAGAAAACTTATACCGTGCGAATTTGTTTTTAAAATTAGAATAAAAATTGAATTTCAAAAAGTATTATGATTGTCAGATGAACGAAACCCTAATAATATGAATCCTTAAATTGACAAAAATATGACTTTTTAAAATTAAATCCCTCTTATTAAGAATATTTCAAGTTCCAGCACGGGAGGTTCGAATTAAGAATATCCTGTTTACTAGTGAGTTACTTTACCCCCAAGTTACGATATCTACACAAAAGACGTTGAAATTAAGGCTCTGCTTTAAAATTTAAATCTAAAAAATTAACGGACGACATTGGTAAAATTGATTTAATTAAAATAGTATATAATATCAAAATTTTATGATTTTTCATGTGACACGAAATATTCATCTGTAAATGTACAGAATTTGAAATATCTGACTTATACAGTTTACGTGTACGGACTATGTGACGGACAGACAGAGAGAAGACTGTGACGAATAGGGTTTTTTTGTATATGTATATATTATTTTTATGTATATCTATATTATGTGCAGTTACGATATCACTGAAATTTTTACTCAAATAGGTTTTATAATAAAATTGGAAGTTTTAAAATTCTTATATTAGGATATTTTAAGCTAAAATTCATTTGGAACATCAGAATATTGGGCGCCCAAAAACTTATATGGGCCTGGAAAAGTGCCCGAACTACTTACCAGTAATAGAAAATTAATCCTGAAAAAAAAAAAAAAAAAAAAAAAGTTTTGAAAAAATTTATCTATATTTAAGATTTTACAAAACATCATTAATTTAGTTTAAACAACATTAATTTAGTTTAAATTAGACTATAGCAAGAATTTACTTTTAGTGAAATGCGGGGAGTTTCATTTAAGTCGGAAATCCTTTGCGAAAACTGTAATCCTCTACTTGACGAATTATAGTTCTTTTTATTATATATACATATATATATATATACTAAACTGAGTATCTTATAAGGTGTAATGCAATGCTGGATGAATGCAGAGAAGGTTTATAAAAGCATTATATATAGCAGCATATAATAAGCATTCTGATTATTGTCGCCAAAATTTAACATGGCTCGATTTGCACCCAAAAATATTTTTGAGAAAAAATTTCATTCTCAATACAACGATGGATTGCTTTCTTCGTCCCCCTTGAGTGCAGATCATACTGATGGAGTCGAAGCTCTAAACGCAGTTTATTATCTCCTCCAACCGTAGGCGCACTTGATGTACACTCCAACTTTCTACAATGTAAAAAAAAAAAAAAAAAAAAAAAAAAAAAAAAAAAAAAATTGCTAAAAGTTTTTTAGAAAACTGCGATTCTTAGAACTTTTCATACAATGGCAACAGCAAAATTTATGTAACAGATACAGATTTGCACTGAAAATCAAAAAATCTGTAAGGTTACTCAGAATTGTTTATGCAACTGCAGCCCAGGTTACAGATAAATTTTTAGTAAGATAACTGTAATTTTAATCGATTCGTTTGTAAAATAACAGATTTTTGTAACTTTACAAAAATTCGTTTTGTATATTTACACCTTTTTTTTGTGCAGTGTACAGATAAGATATTAGTAAGCATACAGATTTTGGCAACTTTACATCTGTAGAATAACATTTTTTTTTTTTTTTTTTTTTTTTTTTACAGTGTACGATGTATTTATTTTAAATGAAAGCAAGTGAAAAAATCAATTAGCCCATGTATCTTCAATCTTTCACGCCTGCCATAAGTTCTCGAGTTCCGCGGGGTACACGTAAATTAGTTAAGTAACTTAGGTAAGAAATGTAACGCCTGGATTACACTGTAAAAAAAAATTTGTGAATTTAGTAAACTTTTTTTTAGAAGACTAGGTTTTCTAGAACTTTTTATGTAACGGTAACAGAAAAAATTCATGTAACACAACCGGTTACATTAATTTTTGCTGTTACCATTACATATAACGTTCTTGGAATCCCAGTTTCCTAGAAAAAATTTAGCAAATTTACAGATTTCATTTTTACAATGTACAAGACCACGTGCGGGAAAAATCCATACATACGCGACTGAAATCCGGAATTCTTACTATTTTTTTTAACAACAAAAACATTTTATTTATTTATATTTGCACGGAAATTTTTGTTTTGCCACCGAAATTATGCACATTTGAATCAATTAGTACGAGTCATAACAGTACTTATGTATGAGAAAGCAAAAAGCCATTAAAGCGTTACTGTGCTCCTTGCAAACTTCCATCATTTTGTGGCACGAAAGAAAGAAATTCACTTCGTGGGATTCATGTTGATTTGGAGGATAATTATGTATGCTGAGTTTTTCCCTTCTTTTTTTTCTTTTTTCTTTTTTTTTTTTTTTTTTTTTTTTTATTAGAAAGAAAATATTTTTTCTTAATAATATGCTTCGAAAGTTTTTTTTTTTTTTTTTTTTTTTTTTTTTTTATGTCGAGGAAAATTTTCGTTTAGAATATTTGAAATAACACGGAGACCCGCTGAGATCAATCGCTAATATGGCTAGTATAATCGCTAACATTTATTTTTCCAATTTTGGATGAAGATATTTTAAAATGAAAGCACTTTGGAGTCTGGGTCGGTTACGTATTCTTTTAACTTATCTAGGAGTGAGGGAGAACTCTGGATTCTGTGTCCTCTCCCCCCCCCCCCCCCACCCTGTGGATCTAGAATCGGATCTTATTGTCAAACACGATTTAAGGCTGAGAACTTAATCGAAAAATAAGTCAGTCTTTCCCAAAAGTAAAACCATTGGAATTGATTTTTTTAAAAAAGTAAAATAGTTAATGATAGATTTATTTTTAAATTTAATACTGTTCTGGTTTAGTTTAATTCGTGTCGGCCGATTATCTACTATAGGCCCATGAGTGAGTGCCCTTCGAGGGGGTCTTTCTAAGAGAACCTAACCCGTTTTTACGCAAGGTTCGAAGAAAACCACGAAAACTCCAAATGGTTAAGCCGACTTCCGTGATTGAGTTCGAACCCAGGTGCCGTCTACCAGTTGAGAGGTCAGAACTTTTCGGCCCCTGGTGGGGCTTTGAATTTAATAATTGAAATCAATTATGAACTACTCCGCTTGATTTAGACTTTTTTTAAGCACTCCATGACGACAATAAATTAAAAAACTCCTTGGTTTATGATTTATCTAGCATGCCGCACATCTCAACTTTCTGATTAGATTTATTATGTCACGATACTTCATTTCCTGTGTAAATTCTATTGGTTGCTGAAGCTTGATGGTATTTTTGGTTCTATGTTAACTATCATTTGGGTTTCTGACTTGCTGGCAGTTTAGGGTTTGGGGGGGGGGGGTTGATTTTATACATTTTACCGATTTAATACTGAGGAAGGGAGTCCCCAGTACTCGCGAAACCTATACCTATGCCCAGAATTTTTAATTATTGTGTGTTTAAACATTGTATTTTAACGATTGAATTTCCCTCAAAGGTTTTTATTGATTGAAATGAATTATGCTGAAAATTTGTGCTCTATGAAACATGAAAGAAGTTTCTTTCTAAAAGTTTGAAACTAATACATTATCATCAGAATGGCTCAGTAGTGCTGCCCTCTGTTATGAGAAGGAAACATTAGAAAAGCCTCACATTGACAGAACAAGATTCCTTTTTTTATGAATATACTACACCAGCGTTTCCCAAACTTTCTTGGTACGCGACCCATCTTTCAGTAAAAAAAAAAAAAAAAAAAAAAAAAAAAAAAAAAAAAAAAAAAAAAAATTCGCGATCCACCTTAGATATAGTTGTATAACAGTACAGCAATTTTTGTACGATCTCTATAAGCTCGGCTATCCTATACTACGAAAAACGCAATTTTTCATACGGAAGATACATTATCAACAAAAACAAGAATCGGTAATCTCAATGTGTGTAAGTGAATAGTAATTAAAACAATGTACAAACTACAAAGATAGTTAAAAATACGTTTAATTATTATAAAAACAAACTTTATAATCAACGAGATTTCTAATACTGGTGTTTATCAATGTGGGAACATACATTAACACGCAGTTTGTCTTTCAAAAACAGCAAAGTAGAAAAAGCACGTTCTCATAAGCACGAAGTGTTGAGTTTCACCAAGGACCTTAAAGCTGATTTAAATATTTCTGGATATTCTGTTCGTATATTAATCTAGAAGGAAATTAAAGATTTTCCCTTTAAATATTTTTTCCTGCTAAAATTGTGATATCTGTTTAAACACATGAAATAAAAGATATACTTTTATGACAAACCTCGATTCCTCCGCGACCCACCAAACAACTGCCACGGCACACCAGTGGGTCGCGACCCATAGATTGGGAACCGCTGTACTACACTATATGGTCAAAAGTGACCGGTCATTTAAGATTTTAAGTGTTTTGTTAAATATTTAAAACAACAGATGAGGATTTATCCTGAAAATCCATGTGTGTAAAGAGAATAGTATAAGTCATGTATTTTAGTGTTGATTTTTTTCCCCCGAAACTCCAGGAAGCGTTAATAAATTGAAAAAGAACGAATATCTTTTGGATAACCCAGTCAAAACTAAAGTGGACTCCTTGTATGGAAAAAAGTAGAAAAAAAATGTCAAGCGATAGATTTTTTTCAAATACCGCCTTTCATTTGAAAGAACTAGTATAGTAAAAAAATGGGTGTTTCATCAAAAGTATATAAAAAATGTTTCAATTTGTAAACCAGTGTTATAAAAAAGAATGAAATAACACGTTTTTCCTAGTTTCAAGAGACTTTTTTTTTTTTTTTTTTTTTTTTTTTTTTTTTTTTTGAGAAAAACATAAAATAGAGGTATAAGAATTTTCAAGGCATAGCGAAATATTTATTTGGAATACTTTATATATTTATGTAGAATAGTTTATCAGGGTATTTAATCTTCATTTAAATAACTGCGAAAAAAACCGGATTTTTACTTATGATAGATTATTGAAAAAAAATTAAAATTTTAAATTTCATACAACTTTTAAATTTAATAAGAACTCAGCCTTTTGCATTTAACGAAGTCCGGGGCACATTTTAAAATAATTTTTAATAGCTGTGAAAAAGCATCATTTTGCTATTACATCAACTATGATAGATTATTGAAAAAAAAATTGAATTTTAGATTTAATGCAATTCTTAAATTTAAAAATAACTCGGTCTTATGCATTTAAGGGTGTCCAGGATACATTTTAAAATAATTTTTATTTATTGAGTTAAAATTTTGATTTTTTTTTTTTTTTTTTGTGTTGTAAATGTAAATCATATTATTTATAAACAAAATCACATAATAAACATCTCACTAAAAAAAAAAATAAATAATAATAATAATAATAATTTAAAATTTATTAAAAATGTTGAGTAATTTAAAATCGTTGTAACGCAAAATTCTATTTCTAGAATTTAAATTTTTTTACATTTAAATAAACAGAAATATCTAAATTTCGTTTTTAATTCAGCATTTTTAAAAATATTAATTAAAAAATTTAAAATATTTAAATTAAAAATTTGAAAAAATGATGTAAAAATGAATTAAAAAAATGATGAAAAAAAAACAATAATAATTTAAAATTCATTAAAAATGTTGGGTAATTTAAAATCGTTGTAACGCAAAATTCTATTTCTAGAATTTAAATTTTTTTACATTTAAATAAACAGAAATATCTAAATTTCGTTTTTAATTCAGCATTTTTAAAAATATTAATTAAAAAATTTAAAATATTTAAATTAAAAATTTGAAAAAATGATGTAAAAGTGAATTAAAAAAATGATGAAAAAAAACAATAATAATTTAAAATTCATTAAAAATGTTGGGTAATTTAAAATCGTTGTAACGCAAAATTCTATTTCTAGAATTTAAATTTTTTTACATTTAAATAAACAGAAATATCTAAATTTCGTTTTTAATTCAGCATTTTTAAAAATATTAATTAAAAAATTTAAAATATTTAAATTAAAAATTTGAAAAAATGATGTAAAAATGAATTAAAAAAATGATGAAAAAAAAACAATAATAATTTAAAATTCATTAAAAATGTTGGGTAATTTAAAATCGTTGTAACGCAAAATTCTATTTCTAGAATTTAAATTTTTTTACATTTAAATAAACAGAAATATCTAAATTTCGTTTTTAATTCAGCATTTTTAAAAATATTAATTAAAAAATTTAAAATATTTAAATTAAAAATTTGAAAAAATGATGTAAAAGTGAATTAAAAAAATGATGAAAAAAAAACAATAATAATTTAAAATTCATTAAAAATGTTGGGTAATTTAAAATCGTTGTAACACAAAATTCTATTTCTAGAATTTAAATTTTTTTACATTTAAATAAACAGAAATATCTAAATTTCGTTTTTAATTCAGCATTTTTAAAAATATTAATTAAAAAATTTAAAACATTTAAATTAAAAATTTGAAAAAATGATTTAAAAATGAATTAAAAAAATGATGAAAAAAAAACAATAATAATTTAAAATTCATTAAAAATGTTGGGTAATTTAAAATCGTTGTAACGCAAAATTCTATTTCTAGAATTTAAATTTTTTTACATTTAAATAAACAGAAATATCTAAATTTCGTTTTTAATTCAGCATTTTTAAAAATATTAATTAAAAAATTTAAAATATTTAAATTAAAAATTTGAAAAAATGATGTAAAAATGAATTAAAAAAATGATGAAAAAAAAACAATAATAATTTAAAATTCATTAAAAATGTTGGGTAATTTAAAATCGTTGTAACGCAAAATTCTATTTCTAGAATTTAAATTTTTTTACATTTAAATAAACAGAAATATCTAAATTTCGTTTTTAATTCAGCATTTTTAAAAATATTAATTAAAAAATTTAAAATATTTAAATTAAAAATTTGAAAAAATGATGTAAAAATGAATTAAAAAAATGATGAAAAAAAAACAATAATAATTTAAAATTCATTAAAAATGTTGGGTAATTTAAAATCGTTGTAACGCAAAATTCTATTTCTAGAATTTAAATTTTTTTACATTTAAATAAACAGAAATATCTAAATTTCGTTTTTAATTCAGCATTTTTAAAAATATTAATTAAAAAATTTAAAATATTTAAATTAAAAATTTGAAAAAATGATGTAAAAATGAATTAAAAAAATGATGAAAAAAAAACAATAATAATTTAAAATTCATTAAAAATGTTGGGTAATTTAAAATCGTTGTAACACAAAATTCTATTTCTAGAATTTAAATTTTTTTACATTTAAATAAACAGAAATATCTAAATTTCGTTTTTAATTCAGCATTTTTAAAAACATTTATTAAAAAAGTTAAAAATATTTAAATTAATTTTTTTTTAAATGATGTAATTTTTATTTAAAAAATCATTTTTTCAAAAACAAATATTTTTTTCAAATTTGCTGAATCAAAATTTAAGTAAAATAATCAAAAAAGACATGTTTCAAGTTTGAATCAATTATTTTTAACGGTTTTTGAGTTATGACAATTTAATTCCGACAAATTGTGAAAAAACCCACCATGAAGAAAAACACTTTTTCACAAGAAGTCATTTCATGACAACCAGTGTTTGAAAGCTAGATTTTGAAAACAAACTAAAACGGAAAAATTAACATTTCCTCTTCTAATTAAATGGAAACACGTCATTTTAAACATAAGAAAACAGAGAAATTTTTAATGCAATATATATATACAGTCGGCTTTCGTCTGTTATCATTAGAATATGACTTAATATTAAATTGTGGAATGTATAAATACATAAACTAATTAAAAGATTAGAAACAAGCACAATGGAAGAAAAATTCAAAGCGTCACTGATGGACAGACGGTACACTAAGAAAGTGCATATCAAATGCATTGGATTATATGTATACTCGTTCGGAACAATTTTCACAAAAATCAAAGAAAGAAAGTTAGTCAAATGATCTAAAATCCGTGAGAAAGGAAAGAAAAATGAAAAATCGGAATTCTCGTTAGTTCGAATTAAACGAAATCAAGAGAAAATGAGTTCGAATTAAGGAAAATTTTTAACGTTATTCAACCATTGAAAATTTCGGTACTTCATGTTTAGTTCGAATTAAGCGAAGATTCGAATTATCCGATTTCGAATTAGCGAGAGTCCACTGTATATATTTTATAGAAAATTTGAAGATTTTTGTGTTTGGATCCTCTTTAAACATTAAATTTAAATGTCATTATTTAACTATAATGAACAATGTAAAAAAAAAAAAAAAGAAAAAGCTGCTTTATTTTTCAGGGGACTTTTATTAAAAAGATAATTTTAATTCAATTTATGTAACAATTACACTTAATATGCACAATGCCCTGTATATCATCCTGTCTATTAATAGCAGGCTATTCCAAATGAAGAAACTATATATTATCTAATACTTCTCAATAAAATTTCTTTCTTCGGATGCAGTATTTTTCGTTGAAAATATAGCTATAAACTTCTTAGATTGAGTGCTATTTAAATTTATGTGATGATCAATTTCATAAAAAAGGGATAAACTATCACGTATTTCTGGTGATTATGGAAATCTTTTTAGGATGCTTAAATTTACTTAATTTTACTGAATTAAATTTAATTTACTCTCATTTTAATCTTTTTTAACTATTAAAATTTACTTTAGAACACCGAAAAGGAAGCCATTCAGTCAAGAAATTTAGAAAATAATGAGATTTAAAAATGCAAACGCTTAATGTTAATTTTTTTAATCGTTGCAATTGCAAGACAGATTGTAATGTGTGCAGTTTTTTTTTATGAAAAAAATTGAAAATCTGACGGTTTTTAAGAAAAAAAAACTATAATTTTAAAATTTACACATTTGAAGCTTTTAGACGTTAATTAAAAAAATTCATATGTCTCACTTTTTTTTTAAATAAATAAATAAATATTTTCGTAAACAAAAAATGGCATATAACTTATAGATTTTTTAACAGAAATAATTTTCAAGAAGCTTGAATTATGGCAACATAAAAATTAAAATTAAATCCACTAATTACTTCTCGAGTTATGTTTTAAAAAAAATGCTCGCACTTAAAATATAATTTGCAAAAAATACATATGATTTAACAGTTCGAAATTATATATCTTCGCAATTCTTAGGTTATTTGATCTAATAATTTGCCATTTGTTATCTTAAAGTAATATTTATTAAATGTAAAATATGATGATTTAGAAAGTACACAATGTGCCGTGTTTGTCGATTGTTTGATAAATGCAGAAAATATTGCAAAAAATGCTGTCAAAGTTAGCGTTTTGCACCGAATTTCCCGAAGCGGGAGATCTCAGGATGAAAGAAAAGGTCATACTGAGAAAGTACTTTTTTATAAATCAAATTCTAATGAACTGAGTAAAAAATGAAGTCACACGGCAACTTACACATCTCTTTAAAATTCACTCCAGCAAGTTTCATGCTTCTACTTTTAAAAATGAGTCTCAAAATGTATCAGAGAGTTTTGAGGAGTTCAGAGTTGAAAAATATTTTTTCGAATACACCCCAGCCTTCCCATCCATTTCTGCATATGGCTGGGTTTCAAATAGTCTACTTTATTTTTTTTTTTTTTTTTTTTTTTTTTTTTTTTTGTCCGCTTTTGGAGGATTAGGGTGATTATAAAGTGCAATCCGCATAATAAAATTCCTATTAAACGTTATACAATACAATTTCTTTTGATACATTCTAATAAAAAATATCCTTAGAGGCATTTTTAAGATACATTACATTTCTAATAACATAAATAATGGAATTAGAAGACTTAAAATTTTTGATAAGAGTCTTTTATAAGAGTGTTAACAATATATTTTTTTTTTTTTTTTTTTTTTTTTTTTTTTTTTGTCAGAGCAACCAAGCGGATTTTTTACTTTAACTAAAAAATTCTCTTAAAAAAACCAAAATGTACTCAACAGAACATGTTTTGTACTTTTAATCAATTCTTTTTTCTGGTTGTAGGTTGTAGAAATGTACATCCATCAGTGTTCTTTTAGGCAAATAATAAAATGCGTGTATATCATAAGCATTGAAATATTGGCTGATACATCTTTGAAGATGCTTGATAGTAAATTAAAAAAAAAAAAAAAAGAAAGAAAAAAAAATTGCAGTTCCTCGTAATATCAGTCTCAGGACTGAGGGGATTAAAGTTATCTGAGATTTAAAAGTTTAACCCTCTATCTACCGACGTTATTTATGAATTAAAATAACTCAGTGTAAAATTCTTTTTAATTTTTTTAAAATTTCATTATAGCAAGATCGCATCTCATTTGCTATACTTGACATGCATTTTCCGGCTTTTCTTTAATGTTGATTTGACATTTTAAAAGTACATTTATAAATCTGTGCAAACATTTATTTCCCGTAAAATCCTGAATGATCCATAGCAAATTTATTCATCCACTTTTGCTGATACAAGAAACTTCCGCATTATTCAGAACTCAAACAAAATATTTATTTTATTCTTAGACTGTCTGACACCTTACACCGAGTCTTGCCAAAAATCATAAATGACAGTAACTAGGACTGATTTTTTTTATTAAAGCGTTTAGAAAAATAAAGCAGATTATTCCAGAGCTTTATACGGGTTGTCTGAGCATTTGACATTAAAACCACACCTAAGAAATGACGACGATTAGCTTGTTAGAAACAAACACCCATCAGTGTTCACTTAGGTGAATAATAAAATGCATGCATATTATAAGCATTGATATATTGGCTGATACTTCTTTGGAGATGTTTTATAGTAATTTTAAGCAAATTTTTGCAGTCCCTCGTAATACTAATCTCAGGAAGAGATCTCAGAAAAGTTAAATTGTTAAAGTTAAAAGTTAATCTAAGAAAGTTAAAATTGCTTGAGCTTTAAAGGTTTAAGACAAAATAACATTTAAACGCGAAATGATAGCCAAAGCTCAACTAGTTGTAATATTTCTTCTCATATAGAATTTTCTGAACATAATTAGTTTGAGTAATGCGAAAGTTAGAACAAACTATAGTTATTAGCTCCCCCCCCCCTTAGACACGTTTATAAGCATTGATATATTGGCTGATACATCTTTGGAGATGTTTTATAGTAATTTATAACAAATTTTTGCAGTCCCTCGTAATATTAGTCTAAAGACTGAGAAGGTTTAAATAGTCTGAGTTTTAAAGGTACATAAGACAAAACAAATAACTTTTAAAAGCGAAATGATATCCAAAGCCTAACTAGTTGAAATATTCCTACCCATATAAATTTTTCGTAACATTATAATTAGTTTGAATAATGCAGAGGTTATTAGCTTCTTCTTTTTTTTATGCTGATTTGACATTTTAAAAGTACATTTATAAATCTGTGCAAACATTTATTTCACGTAAAATCCTGAATGATCCATAGCAAATTTATTCATCCACTTTTGCTAAAACAAGAAACTTCCGCATTATTCAGAACTCAAACAAAATATTTATTTTATTCTTAGACTGTCTGACATCTTACACCGAGTCTTGCCAAAAATCATAAATGACAGTAACTAAGAATGATTTTTTTTTATTCAAGCCTTTAGAAAAATAAAGCAGATTATTCCAGAGCTTTATACGGGTTGTCTGAGCATTTGACGTTAAAACCACACCTAGAAATGACGACGATTAGCTTGTAAGAAACGAACACCCATCAGTGTTCACTTAGGCGAATAAGATTTATCTTTTGGAATTGGCATATTCACGCAATCGTATAAGCTTTCTGCATGCACGTATAGTTTGCTGTAATAACAATTTGTGAAGCTTTCCGTCATTTATTTGTTTCAATGTAATTTCAAATGCGTTGATGAAAAAGTAACTTTTTTTCCCTTAGCAGAATGAAATAGAAAATAAGACTTCCTTTTATTGCTTTCGTTTTTTTTTTTTTTTTTTTTTTTTTTTTTTTTTTTAATCCTTTTATTTTGATGAATGATTACGTTAGATATACGGGCAAGTTCAACTTTTTCTAAAAGCGAAACAATTTTTATCGCGTAAGACTAAAGCCTAACCAAATGGAAAATTTGCGAGACGTTTTTCGTTTAAATTTATTTTTTCAGATAGATTTGCAAAAGGAAAAAAAAAAAGGTTAGTTGACGAGTGATTCTTAGAGAAAATAAATTGGCTCACAAGAACTATCCAAATTTTAGAATGTCCAGAAATGTTGAACATTTAAAAAATTAGTAAATAGGATTTTAAATGATTTCTGCTTATTTAATATACTGCCCGCTTGTTCACGTTTGGAAATTATATGTCCGGTCAAGAATTTTAATCCGACAATTACTAGTTATTATGAAAAGGGTAGAAAAATATGTCATAAAATTCATCGGGCATGTTCTTTTGGGCGAACAAGATTTATATTTTCAATTGACACATTCGCGTAGTTAGTATTAGTTGCAATAATAACAATTTGTGAAGCTTTCCGTCATTTATTTGTTTCAATGTTATTTCAAATGTATTGAAAAAAAGTAACATTTTGCCCTTAATAGAATGAACGGGAAAACAAGACTTTCTTTTATTGTTTCGTTTTTTATCCTTTCATTCTGATGGATGATTATGTTAGAAATACGGACAAGATCAACTTTTTGTAAAAGCGAAAGTTTTACCAAATGGAACCAAATGGAAAATTTGCAAGACGTTTCCGTTTCATTTTTTTTTTTTTTTTTTTTTTTTTTTTTTTAAATAGATTCGTAAAAGGGAAAAAATGTAACTGACGAGTGCTTCTTTTAGTGAAAATACACTGGCGCACAAAAACTATCCAACTACTTCTAGAAAATCCAGAATACTTAAAAAAAAAATAAATTAAAAGAATTTAAAACGATTTCTGCTAATGTAATAAACTGCCCCCTTGTCCACCTCCTGGAAATTATATATTCGGTCAAGAATTTAAATCCTACAATTACTAATTATTATGAAAAGGGTAGAAAAATATGCCACAAAAGTCATCGGACCTGTTCATTTAGGCGAACAAGATTCATATTTTCAGTTGACAAATTCGCGCAATTTGTATTAGTTGCAATAATAATAATTTGTGCAACTTTCCGTCATTTATTTGTTTCAATGTAATTTCAAATGTATTGAAAAAAAAGTCCCTTAGTAGAATGAAGTGGAAAACAAGACTTCTTTTTATTGTTTTCGATTTTTATCCCTTCATTCTGATGAATGATTTCGTTAGAAATAGGGCAAGTTCAGTTTTTGGTAAAAGCGAAACAGTTTTCGCCCTCTTTTTCTGAACAAACCACAAAACTAACGTATTTTCTAACTAGGTGCGTTAATAATTATTTAAATATGTCACACGTATAGTCGTCATTCAGTCCATCCGTCCATCTGTCCGTACATAACAGCGTAAAAACTACCCAAGTGAATCATTTGAAATTTAAAGTATGTAATTGTTGCATAATTTTGTCGAGTCATTTGAAATTTTATGAATATCAGATGTATAGTATAATTACAGGGACAATCAAAATTATTCTGTTACATTATGGCCAATCGTCAAAAAATAGTTTCAAGTCATTTTAATGATTTTACACTCTTTCGAACATAATAAAATTGATATGCATCTATGAAGTACATACTAAAATGTACATTCTGTGGTGCTAAGAATATTTGTGATTAATTTACAGGGCCACACATAAGTATTTCCACAGTTGCCAAGTCTCCGGCGTTTTAAATAACACTATTATCTCAGAGAAAAATTTTTCTCTTAAATTGCCCAATAGCTCCAATTGAATAAAATAACAATTTCTGTGTTTAAATACTGGTATCCAAAAAACTGGAGACTTGGCAACTCTGTATTCCATTACATAATGGGGGAAACGTTGTTTGGGGCGCATTTTAATTATATTAAACTGTTCCACAGTTTTTGAAATTGATATGCGTTGCTGAAGTTTACTACAAGTTTATTCCTGTATAATAGATAGCAGATAGTATTTACAGGGACACCCGAAAGATTTTGGATACTATACAGTATCCGAAGTACTGTATAGGGTAGAGGTGGCACCTTTGAACATTTTTTCAGAAAATCAATTTCTATCTCGAATTATATTCATTGAGTTTTAAATATTACATAATAAAAACAATGCATTTCTTCATCACATGAACCATAAATTAAACATTTTCCGAAGAAATTAAATAAGCTGTGAGGATTTAAAAAGTTGAAAAATTTTTGTTCAAACCTGCCCCATGTAGGGGTACCTTTGAACAAGTAAGGGGAACCTTTGAACAAATGAATAAAATATGAAAATATTGAGAGTTTTTTATAAAAAATTGCATATGTTACAGAAATCTAAAGTAATATGAATAAAATTAAACAACTACATTTTGTTGAAATTAATAATTTTTTTGTTATTTAACCAAATTTAAATCCATCCAAGTTGGTGTCAAAACTCATTGTTGATAAAACACAAAGTGTTTGGTCCAGTTGTGTTTGGTTGTGAAAACTTTTTTACAATATCCTTGAAATACACCAATGTGATATCTGACGCTTCTATGGAAGATTAAAATTTTTCATTATCTATTTTTTTAAGAGACCTGATATAAAATTCCATTTTATTCGTTAAAGAAGCCAGAAATAATGTTTGGAAACCTGTTTAATCACGAATCATTATTTTGTATCCAGGATTTGCAATTATCCAATAAATGAATTTTAGATTTGATTCAATTTAGACTTGAAACTTCCCATCACTGATTCATGTAGGGGTACCTTTGAACAAGTAAGGGGAACCTTTGAATAAATGAATAAAATATGAAAATATTGAGAGTTTTTTATAAAAAATTGCATATGTTACAGAAATCTAAAGTAATATGAATAAAATTAAACAACTACATTTTGTTGAAATTAATAATTTTTTTGTTATTTAACCAAATTTAAATCCATCCAAGTTGATGTCAAAACTCATTGTTGATAAAACACAAAGTGTCCCTCCAGTTGTGTTTGGTTGTGAAAACTTTTTTACAATATCCTTGAAATACACCAATGTGATATCTGACGCTTCTATGGAAGATTAAAATTTTTCATTATCTATTTTTTTAAGAGACCTGATATAAAATTCCATTTTATTCGTTAAAGAAACCAGAAATAATGTTTGGAAACCTGTTTAATCACGAAACATTATTTTGTATCCAGGATTTGCAATTATCCAATAAATGAATTTTAGATTTGATTAGATTCAATTTAGATTCAATTTAGACTTGAAACTTCCCATCACTGATTCATGCACAGGTTGGAACCTATGTTTGCAGTAAGGGGAATTTTAACAGTATAAGTTCATGTTCTTTGACATTCTTAATTAATCTCTTTTCACGTAAAAAATTTTTCAGAAATAATAATATTTAGATACATTAACAACTCTTTACTTCATAGTTTTAAGTGTTCTCTTTAAATTATTTCAATTATTATTTATCACCAGTTTATTCGGTGTTTTTTCGCTGTTCAATGGAGCCCCAACTTTTTTGTTCAATGGTGCTCCATCACATGGAGTTCAAAATTACAACGGTTTATTCAATTCGGCTGAAGAATTTGAATAGAACAAAGCTTATAAACTAATGCCAACATCTTTGTTTAAGCATTGAACAATAAATTAAAATTTTAGGGGTAGAAATTTGTAAACAAAAATCTTACAATTTTATTTTCTTAACTATAGATTCAAGAGGGAGAAAAATGCATATCTTGTTTAGACAGTACTGGTCATACAAAATATTAAAGCTTTGTATGATTATTCCCTTGAAGCAGCAGTTCCCTTGAAGCAACTGAGCCAACTAGCTCAGTTTTGCTTTGTCTAGTTGTGCTCGCTGAGTTTTTGCACTGAAGAAGAATCTCGATAATAGATTAGAAACAGCTGTTTGCTCCCTTTTCATACTTTATTTGTGCATTTATAATCGTTGGTTTTCTATCTTTTCACTTTGAGGAAAGTCTTGATGAACAATTCCAACATTAATGTGTATTTTTCGTAGAAAAAAAAAAAAAAATTCCACCGCATTATAAAATTGATAGACTCGATTTAAACTACTTAAGAGGCCGATTTTGGGAAAATGTAGGTCATCATCTTGACCTCGTAAAAAACTGATGGAAATATTACAGACGTTCAAAGAAGAATGTCGTTCAAACGCAAAAACCGGATATAAAAATCCTCTTACATCGAAATTTTCTTATGATTAGTTTTATATCTAAGTCTTCTGTACGTTGAACATGACTTGCCTGTTAATTTAATTTGAAATCATACCAACATAGGGAATATTTTTCAGAAAAGTTAACTAAGTTAAGTTAAGATTTTTAGAAGTTCTTTGTCTTCTGTAATTTTTGTAAGTATGCCGGGATAGCTATAAAATTTGCAGTTGTTACTTACCTTACCGAAGGGTTTACTCTTTTAACCCATTCCGTTCCATAATAGCTTTATCATCAAAATTATTATAAATAAATCATACTATTGAAAAAGCGGCAAAGAAAAACATGTTTTAATACACAATTAATAATTATGCAAATTAATTTTCAGCAATGAAATTAAACTTGAAATTATTAGATTCAATAATTTCAAGCGTAATTTCATTGCTGAAAATTAATTGGATAATTAATTAAATGCATATGTGTTCACCGATGCTGGATTTGTTTATGTCTCATGTTAGGCCACAAGATTGTGTGGTCATGAAGACTGTTCCATCTTGTGTTGCAGTGCAGCCTTACCAACATATGAGTGTGAAAAAAGCCAACTGGACATTGTCCTCATAGCTTAAATGGTAGAGAACTTGAAGCGCTATTCCAAAGCTTCCTGATTCGATCTCCGACTTGGGCATTTTTCACCCTGTTGTTTTCTAAGCTAAGTTAGAAAGGAATAAATCACGTGTTAAATATTCAGTAGTTTTATTACTTTAATAACTATAAAAATGTGCAAACACAGTTAATAATTTTAAAAAATTAGATATAATCAGATATTGATAAAACGGAAAACAAATCTATGGATGACATCAATTAATTTCAAAATTCATGGAAATTCAAATTTTAATTATTTATGAAATGTTTCACAGTTTACACACAAGCATGTTCGATTTTTCTAAAGAAGTTCAAAACTATCATTTCAGTTTTTAAAAATAATATAAAAAATTGAGATTGGTAAAGAATAAAATATGAATAGTTATAACATAAGTTTATAGTTTTCAGCAAAAATATTTTTGTTGATTCAAACATTTATTTTCCTAGAGAAAAAATATTTAAAAAACCAGTAAATTTTCGCACAATCAGCAGGGAATGTGCTAATAAACAAAATTGCGTGACATTTATAATTTTCTGTTACATTTTTCCCCTATTCTCTCTATAAATTCAAATGCATTATGCATCTATGAGCAATACCTGTTTGAAGCATTCTAATGCAATTTATAAGAAATTATAACAATAATTTTGGCATAATATTTCGTCTTAGTAGAACTTTTTAACCTTGGTGATAAACTTCATCATATTTAAAATAATCACACCGTTTTTTGCGATTACTTTAAATATAGGAAACATAAAAGAAGTTACGTGTATTGTCATAATAAAAGATTTTTAGAGGAAAAAGGAGTTACTTATATACCCAGAGAAAGAAATTGATTGAAACTACAAAACATGTTTTGTTGAGTACATTTTGGTTGCTTTATGCGAATTTTTAAGTTAAAGTAAAAAATCGGTTTTGTTGCTCAGACAAAAAATATTGTTAACACTCTTATATAATTTGAACAAAATTTCATCAGTTTTATTTAAATCTTACTGAAGTCTTGTATTTTCAATTTATAATTCCAACAATTTTTTTTTTGTTTTTGCAGAATTTAAATCGGTGTATACTAGCCATAACTCTCTCACGTAATTTTGTTTAAGGGGGCTCAGGGGTTGATCGATACGGAAAAACATGAAAACAGAGCTCTCGTTTCGAGTCCATATAAAAACAGAAATATTCAATGAAATTAATTAAAACTTTCTGATATTTTAAAGGTATGTTTGTAGTCTTATAAAATTATAAAATGAAGTACTTCAATGTAATATAATAATAAATATAGCAAAATTTATGTAACACAATTTTCGAAAAAAAAAAAAATTATGTGTTATATCACCAACACCAAGATATCTTAACGTTGAACTGACATAAGAACCTAATTTCTGCTTTAAAATGATCCGGAAACTTTACTCTACAGAATGAATTAAGGATATAACTATCACTCAAAAAAAATATTATTTAAAAAACTCTCAAAATTGAAAATTAAAAAAACTCCAAAAAAATACAACTTTTTTTTCATTAAAAATACTCAAAATATTAAACTATCTAAACTATATTAATTCATTCTATAGATAATGATGTTATACGCATGCAAAAAAAAAAAAAAAATAAAAATAAATAAATAAATAAATAAATAAAAAAAAAAGCCATTCCATCAAATAGTTTTTTTTAAATCTTGATGTTAGTCGTCAAAAATCAAGTTTTGAGAAAACGCGACTTAAAGTTGAAATTATATGATTGCGGCTATGAAAGTGTTGATACATAAATGCTTATAACGCCGTTAAAAATGCAAATATTTTTATGCGGTTTTTTGCATTAAGTTCAAAATTAATTGCATAATGAAACTAGATTATTAAAAAATCGATTTTTTGAAAAGTTTTCAACCCTTGAGCCCCCTTAATTGACTTATATAACTATAAAGGATTAACATAATTTTTGGATAATAAAAACTTTCCAAATTGAGATGGATTAATGATGTTATTATTAAGTTTTTATACATTTCGGATGAAAACTGCAGATAGAATACTGAAAAAAAATCAGCAATATTTTTTTGTTTATTCAAACAAAATTTTCATTAACCCATATTTAAACGGAAAAATTTGTTGGACCAAACAAATTTTTGTTGATTCAACAAAATTTTTCTCTGAGTGTAATGCTGCAAGATTGACTGCATCATAAAAAATGGGGCTGTGGATTAAAAATCAGGGATTCAAAATTACAACAAGACAGAAACAGTCGAATAGGAAAGCGTGAAATCAAAACCTCTCTATAACGGGATCCTGATTAAACGTAAAAAATTCATGGTTTCTACGGAAGTAATAAAATGAAAATATATCTGCTATAGTGTAAATCTGTCTAAAATGGGAAATTTCTCCGGTCACATGAGAATCCCTCTTAGAAAGTTTACTGCCCTAATTAAATACACAATCTTGCACATTAAAATATCAAGGTAAAGCGGAATCGCAAGGGAGCGAAACAGAATTCCGCTCTAGAGAGTTTTTAGATTCATCAGTTATAATTGTATGTATCTATAGAGGTTCGGGTATTATGGAATGCTTAAAGTTTAGATATTATAAAAGACTCTTTACATTTTGCTATTTAGGTTAACATAAAAAGATTAAAATACAATAAAATATTAGTAAAGTACAAACTTTGACAGTTTCTTAACATATTTTTAAAACGTTAAACATGAAACTAACAAACAAAAATGCTTATCAATATTTAGATTTTTAAAAATAATTATACTTTTCGGGTAATATGAACCAGTCGGATATTGAGTAATAGGGTTATAAGTAATATTAAAATTGCAAAGAAAAACCATGATTTACAAGAATAACCAACTTTGTGCAATACGTAAACATTAGTACATCGTCTATAAATTTGAAGAAAATCTTTTTAATTTTTATAAAAAAAATTGCAAATATTGTCTGTTGCTTCGGCCACAACACATGGGCCCAAGTCGCATCGCGTATATTAGGCATTTTATCCACACTTCTCCCTACTTCCATCCTCTAAATATTTTCCATTGCAAAACAAGCATATTGCATCTTCCTCATCTATGTGTACAACCTGGTAAAAAATATATCCCGCAGGATTCAGAACGAAATGATTTTTTATCTTCAGTAGATTCCCCTTAATACTGTAATCTAGAATTTATACCATATTACTCGACACGCCATCTTGAAAAAAAAAATTTGGTGAAGAGATTTTATAAGTATTACGTATTTTATAAAACTTAACTGCAAAAAACTGCAAGAATTGAGAACAAGATTTAATTTCACTGCATCACTCCGACATCATTTCAAAATTTAGTAAAACCGAATTAAAACTAAAAAATATATTCATAAAAATTTTGTTTATTCAATTAAATCCTATTGTAGATAAATGATTCAGTGATATCCCATGATAGGTCACAATTCTAGGTTGCCATGGTGATCACGTCCTATTTAAAATGGAGTCTTATTATTGAATTTAATGTATGATAATCCTAATAAATTTTACATTCATGCATTTTTGCATAAGAGTGCAACAGTTATTGCACCAAGATCTAAATATTAATAAAACTAGTTATAGTATAAACGCACCTCATTTGCCAAGCTTGACATACAATTTCCGCTAGTAACTTAGATAATTTTACAACTGCTGATCGATAAAAAAATTATTTATTATCTAAATGACAATACTTATAATGACTTCAGATCAACTGTGTCACAAAAAATGGGACAACGGATTGAAAATTATAGTAAAATAGTAACAGTCGAATGGGATAGTATGAAATCAAAACCTTTCTATAACGTAATACTGATTAAATATAAAAAATTCATGGTCTCCATGGAAAGAATAAAATGAAATTATATCTCCTAATGACGTAAATCTGTCTAAAAACGGAAAATTTCTCCTGCCACTTGAAATTCCTTCTTAGCAGGACTGTACCAACTAAATGTTGAAACATTGAAATTGTTAGGTACCTTATGTCTTCTCTCTTTCGTTCCTAAATTTATTTCATTGCGGCCCAGAAGGATGTCAGTATTTTCAGCGTGAACAGATTGACAAAAGGGATGTACTTGAATAGTAACGAAAAGACAAATTAGTGAACTCATTTCTGCTTTGTGCCATCTTTTTTGCCACTTCCTCGACTCATGTAATCGTTGTGTGATTTACAAGAAATGTGAACTACTTCGCATGACAGATTTTTTAGGCCCCCTTCTATTAATCGCTTGTCAGATTTGAGGCACAGTGTTCTCTCACATTTCTCATTCTATATACTGACTCATCGTTTTTCCTGGCTTTAAATCCAAAACAAAGGAACTGAGTGAAACTTTTTTTTCTTTTTACATGGAAAGTTAGAAGTCAAGTAGTATGTAACGAGGGAAATAATTTACGTTACGCAGTGGATTGTTTGCATTACAGTCTAGTACTAAAGTCGGGTATCTCACATATTGTGTACGTCGGGTCAGATTACTTAATCACTTCACTGAAAAAAATGAAGTACTCAAAAATGAGTACATCGATGTACTCATACTGAATTGAGTATGTTTGGATCAAAAATGATCACATTGCTTTCTCAATTCTGAAACATCACATGTTATCAAATCCAAACTAATGATAATTTTGTACCCATTAGTGGTTTATTTCATTCATGGTGTCATAAAAGATGTTTATTAATGTAAATATTAAATTATACACACTATTTTGAAATAATTTAAAAGTGCTTGGAAATAGTGCTCTTGCCATAAAAATATTCGATTTGGGTATTTTACTAATAATGTTTGCTATTTTTCTAAATAAGCAATCAAACTTTTATTGTTAATAACTTTGAGCAAGAAATTAATGCTAGTATATTTTTGCTTTAATTTATAAGTTAAAGGGGTAGTTCTTAGCGATTTTCATTTGAACATTACCATGGAATTAAAAATGAATACATATATTTGTCAGTTTTGAGTACATTTGGATCGGAGCTATTTTGAGTATGTGAAGTACTTAAAATTGAGTACTTTTTACTTAATTTTGAGAAAACATTTTTTTTTCATTGTTGGCGCTATTTGTTTTTATTGTAGGTCGTGCTGATTTACAATATCTCGGTTAAATTAGGTTTAGTTTATATTTTTATTGTTTCGGGTTTAGATCGGGTTGATCCGACTTTCGAAAAGAAAGTCCTGGATGTTATTTTAATAATAAACTCTTAATATTGGAATATTAATGAGTGCATAGATGCTCATTTTTATACAAAAAAGATAAAATTGGTATTAGAGATTTAATTATGTTCTTCTTTTCTGTAATTATATTAAAATATAGATTAATTTTTTTTCACATCTGTTCAGGATTATCGGGACATATCACTAGTCGCCACGTGACTACAAAATTGTTTGCTTTGGCGACAGATTTTTGGCATCCAAGTCGCTATTCTTTGACGAAAGTTTTCGCAATTCTGTGGCGAAATTCAGGTTTTTACAGCAATCCTTTTACGAAATTCACGTTTTTTCGCAATCTGATGTCGAAATTTGAGGATTTTTTTTACGAACCTTTGACAAAATTTATGTTTTTTGCAGATGACGATTGACAAAATTAATTTTTTCGGTGATTTTTTTTTTTTTTTTTGTCAGAATTGGATATTTTCCTGACATTTTTTTAAATGTCCGAATGCCTTAATTTTTTCGAAAATTTGGAACAGAATCACCTCTGTAGTAATCTATGATTAGATTTTTAAAAAAAGATATCAGGAACCGATTTACAAATTTGGGGACCCTGGGCAGTACTTATGAGAGCATCCTTGCTCCGATACTTGCTGGAAGATTGATTTTTTTAAAAATGAAAAAGAAAATAGTTATTAAAATAACCAGTACTTATTTTAAAATATCCATTGAAAATTAAATGTGATAATCAATAACTTACTTTTAAATAATGATTTCACAATTATGAAATTGAAATGAGTGAACATTTTATAATAAACTGTGTGGTGCTAATTATCTTTTCCTCTGCATGTCTATATATCTGGAATGATAAATTATGCAACATTAAATAATAAGTTTTCAGCGACGCTAAGCTACAATTATTTAAAATATTAGGTGGCTCTACAACCTGCAGGCTACGCTCACCAACACTCAAATAATCAGACGGTAACAGGAAAAGAATTGAACAATTATAAATAAAATATATTTTTAAAGTGATAAATATAAAAGAAAATATTCACTATAATATAGTCATAAATAGATGTTTCAGACAAAATATACAACATTATAAAAATTCAATATGAACATAATAGAATGTAGAATGAAATATAAAATTTTATTGAATATTAAAACTACATTAGATTTTGACAATAACAGAAAAAACGTCAGCAGCATTTGGGAAGGGGGGGGGGTTGAAAATCAGGCCTGTGCCCCGTAAATCTGGCACTGAAAAATATGTTTTCTTATGACAAAAGGGGTGAAAAATCTTCATGGATATAAAATCCTTCAGCAATAGCGTACAAATCTTAAAGGAACATATTAACAGAAGATTAAGTGAGATTATGTGTAATAATTGACACCACAAGCTGACAATTAATGCTTAAAAATCGATTTTTCTAATTAATTCTTTAAAATATGCAATAATTCTCTGTTTAAACCAAAGTAAAAATCTCTCAAGCAACGGGAATAAATTTATTTTCTTCACTTAGTTTTGCAACTTTATTTACGGTATCATTTCTGACAAAAATCATGTTATTCACAAAATATCCTCGTGTATATAAAATCCTTCGGAAATAGCGTTCAAATCATTAAGGAACATATTAGAGGAAGATTAAGTGAGATTATATATAATAATTGAGGTCACAATATTCTTTTCAAGCTAACAAATAATGCTTTAGAAATTGGTTTTCTAATTAATTTTTAAAATATGCAATAATTCTCTGTTTAACACCAAAATAATATCTCTCAAGCTGCAGGAGTGGATTTATTTTCTACAATTAGCTTTGTAACATTATTTATGGCATCGTTTCTGACAAATAGAAGATCCACGAAATATCTTCATGTATATAAAATCCTTCAGCAATAGCATTCAAATCATTAAGGAACATATTAGAGGAAGATTAAGTGAGATTAGATCTCAAACTCTCCCATTCGCTCCAGGGCGTATGAGTTTGTGTGTTTTAAAAATCATACTGCTTGCCCACTGTTTAATGATGCCTGAAATTATCTCCATCATCAGGAAAATTAGGGAGCGTAAAGTGTCAAGCTAAAATACCTGAAAAAAAATTATGGGCCACATATCAAAGATCTTTATTTTCGTTATCTCTTTTCCTTATCTTATGTCAAATCTTACGCGTTTCTTTCTTTAGATCCTTATAATTTTGCCGGAGTTTTCAAACCCGTCAATTTGATGTGGTATATCAGATGCTTTCTTTTTTAAGTGCATTTTTTCTCCCTTAGATTCATAAGATTATTTTCTTATAAATGACTAAAAAAAGTTTCTCCTTTATGTCAATTGGTATTTTAGACATTTTTGAAAAAAGTTTGGCTAAAAACTTTTGTTACCGCTTAACTTCTGCGCTTATAATATTATGAAAAATGGACAAATTTTCTAAATCATCGGGATATACGGAGTTGAAAATTATTCAACAATGTAAAATCAGGGGTTTATTTACATTAAAATCGTAGACAGAAAATCGGGACTTTGAAAAGCTGATGTGATATGCGGAGTGACGTGAAAATCGGGTGTCGGCATAGAGAGGTCTGACTGGAGTAAAAACACTGGAATGTGATATCAGTTCTTATTATAGATAGAGATAAAGTATCCTCTATAATTTCAGCATTCGTTGTTGCTCCAAAATATGGAGGATTATTTTATAATTAGAGGCTGTCCTCACATTCCAGTATTTTATGCACATTATGTTTCTTATGTGTTCTGATCATGATTGAGTGAATCAATTCAAAATATAGAGAGTGTTGTAATCATATGATACAGTGCCCTCTATATTTTTAGCAGTGCTTTGTTGCTCCAAAAGGTAGAGGGCATTGTAATCTCCATTTTATAGTAGGAACTGTTTTCATATTTCAGTGATTTATGCACAATGTATTTGTATTCCTTATGTGTTCTGATAATGACTGAGTGTATCAATCCAAAATATAGAGGGCATTGCATTTGTGTTTCTTATATGTCCTGATGATGATTGAGTAAATCAATCCAATAAATAGAAGGCATTGTAATATTATGATACAGTGTCCTCTATATTTTCAACACTGCTTTGTTTCTTCAAAATATAGAGGACATTGTAATCTCCATTTTATCATTTTATAATAGGGACTGTTTTCCCATTCCAGTGTTTTATCAGTGTTGCCAGTGAGCTACTTTTTTAAAATTTGGATTTCTTAATTGGCACCACTTTTTTGAAACCGTACATTACCATTTGTTTTCGCCTTAATTATCATGTCAGTGGATAAGACACATTTTATCCTTTGTAAAAAATGGTGCCAATCAAGAATCTGGATTTAAAAAAAGTAGCCCATCTGGCAACACTGTATTTTATGCACATTGTGTTTCTTATGTGTTTTGATAATGACTGAGTGAATCAATCGAAACATATCGATATTTTAATGTTTTTATTGATATTGGACTTCTTTTAAGCAATTAAATATTTTTTAGCACATATTTTGAAGTTTTTGAAATATATATTTTATGGTTTGCGGATAATGATTTTTAAAAGTAATTAAGTCTATATAGACATTTATTTATGTTAATTTCCTTAAGTCTGCTCCAATACCTACTCATTTATATATAGTTTTAAATAACTTTGGGAGGATGTAAAAAAGAACAAATGCATACTTATGTAATTTTTATTTGCATATATACTTATTTATTTCGGTTTCTTTGAATACATAAAGTAATGTAAATGCTAATACTGTGTAATTTTTTTCCTTTCTCCCTCCCTCCGCATTTTTTTCTCCTTTTTACAATGCAACATCAGTGGTTGAATTGAAATATAATTATACAAGAAAGAGAAAAATTATTACCATATCATTTCTTTTTTATTTATATTCAAAACATAACTTAAATCGATTTGTAAAGATGGATACTTTTAATAACGAAAACAAGAAGTACATAGTCTTTACGAATTCAGGAGATTTTACACTAGCTTCCATGAAAGTGAAATGAAGACTAAAATAATGAAAAAAAAGAAAGAAAGAAAGATAGAAAACTCAGTGCAGCGTAAAAAATTTGCTTAGTTCAACCATTTTAATATGACAAGCTGACAAAAAAATCTGAAGATCCGCTTGAAAAACTTATCACAATTTTGGCATTAATGAAAAAGATAAATTGCCCCTAATGGAAGAAAACACTTAAACTACAGAAAAAATAAGTTTAAAGTAATACGAAGGCGATTTTAGGTTTGAGTACTGAAGAATGATGTGTTGTTATTGCAATATTGCAATACCATTTGGCTAAAAAGAATGTGCAATAAGGTAGGTCGAGAAAATGCAAAAATTGTTCTTCAATTACTAATACCATGGAAAAGTTGTGAATTCGGGAGACTGAAAATAGAAATAAAATCGGTTTATATTTTTCTGTCGCGCATAAGCTGTAAATTTGCCGAAATGGGAGAAATATTTACAAAACAAAAATTTTAAGTTAAGGAGGTCCGGGGTTAAAAATTCTCCAAAAATTGGATTTTTTTTTATTGGCTTAAAAAAAAAACTGAGTTTTTACCGTTAAATTCCGCAAACAGCAAGTTTTTATCCTCATTAGATTCAGAGATATCACACATTTTGCCTTGAGAAGCGATGCACTTTAGCTTCATTTATCTCAGAATGAATTTTTTAACGATTTGTCAACTTTAAAAGAATACATCTAAAGTTCCTTGCATACTTATGAATATGCATAATTCCTTGCATATGTATGAAATTTTTAACAGAGCTTTTATGCTATATTTTCAACAAATCACCATAGGTATTTTTAATTTTGAGTGATAATTGTGAAAATATGCTAATTAATGCAAAACTCACTCATACAAAAACTTCATTTTCTTACTTAATTTTTTTTATGAAATTCTTAATTAATATTTTTAAAAAAATCCTGAAAACAATTTAAAGTGACATATTTTCTTACACAAAAGTGTAAAAAATTTGTAAATCGAGTATACTTCCAGAGTTATATCAAAAATTAAATATGTTTAAATTTTTAAAATTTAATTAAAAAAATATTTTAAAAATTCCAGATTTTTTTTTTTTTTTTTTTTTTTTTTTTTTTTTTTTTTTTTTTTTGCATTTAATATTTTTATTATATTAAAATATATTTCAGAAGAAAATTTCATAACAAAAACTCTATAAATAAAAAAAATAGAATTTTGAGCCCCTGACCCCCTTAACCTCTTACGAAAGTAATAGGCTACCTAGCTAAAATTCTTATAAATTTGAATAACAAAACGCAATGTTGAAATATTATTTAAATCCACCAACATCTTCCGGTCGCGTATGTGCTCTGAAGTTTCGCAAGAATCACATTTTTACGATAATCTTTCTTCTTAATTATCTCATCAATATTTAATTATAATGGCTCTTTACAACTTTCGAACACATGACGACCGGAAGGAGTTGGATGCATTCTAGCTAAAAAGGAGTGACTATTTCACACCGGAGGAGTGATAGAGGTCTGCACGGGCCCCGGCCCGGACCGCGGGCCGGGCCGGGCCGGCGAAATCGTTTCGAATTCTCTAACGGGCAGGGCCGGGCCGGCAGATTTAGAATAGTTTTTTCAACGGGCCGGGCCGGGCCGACAAACAACATAAACGGGCCGGGCCGGGCCGGCAAAAAAATTGAACGGGCCAGACGGGCCGGGCCGGGCCGAAAAAATTTTTCGGGCCTGCCGGCCCGTTCTGAAGATTTAAGCAGGAACGATAAAATATGAGCTATTTTCAACGAAAATGGTTTTAACGGGAATAGGTATAAATGTGGCCATACTAGTTTGACAACATCAATATAAAAATGTACAGTGTATCGGCATCGGAGAATTACATTATGTGTAACCCGTTTTAATATTTTTTTAGCTGACTCATGCCGGTCCGAGATCACGCTTGCATTATTTTTCTACATATAGACTGGCCGGACCGGTACTAGACTTAATTATTGGCAGAAAACATGATTTTTAAAATTAACAGCGATAAAGAACTTATGTTAGCTTAGTCTTTGGATATATACTTCTTGATGAGTTTTAAATTAATTTCTCAATAGTGCGAAAGTTTGACACATTTTCTGATTAATTTTAAATTGTAAGAGTATAAAAGTGATAAACCTAACTATTAAAGGGATTTGGAATCGAATAGCGTTTTTCATTTTTGGTAAATAAAATACTTGTATAACTTTGTTATAATAGTTTCTCAAATGATTGCAGGTTTTTCTTACTTCCCTTGCTATTGCTTCCGGAAATTCTATTCAAAACGCTAATTATGACAGTATTTTATTTGTTTGCAGTATTCTTAAATTGCTTGTATCAAAAAATGGATAACGCCATTCGATTATATAGTTTCTGAATAAAGATATCTGCTAATCTTATGCGTTTTTGAGAAAAAAAAAAATGAATTTAGAAATGTATCAGAAAGGAGCTTCTCTGAATTTAAGAATGAATTTGGATTTGAAATCTATAATAAAATGATATAGAAATATATTTATAAATCTTCTTTTATTAAACAGCTTCAAAATTAACGATGTTTTTAGCTTTCTTTCTTTTTTCTTTTATTCTAAGCCATATTAATTTTTTAATGAATCTTTATTCGAATGTTGAAAGCCTGAGAATCTAAGTAATCATCAAGGTTGTTAATGTGTATTTGCTGTAAAATATACTGTAAAATCATTCCATAGATATGTATGCAGTATTCTTTAAAAGAATCTTAGTTATATGATAAAAATGTGAATTTTTTAGAAATCGTAAAAATTGTAACGGGCCAAAACGGGCCGGGCCTGTTTTCGCTGATTTTTGTACGGGCCGGGCCGGGCCTAAAATATAAAAATTATAACGTGCCGGGCCGGGCCCGGGCCGAACTTTTGAGTTTTACAACGGGCCGGGCCGGGCCTGGAAATTCCGGCCCGTGCAGACCTCTAGAGTGAATACACACTTTATCGCAGACTCAAAATATGACCAACCTCTTTAGAGTGACTATTCATTCTGAGCAAAAGTGGAATCATTGACTCTCTGAAAGAGTGAATACTCACTTTTGAGAAGTGAATATTCACTCTAAACAGGGGGTTAATAATCACTGTTTCTGAGGGATGACTGTTCACTTTTGCTAACGGAGTGCGCTTTTAGGTAGCTTTCATTACAAAAAGTAAAAAGCTACCTATTGCAGCCGTCCGGAGGAAAGCACTTCCAGAAAATTTTGGTATATTTTCACCGATCATGACCCCCAGACCCCAAAACCACCCTCCGTTAAAATGTTGACATATATATATATATATATATATATATATATATATATATATATATATATATATATATATATATATATATCTGATTTTTGTCATGCGATAACTAACGTATTTATGAACCGATTTGAATGAAACTTGGTATGTACATAGTACATACAAATGTCTCGACCGAGTTTGTTGGTCAGCATCATCCGCCATTTTGTTTCAAAATGGCGGCCATTTTAAATTTTTAAAAAAATTTTAAATTTAAAATTAAATACGAAAAAATTAAAAGTTGAAAAATATTATTCTTTTACGTGTTAGAACTTAAAACAAAGATTCCAGAACACTTTTTATTTTGTCTATATCTTAAAAAATGATTGAGTTATAGCACTTTGAATTTTTCTTATGGCTGACATTTTGAAACGATCTGATTTTTGTCACGTGATAACACGCGTATTTATGAACCGATTTCAATGAAACTTGGTATGTACATAGTATATACAAATGTCTCGACCGAGTTCGTTGGCCAGCATCATCCGCCATTTTGTTTCAAAATGGTGGCCATTTTAAATTTTTTAAAAATTTAAAAATTTAAAATTAAATGCGAAAAAATCGAAATTCGAAAAATATTTTTCTTTTACATGTTAGAACTTAAAACAACAATTCCGTAACACTTTATATTTTGTCTATATCTTACAAAATGATTGAGTTATAGCACTTTGAATTTTTCTTATGTCTGACATTTTGAAACGATCTGATTTTTGTCACGTGATAACACACTATTTATGAACCGATTTCAATGAAACGTGGTATGTACATAGTACATACAAATGTCTCGACCGAGTTCGTTGGCCAGCATTATCCACCATTTTGTTTCAAAATGGTGGCCATTTTAAATTTTTTTAAAAATTTAAAATTTAAAATTAAATGCGAAAAAATTAAAAGTTGAAAAAGATTTTTCTTTTACGTGTTAGAATTTAAAACAACAATTCCAGAACACTTTTTATTTTGTCTATATCTTAAAAAATGATTGAGTTATAGCACTTTGAATTTTGCTTGTGGCTGACATTTTGAAACGGTCTGATCTGAACGATCCACAATGTTGCTTTAAAATGGCATACACTTTATGATATCGTGGAATTTGGTGACTCTCTAAATCGCTTAAAATAAAACCAGGTTGAATAAAAGATGGCTAATTTCTAAAAATTCCTATTAATATTCAATCTTTACAAAAACTAGTATTCAATCTTATAAAATCACTAATTTTATAAGATTATTTCCACTAATTTGAGCTTAGTATTTTTGAACAATGTAACTTACCCTAAAATAAATAAATAAATATATAAGTATATGAAAGCTACCTCTTCCTCCCGGCATTGCCGGAAGGACTTTTTAACTTCTGGTAGGAGTAAATAGTCACCCTTTCATAAGAGTGAATGTTCATTTTTTATACAGACTTCTTTTTTTTATTGCTATTATGGGCATTTTAAAAGAATCGTATATTTTAAATCATACAATGAAAAAAAATACAAGCATGGTAAAAATTGGTATAAAGTACTTTATTGACAATATTTATTTAATTCATAGTATGTAACATTAATTGAACTTTTTTAAGGGAAAACTTAATTAAAGTTCTATGAATTAAATTAGATTTTTGACAGAAACAAACTATTCCATTCCAATATTTCTTCTTGTGTTTGCTTTCATTGGTAGCCCCATAAATATATTATAGTTTTTAATTTCCATAAGCGCAAGCTATTTAACAGTTTTAAAATCTTAAACAGACAATATTTTTTTTTTCAGATACTAATTATTAAATTTTACACATTGTTTTAATAATTCCGTGATGCACGTTATCTTTGTTTTTATTGATTTTTTTTATATATAGTTAAAATCTTTTTTGCTGAAACACAGATATTGATACAACCCGTATTTATAAAACATATTTAATTTCACTTTTTTGTTCCCTTATATTGGGTAGATGTATCAATAATGGACACCCTTAAGGTTTCTGTCCCTGTCGGTGAAGAGATTCACGAGCTAATGCTAATCCTATGGGGAGGGATTTTTCTAATATCTCGTTTGTATTTCGACATTTTAATTTTTTTTTCTGCATTGGATAGTTGAGGTTTGTCTCTACAGTGTATCTTTTTTATTTTTTAGATTTTGCTCGCAAATATTTTTTATAAAGTTACCTTCACTTTGAAAAACGGTACCAAAAATAAGAGTGTTATTCTAAAAATTATCTGCAGCTAAAATTGAAAAAGTAAACATAAAAAAATATTTAAGATAGAAAATATGTTTTTAGTGACTTTTGTACTTTATGTGTTTATTTAAATGGTGAACGATTAAGCCCTATAAGCTCCTCTTTGATTGTGCCCTGAAATAATATTTTCGGCTTCATGAGAGGTTTGATTGCTAGATTATAAAATAGTCAAAGCATAGTTAGATTAATTTTTAAATAATAATAATAAACATAATAATAATAAAAAATGAATAAAATATTGAAAAATTTTTAATCACATTAATATAACTATTTAAAAAAGTTTTGGTGTCATTACATTTTGTTAAGTGTAATTTAAAAATAATATTTGATTATTTAAGTTTTCTTTTAAATCTATATATTTTATGCACTATAAACATTATCCAAATTGCATTTTTAGCAATACCTATTTGAGGTGTACATTACTGGAAAGTAACTATTTAAATATGAACCTTAAGAATAAATGAAATTTTATAAATGTCACTTAATACATAAAATTCAAAGTTTTCTTCTACTACCAAAACAAAAAGTTGCAAAATTTTTCAAGAAAATAAAGAATTTATAAATTTATTAAATGAAGCAGCTCTTAGTACATTTATTAGATTTTTCAATGATAAACAGTGGAACTCAGAAACAGTATTTTCTGCTTCCTGATTGGTTTAATTAAGAGTATCAAGAATAATACAAAATTATAAAATATGCAAGGAGGGGAGTTACGAAAAAAATAATAAAAGCTACATTTTTATTGGTTATTTTTTAAAAAACCAAAAACATTCAGGGGTGTTTATTACTGGTACATCTACAATATTGTATTTTATGAATATGAGTTAAACAGATTTCGTAAGTTTTATAGAAAATACTAATGAAGGAGATAGGAAAAAGATGAAATATAAAATCAAGGAAATTACAATATATATGTACTGTTCTTACTGCTGGAAAAACATTTGTAATATAAAAATCAGTTATTTATCTCTTTAAAGTATATTTAATTTTATATTAGTCATACTACGAACTTTTAAAATTACTAAAGCAGTTTTATCTATAAACATCAGACATAAAAACCAGTTTGTTTCAATGCTTAAATATCATGTTTCACTTTTAAATGTTAATAATTACATGTGTCTAAAAAAAAAAAAAAAAAAAAAAATGTTTACACCAGAAGGAAATTTTGCAAGTTATTTCAGAATGTCTACAATTAAATATTTGATTAAAATCATAAACGTAAGCAAAAAAAATTGCTAATATACAATTAAAAAAATAAATATACTGTGGTGGTTACTCCATACCCCCCCATATGTTTAGTTTAATTCAATTTTATTAGCCATTTTATTTCATATCACCTTCCTTTTTATTAATGTTCTCAATTTAAATTTAATTTCGGTTTCGTTTATTTTCATTTCGTCGCCTGTAATGTTTTCTTTCTTACTTAGCTTTCGAATGTTCCAAGCCGGTAAAATTCTGTTTGAAATCATTCCTTCCGGTTTTAAATTTGTTCGAGAACATTCTCGCTAGTTCTTTTGGGTGGAACTTCCGTTTATTCGGACACACCCCTAACCTATCAAATTAAATTTCACAGGTGACGTATTTCAAGCCGTTAAGTACATGGCCACCGGCTTTGGCCTCCCCTCTTAAGATGGTTATCAATTTTATTCTTATTAGTTACATATCTTTTCATACTGTATATTGTAATTTGGCTTAGTTTTTCCTCACCCCCTCTGTTGCTCACTGCCAAATTGGCGTGTTTTGCATTTACAATAACCCTTTCTCTTTTTCCCCTGGGCTCGCGGCCACCTGCGTGAGTTGCGCTGCTAGACACCTGCCGTAATGGATGCAGTCGTATGATTGAAAGTTTTTAGTGTAATTTCGGGGCAGAGGTGCTCCCCCGTTAACGAAGGATGGAACGGGTTTTTTTTGTTATGTTGATATTATTGCGATGCTGATTTTTAAGTGCGGCAAAGAAAAAGTGCTGCCCTCAAAATGCCTCTAGGAAAGTGATGTTGATTTCTGTTAAGCAACGAGGAGCAAACCTTTTGTTTCAAAGGATCCTGAAAGTATTTTTGTTGTGCACTCTGTTTGGATATGCGTATTAAATAAGGTGACGTCGTGAAGCCTTTTATGTGTTGCTCTATTGATGCCACTTTTAACTAAAGAAGGTTGTCGACATGTTTATTCTAAATAGTTTTATTCTTCATTTTTTCGTCCAAAATTTTCGTCAAATATTTATGTGATCAATTCTTCAATTGTGCTTTTATATGTTCTCAATCCTCTGAAAAAAACAAGCAGAGGTGAAGAACGTGTGCTTTAAGAGGTGAACATTTTTCTTTCATCAAGTGAACATATTTGATTCTCATAAAGTTTTTACTTCATTATTTTGCCCAATCTTATATATATAATTTTTGAATACCCAAGGGGCGTTATGAAGAAAATATTGGTTTGTATCTATGCAATATGAAGTATAATACATTTTATTTTTTTTGAAAGTTCATATTATGAAAGTTGCTCTTTTCCAAGAAGAAATAATATTATATTCTCCTTTTATGTCATGAGAAAATTTATAATTTACATCCTGTTGAGAAATCTAAAATATATTATTGACAAAGAATTTTTATTGCTTGGAGATAGCAATTGTTGTGATTAGCATATATTATGATATGGTTTTTCTTATGAAGAGAGAGATTAATATGTACGAGTCAAAATAATATAAATATGTGAAGAAATATTTATTCATGAAAAAAGTAAAATAAGTTCTTCATGAAATAAAAATAGTTTTCTTCAAATTTTGTGTGCATAATAATTTCTTGTTCCTATTGTCTGGATTTATTTGTCATCAACAGCCAAGGACTTGACAGGTAACTTTTTTTACCTTTTCAATTTTATATTTTTTAACTTTATGTTTGACATTTTATGTCATCATGGATAAAGAATATTTTTATTGTTTTTTTAAGTGAAGTAAGGATGGTCACGTGGGTCGTTTGCAGGCCCCCATTCTCCGCGATGTGCTGTCATTATCACGATCACTTTGGCCTAATTGTGGGTAGAGGCAAATAAAAAGTGCTTTCTCCACTTTCAAATAAACATAACATTATTATTTCCTTTGATGCCCTGACCAAAGCGTCAGCTCAAACATAACATATACCAATTTGAAAAGGATTAAATATAACAATGAGTATTTTATAATTGTACTATTAAGGGTCAGGTACCCTTTAAAGAATCCAAAAATCGATTTTTAAAAAAATATCTTATAATTAAATATGATTCTTTAGAAACATTTAAAAACATACCGCATTCAAAAATTCGCATTAGAAAAAAAATTATGTCTAAAACACTTTGCACTTTTCTTATACGACCAATGGGTAATTTAAACTTTGACGCAAATTTTCTCAAAACAGCGATTTTGATCACTCCGCGCACGATTTCTGAAAAATGATTGCGTATAATTTCACAAAATTTTCTCTGAATGTATTAAACGTATACAGGCACAAAATGACCTACTTTTATGTTCCTCAAATTAGAATTCAAGACTACTTTTTTGTAAAAAAAATCTCGATACTTCGAATTTATTAAAAAAAAAAAATCTCATGATCTATAAGTTTTATTTATTTCATAGTAGGTCATTTTGAAAATATATTATATCTCTACTCAGAAAAAAAAAAAATCTTGGTTTGTTTTAGCTATTCAAATTTGAAAAATCGTGCACGCAAGACATGCAAGATCTACTCTTTCGCAAAAATTGTGTTATCAAACATTGCATATATATACAGTGAAACCTCCGAATAAGGGACACCCATGGGACCGGAACTTTTGTCCTTAAATAGAGGTGTCCCTTATTCGGAATTTTTACATTTTTTTAAATTAATCATTCATAAGGACATAAAAAACAAAATATTAAAATTGAAGTTTAAATCTACCCGAAGGTTATAAATTACATTAATTAGACACAAAAATAATAGATAATTAATTTAATCTTTTAATTGATTATTTAATTAGTAAATGATTTGTTGAGTTATTGATTTGTATTTTTACGTAAACGTTTCAGTAATGCAAAAAAGTGTAATAATATTTTTTAAAATCTTACTTGCGAAGTAATCAATAAAAAAAGTGACTGGTTTGCAAATTTCAATTTTTCTACTACTAAACTTTTCAGATATTTATTTACCATACTTATAACTTTTAGTCCTTCATTATAAGCAGTATTTACGAAAAAAGTATTCAACTGCTTTGCACATTTTAAAGCACCTGTGAAGCTCTTTATTTCACAATTTTCCTGTCTCTTTCATTTTCAGAGTCATCCTTCACAATTTTCAGCATTCTTTTCAATGTAGACTGGGAGGTGGCAGCACAGACAATGACCTCATTGAATTCACAACCACAACAGAAATTCTAGAATCAGTTAAAACTCAATATGCATGTTAAAACGCAATCGGTCTACTGAAACACCAAAAACTCTGAACTCTGAAAATCTGAAATTTGACTCGTAGATTTACCATTATATTTTCCTGCACCCAAATCTATGAAAATATGAAGGACTGGCTGCAGGATACCCCAATGATAAACCTATGAATCAGCTACTAAAATCAGGTTTATATGTGCTTTCCACCTAGATATGACTTGCCAGAGCAATTGTATTTTAATATGTGAATCGAGTTTTAACCAATTCTGGAATCCGAATATCAGCTGTGAACTCGAGGAAGATATTGTCTGCACTGCCACCTCTGGCTCTAACAGAGATAAACGCACTTTGATATCTTCATCTTAATTGTGGATAAATAAATGCTCATCAGTTGAGTTGCATACCTTTGTACCAACATAACTGCCTATCTGATAAGTTCACAAAATTCTGTATTTCATTTTCATCACAGACTACTTCATTATTTTAAATGCCAAAATCAACCCCTTTAACATTTCACACTCGCTCAGCGTGACTGGGCAGCATTTTTCTTTACAAAATTTGTTTTTGTCATACCAGTAACAAAGGAAAATAGAATTTGTTATTTATTTAAAGCATTTTTTTTTTAAATTGTGTACTTGATGGAAACTTTTTTTTTAAAAGTGGTGTCAACTGAATAAAATTTGTGTAAGAAACGCCCGAGTCAAAAAGGTTAATCTCATTTTCAAGTGTCCCTTAAATCGAGTGTCCCTTATTCAGAGGTAAATACATTACATTTCCTATACCAAGGGACTGGGACCGGAACTTTTGTCCCTTAAATAGAGGTGTCCCTTATTCGGAGTGTCCCTTATTTGGAGGTTTCACTGTATATACTTTTTTTAACAACTTTAAGTAATAAAATAAACCCTTCTTAATATTTGTTTTCAATTTTATAGTTAAAAGTCAATTAGATATAGAGTGACTGCAATTCCTACAGAAGTCACTTTTTCACGTATTTTGTTAGTTCAAAAGGTACCTGACCCCTTAAACAACATCAAACTACAATAGCGGAATAAAATTATTAGATTCAACAATTTCTCAAAAATCGTTCCGTAAGTTATAAGAAATTCTTACAATTTATATATTCCTATTATTATTAATATTATCCTATTATTATTATATGTTCCTATTATTATAAATTTGGCGAAATCTGAAAACATTAGTATGAAGATTTAGGATTTTAAATAATTTAAAATATTATTAATAATAAAAAAAATTATTAACATTTTACAACGGTAATATGAGAAGATATTTTCTTAGTATAACACTAATATTCAATTTGAAACTACAGTCGAGTCTCCCTATAACGAAACTCCATACATCGAATTTCTCTATATAATTTCTCTATAATTTCTCCATATAATTTCTCTATAGAACGAATTTTTTGTAGGAACGGTCTCCTTTTCGCATGATTACATAAAAACAGTCTCTATATAGCGAAATAGCTATCTCCATCTAACGAATTTTTTCATAAATTGGTCTTGATTTATTCAGTTTTAAAAAAGATTCGAAATCATATGAAATCAATTTTCCATCACTTATTTTTGATTTATCGTTCAGTGCTGAGTTTTTTTTTTATATTACTTATCTCCTTGTTCTTTAAATCCAACGAATTCATCCCACCTCCCACACACCTTTCAACATCCTTCTCAAAACAGAGTCAAATAGATTGTTACACATATAAGAATGGAGGAAAACGTTAACTACAATTTTTAACTACAACCTTGCTAAAATTTAAACTTTTTTTTTTTTCTTGAGAGCATAAGAATTTTAAAATCAAAGCAACAAAAAATTACAGATTTGTTCGTCTGAAATTAATGCAAGTCTTGCTAATTTGATTTTCATTAAGCTTTCAAATAAGTGTCTGTTCTCTTTTTTTTAAATTGCTTAAGTAATTAGGAAATAGAATGTTAGGTTAATATTTACTTTTAAACATTTCAAATTCTTAATTAAAAACATCAAAAATAATATTTGTTCAAAATTTACACATTAAATACGATTTTTAACATCATTTTCTATACATCGAATTTCTCTATATAACGATTTTTTTACTGGAACGATGGATTTCGTAATATAGAGACTCGACTGTATTTCGTAATAGTATAATAATCAAACTATGCATTTAACTTGAAAAAGAAAAAAAAAAGTAAATGCTTTGGAGAGAATCAGAACAATAAAATCATAAAATTACAAAGTGATGTTTATATTCTATGACGAATGGAGTAAAATGCTCCAATTTTTGTGTCAGCATTCGGTTTTCCTGAGGAGATAAAATACAGTAAATGGCTGATATAGCAGGTGGCTTTACATAACGTGAAACTATTTAACTCAGTATTCATGACCTTTCGGAATAAAAGGTTAAAATTAAACATAACTTACCTTTAGTATGATAAATAATATCCTTTGTTTGATAAATAATAATCCCTTTTTTCATAAATTATATCCGTATACTGTAACCTCCTCGTTATTGTGTATTAATGAAATATTATAAATTATTTAAAAATTTGTTTAGAATAGCATATTTGTTATTCTAAACAAATTATCAACCAATGGCAAAATTTTCCTTAGAACTTAATCTTTAAAAGACTGTAAAACAGAGATTTAATTCTTGTTCCTGAAACAGCAATTTTTTTTTCTCTTTTTCCAATTTGCGAGTAAATAAAATTTTCCCTTTGAGTACGACACGGAAATGTTGCATAAAACTTGAGCCCGAAGCCGTTTTCGGCCCGGGCTCGGATTCACGGGCTCGGACTTAACCCGTCTCAACTCTATCCATTACGACATTAAGCGAAAATATGTTATGGTTGTTTAAATTACTTTTCAACAAAAAGTTATAAAATTGATATTTACGTCTTTTTTTGCAAAATAAAAGGTACTCAGATTCCTTAAAATATGAATTTATTTTTGTATTTTCGCCCATTCTACATGCATCTGAAAATGAAACGCTAAACCACGGGGACAAGTTTCTGTAATCTAAACCAGACATGCTCAACCTTTTTCCCCGCGGGCCGCAAAAATGTGTTTGCAACGTTAGGCAGGCCACAACCCACTTAAAAAAGGATTTAAAATATGGTATAAAAAAATGCTTTGTCTCGAAAGAAATGCTACCAAAAGATTTTGCCACTACTTTCAAACAATAAACTTCGTTGTTGATTTCTATTGTAAATGATGCAATAAAGTTTGTTGATTGGAAATAATAAAGTAAAAAATTCCTGTGCTTTTTTCGCGACAAACGTTCAACCCTAATAACACAGTATTAGTTATATTAAAGGAAATATAAAACGATTATTATCAAAATGCAGATTTTCCAAGTTCTAAAAAAGTTCCAATCTATAAAATAACGGTGAATGTCTGAAATACTTTCTGCGCACATCTCAATTGATTTTATAAATGTAAAATAATGATTATGTAACCCGGGCCGCACATAAAAAGTTGCCGGTCCCCATGCGGCCTGCGAGTCGCAGATTGAGCAGCGGTGCAGAGGCTTTGAAGGAGACAAGCATATTTTAAAGATCTATATTTTCTTGGTATGACTAGTAATGTCAGATGAGCTTGGTGCAATTCTTTTACATTTGATTCAAAGTGGACAAGATATGTTGAGTCCGGATATGCATTTTTTTCTGTTATTTAGATACAGAACGAAGACTGCATAATGGAAGATGGCAGTCAGCGAGACCTGAGTGAGGGGCTCTGAAATGTTTGATGGGGCTAATTCTGAAAGCTTAAACCTCTTCGATATATAAAAAGAAAATGTTGTTTTAAGTGGTGAATATAAAAAAAGGCTGATATTTCAAATTTCATAAAAAATTTATAAATAAGAAAAAAAAAAATGCGAAAAGTTACTATTTTTTAAATTTTCTATTTTGCGAAACCTATTGAAAAAAATAGAAATAAACTATCGTAATTTTAGAAAATTTTAAATACAGTCGAGTCTCTATATAACGAAATCCATCATTCAAACGAAAAATTCGTTGAATAGAGAACGGCAAAATTTTTTCATGTAATGTTTAAATTTTGAAAAAGAATTGTTTTTGAGGTGTTTAATTAAGTTTTTGAAATATTTAACGGAATTTTTTTCAGAATCTCAAACATCTTCGCCGCTTCCTTTTTTCTCCAGTGTCTTATTGATTATTTTCAAAATTATTACTTTATCAGAGAGAGTTGTGTTTAAACTGGAAACGATTTTATCCAAATGCAGTAGAAGATAACACCTGCAAAGATGATATTTAGTAACAATTCTTCATTCAAATGATCGCTCACAACAAAAAATGCTCCGAGTCGCCACAAACAACAAACATCCTCTCTATACTCTAAAAGTAATGACAGTTAATTTAGGTAGATGAAAACCTGCTGAAAAACGACCTTTTCTGCAACTCCCCCTTATCCCTGCCTAACTATCCAAACCAAGAAACAAGCAACATTTTCAAGACAATAATGGAATAATTTTACCTTTTAGGATGCTTTGTGATAGTTGCAAATCGCCCCACTAGCAAGCAAATGTTTCAATCTTTTCCAAGAACGCATGCTCATCTTGGCTAAAACAAAGTCAAGTGTAACCATGCAAAAATATGTTTTTCTTGGAGGAGGGAGGGAGTTGAATGCCTTTTTTTGGACATGAAGAATAAGGTAGAGGAATGTAGCTATGAAATATAAACCAGAAATTAACGAAAAAAATTACTCTAGAAATAATTTGAAGTGTTTTCTGAACTTATAATAGAACATTTTCGAAAAACTTCGTTAAATGGAGATATATATTTCGTTATATGGAGATTATTTTTAATGTAATCATGAAAAAAATTAACCGTTCCTATAAAAAAAATTCGTTAAATAGAGAAATTCGTTGGATGAAGTTTCGTTATAGAGAGACTCGACAGTATTAAGTCTAGTTTCGCGGTTTGGGAGGGGCTTCAGTCCCTTAGTTACCCATGTGGGTGCGCCAATGCATCTGAAAATGAGGCGCTAAAGCACGGGACACGTTTGTGTAATCTAAACAAACGGCGATTACTGAGTGACGATTTCGAAATAAAGCGGAGTCATTTTTTGCGTCGTCCCCGAAGGGAAGCAACTTTCGGTTGCTTTTATTTCCTGAAGCGTTCCAACAGCAATAGGAATCCCTAATCTGAGTTCGCTCCCAGTTGCTTCCACAACTCCCGTCTGCGAGGGTGTTTGTTCACACTGTGTGCCGGCGCAGATCATTCAATGTTTACCTTCCTTATCGGATAAACCGTTTCTCTGGATGCTATAACACGAACACTTTTCTCTCTTCCTATCGTTATTTCCGAAACAAAAAGGTAAGTTTAATTTTTTACTCGAAATTGTTGCTGCCAAAATTGTTTTATTAAGATTAATATAATAATACAACTTTTATCCCACGTGCTTACATTTAGATCAGAGATTCCCATATTTTTCTTTTTCTTTCTTTCTTTTTCTTTTCTTTTCTTTTTTTTTTTTTTTTTTTTTTTTTTTTTTCTGTGACTGGTGCAGAGAAATTATTTTATGTTTATCTTCCTTATCGGATAAACCGTTTTTCTGGATGCTATAATACGAACATTTCTCTCCTTTTTTTTTAATTATTATTTCTGAAACAAAAAGGTGAGTTTAATTTTTTTTTCTTGAAATTGTTGCTGTCCAATTTTATATTATTTAAATTGATATGATACAACTTTTATCCCACGTGCTTTTCTTGATAATGTTGCATTTCGATCCGAGGTTCCCAACTTTTTTTTGACCGGCAAAGAGAGATCATTTAATATTTATCTTATTTATAAACCGTTTTTCTGGATGCTCTAATAAAAATATTTCTCTTTTTTTTTTCTATTATTATTTATGAAACAAAAAGGTTAGTTTATTTTATTTTATTTTATTTTTTTTTTTTTTCGAAACTGTTGCCGTCCAAAATTTGTTTTATTTAAATTGATATAATACAACTTTTATTCCACATATTTTTTGTGATCGTGACAATGTTACATTTAGATCAGTAGTCCCCAACTTTATTTATTTATTTATTTATTTATTTTTTTTTTGACCAGCGCAGAAAGATCATTTAACGTTTACCTTCCTTATCGGATAAACCGTTTATCTGAATGCTATAATACGAACATTTCTCTTTCTTTCTATTATTATTTTCGAAACAAAATGGTGAGTCTAATCTTTTTTTTTTTCCCTCGCAATTGTAACTGTTAAAAATTGTTTTATTTAAATAGATGTAGTACAAATTTTATCCCACGTGCTTTCCGTAATAATGTTACATATAGATCAGTGGCTCCCAACGTTTTTTAACCAGGCTCTACCCAAGCATCTTTAAAATCCCGATGTCCCCTAATGCTCTTCTCTGTAACACATAATTTTTATTAATCACACAGAGGAAATCTAAAAGAGCATTAAGGAGACAGTGAATATTAAAAACTAAATACCTCAATTTTCAATGCACTCATTCGAAAACTGGTAGAAATGTTGTTAATCGCAAGTTTAAATACTTATATTCAAAATTTTGTGATAAAATAATAAAAAGTTTTTAAATTGTATAAGTTTTTAATTTTTAAAATAACGAATAATTGTTATATTTTGAAATGTCCCATGCGCAATTCTTTGGCATAAAATACGAAAATATTTACTCATGAGATATTTTTTGGTACTACTAGGTTATCCCGTCGACCAAAAAATTATTGCCAAACTATAAGATTAAATGCCAATAATGGATGGTCGTGAATGTCACATTCAATGACATTAAACACGATTCATGTGTTTAAAATGTCATTAAGTGATTTTTATTTCGACTTTTTATTGATATTTTTATTAATATTCTACTAATTATTCGTTTTTTCGTTATTTAGAATAAAAATAACGTCAATATGTATAATTTGGCTATTAGTTTGGCCATTTGTATAATTTGGCGAAATTGGTCGACGGGATAACAGAGTAGTACCGTTTTTTTATATATCTATGGACGTTGGCATGAATTCTTAAAGTTCGCTGAATATGTAAGTAGATTTTTTCTTTTTTTCTTTTTTTTTTTTTTTTTTTTTTTAATAAATATGCTTCGTTTTTCCAAAAAAATAGCTATAATTTTTTTCAAATTCACACAAATTTCAACATTAAAATATCATTGAAATGCAATTTTTTATACTAACATTTATTTATTATTGTACAGAGGATGTGAAACATAAATAAAAATAAAATCTGATAATTAGGAATGCGCATCCGCATGGAACGGTTCAAATGTTAGATATGTACAAAATTTTCAATTTTGAGAAAACAATATTTTAAGCGAAACAAATTGCATAAATATATACAGTGTGTACAAATATAAAAAAGTTTATAGGGTAGCATCCCCAGTAATTGGCACATTAAGAATTTGTCGTTAAACTTACTTAAATTTTCATTACAAAGAAATAAGCTATTTACTTGGAAATATTTTTAAATCAAAGAATGCATATTTGTCCATCTATTTTGCCCACTAAAAGCAAAAAAATTTGAAAAAGTATTTTTATAAAAATATATTTATAAAAAGTTGCTGAAATCACCAGTAATTGGCACCTAGAGCACCAATGTATGACACCTTGTGATCCAGTAATTGGCATATGTTTATATTTAAAAAAAAATTTACATTTTGCATTGGGTTTAATCGCTTTAAATTAATTTACTGTAGATGAAGATGCCATATTTCAGGTTTTTGAGAGTAAGAAATCAGCATATTAGTCTGAAATGCGAACACTTTAAAACAATACAATATACTTACATTAATACCCAGTAATTGTCATGCTGTCCCCAGTAATTGTCATATGAAGCTTTAATGGATTCCAATTACTGATAAAATTTATATTTTCAAATAAAAACAAATGATAAACAAAATTAGTCTATAATTTTAAAAGTACTTCCAAAATAAATGGTTTAATCTCAAATTCCTTGCGAATTCCTTGTAATTGGAATAGGTGCCAATTACTCGGAACTAGCAAAATTGAAGCACCATTAATTGGCAACTACCATTAATTCAGAAATCCAAATATTTGTGTCGAAAATACTTTTACACAATTAAAGTAACCCTTTTAACTAAACAAAACTGTTGTCAATTAAAATTTAAAATATATTATAAATCAGATAATAATGAATTGAAAAGCATATCTTCCTTAAGCCAAAGAACAAGAATTTGCAACAAAATGGCTAATTTGATACAAGTCGATTTGTTTCTCTTTCTACGGCTCTATTGTCATCTTGTAAAATAAATCAAAGTTATAATCTTTAACGTAAATGAGCATATAACTGATATATGGTCTTGAATTTTTAAAAGATTGGATATAAATCTTTTTTTAGGACATGTTTGTAAAATGTGCCAATCACTGGTGCATGCCAATTACTGGGGGTGTTACCCTACCTTTACGAAAAAGTTAAAAAATTGAATTTTTTTTTTTTTTTGCATCCGATAAATTTGTTCCATCATTCTCAAAAAGAAAAGAAATCTTACTTTTTTGTCAAATTTCGATTTTGAATCCCCACTTCGTCGCCTTAATTTTGATAAGTTATTTCACATTCTTTAACTTATCAGAGTGATCAAATTTTTGTTACAAATATCATTTTAATATGAAACCTTCTATGAATCCATTGAAGTCATGCATCTTCGCATTTACACAAAGAAAAAAGGTATTTTTCTATTTCAACATATGTCATACACAAAATTGTTATGTTTTTTGCATTTTTATTTCTGCGAAATATTTTACAGAGAATTTCACATTTTGCATTATATTTGATAGAACTGATACATTTCATTATTAAATTAAATTTTCATTTTTTTTAACAATTCCAGTATATAAAAGCTTATTTTACCCATTTCCTTCTGCGATATTTATTGAAGAGTTTGTTAATTTAATAAGTTTTTAGTATATTTCACATATATTTTTGGTTAAATATGTTCAATACAATCAATTTTAGATATTTCTTTAAGTAATTTCAAAGGTAAAAGAAGTTTCCTCATGGGATATTTTTCATTGTTAATAGAAATGCAAGTTTTATTTAAAATATAGTAGGATAAAAGTATATAATTCTAAAATAATATTATAATCAGGAAAGATGTAGAATTTTTTTCATGTAGTTCTTTTTACATGTAGAAAAAAAAGGTGTCTAAATATTGAAAAAAAAATTAAATAGTTATTCTAGTACTAGTTGTGTTTTGAACTTTTAATTGGAAAATTATAGAAGATTTATTCAGTCATGCTTTAAATTTTTATGTATTATTTATATTTTTAGTCTACAACTTGTCTTTATTTAAAATAAATAATAAATTAAAATAAAATAAAAGTTTTTAAAAAACTGACAGAAAATGAGCTAATAACAAATCTGAAATTTGTCTTTCGGTGGAACATGCGCCACACTTTGGGAACCACTGATTTAGATAGTATGTTAAGCAGGGAAATAGTGCGGGGGTATAGCCGTATAACTTCTGGATTTTTTAAAAGAAATACTGTACATCCTCTGTTTTTCAATAAAACTGCAGTATATACACTCTAGGATGTACTCTCTGCTCAGAGGTACATAACAGATATATATTATATTTCATATGATTGAAATAAAATCATGTATGTGAAAAGAATTATTAAAATAAAAGGTAAGAAAATATTAAATGGGAAAATGAAAATGGAAAATATATATATATACTTTGCTCAGCAAAACTTTAGACAATGATCGATTACGCTTCTATTTTCAGAAGTATGTACCGAATGTTTGTAATTCTTCTGTTATATATTACTTGTGACTTATCCTTTATTCACAAACAATAAATTTTGAATTTTCCTTTTACATAAAATATAATGACAAAAAAATGAAATTAACATTGTGGCAAAAGTATAGACAATTTGTATATTTACAGAAAATTAACTAAAAATTAAAATCGAGTTGCACCCACATTGTTTGCAGTTAGTGCAAGAATGTGACTTTTCATCGAAGAAACTAAATGCTGCGTCACTTGGGGGTCTATTTTGTACCAAACATGTTCAACAGCAGCTCGAAGCTCATTTAAAGAAAAGTATAGCAAAATTTTGCATAAACATTACGACATATGATGTTACAAAAGTTTTCGATTGGGTCCGGATCAGAACTACACGCCGGCCAGTTGAGATCAATAGTATTTTCAGAGTTAAACGACGTTCTTCTTTTGTATGCAACGTGAATAGATGCTAAAATCCGCACTTTAGATCAGCAAAAGTTCCCCAAATGTATGAAAATTAATCTCCAACGTATATACGTAGTCTTGTGTAGCTTGGCAGCCAATGAATAAATCCACAGATAATGAGCATTAAAGCTAAGTGAGGACCAAATTATTTAAAAGTCACCTTCTTTTTGTCGACTTAATAAAGTCCCAAGATCTTTACCCTTAAGTCATCCCAATAGTATACCCACTTGCTTGGACCATTCAAATTCCACTTTATTTTCGTTACTGAATGTCATAGCGTACCATTTGGGTCCATATAGCGTATGTTTGCAAGTTAATTGAATTCTTGCCAATTTATAGCGATATTTAAAAGCTGATTGTTTTATCATTTTCATGTAAATTGATTTACCTGTTTCTTTAATTCATCTACGAATCATGTCCATCGACACAGAAAGGCCTGACTTATTTTTAATGTGATTAGCAATCATTATTTGTGTAAATGTCAGTTTCGGGATCCTTTTGTCATCTCATTTTCTTGTCACACAAGGTCTTCCAGATTATGTTTTGTTTTGAAGGAGTCATCCTTAGACTATACTTCATAGACAGACCACTTTGGACGATTCAATGCTGCTGAAATTTCTGCAACAGCTTTCCTACTTCAATTACATCATCTAACTGAATATTTTATGCTCGCGGCATCTTCACTAACTGATGCTATATCGAGGTATAATTATACTTCAAACATGTGACATCATAACTTGGAAATTTGCATTTCTTCACGAACAGATGGCTAAAAATCAAAAAAGTGTCTAAACTTTTGGAATATGCAAATTTTACTTTTTTCAGCTAAATTAAATATTATCTTATATTATAACCATTATTTTTATTCTACATTGTTTAAAATATATTTGAAAATAAGTATAGCCATTTGTAAAACTCGCGTGTTCGTATTTTTTATTTAAAGGTTAAAAAACACCAGCGTCTAAACTTTTGCTGAGCACTGTATATATATGAAAATGATATGAAATCGTCAGTGGAGCCTCATCCTCATATCTACAATTAATAGTGAATATATGTTATTTTATAAAATATTGTCAGCATAAACAGATCACATTTACCAACGGGGCAAAATTCCACCAGTAAAAATAAAGAGAAATTCGTGGCTTATTTACAACCGGACGATTAAAACACATTAAGAAACAAATGAAAATAAACTAAAACAAAACAAAAATGTATATTTAATATATATATACAGATTATTACATTTAACATGTATGCAGATTATTATATTTAATATGTGTACAGAAGGTTATATTTCAATTAATAATAACAATATTTATTAATAATAAAACTTCTATCATTTTTAATTTAACATAAAGTGTGATTTCAAACTCTTATGATTTTTAAAAGCTTCAAAAGTTACATTCTCAAAGCAAATTCTCTAGAAAACATTTAATGACAATAAATATCGTGTATTAGATAGCTTTGATGGTATTTGTACAAGTCGAATATATAACACTCATGTATTAGTTTTTAAAATATTCAGTATCTTGATGCAAATAAGTTGACTTTATCATTTTTCTTAAATACATCTAATTATATACTACGATAAAATAAAATTTCATATTTGTCGACAGAATACCAATTAACAATGAGGTAAAATTCAGATTTTTAAGAATAATTTTTCAAGTATGGAAATTACTTTAACCGCAGTGCCTTTTTTATATACACTATTAACGCTTTGCATTCGAGAGGTGATTTTCACTGATCACTAGTTTCCCGCGTAAATGGGTGTTCTAATTCCTAGAATTATCCAAATGCTCTGGACACCAGTACAGTCGACTCTCGTTAATTCGAAATCGGATAATTCGAACCTTCGCTTAATTCGAACTAAACATGTAGTCCCGAAATTTTCAATAACAGAATAACTTTTAAAAATTTCATTTATTCGAACTCATTTTCTCTTGACTTCGTTTAATTCGAACTAACGCGATTCCGAATTTTAATTTTTTTTCCTCCTGGACTTTAGATCCTTGAAATAACTTCCTTTCTTTTATTTTGGTCAGAATTGTTTTGAAATAGTATACATATAGTCCCATGCATTTGATATATTCTATTTTAGAGACCCATATATCCATCAATGACGCCCCCACTCCATCTTTGTTTGTGCTTGTTCCTAATCTCTTAGTTAATTTATGTATTTATATCTTTTAAATTAATATTAAGTCATATTCTAATGATAACAACCGAAATATTCAAATAATACTATAACATTCATTACTTTGTAATAGTACTCCTTTAAACATGTTTTCCTCACAAACTTTCCATAATTCGAATTCTGGATAATTCGAACATTTCTTGTGGTCCCGACGAGTTCGAATTAACGAGAGCCAGCTGTATTTTAAACTAATTTTCTTCGCCTTATCTAATAGCCGAGTAATCTGCGAAATAAACTGTAAGATATTAGTGGTATCCAAAGCATTGGGCGTCCCGATTTTCGAGTCACCCTGACAATACTAGTGTTGAGTGAGAGTCAGTCACCTCTGAAGTGCAAAATGTTAACACAGTTTTACACATGATTATTTAAAAATGTTTATAAGTCCTGTTAATTAAGATAAAGATTTAAATTTAGCATTTTAAAAATCATCTCGCCATCAATTGCAACAACTACTAGCAATAACTTTTATACTGTCAGTATTTCACATTTAAAAAAAAATTAAAGGTTTTCTTAAATTTCATCACTACAAATGCTTGAAAAACTTTTTTTTTTTTTTCATTACTAATTCTTTAAGCTATGTTATGATGCAATATTCACAGCAATAGTAAAATCTCTAAAAATTACCACAATTTGCAGCACAGTTGATAAAAATTGTTTTATTCCAGCTGATACAAAACAACTTCTATCCCACATGCTTTTCGTGAGAGTGTTAAAAAGCCAAGTTAAAACAGAGCTGTCATAATTTTTTTTCTTTTCTTTCTTTTTTTTTCGAAAGTATATATAATAGATAATTCCATTTAATATGATAAAATAAAATTAGGTATATAAAAATAATAAATAAAAAAACCCATCAAGCGAGAGACTGAAAATACGAAACTAAAAAATTATAAATGTAATACGAAAACTCCAGAATAGCCTCATACCTACAATTCACAGTGGATATATGTTATTTCACCGAATATTGCATGCATAAGGGCTAAAAATGACACAATTAAGCTCCATATATTATTAAAAAAACAAAACAAAGGATGACTTAGATATATATAAAGAAATAAATGAAAATACAGCAATATATATACATACAGCTTATCATATTTTATATATAAACATATTATTACATTTAATATGTAAAAGAAAAGTTATATTTTCAACTAGTAATAACAAATTTGTGTTCAATTATAATAAACTAGTTAATAATAATTTTTTCATTGTTTTTGATTTTGTGTAAAGTATGCTTTTAAATTTGTTTATTACTTTTAGATACTCCGAAAGTTATATTATTAAAGTATAAACTTTAGAGAACATTTAATGACAAGAAATATTGGTACTACTAGATTATCCCGTCGACCAAAAAATTATCGCCAAATTTTAAGATTAAATGCCAATAATGGATGATCGTGAATGTCACATTCAATGATATTAAATAAGATTCACGTGTTTAAAATGTCATTAAGTGATTTTTATTTCGACTTTTTATTTGTATTTTTATTAATATTATACTAATTATTTGTTTTTTCGTTATTTAAAATAAAAATTATGTCAATATGTATAATTTGGCTATTAGTTTGCGATTTGTATAATTTGGCGAAATTGGTCGACGGCATAACAGAGTAGTACATCATTACGTTATCGTATATTACGCATTTTTGAAAATGGTGTTATAAGTGGGTTGCTTACAATTAAATCGAATAAATGACACTCAAACCTAACTGTAAAGATGTCCAGTTTCTTTATGTAAAAATAAATTGATTTTACAATTATTTTAATTATGTCTAATTATATAGTGGGATAAATAAGAAATTTATAAAATGTTGATAAATAACAGAATAGGTAAAATTCAGATTTTTAAAACAAATTTCTTTAATAAAGTAATTATTGTAATCTTAATGCCTTCTTTTTATGCACATACATTATCACACATGCTTATTTAAAGCTGTTTAAATGTCATAAAGGTTTAAAATGAACTTTTTAAATACCCACACCATCAGTAACAAATAACAATAACATTACATACTGTCTATATTTCTCTTTTTAAAAACCTTACATGTTTTCTTTTTTTTATTTTATCTCTAGTATTTTTTTGAGAAATCTCTTATTTTATTAACTGTTAAAGCAGCATAATGATGATTCTAAGCAATAGCAAAAACTGTTATCATCAAAATTTGAGAAATTGCTGCATTTTCCACCAAAATCATAATATGAATGATTGCGTACTCTCTAAACATAATATAAGAAAAACGGCTTTATTCATATAAAAATATAAAATCATTTTATACATTTATTTGTTGTCTTGCGCTTGTTAATGTTAAGTCCACTCGTAATTATATAAATACGTAGCACCTATAATCGTCGTTCAGACGGTCCGTCAGTCCGCATATAACAAAGCAAAAACTATCCAAATGAATCATTTAAAATTTAAAATATATTATAGTTGCATAATTTTGTCTAGTCATTCCAAATTTTATGAAAATCGATGTATAGTTCAATTACAGGAGCGTAATCAATTCATAAGTACTTTGTTATATTACAGCCAATCGAAAAAAAACCGTTTTAAGTGCAAATGATGTTACACTATTTTGAACAATACGAAATTGATATGCATCTTTGAAGTACATACTAAAATACACATTTGTACAATTCGTCGTGTAAAAAATATTTGTTATTAATTTACAAGGCCACACAAAAGTATTCCATTACATAATGGTGTAGGTGGAAACATTGTGTGGGGCGCTTTTTAATTATATTAAATTATTTCACATTTTATGAAATCGATATATGTTGCTTAAGGTTACTACAGGTTACTTCCTATGTAATAGAAAGCAGATAATACTTACACAAACATACAAAAGATTTCGGACACTATACTGTATCCGAAGTATTGTATATATTGGGTTGGAGAAAAAGTAATTTCGCTTTTTTTCGTATTTTTCAAACTGAATTTATTTATATAAATTAAAAAAACTAATCATTAATATATGTGCTGTTTTGTTCGATGGCCTTTTGCCGTTTTCTGGAAATACTATAATTTTGTCACTGTAGAACTTCTGAGAGTTCTGGAAAAAAAAACTGAACAAGGAGATTTTCGCAAGCCTCTTTTGAAGCATGTTTAACAACATTATTAGGATTCCGCAGAAGGCGGAACAAATGGTAATCGGTCGGATCCAGGTCCGGACACGGTGGGGGTATATAAAAACCTCCAAGTCAAGCTCTCTCAGTTTTTTCCGAGTGACTAAAGATGTGTGTGATTTCGTATTGTCTCGATGGAAGACGACATCTTTTCTATTGACCAATTTTGGCCGGGTTTTTTTAATCACCTGCTTCAATCGCTTTAGTTATTCACAGTAGATAGTTGAATTAATGGTTTGGACAGGTTCGAGCAGCTCATAATGGACAATTCATTTCCAATCTCACCAAACACCCAGAATCACCTTCCTTGGCATCAATCTGGGTTTTGCCACTGTTTGTGAAGCTTCGACCACGAACTTTTTCGCACATTGTTGTCGTACGTGATTCACTTTTCATCACCCGTAATCATTTGTTTAAAAAAGTGGCTCGATTTCGTTCCGTTTCAGTAGAAATTCACAAAAGGAAACTTTGTCCATTAAATTTTGGGGAATCCAAGCATCGAGTTTCTTTTGGTATCCAGTTTTATGTAAATAGTTCAAAAGTGTTTTATGGTCGTAGCGATATCGCGGGAAGAAATATGCCAGTCTACCTCGATTTTTTGTTAAATTTCATCGACTTTTTCAACGATTGGCCGGCCAGGGAAAGGTTCATCTTTAACATCGAAATTTTCGGAACAAAAACAAACAAATCAATTCTGACTTTGGCGTTAACTTAAGCACTAATCACCGTAAACGCCACACAATTTTCGATGAGTCTGCGGAGCATTTTTCCCTTTTTGGAAGTAAAAAACTAAAATGTGACGAAAATAATCTTCTGGAATCTCTATATTTAAAACGCAATAACTTTTGTTTTGTCTAATTCAACAGATGACGCTACCTTTACATCTAGAATTTTTTAGAGACTGTTACCTTTCAGTATAATATGGCTGTATAATATGGCTTAATTGAATAAGTATTACTCAAGATATGTGACTTTAAAGCTATCTATTGGAGAAAAATGAATTTTTTTTTTTTTTTTCAATCCAATATTATTACACCAAGATTTGAATATTATTAAAACTTCATTATAGTACAAACGCACCCCATTTGCTATGTTTGACGCGCAGTTTCCGACTATTTTAAAATGCTATGCTTGTTTCTTTTTGATAATATTATAAATCATTAGCAATTTTTGATAACTACTCTTAATAAGACGAATCTTTTATTTTCACCTTGAGCGCGCGTAGCATGGTAATTAACAGTCAGAAATTCCATCTAATTCACAATAAAAAAAAAAAATTACAGATTTTTTTTAAAATATAGAATAATATAATGTAACCCGAATGTAACGACGAAAATGTATAATAACCACTTCCGATTATTAAAAATTCTGAAATACGCTCTTTATCTTGCAATACCTCAGAAACTAATGTATTTTCGAGATTTAAAGAATAATTTATATAGTTTCAAATGTTTAAAAACATTTCCTAGCATTTTTTGTGTAAAATAATCATGTTTTTTTAACCAGGAATATTTTTTTTGCGGTTGCTGTCAGTTTTCAAACAAAATTTTTAAGTTCGAAAAACATTTTTTCCATTAACAGCATTGAATTTATAATTTCTCTAGTTTTGCTTATTATTACTTTGTTACTATTGCACATAGAATTCAACTTAGGAAGCTCAAAACATTTAATTAAGTTTTCATACCCAAAAACTCGATGTTTCGGTTTGATAAAATCGAAATATCTGATTGAAAGCATTTTCGAAAATCAATGGCAGCGAATAAAACTTCGTTTTTTCAACTGATTCTTTAAAAACTCGAAACGATATCGTTTCTGAGATTTTGAATGATAAAGAACACTTTTCGGAATCACGGATAACTTTAAAGTTTCGATTGGACTTTTTTGTTCGTTGTTATATCGCTCACCCGCAAGAAAAGTAACCACATCTCGCAAAAAATTCATTTTGCATTGTATTGCATCAATAGATGTGTCATACGTGCGCCATCCTACACAAACAATTCCCTAAATGTAGCTAAGCGAAAAATCACTTTATTACGCTACATGTCCATTTGTAACCACAGAAGTGCGGTGGATTCTGTGGGGAGGTAAAATCACCCAGTTCTACAAATCGCATCCTACGTTTTCATTTGAAATGGTCTTATGCTTTTATGTGCGTTATCATTTCTGCATGCGTAACTAAATGCTATAATTTTATGTTACTGTAAAATCATGCAAATTTACGTTTGGCTCTTCTGTAAAATTTCCTTTAGTTGAGATGTATCACTTTTTTTGCGGGTGAGCGATACTATATTTTTGAAGTTAATGATGAAAAAAGCTAGTGTGATACGGTTAGGTAAAAATAACATCATTAAATATCATCAAATTTTGAAATGCGCAAGACCTTTCAAATTTAGTCTTCATTTGAAACTTCTTCATACTTCCTTCATCAGGTTCAAAAAATAGATATTTCTACTTTGAAAGCAGGAGGAACACTGAGGGAAAAAGTTAAAAGAGAAGGAAGGTTGAATAGAACAACCAAACATAATGTAAAAGGCATCAATCGGCCAATCACACAAGAGCATGCATGACCCATTCCGATGAACACGGAATACAAAGATAATTATGAAGCAAATTGAAGAAAAACAGAGTAAACGAAATATGTAAAATGGATAAATGAAGGAATAAATAAACAAATAAAATAAAAATAAATAAATAAATAAAAATAATTTATAAAATTTTAACAACCTTGTAAAATAAAATTCTAATCAATTTCGACATGCTAGATTCAAATTCTGATGACGAAAATTAATCTGATTTAAGTTTGTCGGATTTAGATTTGAGTTTATCCAATGCAAATGGTCAGCCTACGGTTTAATAATAATAAGTTCGACACAGCTGTAGTTGTTCTATTACTTGAGAATCCCGAGTCCACCTTTTCCCTCTTTTCGGTGTCTTTGATTTAATCAATTTTCCTTTTAAATTTGTCCGATTTCAATTTTTGATTTTTTACCAACCTGGCTTTTGTTAGAGACTCGGCTATTCGGGACATGTTTTGGGATCTTTGAACCTGGCTTCCGCTAGAGAGTCGCAATAAGAGAAGAAAAGTTAAAGGATCATGGACATTAAAAGAAGAAAAGATAAAGGATCACGAATGTTAAAAGAAGAAAACCTAAAGGACTACGGACATTAAAAAGGCGAAAAAAAAATAAAAGTAACATACGGACACCACAAGTTCTATTCACCACCGAAAACGACAACCATTTTCCAAATGCCTAACAAATAAATAAGTAATAAATAAATAGGTAAAAAAATAGAAGGAATATAGAAGGAATAGTTCCTCTTTCTTACATTTTTCCCCCAGTGTTGCTCCTACTTTTAAAGAAGAAGCACGCATTTTTGCGTCTAATGAAGAAAGACTAAGTTCTTTTGAAAAACCTTGCGCATTTTGAAAAAAAAATGTTTTAAGAAGTCATTTTTGACCTTATATTTATTGCATGTTAAAAAGCTATTGTCTTTTTTTAAATATTATTATTATGTTGACTAATAGACTACGGCAGAACGTCAGATGCAATTCAAATACGACACGTCATTTGCATTTTTATTTTTATTCGCTCTTTATATCTTTGATGTTCAAATTCAGCTCTATCGCAATTAATAAGGAAGGGAAAAAAAAAAGCTGGCAAATCTAATGTTGGCCGGCATTACATTTTCGTTGTTTAAAGTATTTACGTCTACCCTCTGGAAAACAGTCAAGTTCATGGGTGTAAATGTAAATAATAGAAATGCTAAAGTTTAAAAGCTATGAATACATTAGCGGTAAAAAATAAATTCATTTCATGGCCTTGAAGTGCAATATTTTATTCGTATGATTTTTGAGAAGATTTCGAGGACTAGACGAATTTAAAAGCATCCTGCAACATGTAAATGTTAATGTTGAAGAATAAGCTCGCATTTAGTTACTCAAGTAATGAAAAAACGTAACCTTCTCGAGATTATTAACATAAATGAATAATTGGCTACGAAATGGAATTCGAAGAACAATAACTCATCTTAATGAAAAAATTATAGTTTTTCGAGGTCCTTTGTGAAATACCGAAGAAATTTTTGGTTATTAAACAGTTAAATCTTTGAAATGCATTTTGCTAGTATGGTCTCTATTTATTTTTTTTAATGTGTTAAAAATATTTTCAAATGTAAATTGGGTAATTTCTGGCATCCTCCTCAATTAACTTTTATTCGCGGAAGCATGAAATTGGCCGGCGTTCTTATCCAGAAATTGACATTGAATATTGTTTTTTTGGTGAAAGGACAAATGGACTGAGAGGCGACTGGCATATTCACAATACTTACTCAGTTCAGATTCAGAGCCCTTCTGATTGGCTGTCTACATTCAGACCATACTGATTTTTAATGCCTTGGAAGTGACGGAAGTTATCATGCATCCCGTATTTTTGATGCACATATTTCAAGAATATTTCTTAAAAAGTAAAAAAAGAAGGAATTATGTACTTAAATTACTATATATATATATATATATATATATATATATATATAGGACTACAAATTTCCTTTGCATTCATTTTATTTTATTTATTTATTTATTCAGATATACTCGTTTCACTATTTTTTTTTTTTTTTTTTTTTTTTTTTTAATAATTCAATTCTATTCAAATCCTTCGTTTTGGTTTATTGTTTTATTGATAAAATTTATTGGTGAATTTTGTCTACTTTTAATGGTATTATATATATATATATATACATACATATATATATATATATATATATATATATATATATATATATATATATATATATATATATATATATATATATATATATATATATATATGTATACATATATATATATATATATATATATATATATATATACATATATAATGCATAAAAATCTAAATGATAGATTACTTTATGAATCAATTTATATTAAATCTCGTAATTCTTTATACCCTTATGGTCTAAATTCTAAATTATGCAATCGTACTAACATTGTCTTTACTAATACTAATAATTATGAACATTATAGTAGTACGTATGCAAAATTAAATCATTCTGCTATTAAAAAAACTACACGTACAACAAGAGGTAAAAATAAGGCTAATAATCTATATATTTCTAGAAATGAGATCAAACAACAAATAAATAAGTTGGAATCTGAATATAATAACTCGTATCAATGGATGGATATTAGGCAACACATTTTTTCAATAAAAAAGAAACATCTAAATTTATATTATAAAGTATTTCTATCTATTGATTTAACTTCACATTTTAGTGATATTTACTTTGATTTATTGTACTATAGAATTAATTTTCTTAATGTTTAAATTTCTAAAAATACATATAAAAAACTAATAATACTCAACTCATAATTACTTTTACCAATAATGTACTTAATAAAATTAATCTACACAACATTATTAATGATAAAAATAATAATTTCCCTATAAAAAAATTTTCTATACATAAATCCTTCAAATATAATGTTACACTTGGACGTAAGATATTTAACTATAATAAATTTTCTAAATTTTTAACCAATAATACTAATTATCCATGTTATTGTAATGATCCCTGTTATAGTAACTTCGTAAATCAAGATCATGGTCACATTATTACTGGAGATATTAATATCGTTGAAAATGATTCTTTACGCAATTTAATGGCTAATGGTACTAAATATCGTGTTCCTTCATGTACTAATATCAAATCAATCATAAAACAGTTTAATTTAGATTTAGATATTTTTATTTATAAAATTTCGATAGACTACAATAAGCCTCTGGAATACTTCACTGAATGGAAACTTAATGTTTTAGATAAATTAAATATTGAACTTTATAGGAATATCGATACCTTCAATTTAAATTTTAAACAAATAAATGATGAAATAAAAAACTTACAAAATAAATTTATCATAACATATGTCGATAAATCTCCTAACAACTATGCTTTCATATGTAAACATTATTACTCTACATTATTATATCAAGCAATAAATTCTAGTTCAAATTTCATTAAAACTGATATTGATATTATTATTAAAAATAGACATATAGCTCAATATTATAAATTACTAAAATTAAAAAATCATAATTATAACTATCCTTACATTGTGGTTATTCCAAAATTCCATAAAATTCCTATAAAGTTTCGCACTATAACTATTGGGTGTAATACTTATAACAATAATGCAGGTCGAGAATTATTAACAATACTTACAAAAATGCTAGATATTGCAAAAAACTAATAATAAATTCTATAGTATAAAAAATAGTTTACATCTTGTAAATAATATCAGAAATTTACAAAACATTAAGTACATCAAAACATATGACTTTAATGATTTATTTAATATAATTGATATTGCAGATATGTTCAGGATCATAAATTTATTATTCAAGGTATATAGGAATTCTCTTAACATACATGTATCTTTATCCTACTTCAAATCTTTAACCAAATTTATTCTTTATCATAACTATATATTATTTAATAATACAATATTCAAACAAATAGTCGGTCTTCCACAAGGTGGGATTGTATCATCCATCTGTGCTGATCTCTACTTACATTATTATGAACGTAATACTTCTATTGTTAATTGTTTTCTATACAGGTATCTTGATGATATAATAATTTTATATTCTAAAAAGTCATCTAACTATTCGCTACCAATCAAACACCACAAAAATTTAAAATACAGTTATAATGATATGCATAATAATACAATTAACTTTCTTGATCTTAATATTACGCTTTCTGATAATAAAATTCTATTTGATATTTATGACAAACGTAATGACTTTCCTTTTAAAGTAAACCTCTTTACTCATTATAATTCTTGCCTACATAAATCTGTCTATGTCAATATATTACTTAATTTTGCCCATAGAATTAAAAATATTTGTTCACATAATTTTAAAATGCATAATTTAAAAACTGTACAAGAAACTGCTATAAGATATGGTTATCCTTTACATTTGGTTAAAAAAATATTATCTGTATAAACATTTATTTAGTATTAACTGTCTATTTTCTCTTCAACCAATATTACCATATGATGTAATTGATAAGAACTCCTATAGTATTTAATATATAATAAGTTATTACATGATCTTAAAAATAATTAGCACATTGCGTAAAAAAATGTTTAAAAAAATTATAAAAAATAAAAATAATACAAAAAAAATAATAATAAAAAAAAATAAAATAAAATAAAATAAAAAATAAAAAATATGAATAATAGGTTGGTTGGGTGGGTTAGATGTTAGATTACGGTGGAGGGCGGTGTTGTCTGGATAATACGCAATGGTTAATTATTATATATTTAATAATTAAAAAAAAAATTAACTTTACACATAGTATTAAAGTTTATGTTTACCTAAAAACTAATATGCATAACTTAAAAATGATCAAGTTATTGAGATAAGATATGGTTGTCTATTGTATTTGTCTTAAAGAAATTATTTGTAAAATATTAGAATAGAAATTATTCTTGGAAATTCTTAGCTAATAAATAATTTTTTTCCTATAATAGAGGGCAGCACCATAAGCATATAATTTAATTAATATATTAATCCTTTAGATGGCAGCACTAAAATAATTTTCTGCTAGAAGTTGTAGTAATATATTCTAGTTAATTAATTAATATAGTAATATTAATAATTGATTAAAAATAAAAATATTATATTTCTAATAGTAGCATCTATTTTTTTTCTATTATATTATGAATTATATAGTATAATATATGTCTTACTAATTTTTATAATTATTGTTACAACTTTATTTTATTATCTATGTGATTTATACTATGACCATAACCTTGACTGTTAGTAAGTCACTTGTAGTTTGTATCTGATTGCACTACAAATCTTGCTAGGATATGGGTAATGGTAAAAATCTTAGTATATATATCCTTCTTTTTTTTAATGGAATAATGTTTTATTGTTATTTTGTCATATTGATTTTATTTTCTTCTATGTGTATCTTTCTACTAATTTGTCATCTGAATAGCTTCCAGCCAGTCGGGTGTATTGTGAGTCGAATTCTTAGCTTTCAGCACGACTCATAACAGAAACTGGTTGGATGTTTTTGCTTTTTTGTTAAACTATACACCCCTGAAGAAGTAGTTTAATAGAAAAGCCTTCTACTGCCTTTTTTATCCATTTATCTTTCATTATTTTGGTAATGTGCCTTCTATTTCACTTCAAACTTCAACTGTTTTCAATAAGATGATTGTAAAAATACTGGTTTCATTGGTTTATTGTATGGTAATATATGAATTACTCTGGTTATATAATGTCCATTTATCCATATATTTCTTAGTAATTTGATAATCTGCCTTCTATTTCTCTTCAAACTTCAACTGTTTTTAATAATATGATTTTAAAAATACTGGTTTCATTGGTTCTTTTATTGGTATTGTCTGAATAACTTTGGATGTATTTATAAAAGTATTTATATATTCAACTTCCATAATGATAAGATGCATAAGCACAATCATTAAAGGATAGTTTTAGTCTTTTATGTCATTTATGTTATCATAAGATAACATGGATTCTTGCAGCTTTTAGTGCATTATTTCACTTTAGGCCCATTTTGGCATAAATTAACCTATTTTTAAAATTTTTTAAAATACATTACTTTGATGATGCACAGCGCATGAAATGATGTATTTCTTCAATTTGTTATTCTTGCTGCTTCTTTAATACTTTTTGGAAATATCTACCATTGTTATAACTTCGGATTTTACCATATTGGAATTTAGTTGAAATGTAATTAAACATGAGGGCTTTATTTATAGGATATTATGTTTATGTGTACTGCATAATTTATTGACTATGAGACTACTTTTGGATTTAAGTTTGGGATTTTTTCTTTTCGTGTAAATATTGTATATATAATTATTATTTATGTAATCAAGTACTTTCACTTTATTATTATTGAAAATTATTTTTTAATTTAATTACTTTTATTTTATCTTTATTAGTGATATAAATTATTTAGGGAATTAAATGATATATATATTATTTTTATTCAAGATATATTTTGTCAGTTATCATTTTTTAATCAAATAGCCAAGATTTCAACTGATATATACATTATGTCAATTTCCTTTTTTAGCTTAAATTTATATAGTATTATAAATTGTGCTTATACTAATTTTTATGTAATATATTTTGTCCTATTGGATATAAATAATCTTTCTTATGATGAATAGTTACAAAACAAATTTAGCGACTGGCAATTTAGGCTCTTCAAAATGTAAGATGTCTAATGCTCGGTACAAAGAAGTAGATAGGGATTTCTTTGGATCGTCAAACAGTTACCTGTCATATTGTCCCTCGATTAAACTTAAATTTAAAAAGTGCTTACCTCCCAAATGCTTAACTTGCCCTCATGCAGATACACAACAAATTGATAATGATTCCAGTTCTAAAACAATGTGCTATTTTGTAAGGCATGCAACGTAATATACTCAATTAATTGCAAAATCTGTAAGTTAGAATATATAGGTCAAACATGTAATCCTTTGCATAGAAGCATCAATCAACATAGACAGGATATTTTAAAAAACAACTCTATTAATGTTGAACATATACATTTCAGGCACCATAACTTTCAAAATATAACCATCAAAATCTTAAGTATGCATAAAAATCTAAATGATAGATTACTTTATGAATAAATTTATATTAAATCTCGTAATTCTTTATACCCTTATGGTCTAAATTCTAAATTATTCAATCGTACTAACATTGTCTTTACTAATACTAATAATTATGAACATTATAGTAGTACGTATGCAAAATTAAATCATTCTGCTATTAAAAAAACTACACGTACAACAAGAGGTAAAAATAAGGCTAATAATCTATATATTTCTAGAAATGAGATCAAACAACAAATAATTAAGTTGGAATCTGAATATAATAACTCGTATCAATGGATGGATATTAGGAAACACATTTTTTCAATAAAAAAGAAACATCTAAATTCATATTATAAAGTATTTCTATCTATTGATTTAACTTCACATTTTAGTGATATTTACTTTGATTTATTGTACTATAGAATTAATTTTCTTAATGTTAAAATTTCTAAAAATACACATAAAAAAACTAATAATACTCAACTCATAATTACTTTTACCAATAATGTACTTAATAAAAGTAATCTACACAACATTATTAATGATAAAAATAATAATTTCCCTATAAAAATTTTTCTATACATAAATCCTTCAAATATAATGTTACACTTGGACGTAAGATATTTAACTATAATAAATTTTCTAAATTTTTAACCAATAATACTAATTATCCATGTTATTGTAATGATCCATGTTATAGTAACTTCGCAAATCAAGATCATGGTCACATTATTACTGGAGATATTAATATCGTTGAAAATGATTCTTTACGCAATTTAATGGCTAATGGTACTAAATATCGTGTTCTTTCATGTACTAATATCAAATCAATCTTAAAACAGTTTAATTTAGATTTAGATCTTTTTATTTATAAAATTTCGATAGACTACAATAAGCCTCTGGAATACTTCACTGAATGGAAACTTAATGTTTTAGATAAATTAAATATTGAACTTTATAGGAATATCGATACCTTCAATTTAAATTTTAAACAATTAAATGATGAAATAAAAAACTTACAAAATAAATTTATCATAACATATGTCGATAAATCTCCTAACAACTATGCTTTCATATGTAAACATTATTACTCTACATTATTATATCAAGCAATAAATTCTAGTTCAAATTTCATTAAAACTGATATTGATACTATTATTAAAAAATCCCTTTCGGCATGGCCTATAGGCGGAGGTAGATTTCAAAAAGTTTTCATCTCAAAAAAAAAAAAAAAAAAAAAAAAAAAAAAAAAAAATTAAATGATTAGAGATAAACCCAGTTTAACTACTTTATTCAACCGCTTTTAAAAATTTTTTAATTTCATTTTTCTGTAAGAACTGGTTTTATCGAAATCCTCTTAAACGAAATTCTACTCAAATGCCCATTTTGGCAACATATTTTGAATTATATTCTTACTTTATTAAAAAAATTGACCAATATGCTCATTATATAGTTCCTAAATAACAAAAAACTGTTAATTAAATTCGTTTGACAGCAAAATTGAATTTAAAAATGAGTAAGAAAATAACCAATTTATTATTTTAATACATCCACAATTCTTTAATCAAGATTGCTTTGAGAAATTTTGTACGAAGTGCCCACTTTGACAGATTTTTTTTAAATATATATTTAGCCTTTATCAAAAATCTGACCAATACGGCACATTACACAGTTCCTAAATAACGAAAAACTGTCAATTGAATGCGTTTGAGAGCAAAATTGAATTTAAAAATGAGTCATAAAATAAAAAATTTGTTATTTGAATACAACCTCCATTCTTTTATCATGATCGCTTTGCGAAATTTTTTTGCGAAGTGCTTACTTTGACAGCTTTTAAAAATATGTATACTCACCCTTTATCAAAAAATCAAAGAATACGCACATTATATAGTTCCTAAGTAACAAAAAACTGTCATTTGAATGCGTTTCAGAGCAAAATTGGATTTAAAAATGAGTCATAAAATAAACAATTTGTTATTTGAATACCCACAGTTCATTAATCATGGTCGCTTTGGGAAATTTTGTGCGAAGTGCCCATTTTGGCAGCCTTTTTTTGAAATATATTCTGCCTTTATCAAAAAACTGGCCACTCCGTCACATAATATAGTTCCTAAGTAAGAGAACCTGTAAATTGGATGCGTTTGAGAACAAAAAAAGATTTAAAAATGACTCGGTAAAAACGCAATTTTTTTAATTTCCTCAAATTTCAATCATGATAATTTAGTGAAATTCTGTTCAAAATACCCTATTTGGCAGCCTTTTAAAAAATATATTCTGCCTTTATCAAAATACTGGCCAATACGTCGCATTATATAGTTCCTAAATAATAGGACCTGTAAATTGGATGGGTTTGAGAACAAAAATGAATTTAAAAATGACTCAGAAAAAACGAAATTTGTTATACTTAATCAATTTTTAATGACGATAATTTCGGGAAATCTGTTCAAAATACCTTTTTTGGCAGCCTTTTTAAAAATATATTCTGCCTTTATCAAAAAATTGGCCAAAACGTCGCATTATATAGTTCCTAAATAAGAGGATCTGTCATTTGGATGCGTTTAAAATCAAAAATGAATTTTAAAATGAGTCAGAATATAAGCAGTTTGGATTTAAGGTTTTTACCCCAACTCCTATTTTTGTTTAATTTATTTTTGCTATAAGAATGGGTTCTATGAAAAACTTGTCAATATAAAAGTTGTAGATCTTATTATGAAGATGTAAAATAAATTTAATTAGATTTGATTGCTTAAGAATTGAGTAAGTTATGGGTTTTTTTCTTTTTCCTCCCCCCTTTTTCTTTTCGTTTTTAATTTTTTTCCTCGGTAAAAATTGGTCCTATCAAAAACTTGTAAATAAAAAAGTTTTAGATAATATTGAGTACATTTATATAAAATTTAGTTGGATTTAATATCTTGAGAATTGACGGAGTTATGAATTTTTTTCTCCTAAAAACCATGTTTTTTTCGCCCCTTGAGCCCATTTTTAACTTTATCAAAAATCTGTCATGCATAAACTTTTTGCCCATTTCTTAGAAGTAATATAAACTTTAAACTGATTCGATATCTATTTTAATTAAGAAGTTATCGCGTTTTTTCTGTTTTCACAAAAACCCTCCCTATTTCCACCCCCTTGGTCCGATTTTGCCCATTAACGAACTCGACCGAGATTTTAGGCTCCTTGATTTTATGTAAAAGTTTGAAGAAGATCTGAGCATAATTATGGAAGTTATCGTGTCTAGAAGAAAGTGATATACACCGATAGATAGATAGATAGATAGATAGATATATAAACTTTTTTACTGATGGTGGTTTTGGGGTCTAGGAGTCATGATTCGTGTAGAACCGCAAAAATTTTCCAGAAATTCCAACATGGGAGACAATGCAATAGGTAGTATTTCATACGAAATCTACCTAAAATAGACATATAGCTCAATATTATAAATTACTAAAATTAAAAAATCATAAGTATAACTATCCTTACATTGTGGTTATTCCAAAATTCCATAAAATTCCTATAAAGTTTCGCACTATAACTATTGGGTGTAATACTTATAACAATAATGCAGGTCAAGAATTATTAACAATACTTACAAAAATGCTAGCTATTGCAAAAACTAATAATAAATTCTATAGTATAAAAAATAGTTTACATCTTGTAAATAATATCAGAAATTTACAAAACATTAAGTACATCAAAACATATGACTTTAATGATTTATTTAATACAATTGATATTGCAGATATGTTCAGGATCATAAATTTATTATTCAAGGAATATAGGAATTCTCTTAACATACATATATCTTTATCTTACTTCAAATCTTTAACCAAATTTATTCTTTATCATAATTATATATTATTTAATAATACAATATTCAAACAAATAGTCGGTCTTCCACAAGGTGGGATTGTATCATCCATCTGTGCTGATCTCTACTTACATTATTATGAACGTAATACTTCTATTGTTAATTGTTTTCTATACAGGTATCTTGATGATATAATAATTTTATATTCTAAAAACTCATCTAACTATTCTCTACCAATCAAATACCACAAAAATTTAAAATACAGTTATAATGATATGCATAATAATAAAATTAACTTTCTTGATCTTAATATTACGCTTTCTGATAATAAAATTCTATTTGATATTTATGACAAACGTAATGACTTTCCTTTTAAAGTAAACCTCTTTACTCATTATAATTCTTGCCTACATAAATCTGTCTATGTCAATATATTACTTAATTTTGCCCATAGAATTAAAAATATTTGTTCACATAATTTTAAAATGCATAATTTAAAAACTGTACAAGAAACTGCTATAAGATATGGTTATCCTTTATATTTGGTTAAAAAAATATTATCTGTATAAACATTTATTTAGTATTAACTGTCTATTTTCTCTTCAACCAATATTGCCATATGATGTAATTGATAAGAACTCCTATAGTCTTTAAAATATAATAAGTTATTACATGATCTTAAAAATAATTAACACATTGCGTAAAAAAATGTTTAAAAAAATTATAAAAAATAAAAATAATACAAAAAAAAATAAAAAAATACAAAAAAATAAAATAAAATAAAATAAAATAAAAAATAAAAAATAAAAAATATGAATAATTGGATGGTTGGGTGGGTTAGATGTTAGATTACGGTGGAGGGCGGTGTTGTCTGGATAATACGCAATGGTTAATTATTATATATTTAATAATTAAAAAAATTAACTTTACACATAGTATTAAAGTTTATGTTTACCTAAAAACTAATATGCATAACTTAAAAAAGATAAAGTTATTTTGATAAGATATGGTTGTCTATTGTATTTATCTTAAAGAAATTATTTGTAAAATATTAGAATAGAAATTATTCTTGGAAATTCTTAGCTAATAAATAATTTTTTTCCTATAATAGAGGGCAGCACCATAAGCATATAATTTAATTAATATATTAATCCTTTAGATGGCAGCACTAAAATAATTTTCTGCTAGAAGTTGTAGTAATATATTCTAGTTAATTAATTAATATAGTAATATTAATAATTGATTAAAAATAAAAATATAATATTTCTAATAGTAGCATCTATTTTTTTCTAAATATATTATGAATTATATAGTATAATATATGTCTTACTAATTTTTATAATTATTGTTACAACTTTATTTTATTATCTATGTGATTTATACTATGACCATAACCTTGACTGTTAGTAAGTCACTTGTAGTTTGTATCTGATTGCACTACAAATCTTGCTAGGATATGGGTAATGGTAAATATCTTAGTATATATATCCTTCTTTTTTTTAATGGAATAATGTTCTATTGTTATTTTGTCATATTGATTTTATTTTCTTCTATGTGTATCTTTCTACTAATTTGTCATCTGAATAGCTTCCAGCCAGTCGGGTGTATTGTGAGTCGAATTCTTAGCTTTCAGCACGACTCATAACAGAAACTGGTTGGATGTTTTTGCTTTTTTGTTAAACTATACACCCCTGAAGAAGTAGTTTAATAGAAAAGCCTTCTACTGCCTTTTTTATCCATTTATCTTTCATTATTTTGGTAATCTGCCTTCTATTTCACTTCAAACTTCAACTGTTTTCAATAAGATGATTGTAAAAATACTGGTTTCATTGGTTTATTGTATGGTAATATATGAATTACTCTGGTTATATAATGTCCATTTATCCATATATTTCTTAGTAATTTGGTAATCTGCCTTCTATTTCTCTTCAAACTTCAACTGTTTTTAATAATATGATTGTAAAAATACTGGTTTCATTGGTTCTTTTATTGGTATTGTCTGAATAACTTTGGATGTATTTATAAAAGTATTTATATATTCAACTTCCATAATGATAAGATGCATAAGCACAATCATTAAAGGATAGTTTTAGTCTTTTATGTCATTTATGTTATCATAAGATAACATGGATTCTTGCAGCTTTTAGAGCATTATTTCACTTTAGGCCCATTTTGGCATAAATTAACCTATTTTTAAAAATTTTTAAAATACATTACTTTGATGATGCACAGCGCATGAAATGATGTATTTCTTCAATTTGTTATTCTTGCTGCTTCTTTAATACTTTTTGGAAATATCTACCATTGTTATAACTTCGGATTTTACCATATTGGAATTTAGTTGAAATGTAATTAAACATGGGGGCTTTATTTATAGGATATTATGTTTATGTGTACTGCATAATTTATTGACTATGAGACTACTTTTGGATTTAAGTTTGGGATTTTTTCTTTTCGTGTAAATATTGTATATATAATTATTATTTATGTAATCAAGTACTTTCACTTTATTATTATTGAAAATTATTTTTTAATTTAATTACTTTTATTTTATCTTTATTAGTGATATAAATTATTTAGGGAATTAAATGATATATATATTATTTTTATTCAAGATATATTTTGTCAGTTATCATTTTTTAATCAAATAGCCAAGATTTCAACTGATATATATATTATGTCAATTTCCTTTTTTAGCTTAAATTTATATAGTATTATAAATTGTGCTTATACTAATTTTTATATAATATATTTTGTCCTATTGGATATAAATAATCTTTCTTATGATGAATAGTTACAAAACAAATTTAGCGACTGGCAATTTAGGCTCTTCAAAATGTAAGATGTCTAATGCTCGGTACAAAGAAGTAGATAGGGATTTCTTTGGATCGTCAAACAGTTACCTGTCATATTGTCCCTCGATTAAACTTAAATTTAAAAAGTGCTTACCTCCCAAATGCTTAACTTGCCCTCATGCAGATACACAACAAATTGATAATGATTCCAGTTCTAAAACAATGTGCTATTTTGTAAGGCATGCAACGTAATATACTCAATTAATTGCAAAATCTGTAAGTTAGAATATATAGGTCAAACATGTAATCCTTTGCATAGAAGCATCAATCAACATAGACAGGATATTTTAAAAAACAACTCTATTAATGTTGAACATATACATTTCAGGCACCATAACTTTCAAAATATAACCATCAAAATCTTAAGTATGCATAAAAATCTAAATGATAGATTACTTTATGAATAAATTTATATTAAATCTCGTAATTCTTTATACCCTTATGGTCTAAATTCTAAATTATTCAATCGTACTAACATTGTCTTTACTAATACTAATAATTATGAACATTATAGTAGAACGTATGCAAAATTAAATCATTCTGCTATTAAAAAAACTACACGTACAACAAGAGGTAAAAATAAGGCTAATAATCTATATATTTCTAGAAATGAGATCAAACAACAAATAATTAAGTTGGAATCTGAATATAATAACTCGTATCAATGGATGGATATTAGGAAACACATTTTTTCAATAAAAAAGAAACATCTAAATTCATATTATAAAGTATTTCTATCTATTGATTTAACTTCACATTTTAGTGATATTTACTTTGATTTATTGTACTATAGAATTAATTTTCTTAATGTTAAAATTTCTAAAAATACACATAAAAAAACTAATAATACTCAACTCATAATTACTTTTACCAATAATGTACTTAATAAAAGTAATCTACACAACATTATTAATGATAAAAATAATAATTTCCCTATAAAAATTTTTCTATACATAAATCCTTCAAATATAATGTTACACTTGGACGTAAGATATTTAACTATAATAAATTTTCTAAATTTTTAACCAATAATACTAATTATCCATGTTATTGTAATGATCCATGTTATAGTAACTTCGCAAATCAAGATCATGGTCACATTATTACTGGAGATATTAATATCGTTGAAAATGAAAATGATTCTTTACGCAATTTAATGGCTAATGGTACTAAATATCGTGTTCTTTCATGTACTAATATCAAATCAATCATAAAACAGTTTAATTTAGATTTAGATCTTTTTATTTATAAAATTTCGATAGACTACAATAAGCCTCTGGAATACTTCACTGAATGGAAACTTAATGTTTTAGATAAATTAAATATTGAACTTTATAGGAATATCGATACCTTCAATTTAAATTTTAAACAATTAAATTATGAAATAAAAAACTTACAAAATAAATTTATCATAACATATGTCGATAAATCTCCTAACAACTATGCTTTCATATGTAAACATTATTACTCTACATTATTATATCAAGCAATAAATTCTAGTTCAAATTTCATTAAAACTGATATTGATACTATTATTAAAAAATCCCTTTCGGCATGGCCTATAGGCGGAGGTAGATTTCAAAAAGTTTTCATCTCAAAAAAAAAAAAAAATTAAATGATTAGAGATAAACCCAGTTTAACTACTTTATTCAACCGCTTTTAAAAATTTTTTAATTTCATTTTTCTGTAAGAACTGGTTTTATCGAAATCCTCTTAAACGAAATTCTACTCAAATGCCCATTTTGGCAACATATTTTGAATTATATTCTTACTTTATTAAAAAAATTGACCAATATGCTCATTATATAGTTCCTAAATAACAAAAAACTGTTAATTAAATTCGTTTGACAGCAAAATTGAATTTAAAAATGAGTAAGAAAATAACCAATTTATTATTTTAATGCATCCACAATTCTTTAATCAAGATTGCTTTGAGAAATTTTGTACGAAGTGCCCACTTTGACAGATTTTTTTAAATATATATTTAGCCTTTATCAAAAATCTGACCAATACGGCACATTACACAGTTCCTAAATAACGAAAAACTGTCAATTGAATGCGTTTGAGAGCAAAATTGAATTTAAAAATGAGTCATAAAATAAAAAAATTGTTATTTGAATACAACCTCAATTCTTTTATCATGATCGCTTTGCGAAATTTTTTTGCGAAGTGCTTACTTTGACAGCTTTTAAAAATATGTATATTCACCCTTTATCAAAAAATCAAAGAATACGCACATTATATAGTTCCTGTAAAATAATGCACACATTACACAAATTATTCCATAGGCACTGATTATATTAAAAAACACTTTATTAAAAGAATAACACTCACTCGCAGCTCACTGCTGCATTATCGTCTGCACATTTCTCAAACACAACTTTAGAATAATAATATAAAAAACACTTCACTTCTTTTCACTTTCTGGACACTGAGAATTTAATTATAGGTAGCACGGTATCGTCTGCCTACATGGAACATACCGGCCCCCATTGACATGTTTCACATTCAATAATAACTCTTTTTTTACCAAGTACACTAATTACACAAATAAATACAAAAGGTCACTATGTATGTTTACTCAAATATAAAAATTGAAAGAAAAAACAATATAACACTCACACACATATATATATAAATTATCTTTTATCTTTTTTTTAAGTACTATGGTTTTCAGGCATAGGAAAATACATAATTTACTATTCGATCTTTTAAAAATTCCATTCTGAGAAAACTCAGAAAAAAATACCTGAACTACGCGAAATTTCTCATCATTACCGTAATATACTTCAATAATTCTGCCTAATGGCCACTTATTGGTTGGTATATTTTCCTCTACTAATAACACTAGATCTCCTATTTTTACATTATCCTTTTCAAATCTCCACTTATCCCTCTGTTGTAATTAATTTCAATTATTGATTAAATTAAATAGAACTTTAAATTTAATTTTTTAACAATTGATAAATAAACTTTTTAGCCTTTGTTTTAAATATCCTTTAAACTTTAGTGCTAAACAGAAATATTAGAAAGGAGATAAAAGCGATAAGATCTGCTAGTATCCTACTGATGTTAAATCCTATCAAAACCCCCCTCTTAACACTTTTATCTAAAAAGGAGAGGCGACTACACGAATATTAAAATACACCACTATAGTTTTAATCCTCTTAAGAATAGCCTAACACACTAGTGTATCCTGACGATGTCCATATTTAGAACAAAAAGGATAACATCATAAAAAGACCATTATCTTAACAGCACTTAATCACCTGTTCACTAACTCCAAATATATTAATAAATCTTTAAAGAAGACACAATAACCGGAAATAAACAATAAAAATTAGCCAAAGTTCCAGCTCATCCCAACACCCAAAATATTCAAACATATTTATACACAAAATAAAAACTTTTATATAATATTTACACACATCAAAAAACAACTTTTACCAGGTAGTCACTTAAAATTACTCTTATACCAACAAGATCCACTCGATCTGGCTCCTAGGTTTTAAAACATATTCAAAAATATTGATATATACTGCTTTTATATACCTTATACACACTTGAAAAAACCCTACACATATTTGAAGAAGAACACAGCATGTCAATATCTTACGCTTATTAAACTTTTTCAATATTGTAATATTCATTAAACTATCTTTAAAGTCCATAATAGGAAGAAATTTCAATTATCATATACATTAATAATATATCTTACACAATTAACTGTTTTAAACAATATAAAAGTATTATTTTCACATATTGAATAAATAGATCAAAAATCTTTAATATTCAATTATAAAATTTAAGAATAGTGGAACCCCATGATTAAATTCAAAGGTAACCAAATCTCATTTTTACAACATACAAACTTCCCGGTCTGGCATCAACACATGACTCCATTCTCAAAAATATTCCTATCCTTCACAGCAGCCAATTTCCAATAAAAACAAAGTTTCAGCTGCAACATCTCCTATGAATCCGGAGGACACATATAATTAAATTGGTACAAAACATTCATACAACTTTCAGCGCCGTGTACACCCGGCTACCCTTTCACTCTCTCCAAATTTGCCTGGGGCCCTAGGTCTTCATACCTCACTCTCTCGAAAAACACAAAATCACATAGGCAAGAGTTGTAGCACGGATACAGATTACTTGAATTCAGACAATCACAAATAAACCTCAAATAATAAACTATTTTTTCCATATTTAACATATTAGGACAGATCAACCAATGTTGACACCAAGACCACAGAAACTCCTTATTGCCGAGAAATAGTCCACCAGTACAAAAACACTTTCACAAAAATTAGACTCTCCTCACAAGCCGGCTGACACTACACAGCTGACTGAATATACTATCACATGATTGTTTCTGTCACTCAGCGAGGAGCAAAGTTAACATCTGAAATCAATCCCCCTCCACTAAACACAGAAACATTTTGCAAATTTAACATCAGTTTTCAAAACAAAAATTTTCATTCCGAAAAATCTCCATTAAATATCCAAAAATTCAGCCCAAGAATTGAAAACAAGCATTCCATGAGAGTCCATCACATACTAAACATCTCCAACTAAACCAAGTATAGCCCATAGGGTTCATTCGCTCTTACACTACAACATGGTTCCTCCAAACTATTGCTCTTATATTCACTGGAGATCGAATTTTATCTGACCAAGTCTAACACATTTAGAAAACTTGACAAGCCAGCTGAAAGATGTTCCTTCCACATTCAGGAGACAATTCTAACAACTTCAAAAAATGCAATCCTACAGTTGAATCTAACACAAAATATTTAAATCTGTTCTATTACATTAATATAACAAAAACCTTATTAATTTATTTCCATATCTATTTCAACATTTCACAATTGCTTAAACTCAATACCAAAAAAAAAAAAAAAAGATCCGCAAAAAGATCCATCAACTCAATCAAAAAATGGATCCGATCTTCAAAGACTCCTTCATCAAAAGAGTTGAATTTTTAGCCTTACACATGATCAACTTTCAACTTTCAATTAACAAAAGTCAACTTTAAAAATTATTTCTCAAATTAGCACTGAGCAGACATGACACTAAACAACTGCAAAAAATCCTAACACTTAAAATGGTGGATCTCTTCCATGGCTCTAAAACTCTGAAACAACTCTAAAACTCTAAATCAACTCTTAAACTCTACATCAACTCTTAAACTCTACATCAACTCTCAGACTCTAAATCAACTCTCAAACTCTAAATCATCTCTTAAACTCTAAATCAACTCTAAAACTCTAAATCATCTCTTAAACTCTAAAACAACTCTAAAACTCTAAATCAACTCTAAAACTCTAAACCAACTTTTAAACTCTAAATCAACGCTAAAACTCTAAATCAACGCTAAAACTCTAAATCAACTCTAAAACTTTAACTCAACTCTTAAACTCTAACAACTCTAACTCAACTCTTAATCAACTCTCAAACTCTAAATCAACTCTAAAACTCTAACTCAACTCTAAAACTCTAAATCAACTCTAACACTCTAACTCAACTCTAAAACTCTAACTCAACTCCAAAACTAAATCAACTCTAAAACTCTAAATCAACTCTAACACTCTAAATCAACTCTAAAACTCCAACTCAACTCTAAAACTAAATCAACTCTAAAACTCTAAATCATCTCTTAAACTCTAAATCAACTCTAAAACTCTAAACCAACTCTAAAACTCTAACTCAACTCTAAAACTCTAAATCAACTCTAAAACTCTAAATCAACTCTAACACTCTAAATCACTCTAAAACTCTAACTCAACTCTAAAACTCTAAATCAACTCTAACACTCTAACTCAACTCTAAAACTCTAACTCAACTCTAAAACTCTAAATCAACTCTAACACTCTAACTCAACTCTAAAAAAAAAGAATCTGTAAAACATATTGCAAAAATTAATATTTTTATGAGAACTCAGAAAAAGAAAAAAAATATTTATCTTCGATTATAGATTATATGCACTAAATCGATGACTGGTGTAAAGGAAATAACAAAATTCATCCAGTAAATAAAAAATTCAAATTTATTTAGAATATTCTGTACTTAATATGCCAAAATTTTCGTGAGATCATGTTTCCCTAAATCTAACACTAATAATCAAGAAACCTCCCATACTGAAAACAATATACTTGATTTTTTCAAACATAATATGCTAAACTTTAAGATTATACATAAAAAAATACCAAACTTTTAAACTAAAAAGAATAGGACATAAACTCCAGGAAATCAGCAAGATCAAGTAAACCTCTGGAGCCATGTCACAAAACAAAATTTAAAATATTAAATTACTCAAAAATATCTATAAACTTACATTAATAATTCATAAATCTCCGCCCGTAGATAGCACCAAAAACTGATTTCCTACCGTTTAAAAGTTTTTTAAAAATTTTAAATTTATTAAAAATTTTAAATATATAAAAGAGTATTAAAACATTACACACTATTCAAAGTTCAATATACTCTCAAATCTTATATTTTTCAGAAATCCTCAAATGCAGGCCTGTTAATTAAAATATATATATAAATAGATAGATGTAACAATTTTTAACTTCATTATACTTAAACTTCAAAATTAAATTTAACAGTTTAAATTTAAAAGTATAGCAAAACTATTAAGGTTTTAACACTTCATTTTTAATAAATATCTCTATATAATATTTTTCACATAAACTACTTAAAATTTATCCATTTAATTATTTTCTATTAAACTAAAGAAAATCATTTAATTTTCAATAAAAAGAATTTTAAAAATTTCACTTTTACTGCAGAAGTCCTCCATCACACAAAGTACCAGAACCGATAGTTCTGTCGAGAAAATATGCAAAAACGTCATGGCCAAGTAGATTTCCAGTTTATCAGAGCTCTTGAAGGTATGCAGGATACAGTCTGTCACAACTAAGTCCATGATTCCTTGGAACAAAAGCTCATTCATAAACTCATTTCAAGCACTGTAGATCACAGTTCATGAACTCAAAACTCATCAGGATAAAGTCCTCTCAGGCACCATAAGGCATCACAGCAAAAAGTCCAACTGGGCAAAGTCGTCACAGGCTATGTAGAGCACAGTTCAAGAAACACAAAGCTGAAAGGTTCTTGTGAGCATTCAGGGCAATCAAACTTTCATACTGCCCACACACTTCACTTGCTGCACCATGACATTCACGACAAAAATGCATAAACTCCAATCTTTAGGATGCAGACCATACTCAGGTCTTATCGTCGTTCTTCACACTAATAAAATAAAACCAGCACTGTCTCTCTAGAGGCGATAAACTTTTTAAAAAATCAGCACAGTTCCTCTTATCACATCCCAGGAAAACAGACTGAAAACTTTATTCTCTCAATATGCAAAAAGTTCACTCAATATACAAAAGGCCAACTTATTTGTGCATATCTTAATCACACAATAATTTAAACAGTTCTTCTTCAGATTTAACCAACATATGACTTCTTTAATTTTAATTGGCAAAGTCGTTTCAAAGAAAATTTTCATGAAATATGAACAGCAGCATCTAAACTTCTGGCTGCTTCCAAAAAGCATAGTTCCAAAAAAAAAATTTCCAGCGATCGGTATAATTTTTTTTTTTTTTTTTTTTTTTTTTTTTTTGTCAAAATATTCATTAACTCAAAACAATATCTTCTTAAACACAACACTTCCATTATTTGAGCACAACACTTCACTAATTTAAGCAGAATATTATTTGACGAATCTCACGTTGAACGTTGGACAGATTTTTAATAGAACTCTAAACATATCATCAGCACATAGTTAATTCGAAGATTATTCACTCAAATAAATAATCATTTTCACCTCCGGCTCGACGGACCATGTAAAATAATGCACACATTACACAAATTATTCCATAGGCACTGATTATATTAAAAAACACTTTATTAAAAGAATAACACTCACTCGCAGCTCACTGCTGCATTATCGTCTGCACATTTCTCAAACACAACTTTAGAATAATAATATAAAAAACACTTCACTTCTTTTCACTTTCTGGACACTGAGAATTTAATTATAGGTAGCACGGTATCGTGTGCCTACATGGAACAGTTCCTAAGTAACAAAAACTGTCATTTGAATGCGTTTCAGAGCAAAATTGGATTTAAAAATGAGTCATAAAATAAACAATTTGTTATTTGAATACCCACAGTTCATTAATCATGGTCGCTTTGGGAAATTTTGTGCGAAGTGCCCATTTTGGCAGCCTTTTTTTTAAAATATATTCTGCCTTTATCAAAAAACTGGCCACTCCGTCACATAATATAGTTCCTAAGTAAGAGAACCTGTAAATTGGATGCGTTTGAGAACAAAAAAAGATTTAAAAATGACTCGGTAAAAACGCAATTTTTTTAATTTCCTCAAATTTCAATCATGATAATTTCGTGAAATTCTGTTCAAAATACTCTATTTGGCAGCCTTTTAAAAAATATATTCTGCCTTTATCAAAATACTGGCCAATACGTCGCATTATATAGTTCCTAAATAATAGGACCTGTAAATTGGATGGGTTTGAGAACAAAAATGAATTTAAAAATGACTCAGAAAAAACGAAATTTGTTATACTTAATCAATTTTTAATGACGATAATTTCGGGAAATCTGTTCAAAATACCTTTTTTGGCAGCCTTTTTAAAAATATATTCTGCCTTTATCAAAAAATTGGCCAAAACGTCGCATTATATAGTTCCTAAATAAGAGGATCTGTCATTTGGATGCGTTTAAAATCAAAAATGAATTTTAAAATGAGTCAGAATATAAGCAGTTTGGATTTAAGGTTTTTACCCCAACTCCTATTTTTGTTTAATTTATTTTTGCTATAAGAATGGGTTCTATGAAAAACTTGTCAATATAAAAGTTGTAGATCTTATTATGAAGATGTAAAATAAATTTAATTAGATTTGATTGCTTAAGAATTGAGTAAGTTATGGGTTTTTTTCTTTTTCCTCCCCCCTTTTTCTTTTCGTTTTTAATTTTTTTCCTCGGTAAAAATTGGTCCTATCAAAAACTTGTAAGTACAAAAGTTTTAGATAATATTGAGTACATTTATATAAAATTTAGTTGGATTTAATATCTTGAGAATTGACGGAGTTATGAATTTTTTTTTCCTAAAAACCATGTTTTTTTCGCCCCTTGAGCCCATTTTTAACTTTATCAAAAATCTGTCATGCATAAACTTTTTGCCCATTTCTTAGAAGTAATATAAACTTTAAACTGATTCGATATCTATTTTAATTAAGAAGTTATCGCGTTTTTTCTGTTTTCACAAAAACCCTCCCTATTTCCACCCCCTTGGTCCGATTTTGCCCATTAACGAACTCGACCGAGATTTTAGGCTCCTTGATTTTATGTAAAAGTTTGAAGAAGATCTGAGCATAATTATGGAAGTTATCGTGTCTAGAAGAAAGTGATATACACCGATAGATAGATAGATAGATAGATAGATAGATAGATATATAAACTTTTTTACTGATGGTGGTTTTGGGGTCTAGGAGTCATGATTCGTGTAGAACCGCAAAAATTTTCCAGAAATTCCAACATGGGAGACAATGCAATAGGTAGTATTTCATACGAAATCTACCTAAAATAGACATATAGCTCAATATTATAAATTACTAAAATTAAAAAATCATAAGTATAACTATCCTTACATTGTGGTTATTCCAAAATTCCATAAAATTCCTATAAAGTTTCGCACTATAACTATTGGGTGTAATACTTATAACAATAATGCAGGTCAAGAATTATTAACAATACTTACAAAAATGCTAGCTATTGCAAAAACTAATAATAAATTCTATAGTATAAAAAATAGTTTACATCTTGTAAATAATATCAGAAATTTACAAAACATTAAGTACATCAAAACATATGACTTTAATGATTTATTTAATACAATTGATATTGCAGATATGTTCAGGATCATAAATTTATTATTCAAGGAATATAGGAATTCTCTTAACATACATGTATCTTTATCTTACTTCAAATCTTTAACCAAATTTATTCTTTATCATAATTATATATTATTTAATAATACAATATTCAAACAAATAGTCGGTCTTCCACAAGGTGGGATTGTATCATCCATCTGTGCTGATCTCTACTTACATTATTATGAACGTAATACTTCTATTGTTAATTGTTTTCTATACAGGTATCTTGATGATATAATAATTTTATATTCTAAAAAGTCATCTAACTATTCTCTACCAATCAAATACCACAAAAATTTAAAATACAGTTATAATGATATGCATAATAATACAATTAACTTTCTTGATCTTAATATTACGCTTTCTGATAATAAAATTCTATTTGATATTTATGACAAACGTAATGACTTTCCTTTTAAAGTAAACCTCTTTACTCATTATAATTCTTGCCTATATAAATCTGTCTATGTCAATATATTACTTAATTTTGCCCATAGAATTAAAAATATTTGTTCACATAATTTTAAAATGCATAATTTAAAAACTGTACAAGAAACTGCTATAAGATATGGTTATCCTTTACATTTGGTTAAAAAAATATTATCTGTATAAACATTTATTTAGTATTAACTGTCTATTTTCTCTTCAACCAATATTGCCATATGATGTAATTGATAAGAACTCCTATAGTCTTTAAAATATAATAAGTTATTACATGATCTTAAAAATAATTAACACATTGCGTAAAAAAATGTTTAAAAAAATTATAAAAAATAAAAATAATACAAAAAAAATAAAAAAATACAAAAAAATAAAATAAAATAAAATAAAATAAAAAATAAAAAATATGAATAATTGGATGGTTGGGTGGGTTAGATGTTAGATTACGGTGGAGGGCGGTGTTGTCTAGATAATACGCAATGGTTAATTATTATATATTTAATAATTAAAAAAATTAACTTTACACATAGTATTAAAGTTTATGTTTACCTAAAAACTAATATGCATAACTTAAAAATGATCAAGTTATTGAGATAAGATATGGTTGTCTATTGTATTTATCTTAAAGAAATTATTTGTAAAATATTAGAATAGAAATTATTCTTGGAAATTCTTAGCTAATAAATAATTTTTTTCCTATAATAGAGGGCAGCACCATAAGCATATAATTTAATTAATATATTAATCCTTTAGATGGCAGCACTAAAATAATTTTCTGCTAGAAGTTGTAGTAATATATTCTAGTTAATTAATTAATATAGTAATATTAATAATTGATTAAAAATAAAAATATAATATTTTTAATAGTAGCATCTATTTTTTTCTAAATATATTATGAATTATATAGTATAATATATGTCTTACTAATTTTTATAATTATTGTTACAACTTTATTTTATTATCTATGTGATTTATACTATGACCATAACCTTGACTGTTAGTAAGTCACTTGTAGTTTGTATCTGATTGCACTACAAATCTTGCTAGGATATGGGTAATGGTAAATATCTTAGTATATATATCCTTCTTTTTTTTAATGGAATAATGTTTTATTGTTATTTTGTCATATTGATTTTATTTTCTTCTATGTGTATCTTTCTACTAATTTGTCATCTGAATAGCTTCCAGCCAGTCGGGTGTATTGTGAGTCGAATTCTTAGCTTTCAGCACGACTCATAACAGAAACTGGTTGGATGTTTTTGCTTTTTTGTTAAACTATACACCCCTGAAGAAGTAGTTTAATAGAAAAGCCTTCTACTGCCTTTTTTATCCATTTATCTTTCATTATTTTGGTAATCTGCCTTCTATTTCACTTCAAACTTCAACTGTTTTCAATAAGATGATTGTAAAAATACTGGTTTCATTGGTTTATTGTATGGTAATATATGAATTACTCTGGTTATATAATGTCCATTTATCCATATATTTCTTAGTAATTTGGTAATCTGCCTTCTATTTCTCTTCAAACTTCAACTGTTTTTAATAATATGACTGTAAAAATACTGGTTTCATTGGTTCTTTTATTGGTATTGTCTGAATAACTTTGGATGTATTTATAAAAGTATTTATATATTCAACTTCCATAATGATAAGATGCATAAGCACAATCATTAAAGGATAGTTTTAGTCTTTTATGTCATTTATGTTATCATAAGATAACATGGATTCTTGCAGCTTTTAGTGCATTATTTCACTTTAGGCCCATTTTGGCATAAATTAACCTATTTTTAAAATTTTTTAAAATACATTACTTTGATGATGCACAGCGCATGAAATGATGTATTTCTTCAATTTGTTATTCTTGCTGCTTCTTTAATACTTTTTGGAAATATCTACCATTGTTATAACTTCGGATTTTACCATATTGGAATTTAGTTGAAATGTAATTAAACATGGGGGCTTTATTTATAGGATATTATGTTTATGTGTACTGCATAATTTATTGACTATGAGACTACTTTTGGATTTAAGTTTGGGATTTTTTCTTTTCGTGTAAATATTGTATATATAATTATTATTTATGTAATCAAGTACTTTCACTTTATTATTATTGAAAATTATTTTTTAATTTAATTACTTTTATTTTATCTTTATTAGTGATATAAATTATTTAGGGAATTAAATGATATATATATTATTTTTATTCAAGATATATTTTGTCAGTTATCATTTTTTAATCAAATAGCCAAGATTTCAACTGATATATATATTATGTCAATTTCCTTTTTTAGCTTAAATTTATATAGTATTATAAATTGTGCTTATACTAATTTTTATGTAATATATTTTGTCCTATTGGATATAAATAATCTTTCTTATGATGAATAGTTACAAAACAAATTTAGCGACTGGCAATTTAGGCTCTTCAAAATGTAAGATGTCTAATGCTCGGTACAAAGAAGTAGATAGGGATTTCTTTGGATCGTCAAACAGTTACCTGTCATATTGTCCCTCGATTAAACTTAAATTTAAAAAGTGCTTACCTCCCAAATGCTTAACTTGCCCTCATGCAGATACACAACAAATTGATAATGATTCCAGTTCTAAAACAATGTGCTATTTTGTAAGGCATGCAACGTAATATACTCAATTAATTGCAAAATCTGTAAGTTAGAATATATAGGTCAAACATGTAATCCTTTGCATAGAAGCATCAATCAACATAGACAGGATATTTTAAAAAACAACTCTATTAATGTTGAACATATACATTTCAGGCACCATAACTTTCAAAATATAACCATCAAAATCTTAAGTATGCATAAAAATCTAAATGATAGATTACTTTATGAATAAATTTATATTAAATCTCGTAATTCTTTATACCCTTATGGTCTAAATTCTAAATTATTCAATCGTACTAACATTGTCTTTACTAATACTAATAATTATGAACATTATAGTAGTACGTATGCAAAATTAAATCATTCTGCTATTAAAAAAACTACACGTACAACAAGAGGTAAAAATAAGGCTAATAATCTATATATTTCTAGAAATGAGATCAAACAACAAATAATTAAGTTGGAATCTGAAAATAATAACTCGTATCAATGGATGGATATTAGGAAACACATTTTTTCAATAAAAAGGAAACATCTAAATTCATATTATAAAGTATTTCTATCTATTGATTTAACTTCACATTTTAGTGATATTTACTTTGATTTATTGTACTATAGAATTAATTTTCTTAATGTTAAAATTTCTAAAAATACACATAAAAAAACTAATAATACTCAACTCATAATTACTTTTACCAATAATGTGCTTAATAAAAGTAATCTACACAACATTATTAATGATAAAAATAATAATTTCCCTATAAAAAATTTTCTATACATAAATCCTTCAAATATAATGTTACACTTGGACGCAAGATATTTAACTATAATAAATTTTCTAAATTTTTAACCAATAATACTAATTATCCATGTTATTGTAATGATCCATGTTATAGTAACTTCGCAAATCAAGATCATGGTCACATTATTACTGGAGATATTAATATCGTTGAAAATGATTCTTTACGCAATTTAATGGCTAATGGTACTAAATATCGTGTTCCTTCATGTACTAATATCAAATCAATCATAAAACAGTTTAATTTAGATTTAGATCTTTTTATTTATAAAATTTCGATAGACTACAATAAGCCTCTGGAATACTTCACTGAATGGAAACTTAATGTTTTAGATAAATTAAATATTGAACTTTATAGGAATATCGATACCTTCAATTTAAATTTTAAACAATTAAATGATGAAATAAAAAACTTACAAAATAAATTTATCATAACATATGTCGATAAATCTCCTAACAACTATGCTTTCATATGTAAACATTATTACTCTACATTATTATATCAAGCAATAAATTCTAGTTCAAATTTCATTAAAACTGATATTGATACTATTATTAAAAATAGACATATAGCTCAATATTATAAATTACTAAAATTAAAAAATCATAAGTATAACTATCCTTACATTGTGGTTATTCCAAAATTTCATAAAATTCCTATAAAGTTTCGCACTATAACTATTGGGTGTAATACTTATAACAATAATGCAGGTCAAGAATTATTAACAATACTTACAAAAATGCTAGCTATTGCAAAAACTAATAATAAATTCTATAGTGTAAAAAATAGTTTACATCTTGTAAATAATATCAGAAATTTACAAAACATTAAGTACATCAAAACATATGACTTTAATGATTTATTTAATACAATTGATATTGCAGATATGTTCAGGATCATAAATTTATTATTCAAGGAATATAGGAATTCTCTTAACATACATGTATCTTTATCTTACTTCAAATCTTTAACCAAATTTATTCTTTATCATAATTATATATTATTTAATAATACAATATTCAAACAAATAGTCGGTCTTCCACAAGGTGGGATTGTATCATCCATCTGTGCTGATCTCTACTTACATTATTATGAACGTAATACTTCTATTGTTAATTGTTTTCTATACAGGTATCTTGATGATATAATAATTTTATATTCTAAAGAGTCATCTAACTATTCTCTACCAATCAAATACCACAAAAATTTAAAATACAGTTATAATGATATGCATAATAATACAATTAACTTTCTTGATCTTAATATTACGCTTTCTGATAATAAAATTCTATTTGATATTTATGACAAACGTAATGACTTTCCTTTTAAAGTAAACCTCTTTACTCATTATAATTCTTGCCTACATAAATCTGTCTATGTCAATATATTACTTAATTTTGCCCATAGAATTAAAAATATTTGTTCACATAATTTTAAAATGCATAATTTAAAAACTGTACAAGAAACTGCTATAAGATATGGTTATCCTTTACATTTGGTTAAAAAAAATATTATCTGTATAAACATTTATTTAGTATTAACTGTCTATTTTCTCTTCAACCAATATTACCATATGATGTAATTGATAAGAACTCCTATAGTCTTTAATATATAATAAGTTATTACATGATCTTAAAAATAATTAACACATTGCGTAAAAAAATGTTTAAAAAAATTATAAAAAATAAAAATAATACAAAAAAAATAAAAAAATACATAAAAATGAAATAAAATAAAATAAAATAAAAAATAAAAAATATGAATAATTGGATGGTTGGGTGGGTTAGATGTTAGATTACGGAGGAGGGCGGTGTTGTCTGGATAATACGCAATGGTTATATTATATATATTTAATAATTAAAAAAATTAACTTTACACATAGTATTAAAGTTTATGTTTACCTAAAAACTAATATGCATAACTTAAAAATGATCAAGTTATTGAGATAAGATATGGTTGTCTATTGTATTTATCTTAAAGAAATTATTTGTAAAATATTAGAATAGAAATTATTCTTGGAAATTCTTAGCTAATAAATAATTTTTTTCCTATAATAGAGGGCAGCACCATAAGCATATAATTTAATTAATATATTAATCCTTTAGATGGCAGCACTAAAATAATTTTCTGCTAGAAGTTGTAGTAATATATTCTAGTTAATTAATTAATATAGTAATATTAATAATTGATTAAAAATAAAAATATAATATTTCTAATAGTAGCATCTATTTTTTTCTAAATATATTATGAATTATATAGTATAATATATGTCATACTAATTTTTATAATTATTGTTACAACTTTATTTTATTATCTATGTGATTTATACTATGACCATAACCTTGACTGTTAGTAAGTCACTTGTAGTTTGTATCGGATTGCACTACAAATCTTGCTAGGATATGGGTAATGGTAAATATCTTAGTATATATATCCTTCTTTTTTTTAATGGAATAATGTTTTATTGTTATTTTGTCATATTGATTTTATTTTCTTCTATGTGTATCTTTCTACTAATTTGTCATCTGAATAGCTTCCAGCCAGTCGGGTGTATTGTGAGTCGAATTCTTAGCTTTCAGCACGACTCATAGCAGAAACTGGTTGGATGTTTTTGCTTTTTTGTTAAACTATACACCCCTGAAGAAGTAGTTTAATAGAAAAGCCTTCTACTGCCTTTTTTATCCATTTATCTTTCATTATTTTGGTAATCTGCCTTCTATTTCACTTCAAACTTCAACTGTTTTCAATAAGATGATTGTAGAAATACTGGTTTCATTGGTTTATTGTATGGTAATATATGAATTACTCTGGGTATACAATGTCCATTTATCCATATATTTCTTAGTAATTTGGTAATCTGCCTTCTATTTCTCTTCAAACTTCAACTGTTTTTAATAATATGATTGTAAAAATACTGGTTTCATTGGTTCTTTTATTGGTATTGTCTGAATAACTTTGGATGTATTTATAAAAGTAATTATATATATATATATATATATATACATTTTTTTTCGATTTCTACAAATGCAACAAAGCAACTTGCGCGCCTCGTACAGTTAATATTGTTTTTACGAGTGTTTGACAAATAATATAAATAAGCGACTAAATATCACTAGATGCATGAATATCATAGTGTAGAAATTTTTAAAATGTATGAAATTTGATAAAATCATAATCACTATAACGAATATTAAAAGTTTTCACTCCACAAATTGCTAATATTGTTTAAATTATTTTTATAACTAAATCAAGTGTTCAAAAATAGAAAGGTTTTATTCCCATTTTTATTCAAATTAATTTGATTAATAAACTTTTATAACTTAAATATTGAAAAATAAGAAAAATATTTTTTCATTTAAATTTTTTTTTATAACTTAAATGCAAAAAACAAAAGTCGCCACCTTTTAAAACTTTCACTACTTAGTTTTGAGCTGGAATGCAATAGTATTGGAGACAAACGACATACTACAGGGTGCGGCAAAAAAGATCGTCAAAATTTTTTGCCCCCCCCCCCCCCAAAAAAAAACAAAAAACAAAAAACAAAAACAAAAAAAAAAAAACGAAAAACAATAAAGAACAACACAGCTATAGAATAATGAATTGGCCTCAAAACGGACTCTTTGTGTGTATTTGCTGCAAGAAATTTTCCAAAATTTTTGGTCGCGGCGTGCACCTCTCCGGCGACAATCAGTCCTATTCCCGGCGCAGTGATTTCTTCGGAGACTGCAAACTTTTGTGGGACTTAGCACAAGCCCTGGTCAGTAAAGTGGAGTATATGCTGTAGCCCATTGGATTCAGATCTGGTGAATAAAGTAGTTATTCTGAAGATGAGATGAAGTCCGGAATGAGATGAAGTCCTCTGCACCAGTCCTGAGTCGTTTTCACCTTATGAGTTGGACTGCCAATTTCATCTCCGCTTCCAATTTTAAAACTTTGAATTTAAATCAGAAATTTTGAAATAAAAATGTTTACTTTATGAATAAGGACACATCTGCCATTAAATAAGTAAAACAATACGATTAAGAGTTTCTGGTGGGAACGTAAAATTTCACAACTAAAAAAAGAGACCAAATCTGGGAACCCAGTTTATGAGTCCTGTGGAATGTCCAATTCGCAAGCTTGAAGTGGTGCTGGACCCACGAAAATACTACGGTTTCCAAAATGTCGCATTGGTACACTTCTTAATTGATTTTGATTCCTTGGTTCACGAGAACGAGTGGAGTCTTGCCACTGGCACAAATTCCGCCCCAAACAATCACGGACTAAAGATTTCGTAGGCGTTCGACAACAACTGAGCTGCCGGGGTCTCGGCGATTCAGCTTCTGTCGTTTTGGTGATTGTGAGCTTGTTCCACGGTGAACAATTTGTTATCCATGAAGAGTATGCGATCCCAGTCGAGAGGTGCATCTTGATGAAGAAGTCGATTGCATCTTTCGAGTCGTACGTGCTTGTTATAGCTGGTGAGGAGTTCAACTTTTTGCAGATTGTATGACATCAAATGGAGATCCTCTTTGGATGTTTGCCGAACCGATTTCTCGCTGATTCCAGTATCATAGGCTATTTTTGGTATTGAGACCCTCGAATTTCACCTAAGCCGCTCTCGAACCAGCACTCGGTTGCTGTTGGTTCTAAAGGTGCGTGCTTTCTGCCGCTTCCTGAACGGTACCCACTATGGCCCAGCTCTTTTTATCGTCTGATTGTCTGCTAGACTGTGCCTGGGTCCATGCCGACAGTTCGAACGATCTCACAGATGCGCTTTTTTTTAGGCTATGTAGCATCAAAATTTGTGTACGTTGGTTGGACATCTGAAAATAACATAAAAACTATTAAAAATTATGCAATTAGACATACTAGTACAGAAAAACATGGACCAGTGGAATAGTCAAACAGGTTCAAACAATCGTATTAGAACAAGAAAAACACTAATGATTTTTTTTTCCCGTTTTATGTACTTAGCTTTAACTCACTTTCTCAGAATCAACTTATAACAAAATTATGTTTAGAGATTCAGACCACAGATTCCAAGATATTAAAAAACCAGTATGTCTGAATTTTTTAATCTAATGGGCCAATCAAAAGAGCTCTGGATCTGAACCAAGTAGGTATTGTGAACATGAGTGCCTCTTGTTAAGAAATGTTCATATTCCATATTTAAATAATATTAATTGATGTAACCTAACTTAGACAAAAGTTTGATGAAATTCCTTTAAATAGATACAGCCTTCACTTGAGTCGCAAAATACATCATCCATCAGTGTCCATATGTTGAATAAAAATTCATACAGATTTAAATTATATCTATTCATGTAATCTATAACTGAGTAAGAAGCTTGACGAAATTCCCTCCAGAAATTTCGTGATACTAGCTGTCACAGAAATCATAAAAAATGCAATACAGCAGATTTGTTTTTTCACTAAAATCTAATCAATACCTAATGGGCCAATACTTAACTGAATGTGACACTTTATGAAATTCCATACCGCAGATGAAGAAATATAAAATATATATAACTCTAAAAGTCAATAAGTATAAAAGTAAAAAATAGTTAAAAAAAAAAAAAAACTTTATGAGTATTGAATGCTTTATAAAGCATTCATATGAAGCATTTTTAAGATATCAAAATTCATTTTAAGATATATACATCAACCTCTACATATAGAATCATTGTAAAAATACCGAAAACGGATTCAGAGAGCTTTAACATTCAAATGTATATCAGTATTTATGTAATCGCGTTTTTATCATTATTAGAATATTTTCCTTACACACAAACAAGGCTTTTCACAAAATTTTTCATCTCAAAACACGACCCTTCGCAAAATTCTTTGCTTTAAAAACAGGTTTTTCAGAGAAATTTTCAGTCTTTAAACTGAACTTTTCACAAATTTAATCACTTAAAAGTAAAGTCTGACCTCTCAATTCTACTTCCGTAAAGAAATTATATGTACTTTACTTTAGATATATATATCTTCTTAAAAATGTATAAACAAGTTCCTATAAAAAACGATCATTTGATATTCAAAAAATTATGACTAGATTTTTCACAGATATAAAAAGTTGTATTCACAATTTCATAAAAACAAGACCCTGGGAAAAATGTCTGGACGAACCCCTAGGAGAGTAAAAATAAATAAACAAAAAGATAAATAAATAAACATCCTCAAAAGTTTGTAGAACGGTTAGCTTGAAAATGTCAAAGAGCTTCTCCATAAAATGAAATATAGTGATTTCGAGTCCCTTCTTTAAAAATAGATAAAACTATAACAGCCTTTCCCTAAGGAGATTGAAACACTTTACACGTTGCCCTATCACGATAAAAATCTCGTGGTTTTTCATAAAAAATCTGTGATTACTATAAATAAATTGCTCCCCTAGCATCAAGTGCAAAAAAGAGCAGGGCTTCGAGTAATTCTTGGAACTCATAAAATTTTATATTTCTTTTTCCTGTATAACTCTTATCTGCGTGATGATAAATCAAATCTTCCTCTGGCATTTACATGACAAAATAATATATCCCAATGTTTTCGTAGGATTAATGCTCTAAATGTTACAACCTGTCAGTTGGATAAATTCGAATAAAATCTGAGCAGTCAAAATTAGTGTCATGTTTGTGTTTTGATTTACTGCGGTAAAAATGTCTTACCGTCTTGTCACAAACTAAAATCACCAACTGAGTTGTATTTTTATTTATTTTTGCGAAGTATGAAACAAGTAATGTGTTGGCAAATGCGTACAAAAAGTTATTACACAAAGTAAAAATTGACTTTGCTGCAACAAATTAAAAAAAAAAAAATTCATTAGATTACCCTTATAAAACATAAACGAAATATCTTGCAGTAGGCATAGCTTGTAAAATACTACACTTAAACACTAATTTAATATTATTAAGTAATTAATTTTCTCATAAAATAATATCTGAAATGAATGAAAAAAAGATATGTAAAAGATATCCACCAATTATTACGCAAAGACAGTACTGTAACTGATTTCTTTTGTCTGTCCCTGTAAATTAATAAACAATGCTATGAATGCTCTGGTTTAATGCGATCGTAATGAAATTTAGTGATTTATATCAGTTTCAACTCATTTGAAAAAGCGTAATGTAGTTGAAATACTCTCCAAACGATTTTTCCCCTATACCATAATGTAATCGAATTCTTTTGACTGTTCCTGTAAATGAACCATTAATCGTTCATACCTCATATGTTATACCAAACATCCTTTGGTGACCCTAAATAAGTTTTATCAATTGCATTAAAATGCGAGCATATTTATAGGAGTCAGAGCTCGGACAGATGGACAGACAAAACCCAATGCATAAGCACTTTTCAACTTTCTTGGAAAGCGCTAAAAAGAAAGATTACTAATGAGTGCATCCTGTCTTAAAAATGTCTTTAAAAAAAGCCCTAGCCCAATGGCAAATATACTAGGACTACAGAAATAGGGAGACACACATATGCTGTTCAGCCCAAAGTAAATTTAAATACAATATAACCACATAGAAATCTTTATACATTTGCAAACAATCATGATCCTATTCCAACTAATCTTCATAAAATTAACAAAGATCGATTCTATTCTGCATATTTGGCAAACTTTGTACTTCAAATCATTATCTATCTGAATGCACATTAACCTTCTCATTCCATATCCGAAAATCCATAACTGTAACAACTACAGCAGCGGTTCAACATTGTGCGAAAAACTCCATTTCTCTACTCCAAAATAAAAGAATGTATCAAAATTACAGAATATAACCAACTTATTTTTCAAAGTACAACCAACCACTTTGTGGATTCTAATCCCGAAAAATAACTGTAGTAATCTGTGCATACATGTTTTACAACTTGCTCTCGTCTTACAAAAGAACTCCCAACAAATTATTCATAGACTTGTAAATAAAACTTGTAAAAACTCTTATATAGATGTGTAAATAGAACTTTCAACAATTCACTTAACGACTTGAAAATAGCTTATTTACTGTGTCATAAAATGCAAATATTACTTTATTTTGTTAAAAATTAGTTCATTTTCAAGCATTGTATATATATATATATATATATATATATATATATATATATATATATATATATATATATATATATATATATATATAAATACTTTTATAAATACATCCAAAGTTATTCAGACAATACCATTGAATAAACCAATGAATATATATATATGTATATAAATTAGCAAAGCGGGATCTGGAAGCCTATGCCGATTGGTGGGTTATCCCGCGCTGTAGAACCTGTGTATCAGTAAGAACCATTTGTCCAAAACTTCACATTTTCCAATAAATGTTAATATATATATTTTTTAATTTTTTAGTTTTTTTTATTTTATTGCTGGCACTTTATAAATGCTACTTATTTTGCATGCCTGAGAAAGCATTTTATAGCTCACTCCAATGATTCATATCAATCTGATTATGTTTCAAAATTTTAACATCAATAAAATGCACCACAAACTTTGTCTCGGCACCGTTTTAATGTAAAGAAAAACTTTTGTGTGTGTTTGTAAACAAAGTAGAAATGCTACACATTTCATTGGCAATACCGACCATTCTATACTAAATCTCAATAACATATAAAAATCACATGCTAATCTGATTATATTTTTTAGAACTAGAGTATGAACAGACAGGCCTGGAAAACTAATTTATAAATTCTTTTCAACTCCGCAGTGTTCTCGCTGACATTTGACCAACATTAGTAATTTGGCTAATTAAAAATAAAAAAACATTCGCCAAATTAAAAAAGTATTAGCAAAACAGATTCTCCGTATAGTACTAAAAAAATATCTTTTATCCTTTAATGTATCATCTTTTTTTTCAATATGTTCTAAAATAACACAAGTTTTTATAACTGCGACAACGATTGTTATTAATCTAATTTCAACTATCCGCTATAAATATAAAAAAAATTAATATTAATCGAAAAAAAAATATTAATTGAAATTAAAATTATTTATTTAAAATATGCGTAGTATATGCATAGGGATGAAAAACGAAAAAAAAAAAAAAAAAGAAAGAAAGAAAGAAAAAGCAATTTGATCACTAGCGATTTGGCGAATCTAATCGCTTGTTTACTCGCCAAATGAAGAATTTAGTCGCAATTTGGCGCAATGGCGAGCGGCAGCGAGAACCCTGCAACTCCGTTGAAAAAGGTTGAAGCAAGGGTCAAGGCATGAAGAGGTTGCTATTCAAAGGGGCCGTGCAAATATAATGTTATCATTTTAGGGGGGAAGGGGGAGGTCTGACATATGATATTGTAAGATATCTCTAGGGGGAAGGAGATTGTCTTTTGATATAGTTATCATTTTTGATAAAATCAAAATTTTCTCATTTTATTTGTAACACAGAGTAAACTATTATAAAATACTTTTAAATAGTAACTATTTCTTTTAAGTGTTTTTTTGTATTGCCGTTTCTTCATATGCAAAGTGATATTTATTGACTTCTCTTCTGTTGAAAAATAAATGTAACCAGTTTTGCAGATCACTTCAAGAAAAAAAGAAATTCTAGGAAAAAAAAAGTTACACTTTGATAACGATATCATTTCTGGGGATAAGGAGGGGGAGGGCGCTCAAGAGATGAAAACGTAGGATATCGAAAGGGGGGGGAGGGGGTTCAAAATTGCCATAAAGTTGATAACGTTACGTTTGCACACTCCCAAAACAAAAACATTTTAAAAGTCATTTTTAATAAAATATATATTTAGGTAATTATAAACATAAGAATATTATGGTAAATTTTAGGGTATTATCTATGCATTCAAATATGTCACATAATAAGTAGACCGCTAACCTAGTTTCTTCTATTCAAAAGTTCCGTTTAAAAGAAAAGCTTATTTTCATAATTGAAACATTGCTCATCCTGGTACAATACCAGGTGCTTATCTTGACTAATCCTTAAATTGTCGATATAACAAAACTGAACGAAAGTTTGTGCAATACAATGAAAGAATCGCTGGCTTTAAACAGAACATTTTATTGTTACAACATTACTTCATTTTGCTACCTGAGGAGTAAAGAGGAAAATTACAACGCAATGTTATTTAAAAACTTATAAAAGAGTCCTCCGAATACACCTACTTAATGCTACAGTGAACATAAATACAAGGCCCATGTCAGTTTGAAGAGTTTTTTTTTTAGTTATTGTTTTACTCGCGTATTAAGGATTTTAGTCTTCGCGTATTAAGGTTTTCCTGTACGTCTCAAATATTTGTTGGTAAGATTTAACCCTGTTTTTAAAGCCTTTTGTTTGCATATTTTTTTTAATCTTAATTTTAAATTAAATTTTACAAAAATTTAGAAAGCTTTAAAATGATTTAAAGAGTCAAACTTGTTTTATCCCCCGTAAGGGGGGACATTAATTTTTTAAAACAACTTTTGGTCTTAAAACCGCAAAAATTATGCAAAATTATCTATTAGATAGTGAAATCTATTACGGGATAAAACTTTCAAACTCCGACGCCGGGTGTTAAACCGGGAATTTTTGATAAACACGCAAATATACAACAACGGAGCCATCGAGTCTTCGCGAAAAAATGCTGAAAATACGGGTCTGTTTTAAAATTTAACTAGAAAAAATGGTCATTAAATTAATTCCTTTAATTAAAAATATCTGTTTGTTTTTTTTTCAAAATTTTATGATTTGAAGTATGTTTAGACATATTCAGCTATAAATATGCATGGAAATTTCAAGTCTCCATATTGTACAGTTTTTGAAAACGAACTCTGTGACCGACAAACAGACAGAGGAAAGAGTCGAATAAAGTTTCGTCTAAAAAATGAAACCCTAAAAATAATGCAGTTGCGCTTTCATTTTCATGTAATATCATTAAAATTCCTATTCAGATTATTTTGCTATTTTCACTCTTTTATAATTACAAAGTTTAATTAGTCTAAGATAATCGCATGAACATTCTTTAAAGTAAAAAACAAAGAAACATTTAACGATGTCAAGTGGCGGACCTAACTTTAAAGAGACCATTCCGTTGAAATAAATAGAACATATATTAAACACAATTTTCAAGAACTCTTCAACTTGAAAAGAAATGTTTCAAAATGGCAAATGAAAGGCTGCTTCTGTGCAATATCCAGATCAGTCATTTTGATTTGTCTTATATGTCATTCATCTTTATTCTTGAAAATATGTTTTTTAAATTTATATTAAACCTTTGCAACTTAAAGTTCCTGTCCCTGTTTGCGAAAAGACTCGCGAGCTAATGATATTCCTATGGGGAGGCTATTTTCTAATAACTCGTTTGCATTTCGGCATTTTTATTTTTTAATTAATTAATTAATTAATTTTTATTTATTTATTTATTTATTTATATTTTATTTTTTATTTTTATTTTATTTTATTTTTATTTTTATTTTTATTTTTATTTTATTTTTTTTGCATTTTATCGCTGAGGCACTTCTAAACATCGCTCCTTTTTTTAATTTTTCGATTTTGGTTGCAGAAATTTTTTATAGAGTTAATTTCACTTTGAAAACCAGTTCTGAAAATGAAAGTGTCATTAAAAAATAACTGAAACCAAAAAAAACCAGTTGGAAATTGCACGTGAAGCGTAGCAAATAAGGTGCGTTATCGTAGTTTTAAAAATATTCAGATCTTGCTGGTATAGTATACAGTATTTCGGATACAGTAGAGTGGCCGAAATCTTTTTCGTGTTCCTGTAAATATACAGGAAGTAACTTTTATTACGCCTCAGCAACGTATATCATATTTATAAAATGTGAAATAGTTTAATATAATAAAAACACGCCCCAAACAATGTTTCCCCGTATAGCATTAAGCAATGGAATACTTTTGTGTAGCCCTGTAAATTAATAATAAATATTCTTTGCACCACAGATTGTATAGAAAGTATATTTTACTATATATTTCATAGATGCATATTAATTTTATTATGTTCGAAGGAATTTAATTTGAAACTTTTTCCCCATTGACCGTAATGTAACGGAATAAATTTGATTGTCCCTATAATTGATCTATGCATCCGATTTTCATAAAATTTTAAATTACTGATATGAAAATTATGTAATAATTATATGTTTTAAATTTCAAATGGTTCGGTTGCTTAGTTTTTGCGTTGTTATATGCGGGCGGATGGACGGACTGAACGACAACTATAGGTGCTACATATTTACATAATTACGAACACACCTAAAAAAGTAAAAACAAAACCTGACAGGCACATCAGCTATGCACTGAAAAAAAAATATTTTAAAATGTTGAAATACAAACGAGGTATAAGAAAATAATCTCCCCGAAGGAGCATCCAGCATAATCAGCATTAGCTAGCGTGTGTCTTCGCTCGTAGGGACATCAGCCTTAACAATTTTTACAAATTTAAAAAATATTTACTCAGATGTTAGGATACATCATTTTAAACATTTAAAAAATAAATAAATATTTAAGAACATAAAACTTAAAAAAATATGGACTAAAATTTCTAAATAAAATTTGTGAAAATTGAATAAAAGTGTTTTTTCACAGCTACTATAATCAAATATTTACGTAACATAGATTTCTGAAATATTGTCCATTTTCTAATTCAAAATTGTAAAGTGCATAAAATTATATTTAAAAAAAATCTTTTTTTTTTTTTTTTTTTTTTTTTTTTTTTTTTTTTTTTTATGGCTCCAGATATTTAATTTGACTAAATTTACGAAGTTAATTTTAGCAATAGCGATGCGAATCTTCTCAAACGATAAACTAAATTTTGGCTTTAAAAAATAATTCTGTATTGTCACCTGCGAGAATTCTATGATCAATTTGTACTAACGTGACGTATGACGTATTGGAAAATAGGAACTATAAATAAAATCGCGTTTTAAAGCTTAGTGTGTAAGTAACATTGACTTATATATATATTGCTGATCTGCAACACGTTGATACAAAGGGTGAAAAATTAATCTGCTTTTTTTTACATACTTATTTTATTTTATTAACAAAAAATTAAAATTAATTAGTTTCATTGTCATTTGTGATTGTGCATATTATCGCAGATATACCAAAGTTTTCTTAATAACATCAATCGTGATTTTCAATAATCTCTTTCAAATTTCGCACTACCTTTGTCCTTGGCGTAAGCTGATTAGATTTATTTTTATACAAATAAGAACATGCCTTTAATTTTAAAGGAAGGAAACCCTAACAATTACGAAGAAACTGCAATAAATCAACATTTCCGAATTATATTGCAGACCCACAAAAATTCTATCTAGTGTCTAGCACGGAAAATTGCATTGTTTTTAGGTGCGTTCGTAATTATGCAAATACGTAGCACCTATATACGTCGTTCAGTCCGTCCGCTTATCAGAGCAAAAACTACCCAATCGAATCATTTGAAATTTAAAATATGTAATTGTTACATAATTTTGTCGAGTCATTTAAAATTTTTTGAAAATCAGACATATAGTTTAGTTACAGGGACAATCAAAAGTATTCCGTTAAATTACAGCCAATGGGAAAAGTACTTTCAAGTGCATTTTAATGATGTGATAATTTTTCGAACATAATACAATTGATATGTATCTATGAAGCATATACCAAAATATACATTTTGTACAATCTGTAGTGCAAAGAATATTTGTTATTAATTACAGGGTTTACACAAAAAAAAGATTTCATTGCATAATGATATAGGGCGGACATTGTTTTAGGCGTGTTTTCATTTTATTAAACTTTTTCACATATTTTATTGATATACAATGCTGAGGCTTACCACAAGATACTTTCTGTATAATCGAAAGCAAATAATATGTACAGGGATGCACATAAGATTTCAGAATTACACTGCATCTGAAGTACTGCATACTACTACACCAAGGGATATTATACTTCACTATTTCATCCGGGATGGTTCTTCAGCCAATACATCTCTGGCCTGGACTTTTATCATCCACATGGAAAATTTACATCTGTTCTTACACCAAGATCTAAATATTTAAAAAAATATATTATAGTACGAACGCACATCATTTGCTACGCTTGATGTGCAATTACCGACTTGTTCTCCTACCGTTATGTGCAGTAATATAGTGATTAGTGACATCGTTAATGAAAGTGGTGATTGATATCGCCAAAATTATATTCTATCTGAATGAATCCCTGGTTCTTGAATCCAGTCACGCTGACTTTGATGCGGTTTGTTGTATTGTAACACTTTATTTTGTCATACCATTTCTTTCTTTTAAGCATTTTTCACTGATCTCTGCAGTCTAATGGTCATGCAAAGATCAGAATAATTGTACAGTTTATGCGGCTTTAACTTTACATTTCACCTAGTTATAGTAGATAATTAAATTATGAAACAGTCTTTCTGACATTTTTATTTAATAAATAGCCTTGATAATAAAACCATATAAATGTCCTTCATATTTAATTTAAAACTTGCTTTCTAACGTAACATCCAATTTCCATTTTTTAGTTAATTCTTGTAATGATGTTTATTGGCACAAGGTCAACAGAAAGGATAAGTTGCGTCAAACTTTGCTAGAAAAATGAAAGCAACAAAAACATAAATTGTAAAATAAAGCTAAATGAAATTAAATGAAACAAATGTAAAATAATGATAACAAAATCTTTAAATGTGATAATTCACTTGTTATAATAAAGATTGAAGAAAATTCGCTCTATATTGTTGTTGCCATCCAAATCTAATCTATTTTTATGAAAGTAAAAAAAAATGCAAAATTTAAATCACCAGTTCTTTGGCGATTTCCTGTGTTGGTATGAAACTGGTTTGTTCTAAGCTGCTTCGTAGCGATTGTGTTAAACTAGCTTTTATTAAGACCAGGATATTTTAATTTAATCCCTTGATCAACTATATTAATTGAATTTTCCTTCGCTTTTTGTCTTTATCTTTGTGATGCAAGTAAATGTATTAGCAAAATGTAGCAAAACTAACATGAATTATATTAATGCAATAAAGGCCCTTTATCCAGACAAATATTAAAATTTGAGACAATCATTATGCATAAATAATAAATCTCTCTTGATTATTCACACATATTTTCACAACTTTAACTCATCCATTGAAATTTGATTTCGTTCCACAATTTAAATATATATATATAAATAACTAAAGAGTAATATTTCATAAAAAAAAACAGTTCGATGAGGCAATCCCAAAAATTTCTTCTGTCTCATAACACGTTAATATTTCCAGAAAAATGAAATACAGCAGGCGTCAACAGTTTGGTAATTTACACCAAAATCTAATCTGCAACAGCTTATTTAAAGTTCTAACTGAATCTGAAATTTCATGAAAATCTGTGTATTAGTATTTATATTAAAAAAAGAATTCCTGCTACGTCACTATCAGCACTGATCTTCTGTTTTAAACAATAAGATATCGTCTTGCTGTTGAAGTGACTTGTAATTTTGGTATGTCATTCAGGGTGCTTTGAATACAGGACCACAGAATTTTCATTACAACGATGTTCTAAAATACGATCGCAGCTTTACACCAAACTAGTTTTCCCCATAAGCCTCCCGGTTATTCGAAAATTCCTATGAAACCCGATTAACCGAAAATGTTTTGGTCCCATGCTTTTCGGATAACCGAGGTTTACTGTATTATTGTTATTTCTAATGGCATTCAAATTTCATGTCTGCATAAGCATGCTTTTGAAATATTTTTTAAATCATTAAAATTTATAATTTAATGCTTTGAAAACAGCTATAAAGAACAAACTTGAATTTTGATAAATAAACTTGCTATAAAGAACAGACTTGCTACTAAAAGTAGATAAACGAGGTAAATATTTTTATTGCATTTTGCATTTCCTGTTAAGTCGAGAAGTGAATTTATGTTTTAAAGGCAGCCTAGTAAAGAAAAAAAAGTAAGTAAAGAAAAGAAAGGGAAAAAAGAGTTCTTTAAAGTATGTTTGGATGAAGTTCAAAAATAATTCATGCGTGCAATTAACGACAGTTTAAAAAAACTGTCAAAGAAAGCTAAACAGATAGGAGATCTTAAATGTGCTAAATATGTTTGTAATATCGTTTTAAAATTGTTGGTCACATTTTTTTCCGTTAGAAAAATTCTTCCACCCTCTTTACACTTTTTTTTTTTTTTTTTTTTGCGACATCTATATCATATAAAGAAAAAAAAACATGTTTGTGAATAAAGTTGATGTCATATCAATGATGGCAATGACCTGAACAATCGCACAACTCCAAAAAATTGCACAATTTAAACTTTAACACCTCCAAATAAGGGGAAAATATACTTTTAAATGCAATGTGTTTGAAAATTATGTATGTTAATTTACAGATTTTGGATAGTTTTGAGATTAATTTTTAAGCATGATGTTTTTTAAAAAGCTGCTTTTCGAGTGCATTTTTATTATCATTGACCCGCTTGCATTTAAAGTAATATAAATAGTTTACAAATATTTTTTAAAACAATATAAATAGTTCATCAATAGTTATTAAAATAATATAAATAGAATATCAATATTTCTTAAAATAATACAAGTAGTTCCATTCTTAGTGCGCGGCTAATATGAAGTTATCGCGTGCATTCCGATTATGAAAAAATAATCAGCTTGCATTTAAAATAATATAAATAGTTCGCCAATATTTCTTAAAATAATATAAATAGTTTACCAATATTTCCTAAAATAATATAAATAGTTCATAAACAGTTCTTAAAATATTATAAATAGTTCCATTCTTTGTACTCGGTTGGTACGGAACTATCGTTTTAAATAAATTTTAAAACTTTTTTTGAATGCATAGAAATTTTAAATATAAAAATGTTTTTTGGTGTAATTAGTCGACAATCTAAAAATTAAAAAAAAAAAAAAAAAAAAACGTAAAAAATCTATAAATTAAATATATAGCAGATTAACACATTGCTAATGTACTAATTTGCTTAATGTACTAATTTTAATTGCTCAGAAAACTAAATTAAAACTTTAAAATTAGTAAATAGAGATAGATTTGACTGTTGACACAACCCTAATTGACTGGGAGATGGCAACACAGACAGTCATCTCATCGATAACACGGATGAAAATTCAGGATTAGTTATATCTCGATTCGCATATGAAAACTCAATCGGTCTTCCAAGGTACAGAATAAGTCCGATCCGGCGATCTAGGATCGGAGGAAATTTTGACCATCTAGGGGAATTTTGCACAAAAATATACGATTGATTCTGATTTTAACAATGAATTGCATAATTACTCAAGATAGAAAAATTCCCACTGGAATTAGAAAGATCCGTATAGTGATCTTTATAAAATTGATCTCAGAATAATATATACTCTCGTATATTAAAAAAGTTTTGGGGAAAAAATCTATACCTAAGTTAATACAAAATTTATGTAAGCCTATGACATAGCATATCGTAAAAGTTCGGGGAAATTTTTATATGGATTGAGGGAAATGTTAGGAATAAAAACATTTTCTGCACCCTTGGTCCTATCTTGGCGTAAAACACCTCAAAACCTAAATTTAGTAGTTGACTTATAGGTTTGCCATTGTGCTTTCTTGCGACCAAAAGTATGAAAATGTTGAGGATTGGGAGCAGGAAAACATAATGGCTAACTTATGAGTCAACTGCTAAATTTGGGTTTTTAGGTTTTTCTACTAAGATAGGATTTGGAAGACCGATTGAGTTATCATATGCAAATCAAGACATAACTAATCCTGAATTCTCATCCTTGAACTCCATGAGGTGACTGTCTATGCTGCCACCTTCTAGCCTATAACAAGATTATATCAAGAAGAAATCGTCAAAATTGATATCAATGAAAATAAGTTGATTTTTCTGTACTATCTACATTATAAGAGAAGCGATGGGATGGATAATGGATGTAAAAAATAGATATGACACCCAAGTAAAATAATAATGAAAAAAAAATAACGTGCAATATGTGAAAAAGTGAGTGGAAATTGGATGGTGGAGTTTTATTGAGAGTGCAAGTTTAGAATATTTGTTTTGAAAATGACTTGGATAGAGTCGATACATGTAAACAGTCGAATAAATTTATTTTTACTTGTTTTTAAACCTTCACTGCACCATGTGCCCACAGTTAGCACATACCTAAAAACACTACAATTCCCATTATGTTCGTGAATTTGACCAATATGAGCTCTGTCCATAACAGAACGCTGTCTATAACAGAATTTGACCAATATGATCAAGGACAGGCCAAAGAATGGAATAACATTTATTTTGATCATGTCAGATGGTTGCATTTGACAAAAAATTAAAATTTGTTCGCCGGAAAAAAATTAGTTTAAGCTATTTAGGCAAAATTTACTTTTATTATTTTTACTGAATACATAAAAATATTAATATAAAACAAGTTGCAGAGTGTTAAGCAAATAAAATTAATTAATTTAAGCTCATTTAATTGGAAGATAGAGCAATACGATATTTAAAAACCCTGATTAGGAACATATGGTAAATATCAAATAAAATATCAAATTCTAGCTGAAAATTTTAATTTTTTTTTCTCATTATTACACGATATACAGATTTAAAATATTTTTTCATTAAAACAAAAAACGTGCAGTGAATTTGAGATTTTTTCAATAAGAGAAAAAATTAGTCTATGTGAAGTACATTCATGCATAAAATAAAGAATTAAGGAAACATAAATAAAGATGACCGTATACATCCTAACTAACTGTAAAGTGTTTTGATTAAATAAAAAAGTTAACAGAACTCATGATGATGAATAATTTTTATTTGAGAAACCAAGGTCGCAATTATTGTTACCCGGTACAATGTCACTAAGAAAAAAAAAAAAAAGAGTTTTTTTAATCGGGACGTAAAAATATAGAGAACCCTTTGAAAACAAAATCTGTCTATAGCAGCATCTCACCTTAAAGACAAAAAATTCCCAGTCTCCTATTGTGGGAATACTGAAAAATCTACTAGCAAGACAAAAACTTGTTAAAAATAGTATTTTCTCCTTTTTTCACGATTTATTCCATTTTGCAGATTTTACAGTACTAAATAAATACAACTGTCTTATACAGTAAAATTTTTGAAAACGGAATCATTAGAGAGAAAAAAGCAATATTCCAATTTAACAGGCACTATTTCATGTTGTTCTGATCACAGGAAAAGGTAAATTGTTACTTTTAAAACAGAACTCCGTTATAAACAGATTCATTTACACAAAATTTACTGAATAAAATGCAGTAAAACTTGTAAAAAACAGAGTGGAAAGAGAGAGCACGAAATATTACTTTTAAACAGGTTTCCGTTTAGACAGGTATAGTTGTAAAGTATTCCTTTGGAAGGTATTATGAAATTTTTCCGGTGTAGGCAGATTCTGTCTTCAGAGATATTAATGTCTTAAGTTTCATTCGATAGTGACTAATGGTGCTAAATAGGAATTTAAAAGGATTTGTGCGTCATGAGAAATCAGAACTTTGGGCGTACTCGAAGTGGTTAATAGCATGTTTACAACACATGCCTTTCATTTAACGGTTGAAACATGGTCAAAAGGATGTTAATGAAATTTATTTTTTTCATTTGGCTTGAGTGAACCATTCAATCTTTCTTCAGTCAAAAAATTAATAAATTTTAAATATAAAGAGCCTGAAATGATGGAAACCTTCCTTTGTCTCTGATTTTTTTTTTTTCCTCAGAATCGTTCCTTTTCTAGTAATCGCTCTTTTTTTACGGAATTGTTCCTTTATTTCGGAATCGTCTCTTTCCTCGGAATGATTCTTTTTTCGGGAACAGTTTTTTTTATAGAAACTATTCCAACAGGAACGACTATTATTTATATTGTTTATATTACTGTTTATATTGTTTATACAAAGAAGCCGTTTCTTCTGGCCATCTGTAATGGTAATACGGAACAGGTCTCGGAGGTCCAGAGAAACGGAACATCTGGTAACTCTACTATCAATCCACTTGTTCAGTCAAAAATAAAGGGTTTTCTGCTCTAAGCCACATTCATATTTTCATGCAAAAATTTTCATCCAATTGAGGATAATTTAGGTTTTAATAGACTGAAGTGTGTGTGTGTATGGATCATCTAATTCCAACTTACAATAAAATTTCAAAGATTAATTAAAAAAAAAAAAAAAAGAAAGAAAAAAAAATTGAAGAAAACCTACTAAAGAAAATACATTTTTTTCCCCAACTCGAAAAATGAATTTAGATAAACGCACGAGCAAATGTCAGAGTTCAATAGAGCGAAGTTGTAGTAAACCTTATCTTCTACACTTTATTTCTCTACACTTTATCTTCTACACTTTATTTCATTAATGAAATAAAGTGTAAAATTACATGAAATTGGAAAATCTTCATATATTCACCTTTTCGATTGCCTATTAATTTAAACCTATTGCTGAATTCTTCATCTCTAGAAAGTTAAAAACTTCAAGAAATAAGGACTTTCAAATTAATAGCATTTATCAAGTATGCATCATTGTGCTCCGATAGACATAATGTCTATTTTGCGGTGCAAAAATATCTCTGAAGTATTCTAAGAAAACAATCCTTTTTATTCCGAAAATAAATTATACATAATTAACGATTTTTGAAGAGTCTCAACGGGTAGAAACATAGAGCTCTTTGTATCTTAAACAAGATTTTGTTTTGCATCAACTTGAAGTTTAACATCAAGCAGATTGTCACTTAAAAGGATACTTTTAGCTTTTCTTTATTGCTAAGCCTGTTAAATCGAGAAACACTTATATTTAATTTCGTAAAATGATTTGCAGTTTCCCAAATTTTAAAAATATATGCATTATTTATTTTTGAAAAATATGCTTCACTTAATAAATAAATAAATAAATAAAAAATCATAAATGTCCAAGAGTTATAGTATGTGTTTCTATAGAGTTGAAAGAATATTTTATTATTATTATTATTTTTAATAAAAGCCATCAATAATCAAATGACTGTAATCAATAGTTGACCACTTCACTTTTTATGTGCTAGGAAGCCATTTTGGTACTTGACGCAGGTGATAAATCGCCAAATATTGTCCCATCGTCATCAATTCATCTCTATAATAACAGTCCAAATCATGTGACTGTCATCAACAGTTCCAGGTTCACTACTTCGCTTTTTATGTACTAGGAAGCCATTTTCGTACTTGGCGCACGTGATAAATTGCCAAGTATGGTCCCATCGTCACCAATTAGTTTATATTATATTTGTTCAAGTCATGTGAGTGTCATAATCAATTACGTTTTTCATATGCAAAACGGCCATTTTCAATCAAAATTATTTTTTCGAATAAAACTACACAACAGCTGTCATGATGGCAAAGGATTCTTGGTACTTTTATGTTAGCTGAGTGAAAATTTCGCCAATAGCATAAGTCGCCAGTTAGAGTTTTTTCTTTTTCTTGTAGTAAATCGGTAAATTAAAACAATACTTTGATGCTGAAATTGAAAGTCGTGGTTTATGATGGTATTTATTATTTTTCTTTCGTTTTCTTTCTTTCTTTCTATCTTTTTTTTTTTTTTTTTTTTAAAGAAATAAGAAAAAGTTCTGAATTTTAAACGTTTCGGTTTAAAATGTTGTGTATTTTAAATAAAATCTGTGACAGGATTATATTTTAAATGAAAGTAATGAAATACGGAAAATGCAACGGTAACAATGTTTGATTATTTATCCCCTGCGTCCGGTTAGCATAAATGTACCTAACATTACATAAGGGAGACCAAACTGGTCAAGAGCGGTTAGTTAAAATATTAAGATCCGGTAATGGCCAGAAGGATGAGGTAGCTTTCATATTCTTTACTTAAGAAAAGAAAAAGAAAGTTAAATTATAATTTTTAAAAAATTATATTATTCAACCATACAAAACAAAGCTCAAATTAGTGGAACACGATAATAGAAGATTCAATCCTTTTTTTTTCTTTTTTTCAGATGAGAATTTCAAGAAATTAATCAACTTTATACAATCTAGTTTTATTTAAAGCGATTTATATTCGATGACCAAATTCAGTGATATAATGAAGTACCTGCCATTTCAGAACAACATGATGGGTGAAATTAACCAATGAGCTTGATCGAGATCTTAATAATTCCTGTGCACATACTCACTCACATCGAAATCGATTGATATATCCGGGTGTTGTCGCAAGCAAATAGATTTTTCAAAATGGCATCCATTTTACAAAATCAAAGTACTGTATCTCAGCAATTTTTAAAGATATAGACAAAATAAAAATGCTCTGGAATCTTTGTATTAAGGTTAAACAATAGAAGAAGAATATTTCCAATTTCTAATTTTTTTATAGGTAATTTTAAATTTAAAATTAAAAATAATAATAATAATAAAATGGTCGCATTTTTTAAACAAGATGGCGGATAATTCTGGCCAACGAACTCGGTCGAGACATTTGTATGTAATATATATACACTAAATTATATACAAATCAGTTCATTAATACGCATATTACCACGTAACAAAAATCAGATTATTTCAAAATGTCAGTCATACTAGAAATTCAAAGTGTTATAACTGACCTATTTTTTAAGATTCAGACGAAACAAAAATGCTCTGGAATCTTTGTATCACGCTAAAATACATAAAAGAAAAAAAATGAGCTTCTAATTTTTGTGCACCTAATTTTAAATTTTAATTAAAAAAATTAAATGGTCGCCATTTTGAAAGAAGATGGCGGATGATACTGGCCAGTGAACTCGGTTCAGGCATCAGTATATACTATGTACACACCAAGTTACATCCAAATCGGTTCATAAATATTCATGTTATCACGTGACAAAATGTCAGCCACATTAGAAATTCAAACTACTATAACTCAGCTATTTTTAAAGATATAGACAAAACAAAAAATGTTCTGGAATCTTTGTATCAAGGTCAAACACATAGAAGAAAAATATTTTTTCAATTTATAATTTTTTGTACTTAATTTTAATTTTAAATAAAAAAAATTAAATAGTCGCCATTTTGAAACAAAATGGCGGAGGATGCTGGCCAACGAACTCGGTCGAGACATTAATATGTACTATGTACACACCAAGTTTCATTCAAATCGGTTCATAAATACGATAGTTACAACGTGACAAAGATTAGATATGTATGTGTATGTATATATATACGTATTATTTTGCTATTTCATGGCTAATACGTGGATGAAACCGCACACTTCATTTGTAGTTCCAGAGCATTTGGGGCCTGATGATTCTGCTCTGTGGACTACAAATTACATTTGCATTTCTTTTAATTTAATTTTATTTATTAAGCTATTGCATAGCTTTTATCGCGGGCTTTGAGCACAGCGACCGAATCTAAAAATTCCGTAACGAGACAACCTAACACTTCCGTAACGAAAAAACCGAACACTTCGGCTAACGTCGTTTCAGTTCGGAAAACTTCGGCACGGTATCCTTCGGTAGACTTCGGCAGACATTGACGCGGTATTTTTCAGATATTAGGATATCAAGTCTCAAACTTATGTTTCTTATGATCTAATTTTCATAGCGCGGCCAAATTTTGTTTGGTAATTTATTATGTGACAGTGTTAATTTTTGGTGACAGGAGACCCCCCACAGTGAGGGTCGAAAAATTTAAAATGCTTATAACTCGCGATCTAATTTTTGTAGCGCGGTCAAATTTTGTTTGGTAATTTATTATGACGCAGTGTTAATTTTTGGGGACAGGAGACCCCCACGGTGAGGATCGAAAAATTTAAAATGCTTATAACTCACTATCTAATTTTCGTAGCGCGGCCAAATTTTGTTTGGTAATTTATTATGAGACTTAATTTTTGGTGACAGGAGACCCCCACGTTGAGGGTCGAAAAATTTAAAATGCTTATAACTCGCGATCTAATATTCGTAGCGCGGCCAAATTTTGCTTGGTAATTTATTATGAGACAGTGTTAATTTTTGGTGACAGAAGACCCCCCCCCCCCACCGTGAGGGTCGAAAAATTTAAAATGCTTATAACTCGCGATCTACTTTCGGAGCGCGGCCAAATTTTGTTTGGTAATTTATTATGAGACAGTGTTAATTTTTGGTGACAGGAGACCCCCCAAGGTGAGGGTCAAAAAATTTAAAATGCTTATAACTCGCGATCTAATTTTTGTAGCGCGGCCAAATTTTGTTTGGTAATTTATTATGACCCTTAATTTTTGGTGACAGGAGATCCCCCCAAGGTGAGGGTCGAAAAATTTAAAATGCTTATAACTCGCGATCTAATTTTCGTAGCGCGGCCAATTTTTGTTTGGTAATTTATAATGAGGCAGCGTTACTTTTTGGTGACGGGAGCCCCTACACGGTGAGGGTCGAAAAATTAAAAATGCTTATAACTCGCGATCTACTTTTCGTAGCGCGGCCAAATTTGGTTTGGTAATTTATTATGAGACAGTGTTAATTTTTAGTGACAGGAGACCCCCCCCCCCCACCCCACCGTCAGGGTCGAAAAATTTAAAATGCTTATAACTCGCGATCTAACTTTCGTAGCGCGACCAAATTTTGTTTAGTCATTTATTAAGCTATTGCATAGCTTTTATCGCGGGCTTTGAGCACGGCGACCGAATCTAGAAATTCCGTAACGAGAAAAAATCCTAACACTCCGGCTAACGTCGTTTCATTTCAGCAGACTTCGGCATGGTATCCTTCGGTAGACTTCGGCAGACATTGACGCGGTATTTTTGCATAAGTTGATAAAAAAATGCTATGCAATAGCTTTACCGCGGCAGTTCCCAAGTGCCACACGTATTTTTTATTTATTCAAATATACTCGTTTCACTAATTTTTTTTTTATTATTATTATTATAATTCAATTCAAATTCTTCGTTTTGGTTTATTGTTTTATTGATAAAATCCTTTGGTGAATCTAGTCTACTTTTAATGGTATTATATATATATATATATATATGTATATAATACCATTAAAAGTATACAAGATTCACCAATGGATTTTATCAATAAAGCAATAAACCAAAACGAAGAATTAGAATTAGAATTGAATTGAATAATAATAATAATAATAATAGTGTAACGAGGAAATCTGAATAAATAAATAAATAAAATGAATGCAAATGTACCCGTAAGACATGGTGACTTCACTGCAACGTCGTTGTGAAGTCACATTGTGACTTTGTGACCATCGATTGTCGATGTGACGTCACGTGACGTCGATGTGAAGTCATAGTTACTAAAATGTGAAGTCGTTATGGCCGTTTTAGAGCTTTTTTGTGACGTCACATTGTGACCACTTTGACATTTACATTGTGACGAACTGTGAAAATTTTTTTAGAAAGTCACATCTTAGTCACATTGTGACGTCACTGAGTGGTGGCATTTTAGTCACAGATGTGATGTGACCAAAGTGACTCACAGTGACGTCATTGTGACGTCACTGTGAACATGCATGCTATGAGGGTAATTTGTAGTACCAAAGCAGAATCGTCAGGCCCCAAATGCTCTGGAACTACAAACGAAGTGTGCGGTTTCATCCACGTATTAGCCATGAAATAGCAAAATAATACGTATTTGGGGCTACAAGCACACAAAAACCAAATTATTAAACAAAGAACAAAGTAAAAACGGTGGAAAAAATGAAAAAAAAATTATTAAAACAGTAACGAGCAGCAAATAGTATCAGTAACAAAAGCACAAATTAACACTATTTTTGCACGTGGCAAGCATAAACATTACATTTATATATAAATTGGATAAAAAGTAAGATAACAAAATATTGAAAACAAAAACAACTTATCTGTTGATCACTAATCCTGAAGAGGACATCGCAATAAAATTATTAATAAATTATTGATGCTTGAAGCAATAGTTAATTATACAAGCTAACATACTATGACACTGGAAAAATCACTTCGCTCGCAATGAACGCATCGGAACTTCGCCAAATCAGTAGGGCTGCTCTATTTAAATAGTAAAAGCCAAGCGCGCCAAGTAGCTAGATAAATAAGTTGAAAAAAACTTGCTATAATTTAAAGTGCTACAAAATATTGAAGAAAATAAAAAAACTTAATAATAGTAGCAGTAAATATATTGTTATATTACAAAAAGGAGTTGAAAGTGAGTAAAAACAATAGTTAAATCCACATGAAGTCTAAAAAGTAACCATAACACTACAAAGCTGAATGGAAATATAATTGAACCGAAGAAAATAATTAATAATCGATCATAACATAAAATTAAATTAATAAAATAATTAAAAGTAGAATTAAGTAATAACATTCATATTAACATATAACTTAAAATACCGTTTTATTACTTTAATCCGTAACATTTATTTTGCCTTTACTTGGTTAAAAACTCATCTTAATATAGGATGATAAAAAAAATTAAAAAATTATAATAATAGTAATAATATTAATAATAATAATACCAACAATTATATTAATAACATTAAAATTAATTCGATAAATATAATATAGCTATTTAACTATAGATATAATAAGACAAATATCCATATATTGGTGTCTATTAAACAGTATAAAAATTAAGTTAAAATAAATAACCCACCCTCAAAAAAATTTTTTTATTAACCTTTGCGTTTTTATCCAGACAACACCACCCTCCTCCGTATTCTAACATCTACCCTCCAAATTAACCTATATATATATATTTGCATTACTTTTTTTAACATTTTTAATTTTTTATTATTATTTTTATGTTTTATAATTTTTTATATAGATTTTTTACGCAAAGAGTCAATAATGAGATCATGTAATATCTAATTATAAATTAAAGAATATATGAATTTTTTAGGATAACCATTATTTATAGCATCATATACAAGCTTTTTAATATTAGTATTAATTAAATGAGAAGAACATAGACATTTTATTCTATATAAATGGTTAAGTGTTATATTACGATATACAGAATTATGAAGACAGGATTTAAAATTAGTAAAGGTATTAACTTTAAAATTAAATTCTTTCCTTTTGTCATAAATATCAGTTATAAATTTGTTCTTTTTTAATATAATTTTAATATCTAAGAAGTTTATTGTATTGTAACGATCTCGATCAGTTAAAAGCGAGTTACTACCTGAGAGTAACTGGCTTGGCCTTTTGCTCAACGGTTAAAGGACTCGCTTCCTGATCAGAGGTCCTCAGATCAAAACCAACCGGCGCCAATCATCTTTATTGGTAACCCTAGACACGCACGCAACTCTCTCTCATCATCAACTTCCAGCGCACAACAATCAACTCACCTCATCATCAACAGATGGCAGCACCAAAACAATTTCTCTCAACGCAAAGCGTGTCCTCGCATCACAACATACGTACGACAGCATTCATTCACGAGTGCATATCGCTCGTCAGACGTCAGTAATACGTCTTTTTCACTGGGGGCATACTCTGTAACGATCTCGATCCGTATAAAGCGAGTTACTACCTGAGAGTAACTGGCTTGGCCATTTGCTCAACGGTTAAAGCACTCGCTTATTGATCAGAGGTCCTCAGATCAAAACCAACCGGCGCCAATCTTCTTCAGTATTATTAAAAAGCAGGTTTTTTGAAATTTCTAGATTGGAAGGATAATCAATAGGGAATTGAGATATACTGATGTTACCAGTATCAATTAAAATTACATCATCTATATATCGATATAAATGTTTTTTATCATTTAAATAATGACGTTCATAGTAATATAAGTCGGATAATACACTAGATGTACTACCACCTTGTGGTATACCAACATTTTGAATATATATATTGTTATCTTGCATGATAAAATTATTATAGATAATGAAATTAGTTAAGGTATGAAAATAATGAAAATCGATGTTATGTGATATATCCAACTCGTGTTGACATTTTTTAAAAAGCTCATTTATGATATTATGTAAATCTGATAAATCAATATTATTAAATAGATCTTTAAAGTCATATGTAGTGATATTTTTTATACTTTTAAGATTTTTCATAATATTGGCCAGTTCATAACTATTTTTTATACAATGTGTATTATCATTTGTTTTTGTAATTTTATATATATGATTAAGAATTGCTAATAGAAGTTTGTTAGCAGCATTATTATAAGTATTGCAACCAATTGTAACAGTTCCGAATTTAACAGGATTCTTATGAAATTTGGGTATAAGGACTAAATAAGGATATTTAAAGTAAGTAGGGTTAATGTCTAATAATTTACAGAATCCTTTAATTTTACGATTATTGGCAAGTAAGTTATATATATATATATATATATATATATATATATATATATATATATATATGTGTGTGTGTGTGTGTGTGTGTGACGATTTAAGGAGAACTCGAATCATTTCCACTGGTTAAAAAGAAACACACAGTCATGGCAAGCGAGGGAAAAAAACAAAATAAATAAATAAATGTAGAAGATCCAATATTTAGTCGTTGGCTGCTGTAAATTCATTTATTTAATTCGTAATAATGAGGAAGGGAAAAGCTCCTTTTGCAAAAATTCCATCATTATTTCAGCGAGCCGTCCTCATCCAAGAAGCAACCCAAGAATCTTCTTTTTCATCTCGAGACTTCCACCTTTTTAAACTAAAAAGAAAGTTCTGGAACATTTGGTAACCTCAAACCATCATTCTTTTATGTAAACAGAATTCTTGCCCAGCTACGAGATTATTTTCCACAAACGATAAATTTATTTAAAAAAATATATTATTTAACCAATTTATAATTGACTCAGAAATTTAAATATCTTAGGCAGACGATTTTTATAAATGATTAATTTTAAGAGAAAAAGAAAAGAAATGAATTTATTAATATGCACACATCAAAGGTTGACGTAGGAAAAATAAATAAATAGATAAAATAAATTTATTTATCATATTAATCAATTTCTCGATTAATTTCAGCAATGAAATTACGCCTGAAATTTTAGATACATGAATATTCATACTTCTACTAAGCGTAATACCAACTCAGTGAAAAATGTCCAAGCCGAGAATCGAACCCGGAACCCTTGGAATAGCGCTCCAAGTGCTCTACCATATGAAGTGAAAAATGCTGAGCTGGGTATCGTCCTCGTAGCTTAAATGGTAGAGCACTTGGAGCGCTATTCCAAGGGCTCCGGGTTCGATTCCCGGCTTGGACATTTTTCACTGAGTTGGTATTACGCTTAGTAGAAGTATGAATATTCATGTAGATAAAATAAAATAATGATATTTTTTGAAAGGTATGGTTTTGGAATAAATTTAATAAGACTGTCTTAAAAAGGGTTGATAAAAACATAGAAGAAATCAGTTTTATTTGGAATATTAAGAAATAAAGTTTTAATTAAGAATATTTTTAATTTAGAGCCATCTTTTTTTTTAAATTTACGCATACTGGAATAATGTTTTTTAAGGCAAATTAAGAATTTATATCGTCTGCATACAGATTAACAGATTAGATCTAGAAACAAGATTTTAATTTAATAATTTGAAGTAAGTGCGGAAAATTAAGATAGTATAAAGGTTAGTTTTGGCGAAAAAAATTTAAATTTGTAATATTATCCCCCCCTCCCCGAAAATTTGTATGAAATTGATAGTTAAATAAAACTACAAGTTCAGACAACAGAAATATAATAATTTAGAAAAGTTAAATTTTGGAATAAAACTGTCAAACTCCTGAAGCCAAGAGATGGAAGAATAGAAAATTAACGCAATATAAAAATATTAGCGATTAAAATAATATATTTAAGAGAAAATTAATCTGAATTAAATTTAGGTAGGAGCATTTCCCTGAAAGAAATGCAATAATGTTACAATATCACTTACCATTTGTAAGTGCATAGGAGATAATACATACAATAACAGTAAATAAGTTATGAATATTGATAAGCAAAAGACATTAAAGATATAATAAAAACAATAAGATATCTCTTTCATGGGAGTTTATAGAATTTCCGTGACTTAATTAGTAGTAATTTCAGTTCAGAAATTAAATTTGTTTGTATAGTCCTTGTAGTAAACATAGTCTTTAAAGGTTACAATAAACGTTTTTCTCAAACTTAGTTGACTACATAGTCATTCAAAACAAAAGCCTCTAATAGTTTTAAAAATGCAATTCTTCAGTGTAGTTCATTATCAATAGTTAATTTAAATAAGAATTTCCGGAAAGTTTACTAAATACTGTCCTTCAAATAAAACATCTTCAATCCAGTTTACTAGTGAACTACATAATTTTTCCATTTTGGTTTAATGTTATGTTGGAATCTTTGTTGGATCCAACATCTCTTAATAATATATCAAATTTTTCTTTCAATAATATATCAATTTTTTAATAATAAATAGCGTCACTCTCAATATCAATAATAAATAATATATAAAAATTTAAATAATAACAATAACAACAATAATAAATAATAGTATAATAAGACTCCATATCCTAATATTTTTCAATAAGAGTATAATTAATACTAAACTTCATTATAGAAATCATAATGATAATAATAATAAAACAAGAGTATAATCAAAAGAAAATATCACAGTTTGTTTATTATTGATAGGGAAAATATTGGTTGAGGATAAAAATAATTGCATAGCAACTAAATAATTTTCTTATCTTCTAATAGCCTAAGAAAGTATTTTTTGCTAGCCGAAAGTATAAATAAAAAAAATCATAATAATTCCAAAATCCAAATAAAATTAAATCTAACTATTTAGAAAATGGACTCTCAACCAGTATTTCCTTACAATAATTCCTCTCTGATACTCTTTTACAAAATTGTCAAATTTGGTTATAAGTTTTCAAATGCCAAATGTAGAATAATGTTTTATCTACACATGGTTTATAAACTTTAATAATAAAATACAATAGGAATAAAAGGTGTCATTCTTAATTGAGAAATGGAAATAAAAATAGTGTTCTTTTTTGAAAAACTTTTAATATCTGTAGTTTTCACAATCACTGAAAATCACATATTATGTTATAGGTTTGAGTAGAATCATTAGATTTTATAACTGTTATAACATAAATATCTGCTGAATAAATAGAATAATACTAATGTCAAATACATGAGTAAATATAGTTAGACTTATATCCACTTAAAATTAATTTATCAACATCAATTTGAAAGCTTTTACAATCAAAGTGTACACCTTATGCCTGCATAAGGAGCCCAATTTAACCCCCAAAACTCCCAAAAACAAGTAATATTCTTGTTGGCCACCAAGAACATACCTGGTAATGTTGAAAATTATGGTGATAAAATATTTAAAGAATAAGAATTAAAATTTAATCTACTGTCTTGACTTTAGTTTGATCTAGTGATTGTGATTGTATCTGAGGTTTTGTTTGTTTTTTGGGTTGCTCATGAAACAGTTTAAAATCTTCTGGTGAAAAATAGGGTCTTAATTTAGAAACATGCACAATAACGGAATTCTGTCCTGTCTCATAATTAAATTTATCTATTTCATAAGTTACATCAGAAAGTTTATTTATAATTTTGTATGGTCCAGAGAAAGTAGGTTCTAATTTTCGAGTGTTAGGGTATTTAAATTCTCCATAAATTACAGAGTCTTGTATTTTTAATGGTCATTCGACAAAATTTCGATCATAGAGCCTTTTACTTTTAAGGTGAAATTCCTGAGTTCGCGCTTTCGCAATTTTGAGGGTTTTGTCTACTGGTGGGTAATAGTTTTGTTTTAAAGGAGATTCATAAGGCAATTGACCATAAAATTAATAGGCAGGTGGGAATTTGGTGATAGAATGGGGCGTATTGTTGTATTCTTCGATGACTTGGTTTAATAATCTAGTCCAAGGTATTTTAGAAGAAGTGGAATTAACTTTACATTTAAGCCTGGTAACTATAGTCTGATTAACGCGCTCTACTTTTCCATTGGTCTGAGGATGATGTGCGGATGTAAAACGCTGTTGAACATGATGATTTCTAAGGAATTTCTTAAATCTTGGAGATCTGAAAGATTTATGCCTGTCACTAAGTATTTTTTGAGGTGCTTTGATGTTGAAAATTTGTTTTAAACAGTTAGTGTATGTTTCAGTGGTAACATTTTTGGAGGGAAAAGCCCAAACAAACCTAGTTGCATGATCTATTATTATGTGTAAGAATTTTTTTGTTGAGTTGTAATAGTTAAATCCACCAACAGTATTAATAGAAAGACATTCAAAAGGTTGATCTGTCGCTGGCATAGCTTGTAATAAGCCGAATCTTTTCTGTTTTGGTTTTTTATTTTTCTGACAGGTATCGCAATGTTTAACAAATTCTGTAATGTCTATTGTCATATTAGGCCAATAATAGTTGGGAGATATTAAATTAAGCATTTTTTGAATCCCTAAATGTCCAAAATTATCATGAGCAATATGGAGTAATTTTTTTCTTAATGACATTGGTACAACAATTTTTTTGAATCCCTTTTTCTGAACTATAATAATTCCATTCTCTTTTTTATATTTTTTGTCACAAACATTGTCTTTGTCTTGCATCTCTATAATTTCTTTCCTATCTAGCAATAAACTAATATGTTGATTAAAATGACAAACAGGATTTCTTGACAACATGTCTGCTTCGACATTTGTTGAACCCTTTTCATATTTTATCTCATAATCAAACATACTAAGTTTGAGTGACCATCTAAAAAGCCTACCTCTTAAGTTTTTAACACTCTTTAACCATACTAGAGATGCGTGGTCCGTATGAATTGTAAACTTGACACCATGAAAGTAATGATAGAATTTGTCAAGAGTATCTATAATAGCTAAACATTCTAATTCAGTTATGAAATAATTTTGCTCATAACTCTTCAAAATTCTAGAATGATAAGCAATAGGATGTAAGAAATTTTCTTTATCAGGTTGTTTTAGAACGGCATCTACTGCTATCTGAGAGGCATCTACAAACATATGTAAAGGTAATTTAGGATCATAAATTTTGAGGATGGGTTTTGCAATTAAAGATTTTTTAATTTTTCAAAAGACTCCTGGCACTCTGAGTTCCATTCCCATATTGTGTCTTTTTTAAGTAATCGGTTCAGAGGATATCTAATTTCAGCATATTTATTTATGAATTTATGGTAAACATTAATGGAACCTAGAAATCGTTGTAACTCTTTCACATTGGAAAGAGGTTTTTAATTTTTAATGGTTTCAATATTGGCATTTGCTGGAGTTATATTTCCATTAGTGATTTCATAACCTAAGAAATTGATTTTATTTTGGCCTAATTTACATTTAGAAAGTTTAATGTTTTCTTGTTTGCAAATGTCAAAAATTTGTGCTAAATGGTTTAAATGTTCTTCTAAAGAGGAAGAGAAAATTATAATATCATCAAAATAGTGGCACGCAAAGTCGATTTTATATTTATTAAGGATTCTTCGAATGGTTCTATTGAATATGGGAGGGCCCGTTTTTATGCCAAAAGGGAGCACGAGCCACTCAAAAAGCCCAAAATTGGTTGCAAATGCTAATTTTTCTGTATCGGATGGATGTATTGGTATGTGCCAGTAGCCAGAGGCTAAATCCAAAGTTGAAAAATACTGAGCACTATTCAATTTATCTAAAATTCCATCGATACGGGGCAAGGGTTCTGCATCATTTTTAATTATTGCGTTTAATTTTCTATAGTCTATACATAATCGCGTTTTTTTACCTTTCTCTCTTTTTATAACTAGTGTAACAGGGGAAGAATAGGGGCTATTACTTTCCTTTATCAGTCCGGCTGCTAACAATGATTGAATTTGGTTTTTTATTTCTATTTCTTCTAGAGGAGATGTTCGGTAGGACCTCAAAGATATAGGTAGGTCTGAGTTTAGTATAACGCGTTGTGGTTCAATATTAATCCTACCCACATCATATTTATGCTTTGCAAAAATATCACTATAAATATGAACTAATTCCCTTAAATTTACATCTTGAATTAAATTTATTTCCCCAGTTAAATCTGAATCCGAATTATCGCGAAAATTTTGAAGAGTCATGGAACCTCTATAATCAGGATGCACATTAATTGCGTGATCATATTCAACACAGTCTTCATTTTTCATATTTCCACAAGTAGATTGTAACTCTATATCATGATTACTTACATTCAGTGTTTCATTATCATAATTATCTATTGCTACAGTATTACCAGTATTTAATTTCATATTTTTTTTATATTCTGAGGTTACAAATTCATTAGATTGATCCCTGTTTTGTTGTACTTGGTCCATATTTACTGTATTGAAATGAAGGGATCTCTCATTATGTATGGATACACTGTTATAATTTTCCTTCCCTGCCTTACAATACAATTTTTACATTCTATGGTTAATTTAAATTTAGAACATTATTTTAACCCCAAAATAGCATAATCCAAATTTGTATTGCATACTAAAAAGTTAACATATTTTTTAATTTTACCCACTTTTAGAAGAACACTACATTTTTTATTTATATGTAAAAATCCTTTTGCCTGACCAATGGTAACTGAGGGTATAGTCTCAATTTTAGCATTCAGTTTTTTAACAAATTTAAGTGGCAATATTGCAATACTTGAGCCAGTATCTACAACACATGGCAAATTATAATTATTTGTACATCCATACACAATTAATTGCCAAACATTATGAGAATTATTTTGTGAGATATTTGGAAGAGTATCAGAGGATGGTACCTCATTCCTAAAAATACATTCTCTTTCCCAATGAAAAGCATTACGCACACCCCTATTTGTGCATATCCTACAAGGTCTTGAAGGGTATGAATTCTCAATATAATTATTTTGACAAATTCTAGGTCTTTGAAACTGAGATTGCCTTTGGGGAATCCAATTCCTGGGTGTATTATTGGGCCTAATTGGCTGAATCCAGGGCCTAGTTGGTTGAAAAGGTTGAAAACTTTGTCTTGCTGATGGTTGATTTATTACTTGGTTTGAAACTAGTGGGGTGGAAACTTCCACGAATTGTTTGACAACCCGGTACCATTCTGTGGTACTACTAGGAGGATTTATAATAATATTGTTTTTGAATTCTGGTTTTAAACCATCAGTTAAACCTTGTAATAGTATATTTTCACTAAGATGTAATTTCCTACCAATTTCCACTTTTTTACGAAAATAAGTTTCTAAATTGTCTAAATTATCTAATTTCAGATTTGAAAAATCAAAAAAACTCGGGAAGTCTAATTCAATGAGTCTTTCTATCAAAATTTTCTTAATTTGTTCATAATCCGTACAATTTAAGCAGTCATTGATATAGATTTTTTGCGCTTCACCTTTCAAATATTACGCAATAGAATTAAATTTCCATTCTAGATTTTTCTGTTCCCTATCACATGTTTTATCAAAATAAGTTAACCAAGACAAAATGTTCATTTCAGAACTCGGGTCAAACGGTACGAACTTAGGATCTTCCATAATTTTTTTATTCTTACTCATTAGAATAAATGAAGCACTTCTATTTTCTTTATTAAATCCTGATCGTAAAATCATTCGCAATAAATTTCAAAGTTAATGATTTCTATCAATTACATATTTTTTCAAAATTACTATATTTAGCTGCTAACTTTAACCAGAAATTTTATCTAATGAAACAGAAATTGTAAACATCATAGTTATACCTTATTATTACAAACTTGCCTTTAATCGTGCATAGAAATATCATAATAGTCTTAATAAGTAACAGTAAATATCTTAAGAACATCATACTCCTCAATTAAATCCTTAAGAATAAAAATATTTCAATCTTCAACACATAATAATGATAATAAAAATACTCATAAATAGGTAAGTAAGTAAGATTCACAGATAAATAAATAAATAAACCTGACAAACAGAGAATAAATAATCTACGCAAATACAATAAAAGGATACACAAAATAATTAAATACATCTAAAAATAACTCACTAATAAGAAGAAATTCTCAAGAGGATCCTAGGGGAGACAAGAACCCCGAAAATTATCCAGGTAATTAGCAACCGACGTTCAGTTGTCCCTGTAAGATTTTTTTTTCTCTTTTTCTTGTCATCACTACCAATAATACTTAAAGTCAATGATCGCATATTTGGGCCGCAACAAGATGAATGGCAGTTCGTCGTGGCGCTTCTATTCGTTATTAAATCCAATTCGAAATCACCAGGTCTCAAAAATTTATCTTTATGACCAAAATATCAAGCTTCAGGAACTCACGAGAAGTCAATTATCGGCGATTCACAAACCTATCATCATTTCGTTCCACAGCCCATTCCATTAGCAAGCTGAAAATACCATATAGACTGTCCTTCAATCGAACTTCGGCGATAGCATGCTTTTCTTCGTTCCATCGCAATTTTCTTTAACTATCCGTAAAAGGCAACACAGGCATAAACTATCCTGTCGACTTTTCGATTAGTTGTGACGATTTAAGGAGAACTCGAATCATTTCCACTGGTTAAAAAGAAACACACAGTCATGGCAAGCGAGGGAAAAAACAAAATAAATAAATAAATGTAGAAGATCCAATAATTAGTCGTTGGCTGCTGTAAATTCATTTATTTAGTTCGTAATAATGAGGAAGGGAAAAGCTCCTTTTGCAAAAATTCCATCATTATTTCAGCGAGCCGTCCTCATCCAAGAAGCAACCCAAGAATCTTCTTTTTCATCTCGAGACTTCCACCTTTTTAAACTAAAAAGAAAGTTCTGGAACATTCGGTAACTTCAAACCATCATTCTTTTATGTAAACAGAATTCTTGCCCAGCTACGAGATTATTTTCCACAAACGATAAATTTATTTTAAAAAATATATTATTTAACCAATTTATAATTGACTCAGAAATTTAAATATCTTAGGCAGACGATTTTTATAAATGATTAATTTTAAGAGAAAAAGAAAAGAAATGAATTTATTAATATGCACACATCAAAGGTTGACGTAGGAAAAATAAATAAATAGATAAAATAAAATAATGATATTTTTTGAAAGGTATGGTTTTGGAATAAATTTAATAAGACTGTCTTAAAAAGGGTTGATAAAAACATAGAAGAAATCAGTTTTATTTGGAATATTAAGAAATAAAGTTTTAATTAAGAATATTTTTAATTTAGAGCCATCTTTTTTTTTAATTTACGCATACTGGAATAATGTTTTTTAAGACAAATTAAGAATTTATATCGTCTGCATATAGATTAACAGATTAGATCTAGAAACAAGATTTTAATTTAATAATTTGAAGTAAGTACGGGAAATTAAGATAGTATAAAGGTTAGTTTTGGCGAAAAAATTTTTAATTTGTAATATATATATATATATATATATATATATATATATATATAAGTCAACATTTGAACGGAAAGGGGTTTTGGGGTCAGGGGGTCATGATCGGCGAAAATATACCAAAATTTTTCGGAAGTGCTTTCCTCCGGACTGCTGCAGTATGTAGCTTTTTGCTTTTCGTAATGAAAGCTATCTAATATATGACATAGAAGTTTGTATGCATAATAATTACTATGTTAAAAATTAAATCAGTTAAGAGGACGATAACGTTAAAAAGTTTACTATAAAAATTTCCAATCTTATTAAATTTTTTAAATAAAAAAAATAAATTTTTAAACGAAATTTTAAAATGCTCCTCGTTTCATAATTTTTGAGATATTTTCTTGCTTTTACGTTTTTATCACTTAAAACTCTATTATAAAAAAATATGTATAAGATTTTTTTTAAAATCTCTTGAATAAATAATATTTTATAGTTTTTAAAAAAAATTTCCATATCTATTTTCATCAAAATTTTGCCGTTTAATAATTAAAAAATCAAATTTGACTATCTTAATGAAGACAAATTTTTAAAACTTACACAATTTCTTTCTAGACTATATTAGAATACTTTCTTATCAATTTCATAAATATTGATAAAAAATACGACGCAAGGAGCATTTCAAAAACGTAAAAACACTTAAACATTAGCTTTGAGAAAAACAGATTTAAAGTATATAAATACACTTACCTTTATTATTTACATCTTAAAAACTTCATAAATGATATTCTAATAAGAAAAAACTGTTTTGGTACTATTATACCACAGAAATAGACCTTTTTTTTTACAATATCACAATCAATAAAGTTTAAAAGGATTTCGTTGCATTTTAAAAATTCGAGGCAATTTCATACAATTAGTGTGTATAATAAGTAAAAATTTTTAGTAAAATATACAAGTATTGTTATTTTTATCTTCCCTACAACTGACTACATTATGCTTTTGTAATATTTTTTTTAAATTCAGTTGTGATTTTCTTTCTCATTGATTTACTGGCTAGGTATTAAATTGCCGAATATTGTTAGGCCATCACCATCATGTATTCTTCTTTCATTTCATTAATTTTTAAATAGGTATATTATATTCATTTAAAATACATGCCTTGCACTCATTTTATTTAAAATACCCCCCCCCCCCGTCAAAAAAATGAAAGAAATAAAATCATAAACCAAAATATTTTATTTCAACATCAAACCATTGCTTCTGATTTACACTGTAAAAAAAAAAAGGTCGATCTACTAAAAAAACTTTAGTCATCCTTGTAATTACTAAAAAATGTTTAGTAATCTTAGTCGGTTACTAGAAAATCTGTAAGAATTACTAGAAAAAAGTTAGCAACGAATAGAGTTAATAGTTTTATATTTTTAATAGCTATTACTAAAACTCACTTGGCGTGGCCTCGATAGCATAGTGGTTATAGTAACAGACTCCAGGCTGAAAGGTCCCGGGTTCAAAACTGGACAGCGCCAAGTGCACCCCGAATGTATGTAGTGTAAGTACTCTATAATAAAGGGGTTATGAATTTCCTGTTGGAGCTGATCGCGATGTTTGGTGCTGCCATCTATTGCGTTTTTGCCGAAAATCTATCGCTTCAGAAGTCTGGATGTAGCTCGAAGGAAGATCCTGCCCTTCGGACGCACGTAATTGTTATTAAAAATAATTTTGGAGCTATTACTAAAATTTGCTTGGTGGCTCATACAAAAAATTTTTAAGTTAGTTATACAAAAAATTCTTTTGTTCAGTTTACAAAAGAAATGCTTGTTTCACTTGCAAAAAAAAAGTTTGTAATGGTTACTAAAAAATTCTGTGGAATACAAATTTACTAAGAAATTTTTAGTAACCTCTTGAATTTTTTTTTACAGTGTAGACTAGTAAAATATAAAGGTGAGTAAAAAATGCTATTTGCATTTTTTTTTGAAATGTTAAAATTTATTGTAATTTTTTTTCAGTAAAATACTGTTTAGTACACATATGTATATAATAATTTGGCAATACCTTCTACAAAGAAAATCCATGGCTTTACCAATCTCGCCCCTCAAAAAAAAAAAAAAAAAAAAAAAAAAAAAGAAAGAAAGAAAGAAAAAGAAAAGAAAAGAAGAAAAAAAAGAAAATATTATTAACCAAAAAAAAAAAAAAAATTAATTCATCATCAAAGCATTGTTTGTAATTTAAACTTGTGAAAAATAAAAGTTGGTATAGTCGAATAAAAAATGCTGTTTGCAAAATTTCTACCTGGCTAACATAAGAGTATACCGATTTATGTAATACTAGCTGAGCCACCCGGCGTCGCCCGGACCCGTAATTATATTCTAAAACAAACCTGAAATTTGTATTGCAAAATGTCATAAAACCAATACCATACCAATGTCATAAAACCAAGTCATACCCAATCTCGTACCGAATGCCCGCTGCCTACGGTACCGTTTAGCAGAAGCACGGCAAGAAAAAACTGGTCGTTGGAGGCCACCGTAATACTTACCCATCATGGATATGTATATGAAAATAAAACATGTGAAACTATTTATACAATGCATTAGAATTCATAAACAAAATTTAAATATTGTTAGTATACATAGTAATGCTATATTAAAAAACTGCTGATGTACCAATTTCGACAGATCATATAAAACGCCAAACTACTCAAGTAGTACCCAACTGCGTAAAAGAAACATCCTTATAACTCCAAAAATAATAATTCTATTAACTAACAATTAACTGCGTCGGATTAAGCGTCTCATTTTCAATTAAAATATACTTCTGAATTGAAATTTGAATGAAATACAGGGTCATGAAAAATCGAAGAATGTGAAAAATAAGATTACAAATATCTCTGCAACTAATAATCCGATCGACTTTGTTTTATATGCAAAATGTGTGTTATTTTATTGCCTTTTACGTCCATTCCTTGGAACAAAAAAATTCGCAAATTTTTATATACCTTTCATCAGAACGAAATTTTCGAGAGTCCGAAAAAAATAGTTCCGGATAATCGAGGTTGCAGATATTAAATAGGGTTCGTCCCATTCTTACATACTAACTACATACAAAATTTCAAGTCTCTATCTCAATTTGTTCGGGAGATAGAGCGTTTACAGACAGACAGACAGACAGACAGACAGACAGACGGACGGCAAAATTTTTTTTCTAAAAATATGTTTTTCGGAATCTCCACTATCTAAAACGTGTAAATCCGTCAAAAAAAAATTTTCGATTTTCAAAACGATTGCAAGACTTACCCTATACTACGTATGATGGGTAAGTAAAAGGGTGGGGTTTCTGGAGTTTTTTAGTTTCACATTTCACCACCAGGGGGTGAACTCAACAGAACTGTTTCTGGACTTAAGAAAGATATTTAATGAAATTATTATTTGAAAATACTGGTAAGTACTTCTAAAATTTTATATTAAATAAGTATTTGTCTCTGGGCTCTGAAAATTCCGCATCTAAAACGGGTTTTAAATATTTGATCACGTTCTTCCAAAAATAACTATTCTCTTCCCTACTCTTTAAAATCTATATTAGTATTATAATCTATATGAAAGTTTTATATTAAATAAATAATATTTATCCCTGGGCTTAGTGAAAAGCCGCATTTGAAGTGGTAGAAAACGTTACAATTTTAAATATTTGACTGCTCCCCATAAAAAAAAAAAAAAAAAAAACCGCCCCATATTTGATGCTCACTACTCTTTAAAATATTTACTATCTGTTATATCTTTTTTGAAAACTCCAAAACAATCGTTTTGTATTTTTTTTAAATTAATTCGCGTTTCAGCATTTCTTTTCCTTTTTTAATAACTGCTAAATAGTTTTAAAATTTTAAACACACGCTTTATATCAATTCGGACTAAAAAGTTTAATTTTTTTTTTTTTTTTTTTTTTTTTTTTTTTTTGCATAGTTACAGTTTTTATATGTATTTCAATAATTGTCATGTGTCTAGGGTGTCAGGTAACTTTTAATTTCTCAAATTGCTTTTGACCCGTTTATCCGGCGTTTTATTTTGATGCTTTTAAGCGGCGACAATAGCCTATGTTCACCAAAAATAGTGTAGCTTTCCAATGGTGAAAGAATTTTTCAAATACGTCAAGTAGTTTCGGAGCCTATTCAATTCAAACAAACAACCAAATCTTTCCTCTTTATAATACACTGCTCAAAACAATTAAAGGATATTGCAGTTTTAGGTGGATTTTGTATCTGGGAAACTTTTTAGCTGATCGATACATGGTCGACAGACATAGTAGGTTATATGAGAATAAATTACACATGTTTGGCAGAAAAAAATGCATTTTATTGCGCATTTGTGTACAAAAGGAAAAAAACACAATTTGTGCATATGAGAAAAAAAGAATAAGAAAAGGTGTTTTCTTCAAAGAAAATCATTTTCAGTAGGGGGTATGGTTTCCATGGGCGGCCAGCAACGTTGAACACCTTTGAGGCATGGACTCAATGAGGCTATTAATGACGAGTTGGGGTATTCTGCCCCACTCTTCCAGAAAAGCTCTTTCCAGTTCTTGGAGAGTTTGTGGGGGTTGTTGGCGGCCAGAAACTCGTCTTCCTAGAGCGTCCCAAACGTGCTCGATTGGATTCATGTCTGGAGAACACGCTAGCCATTCCATTCGAACGATTCCTTCGTTGAAAAGGCCACCAGGTTTGCACGATGTGGCCAGCAGTTATCGTCCATTAAAATGAAGTTATCTCCGATTGCTGTAGCGTAAGGAACTACAATAAGTCTGGGGATCTCATCCCTATATCGGCGACCAGTCAGAGCTCCATCTCGAATGATGTAGAGGTCAGTGCGCCCGTCAATGGAGATGCCACCATACACCAAAACTCCTCCACCGCCAAATCTGACACTTTCGTGCACGAACGCTGGATTATTCCTACTGCCACGGTCCCTCCAGATGAAAATACGCCTATTATCCGGATGCACAGAAAAACGGGACTCGTCAGAACACAGAATATTGCTCCATTCATTTCTCCTCCAGTTTTCATGCTCGGTTGCCCATTCCCTGCGGTCGCGACGATGCCTCGATGTTAATCTAACACATACCATCGGTCAGCGAGCATACAGACCTACAGCATGGAGCCGGTTTCGGACAGTCTGAGTTGAAATCGTGGTGCCTGTAGCCGAGCGAAGGTGTTGTTGGAGAAGAGTAGCGTTCATGTTTCGGTGTCTCCGAGCTGTTAACGCTAAATACCAATCTTCATTGGGCGTTGTTGCCCGTCTACGACCTTGCCCTGGTCTTCGGCCTGCACATCCACTCTCCAAAAAACGGTTCCAGATCCTGGAAACGACACTTTGTGACACTCCAATGGTTTGCGCTACTTCGGCTTGAGTTTGGCCCCCTTCTAACCTACCAACAATTCTCCAAGCTTCTGAATCTGTCACTGTCAAATGACTTCGCTGAGACATCGTACTCATCGAAACAAAGCAATCACTGAATGCCGATCATCCTTGTCTTCATTCTCTTTTATCCAGTTGAAAGTCAAATTTCATTCGTTGCCGCTGAAGCGACGTTTTTGACGTCGAACTCAAAATTTGCATACTCCACAGTTTGAAAACCAGAAAAATTTGCATTTGTGATTCTCTTCTTCTATTTTCGGCAAAAAAATTTCGTTTATATCTTTATTTTATATAAAACTTCAAATATCCTTTAATTGTTTTGAGCAGTGTATTAGTATAGATTCCAGAAACATATCATTATAAAATCTTCAAATTACGGAAAATGTTTTCAGTAATATAGTATTTAGTACATATATACATACAATATTTAGTTATATATACTTAAAATGGTTTGGAAATACTTTGTACAAAGAAAATCCATCGCTTTAACAAGCTGTACAAGCAACCTTTTCGCTGTTAAAGGGACAAAATTCTAACGCTTGTAAGTTTGCGAAAAATAATCGCATCTACACTGCATGTGGCTTTTTGCAAACAGCTTAGAACAAACTGGAGAATAATAATATGTAAAACAAATTTCGATTTTTGGATCAATTATGCTTAAATAAAGATCCACTAATTGAATAGCACATAAGAAAATTCAGCAATATTCTTTCGGCAATTTTCGTAAATGAACGGAAATGTATTTTAGAATTTTTGTAAAACGCTGTTAGGCTATTTCGAGTGAGATTTAACATTGTATGAGATTGCTGAAAGTTTTGGGATTGCTATATCCGATTAGTTTAATTTAACTTTGGTTTTATAGGGTAGATGTGCCAGTAATGGGCACTCTTCAATATGTTTGGTTTGTGAAAAAGTAACCAATAAAAATTTAGCTTTTAATATTTTTTTCATTACTTCCCGTTGCATGTTTTATAATCTTGCATTATTGCTGACATTTTTGATCGAATCAACCAGGAAGTAGAAAATAAAGTTTCAAAGTTCCGCTGTTTTTCAGTGAAAATCTCAATGAACATGCTAAGATCTTTCTTCATTAATAAATTTATGTATTTTTTATTTCCTTGCAAAATTTGAAAATTTTCTTTTTTCTTCCCCCCTTTTTTGGCAGTAAAAGGAGATGAGATTTTGAATATAATATACCAGTAGCCATTTATAAAATTTCATTTATTGTTAAGGTTTTAAGAGGGGTGTCCATTACTGGGATACTTAATTAATTATTTTCCAGTAATGGATTCCTATGTAGATATTGCTAAAAATGCTACTTCAGTTATGTTTATAGAGCATAAAAGATGTTACTTAACTGAAAACGTAAATAATCTAATTTAATTTTTAAATTAAGTTATTTTATGTTATTTTTTGTATTTTAAATCAAGTAATTGCTTTTAAGTTATTTTATGTGTTTCATAAAAGTTCAATATTTTATAAATTTTTTAAAAATGTATCTAACTTTGCCTTGCAAATTTTATAATCTGGATCGAACCAATCAAGAAGCAGAAAATATTGTTTAAAGGTATGTTCAAAAATTCATAGAGGTTAACATCTCCCAATTTAATCTGTCCGTCTGTCTGTTTGGCCATGCTTGTATTTTCATGCAATTAACATATGTTAATGATGGAACCATGGGACGTTTGGTATTGAATTACAAAATGTGAAGCATATAGTTCATATACAGTGGCATGAAAAAAAAATGTAAATATATGATTGTACATGGAAAAAAATATCTTTCACAGTGTATTCTAATGACATAATGTTATTTCAAATGAATAAAAAATAATAGAAATAATTTAATTTCACTACAAAATGATTAATACAAAACAGGAAATATAGCTGTTCTGATACACAAAGAAATCTGTTATAGTACAGTGTTTGAAAAATTATTACAAGAAGTGCGTTTTCAATTTCGGTATGAGCATTTAAATGTAAAAAATTTTTGCATGTTACTCTTTGTGTACAAACTCTATACCTAGGATACAGGGCTACACAAAAAAAATTCACATACCATTCTCCTTATTAGCAGAAATTGTTGAAGGGAAATTTTCAATTGTGGTGTGTATTTCCTAAATAAATTTTTCTACGCATGTAATTTATAGATACAGATAAATTTGCATACCGTTTACAGGGACGATTAAAGAATTTGGAAAATTTTCCTATGCATATAGGAAATGCTGAAATTGGTTTTCAAGTGTGTTATCACATTGAGTACCACATTAAGTGCCACTGACACTGAATTTTCCGTTTAGACCGCTTCATTAACCGGTGACTGACATCTAAAATATGATATAAAACTTTAAAAAATATATTATTTTATGTAACAATTGAAAATTTAATTAAAGTTTATTTTACCTTAATTTATTACAGGTTTTTTTGATATTTGTTTAAAATAATATATATATATGTGGGAATATTGAGTGATTAGCTTATGATTTAAGCAAAAGTAACATTCTTAAAAAAATAAAAAGGTTTAATAGACATAAAATATGTAAGTAACATTCAATGATAACAGTAGAACTGAATAATATTTAAAATAAATAAGCTTCTCTGAGCTTTGGATTAAAAATCCATCCAACTCGCCATCGCTGAAATCTATAGAACACCTCGTTCTTTCCACGCATCATCACACGAATCTCATTTTGGATATCACGTTCATTAAATCATTGAGTTTATTATCTTTTATTGCTGGATACTTTATTCTTTAATCCCACATTCTCGGTCATCCTGACTTTTCTGACGTCCTCGGCAGCTGTTTATAAAAATTTAGACACAAATTTACACATACAAAACAGGTGAACATAAAACAAAAACATGTCACGTTATGCAGATGCGTTACTCCAGGGCTTCATATATTCTGCAGCAGTTGAGGTCTTGTTGGGACCATCATGGTCTCCAATTTTTTCTACATCATAACGATCATTTGACTTTACTTTAGTAACTTTATAAGGTCCATGGAATTTTTCCTTTAATTTCAGACCTGTGCCGTACTGCGTTCTTTGGATTGCCACGAGATCATTTAATTTATATTTGTTGGGCTCTCTCCTCTTCTTGTTAAATTGTTTTCTATTTTCTTCTTGTATTTTCAAAATATTTTTTCTCGCTTCTTCTCTTACATTTTCCCTTTCCATCATCATGTGATTTATATCTTCTTCCTCTAGTATTTCTTTAATCCTTAAGTCATTTTTATTTTTCATTTTTACGCCAATCATCAATTCAAACGGGCTGTATTTTGTACTTCTTGTAACTGTACTATTGAGAATTCTCTGCACATCTGCCACATATTTATACCATTTTGTGGGCTCATTCCCACATAGCTTTGCTAGTACAGGAATCAGGATGCTATGAATTCTTTCGATCTGTCCGTTTCCCCTGGGCATTCCTGCAGTAATTTTACCGTGTTCTATCCCTTGCTCTTTGCAGTATTCTATAAACTCATCTGATCTGAACGCTGGTCCCCGATCCGTTATTATTTTGCTGGGATTCCCGAACACAGTTTGTTGCAATGATAACTTTTCAATGACTTCCTGAGCCGTCGTGGATTTCACCGGATAAAACCATACGAACTTAGTAAAGGCATCTACAACTGTGAATATATGCTGATATTTCTTGTTTGTTGATGGCAGTGGTCCAATATGATCAATGTGGTATGTGCTTAATGGTATATTCTCTTTTGGTATGGGCGTTAGAAAACCTTCGGCTTTGCCTCGTTTCTTGTTAAATAGAATACATTCGATGCAATTTACTACCACTGTTTCAACTTGTTTTCTCAGGTTAGGGATGAAGAACTCTTTTTTTACTAATTCTTCTGTTTTGACTGCAGCAAAATGCCCTTTATCGTGTGTTTTACGAATAATCTCTTTTTGCATTTCTTCAGGCACTACAAGTAACTCTCTTCCGTTATCAAACTTATACAACACGTTATTCTTGATAAGATATTCATTTTCTTCACCTTTTTCAACTAAAGATTTTATTGATTTTATGAGCTCATCTTTCTCCTGTGCTATAGCTATTCTAGCTGTCATCTCACTCTGTGATCTTGTAATTACTAAAACAGTATTTCTGCTCAAAGCATCTACATGTTTCATTTTATTCCCTGGTCTATGTGTGATTTCATAATCAAATTCTTCCATGAATAAAGCCCATCTTGCGACTTTTGGAGCCAAATCTTTTTTGTTTAATGTTTTCTGAAATGCTTCACAATCAGTTACTATCTTGAATTTTGTACCAAGTAAGTAGTTCCTGAATTTTTTAAGAGCTTCAATTATTGCCAATACCTCCAATTCATAACTACAATATTTTTCTTGTTGCGGGGTTGTCTTTTTGCTCATGTATTGTATAGGGTGGAATTTTCCATCATCCGCTTTTTGTAGTAGTACTGCTCCGAAACCATGGCTACTTGCGTCGGTGTGTAATTCTAGTGCTGATCCTTGTTTAAATAAATGCAATACTGGTTTTTGCGATAATATTTCTTTTAATTTTTTAAACGCCTGTATTTGTTCTGTGCCAAATTCAAATGTGACATTTTTACGCAATAAATCAGTCAATGGTTTGGCTATTCGAGCATAGTTCGGAATAAATTTACGAAAATAACCTGTTAATCCTAAATATGATTGCAATTGTTTTATCGTTTTTGGTTGAGGGAAATTCCAAACAGCTGATGTCTTCGATTCAGATGGCTGTATCGTCCCATTTTCAATTATATAACCAAGAAATTCTATTTTTTTCCTTAAAAATTTGCATTTTTTGAAGTTAAACTCTAGCCCATAATCCGCTGCAACTTCAAGTACTTGTTTCAATTTCTCTAAACCTTCTTCTTCAGTTTGTGATGGAATAATAAAATCATCCATATAAATAACTACTGTGCCGTCACGTAATAACTTTCTAAACACCGTGTTTACATATCTTTGGAACTGGTTTCCTGATGTACATAAACCAAATGGACACTTCAAAAACTCATATTCCCCTTCGTGTGTCACGAATGCGGTGTATTTCCTGCTTTTCTCCTCAATTTCAACATGAAAAAAACCATTCTTTAGATCGAGAGTCGTAAATACTTTTGATCTCTCTAATTTATCTAAAACATCTTCAATTAAAGGTAATGGGTACCGATCTTTGATTATTTTCTTATTCAGTTTACGGTAATCTATGCATAACCTATACGAGTTGTCTTTCTTTTTAACTAAAACTACCGGTGCAGCGTAATCTGAAAAACTGCGCCTTATAATTCCGTCTTTCAACCATTGCTGAACCTGGTTTTCGATTATTTCTTGCTCTTTAAAAGGAAATCTTCGTGGCCGTTGACAAACAGGAATTTCATCAGATAAAATTATATTCATCCGTAATCCTGTATCTTTTGATTTATTTGGCTTGTATCCCTTTAATAATTCATTTATTTGTTTTCTTATATTAAAATTTCTCACGTGATCTAAATCAATTTCATCATCTTCTATGACGCTCGCTAAATTAATTAAGAAATTATCTCCTGCATTATTATCGTTTACAATTATAATATTTTCATCACGTGAATTACCTAACTTTGACGTTTTCTTTTCATTGTTATTTCTGGCAGCATGATTCAATTTTATGTCAGAATTCTTCTGAACTTCAGTGTAACCTACTTCAATATTGTTGCGTTCGCCAACGATCTTAATTCCGTTCTCATCTATCGCCAATTTTAATTTGCTAATCACATCATATCCCAATAAAATATCATATGAAAGAGATTCTAACACATACAAATTTGCTTTGATTAGAAAACCATCAATATTAAATTCATATGAAAAGTATCCTTTAGGATAAACAACTACTCTTTCTATGCCTGACAAAGAAATATTATTTGAACGTAATCTTGGCGATCCAATTTTCGTATAGTATTCATAACTGACCAGACTGATATCACTTCCAGTGTCAAAAAAGATCTGTGTCTTTTCACCGTTAATATCAATATTTATCATGCGATCCGGCTTGGCGCTGTTTGTTTGTTTGATTACTGCAAAATTTATCTCCTTGTGATTGGATAATCGCGGGTTTTGGCTCCCGTTAATATCGGTGTCTAACATGTGATCCGGTTTGGCGCTGTTTGTTTCTTTGATTAATGCACAATTCACTTCTTTGTGATTGGATAATCGCTGGTTTTGGCTCCGATTTTGGCTGTCATAATTTATTTGACTATTATTCCCATTTTTACACTGGGATATTACGTGGCCAAGACGGTTACATTTAAAACATCTAATTTGTGCCCTGTTTCTTTCATTTAAATTAGAAGATTCATTTTTATTAGCTGTATTATCTGCGAATTGTTGTTTTCTTAAAGTATCATAACGTTGAGATGGTAACCACGGTTTTGAATTGTTATTTTCGCGCATTTTTGACTTCCTATCTTCAAAGTGGTGTGAATTTCTATTCATGGTTTTAATATTACGCCTTGCTGTTTCGTAATCATCTAGTTTACAAACTAACGTATCAACACTTTTAATTTTGGGAAGATCATCGATGAAATGTTCCTTCATTTCTATCGGTAATCTTCTTTTGATTTGATCTACCAGTATTAATTCTTTTAAATCTTCAAAATTCGACACATCAAGACCGGTAATCCATTCTTCTAAATAATTCCTTAACTCAAATGCTAGATCGCGCCAAGTGGCTGAATTTTCTTTCTTATGCGACATTAATTTTTGCCTAAACTCTTCTGGCGTCAATTTGAATCTTTTGAGCAGCAAGTTTTTTACATAATCGTAGTTATTTGTTAATGTTTCTGGTTCTCTAGTTATAACATTAGCAATTTCTAGCGGCATTAAACTTAATAAGTGCATGACCCAATTCTCTTTTGTTATATTCATCCTAGAAATCTGTCTCTCGAATAGAGCTAAGTAGATACTAATATCACCCTTCCCATCAAAGTGTGACATTAATTTAGACAAATTTAGTTGCTTACCTGTACCAGTTACAGCCGAACCGTTACTTGTATTTATCATATTTCCTTGAAGTTCAATTTTTCGTAATTCGTACTCCATTTCCATCTTCTTTTCCTCTAATCTTCTTTCTGCTTCTAACCGTAACCGTCTTTCTTCTTTTTCTGCTTCTAGTCTTTTTTCTTCTTTTTCTGCTTCTAGTCTTTTTTCTTCTTTTTCTGCTTCCAGCCTTAATCGTCTTTCTTCTTTTTCTGCTTCTAGTCTTTCTTTTTCTATTCTCTCCGCGGCTATGACTTCAAGTCGAACTTTTACAAAATTTTCTTCATAATCCTTCGATTCAGTCACCAACTTTATCAAATCAATGATTCTTGGACTCTGAGGCACAACTATACCTAGGTCATCACACAATGTTAACAAGTCCGCCTTTCTAGCTTTATTCAGAACAGACATTATAATTTTTGTTTACACTTCAACAAAACAATATAGTGCACTATCTTGCAGGCTTGATTACGGATAATTTCTAATCATTACACATATAAGAAACAGTTCCTTTTTTACATAATACGTATTAGTTTAAAAACAAAACATTTTTCTTAGACTTAGATCTTCTTAGTGTAAAATAGCTTTCATCGTGAAATTCAAATTCAAATATAAATCAGCGAAATCATTCAAATCCTTCAATCCCGGCAACGAACCCCCAAAACTTGTGGGAATATTGAGTGATTAGCTTATGATTTAAGCAAAAGTAACATTCTTAAAAAAATAAAAAGGTTTAATAGACATAAAATATGTAAGTAACATTCAATGATAACAGTAGAACTGAATAATATTTAAAATAAATAAGCTTCTCTGAGCTTTGGATTAAAAATCCATCCAACTCGCCATCGCTGAAATCTATAGAACACCTCGTTCTTTCCACGCATCATCACACGAATCTCATTTTGGATATCACGTTCATTAAATCATTGAGTTTATTATCTTTTATTGCTGGATACTTTATTCTTTAATCCCACATATATATATATATATATATATTTAGTATTTTATAAATTTTTACACTGTCAGTCACCAATGACTGACGCGGCTTAAACGGAAAGTTCAGTGTCAGTCACCGTAGCACTCAACATGGTAAGGCGCAACACTAGTCACTGAAAAAGACCCGGATGATAATGTAAAGTCTATGGGAGCGTTCTTTTCAAACATCTCTCTCAAATTGTAATATTTTTGCGTGATTTTTTTTTCTTTGCATGGGATAACTGAGGACGATCCACAACCGGCCTAGTTTTTACTTTTTCAATTTTGGTTTCAAATTAAAAAAATACTTTGAATTTCAAAACCGGTTTAAACTGGTGCTGAAATTGAAATTATCATAACAAAAAACATATATTTCAGCAAAATCGAAAAGTAAAAACTAGGCCGGTTGTAGATCGTCAAACGCTATGCTAAGTAAAAAACAAATCATGTAAAAATATTAAAAATTGAGCGAGATATTTGAAAAAAGCCCCGATATAGACTTTACATTATCATCCGGGTCTTTTTCAATGACTATTGTTGGGCCTTAAGCGGTTCGAAATAGTTCGATTAGACATGATAATGCAATTTATTAAATAGTTAAGCTTTGTAACATTATCCTGATTGTTCTGGAAAGAATTTCATAAATTATGTTTGATGCATGACTTTTTACATTCTTGTTCCATTATGCACAATTTTAAATTATTTAAAATTAAACATTAAATAAAAATCATGAAACTTTGCATTTACGTCATAAAATTAACGAACATGTCAAATCTTAAGTTTTCTGTCCCTAACAATAATTCTAAATAAATCATATTTAGAACATTTTCCGCACATTTCGCACTCTTAACTTTCAAGTTTTTAATAAACTGTTTATATCGAGCATGTACATCTTAAAAATAATCACTGTACTAAATTTCAAGTTTCTAACCTTAACGATACCAATTAAAATGTAATTAAGAACTTTTTCCGCTCATATCATACTTTTAAACTTCGAATATTTTAGAAGCATTTTTTAGCGAGCTTTTACGTCTTAAAAGTAACCATCATGTCAAATTCAAGCTTCTATTACCAAATGTATCACATAAATCAAAATTTTAGATTTTTTTTCTTTCATCTGCATCTTTTTAAATTTCTAATTTAAAAAACCTGTTCTGATACGAGCATTTATGTCTCTAAAAGTATGCCTTAGTTTTAAGTATAAGGCCTTAACAGTTTCAAAGAAATCGCAATTTAGAACGTTTTTTGAACAATTTCTATTCATTTCACTCCGTTCACTTTCGAAATTTTTTGAAACCCTTGATAGCAAGTATTTACATCTCAACTCTTCACTGCACGATGTGCTACATCTGACATGCATCTAAAATATAATTCTCATTATGTGTCATGAATTTGCCCAATATGATCGCTGCAACTGATCAAGAACAGTACAAAGAATGGAATAACACATACAGCTGACTCTCGTTAATTCGAACTCGTCGAGATCACAAGAAATGTTCTTATTATCCAGAGTTCGAATTATGGAATATATGAGAGGGAAACATGTTTAAAGGGGTATCATTACAAATAAATTAATGCTATAGTATTTTTTAAATGTATTTCGGCTGTTATCATTAGAATATGACTTAACACTAGAACCGCCATTAGGGGTAAATGACCCCTGTCAAATTGAAAATAATCAATTCGAACCAGAATTTTCTTCATAAGGATACGCTAAACGTATGCGCAGAAAAATAGACAAATTAAATAAATTAAACAGTTTAAAATTAAAATTCTGGTGAGAAACATTTTTAATAAGATTCGAGCAAAATACCCGGCGGTTCTAGTGTTAATATCAAATTCAAAGATATAAATACATAAACTAATTAAGGGATTAGGCGCAAACGCAATGGAAGAAAGGATAGAGATGTAATTAGTGGATAGACGGGGCACTAAGAAAGCGGGTATCAAATGTATAGGATTATATCATGGCTGCCACAGGCGACTAATTTTTAATTCTAATTGGCACCATTTTTTTAAAATAGAAATTCTTAATAAACAGTTTGCCAACATTTACAAGAGAAATATATTTAAAAAATTGTATTAGAAAAATACTGGTGCAAACGGAATATAAAAATAATCGCCTGTGGCAGCCCTGTTATATGTATACTAATTCAGAAAAATTTTGACAAAAATGAAAGAAAGATAGTCATTTCAAAGATTTGAAGTCCGTAATAAAGTAAGGCAGAATAAAGTATCGGAACTCGGATTAGTTCGAATTAAACGAAGTGAAGAGAAAATGAGTTCGAATAAATGAAAGTTTTTAACGTAATTCTGCCATTCAAAATTTCGGGACTTTATGTTTAGTTCGAATTAAGCGAAGATTCGGTTTAACCGATTTCGAATTAACGAGAGTCCATTGTATATTGTCCATTTCAGATGGTTGCATTTGGCAAAAAATTAGAATTTGTACTTCGAAAACAAAAAGTATTTCGATCAAGATTTTAAGGGAATATTTACTTTTATTATTATTACTGGATACATAAAAATATTAATATAAAGAAAGTTGCAGAGTATCAAGCAGACAAAATAATTAATTTAAGCCAATTTAATTCCAAAATATAGAAATACAATATTAAAAAATCTTAGACCAAAAAAAAAGTTTTGTTGAATCAACAAAAATTTGTTTGGTCCAACAACTCTTTTCGCTTAAATATGGGTCAATAGAAATTTTGTTTGATTAAGCAAAAAGATATTGTTGATTTTGTTTTTGCAATTTTCCGTCTACAATTTTCATCCGAATTGCATAATAACGTAGTAAGAACGTGATTAATCCATCTCAACATGAAAAGTTTTCATTATCCAAAAATTTTGTAAATCCTTTAGCTATGTAAGTCAATTAAACAAAATTACGTAAATGAGTAATGGCTACTGCACACCAATTTAAATTTTGCAAAAACAACACAATTTTGTTGAAATTACAAATTGAAAATACAAGACTTTAGTAAGACTCCAATAAAATTGATGAAATTTTGGTAAAATTTTATAAAAGCGTTAACAATATTTTTTTGTTTGAGCAACTAAACCGATTTTTTATTTTACTTAAAAAAATCGCTTAAAAGAACCAAAATGTACTCAACAAAACACTTTTTATAGTTTTAATTAATTCCTTTTTCTGGGTGCAACTGTGTATGTAGGATATACGCAATAAAATATAAAATTTTATCTGAAAATTTGAAGTTATTTTTTTTTTTTTCGATTTTTTCCATTATTAGACTGATTTATGGATTTTAAATAGTTTTTTTTCATAAAAATAGAAAAAACGTGTAGTGAAGGGTTAAAAGTAACAAGCATACACACTTTCGAATTTCCAGATCCAGGAACACCAAAGGAATCACAATTTTAGGACAATTTTGTTCTCGACTGGAAGTTGTTGTATCGACATAAAACGTAGCCTATATTAGAGCAGAAATAGTCATCAGCATTTTGCCACTATTGTTTTTTTAAATCTGTTCGGTAGTTTCAAATATTGCTCCCTCCCCCCTTACAAACAAAAAAGTACACAAATATTACTTTTTCATAACATTAATATAGATTCGCTTATTTATATTTCTGTAATAATAAAAATAGTAATAAAATAAAACATCGCTCTTAACCTAACTTTAGATAAGAAGGAAATTATGATAATCAAAAGTAAGTTACTTCCTTTATCATACATGTTATACCCCAAAGGAAAAAATCTTATTTTATACTACATACACTAAAGCAAATGACACTAAAAAAATTGTTATCTTATATATTTTCATATTTTCACCTTGTTAAACATTCCGAACACAAACAATCAAGGAAATGGACATGAAAAACATTCAGTGATATCAATGCTAGTAAAACTTGAATAAATATCTGCCATTTATGGACAAGTTTGAAGTATTTATTCACGCAAGACTGCGTTCACTTGAAGAAACGATTGAAAATCGCGTTATCATAAAGCCATTTAGATAGATGTGGATTATTTAAATAAAGAAATTGCTAGAAACACATCCGCATATTTCTATCATTTCATTCATAAAATTTTCCTTTTTAAATTGAGATATGTTTCATAATCTGATTACGAATGTCGCATTTAAAATATAAGAAGGAAAACATATTCTTTAAAATAAAAGCGTTGTAATTGTTTATTTTTTAGAGGTTTTTTTAACGGTTTCAAACATAGTTGGAAAGACTTTATAAATTCGGTTTCTTAATCTGTGTCTCCGTGCCCTAACACTTTTAAAAATTGTCGGATTGTAGTTTTTTCGCTTTTGAATAATAAAAAAAACTCCTTAAACCGGAACATTGCAATTGTGTACATTTTTGGGATGTTTTAACAGTTTTCAACATAGTTGAAATGGATTCATAATTTTTCCACTCTGTCTGTCTATACCTTGACTCTTTTAAATATTCGTGGGTTATAATAATATCGTATTTAAAATCTAAGACACAAAAAATACTTTTTAAAATAAACGATTATAATCGCCTACTTTTTAGAGCTTTTTAAAATGTTTAGCTGGGAAAAAAAAAATCTAAATTTCTTTTGACTTTCTGTGTTTGCATGATCTTACTCTCATAAAAATTATCGAATTATAATGTAATGGTATCCAAACTAAAAGGGTAAAAATACACCTTATTATATAATATGCCTATTATTAAGCTTATATTTAAGATAAATGAAACAGGTGTGGTAGTCTTTGACGTCTATGTCCGTGAAAAGTCTATTTATGCGTAAAGATAAACGAACATTGTCGCATTTACCACAAGTCACAGATTTAAGCACAATGACCTTACTTATTTTAAAAGTGTTCAAATATTAAAAAATTATAATAAAAACATATATGCACTTTTTTATTAATTTTGAGGGTTAACCTGTGCTAAAGCTAGTCCTAATTTTCACAAACCGAAATTTCATATTTCCGCTTAAACAAACAAACAAAAAAAAAATGTTTTTATTAATTTGCAACTTTTATTACCAAAATTATTTTTTTAATAGATAAAATATCACAACTTGATTCATTCTTAAATTTCTTATAGAAATCATGTGTTATATTTCATTAGCACCTACAGTGGTGGCCAAAAGTTTGGGCAGTTTTCGAAAGTTTCAGTTTTTCAACTTCGTGTGCTTGTAGAATGTATTACTTTTCATTTAAATACAAACGTTTATACACTGCTCAAAACAATTAAAGGATATTTGAAGTTTTATATGAAATAAAGATATAAACGAAATTTTTTTTGCCGTAAATAGAAGAAGAGAATCACAAATGCAAATTTTTCTGGTTTTCAAACTGTGGAGTATGCAAATTTTGAGTTCGACGTCAAAAACGTCGCTTCAGCGGCAGCGAATGAAATTTGACTTACAACTGGATAAAAGAGAATGAAGACAAGGATGATCGGCATTCAGTGATTGCTTTGTTTCGATGAGTACGATGTCTCAGCGAAGTCATTTGACAGATTCAAAAGCTTGGAGAATTGTTGGTAGATTAGAAGGAGGTCAAACTCAAGCCGAAGTAGCGTAAGCCATTGGAGTGTCACAAAGTGTCATTTCCAGGATCTGGAACCGTTTTTTGGAGAGTGGATGTGCAGGCCGAAGACCAGGGCAAGGTCGTAGACGGGCAACAACGCCCAATGAAGATCGGTATTTAGCGTTAACAGCTCGGAGACACCGAAACATGAACGCTACTCTTCTCCAACAGCACCTTCGCTCGGCTACAGGCACCACGATTTCAACTCAGACTGTCCGAAACCGGCTCCATGCGGTAGGTCTGTACGCTCGCCGACCGATGGTATGTGTTAGATTAACAACAAGGCATCGTCGCGACCGCAGGGAGTAGGCAACCGAGCATGTCAACTGGAGGAAAAATGAATAGAGCAATATTCTGTTTTCTGACGAGTCCCGTTTTTCTGTGCATCCGGATAATAGGCGTATTTTCATCTGGAGGGACCGTGGCAGTAGGAATAATCCTGCGTTCGTGCACGAAAGTGTCAGATTTGGCGGTGGAGGAGTGTTGGTGTATGGTGGCATCGCCATTGACGGGCGCACTGACCTCTACATCATTCGAGATGGAGCTCTGACTGGTCGCCGATATAGGGATGAGATCCTCAGAATTATTGTAGTCCCTTACGCTGCAGCAATCGGAGATAACTTCATTTTAATGGACGATAACTGCAGGCCACATCGTGCAAACCTGGTGGAGGATTTCCTTTTCGAGGAAGGAATCGCTCGAATGGAATGGCCAGCGTGTTCTCCAGACATGAATCCAATCGAGCACGTTTGGGAAGCTCTAGGAAGACGAGTTTCTGGCCGCCAACAACCCCCACAAACTCTCCAAGAACTAGAAAGAGCTCTTCTGGAAGAGTGGGGCAGAATACCCCAACACGTCTTTAATAGCCTCATTGAGTCCATGCCTCAAAGGTGTTCAACGTTGCTGGCCGCCCGTGGAAACGATACCCCCCACTGAAAATGATTTTCTTTGAAGAAAACACCTTTTCTTATTCTTTTTTTTCATATGCACAAATTGTGTTTTTTTCCTTTTGTACACAAATGCGCAATAAAATGCATTTTTTTCTGCCAAACATGTGTAAGTTATTCTCATATAACCTACTATGTCTGTCGACCATGTATCAATCAGCTAAAAAGCTTCCCAGATACAAAATCCACCTAAAACTGCAATATCCTTTAATTGTTTTGAGCAGTGTATATCAAATTGAAGGTAATTTAATGTAGAATTTAATGATAAAAACAATATTACAGTATCTGTATTACAAAAAAGTTATGCTCATTTTAGTAGAACAAACAAACGCAAATCGTTCTGAATAAGGACGTGTTTTGTAATAAAAGCGTACTAGCCAATCACAAACACTGTTCTGAGGACCAATCAAATGTGTGTAATTATAGTTTAGGTTATTTGGATGGTAAAAGAGTTATTGTTGTGGAAATATTTTGCGGAATGATGCATACTAGTACAATTAAATAGAGTATTGCTGTTTTTGAATCTTTAAAGTCCTTTTTTTAGTTAAATTAATTTTAAACAATTTCATCAACAAGAAGAACTAATCGGACACCTACAAAAAGAAGCGAATTGTCATATTGAGAGAAAATGGCCTCTCTTATGCTGAAATTGCAAAACAAGTTGGTGGTTCAGTTACTTGTTCTGGTGTACGAATGTTCTGTTTGCGTTATGAAAACGCGGAATCAGTGCAAAATAAGGCCAAATCAGGACGAAAAAAATACACAAGTGCTACTGCCGATAGAAAAATTAAACAGCTATGCCTTCATCAGATGCCATTAGATGTGAAATGAATGCAATGGGTATAGCAGTAAGTTCAAGAACAATAAGAAAACGTTTATCAGGATTTGGACTACAAGCTAGAATTCCAAGGAAAAAAAACACATTTAAATCAAAAGCAACGCGAAAAACGAATTAAGAGGGCAAAAGAACACATTAAATGTTTTCGAAAATAAATGAAAGCAAGTAATCTGGAGCGATGAGAGTGAAATATCGCTCTCTGGTAGTGATGGTAGAAAATACATGAGACGTAGAGTAGGAGAAGCACTTCATCCTGATTGCATTGAAGCAACTACAAAACACCCAACAAATGTCATGATTTAGGCATGTATGTCTGCAGATAGTGTGAGATTTCAAGGCGAATTCAAGTGATTGATGGCATCCCTACACTGTAAAAACAAAATACCCAAATTGGGTTGAAAGATTTTTGGGTACAGCATTGTTCCAATTTGGAAAGTTCAGTTTGTAGCACAAAATCCTTTTAAATAAGTCTGATTTTTAATAACATTAAAACAATTAAAATATCTTAGATAGTATATACATTATACCTCAGAAATTTTGATTAATTTAATGTTAATAAAGATCTGCTCTGTTTTGAACCATTTTGGGTTATCTATTTTGGGAACAATACTCTACCATTTTGGAATCCTTACTGTACCATTTCAGGAAAATTACTATACCCAGAAATCTTTCAACCCAATTTGGGTTCAACCTCAATTTTTACTGTGTAATGCCAAAAAATACATCGAAACTTTCCTGGAATGAAAATTGATACCTTCCATCAGGGATCTCTTCCCCAACAACGCAGCATTTATTTTTCAGCAGGATTCAGCTACATGCTACACAACAAAAGTATGCACAGCATGGTTTCAAAATAAAGGCATATATATATTACCATGGCCAGGAAAACAGCCCTGATCTCAATCCAATTGGAAATTTGTGGCGATGTTTGAAAATTCTTGTACGAAAAAAAGTCCATACAATAAAAGACAACTTATTGAAGCTATAATTGATACTTGGCACCATGTGATTACGAAAGATTAACTCCAAACACTCGTTCACTTGATGAAAAGACGATGTGAAGCTGTCTTAAAAAATAAGGGTTATCCTACGAAGTATTGATTGTGTAAGTATCACTTTAAAAAAAAAACGCAAATCTAAGATAGATCTTACTATTAGTTGCTTAACTTTTTTTGTAATACAGATATTATAATACTGTTTTTATTATTAAATTCTACATTAAATTACCTTCAATTTCATGTATAAAAGTTTGTATTTAGCTGAAAAGTAATATGTTCTACAATTACACAAACTTGAAAAACATGAAACTTTCAAGAAATGTCCACATTTTTGCCACCACTGTATATTGCCAATAAAATTACACGCAGTAGAAGTTACGGAATCCCAAATCACACTAGCGGGTAGAACGATGCTGAACCCATGTGTAAGAATCCACGGATTAAAAAAAAAGTAATGGGTACAAGGCTGAAGCCCTGTTATCAGTGTTGTAACCATGTTTTGGTCACCAAATTGTATAACAGCATATTTCACCAATGTCAACTAACTTTTTAACATATGTAAATTAATAATTAATAAATTAAATTAACAAAACTTTAAGTAGTAAACTACAAAGATGTTAGCATATCCGTTTCAACCCGCTCCACCAGTGGCCGAGAGGTTATGACCTCTCAACTGGTAGACGGCAGGTGCTGGGTTCGAACCCAATCACGGCCGTTGGCTTAACCGTTCGGAGTTTTCGTGGTTTTCTTCGAACCTTGCGTAAATACGGGTTAGGTTCCCTTAGAAAGACCCCCACCAAGGGCACTCCACTCCTGGTCCTATATCCCTAGTGTAGATAATCGGACGACAAAAATAAACCAAACCAAACCGTTTCAACCCAAATAAACGTAATATGAACCAGAAATATTACTTAATAAATGAAATAATATCAGTATAAAAACAAAACACGTTTTATTAAATTTTTTTTTTGTTTACTTGATTTGAAATTAAAAAAAAAAGGGGTTGGTAGCTATGCACATTATGATTTGGTCTTTTGCCCTTTACTAATTTCATTTTTTTAAGAAAAGAAGTCTTTCGAAGTTGAAAATTTAAATGTTTTTTTATGCTACCTAAACTGTTATTTCACAGCTAAAATACAGTATAACAACTGTAAATAATTACCTGAATTCTTCTATAACATGATCATTCGTCTATATCAAAGCATTCAACATAACATGTTTTTCTCGAAATAATCAAGTGTCATCGGAAATTGTATAAAATAACCCTATTTGCTATTCTGTCTTACCGAGGTATTACGATCTTAATCCGCGAGCAAGCAGTATTTTTCCTTAGGCCTCTCGGAAGAGCCATAAAATAACACTAAATACTCTTAGATATTGTGACAGATTATGAACATACATAAAAAGTAAAAGAAATTCTTGAAAACAATTTATTTAAGATTATATTTTTCAATCTTAATCTAATATTGCATTTCTAAAACAAGTCGGAAATTGCATGTCAAACGTAGCAAATGAGGTAATTTCGTTACTATAACGAAGCTTTATAAATATTAAGATCTTGGTGTAATACTATATAGTACTTCGGATACAGTATAGTAAATGAAAACTTTTGTGTGTCCATGTATACTATCTGCTTTCTATTATACAGGAAGTAACTTGTAGTAAACCTCAGCAACGTGTAGCAATTTCATAAAATGTGAAGTAATTTAATATTATTAAAACGCGTCCCAAACAATGTTTCCCTACATACCATTATGTAACGCAATAGTTTTGTGCAGCCCTGTAAATGAATAACAAATATTCTTTGCACCGCATGTTGTACAAAATGCATATTTTAATATACTTCATAGGTATATATCAATTTCATTATGTTCGAAAGAGTGTAACGTCGCTAATATGCATTCGAAGCTATTTTTCCCATTGGCTGTAATGTAACGTATTACTTTTGATTGTTCCTGTAAATAAACTCTTCATCCGATTTTCATAAAACTGGAAATAACCCGACAAAATTATGCAGCAATTATGTATTTTATATTTCAAACCATTCGATTGGGTATTTTTTGAGCTGTTATATGCGGACAGACAGGCGGACGGAAGGACTATGTATATATAAAATTACGTGCGCACCTAAAAAGGTAACTAACGCTATCGACGCTGCTGCTGTAAATGATTTTTTTTTATTATCAGAGGCTAATATTAAGGAAATCATTGTATAAAACTTTATAAAAATTGTTAGCTTTATAGATAAATATTCGATAAACACGCTGAAACAGTCAGTTTTTAAATCGAAGAATTATTTTAAGAGCTATTTAATGTTGAAATTAATCAAAATAGTTTTTTTAAAAATAGTTTTATAAGAACAAAAACTATGCTTACCACTGTAACCATCTTTTCTACAGGGACATACTTGACAAGTTTCCGTAATGTAGTATGCAATTACTTTTTTTATTTCATTTTTTTCCATTCAACTTTTTGAATACATATGTAACTGTTCAAAACTGAAAAAAAGAATAATAATCATCTGTTAGAAGTTAGAAATGGGGAAAACCAGATCATAAAAATATACTTACGCGTGAATATAAAAAAGGAAAAAGAAAGCTACAAAATAATAACTATTTCATTACTCATTAAAAACATTAAATGAGAAAAAATTATGTCAAATTTAAAATGCCCAAATAATTATATAATCAAACAGTTTCGTTTCAGAAATATATTTATCCGAGAGATTTATTTCATATTTCGAAATGTATTTTAATTTATAGTACCCAGTTCAGAAATTTTATCTCATTCGGCAAAATAATTTTTCAAAAATGTTCAGAAATTACTCGCATTATAGTCTTTCTTACAACGATTGAAAATGAATTTAACATTAGAAGACCTAAACTTTAAACCTCCATAATTCCTAAACTACTTGGCCAAATTGTAATTTCAATTTTCGAATTCAAATTTGGTATCCAAGGTTAAAATTTATGCAAAAATACGAATATGATATAAAAATTAAATGAAAATTTTAATTTTGATTACAATTTCTAAATGTAGAATATCCCGTGCGAAAAAATTAAATATAACACTAATTAATAGACGTTATTATTAACTGGTTTGTACCCAATTCATACATTTATACAATAATTAACAGAAGGGAATAGGGATGAAATTTTGTTTTTCAGGAATGTACTTATAGATGTAAACGTAGAGATCTAGATGTGCAGATTTAGATATACATATGTATGCATACAAATAGTTAGATGTTGAAATATCTGTGTATATGTGAATAGATGTATGTATGTTTTTATATGTATTCGTAGTTGTGCAGATGTAGGTTGTTATTTATATATTATGCAGTTGTGCAGATGTAGATTGTTATATATATTTGCAGCTCTGACAATGTGAATATTTAGGTATTATACTACTATATTAGGTATTATTATGCATAGGATAGATAGATATATGCAGTTGTGTAAACATGAATGTGTAGATGTAATTGATTTGTAGAAACAATTGCTTTCTGTAGATATAACTGAGTAACGGTAATTGAAAATTCGTAATAGCAGGTGTTGTCGATGTAGATTAACATATCTGTTTATCTTACTGTGTAACAATGTACTTTCATGGCACAGATCATCTGACTTACATGTGTTTAATTTTTTAAATAAAAGGTAAAAAGAGATTTATTTTATTTTTCATCTTAGTTCTATTGATGGTTGCAAATTAAATTCTATAAGTGACACAGATTTTTTTTTAAATATCATATAAAAATAGACATTTGGGATTTGCTTGTATACTTATCAATTATTGTGAGATTAATACAAATACTTTTTGCAAACCGTACACATTTATTCAGTTTTATGTCGTACTCTTGCCTTTGATAGCTTTTAACTTACAAATTTTTAGATGAAAATATAAAATTATACAAATTCGACGTTCGTAAACCGAAGAGTACATATCACGCTCGCCGTACGCTGCCGAAGGCAATAGTACCCGAGACATTAGATTCTTTGGGAAAGATTTTCGTCTAAAAGTACAAAATCATTCAATATTAACATAAAATATATTTAAGGTTATTATCACGGGTCTGCATCAGCCATTTTTTCAATAAATAAACATCTACTTTATTAAATCAAGCATGTTCTCTATTTAAATAGATGCTATTTTGACAGAAAAAAATTGAGTGAAAACTAAATGTTCCACTATATCATAAATATAGATCATTTAACAATTAAAAGATTGTAAAGTGAGATAACAAGAAAAGAAAAAGAGTCGAGACACATGATAACGTAATGTCTATTTTGTAGGTAAAGAGAAATCTTCTAAAAATAAATCTTGTTTCTTGATAAGTTTCCAGATATTAAAACACTTCTTAATGAAGTTACTTCTATTCATTAAAAAGCAACTTCATTAACTTCTTTACTCTCTGTCACTCTTTTAATGAATATTAATTTTAATTTAAAGTACTTGAAATAGTAAAACAAGTGAATCATACTCTAGGTACATTATATGTAAAGCTTTTCAATTGTAAGGATTTGTGAAAACTCATTGCTACTAGCCGCTCTTGGCGATCAGTTTGGTCTCTCTTGAATGTATACTAAGCTTTAAATCATGTTGCTTTTATTCATAATTAAGTAAAAATTGTTCATTAAGTAAAAAGAATAGAAAAAAATAAAAATAATGATATTTTGAAACTCCATAATTGCAGCGAAGGAACAAAACATAAATAAATCCAATTTACCACAGCATAAATCTTACAAAGGGACTTTTGCATAGTAACCCATAAGATGTGTTTCATTTGGATGCTGCCATTAAACAATTAAAAAATAATCGTGATTTTTGTGCCACATACGTTAGCGTAATATATATATATATAAATTATCCTTTATTTATCATCTTTCATAATAGACTAGTTGAATTAGCATGCCTTACATGCTCGATTTCTTCAAACGTGTTTTAAATTAAACTAAATATATCCGTGAATTGACCCTTACGTTTTATATCAGCATGGAGCTTTATCTGTTATATCCATCCTCAAATCTTAAACAATTCGGAAATTGCATATCAAGTATAGCAAATGAGGTGCATTAGTACAATAATGAAATTTTTAAAAAATTCAGATTTTGGTGTAATAGTATACAGTACTTTGGATGCAGTACAGTAGACGAAATGCTTTGTGTGTCCTTGTAAATACTATCTGCTTTATATTATACGGAAAGTAACTTGCAGTAAATATCAGCAACATATATCAATTACACAAAATATGAAATAGTTTAATATAATTAAAATGCGCCTCAAACAATGTTTCCCCTATATCAATAAGTAATGGAACATTTTGTGTGGCTCTGTAAATTAATAACAAATATTCTTTGCACCACAGATTGTACAGAATGTATATTTTAGTATATACTTCAGAGTTGCATGTCAATTTTATTATGTAAAATTATTAAAATGCACTTGAAACTATTTCCCCCCACTGAAGGTAATGTAACGGAATACTTTTGATTGTCCCTGTAATTAAACTATGCATCCAATTTTCACAGAGTTTGAAATGACTCGACAAAGTTACCCAACAATTATACATTTTAAATCTCAAATGAACCGGACAGGTAGTTTTTGTTTTGTTATATGTGGGCAGACGGACGGACTGAATGACGATTATATCGCGTATTTACATAATTACGAATGCACCTAAAAAGATAGGATGATTAGATTTTTCACACCTATTAGATTTTTTGATGTTTCAGGCAAAATTTGGGTTCCTAATACTTTGGCTGCTGCCTCATATTTCAACATCCATCCCTAGGTGCTTTCTACTTTTTCTCTTCCTGTATAATTATAATAAATAAAAAGCTTTATTATGATGCGCATACGTGTTTTAATTAATTTGTTAATTGTTCCAACAACCCTTTGAACCTGGCACACAACAGATCTGTTTCTACCCGTATTTAGCTCTGAAAGTGTGTCGAACTAATTAAAATATTAATTACCTTATAGCCAATATTGTATCACAAAAGGATAGGCGATACTGAGCGATGAAATAGAATGAGCTTAAGCAGGTGCCGGCGGTGGAGAGAGGCCCTGGAAATATAAAGACGCCCTCGGAAGGGTGTTCGGATCGGACCCGACACACAAGGACAAATCTTTAACTCCGAACATTCTTCGGACCCACCAAGCCAAAGTGTTATCTATCGACTCTTTTAGTTGATCATTTATACAGGGATTTAGTATAGAGCGATATGAAATAAACTAAAGTCATCCCTGAAAAATTATCTAACTAATAATCAAAGATTTAAAAAAATCCGTGCAGTAAAACTTTTTCAGAAGCCTATAATCTTTCATAGTCGGTTTTATGTGATTATAGAATTTATTGATTCTATAACTAATGATTCTACAAATAAACAATGTAGAATGATATATCATATAGTAAAACATGCACTGAATCATTACTTAACTGACAGTGCAAGTTTCATCGAAAATCATTCAACAAAATCGTTTAAAAAGTTTAATTTTTCATAATTAGGTTCATCTATTATATAGAATTTTCACCAATACTTCTATAGCAATGTAGAACGATATGTTATATGCTAAAAAAAATTCTGAAACATTCAAGCAAATTCGATCAAAATCCCCCCAGAACTTTTAAAAAGACTATTAATCAGGCTCATCTGATTTTAGAACTTTCTCCGTTAATTGTATAATTACGCAAGATAGAACAATATATTGTATAATAAAGCTTTTTGAAAAATGTCTAACTAACAGGGCTGATCCCATCAAGATCTGCTGAACAGAACTCAAAGTTATAAGCGGTCGGAAAAAATCAGCTTTTTAAATACTTATAGTATAAGAACCCGAAGTGCTGATCACACTTGCCGTGTATATCACGATGTTTCTTCATTGTCGATAATGTATATACACAGAAAATTTAGAAATATTTTTCCAAATCGCTTTACCTCATGGCATATGTTTTTTGCAATAATATTGGCCCAAAGCATAAATAAATATTTGTACAAAAAAGGCACGAATAACATTTGGAAGAACAGAACCAAATTTCGTTGCAAATATAAGTAGCCATGGATAAAACTAACAGCATGATGGTGCTGGCTAATTTAATGGAAAAAAACTGTTTAAATCCATTATTGAAGTAAGCTGGGAATCTTTTATAATCAAAGCACCGACATTGAGATGCTTGGAAATTAAAGCGACTTTGACTCCTCCTGTAATAGCCCTTTTAATCAGCACAGAGCAGGATTTTTGTCTCTCTACTAGCTTACTTTGATTGGTTTCTCTCGAGCTGAATGTGACATATTAATTACTAACATTTATTGTTATAAATAATATCTAATTCATTTTCGAAACTAGTGTAATTAATAATAATTAATTTAATTATATGTGTGTTTTTAAGATTGTTAATATCTTCCCGGATATTACAAGTAATGGTTAATACGAGGACTTTTATAATATCTATGCTTTTCGCATTAAGTAAATTCAACTGAGCCTTCATAGAGTAGTAATTTTTCTACATGCATACAATTCTACATACATAAATGTATAATGGATACAGATGTATTACAAACATTTTCAAATGCAAAGAGTAATAAAGTTTCTTGTATTAAGTTATAAAGAATAAAATAGTGTCCTAAAATGACATCTTTTTCTATGACATACAAGACCTTATAGCCTCTTAGGCAATCACTTTTCTTACACTTCTAATAATATTTTCTGTAAGATTTTTTCTTTTTATTTAATCGCAGAATTCTAGATAATTCAAAATAGCATTTTACGATAAATCTTTGATTCAAATCTCTTAAGGAGTACCTTCTCTCTGTTAATCAACTGTTAAAGAGAATTGGTAATTAATTGATCTCCAAACTATAATAGTGTATATTTGTACTTACCATATGAAAAAAAAAAGATTTTCATCTATGTATATTAATTTCGCTGTATATTTATTTAGAAATGTACCACACAATAAAAAACCTAATTAAATATATTCACTTTTTTTAGGCTTTGCATAGCAGTTATGACGAAATGAGCTACATACAAATTTTTTAAAACAATTTCGAAAAGAATAGCAGCAAATGCACCTATTGAAACACAACCGTAAGTATATATATTTTTTTTAAACCAAAAGGCATTTATTTTGATGTATCACCCTTACTACCCTCTAGCATATATCTCTATAAAGTAAATTTATTAAGAGAAGTTTTTAATCCCTTAATTTTTATTTTAAATATAAAATAGTTGTTGGGAAGTATATTAATCTTAAATTTTTGAGATTCATTTCTGAAGAAATCGACTTATTTCAGCTTCATTTTTTTATTTATTAATTTATAATATTAATAATATTATATTTTATCCATTATTATATTTATAATATTAATCTGTTTATATGTATATCAAATATCATTAACAGGATAACGTCCAAAATACTGAGCATATTCGAACGTAATTGGGACAGCATATTAACTTTGAAGTACCTTGAATGAGTTTATTAACCAAGTGATCTTATAGTTTGTTTAAAGGGAGAACCAAAATAAGCATCGCGATGATGTCCTAAATATTGAATCAATTAACACTTAGACATAATTAGAAATGTGTTTTGATCTTGTAAATATTTTGGATGAATTACTTAATCAGATTGATTAATTTTAACATAATTATTCTAATTGGTTAAATAAACCCGCGGAAATTGTAATTTTCCAACTGGGTAAACAATGTCCAGGTCAGGATTCGAACCATTGACGTTTTTCCTGAAGTTGAAAATACACTGCCAACTGATCTATCCTGGACAAATCAGGGTGACAAACAATTCATACAGAAACATAATTGTTTATGACATGGCAGCTTTTTATGCTTTTATAAATCACGCGATACATGTTTGCCGTAATGCAATACAACAGATTTTTATTTTTTTAATCGAACAATGAAGTAAATTTTTTTGGCACCCTAATCCACCCTGGTTTACGGACCATATGCACATATCGCATCCTTCTAGTTTCGGTCCTGGATCGAAATAATTTCCTGAGATACAACATTAAAGTTTTTCGCTTTCTCAGTGACTCACATAGTTGTTAAATATAGAAGAGATAAAAATAAACAAACATTTCTCAAACTCATTTATTTCTATAAGGATTGAGATTTACAATTTAATGCTATGCAATATGATGATTGTTTTTTACACGGAGCAACGAACCAAATCATTTTTTGGCGCCCTCATTTAGTCTGGCTCCCGGGACATATACAAACTCGCATTCCTCTTTTTTCGTCCCTGTATCAAAATAATGTCCGGAGAAACAGCATTAAAGTTTTTCACTTTCTCAGTGCCTCATATAAATGTTAAAAATAGAAGATACTAAAAAGAAAGTTTAACCAAACATTCTTCAAGCTCATTTATTTCTGTGAGGATTGAGATCTCCAGTTTAACTTTTGTTCAACTGATATCTTGAAGTGTTTAAAAAATCTCTCTTTTTTTTTTTTTAGTCTGCAATGCAATAGGATGATGTTAAGCATTTTGAAGATATCTTTATGATGGCAGTTGAGTTAAAGTCGGCCTTGATTTTTAAGCACTGACTTGGCACGCTCTCAGTTCATTGTCAGAGAGTTAATGTGTTTGAAAACATTTCAGTACTTTTTTGAAGAGATATAGAAAACATCTTGACATTCTAAATACCTTGCTTAAAACGCAAGAAAAATTTGTTTCGTGGAAGTAGCTTAGACGTTATTTTTGATTGTCTGTGAAGAATTAATTGATATCCTGACTCTGACAAAGTGTCCCATAAATTTTATTATATGAAAAATTATTCTGAAAAATGATTATGATATTTTTAGAGTGGACTGGGTAAAGCCATAGTTTTTCCCTAGATTTTAAAGTAATTAACTTATTTCTTATTTTCATTATTTAAAGTAATTAACTCATTTTAAAGTTTACTGAATTTCAAGTGTCACTGAGGATTTTGGTAGAAGAAATAAAAAAATTAGTCCTTCTAAGTAATTTAAAATAGTTAAACATTTTATTAATAAAAAAGAACCTAAGAATTCTGTGTAGTGTGTGAGACTATGTCATCCTAACGCGCCTCCTTATCTAACACAATCATTTTTTTTAACATTCTAATGATTACAAATTATTTTAAATACGCTCTAAAATTATCTAACATATGAATCGTAATAAAACATATATAATAAGATTAATCTCTTAACTATAAAGTACTAAACTTACTAAACTATAACTTACTAAACAATTTTTGCTAACTTTTACTTTATATCTGTTATATATTTTTCTTTTATTAATTATCTATTTTTATAAAAATACAAAGTTATTATTCAAACCATTAATTAATTGTAAAATCCATCCATTCTAAAACATGAAATATACCAATATTGGCAATTAATATGCTTCTGCCATATGCGCACAAAATAATTATTTGTTAGAGAAACCCCATGCAAAATCATACTTGTTCTTATTCTTTCTAAAAAAAATGGAAGAATGTTGTCTACCTTTTTTGTTTTCAAGAAATTCTGTTTCCCCTCCAATTCAAGGGGCAAGTGATACGAGAAAATATCACTGTTGGATACATTATGCAACTTTTTCGATTTTGGTTTCAGATCTTTTTCAAAAATTTACTTTAATTTTCGGAACCGGTTCTGAAATTTAAAATATTCTAATGCAAAAATACTATAACTAAAATCGGAAAACTAAATACTAGCACGGATGTAGGTCGTCTTCGGCTATCCTATGAAAAAAAAATCATTTAAAGATTTTAAAATGAAAGCAAGAAATCTGAAAATAACGCTCCCATAGAGTTTTTCTCGTGCTCGTGAATAAAATAGGCTCTTAACCCCTTCGCGGCGAGTGCCTTTCGTTTAATTTTTAATGTTTTCTGGTATTTCAAAATAGAAAATTTCCTGCATATGATTCGCGAAAATCTATGATTAGATAAGGCAAATCTTACAATCTTCTATAATAATAAAAAGAGAAGTTTAGTGTGTCAGCGCTGTTCTGAAGAGACTGCTGCCCGTAGAGTTACACAATTTGGAGGGAAGGTACCTGTGTACATGAAGTTTTGCACATCGAAGCCCGATTTTCTATTTTTTGATTACTTTTTTTTATTTATTTTTTTAGTAGCTTTTCAGCGTTTTTTTATGTTTCAAGGCAATTTTTCCACATTAGTTTGAGAAATACGATTTCATTCTGTTAACCCAACATAGTAAATTTAGTTTTCTTTTCAATAAAGCTTATTCGGAATTTGTGCAGCGATTTTTGAATTTTTAACAAAATTTTTAATGCGATTTTTAGTATTTTTTCGCATTTTGCGGCTTTTTTTTTACATTGATAAAAGGGAAATTGTTTCAAACTTTTAACTTAATTTACTAAATTTTGGTCGGGTTCTATTTTAGAATTTCATTGATTTTTAATGCGATTTTTGAAGTAATTTATAAGGATTTTTCGAGTTTTTGTCTTTTATAATATTTTTTTTTTCATTTTTGTCAATATTAAAGATTTTTTTTATGCATCATGGTTATCACGGACACGGGCAACGCCGGGAGGGTCAGCTAGTAAATAATAATTCGTGAGAATAATGAAGGAACTGAGTAGTTTAAGCGGCACGCATACCGGTCGCTCATATCCAAGGGGTTAATATGATTCTCAAATTAACTGCTCAGCAAACGCAAAACATTGACACATTTTCTGCCTAAATTTTAACTGTAAAGGCTTAAAATTGACAAGTCTAGTATTAAAGGGATTTCTAATCGAATAACGTTTTTCATTTTTTATAAATAAATTACTTGTCGACATATAAGAGATTCCTGTCACGGACGGCTTAAGGTTTTTCTTCTTTGTCGTGGTCTCATTTCCGGAAATTTGATTCAAAACATTACCTTTAACAGTATTTTTTCAAATATGAACTGCCTTTTAAAAAATGGATAAAGCCATTTGATTACATAGTTTCTGATTAAGAATATCTGTCAATTTTATGCTGATGATGATTGAAATGAAATGAAATGATATCATTGAATTATGGATATCATTGATCAAGTTAGTGTGTTTTAACGCATAAATTTTACGCATTATATTTTATGGTTTCAATCGTCCTATATGTACTATAAATCTTTTTTTACAATTTTCTATATTTTGATATATGCCATTTAGCAATTAAAATTAGTTTATTATTAGAAGGTGTTTATATGTTATATACATATATAACACATTTACACAATTTATAAACAAGCAATATGAAAAATCACTAACAAAGCCAGTAAATACACTATAAAAAAATTCGTTAAATTTACGGCTAAAACTGATGGTAGTAGTGCTGTTCCGAGTTTTTGTCGTAAAAATTTTAATAAGATTCGATGTAATAAAAAATATTGCATCAAATTTTACTGCAATTTTTACGTTAAAAACTGCTGGCAACATTGTTTCGAGCAGTTTTTGCTATAAATTTAACAATTTTTTTTTTTTTTTTTTTTTTTTTTTTTTTTACAGTGTATACTTATAAGTTATATTAAAGCAATCTTAGGAAAAAGAAAAAAAATCCCTGTGGATGGGGGGAGAAAGGGAAAGAGAATCAAAACTTATCCACCACCCTTCTTCTTTCTTTGCATAAAAAAAATGTTATTACTAAAATTGTTTTCAAACATAAGGTCTCCCAAAATCTTTTGTTTGTACTTAAAACTGACACTCAAATGTCTTGGCACCAAGTGGTTATTGTTTTTCTTTTAAAGCTTTTCGTCGCCACAAAATTCAAGTGCGGAGAGACAAAAGTTAATAAGAAAATCTTCTAAGTTATAAATAGATTCGTTAAAATACTTAACGGAAATAAGCATTTTTTTTTTCTTCTCTCAAGGTAATCAAAGGGTTAAAACTTTGCAAACATTAGACAAGAAGAGTCTTACAGTTGGCAGATGCTGAAGAAGACCGTGCCTTATCTTTTCCATTCTGCTTGGACTTCATTCATTCGGAAAATATTCAGGAAAACATTTTTGAATAAAATATGAAAAAGAATATTTATCGCCCTGTCATTTGAACTAGCAAGGAAAAATTATTTTTAATAATCACTTTATTATGTTATTTATTTGACAGATTTAATTAAATGGTAAAACATTGGGCTGAATTGAGAAGAATTTATGCTCCTATTTCAGAAACTTTTATAAAATTATTTAAAAGGTATATCTGATTTTAAATTTAATATTACAATTCTTGTTATAATAATTGCTAATGAGATTTTAGCATTCACACTTAAAAAAGAAAATCTCCTTAACAAAATGCTTTATATTAAAGGGTTTTGTGAAAAGACATAAAAATTGTAAATTAGTAAATTGTAATATAGTAGTAAAATGTAACACAGTTGTAAATGAATTCTTTTCGCTCTCATTTTGCAAACTTTTATCATTTTATTAAACGTTACATGGACTTTAAATTACAGCATTATAGTATTTTTAATATATAGTTATCGTTATAATAATAATAATTAATAAGATTTTAAAATTTACATTTAAAGGGGAAAAAATTTTCTTAACATTGGAAGATAATCAAACAAAATTAGCAATATTGGAACAATTGCAAATAAAATTGGAGACTGTGCTACGTGGCTCGTTTAAAAGGGTGCCACGCAGTCACAAAAAATTGCGATTAATTTCTGAGGAAGAAATCAGGAAAATATCCTAATGCACAATTTTCTACCATTGCCCAATTAATCGCAAACAAAAAATGTATATGGCAATAAACCGGGACATGCAAAACCATATACGAACTGAATCACATAATGAAATCGATGAGTACAAAATGTTTTGACCATTAAAAACAGAAATTGGAAGGGAAAAAACTTACATTGTACTAAGCCACCAACATGTTGAAAAGACACAAAATTGCATACTCATTTTACTAACAGTTAATAAGCTTGCAGATTGTTAAGGGATGTAAAATGGAAAAGAAAAAAAAATTATAATTAAAATATCTATTATTAAGAATATTATATTAATAAAATTATTTTGAATAAATTATAATTTAAGTAAATTATGGAAATATAAAGTAAGTTTAACGCTTAAAACATATAATTTTAAAACCTTCCACTACTCTAATCATTTAAGACCATAATCATTTAGCACCATAATCTTTTAGCTCTATTTTTTTAAGCTAATAAGTAAAAACTCAAAAGTTTGAACCATTTTATGTTCCATATGTCTTTAAGGGGAAAAACTTCCTTAAGAGCTCACAATAGTCACAGAAAAAGTACGCAAAAAGACCCGGATGATTATGTAAAGTCTATGGGAGCGTTCTTTTCTAATATCTCGCTCAAATTTTAATGTTTTTACATGATTTTTTTTGCATAGGCTAGCTTAGGACGATCTACAACCGGACTAGTTTTTACTTTTTCGATAAATAAATAAATAAATAAATAAAAATAAAAAAATACTTAACACTCTCATGTACCGGCAAAATGGCAGATCGCATACCTTGATAGGCATGGATGCTTTGTTTCTTTTTTACTCCGATAGGTATCTCATGTTCCTTGGAGCATTGTAATCGAAGTCAAACATTCACACTCTTCGCTGGATGATTGATGATAAAATGTACACAAAAACATGCTGTTAAAAACACTTGAAGCCATACCGGCTTTCCGCATTGAAAATAAATTGAAGTAATTTTGAAAAAGTAATTTTCTTTTGATCATATGTTGCACATGTAGCAATAATAAAAATGACTAAGAACAACAAGTATTTCTTTGTGTAGTGCATAATCTTTGTTTTCATAAATAAAAGATGAAAACTGATGCTCGATACATGTAATCTGACTGCTTATTACAATGCAAATGTCTAAAAAACTATAGAATTTTTTGAATTCTTAAATGCAATTTATATGCTCTTGTAAATACAATATTTCCCTTTTTTTTCTTTAACTTCATTGGAAAAAAAAAAGAGTTATTATTGTAGTGTGATTTATTTTAGTTTAGCGTTTATTTATAAAACTAAAAAGTTTCGCATCTTATTTAAAAAATTTAAATTTTTAGTGGCAAATAATACCATAATTGAGGCTTAAATCATGAATAGAATTGTCAAATTTCCAGATTTTGACAAAAAAAAAAAAAAAAAAAAAAAAAAAAAAACGGAAAGTAAGAAAGAAAGAATTACGAAGTTAGCAGACGGTAGCTAGAATGGAGAGAAGAGCCAATGGTCACCACTAAACTGAAACTACCCCCCTAAACGGCTTTGGAAAATTCCACTAAAAGTCAACCCCAAACCGGCACAAACCGGATGTGGAAAAGAATCCATATTTTAAAAAAAATATCGAAATATAGTCTACAATCATATCGGTAAAATTTATTTAATCTTCTGTGTATGAAAATAAACATATGTACACTCATTTACGCTGTTAAAAATTTCGTGAAAAATTACCTCTCTTTTTAGCACTTTCTAACAAAGTTGAAAAGTGCTTATGTTTTCGGTTTGTCTGTCCATCTGGCCATATGGCCGTCTGGCCGTCTGTCCGCACTCTAACTCTCGTAAATATACTCGGATTGCCATGAAATGTCTGGACGTTATTTAGGTTTACCCTAGCACGAACCCTATTGAAAATGAAGTTTCTACCGTAATTAATTTATTTACAGGGACAGTTAAAAAATTTCCATTACATTACGGCCTATTGGAAAAAATTGTTTCAAATGAATTTTAACGTTTATAACACTTTCCAAAAGTTTGAAAAGTGATTATGCATTCGGTTTGACTGTCCGTCTGTCCGCGTTCTAACACCTGTAAATTTACCCGAATTGCCCTGAAATTTTTGTACGTTACTGACGTTTACCCTAGCACGAACCCTACTGAAAATGAAGTTTCTAGCGTGATTAGTTTATTTACAGGGAGAGTCACAAATTTTACATTACATTATGGCATATGGGGAAAAATCGTTTCAAAGGCGTTTTAAAAATGTTACACCCTGTCAAACATATTAAAATTTACATGCATTTAAGAGGTGCACTAAAATATGCGGTGAAAAAAATTTTGAAAACATTTGAAAAAAATATCGGCTCAACTCGAACCCAGACGGCAAGAAATAGAAAACCAAACCCGAATCAGTGAAACATGCCGACATAGCAGCCAAATCGTAGAACTTTATCCCTACTAAAAAAAAAAGGCATTGATCCGATAAAGCTAAATTGAAACGATTATTGAATTGGTATTAAGTTAAATCGGATTACCTGATCCCACACAAAATAGTTTTTCAGAATGCCAACAACACTTATTTTTTCAAAAGCCACAAATTTTTACACATACTACGCTATTTTATCATTTTTATCAAAATCGTCATTGTAAATACACGAAAATAAATAAAAAACAGTAAAACTCTTTAGTTTATGGAGGCTTAGTTTTTCATAGGTTTTTCAACAAATTGTTAATTGAAGCGATATTTTCTAAATAAATGTAAATAAAATTTATGTTTAACTCAAACTTCCAATATAATAATTATTATTATTTTAACTATACAATATTGTTTAATAAAATTCATCATAATTTTAAGAGTACTTATTTACACTCAAATACATAATTAAGTGCGAGAAAGATTTTTTAAATGCCTAAAAGAGTAGGGTTATTCTATTTTCTAATATTCCACTAATATAGGAAATGTGGGGAATAATTACTAATATAGGAAAAGGGTGGAGCAATATTGACAATCGAAATTTACTGAATAAGTGTGTATTTCGCTAGAAATATTTTCAATCGAATTCTCCTGTTTGCTTAGTATTGACATTATTTTGATAGAATTCCAACTTATAGTCAGTATTGATTAGGCTGTATAGAAATATTATACGTATTATCCGTACTCTGAAGATAGATCGCTAAAAACGGTTCCCTATTGCTAATCCTGTTTATCATTGTGAATCACGTTTAAAACTGCAATTTAAAAATATTAAATACAATGTTACAAATAGTAAATAATATAAAAATAAAGTAAAATAAACTACAATAAATAAACTAAATAAATAACAAAACTACAAATTATGAGCTATAATTTAAAAAAAAAGTATATATACATAAACTATAATAAGTAAATAGCCTATACGGTTATGAAATTATGAGAATTGCTGTAATTAGTGTTACTTGAGTCATTGTTAGTGAATTTATGTATCTTCAGGGAACCGGTAATTTGTAAGAACCGAATATCTCAATGCAGAATCAAGATTTAGTCAGTATTGTGTAAATATTGATGTACGCCACGAAAGAATTAAAAGGTATACTAAATTAGAAACATTGTTAATTACTCTAATGACTGTCTATGCTTAACGAACTTCACGGTAAATTTCGTTAGGATACGTTAAACTTTATACGATGAAAAAACTAGTCGTTGGGGGCCACCTTAATACTTTTCAAAACGATTGCAAGACTTACCCTATACTACGTATGATAGGTAAGTAATAAAACTGTGCTATTTCTATTTTCATGTTTAGAATAAGAAGTCTCATCCTCTTTTAATTACTGCATTGTATTTATTTCATTTTCCCGAAATTTGTCTAAATGAATCTGGCAATGCCATTCATAAGTACCATTCCATTTTATAAAAGAAGAAAAAGAAAATATTATTCAAGGATCACGAACACCACATGAACATTAAACGAAAATAACATTTTAACAAGTCTCTCATTCACGATTTGTTTCAATACATTTGTTTCCTGTGTTTGTACAAATTGTTGAAGACAGTTATTCTATAACATGCATACAGTGTTAAATTAATGACATAGCATAAGAATGTACCGAATTAGAAGTCATTATTTGCCTTTAAATATCTTGGAATAGTTCCCACCCATAGCTTAATCTTTCAGAAATCACATTAAGTTAATGCTGTAATTGAAGTTAATTCTGGAATGAACATGTAAACAGTTTGAAGCTTGAATATAGAATAATCCAAGTTTAAAGTGGCTAATTATTTTTCGTTGAACTGAATCAGCACGTTACATTTAAACAATTGCATCCGAATATAATTCATGTAAGGTGGTATACATTCAGATATATTTAATATGCAATGGCTCCATGGTACATGTACTTTACATTCAAATTATTCAACAATTTTATCTTTTAAATTGGAGCAATATTTTAAAACTATTTGCAGTATTTCGAATTTCCGTCATCGGAGCTTATCATTTTGAGATCGAAATTATAATTATATGCAGTTATTAATAAAACAAGTGGATAAGCGTGATCACAGATCGCATAGAGAGTTTCGTTTAATATCTCCTTCAAAACACTTTATCGTTCGATTAACAAACAAAAAACGGTTTCACGGCGCTATTTTGGGATTTCTTCGCCAATCGCACCAACAAGAACGGAATATTGAATTATTCCCCTAAATGCTGCCTTGATCGCATAGATTCATTGATTTCTCAATCACAAAATGCAGATTTAGTAAAGGTACGCAAGTAAATAAAATTATTAATAAAAGTAAAATATTTCAAAGCTTAGCATAAATTTAAGGGAGACCAAACTGGTCACCAGAGGCGGCTTGTAATTTAAATGATAATAATTTAATAAATAGAAAAATATATTTCATTTCGTGTATCGAAAAAGATTACAAATTTGATCTAATATAATGAAATAAAAGCAAATAAGCTCGTTTTTTATGTGATTGATCTATTTAATCCATTAATTTACGTTTACATACATAATAATTTTATTTAAACTTGCATGCAATAATTAGAAGAAATGAAATTTCAATTTTGAAATTTACGCTACTGCAAATTTTTAACACATTCGCTGCCGATCATGTGGCAGCGCGTGATATGGCGCCAACGTTAAGGGGCCATACACGCGCCAGCGCGTGATGTGTGGTGATGTCCAATAGCCAGTCACGCTCTGGCGCGGGAATATCTTTCCCTGATTCTTTGTTATAAAAAGTAAATTGGCTTCTGAGAAAAACCCACTTCTACAGTGCGCCATTAACTATCATCACATCTTCACGTAAGCGGCAGCGAACATGTTAAGCTTCTAAATATCGTACATTTTCAATTTTTACGCTATCGTATAGGTGAAAAAAATACTTTTAAATGCAATTTGTTTAAAAGCTGTAGCTCAATTTATTTTTGAAACATTAATTTTTTGTAGTTTTTAATACCAATTTTGTAATTGTGGCAATGGAAGTACTCAATTTCTTTTAAAAGTAAAGGGTTTGTATTTATTTCGGCTAAATTATCTAAGTGCGGGATATTGGCCTTAAAGTGGAGTATGCCCCCGTGAGGGTCTTTCTAAGGGAATCTAACCGGTATTTACGTAAGGAAATCAAAGGTTCGAAGAAAACCACGGAAAACTTCGAACGGTTAGGGTGACGACCACGGTGGGTTCGAACCAAGCACCTGCCGTCTACCAGTTTCGGAGGCAGAACCTCTCAGCCACCTGAGCGGTTTAAAAGTAAAGGGTAAAAAAAAATAATTTTTATATCTATTTAAACCAATTAGAAGAGAAAAAAATTAACTGATGATATTAAAAATAATATTTAAATTAAAATAATATTCTTTCTCAAAATTTTATGATTTGTTGTGCGACGACAGAACATTTGAACTCTCTGACTTGTATAGCTCTTGTGTACGGACTCTGTGATAGACAGGCAGACAGACAGACAGAGGACAGAGTCAGATGAACGAAACCCTAAAAAGGGGTCGATGTTCAAATATATGGATGAATTAAGGATTACAGACATATAATATGAGCAAATATTGTGTATGTGTGTGTGTAAATTTTATTTTATAAATGACTCTAACGATATTGACATCTTCAATTTCACCCTTTTCGGGCAAGAGAAGACTATTGGTCTAGGTTAAATGTTCGAGAAAATTCGATTAGTGGGTTATTTTGGGTCATAATGTGTCAAAGTCAAGTTAATTATATCTAAAAACTGATCAATCGATTTTAACTAAATTTTGTATCGAACTGTTTTTTGGCACTATTGGGCTAGGTCACAGATTCGACAAATTTTGATTAGTTATGTTTGGGTCCTTATGGGTCAAACCAATTTTATCTAAAAAAAGGCTTTAACAATTTTGAGAAAAAAAAAAAAACGGTTGTTACCGTTTTGCATTACGAGAAAACCACTGGGCTAAGTCATATGCTTAGAAAAAATTTTATTAGTAGGTCATTTTTGGATCACTATGAGTGACGCTAATTTTATCTAGAAAATGACTCGAACGATTTTGATTAAATTTTGTGTTCTGTGGTTTTGGGGCGCAAGAATACTGTTGGGTTAGGTCACATGTTCAAGAACATTCGATTAATGAGCCTTTTTGGCTCAGAATATGTCAGAGTCAAGCTAGTTCTAACTAAGAAACGGCTCAGACAATTTTGATAATTTTTTTACTATAAAATATCCGGGCACGAGCCGAGATCATTTTGCTAGGTCACATGTTTGAGAAGTTTTGAGTAGTGGGTTATTTTTGGGTCACCATGGGTCAAGCTAATTTTCAACGATACGACTCGGACGATTTTAATTAAATTTTACTATTTTATCATTTTACGGATCGAGAAGACCATTGGCTTACGTCGCATGTTCGACAAAATTTTAATAGTGGGTCATTTTGGGTCACTTTGAATTCGAGTCAAGCTAATTATGTCTAAAAAATGGCTCAAACGATTTTGACAAAAATTTGTATAATGCTGTTTTGGGTACAAGAAGATTATTAGACTGGATCATTTATCAGAGAAATTTCGATTAATGGGTCACTGCGGGTCAAGGTAATTTTATCTTAAAAAATGGCTCAACCTATGTTGAATAAAGTTTGTATTTTTTTATTTTCGGGCTCAAGAAGACCAAAGGGCTAGGTTGAATGCTCAAGAACATTCGATTAGTAGACTATTTTGGGTCACAATTGGTCAGAGTCAAGTTAATTGTATCTAAAAAAATATCTCTTGACAGAATTTTGCACTATACAGTTGCTGGGTCATTGAGCTAGGGTACATGTTCGAGAAATTTCCTTTAGTTGGTCAGTCGTGGGTCATTACGGGTCAAAGAAATTTTATCTAGACAACGGTCTTACGAATTTGACTAAATTTTGCATTCTATTGTCTTCGAACACGAAAAGGCTACTGGGTTAGATGGTTAGGTCACATGTTCTCGAAAATTCGATTAGTGGGTCTATTTGGGTCATTATGGGTCCGGGTCAGACTAATCGTATCTAAAAACGGCTCAAACGAAATTAAAAAAAAAAAAATTACTTTATTTTATCTTTACAAGAAGAAAGTATTGGATTCATGAAAATTTTCGTATTTCGATTTTCGACAAATTTAGATGTTTTAAAAGATTCCAAAAAACATGTTTTTACAAAATGTCTATCTGTGATTCTATGAATCTGCCAGTCTGTCAGTCTGTCTGACAATATCAGACATAAATTTTGTGAGCGCTCTATCTCAAGAACAGATGCATGGAATTTCACAAAACATTAAATTCTGTTAGACATTGATATAAACTGTATTTGATTAGTTTTTGGCTTAAACTGCCCATCAGGTGGTGCTACTATACAGCCTTTTTCACGATTTTCACGATAGCTCTATCTCAATAACTAATGAATGGATTTTCATAAAACTTCAGATTTCATTTGTCCTTTATATAATATAAGGTACCCTGGGGTAGTAACGCCAGACGGGGTAATAACGCCAAGTGCTAATATTTTGCATAATTATGAAATAATCTGGTAAATGACACTCATGTGCTCTGCGCAGAAGGGTTTTGAGTCATATAAATCGCAAAAAACAGCTTCAAGTTAATTTGTTTCATTTTTAGGTGTTATTGTTTTTACAAGCAGCTAAAAATAACGCTTGATCTAAAATTTGCGAGATACGCTTTGTGATGTGAAGACTATTTTTTTTATCCGGAAATACTTTGTTAATTACATAAATTTGAAGTACATTTAATGGACTTTCAAAATGTTGTTGAAGATTTTGGATATATTCTCGAGATAATTTGTAATTTAAAATGCACAGCGCAATAACTATAACGGGGTAATAACGCCAATCCTTGCAATTTTTACCCTGTTGATTCCCTACAGTGGTCGAGCTACATCCTAAATACTGATTCAAATAAACACAGTTAAAACTGTGCAATATCAGAGTGGCGAGTGGTTAGGTAAAAACACAGTCAATATAGGTGATCAATACCAGTATTTTGTTAAGGATAAATTCAGTTTATATAATCTCTTTATATTATTTGAAGTATTTTCTGAAAGAAATTACTGGTAGTGTTTTCTTTTCTTGACTGTGTTTTTCCCGGTTTTCCCTGACCACTCGCCACCCTGAATATTTCTAATAATTCTATTTAAGCGGTCCTTTTTAAGCAAAAAGAAGCTCACAGTCTGATATTCTTTTGCCTCATCCTCCCCCCCCACCCCCCACCACCACCACACCTATATTTTTCTTACACTTTCACAAAAAAATGAACATTTTCAATAGCTTAGGATGCAATTTGTCAATTTCTAGAGCTTAGAGTTTGTATTTTTAGAATTGGGCAGTCTACATGAAATTATTCCAAATTATTTCATACTTTTGTTTGCATGGCGTTATTACCCATATAGGTGGGTAATAACGCCAAATGGCATTGGTCAAGAAATCACGCCATTACATTTTATGTATTCATATCTGTTAAATTATTTTTTTTATATAGATAGTCAATGAGTTGCTGTATCAAATCATATATTTGTTTGAGAAATACAAGCTAAAACTGAGCCGTGAAAATTGGCAGAACCTTAACGTGGCGCTTAACGTGGCGCTGGGGTAACCTTAAGGTTACCCCAGGGTACCTTAGTTCTGATTACGTTTTGGTATAAATTACACAACAAGTGGCGCTGCTTTGCTGTATTATTCATGATTATCACAATAGCTCTATCTCAAGAACTAATACCCGAATTTTTATCATACTTCAGATTAGTCCCCAATTAATTTAATATTCTGTAGTTTTTGAAGTAAATCTCTCGACAGGTGGCGCTGCTATGCGTCATCATTCGTGGTTACCGTAATAACTTTATTTCAAGATCTGATTTGCAAAATTTTCATCAAACTTCAAATTCAATTAGTTCTTGAAATATATTAATATTGTTTAATTCTTCTAAGTCTATCTCAGTTGAGTAAATGCCTCAACCGATGGCGCTACTCTCCAGTTTTTTTACGATTTCTGACATAAATCTATCTCAAATATTAATACACGGATTTTCTTCAAATTTCAGATTTAGTTAGTTCCTAATATAAATGAATTTTCTTTACTTTTTTAGGTGAATCGCTCAATAGGTGGCATGGCTATGCGGTATTATTCATGATTATCGCAATAGCGTTGTCTCAGGAACTAATGAACAGATTTTCATCAAACTTCAAATTCAATTATTCCTTCATATAAATTAGTATTCTTTAGTTTTTAGAGTAAATGGATCAACCGGTGACGCTTCTATTCAGCTTTTCTTACGATTTCTACGATAATTCTATCTCGAATACTAATTCACGGATTTACTTCAAATTTCAGATTCATTTAGAACCTGAAATAAGTTGTTGCAGATTTGATTTTGTTGTAAATTATATAACCGGTGACGCTGCTATGTTTCATCTTTCCAGAAATATTAACGTGTATATGAGATAGAAGAAAGTATTGGGATTGCCACATCGGACTAGTGTATTATATTATTTTTGAGGACGGGAAAATCAGTGGGCTAGTTCATACATTCGAGAAATTTTGATTAATAGTAATTTTGGGGGCACTACTGGGGTGAAGCTAGTTTTATCTAAAATATGGCTTTAATGATTTTTAAATGAATTTGGTATTTAAACCGTTTTCAGCCTTCAGATGACCATTAGGCTATGTCCCGTGTTAGAGAAAATTATATTAGCGGTTCAATTATGGGGTCACTGAAGGTCAAGCTAATGCTATTTAATAAACGACTTCAACGTTTTTGACTATATATTGTATCTTACCGTTTTTGATTACAAGAATACCATTGAGCTAAGTCACATATTCGAAAAAATTTGATTAGTGAGTCATTTTGAATAACTACAAGTCTCAATCACGAAGCCGAGATGGTGGCAACAGCCAATAATTTTGACAAAATACAGACAATATTTTAGCCGAAAAATGTGCTTTCAATATTACGAATGCCAAGACGCATATTTGGTGGCAAATGAAATAATTGTCGGCAAATTTTGTTACAATTGTTTAAAAAAAAAATTTGACTTTCAGAATAAGAAGAAATTTTTTAGACATTCTTTATAGAAATCGAGATGCATGGTTAAACCAAGGTTATTAGACTTTCTAGCAAAAAATACAAAGAGAATGATATAGTGAGAATATTTTATCGAGTTGCATGCAATTTTAATTTTTACCGATCAATGTTCTGTCATCCCTGCTAGTTAGAAATCTAAAAAAAATCAACTGAATAGTGTGAAATTTAAAACTAAATTTATAAGTTGAATGCAACAAAAATACAACAGAAAAAGAAAAAAAAAAGGAAAAGGAAAAAATCCTAAAAGACATTGTGATTTTCCGCAAAGAAATCCCTCAGTAAAACTAAAACGTATCTAAAGCTCCCATTATTTTACAAAGAGATATAGACTAAGAATCATACAGCTATTTCTAAATTTGCACTAATAATACATAAAAACATTATTACAGAAGAAAATAATAACACATGAAACAGGCTCAAAAGACTCTGTCAAAACATGAAGAAAATAATCCTTTTCCTTCATAATTTTAAAAATTTTTGACAGAGTCAAAACCAGATGCATTACAAATACATAATTATTAAGTTCAAGATAAGACTGCTGAAACCTTAATTAAGTTTAGGGGTACATCTTTAACTGAATTAACTTTTACTCTGTAATTAAAAAAAATATATATATAATTCTCCTTCCCTCTTGGTAATGATTTCAATATCAGGATTGCTTATCTTGAAAGGTTTAGTTTGCATTTACGGTACTTATAGCATAAATTTTGAATTAACGCTAAGGAATGCTTTTGCAATCTACATAAATATAGTTGTTATGCAGATCCCCACTATTCTCATATTAGCTAGTAATTTCGTTTAAATAATTCTACCTTTTTCACTGATTTATTGCAGCTTTTGTTGCTTGTTGTTATTTAAATAGCATTTATACATTATCGACATTTTAAAATGCGAAAAGAATGCTTTTGTCAGTTTAAAAACGTTGCCTTGAAAAAAAAAAAAATTCAAATGATAAACGCTGATCACTGAATTGCATCGGAAGAAAGAAAAAAAGAACAATAAGATTATTTGCTAGAAGCAATATATTTATTTAGTCTGTTATTACACGATGTCTCTGCCTTAGGCCATACAATCCAGCATGCTTCTGTTTTTCATTCATATTAAAAAGAAGACCGTGCCCTTTAGTTGATTTTGATTGCTGATGTGTGGATGATACAAATGATCTTCTTTCGAAGCTAAAATAGCAAGCATATTTTCTTACACTTTTTTTGCTATCAGTTACAATACGTACCATTCATTACAGTTAAAGATAAATATATTTCAACACTCATGTTTCTATTACACTGTTAGCAAATCTATTCTGGAATAATCAACTGTTGCTCTGAATAGAAGTACTACACATGTTTCTATTATAATGCATATAAAAGTTATCCTGAAAAGAAAAAAAAACAAGAAAGAAAAAATAATGCTTCGAGCATAGATTATGAAGCACTCTATAACACATTCAGAAAAAATATAACAAAACTGCACCGTTTAAAAATTAAAATATTACGTCTCATTTCACCAATGGAAATGTATAACACATTAATAGTGTAAAACTGAATTTCAGCTGTTTCCAACGACAATCGGAAAATTATCCGAATTTTTCAGCAGCTAAGTATATGATATAAAGATTTATATCAATTAACAACATGCATTCCGAAATTTAGTTCATTTAAGCGATACATATATTTAAAAAAATTCCCCTCCTTCAATTTCCTTTAATAAGGAGAATGGTATGCGAATATTTTTGTGCAACCTTGTATATGAGGTATAGAATTTCTATAGAAAGAATAATATGCAAAAAACTAAAATAAATTTAAAAACTAAAATAAATTTAAAACCAAATTAAATTTAAAAGCGTATACCGAATTTAAAAATGAAATATCTAGCAATTATTACGCAAAGACAATATTGAAATCGATTTCTTTTGTGTATCCGTGTAAATTAATAAAAACTGCTTTTGATGCTCTGTCTTAACGAGATCATAATGAAATGCAGTAATTTGTATTAGTTTCGATACATTTAAAGTAGCATAATGTCATTAAAATACTCTCCAAATGATTTTTCCCAATATACCAGCATAATGTAATCGCATTCTTTTGAGTGTCCCTGTAAATGAGCCATTAATCGTACATACTTCATATTCAATACCAAACATGCTTTCGTCATCCTAAATAAGCTTCACCAATTGCATGAAAATTTAAGTACCTTTGCGGGAGTTAGAGCGTGGACAGACGGACAGACAAACCGAATGCATAAGCACTTTTCAATTTTGTGGAAAGTGATAAAACTGTTGCACTGTATATAGACAATGGTGGATTTTTTAAAGTTTTAAGAAAACTTCATTTAGTTTTTTGGTATGTGTTGTTAATCTATGGGAACATATGCATATCTGCGAATGAATTTAAAATCATAACGGGGTTAAATATTTAAAACAACTCTTTTTGAGTAATAATGAAAAAGACATCACTTATATTGTGTCTTATCTTAATATAAAGTATTCATATTTATTTATTCTTGTTTTCCGTTTGTTTACCCTATAAAGATTTTTCTTTTCAGAAAGTTGCATACATAATTGTACCTTTGCATGGTAAAAATAATAATAACAATAATTACGATAATAAAGAGACATTAAATACACGAAAGATAAAGTAAATGACTTGTATCTTGTAGTTAGTTGTAAATAATGAAAAAGATATAGTATTTTTAATCATGTCCATTGAAATTTAATTATACCTATTATTGTTGTTTCGCATAAAGCTTATTTGATCAGCAGTGCTAACAATCCCAAAAAATAACAATAGTTATCTGTAGAAAAAAATGGCTAAATAAATTTTAATGCGTTTTTCTTTTATACGTACTATGTGGTATATATACATAGTATATACCGGGTGTTCCAAAAATGACTGATGTATTTTAAAATTCAATAACTTGTAAACGGTGACAGCTATTTAAAAATTTTTTGCAGGAGGGTTATATAATAATATCAGGTGTTTTTTTACCGTAATTTTTTTAGTTTGAATTTCAAACAATAGGTGGCGCTGACGGCGATTGGAGGCTAGGTGATTAGTGCTGAGTGAAGCGTTGACCTGGTCTTCGATCGCCGTCAGCGCCACCTATTGTTTGAAATTCGAACTAAAATAAAAAATTACGATAAAATAACTCCCGACATTATACATAACCCTCCTGCAAAGATTTTTTAAATAGCTGTCACCGTTTCCAAATTATTGAATTTTAAAATCCATCAGTCATTTTTGGGACACCCAGTACATTATACGTATATATTTTATATGTATCGTACATATTTTATGCATATTATGAATTCCTATAGTATTAAAATTAAAATTTCTTATGTCAAATTTTCAAGCATCTTTCTTTTAAACATCACCGTGAAAATATTTGGTGTGTCTGATAAACGTTATTGCACGTTTCATAACTAAAAATTTGAATTACCTATTTTTATTTATTTTTAAATTCTGACAAACATAATGTCATGAAACTATAAAACCTTTTATTCTGTATATACAGAATCTTATTTTTATACTTGCTATTCTTTCCAACAAGAAACTCTGCAACTTAATTTTGAAAAGCTGATTTTTTTTTTTTTTTTTTTTTTTTTTTTTTTTTTTTCAGGCAATTTACATAGTTAAGCAGTGGTTGAAATGTTTAATGTTGCAAATACAGTACGGAGAAACTTTGCAATTTTACTAATGTGGAAAATGTTAAATTTAATGCTAATTTACGTACAGTAAAAGAATCTTCGCTATATAAATAAACTGCATATATACAGAAGTAAATGATGAAAACTGTAGAGGAACAGCATTCAAAAAATTGCCTCGCTTTCAATGTTTAGCTGGGCTAATTAAGTGCATGGGTGTTTTCAGAAGCAATTTCATCTGTGGAAAATGGCAGAAAAAACATTTAAAATTGCACATAGAACAAGCAAAATACATTTTTCAACTGCTATCACTCGAAATGTAAAAAAAATAATAATAATAATAATAATAATAATAATAATAATAATAATAATAATAATAATAAGTTTAGAATAATGTACCCATGAGACGACGTTATTGTAAAAATTCCTGTAAGATAAGGAACTAAAACTTAATGCTGCCTTCAATAATAATAAATAATTTTATTTAAAGTTGCGTACAACAATTAGAAGAAATGCAATTTCAATTTTGAAATTTACGCTATTGCAAATTTTTAACCTTCTAAATATCGCACATTTTCAATTATTACACCCTCGTATAGGGGGAAAAATGTACTTTTAAATGCAATTTGTTTAAAAGCTGTATCTCAATTTATTTTTGAGACATTAATTATTTTTAAGTTTTTAATTTTAATTTTGTAATGGTGGCAACGAAAGTACTCCATTTACTTAAAGGAAAAAAATTGTAGTTTTTAATACCAATTTTGTGATTGTGGCAACAGAAATACTCCATTTACTTAAATATATATATATATATATATATATATATATATATATATATATATATATATATATAGCACTTTAAGAATAATGTGTAACGGCAGATCCAAAGTCCCGTGCCATAATGAAAAATTATATCAAACTATTAAACTTTAAAGGAAATAAAAAACGAGTAAGAAAAACAGTATAAAGACAATATAAAAAAGCTGTCGATCTCATCAGCAGTGGGCAGTTTTAAAACACAGCAAATACATATAAATGGAAATGGAAAAGGACTATTATAATGTAGTGGCAGTGGGTTTCGATCAGAGTGCTACAATTTAAAAAAATCAAATGTACAAAAACATTTGAAATCATAACACTCCCCCACCGGACCCAAACGCCACAGAAAACAGCATATAACACATTTAAAATTGATACTACCGAAATGAACAAGTATGTAATATAACTTAAAACAGAAATAAATAAAGTTGTATTACCCAAGCCTCAGAGAAACAGCCACACAAAACAACAAAAAACCAGCATCCAAAATCAATCCGTATTCGTATCCATGTCCATATAATATATATATATATATATATATATATATATATATATATATATATATATATATGTATATATTATATTTATTTAAACTTGCGTGCAACAATTAGAAGAAAAAATAACAACAAAATGAACTGATGATATTAAAAATAATATTTTAATTAAAATCATAGTCTGTTTCAAAATTTTATGATTTGTTGTGTGACAAGAGGTATTCAGTTGTAAGCACACAAAATTTGAACTGTGTGACTTATATAGTTTTTGTGTTCGGCTTCTGTGACAGACAGACAGAGGAGAGTGACGAATAGGGTTTCGTCAGATGAACGAAACCCTAAAGAAATAAATCATAGTAAATTTAGAATTATGTGTCTATCAAAGGACCTGATTGTAAAAACTCCTGTAAGATAAAGAACTAAAAATAATGCTGTCTTTAATAATTAAAAAAATCCGCATGCTGGTGTCAATATGATTTAAAAATGAAACATTTTTAAAAACGGATTTTAGATTTTTAAAAAGCTAGCGAAAATAAATATTCGAAAGGCAGACATTTTTTATGCAATACGCTTACATTTCATATTAGTCATACCTGTGTAAAAACAGACTATGGAGAAACTATAAATCATAGTAAATTTATAATTATATGTACTTGAATTAGCTCATCACAAATTTTGGTTGGGTACATAGCTAAAGTCTTGATGCTGAATACACTATCTGAGTTGCCAATCTCCGACTTTTTCAACACTAGTATTATTTTAGAAAATTTTTGTTTTTTTCAATCGCCAAAAATGTTCCAATTAAATAAAACAACATTTTCTGTATTAAAATATTGGTATCCAAAAAACCGGAGACCTTGGTAATACTCCAGAATAAAAAACATGCAAACATTAAAGTTTTAATTTAAAATATATAAACTTTTAAGAAAAAATTGTTTTTATGTTAGAGAAAAAGCTAATACATGGAATTCGAAAGGACGCCAAAAAATCATTCAAAGGTCTCGATCGTGACCGCGGGCGCAGCGCCGGGTTGGTCATTCTTTTTCTCAGTGTTGAAATCAGACTTTTTCTCCGGGAGGATTTCTGTGAATCCGGGGGCGACATAGAGTTCCGAGGATAAAATTGCACTTTTTGACCATCAAAAACACAAAATTTCAAAATTTCCGGTTGTGGGTGTATCTCATTGTTCCGGGTGGGGGGAATGTCCCCAACAACCGAGCCACCTCCTAAATAGAACACTGCCTGTTCTGGCTATGCGGCATTAATTGTACTTCTAAACTTTATTTTTCACAAGGTCAGAAAAGAATATGCACTTGTAAACAAGATTTCTCACACTTTTTTCCGTTTATAATTTTTTGTCTGACCGATAGCAGAGCAAAGAAAATATAGCGGTTATCATCGGTTCTTCGCTACAAATGAATGAGCATTCGGGCTGGTCCGACTTGCTCTGAATGATTCGGATGAGGCAGCGCTTATGATTTTCTTTTGACTAGCTATTGTTACAAAAGAATGTAAATGGGCTCAAAAAAATCATACTGGAATAGAGATGTACCCTGTTTGTGATCAGTTAAAAGTCCGTCTAACAAGTAGGAAATTTTTTAACAAACAAATGAGTTTAAATATCTTAATCGTAAGTATTTCAAAGAAAGAACAACGGTAAGGAGTTGTTTGGAAGCTCGTAAGAAACAATTATACATTTAAAGTTACGAGAAATTTATGTCCGTTTTCAATGTTATTATTTAGAAGCTAGTTGTACAACAAAATTGAAGAGTTCATGCCAACTTTTTGTACTTGTGAGTAGCCATGCGTAACCCTGAAATTATAAAAGGTGGGAAGTTCTGCTCTTTTAAACAGTTTTTCCATTAAGAAACTTTATTCAAAGGATGTTATGTTAGAAAAACAAGTACTATATGATGTTTCGTATTAACATCATCCACTATATTATTGTAGATGTTAGTGATTGATATTGAGGGGCTATCGATAAAAACATCATAAAGTAATGACAGTTATTTTAGTATAAGTTACTTTTAGGACATGTCAGATTGCGCCGTATAACAATTTGACCTTTTCTTCGTTTCTTTTCTTTTTCTTTTCTTTTTTTCCATCTAAGAAATAATTTTCCGAGGGGTATTCAAAAATAAATATCCGCCTCATTTAAAACATTTTAATAATCTATACGTTGGCGGACAATTTCTAAGGACGGGGGATACTATCGGCGATAATAAATACTAAATTAAAGGCATCAGTTCATAGAAATTGGTATAAGTATACAGTATACAACCCACATAGCATGCATGGTCACAGTGACGTCACTGTGACGTCACTGCAAGTCATTGTGGTCACATCACATCTGTGCCCAAAATGCCACCACTCAGTGACGTCACATTGTGACTGAGATGTGACTTTCTTAAAAATCTTTAGAAATTTATAAATACCCTTCAAAACATGTTATTTACTTTAAAAAACATGTTTCTGGCAATTTAAATGTCGTCGCTTTTGACACAGTTTCGTCACAATGTTAATGTCAAATTAGTCACAAATGACACATTTTTCACAAATTTGTCACATTGTGACCACTTTGTGAAACGTCACAAAAAAGCTCTAAAACGGCCATAACGACTTCACATTTTAGTCTCTGTGACTTCACATCGACGTCACGTGACGTCACATCGACAATCGATGGTCACAAAGTCACAATGGGACTTCACAACGACATTGCAGTGACGTCACCATGCTTTACGGGAAGTAAAAACCCGTAAAGCATGGTAACGTCACTGCAACGTCGTTGTGAAGTCACATTGTGACTTTGTGACCATCGATTGTCGATGTGAAGTCACAGAGACTAAAATGTGAAGTCGTTATGGCCGTTTTAGAGCTCTTTTGTGACGTTTCACAAAGTGGTCACAATGTGACAAATTTGTGAAAAATGTGTCATTTGTGACTAATTTGACATTAACATTGTGACGAAACTGTGACAAAAGCGACGATATTTAAATTGGCAGAAACATGCTTTTTAAAGTAAATAACATGTTTTGAAGGATATTTATAAATTTCTAAAGCTTTTTAAGAAAGTCACATCTCAGTCACAATGTGACGTCACTGAGTGGTGGCATTTTGGTCACAGATGTGATGTGACGAAAGTGACTCACAGTGACGTCACTGTGACCATGTATGCTATTAGGGAAGTATATTCTACGTGTACATTTATTCTTCACATACATTGCTTATTGTACAGGGTGACAAGAAATAACTTGGACGAAGTTTGAAACCAAAAATCTGTAACTACCACTAAAATTATAAAGTTATTGTCATAGGGAATTGATTCTAGAAAACTAATAAACAGGTGTAAGGAAGTTAGTTGTGATAACCATTATGGTTAACAAACGATCTGCCATACTTGAATTACATAAGCAAGGGATGAAACAATGTGAAATTGTTCAACAATTGAAAGTGCCTAAGCAGACGGTTTCATACACAATCAAAAGGTTTAAAGAACTCGGACATGATGGTGACAGGCCAGGAAGAGGAAGAAAGCGCACGGTTAACACATCAAGAAACCGTGCAGTTATCAAAAAGCGAGTTCACCGAAATCCTAGGATTTCAATGAGAAAGGTTGCTAGAGAGATGAAGATCAACAGAGAAACCGCATGTTTGATGGCAAGAGTAAAGCTTGGTCTTCACCCTTACAAAATGAAAGAGGCTCAAAAGCTAACAGCAGAGAACAAACGCATAAGACTTCAAAGGTGTAAAGAACTGTTAAAGCGGGCCGCAGGTGATCGATGGCAAACATTTGTCTTCACAGATGAGAAACTGTTTTCGATTGAACAAGCACACAATAGCCATAATGATAGAGTTTGGTCAGCAGAAGCACCTGGACCTTCTTGCATTGTTGAACGGCGTCAACGACCCAAATCTGTAATGGTTTGTGGTGGGATATGTGATAGTGGGAAAACACCACTTGTTTTTGTTGATCAAGGGATAAAGATTAATCAACAAACATATCGCAAACTCATTTTGGAAGATGTTGTCTAACCTTGGTCACAAAAGTTCTTTGGAAACAAAAGATGGACCTTCCAACAGGATTCCGCACCTGCACACAGAGCTAAAGGCACTCAAGATTGGTGCAAGACACATTTTCCTGACTTCATTGGAGTTCAAGAATGGCCACCGTATTCCCCAGATTTGAACCCAATGGATTATTCTGTTTGGTCCATCTTGGAGACAAGGGTGTGTGCTAAACCTCATAAAACTTTGGCATCCCTGAAGAAATCCTTATGCAAGGAATGGGATAAAATATCAGAAAGTGAGTTGCGGCCCATAGCCGAAAATTTTGTGACATGTTTAAAGCTCTGTATTAAGGCCAAAGGTAGCCACTTTGAAAATTTGTAAATATATTAGACGAAATAATGTATTCATATTTATTTTGAAGTTTGGTCGTAATATTTTCATTAGCATTAAAGTTATAATGTATCATGTGTGTCCAAGTTATTTCTTGTCACCCTGTAAAATGCTGATGAGAGATTTAATGCAGTTTACACTTATGCAGTCTTAAACTTAAGTCTTAAGTATTTAAACAGTTATATTTGAACGCAAAATAATCGACTGACGACTTTGAAACTCTAAATATGAATTTCCTACATTATTTTGATGATTTACATATGTAGATGTAGTGGAAAGCTCGAATAGGGACAACAAATAACAGATGTTGTCAGGGAATTTGACATTGCTCGCATTGTTGTTTACAGACTTTGCTGATCGACGATGAACCCTAGATAATAGTACGTAGACACAATTTATATTTGGATGTAGTTCTTCTTGATGCAAACGTTGAGCTGTAGTTTTTAAAGATATCATGAAACAGCAGAATATGATGAAACAGCAGGATATTAATTTGCTATTTGCCTCAGAGTTCCGGTCTCATTTTATCCATGGAACACCTTCGACACATCTTAATTCTTTGAGATACTCTCGAAAATAAGGAAACAACACAGGGAGCGATTTCGAATTATCTGCCTACATTTTTTATTTGTCGCCCTTATTCGAAGTTTCCATTAATACGGTCACATGTAAAAAATCTTCAAAGCGATTAAGACAAACATATCCGATATCTCAAACTCGTCAATCAATTCTTTCGTGTTCAAATTTTACTTTTAACAGCTGCTGATAATGTGTACTTGATCATTTGAATAGATGCCATCAAGTGATCAAACGTCATCACGTGTGGCTATCGAAAATTTGCACACGCACAATATTTGTCACTGCATCCCGCACTTATACTAATTTTCAAATGCTTCTGATCCTTCGTTTCTGTTTCTGTTATTATTAATAATGTCTGCTCACCACTAACAAATGGAATCATGGGTAAGCGGAAACATGCTGTATAATGTAAAATATTGCGTTTGCAACAAATTTCATTTTAAAACTTAATTGTTGTAGATTCTTGATTATACAATCTAATCGGGAACATAAACACATAAAATCATAAAAAAATTGTTAATTAAGATTAAAATTCGTGCTACGGAAAATAAAACTAAAAACAAATAAAAAGTAAAAAAAAAAAAAATTGATAAAAAGATTGAAAATTTCGAAATTACATAATGTTTGATACATTCATATTTATGGATTTTTTTTTTTTTTTAGGAAAATGTAATTTTAGGAAAATATTTTTATTTTTAAAAGCACCAAAGCTAAATTTATTAAGCGGACATTTTACAACGTTATAAATACTGATTTAAATTTCTCTCGTACAGACTGAGTTTCATAACTAGTAGATTTTATTTAACAATGACTTAATAATCCAGGACAAAAAATGCAATATTTCCCCATGCTTTCTCTAAATGGATTGCTCTCTTTTAAATTCTTTAGTTGACACAGATCCTATTAATAAAGTTTTTACTGTAATTAAATTTCTGAAATAACTCCCTATGTCTTACGTTTCTAATATTCCTTCTGGAGGAAATATGCAGTTTTTTAGACGCGTTTCTTCGGAAACCACCCGACCGATTTTGATAAAATTTGAAATCTATATTCACTGAGTTATGCTCTAGGCATACGGAAGACAGTTTTTTTTTCTGCGACTAAAACTTTTTATTTTAGAGAAATTGAAATTTTTCAGATTTTTTTTTTATTTTTAGAAATATTTTTTTAATTAATAATTTTTGTTTTCAAATTTACTGCCACAGGTGATTTTATTATTTATACTATTCCACCAAAACAATTTTTATCGGAATCGCTTGAGTACTTTTAGAGTTAATGGATTTTTAGCTGAAAAGTACAATTTTTCCGGAGGGCTGAAAAATTTAGACTCTTTTGACTTGTGTTAAGTTTTTGCTCAGTTCTATCAAATACATGAATTAAAGTATATTTAAACTCTGATAAATATTAGTTGCATACATATGGCTGCCAACTTCTCGCCGATTTCAAATGAAACACACATATTCAAATCAGAAATTTTACTTAACAACTGACAATGTGTAGTACAATACATACACTGTTAAAAATCTTGTCCTAGTTTGAACCAAATTTTGGTGTTCAATAGGTGTCTCTATAAGACGGTGAAATCTTGAACCAATATTTGAAGCTCCTACTAAAGCAAAGTTCCAATATTGGAACGAGATTGAAATAGGAAACTCCAAATATTGGTACAAGATTTCACCATCTTATGGTGGCAGCTACTGAGCACCTGAGCAAAATTTGGTTCAAACTAGGACAAGATTTTTAACAGTGTAACATTAAATAAATTTGGTGGACATTTTACTAAAAAAAATGCCGTTAAAAGCATATTTATAGGATGTAAACAGGCGTAGAATTTGGCAGCTCTTAACATATAGTAAATGAGTTCGTATAAAATATGTTCGTATAAAATTAATATGAGTGGGAGTGGCATCCCAGTCATGTCTTCCCTTAATTAACCCTTTATTTATTGACGGTACTTATAAATAGCATTAAAATCATTTATTATAAAATTATTTTGATACGTCGATTAGTTGAACTACTCTTTATAATGAGTTACAGATACATTACTTTATTTTGTTCCAAAAGCATTATTGGTAACACGAATGAGAAATATTTTTAAAAAGATGATTTCTTTTGCCTTTGTATCTTTGCAGCTTTCTTGGCTGTGAGGGAGAAAGATGGAGATTTTTCAATATTTATAATTTCTATATTTATAATGTAAGAACATCCTATCTGTACATTTTATAATTCTACAAAATACTAAGAAAACAATTTAAAATAAACGATTTGAGTGGGGTTATAAATACTGCACAAAATCCCTGTAAGTTCAAATTTAATTAATCCTTCTAAATCCTTCAATACCTCTAAAATCCTTCAAAAATTTATTAAATGGTTACGTAAATCTTTTAATTTAGTTTAAACAATTTACGTAAAATGCTTTAGAATGTAAAATTTTCATGAATTCATAATTCGGTAGACAAAGAGTTAAAACGGTATTTTTCGAATGCAACATCAGAGAGTGAATTTTTGATAAAAGAAAGGAATTTTTATTAACATTATTATTTTAAATTTTAAAACACAGTTTATTTTCTTAATTTTGATGCGCTGCAGCTCAAGTGAATCGGGTAAATGGCAATATTTCTCAGAACATCATTTTTCTTGTAAATGTGGAATATACAACTCCAATTTGAATGCATTAGAATTCTAACATTGTGTCTTTCAAAAGTCACTCTACCGTAAAATTGAGATTATTACCTTTTACGTTACATCCTAGAATACATTATTAGCAATTTGTAGTATATATATGTCTAATATATCATGTAAGTGTTAGACAATTGTCAGATAAAATTCTTTTGCATAATTTAAAAGAAAAGGAAACAGTATTTATTTCTTTGTCTTTGATTTTATAAATAATTTCAGTTATACTTGGGTGTATATTTGAGGAGTTGAAGAATATTTAAAATTTTTATTTGTATAAATTGTTTATGCAAAATAGCTTTTTCAGAATATTTCGCTTAGATATCAAAGTTCCTTAAACTTTGATCAGAAAACAATTTTACCTTAATTATAAAATATTGAAATTCTTTTTATTAATAATGCATTTATGGTTTATAAATTTATTTTTATGAATTTTTTTTTAATTGTTTATCATTTTATTTATCTATTTAATTTTATTTAGTTTTACTTATTTATTTATTTTGTGGATTTTTTAATCGAGCGAAGAATGTTTATATATATTACCGATCAAACCCAATTCCAAGCCAAACTTGTTTATCCTAACGCACATAGAATAAACTAGGTTTTCATAGGCTAAACTGGTTCATCCTAACGCACACTGGATAAACTTGTTTGGTCTAATGCACATAGGATAAACTAATTTAGCCTGCTATTCATTTGTCTGAACTATTTTATCTTAGGCTGATCTAGTTTATCCTAGTCCAATTCAATTTGGTATGCTTCTATTGATCCCATCAGCCGCCTTTGCGCCAACCTTCTAGTTTACCTTAAGCCGATTTGTTTTTCTTAGGCCAATTCAATTTGGCGTGCTTTTATTGATCCAAACGACCGACTTGGCACCAACCGTGTACAAAGTAGTATTGCCGTCACTCCTGTGTAATATATTTTATTATGTAGTAAGTGGGATACTTATCCCCTATTTACACCCCCCCCCCCCATTTCACCGCTACCGGTATTTACAAAATATGTTCCATTTGAGAAACTGTACGATACCAACTTTAAAATGGTCTCCGTATAACGTAAATTGTGATAGGTAATAATTATACAGAAGTTACAAGTTTAAAATATACATTTTATTTAAATTTTCAAGTACTTCAGTTTGCAATAGCGCTTCTATCATCAGGGAATTAATGTGTCAGCAATTAACAAAATACTCACAATTAAGAAATTGGCATTGACGATCACCATGAGATTGCAAATCGAAAGTACTAACTCATGCCAGTTAAAATGACTTGCACTAGCTCTTTATTAAAATAATCATTCCAGGTTTTTACTGGATACAGTTTTCTATACCAATACATTATAGAAAAAAATATACCTTTTTATAAAATATATCAAAAATTAAAACTAAAGAAATGTTGATTAAACAACAAAGCAGTGTTTTTTTTTTTGTTATTGTTGACGTTGTTTTTATTATTAAAATTTAAATTTTGTTGAGACTGTTGGGTTATAAAAAATCTGGTAACGGTAAAGAAAGATTCTGCTGAGGCATATTTTAAATAAAGCAACGAATAAATGCAGCTAAATTATTCATGCAGAGATACATAAATGGTTCTTTAGACAATCCATATCATTAAAAAATCAAAACTTAAAAGAAAAAAAGGGGAAAAAATCACCTTTTCCTGTTTTAGTTGCTATGCTAATAATGGAAGCACCTACTATTGTACATTTCAGTCAATTACACCTACGTCCCTAAATTTCAAACAGACAACATTTAATTTTGGAAACAAGCCCATGATGATATTATCATCTAAAACATGTGATGCATTGTCTGTAAACCTCTGGATATAATAGTTTGAAAATATGTCTAAGTTAGCTATATTAAGAGATAGAGAGATTTTACTGGATACAGTTTTCTATACCAAGACATTATAGAAAAAAATATACCTTTTTATAAAATATATCAAAAATTAAAACTAAAGAAATGTTGATTAAACAACAAAGCAGTGTTTTTTTTTTGTTATTGTTGACGTTGTTTTTATTATTAAAATTTAAACTTTGTTGAGACTGTTGGGTTATGAAAAATCTGGTAACGGTAAAGAAAGATTCTGCTGAGGCATATTTTAAATAAAGCAACGAATAAATGCAGCTAAATTATTCATGCAGAGATACACAAATGGTTCTTTAGACAATCCATATCATTAAAAAATTAAAACTTAAAAGAAAAAAAGGGGGAAAAATCACCTTTTCCTCTTTTAGTTGCTATGCTAATAATGGAAGCACCTACTATTGTACATTTCAGTCAATTACACCTACGTCCTTAAATTTCAAACAGACAACATTTAATTTTGGAAACAAGCCCATGATGATATAATCATCTAAAACATGTGATGCATTGTCTGTAAACCTCTGGATATAATAGTTTGAAAATATGTCTAAGTTAGCTATATTAAGAGATAGACTTAAATATATTTGTCTAATGATTTTCTGAGCAACAAGAATGGGGCCTGATTTATTGCAGGCATTTGGGAAATTTGTCCTCAGCCTCGACACTCAAAGATCTCAAAAAATAGGTTTTTTAAAGGGATTTAAAAATGTATAAACTATTAATGACATAGAGGCTGGATCCCAAAAAATAAATGCTATGCGGTATTTTGTGCTCTTAACTTATTTCATAGACATGTGATTCTTCGGTGAACTTCTTTACTTTTTTTCGAAATTTTACAAAATCAAGGATTTTTTCCTTAACGGAAAAAAAAAATCCGAATTTTGCCATTTATATTGTAAAAAATGGGTAATTTTGCTGTTATTTAAATTATTTTAATTTTAAAAATGTAAAATTTATAATACGCTTGCATCTTTTTAGGAGTAAAAAAAGTTTACGTTTTAAAAGTTTCTTAATTTAAAAAATTTTAATTTTGTTATGCCATTTGTATCAGTTACAAAAATGATATATTTTTTTTTAAACTTGTTACTAGAAAAAAAATATATATAATATTAATGACGATGTTTTTTCACTAAATTTTTAAAATGAAAACTTTTAAATCGTCAATTCGTTAAAACAAATTATACTTTTTATTTAAGAAGTTCCTTTGTCGGATTTTTAATATATTCTAATATGGTATAGTATATGCACTTTTAGTCTAAACAAATTTTATCTAGATGACACAGTAAACTGATGTATTAATGAAATACACTAAAACCTGCTAAGAATGACTGTCAAAAAATTGGGAAAATATTCTGTATTAGACATGATTTTATGTTAGTAGGTATACTCTTTATTATAATTGCACTGTATTTCTTTTGCTTGGACTGTTTAAGATAGAATTTCTGTTATGCGCAGGTTTGATTTTCACTGGTTTTACTGTACGTAATTAGAAACAATGACAGATTTGTCATAAACTCTCTCCTAGAACATGGCGCTTTAAGTAAACAAGAGATTTTCAAACTCATTTTTTAATTTATTTTTTGTTTAATTTCACATTAAATATTATTCATGGGCACACTGTATGCGTGTGTCATATATTTATCGTACAAAAAAATTAAAAAATAATTATAGAAAATTGGAGGAAAATAAGAAATTTCCAGAATATTTTAAATGCTACTAAGAACTTTACAAAATGACCCATGCGCATTCTATAAAAATTCCGAGTATTTTTATGCATGTTTTTTATATATATACAAATGACACTGCGCATCGAATTTTAAAGATTTGAATATAAAGGTAAGAAAAACAAATTGAGGTGAGATGCCCTGTTGTACAAGATGCCGTACTACGTAGTTTTCACATGCGCAGGAAACGCCACGCCGCTCAGTTGTAAGCAAGAGGGTTTCCTATTGACACTTTAATTTCTGTTCCCGTTCTTTTTACAAATTTTTTATTTGTGCCTATATATTATCATTTCGTGTTAACACTTCTTATAAGTGTGCAAATTCTTTTACCTGACTTCTCAATTTGCCTGTATAAGTCTTAGTTTAAATACTACAGAAATAAACCTTATGTTTTTAGAGGGTAATGGTATCTGCCCCTTCTGTAAAGCTACCGGGGTCCACTACGTTGGCCATCTTATCCATTAAAATGCCGAAATTCAATACTTTACAAAAGCAAATTTTTCTATGCTTTCTATTATATCTGTAAAATGAACTACGTTTTTAAATTATGCGTAAGAGAGCAAACTTTATCAAGAAATGAACGAATAACAAATAAAATCAACAGGCGATTTTTAAAACGATTAAATCGAAAACTGCGGCATCAAATCACTATATTTAAATACTAGTGTCTTTGAAGAGCATACACCTTGCTGTTAATATATATTTTAAAATATGCACAAATAATTACTTAAAAAACAATGCAAACAAGCAAAGATATTATGAAATATTTTTTTTTCTTTTCATAACAGAACAACCTGGTTTCAGCAATTTTGTTAATTTTGATGGTCTCTTGTCACCTTAAGGGGACACACTACCTTTAAATTTGTTAAAATATCGATAAAAATAAAATTTAACATTAACTGAAAGCTTCTTTCATTTACCTACACGACAGTTATATCACGAAATATTGTAGATTTTTTTTAATAAGTCGAGCGCAATTACCCAAACAAATGAAAACTTTGCACCCTCTTTCCTATTTTTGTAACTTCTTTGTTCGATAAGGCTTTTTTTGGTCATTTAGATAGGGGATTGAATTTTATTTTACTTGTTCTTCATGATGTATTTAATATTTTTGTGCATGGATTTAACATTTAAGTTTATAGATACATAAATTTTTAAATGATATTTAAATTGAGAGTTTCTTGAATTTCCTTCATTTTTTAATATGCACGAGAGAGAAAAAAAAAACACATTAACCCCTTGGAGACGAGCGACACGTATACGTGACGCAAATAGGCTTAAGAATCCGCTGTTATCGCCACCACTAAAATTATACTGTAAATTTCGCCTCTTTTAATCGGAGCATTTTCGCGAATTGATAAGGCACAAATTTCTGTTTTTTAAAACCGGCGACAAAACTTTAAAATTTTTGTAAAAGGCTCCCGTCGCGAAGGAGTTAAATATAAAATCTCATACATCTAAAAATCCGTTCACAGTTTTATGTAGTATATACTAATGAATGTGAAGAAAAAATTGAGGCAAAAATATTCATATTTAAAAAAGTAGCAAAAATTTTAAGAAAGATAATTAAAAAAATTGAATTTTAGTAAAATAGGCTGTTTTACAAGATTTTTTTTTAAATTTTACTTGACTTACAGTATTGAATATTGTACCCTCAAGTATTATGACAGTATTATTCAAAATTGAAGAGATGTTTTCAAAGGGAATGTGTTTCTTTAATCCATAATTATCTAAAATCTATTAAAATGAGAAGATTTTTTTTTATCCAACTACTATGTTATAATTAATCTGAAGTAAAGTAAATGAATTTCCAGGAACAATTTTGATAATCTATTTTGTTTTCATTCTGTCTACATGCTTGAACAATCAATCACGCGGAAATTTCGCATTGATGATTTGCTGAAGGGTAGAATTTATTTGTAAAAAAAGAAGACTTAAATCAAATAAACGTGGGTAAAGTTTTATGAAGTAGTGGCTAAAAGTTACTTAGTCATTATTTGCAACAGCTTTAACGAGCAGTAGTCCAGACAAATGATATTTTTGGATTTCTATTAATGCGATTTTGACCTCTTTAGGAAATCGAGATTCTCACATTAGGATTAAAGTGATGCATTTTGTTTTAGCATCAAAAGTCATTTATTTCTTCTTCAAGGTAATTATGGACTTATAAAAACTTATGGGTCATGAACATTCCTGTTAAGAAGTTACATGACTTTTAAGAGGGTGCGTGACACAAAAATCTTCGAATTTTCTGAAAATCTATTATTGCATTAAAAATGTCTTAGTTTTTTCCTACTTAAAATGGCATTTAAAATTTTTTTCTTTCATAATTGGAACAAGAATTATTAACTTTCCCCACTTTGGTTTGTTTTCACAATTTAGCTTTCAACCAATGATCGTCATGGCAATGACTTCTTGTGAAATTGCAGTTTTCTTCATGATGAGTTTCTCATTATGTCTTACATTTAAATTGTTATAAGTCAAGATTCATTAAAAATAAATAGTTCGAACTTTTAAAATGTATTTTTCTATTGTTAACTTTAATTTCGACTTAGCAAATTTGAAAAAAATTACTTTTGAAAATATTTTTTTTTAAAGTTACGTCATTTTTTAAAAAGTTTTACCCGAAATATTTCTAAATTTTCTTATTTCTTAAATCGTCTCGCCTTCACATTTACATCTATCTCTGTATCGCATTTAAGCACATGTTGAAAACAAAGCTTCCCAAATGCGTAGTCGATTTTAAATTCGAATCTGAAAATTGGTTGCCTTTTCTTAAATTTAACTTGTCCGATAGCTGAAACAGAAAACGGCTGAAATTCCCATATATTTTTTGCTCTTTACCAAAATGGACAATCCAGTCAGAAGCTTTCATGTCTCCGAAATCTATGCTGATTGTAAAAGTGCAGGCATTTGATTGGTCAATGGCGTTTCGCTAAAAAGGGTCGACGTAGTTTTTAACGTTCATAAGGATATCTGATCTTCAAAGGTAAAAAACGAAAAACAATGAGCAATTTCGGGAATTTTTGTCGCATGTACGAAACGGGGGGCTATGTAAAATAGACGATTGTATGATTGGAAATTTCTTTTAAAGAAAAGGTTTTAAATACAGAAATATAATTCGGGTTTTATTCTTTAAGATCGGATGCATCTTTGTACAGTATTTACGTAAAATTCTTGCATTAAGATTTTAAGTAAAATATCATTATCGCTTTTAGACACAATCACCTTATATACACATATATTTTAGGTCTATTTTTTGTTCCGATAGCTAAAAATTCAAAAATTTGAATCCTTTTATGTTCTATGTGCCGTTAAAACAGACTTTAATATATTCCATCTTATAATCAGCATAAGTCTAATGAGCTCACGTAACTTAAGGATTTTTTTCCCTTAATCTCTAATTCGCATCTTTTCATTTTTTATACTTTCTCTTAACAAACGTTCTTTTACCAACAACCAAGACTTCTAGATTTCCCCATTAAAAGGTTTATGTACCCTGTGACCTTAACTGCTACATGAAGAATTCTTGATTACGTTAAGTAATCCCTTCATAAACGATTCTTTATTTCTAAAAGTTTCGTACAACCCATCTCATTCTGAAATTCAATTTATGGCTGTGAGACATTAATTGGACTTGCAAGACAAGGTTCCGTTATCTTCAGACACAACTTAGAATCTGAAAATTTTCATCTAACCCCCCATTTTTTTCCCTCCTTGGATGATACTGGAACCAAGCCAGGAAACCGAGCAAATGATTTCGTTTGTGACATTACATAGCAGTTGTCAAAGAATTTCAGACGACTAAAGACATCACGAAAGGGATTTAAGGGTAGATGCGAAGGTTTAAGGTTAAATAATTCACAGGTAAATGTTGGGCGATGTACATGAATTATTAATCAGATGGATTTGGTCGAATGCCTATGATAAAAGAAACTTTATATCGTAAATAGAAAAAGTTATTTTTTAAATTCTTTTCATTATTATTAAATGAATGTTAAAAATAATTAATTTCACTTAAAAAATGTATTTTATTATTATTTTTTTTTAAATCAAACTTTTTTGTTTTGTTTATTTTTGTGATTTTTTCTACCATGTTTTTTTTAGCGCAAAAGACTAATACATGCAGGCATATAAATTAAAGCAATTTTTAATCGAAGTTTACTTCTTCCTTTTCCAATAAATTAAATACATCTTGAATTATAAATCATTATTATCTCTCGAATGAGGAGGGTCAAAAGTACCGTTCAATTTGCCTTATTCTGATCTTAAATTTATGGCTATGAGATATTAAGAATCTACGTCAGTTACACGAAAATTCCTGATTGCTAATGGTAATCTTATTGAAGAAATTTATTAAAATATCTCGTTTGATTTTTTTTTTTTAACATTATTGAATATTTATCTAAAAATATTGAAATTCAAACGAGATAGCCTTATAAATTTCTTCCCACAGGATTAGCTTTAGCAAGCGGATCATTTTGCTTGACTGAAGTAACCACTTAGTTGGAATTACAACACAAAGTTCCGTTATCTTCAAACACAAACTTAGAATCTAAAAATTTTCATCAAACCCCCCGTTTTTTTCCCTCCTGAGATGATACTGGAATCAGGCCAGAAAACCGAGCAAATGATTTCGTTTGTGACATTACATAGCATTTGTTAAAGAATTTCAGACGGCTAAAGACATCACGAAAGGGATTTAAGGGGGTAGATGCGAAGGTTTAAGGTTAAATCAGTTGGACCTTTTGGATGTTTTAATAGGTTCGATGTACATGAATTATTAATCGGATGGATTTGGTCGAATTTCTATGTCTATGATTAAGAAAACTTTATATCACAAAGAGAAATTTTTTTAAATTATTTTCGTTATTATTAAATGAAAGCAAAAAATAATTATTTTAACTTCAAAAACAAAGTTCTTTATTTTTTTTTAATTAAATTATTTTTTACCGTTTAACGTTGAGAAATTTTTTGACACATTTTTAAACACATAATGCTTGCACACAAGACTATTGAAGCAAATTTTAAATAAACAGTTTTTTTTTTTTTTTTTTTTTAAATAAATGAATTACATTTTCAATTATAAGCCATTATTGTGTCAGTACGGCAGGTTTTAGTTTTCCTTTTCTGCGCTGTTGCGTCTGGAAATTCATTTCAAAACGCTGACTTCAACAATATTTTCTGAAAAACGGGAAATGCAGTTCGATTACGTAAGAGTTTCTGTCCATTTGACACGTTTACGGACAAAAATAAATTCGAAAATTGTCAAAAAATAGCCAGTTTCGATTTGAATCTCTTTCTCAAATTTTAAAATTATATTCTTTTCATTTTTATTTCATTCATAACTTTGGTAAAAAAAATTCCTTTGAGGTAATTTAAAATAATTAAATATTAAATATATATTTATATATATGTGTGTGTGTGTGTGTTATTTCGTTGTTCTGATCATATAGCAGTTATCAAAGGATTTCTGATAATAATAAATATCACTGAAGAGATTTAAGGGTTAAATCATTGAATCCTTATTCGATGATTTAAGCTTTTATCTACCGAATTATGAATTCATGAAAATTTTACATTTTAAAGCATTTTACGTACATTTTTAAACTAAAATAAAAAATTTACATAATCATTTAATATATTTTTGAAGGATTTTAGAAGGATTGAAGAATTTAGAAGGATTAATTAAATTTGAATTTACGGGCATTTTGTACAGTATTTATAACCCCACTCAAATCTTTTATTTTAAATTGTTTTCTTAGTATTTTGTAGAATTATAAAACGTACAAATATGGTGTTCTTACAATATAAATAAAGAAATATTTCCGAATTGAAAAATCCCCATTCCCCTCCCTCAGCACCGAGAAAGCAGAAAAAATACAAAGGCAAAATAAATCATCCTTTTAAAAATATTTTTGTTTTGTGTAACCTATGCTTTTGGAACAAAATAAAGTAATGTAACTGTAACTCATTCGAAGCAGTATTATAACTAATTGATGTATTAATAAAATTTTATAATAAGTAATTTTAATTGTATTTATAAGTGCCTTCGGTAGATAAAGGGTTAATACATGCTTTGAAACATAAATTATTAATGTAGCAGAAATTCGATTGAACATCTGATATTATCTAATTCGTGATGAAAGAGATTTGGTATCTTATAAAAAAATATACATATATATGCTTTAAAACTTTTTTAATTTTTTTTATATAAAACAGTGATTAATTCTTCAGTAAACGCTTATACGGAAGAGATTTCTGTGACTCCAAAGGAGGGGGGGGGGCATTATATTATTCCGGGGGGGTGGGAGATCGCACTTTGTAACCATTTAAAACCCTAAATCTTAAATTTTCTAGGAGGAATATCTGATTTCTCTGAGGAGGGAAGGAGGAAATTATTAACTTAAGACGCCACATTACTGACTGAAAAAAACCAGGATGATAATGTAAAGTCTATGCGGGCGTTCTTTTCAAATATCTCGCTCAAATTTTAACATTTTGACGTGATTTTTTTTTTTTTTTTTTTTTTTTTTTTTGCATAGGATAGCTGAGGACGAGCCACAACCGGGCTAGTTTTTACTTTTTCGATTTTGATTTCAGATTAATATCTATATATATATATACTTTATATATATATATATATATATATATATATATATATATATATATATATATATATATACTTTAACTTACACAACCGGTTTGAACCGGTTATGAAACTAAAACTATCCTAATATAAAAACAATAAAACCAAAATCGAAAAAGGAAAAACTAGGCCGGTTGTGGATCGTCCTCAGCTATCCTATGCAAAAGAAATCATGTCAAAATATTAAAATTTCAGCGAGATATTTGAAAAGAACGCCCGCATAGACTTTACATTATCATCCGAGTCTTTTTCAGTCAATAATGTGTAATCATTAAAAAAAAAAAATATTTTTACATAAGTTTTTGAGAGATTACTTCGAATTGTTATATGATTTCTACAGGAGTAAAAATGAGCAGGATCTGCTCAATATTTTGAGATTACATTACATTTAGAAAGTTACACTTAACCCTATTTTTAAAGAAAAGATTTCCTAACTGACTTTAAATAAGTGAAAATAAAAAGAAAAATGTGAGTTTTCTTTCTATCCCTCTGTTTCCATTTTTTTTTTTTTTTTTTTTTTTTTTTTTTTTTTTTTTTTATGATTAAAATTTTTTTTAGATATTTATAGTTTTATAGTGCATTTATACCATGTATTTATTGCTAGAGCAATTTATAAATAGCTATCTAAACAAATGAGCGGAAATTTTGTGTGTATCTCTTTCTGAAAATTCAGTTCAATAACAAATCACCTTCTTTTCCTCTATTTTTCTTTAACCCTTTATTAACCGATTTTTTTTTTTTCAAGAAATTGATCCAACGCCATAATTATCTTCTTTAATGTCTGAAGGTATATTGGAATTTTTAGCCAATACTAATCTGGAATTTAGGTTTTTTTTTTTTTTTTTTTTTTTTTTTTTTCCGGTAAAATTGATTAAATATATCGGTAGTTATAATTTTTTTGTGAAATATTTACAAAAATAATCAAATTAATTAACCAAAATTGCTCTTTTGAAAATATCATAATCCTTAAAAAAGCAATGAGTTTAAATGCATCATGATCCTCTCTATAAATGGAAACGCTTTTGCAGTTGAATATGTTTCATATAATTTTATTTAAAGAAAGAAAAGAAATACGTATAAAAATGAATAACAAAATTACCACTTTTTGAAAATATTTAGCTTGGACTGTTTCTCTATTCTATCTAAATTAGATCAAGAAGAGTGTTTTGTGTGGGAAGAATTAGAAAAAAAAAAAATTATTAATAGACAGAAAAAATAAGTTTTATACAAAGTTTTCTTCATTGATACTTTAAAGTTCCGTCGGTTCATAATGGGTTAAATGATAGCAAAACTCTAAGTAATGTCTGTCTTTATAGCTAATGATATAGCTGATGAAGATCAGTGTTGAATTCAAACATTTTTCTCCGTGAGGGACTTTAGTAGCTCCGGGGGGGGGGGGGGGCAATTATAGAGTTCAGGGAGGGAAATTGTGCTTTTTGACCATTGAAAACGCAAAATTTCAAATTTTTCGAGGGGGGGATATTTTATTTCTCCGTGGGAAGAATTCCCCCCAACCCGGGGCCACCCCCTGAATTCAACACTGGTGAAGATTGTGAAAGTCGTAAATATACAAGTACATGGTTAATTCAAATTCTCTCTTTATTAACTGCAAGTGAATTACATATAGTGCTGCCATCTATTGGCTTATTTCTATTTGATATGCAAATATTAATTCCCAGAGGAAATTAAATAAAATATTAATAGAATATTATAATGGAAAACAGAAATTCCTTATAATTAAATCCCCTGCGAAGTAATATTTGCATTATTCTTTTGTATTAAAATGGTACAATGTGAAAAATATTTATTTTGTTGTTGTTGTTTTCAAAGATTGTAATATTTATGATTTTTAAATACTACATTTTCCTAATTGTAAATAATAGTGTGTAAATTTATTTCATTCCAGAATTGAATGAGAAGATGTGAATTTATTTTATTTTCTGGAAACTGGTAACTACAAACATGTAGAAATAAAAGAAATTTAGACTGTCTATCACAAAAATGACGGAAATAACCACAAATTCAGTTGATAAATCTGATTTTAATCAGGTAATTAACTTTGCATTTTCACTTTTATTAAATATTTTTGTAGATATAAAAAAAATATATATATTTATATGTACATATAATATAAATAAGAAATTATTTGAACTCATTACTGAGGTTAAAATCAAATGTTAAGTAATGATTTAATTTAATATATGCATGTATGTAATTATATTTTGTTTAATTTTTAATATTCATCTTTATATACTTGTATACTTTCACAATGTATTTTACAAAATGCAATTAAATATTAGGACCAATATTGTTATGACCAAGTAGTTTGACCATAAGGCTATGTGAGCGAAAAATCCCAGCCAGCTATCGCCCAGTTAGCTTCACAGGTGATGTATTGGCCTTGTAAGCGAAGTATCTGGATTCGCATCCCGGCCTGGGCAATTTTTCGCTCAGTTGGAAATATTCAATTCATATGATAGATTTACCAATCAGTTTGAGTGTGTTAAAATAATCGTTTTTCTTTATCAATATGTCAAACAGAAAAGTGTTTCCTGAAAGTAGCGTATGTGTGTTTCGACTAATTATATGATCTATTAAAATATTTTGCGAAATTTTAATATTACACTATGTTAAAGTTTCGTTTGCCTTTATTTACCTTATTTATCATTAAGACACATTACCTGTCGTGTAAATCAAATCTATCAATGAGAGAGCTTTCTTTTATTTTTGTTATTTTGTTATACACTGTAAAAAAAAAAAAAGGGTCGATCTACTAAAAAAACTTTAGTGATTCTTGTAATTACTAAAAATTTTTTAGTAATCTGAGTCGGTTACAAAAAAATCTGTAAGAATTACTAGAAAAAAGTTAGCAACGAATAGAGTTAATAGTTTTATATTTTCAATAGCTCTTACTAAAACTTAGTTGGTGTGGCCTTGATAGCATAGTGGTTATAGTAACGGACTCCAGGCTCAAAGGTCCCGGGTTCGAAACTTGCTATCGCCAAATACGCCCCCCCCGAATGTATGTGGTGTCTCGTTAATAAAGGGATTATGAAAATCCTGTCGGAGCGGTTAGGAATGTTTGGTGCTGCCATCTATTGCGGTTTTGCCGAAAGTCTTCAGCTTCAGCAGTCCGAAGGCAGTTCCTGCCTTTCGGGCGCAAGTAATGGTTATTAAAAATAATTTTAGAGCTATTACTAAAATTTGCTTGGTGGCTCATACTAAAAATTTTTAAGTTAGTTATACAAAAAATTCTTTTGTTCAGTTTACAAAAGAAATGCTTGTTTCACTTGCAAAAAAAAAGTTTGTAATGGTTACTAAAAAATTCTGTGGAATACAAATTTACTAAGAAATTTTTAGTAACCTGTTGAATATTTTTTTACAGTGTACTCTTAAGAAAACATCTAATGTTTTCAAATATTAATTGTTTAATACATTAGCCATTTCTAATAACCATTTCTAATTATACTATACAAGGGTATTTACTGGTCAATGAAATACATTAGATTCCCTCTGCTAATGTTTAACCCTTTCCGGCACGGAGAATTTGTGTTATCGACTGATACCGGAATTCACAAACGAATTTTTTACATATTTTAAAATCCATAATTTAAGCTTTTATTCTAAAGGCAAATTTTTACTAAAATATTATTGGTGCCGTTTGCAATTAAAATTAGGTATCCCAGACCGGGCACAGTGTGCCGGAATGGGTTAACCTAATGGCAAGGAATACATTCTGATTTTTAAATATCTCACCAAGAAATTAATCTTTTTAACTTTATACTCTTCTTAAAGGATCTCTCTCTCTCTTTTTTTCTTTTTTTTTTTCTTTTTTTTAAGTTTACCAAATGTTTTTTAAATACATACTCAATTTTATTTGAAGTGTTAAAATTTTACGTACAGCTTTTAATACATAAAATATTAAGTAAATTAGTTTAGAAATATTTTGTATGAAAGAGACGAGTGCACAGAAAACAGTAGCAAAAAATATGGATTTTCTAATAAGATATTTTAAAAATAAGAATGCGTTCTGTGTTCATTGATTTAACATTAGCTAGGGGAATTTTAGATTTGAATGACAAAAACCGTTAAGGCTCCTGCCCCTGCAAACGAAGAGACTCGCGAGCTAATACTATTCCTAAACTATGGGAAGGCTATTTTCTAGTAATTCGTTTGCATTTCAACATTTTAAAGTATTTTTTTTTTTTTTTTTTCATTGGATAGCTGAGATTCCTCTTTACATCGCTCTCCTTTTTTACTTTTTCGATTTTGGTTGCAGATTTTTTTTTAGAATGACACTTTAATTTTCGGACCAGTTTTGAAAGTGAAAGTAACTTTATAAAAAATATCTGCTATCGACATCGAAAATGCAAAATAGGGGCAATGTAGAGAGAAGCTTCAGCTATCCAATACCAATACCAAAAATAAAAATAAAAATGTCGAAGTGCAAACAAGTTATTAGAAAATAACCTTCCCATAGGAATAGCATTAGCTCGCTAGTGTCTTCGATTGCAGGGACACGAGCCTTAAATCTGTCTGCCCAATATGAATCTTATGGACGTAGAATATATTCATATTCTTAAATTTCTTCATCGAAAAATTAATTTTTTAAATTTCTTTTTGTTATATACACTTCTTAAAGAATTGTTCTTTCTTTGTAAGTTGACAAAATATTCTTAAAATGCGTTCATAGTTTTATTTGAAGCAAGATTGCCAGTATCGCTTCCATTTTTATCCCTGAATTCAGACTTCAAACCGGAACTTTCTAAAGGAAAATATTTGCTTTTAGATTTTCTGAAAAGCTTGTTATTAAATAAATCTAAAAAAATAATTTTTATATTCATTTTTACATTTTAGAAAAAGGCCGGTTCTTAAATAAATATAAAAAATACTCTTTATATTTTCTGGTATGAATCAAATTTTCTAACTGTACAGGCCATATTGGCAACCCTAATTTGTAGTGTTAAAATGTTACTCAAAACTGTTCAGCGTCGTCAAGATTTTGATACATAGCCTCCCTATGTCCTGGTGTCGGCAGTAGGAGGCAATAAAGAACGCCTTTTAAATTAATTAAAAAACTCATGGAATTGTTATATTAAAATAACTTCTAGACCTTTTTAATAAATGCCTTCATATCATAAACATTGATATATAGACTGATACATCTTTGGAGATGTTTCATTAATTTTAAACTTGTTTTTGTGGTTCCTCTTAATATTTCTATCAGGAGTGAGGAGGATGAAATATTAAAATACAGAAAATATATATTTATTTTATTTTATTTTTATTTTTTAAATTTTTTTAAATTTTTTTAAATTTTTATTTTATTTTATTTTATTTTATTTTATTTTATTTTATTTATTTTTATTTTTTTGTCATTATTAGTATTCTAGACGGGAATTTGAGATCTAATTGACCTTATTGTGTTTTCTTGCTTATTTGTGAGCATGTGTAGTTTTTACAAAACCACAGGCATTAGAGTTGAAAACACGCTGTTTAGTGTAATAAAATTTACACATAACTTATCAGATTATAAAATCACAAGAACTTTTATAACTTATAGCCTGTAACTGATAGAAGAAATTTTTGCGCTTAATCTTTAAAAAAAACTTTGTATGCTGTTTCAGAAACACGAAAAGGTAAAAAGGAGTCATGCTAAAAGTTGTCATTTTACCATATCTCAGCAAGAAGCCTTGAGAAGAGCGACTCTTCTAAAACACAGAAAAGTTTCAACTCAACTAAAGGTATTTGTCTTTTTTTTTTTTTTTTTTTTTTTTTTTTTTTTGAGTTTAAAAGAAATGTAATTTAACAAATTATATTTTTAAAAACTAAAATTTTAGACTTATAAATAAAATCTATATTTGAAAAATAATAATAATAAACATAATTCTTATTATGATCAAAACGTGGTTTTTCTTTCTTTCTAACCGATGACCAGTCCCCTACCTGCCGAGTTAGTTAAGTTATTCAGCTTAACGGGTTAGATACCTGGTATTGGGGCGAGTGACCGCCTAATCGCCACGTAGCGGCAATAAACCTGTTATCTTTGCTTCACACATCATCATATCTGCAGTACTTGCTTATTATTTGAGCATACTTTGTTTTTTCGGTTGCTTAGCGTTACATCCTGTCGTTTGTACTGCAAATGGCTACTCAAGTTGTTCTCGTAATTTAGAACCTTGATCAGATGACGAGACCTTCACCTGGCAAGGCACCTCCAGAGGTATAATTCTCAGGTAACTTGGAGGACTTTACACCCACAACGGCTTTTACATGCACCAGGCGCCAGTAGCGTCCATGACGGAATTTTAAACGGCAGATAGCTCGAGTCCTGCAACCAAAAGCTATGAGTATAATGTTCTGCCAACTTGAACGCCGTAACGCTACCTATTTGGGATAGTCTGGAGTTTATGATGCCTAATAGTTGATGTACACTTGTCAAATGAAAATGATAATTTAGTGGGAGGGGGGGGGGGGGGGAGAAAAACAAAAGAAGGGACTCTTCAAATAGACAAGTTGTACCGTCATAAATTTTCGGCCGAACTGATATAGGCAAACTTAACGCTGCAAGGGGGATGAGACTCCGCCATTCTACCGTACCCCACCGGGTGAAATAAAAAATTAAAAAAAATACTGGCTCCTTGGGTTTTTCCAATGGAGCGAGTCAGGTAGCTTGTACAGAAAGCACATGTATAAAGAGAGGCGGTTGTCAAAGAGAAATTAAAAAATAATTGAACCCTAATAAAAATATTTAAAAAAAGAGAAATAATAATTAAAAATAAAAAGACATAAAATTAATTAACAATACTTTATAAACTGGTAGACTTAAAACAAAAACAGTTTTTTTACTTTTTTTTTTAAATTGGCGTTAGGGGATTTCTAGGCCTTTTATATATATATAACACATCACAGTGGATGGACAAGTAGTGTCGGAGGCGGTTGAAGTTATGTCACTATGTCATAACTATGTCTTACTATGTCATAATGCACAACTTGCTGAACCGTTGTACAGTGGGGCAAAAAGCCTTCAAAACTGGCAAAAAATCGAAAAAATGAAATTTAATTTTGAGCTACCGACATACGTCACTTTAATAGAGCAGATATCAGTACACATCTTCCTAGTATTAAAATTTGCGCAAAGTTATTTTGATCGTCACTAGAGAAAGAAGTTAAACTGCATATTGTACTTTGATAATAAGTGAAAAAAAAATCAATAATTTTGTTTCAACATTCGTTTGTTAATTTCGCTATAATAATTAAAAAATAATTTTTTTTGATTATGGAACCTTTAACTACAAGTATGTAACAATAATTCATTAACTTTCAATTTGTTTCAATACGATTTTTATAGATATACAAACGCTTAGAATATATAGTGGTGAAATTTATAAAAAAAATTAACACTGTCTACAAAAATTGTAGGTTTTAGTTATGAGTTAAGGCGAGTTAAGTGTTAACTATAATTTTTTCTACTAAGTATGAGTTTTAAAAGGACAAATATGCCAGAAAATCTTGCTCCTTTTTGCCACTTTTTTAATTGTATGGTCATTTTTATAGCTAATCATCCTTAAATTTTTGTTAGTGTACGGGTGTGCCAAACATGATTAAAAATATTTTCTTTGTTAAATACGAATTTTAATGCATTGTTTATCACAAAACAATGTATTTAAATGAAACTGACTATCATGGAACGTTTTAACAAAAAACTTTTGAAAAGTAATGTGATTTTATGGTATAAGAGCTCCATAATCGGAGAAACTACGAACAAGTAGTTTAAAGGGGCTCAAGGGTTGAAAACTTTTCAAAAAATCGATTTTTTAATGATCTAATTTGATTATTCATTTAATTCTTAACTCAATGCAAAAAACCGCATAAAAATATTTGCATTTTTAACGGAGTTATAAGCATTTATGTATCAACACTTTCATAGCCGCATCCATATAATTTCAACTTTGAGTCGCGTTTTCTCAAAACTTGATTTTTGACGACTAACATCAAAATAAAAAAATCTTTAATAAAATGGCTTTTTTTTTTTTTTTTTTTTTTTTCATCTATATAACATCATTATCTAGGTTATGAATTAATATATTTTAGATAGTTTAATATTTTGAGTATTTTTAATGGAAGAAAAGTTGTATTTTTTAGGGATTTTTTAAATTTTCAAATTTAAGAGTTTTTTTAATAATGTTTTTTTTTGAGGGATTTTTATATCCTTAATTCATTCTCTAAAGTAAAGTTCCCTGATCATTTGAAAGCAAAAATTAGGTTCTTAAGTCAATTCAACGTTAAGATATTTTGGTGTTGGTGATATAGCATATAATTTTTTTTCGAAAATTGTGTTACATACATTTCGCTATATTTTTTATTATATTACATTGAAATACTTCATTTTGTAATTTTATAAGACTACAAACATACCTTTAAAATATCAGAAGATTTAAATTAATTACATTGAATACTTCTGTTTTTATATGGGCTCGAACCGAGAGATCTGTTTACATGTTTTTCCGTATTGATCAACCCCTGAGCCCCTTTAAATGAAAAGAAGATTAAATGTTTTAAAGTTTAATATAAATTCCGATGAGCAAAAGCCTGGCGAAACAAGGGAAATGCTTTAGAATTAACAAAGAGTGGCTTGGCAAATCGCTTTCATTTCCTTGATTTGAAAAACAAACAGAAGCGTCATTGAAAAGCAAACGTGCCCATCTTCATATTCCGTCTGAATTTGTTCTGGACGATCAAAAAGATCAAGAGTAAAACGGTTATACAATTCTAGTTCTACATATTCGTTAGTGTACGTGACATGTATGAGTTTAAGATCTGAAAAACAGGAAAACAAAAAGTGTGTGTTAGCACTAAAACAACATAAACAGTTTTTCTTCTGCTATCTTTATAGTAATGCGTACATTTTGCCTGAGAAAGGTTGATCCAATCCTTCAAAACGAGTCGTTAATATTCATTATAAGGTTTGCTTGAGAATAATTAAAATTACTAATTATGTTTACATTTTTTAATGCGATATTATGGATGATTTATAAATATCTAATTAGTATAAAACTATCATAAATTCTTGTTTTTAACTCATTTTTCTACAAAAAATATTGAAAAAGGTTTGTAAATTAATTAATAAATTACTATTTAGCTTATGTAAAAGTTTAAAATTTCACTACTTTTCTTCTACAAAAGAATCCGTGATGCGCTTTTTTTGTTCAAAGTAAATTTTATTTTTTGCCAACTTTGGAGGCTTCCTGCCCCACTGTGCGTTGGTGACATTCTTTATGTTTGCAATTCCTATGTTGCGGGGCTCCTGTTGTGGGCCATGGTTACAGCTGATGTTGTGCGACTACCGCATACTGCTAAACGACATAATACAAACACACAAATTTGAATTTTTGATTTGGCGTTAGAAATAAATTCTAGGCCTTTTTTTAAGCATACAACTTATAACACATAACATTTAACATATAACAATTAACATATAATACTATATTTCTGCTGGGTTACCGATGTGAATATAGTATGTTACAAACAGATTGTTTATTTGGAGTGAAAGTGGAGGTCCCGCTTGGAGTGTGTGCATGTTTCCTAATGTTATATTGTGTCTATGTTTTCAATTAGCCATCTGGCCACTACTGATTTACCCTTGTTCTTTACGTGTTCCTTGTTTGCTAGTTGGTTGTTGGTTGTGCCAAAGTTGCCCTTTGTTTGTTATTATTTAGACTAGATGGTGTTGATTTGTTAGCGGGAAATATGTAAGATAGTATTTTTGAGTTCCAATTTCCCCACATGCGCAATTACGTACTAACAGAGTCCTATATTACATACGCCATGGATTAAAAATTAATATTCCTGTACCAATTATATACAAATTTTAAATGAATTTAAGTTTTACAATTTTCGGTATTGCAAATTTTTAAACTTCTAAACATCACACATTTTTTTTTCTTTTTACACTATCGTGTAGAGAAAAAATGTACATTTAAATGCAATTTGTTTGAAAGCTATATCTCAATTTTTTTTAAGTTATTAATTCTTTTGTAGCTTTTTTAATACTTTTTTTGCCATCGTGGTGTAACAGAAATATTTCATTTCTCGACATTAAACATGAACCAATCAGAAAACGAATTAAATAAAAAACAGAAGTATTCAATTTCTGGACATTAAGCATGGACCAATCAGTAAATGAATAAGATAAAAGACAGAAGTATTCCATTTTTGGACATTAAGCATGGACCAGTCAGTAAACAAATAAAATAAAAGACAGAAGTATTCCATTTTTGGACATTAAGCATGGATCAATAAGAAAACGAATAAAATAAAAAACAGAAGTATTCCATTTCTGGACATTAAGCATGGACCAATCAGTAAACAAATAAAATAAAAGACAGAAGTATTCCATTTTTGGACATTAAGCATAGACCAATCAGTAAATGAATAAAATAAAAGACAGAAGTATTCCATTTTTGGACATTAAGCATGGACCAATCAGTAAACAAATAAAATAAAAGACAGAAGTATTCCATTTTTGGACATTAAGCATGGACCAATCAGTAAACAAATAAAATAAAAGACAGAAGTATTCCATTTTTGGACATTAAGCATGGACCAATCAGTAAACAAATATAATAAAAGACAGAAGTATTCCATTTTTGGACGTTAAGCATAGACCAATCAGTAAACGAATAAAATAAAAGACAGAAGTATTCCATTTTTGGACATTAAGCTTGGATCAATAAGAAAACGAATAAAATAAAAAACAGAAGTATTCCATTTCTGGACATTAAGCATGGATCAACAAGAAAACGAATAAAATAAAAAACAGAAGTATTCCATTTCTGGACATTAAGCATGGATCAATAAGAAAACGAATAAAATAAAAAACAGAAGTATTCCATTTCTAGACATTAAGCATGGACAAATCAGAAAACGAATAAAATAAAAAACAGAAGTATTCCATTTCTAGACATTAAGCATGGACAAATCAGAAGACGATTAAAATAAAAAACAGAAGTATTCCATTTTTGGACGTTAAGCATAGACCAATCAGTAAACGAATAAAATAAAAGACAAAAGTATTCCATTTCTGGACATTAAGCATGGATCAATAACAAAACGAATAAAATAAAAAATAGAAGTATTCCATTTCTGGACATTAAGCATGGATCAATAAGAAAAGGAATAAAATAAAAAACAGAAGAATTCCATTTCTGGACAACTATCTGGCATGGATCAATAAGAAAACGAATAAAATAATAAACAGCAGTATTCCATTTTTGGACATTAAACATGGATCAATATGAAAAGGAATAAAATAAAAAAAAAGTTGCGGAATTCAACCAATAAGAAGATTGAGATATGCTTAAGATTTTCCAGTTCTTTACCGAGGACAACTATTTTCCAAATAGTTAAAAAAAAACTATATTGTTAATTATGTCACATTTTAAATTAAATATATTCTGAAATCAACTGTATACATCACATATACATTGCTCTGTATTCATTGAAAAAAATCTGCTGTCTATATTATAAAGGACAAACGTGTTCCCAAGCAGTGGCGTAGCTAGGATGGGTGACACCCGGGTGCGGATATAATGGGTGCCCTCCCCCTTAATTCTTCATATTTTTTCAATCACAACTCTGCGTTATTACAATAAATGACCATACCATTCCTTTTTTACTTTTGTCCTCCTGCATAAAAGAACCACAGAAGCGACTCCTCACTTAATACATAGTCCGCATAAGTCAGTGTCGTGTCTATATGTAGAAAATGCAAAAGATAGACGATATTAAAAAGGCAGACGACAGCGAAAGCGAAATTTGTTTGTATTCAAATGGTTAAAAATAGCTCTTCCTTATTTTTTTATATTTATTTATTTATTTATTTATTTATTTTTATTTATTTTTATTTATTTATTTATTTATTTATTTATTTTTACGTGATATGTTTAATAACGAAATTAAAATTTCATGAAAAAATAAATAATATAATTCGATATCAATAAACACAAATTTAAGACATGTAACCATACTAACCACTAAAATTATAAGAATTAAAAAGCTAGCTATGTTTGGCAATTCATCAATTCCTAACACGATATCAATTCGAATGAATCGCTTTTAATCGATTTCAAAATTTTATTGGAATACATAATTGCTGTTTATCATGTAAAAAATATTTCATATATGGTTAATGAGAAGTTTGAGTACATTATTTTATTTAATTTAAAAATGTTACATTATGCAATCTTACATTATGCAATACGGGAAGCCCGAATAGATTGGGTTCCAGAGTTATGATTGAAAAAGAATCCTTAATAGTAGTAATTATAACGGGAATAATCAAAAGTTTCACTATCCCTGTATATTAATGAATTAATTTTTTGTATATATCTGTCTGTATATATATATATTCCTCTTGTCTTGTTTTAATTTGTTATTTTATGGGTTATTCTATGTTCATTATAGATGTTAAATAGTAGTTGTATAATGATTCTATATATATGTATGTATAAACTTACAGTCGAGATCAGTTATAGGAGATCTGGTGTAACGAGAACTTGGTTTCAAGTACCAACGAGGAATTATGAGCAAATGGTCGGTCACTTATTAAAATAAATTGCAAGCAGTGTAGAATCCAAGGAGTGTCATTGGGGAACATTCCCCTTGAAAGATTTGACATTTTATGTTTCCAATGGTCATAAAGTACTATATTCTACTCTCACCTCCATCACTCTATAATGTCTCCCTTCTCCCCCCCCCCCTCCCCGGAGAAAAAAGTTTGAATTCAACACTGGTTGCATGTAGTTTGAGGTTTAAATGAGCAAAACTCGGATGTAACAAGCAAAAATATGAGTGGATACACAAAAAAGGTCCCTTGTATATCCTCATTCATTTTAGCGAAAATATATCAAATCATACTTCAATGCAGGGCCGTAGTCAAGGGGGTGCTAGGGGCGGTTCACCCCCCCCCCCTCTAAAACACCATTTTGAGCCTCCCCTGGAAAAAATTCCAAGGTCACTCAATGAATTAATATTCCGAAAATACCAATGAAATTCTGTTCAAAAATCTAATTTAGTTTTGAGGCCCTTTCATAGTTTTGCAGAAATACTAAATTGTAACCAAAATAAGTGTTTCAACACTCGCTCATCCTCCTTGCACATATGAAGCTAACATGATGTTTAATATGTGCAAGGAGGTTGCACCAGTTATACAATACACTCAAATTTTTTATCTTCCTATTCTTTTCTTAGCATAAAACGAAGTTATTACAACAGTTTAATAAGAAACATAGTACCTGCAGTGCAGAAGCGGATTAACTACCACCCGGGCCCCTAGGCTTGACTTTCTGAGGGCCCCCTTTTACTCCTTCAAAGTGGTATATACTGGGAAAATTAAAACGCATGCTTGCTTCATTAACTCATAAATCATTGATGATTAAAATATAAAAGATTACGACAAAGAATTTCGCACATCTTTTCTCTTTTGTATTAATGTCCGACCAGTGTAAAAGAATATTTTCTTGTTCTTTATATAAGGAAAATTTTAGCACTGGGGCCCCTTTTCTTCTGGGCCCCTAGGCTTCAGCCTACTCAGCCTAATGGGTAATCCACCTCTGCTGCAGTGGTAATATGCGCTAATTTATCATTCTGTGTCAGAGAGAGCAATTGAAAAATATGAGCCCTCCCTACATTTTCTTGACCCCCTTCCCATTCCCCTGTTCACTTCTAGCTATGGCCATGCTTCAAGTACCCCATTACTGAAAACGGTGAATAATAGAAGAGTAAATGTGATAGAGATGAATGTTTTTCAATTCCTACTGCATGTACAGATGCTTTGAACTGCAGTATGTAACTTCCTAGATTCTAAGAAAAAAAAGGGACGAATTAAAATATCTACCATGCATTGAACTTAATTATACACAAAATAAAAATGTGTTATGGAAAATTTTAGAATAAAAAAGCATTTTTTTTTATCCTGCTAATTATAATAAACAAATGATAAGAAAAGGTTTCGTTTTACTTCTCATTTCCTTACTTTAATGTGTAAAATATTACAAAGATAAAATTAAACAAGGAGCTGTTACGAACTTAGAACTATTAAATTCCCTGCTCAAGAAATGTGAAACTTTCTGCCTCTTTTTTAAGCGTAAAGGCATGGAACTGGCAGGAAAGACTATTGAAGCGATTTGGAAACAAAATTTCCCTTTATGATAAATAAATTACTTATGGAGTTTAAACTATGTTGGTCACTAAATAGCCGTTTTTTTTTTTTTTCCTTATTTTCATGCAGCGACACTCCAGAAACTCGATTCAAAATACAGTCGAGTCTCCCTATAACGAAACTCCATACATCGAATTTCTCTATATAACGATTTTTTAGTAGAAACGGTCCCCTTTTCGCATGATTACATTAAAAACAGTCTCTATATAGCGAAATATCTATCTCCATATAACGAAATTTTTCATAAATTGGTCTTAATTTATTCAGTTTTAAAAAAGCTTCGAAATGATATGGGATCAATTTTTCACCACTTATTTTTGATTTATCGTTCAGTGCTGAGTTTTTTTTATATTACTTTTCTCCTTGTTCTTTAAATCCCACAAATTCATCCCACCTCCCACACACCTTTCCACATCCTTAGAAGAGAGGAATCAATGAGAGGCCTCAAATGGTTGAAAATATTAATTCGAATTTTTCATTCCTTGCTAAAATTTGAGCATTTTTTTTTTTGAAAGCATAACAGTTTTAAAATCAAAACAACAAAAAATTACAGATAACTTCTTCTGAAATTAATGCTAGTCTTCCTCATTTAATTTTCATATAAATGTTATGTTCTTTTTTTTTAAACAGCTTAAATAATTAAGAAATAAAACGTTACGTTAATATTTACTTTTAAACATTTCATATTCTTAAGTAAAAAGATCGAAAATAATATTTGTTCAAAATTTACACATTAAATACGATTTTTAACATCATTCTCTATACATCGAATTTCTCTATATAACGAAATTTTTACTGGAACGATGGATTTCGTTATATAGAGACACGACTGTACCTACTTTGACAGCATTTTCTGAACGATCTTTTGCGTTTACAAGAAATAGAAAATGTATTTCAATTAAGTGGTTTCTTAATAAAAACATCTGCCAATTTCATGTGTTTCTAAACAAAAAGTAATTGAAAAATAGGTCAAAAGTATCCCCTTTAGATTTGTGAAACAAGCTTAACTGTTTTTATTAAATGTCTCGAAAAATAATCTCCAAGCCAAAAAAAAAAAAAAAAAAAAAAAAAAAAAGGTCTGTAGACAATCTTGCTTTTTTTATTGAGTTGTAGTACACATTTGCATTGTTAGATGGCAGCACCATAAATAAACTAAATTAGCACGTCAAATTGTATTTTTGCTTTTCATTAGTTATTCACCAATTCTGTTCTTAGAAGTTAATTAAAAATGTTCAAACTAATGCTTTAAAATAAAATCTGATTCATTTCTTTAGATTATTTAGAAAATATCAATTATTAGTTACTTGCGAGTTTTACGCTCTTATTTTTTTTTCCTCAATTCCCGGAAGTGTGAAATTCAAGTGAAAAGGAATTTTTCTTCGTATTGAAGTGTAGTGTATTCAGATGTCTCGATTTTCATGAGTTCTAAGTAAGGTCTGTCCTGGAAAACAGTGTTAAATTCAAGGGGTGGCTGGGGGGTATTTTCGCCCCCTTTCCGGAGCATTGAAATGTCCCCCGTAGAAAATTTGAGTTTTTGTGTTTCAAATGGTCAAAAATTGCAGCCCCCTCCCCCCGGAACTCTATTATGTCCTCCCCGGAGATACAAAATTCCCTCCCGGAGAAAAGAGTCTGAATTAAACAATACTGACAAACCACTCCACAAGGTGTCAAAACTCCGAATTTTCATGGTGCACAATTTTTTTTTAATTTTTAAGGGGTCAGATACCATTGAAAGTGTACAAAAAATTTTATTTATTTATTTGTTTGTTTTGTTTTATAACCTATAATAAAATTTTATTTTTAAGAAATATTTTAAAAGACATACCATGATAAAATTCACTTTATAAGGCAAGTTTTAACAAAAGCAGTTTGAGCTCTCTGTATATAATCAAGGGGAAATCGAATCTTTAAAGTAAATTATCTTAAAAGGTGAATTTGGCATGATTTCTAAGAAATGGCTCGAATAGAAATTGATGAAATTTTAAATGAAAGTATAAACCTGATAGATGTACAAAATTACCAACTATTATGTTCATCAAGTTTGAAATTTAGACATCAAGACTATTTTTATACAAAAAATGATTTCAAAATGGTCAGATTTTTTATTTTACTTTTTTTCTCCCCCTCAAAAACTTACCATTATGTTTTCTTCAGTATAGAGCATTTTAAACACATATTATATCTCTACTCAACAAAAAAATTTCAGTTATCTGTAAAAAATCATTTAGTAGAAATCATGTGCGCAAGATACATATAGGAGAATTCGTTTAATGAAAAAGGTTAAATTGTAAATGAAAAAAAAAAAAAAAATACTTTATATGTATCTAGTTTGGTTTTCAGAACATTAACTATTAGCATGTGCGTTTAAAATTTCATATGCAAAAGCTGGTCAGAGGCGGAGTTATAGCAATTCATATCAGGATTATAGATAAGCTCAAAATCCATTATTGCACCCATCCAAGCATTATTGAAGCAAAAAAGATGAGAGTCTGTATCCATATATCCATTGATTAGTGTCAATACAGCATACAAATATTGTACGTACCATTATATTTGGATACAACCTCTCATGTATTTGCTTTATTTTGGGAATAACAGATTTTAAGCTTATTCTATCGGCAATTATTTTCAGAATTTCCATGCTATGTTTTTGAGACTTTCATAAAAGTTGCTCTATACATTTAGTTAACATATTATGCAAATTATATTTTGATTGCGTTCACGCATCCGCAGTAAAACATTATTTAGCAAATCTGCTAATTTTTTCTACAATTATTATTATCTTTTAATTATGATTGCAGAGTATTATGTACAATATTATTTGTCATATTTTATAAAAAGACTTGGGACTATTTTTATAAAAACCTTAATTTCTCTACAAGTGTACATGTTATCCGCGTAAAAAATGGACACAGTTTATTACAATAAGTCACGTAATCATGATCTGCAGTTTGTACGCTTTTGCTACATTAGTTTTGACATGGTTATACAAAAAATATTCATTCTTTTTCTCTTTGTTAACGGTCCCTTATTTGATTTCGGGAAAAAATCTTCACGAAAATATATGACCTGTACTATTCTGTTTACGCACTTTGAGTTTCGGAATAATTACTCATGTATTTTGCTAGATATTTAAAAAAAAGTCTAAAATCGCAAGTGGCCGGTCGTGTTTCCCCATATAGTGTATTTTACGACAAATATAAAATTCACGCATCATTTTAGAGTTATTTTAAAACAGTTTTGCAAGCATTTTTAATTATTCTTTTTATTTTATTATTTCAGTTAGGTTGGTTCAACCAACGGCAACTTTCTGAACTACGGAGTAGTTATAACAATGACAGACAGTTCTATCGTTCCCAGTCATCCGAGCTTTCCAACGAACTTAAGATTTAGGAAATTCACTGGAGAAAGTGGAACGAAACGCTTTCTCCACGAGGAGACTATTTTTTCCGAAAATAGAAAGATTAGCAAAATTTAATTTCGGTTTCGGTCGATCCTAAATTATACATTCATATTTTACGACAAATATAAAATTCATGCATCATTTCAGTGTTATTTTAAAACAGTTTTGCAATCATTTTTAATCATTCTTCTTATTTTAAAATTTCAGTTAGATATGGTTCAACGGCAACTTTCCGAGCTACGGAATAGTTCTAACAGTGACAGGCAGTTCTATCGTTCCCAATTATCTGAGCTTTCCAACGAACTTGAAGATTTAGGGAATTCACTGGAAAAAGTGGAACGGAACGCTTTTTACGCCAGGAGACGGCTCCTGAGGTGCCATGGTGGACAAGGGATTCTCCAGCTGTCTGCGTCTCATCCAGCGATTTATTCTTCTAACGAAACGTTGGACCAGAGTTCGAAACAGGGACTGAAAAGCAGAATGCATCACCTACTGCCATCACCTACGTTAAGGTTTAAGAAGAGACATCTGATGGGTGAACTCAGGTCTGCCGCTTCACTTTCCTCTTGTAAGTCAAGTGTTATCTTTTATGCCTTAAATTACTATTTATTAATTTCACCTCTAACATCATTTCGTGTGAAAAAAAAAAAAAAAAAAAAAAAAAAATGTTCAATAAAAATCATAATTTTCGTAATTCACTGTTATTAGGTTTTTCTAAATGCTATTTTTTCTTTAGGGGAATTAAAACTGTTATAAAAGACCTCTCATTTGCGCAACATATGTAATCTCGTGAAATCAAAATATATTTAGTTTTTCCTTTCCTTAACAACGTTAGTATTTAAAGTACGGTGTTTCGTCACTTAACAGCACACCTTCAGTTATACGGCCTCGATTCAAACAGCATGTTGCCAGTTAGAATGCAAATGAATAACCCTCATGATCTCTAAAGTTAAATAATTGCTCGCTATCCAACTTGAGCTTTTCAAGTCTGAACAAATATACTTCAGTGCTTCGCGTTACTTTAAGATGAATTTTAATATCGACATTGATTTTCTGAAGATTTATTTTCAATAGTACAATGTAAGAGTCAATTCTCGAAAATATTGCGCAATCGATTGTTCCGATACTTGATGAAGAATATATCCATAAAAATCTATTGCTCTGAGCTTTTATGTTTTAAATTGTAATTTTCCCTGAATTTCACCTTCAATAAAGTCAATTTTTTAATTAAAAATGGCATTTCTAACCTTCCCATGCATATTAATTTCAAGGAAAATAAAAATATATGCAGCATACTTGTGATAAAGGAACATTTTTTACTACAAGCTTTAAAAGAACAGTTACCCACTCTTTTTTAATTACTAGATTGTTGCAGAAAAATGGAGGAGATATCGTTTAAGCTGGAAATTCTGCTCATTTTCCGAATATGTGCACAATTTTTTAAATAAGGGTTATCTACATATAAAAAATGTACTACTTTGGATTCTCAAATGATAACACTCACTTTTGACAGATAGGAAAACAGATAAAGACAGATAGTTCTTTAGATAGGAAGTCTTGAAAAATACATAGCTCATATTCTGAACAAAAGAAAAAAAAGTTTTAATATACACAGTGTCCAATATTCGACCGACAAATTCAGAGAGGTAATAGTTAACAACAAGAAGATGAAAAAATACCATAAAACATATAGTCGCAAATCACTTAATTAGTCAAAAATACAAAGTGTATTATCATAATTGAATTAGATTGACGGTAATAGTTTCGAGAAAAAATAAAAACATTGCAATAAAAATACAACGCTATGTACCTTGTTTCGTTAGAAATATAATAACATCTCGAAATCATTCGTTGTTCAAGCAATCGATTATACCGTATGAAGTAATAATCGCAGTCCAAAATGGGGGGTGTTACATAATGCTGGTGCATATAATACAAATTTCCACCACTTTTCTTTGTTGTTATCAGATTTACAATAAAAGTTAGAATGTCTTTTAAATGTTTTATCATTATATACTTCAGTTTTCTGAAAGTTATAAACCGTCAATCCAAATTTAGTTAGAATAAAACACCATGTATTTTTGTTTAAATACGTGGTTTATGACCCCATGTTCTGTGGTAATTTTGCATCGTCTTGATGCTAACTACTTCCTCTCTAAATTTGTCTGTCGAATATTGGAACACCCTCTGTAATAAGATTATGAACAAAAATTTATAATTATGCCACATGTTCAATATCTATTCGATAGTTATCTAGAACAGAATCCATCAACACTGGTCCGTAGCTCATCGGTTCCTGCTTTAAACGTACATATTTTATCTTTAATATGAAACAATATGCGAGATTTGCATTTAAGTTATTATTTAACTCTTTTAATCTTTTAGTGAATTCATACACTGCTCTAATTTCTATCTGTGTTTAACCCGTTCGGGCCCATGGGTGCATATTAAGCACTCTGAAAAACTGCTTACAGCGCCAGAGATTGATACCGGTAAAAAGAAAAGAAAAATCGATTTTATTTAATTACGACATTTTCGTGATTTGTAAAACTAAGCCAAGTAATTAACAAAAAGTGGTCCCATGCTAATAAAATTCGTAAAAAAGATGCTGATTTGAACGGGTTAAATATGAAAATCATAACAAAAATCATAATATTTACGCAAGTAATGAATATATATGTTTCTTTTTCAGTACATGTCAAGTCAACATCCCACGACAGTTGCGATGACATTGCAACAAAACATTCTACTGTATGGAAGGCTCCTTTGAGGTTCTTGGGCCATATAGTCGACAATCGAATTTGCAGGAAAATATGGAGAAGCACAAAACGGACCAAATCGGAGGACAACGTTTCGGAAGTGCCCAAAACTAGAAAATCACTGGAGGTCATTGAACCTCATGCATGCAACGGTCATGGAAAGAAAGACGATGATTACTCTTCGTCCTCATCGTCAGAGACTGAATCTAGTGACGAAAGTGACGAAGAGGAAAAAGAGTGGGACATGAGAAAAACAAATAGAACTCATATATGGAAAGGGCCGGTGGAAAGAAAAGTGTCAAGTAGCCAAAAGCAACAAATCGATCCAGCTATTTTGGCGGAGATAGACGTAAGTTATTTAAATCGGGTTGATTAGTTTACTTTGTTGTTGCCATAATTATTTCAAATTAAAGCTTCTTCAAGAATTCTATGTTTTTTTTTTTTTTTTTTTTTTTTTTTTTTCAATATAAAATTTGTTGATAATGCACTCACACGAGATTTTTTTATTCCAATTATATTGGCTTTAAATAATTCAATTGATGGACAAGCAGTCAAATAATTAATTAAATGATTGAGCTGCTGAATCTCAATTTTTTATTAAATAATATATATTAAATTATATATTAAATTATATATATTTTTTTCATATGTGGGATGTTTCTCGATAAAAAAAAAAAATTCTTGTTTCTCATTTTTTAAATTTTTAAATCGAGCTAAAGAGAATATAAAATGTTAAAACAAACTGCTAAATAGTACCATTGATTTAACTAGTAAGTTGATTAAGTATTCGTGTTAAAATCATTGTGGTATGTAAATAATCAGCAATTTGTGCCTGAGAAAAATTATGAAAAAAAAGAACAAAAAAGGAAAAAGAAAAGAAAAGAAATTAACATTTATTTTTTCATTCTGAAGCATCGCATACATCGCTTCATTAGCGATTTTCCTTTAGCATCAAACTTTTCTCATCCTCCTAGTTTAAAACTAACAAAAATGAGAAATATAAAACTTAACGCGCAATTGAGACCCCCCCCCCCCCAAAAAAAAAAAAAGTACTATTACGTATTGTTACGTATTGATATTTTCTTTGACGGAAAATACTGTTAGAACAAAGAAAATTTTCATGTTTTTTTTTTTCTTTTTTGAGGAGGGGGGGAGGTTAATAGGGTTGTGTGTGTGTGTGCTATTCCGCAAGAGACTTTTGGATTTTACGATTAACGAAAAAAAAAAGATATGTTTTTTTATTATTTGCTCGAAGAATCGAGGAAAGTGAACGCTGGTGCAGGAACAGTCGACAGCACCGCCATTTTGCAATTTTAATTAGTTTATTAATATTTTCGATTAAAAAAATGAAAATTCTCAGCCACAGGCGCATTCGGATGTGTTTTCGTCTATTCTTATACAAATTTGCAGATTTCTACGTGTGACGAACCTCTTTAGCAATCGCCAAAAAACAAATGCGCACATATACCTTCCTTCTTATCCCTTTGTGGCTCAACAGCTTCAGTTTAAAAAAATATTGATTTAGATGAAAGAAAACACCAGTTTAAGCGTATGAAAATAATTTTAAAAAATTAGAACGTAAAACTAAAATAGTTGGGGACTAAAAAGTACTATTTTCACATTTACAATAAACGGAAATAGATGTACTTCTCATAAATAGTGTCTTTTTTCTAATACAAAACTTTAAAGTACATAAAATTGCCTTAAAAAATCTATTTTCGGACCTCTCCAGCTTTTTTAATTTGACCAAATTTACTGAATAAATTTTTGCAATATTAACCTGAAGCTTCTCAAATGATAAACAAAACTTTGGTATGATAAATGAGCTCAATATAATCATGTGTTAAGAATTCCAATGATCAATTTCTATTAACTGGTGTGTTGGGAAATAGGAACACACAAAATCGTGCTTTGAAACTTGCTTTTAAACTGTGTAAGTACTATTAACTGTTGGATACAGTGGCGCAGCCAAAGGGGTGGTTTTGGGGTTAAAACCCTTCCCAGAGCTAAGAAAGGTCGATATAATTGCCGCTTGTATGAATCAAAACCAAACTTAATATTTAAATGTTTTGGTGTATTTCGGAATCCGCCGCTTTATTGAATCAGATTTCATTTAATAAAGTAATTCAGTTAAATGGCGAAAATTCTACTTAGAATTGTGAAAGTGCATATTACATGGGATTAGTTAAGTAAAAATTAGTTATTTAAACTAAATCCCTTCTCTGTGACGCATTATGCTAAAAAAATTGTGATTTCCTATTACACAGAGGCTCTTTCAATTTAAGTACTATACAGGGTAGAGGTCTGCACGGGCCGAAATTTTCAGGCCCGGGCCCGGCCCGAACGTAAGAAATACTGGCCAGACCCGGCCCGGCCCGAAAATTAAAAATTCGGCCCGAGCCCGGCCCGGCCCGAACGAAAAAAATAATGGCCCGATCCGGCCCGGCCCGAAAGTTAAAATTTCGGCCCGAGCTCGGCCCGGTCCGGAAAAAGTTTTAAATTTCGGCCCGGCTCAAGTGAATTTCTACAGAACATTGATCTTTAATCTTATGGAAGAGTTCTGACCAAAAAATACATATATTGGTCTTTTTTTTCCATGTTTATAATCCCCATTTATGCAGAAGTGCCGTAGGCTGCGATATTTATGCTTTTAAATGAATCTTTGTTTGTTGTATGTAACTGTTTCAATTATCACTAGTATTATTAATCCATATTCCCTATAATGGAGACAAAAAATCGAAAAAGCGGTATATGGTAAAATTTCCAAAGACGAAATCGCTTTGGAACGAAAAAAAAAAATACATTCCCTTCTTAACAGATGTAAATGTTTAATATATATTTTTTTCTCCCGTATTGTTGTATTCATTTTGCATGGATAATCATTTAAAAGAAACTTTCAGTTTTCAGTTTTAAAAAAATTCCGTCATAACCATGTTTTTTTTTTTTTTTTTTTTTTTTTTTTTTTCTTGTATGTGTTTAATTCTATTTTAAAACGCCTAGTAATCTACGATTCTTTAAAAGGAATAAATTCTAATGTTTAATTGTAGAATAATGACGGCTTAAAAGTATATGCTTTTTTTGCAGAAATTTTTGGACAAAGCCAAATATTACTGATTTATAAAAAGTCGAGAAAAGGATTTTCATATAGGAAGATTCAATAGGAACTGATTATTTTGGTCCATGAAAACCAGGAAGAATGGAATCAGTCTCGGCTTCGTACGAAAAAAAAAAAAGTTAGGCCTGGCCCGATACTTCAGCAAAAAAATTAAGGCCTTGGCCCATCCCGGCCCGAAAAGATTAGTGACTAGGCCCGGCCCGGCCCGAGTCTTCAGAAGTAAGGCCCGAGCCCGGCCCGGCCCGAATGCCATTATTGGAAATCGGCCCGAGCCCGGCCCGTGCAGACCTCTAATACAGGGAATATTCTAATTAGTACTGATTTTATTAACCGGCGATAACCGACAGATTAACAGATTATTCAGATAACCGACAAACGCCTTTATCAGAAACTCAACCCCCCCCCCCCGCCCCCTCCCTAGAACCAAATTCTGGCTGCGCCACTGTTTGGATATGTTGCAGATCTGCAGCACGGTGTACAAAAGGTTATTAATATAGATGTAATGGAAGCTTTTAATAAAATGTTTATTATTTCTTGTATAAAACTTACATAACTTCCTCTACAAATCTGTGAAATATAGGATGGTCATGAAGGGAAAAAATGCCATTAGATGAACACCTAGCGACTATTTCGTTCAAAGAAACAGCATTACCATTTGGGATGTGAGTATTATAAGACTCCTGAATGAGATGAAGAATGACAAACTACCTTCCACAGGTTACAGTGACAACGTTTGAAAAATTTCAACCTTCAACATTTACTTTTTTCATCGCAAAAATTTCTTCATAGTGAGATACCATAAATGGCGTAGAAACAGTATAGCACAAAAAGTGATGACGTTTAATCTTTGAATGAACAGATATTTTCAACAACGCAAAGAAAATCATTTATTGATGTATATGTGCTGCATGAGCATTTTAGTGATATTGTCACTTACCGCCATTTCATGTTTTTGGTTGCCATACTCAACCAAATACGCTGCACTTCAGTTTTTGTATTTTAAAATATTTAAAATTGAAATATACACACGGAATCTGCTATGAGTGTATGACATCATTAAAAGCATCATTAAACGTTTGATTTTGCAATGTCTTTATATCTCGGCTGTTCCAACAATTTCTGCATGCAATGCGCAATCGTTTGTGAAAGAAGACCCCTGAAAATTTTGAATATGACTAAAATTATTTTTGTTTTAGCGAGTGTGTGAAATTACTTGTTATTATTACGCCTTTTATCTGTTTTTGTCTTAAATCGCAGTCTCTAATGTTTATGATACTGTTTCAACGGTATTTATGATTTTTTATTCTGAAGATCATTTTACGGTGAAAGAAAAAAAAAATGGGCGACACAATCTGAAAATTTCGAAATTTTGGTATTGTAAAATAGTTGTGAGAACTCGATAAATGCTCTGCATTTCATTCTCGAGTCCATACCTTAAAATATCCACATCTCCTAAGTTGCAAACACAGGCTTGTTTTGCCATCCTCAACTGCATTCCAGGAAATATTTTGTTCAGGACTCGCCTGCGTTTATTCACTAAAGAATGAAGGAAAATCTATAATAAATCAGGAGATAAGGAACTCAACTCTACTTGAAAGAAAGGCTCTTGTTTTGCAAGACACCAGTCCCCTTCCTCTAAAGGCTGAAGGCATACACTTGTTTTGCCATTCTTCTCCAGTCTTCTAGGAAATATATTGTTTAGGATCGTTCTGCGGTTTATTCTTTATAGAAAGAGGGGAATCTACAATAGATCAGGAGATAAGGAACTCTAATCTATTTGCACGAAAAAGTTCCTGTTTCGAAGGACACTAGACCCCTTCCTATAATAGGCTGCAGGCACATGCTTGGTTTGCCATCCTTCTCCAGTTTTCTAGGAAATCTTTTATTCAAAACCATTTTGCAGTTTATTTACAATAGAATGAGAGGAATCTACAATAGTTCAGGAGATAAGGAGCTCAAGTCTGCATGAGGGAAAGGCTCATGTTTCGCAGGACATGAGTTCTCTTCCCTTAATAAGATGCAGGCACACGCTTGTTATGCCATCCCTCTCCAGTCTTCTAGGGAAGCTTTTCTTCAGAACCGTTCTGTAATTTATTCACAATAGAATGAAGAGAATTTACAAATAGGTTAGTAAATAAGAAGCTCAATCTTATTTGAGGGAAATTTCCTGCTTATCAGAAAATCAGTCCCCTTCCCCTAAAAGTTATTACAGATCAAAAACATCGCTTCACCATAAGAAAAGAAGCCTGTACTGATAACAGTTAGAAGCTTCGTCTGTCCACAGCTTAAAAGTCATTAAAGATTAAAAACTCGTCTCCACAAGAAAAGAAGCACAGCCGTAACACTTTGACTTCCAGGTCTGAAGCATATTATAGTCCAAGAGCCGACCGCACAAAACCCTAAGCCATCGAACACAAGAAAAAATCCTTTATTTTACGGAAGAGTAGTAATAGGAGAATATAATTATCCATGTCTGCCAGAAGCGAAGTGGTGCATAAGCCAAAAATTGATACCACTAGTGGTTCACTCGTAGACTTAACATCATGTTTTCCTGCATCCAATTTCCCACGTTTTCATACTTTTAATTGTACGGCAAACACAATGTTAAAGGTATTAGATTCCCCTATTATTACTCTTCCATAAAATAGAGGGATTTTTCTTGTGCTCAATGACTTAGGGTTTTGTGCGGTCAGTTCTTGGACTATTAGGAGTGATCTGTCTCTGCATGCCGAATCTAAATTCTCTTTGGGGCGTGTCTTTATATTCACAGTGATACTGCCTACCACCAACACCTGCTCTTTTATTTTAGGATGGCACTCCATATCGCCTATCTTTTTGTGATATAAGGTTAATTCAGGCAAAACTTAAATTATATACATAAATATATTTAAAACGACGGAGTTTCTTACTATTCGTTGTATGTATGTCCATTAAAATCATATTTTTTTTATTAATTCTGAGAAGAGTTTATTCTTATATCCATCATGATAACAGTTTTATTTATAAGAATTATTTCGAAAGAAAAAAAGTAGCTGGCACCAGGAGACGCATGGGGCACCACACAAGCCAAAGTGTCAACGCTTCCTTCTTTAAACAACACTGTAACTAAGGGCTCACATATCAGCGAAGTTCTTTATATGACTATTTCTTGTAATCCTAACTACAGAAAATAATAACTGTATTAATTTCTTTTTCAGGAATTCGAACAAATGGCAGCTCAGTACATCAAGTTACATTCATGAGTTGACTCCTAAAACACAAGAAGATGTCTGTTTTTATATGTCTTTGAAACATTTTTGTAGATAATTTATATAGTTATTTATAAAATCAATTACAAGATGATTAATTGTCAAATATCATCATGTAACAAAGCTTTTTTTTCTTCAAGCCCAAGTTTAACTTGTTGATCCTTGTTCGGATCAGGGTTCCTTTTTTTACTCAGAAATTTTTAATTCACACAGAAATTCTGAAAGAAAATTTGTTATTGTATTTCATGACAAAATATGTGTCGTTAAATGAGGTAAAAATTACTGTTCCGAATTTCTGGGTAAAAGAAAGGATAAGAATAAAAAATAATATCTAAATAAGGAAGACAAGCTCGCAATCCTGATTTGGATTTTCATGACCATAAGTATTATAATTTTCTACAACAATATTGAGAATTCTAAGCAGTTTAGGCAAAATAAATAAACAAATAAATAATAGTATCAACACTATTATTCAAAATTTGACGAATTACATTATTCATAAATCACCAAAACTAGAGAAATACATTTGTACACATTTATAACTTAAAAATACTATATTTACAACAGTCTATATAATTGATTTTAAACTCCTCCTTTTTTAAATGAAAATTAAGGCACATCGTTGCTACTGTTATGCTATTTTAAATTTATTTTATGAAAATGTCGAAGATTGAAAATAACAAATGTATAACTAAAGCACTATATGGAGTAAGGGATCATTCGCTTTTAAATAATAATATTTTTAAAAAATGGCACAAAAAGAAATGAAAACGCATTTTTTTTTTTTTTGGAAATACATATATAATATAGTAATAATATATACATACATAATATAGAAAAAAATTTTCTTTGTTTACATCAAACTTCATTTTGCGTATTGGGTGTAATTTTGACTTTAGAATCTTTCGTATTCTACACGTGCAATTTATCAAATATATGAATACATGTGATTTTATATTGATTTTGGAAATAAACACAAAACTAATTGTACATGTAATTTATACTAAAATCTGCTGAAAATTTAATATACACGTATATGTTAGAAGAGGCATCATGACACAAATATTAATCATTTTTACATGTACAGGCACATTTAGTGACACAATGTGTACGAGAATAAAACTTAGAATACAAATTAGTAACACCTGCGATGTAACTATATATAACGTTTATTAGATAAATATATGTTTATAAATATTTAAAGACAATTATTTTTCGCGATCTTGTAAAACTTAATAAGATGCTAAAATGATTTTTTGGCGCCATCTTGGATTCCTTCGCTAATCGCGCCAACCAGAACAGGATATGGAAAATTCCCTTTTAAGACAATCATACTGATTGGTATTGTTATCATAAGAATGAATTTTTCCAACTAAGGTAAAATATTCTCAAACCGGGACTCGAACCCAGATCAACCCCAGAACCCTTTGCGAATAAGGTTATCGGAGCAAATATGTGCTCGCCAGATTTTAGAACAGGTAGCTTAAACGGTGTAGAGTATTTGCAATATAAGCCAACGATTTAGATTCGAGTTCCAATCTTGTCATATTTCCGCTTAGTTGGAAAAATTCAATTACTATGGTCACACATATATGATTTCATTGCTTTTAGAATTTGTTATGAAAATGATCAAACATGTTTATAAATTCTGTAAATAATATAATTTATAAATTAGAGCATGGAAATTATTTAGAAAATTTTATATCTAGTACATTGATATGTGACATTTTTTCAAATGAGATGCTTAAAAAGTAACACATGTATGATAATGAATCTATTATTTTAAATAAGTCTGTACAATGATTAAATACGAGAAATAATGCTGAAAAGAGAAGAATGTTCAGAATATTTTGTACTGTATGACGAATTTTGTCTATTAAAGTTTTGTATGTTGTTGATTTTGAATTAAAATGTATAATAAAATGTTATTGCTTTTGATATTGGTATTTATTGTAAAAAAAGCATATATTACATTTATAAAACATATAATAGTATATATGTAATATATATTAATAATATACATTATACTATTATATTATTATACATTAGCATACACCAACACTCCCTTCTCTGGCTTTTTACTTTTACTAATTATTAATATTTTAATGAAAACAAATATTCAGAATGCAAGCAATAAAATAAAGTTCTCTTTGATTTATTCGGCAATATTTATACGTTAAATATTCGGAAATAGTTTTTTTTCTCTTTTTAGACATCACTGTTACATTTAAAAATATATATTAAAAATGTAGTAATTTTTAAGTATCTAAAGCCTTTATAAAAATCATAGTTCATAAAGTTAAAAAAAAAATACTCAAAAACTTTATGGCTACTTTTTGAGACTTTTTTATTGGTATATGAAGGACAGTAAGACAACGAATGAAAAAATCAATGTGTATTTAAAAATTATTATTATTATTATTATTTACGTAACACTAAAATGTCGACTTTTCCGGTATGACCTTTAATTCCTTAATTTATATTTTTATAAATACTAGATCCATTGTTGACCAGTTCAGGCCCTCTAACATAAAAAAAAATATTCAAATAATACATAATGTTACCTGAATATACATTCAGATTAAAAAATATAAGGGGAACAAATTCAGTGTAATTAAAATGTATACTGTTCAAAACAATAAATAAAAAACAGCAAAATCTCATTTTTAGTTTAGTTTGCAGTTATATAAATACGTAGCGCCTATAGTCAATGTCTTATCTATTTTTTATCCGAATATAAAAGCATGAAAACTACCAAACCAAATGATTTTCAATTTAGTATATACAATCATATACAATTTAGTATATACAATGTTTGGCGATAGTTTTAAATTTTATTGCTGGCGACGCGATCACCAGAATTTGTTTCATATTATTTAGTCATTCATATTGTTTAATATTATTTCAAATTTTTATTCACATAATGTATTCACGTAATGAGTTATCACATGACAAAACTTTATTTTTTGTGCCTAATGTATAAAAATTAAATATTCAAAGAGAAATAATAATACGAAAAAAAGATTTGTTATCGATACTTTTTGTCTTCGCTAACTTTTAAATATCAACATTAACAATTTCTTGGCAGAATTTTTGCTCACTAAAGACCACTAAACTCAACATTATGAAAATATTCATAGAATAAATAAACTGAGAAGTTATTTTGTGAATGAAGAAATACTCTTTCCTCTTACACTTTTTTGGCAAAATACTGCAGAAAAACATATTACGTCACTGCATTGCGTGTACTTCAACAAATCGATAGAAACCAAGGCAGATGAAAAAAATCGATTGCAACCTTCACCAACAAAAACAAACAGAAACCAGCTGATTCTGAAATTTGCTTGTTCCTGATGTAAACATTGAGCTTAGAGATAACTTTAAATCGTACTTTTTCACAATTATTAGCATTTCCATTTTTAAGAATAATATTTTGATGATTCAAGTTGGATAAAGTAGGACATTCACTTTAAGTATTCTGATTTTAACTAAATCGATAATTGAAAGTCAGGGATTCTATCTTTGCCCGTGAAAATTTTTGAATGACTTATAGATGTTACGGTTAATAGAATGTGGTAGTTGATGTTGATTTAAGTTTTTTTTCCCCTCTATTCTATATTCTCCTTATTATGGCGTGTTGAAATTTATTTGCGAATTAGAATTAGAATTGTTTTCATTATTTTAGTGAACCGACTAAATAATTTTGTTTAAATTACTTTTCGATAGAAATAAATCTAAAAAGGATAATATTTTTAGTAGTCAAGTTCCATAAAATGGGTTCATTTATGAATTCTGATTTTAACTAATAGATCGATAAGTGAAAGTCTTATCTATTCTTGGTTCTAAAAACTTCAGAATGATTTTCAAATGTTAGGGTTAATAGAACTTGGAAGTTGATTAAAATTTTTAGATTCAAAATTATATATATTATTGCGGAGCTGAGTTTGAATTGTTTTTATTATTTTAGCGAACTAATAATTTATAAATATTTTTGTCTACGTTACTTTTAAATAGAAATAAATCTAAAATAATAACATTTTGGCGAGTCAAGTTCTATAAAGTAGGTCCCTTTTTAATTCTGATTTTAACTAATAAATCGATAAGTGAAAGTCTTCATCTATTCTTGGTTCTAAAAACTTTTGAATGACTTTTAAATGTTAGGCTTAATAGAATTTGGTAGTTGCCATAAGTTTTTTAGATTGGACATTATATATATTAGTGCGGAGTTGTTTTATAATTGTTTTCATAATTTTAACAAACGGATTAATTTTATTTTAAAATTTATTTCAGGTTTATTTTTATTTTAATTACTAGAATGGAAATAAATTTAAAAGAATAGCATTTCTCGAGTCAAGTTCAATAAAGTAACGCTTTTCCCTTATTTATTCTATTTTTGAATTAGCTATAAGTTTTTTTGAATCGACATTGTATATGTGTTATTATATATTTAAAATTATTTGAGAAGCTCATTTAGAATTGTTTTCGTTATTTTAGAAATTGGTCAACTTATATTTTAAAGTTCACTTCAGTTTTATTTCTCATTAATTACTTTTGAACAGAAATAAAGTGAAAAGAATAATATTTTAGTGCTTCGAATTAGATTAAATAGGGTATTCCCTTTATATATTCCGATTTTAGGTAGATTTCGTATGAAATACTACCTATTGCATTCTCTCCCCTGTTGGAATTTCTAAAAATTTTTTTGCAGATCTACACCGATCATGACTCCTAGACCCCAAAACTACTATCAGTAAAAAAGTTTATATATCTATCTATTTACCTATCGGTGTACATCACTTTCTTCTGGACACGATAACTTCTATAATTATGCTCAGATCTTCTTCAAACTTTTACATAAAATCAAGGAGCATAAAATCTCGGTTGAGTTCGTTAATGGGCAAAATAGGACCAAGGGGGTGGAAATTGGGAGGGTTTTTGTGAAAACAGAAAAAACGCGATAACTTCTTAAATAAAATAGATATCGAATCAGTTTAAAGTTTATATTACTTCTCAAAAATGGGCTAAAAGTTTATGCATGACAGATTTTTGGTAAAGTTAAAAATGGGCTCAAGCGGCGAAAAAAACAGGGTTTTTGGGAGAAAAAAAAATCATAACTTCATCAATTCTCAAGATATCAAATCCAACTAAATTTTTTATAAATGTACTAAACATTATCTAAAACTTTTGGATTTACAAGTTTTTGATAGGACCAACTTTTACCGATGAAAAAAATTAAAAACGAAAAGAAAAAGGGGGGAGGAAAAAGAAAAAAATCCATTACTTACTCAATTCATAAGCAATCAAATATAATTAAATTTATTTTACATCTTCTCAATAATATCTACAACTTTTATACTTAAAAGTTTTTCATAGGACCAATTCTTCTAGCAAAAATAAATTAAAGAAAAATAGGAGTTGGAGAAAAAACCTCAAATCCAAACTTATATTCTGACTCATTTTTAAATTCATTTTTGATTTGAAACGCATCCAAACGGCAGATCCTCTTATTTAGGAACTTTATAATGTGAAGTATAAGCCAGTGTTTTGATAAAGGCAGAATATATTTCAAAAACGGCAGCCAAAAAGAATATTTTGAACAGAATTTCCCGAAGTAATAGTGATTGAAAAAATTGAGGAATTATAACAAATTGCGTTTTTTCTGAGTCATTTTTAAATCCATTTTTGTTCTCAAACACATCCAATTTACAGGTCCTCTTATTTTGGAAATATATAGTGGGATGGATTGGCCAGATTTTTTATAAAGGCTGAATATATTTCAAAAAAGGCTACCAAAATGGGCCCATCGCACAAAATTTCCCAAAGCGATCATTATTAAGAATTGAGGATGTATTCAAACAACAAATTGGTTATTTTATTACTCCTTTTTTAATCCAATTTTGCTCTCAAACGCATTTAATTGACAGTTTTTTGTTATTTAGAAACTATATAATGTGCGTATTCATCAATTTTTTTTTTTATAAAGGCTAAATATATAATTTTAAAAAAAGCTGGCAAAGTGGGCACTTCACAAAAAAAATATCCCAAAGTAATCATGATAAAAGAATTGAGGATGTATTCAAATAACAAATTGGTTATATTATGACTCATTTTTGAATTCAATTTTGCTCTCAAACGCATTCAATTGACCATTTTTTTTTTTTTTAACTTAGGAATTATATAACGTGCGTATTGGCCGATTTTTTAATAAAGTCAGAATATATTTCAAAATATGTTTTCAAAATGGGCATTTGAGCCGAATTTCGTTTAAGATGATTTTGATAAAATCAGCTCTTACAGAAAAATGAAATAATTTTTTTTTCAAAAGCGGTCAAATCAAATAGTTTTAAACTGGGTTTATCACTAATAGAGATGGGAAATATGGTTATTTTTGGTTAACATGTTACATCATTCCACAGTAGCGCTGGTAACAGGTTCCAACATCCTGTTATTTTTGTAACAGGATACAATAAACAATTGCTAAATATGCTCCCAAACGGACAACACATGAGATATGGGCCCCCAAGGTGGTGCCCTCCGTGGAGGGAGAGGGGGGGGGTCTTTCTGAGGGAACCCAACCCATATTTACGCAAGGAAATCAAAAGTTCGAAGAAAACCACGGAAAACTCCGAATGATTGGGCTGACGACCGCGATTGGGTTTTGTTCTAATCCAGCGCCTGCCGTCTACCAGTTTTGAGGGCAGAATCTCTCAGCCACTGGTGGGACAACAACATTTAAGAAACTATCTATAGGCACACATATTTTTGAATATAAAATAATGTATCCAATAAGAAATACGAAAAGCAGGAAAATTAGAAAGTACAAGAAAACATATTAAGAAAACTTTCTTTAACATACAGAGGAAAACGAATTTTTCAAAAATCCATTTTCCGTATACCGCGTTTTCTCAATCAGCACTGTTGATGTTTTAAAATCTGAGATGAAATGCATTACTGAATTTTCGTACAGCAAGTCAATGCGTGCTGCCACTACTAGAGCGGCTGCAAAACATAAAACAAATATTAACTGATAGGACAAAGAAACTTGTGAGATAGGACAGATGGTAGAGAATGAAATTTTTTCCAGACTCAGTTTTTTTTACTAGTTTCTTAATAGCAGATATGTATAGTATGCAAGATCGATTGTACGCTATTATGAAAGCAAAAGAGGGTGCTACAAAAAATTAACTACCATTTACTTCATATTAATAAGGTAATATTGTTGCGCAAAATAAAATATTCTAATACTTTGAACTCATCTAAATTTTATCCTACTATATTTATGTCTTTCAAAAAGCTGTAAACCTAATATATTGTACTGTATTTTATATTTTGTAAATATTAAAATCTTATCTAAACATTCCAGATTCAATTTATAATAAATTTAATTGCATTTACTTAGTATAAAAATGATTAAATTGAAAGTAATTTTTTAATAATTTTTCTCAATTATTTTAATATTTGGAATATGAGTTGTATTAAAATGGTTCCAAAGTTCACTAGCTCATATTTTTTTATATGGATCCATACATAAATAAAAAATAAGATTTATTTCCACAAAATTTTCACCCCCCCCCCCTAAAAAAGTGACATTTTTGGAGTGCCGACAGAAGTGAAAATTTGGACAATTACGTTTTTATTTTTTTGAATTGTCAAGACATATTTTTTTGTAATCGTCAGGAAACATTTTATTGTGCAGGAAATACTTTTAAATAATGTGGGTTTTTTTATTCATTATTATAAAGTACTACTACAAAAATTGCATTACAATTTTCATTTAATGCGCAATTGTGCATGAAAAATAATGCATATTGTTTTACATAAAAAATTTCAATAAAAAAAGACTGAATAATATTTATATGGCGCAGATGTCATACACACATCACGTTGGCACAATTTTTTTCTGATACCGATTTGGCAAAAAACCTCGAAGAAGTTTAAGAAATTTAAATTTCAACCCATTATGGGTCCGTAACGTGACCCAGAATAACGGGAGAAAATTTTTTACGCTAGATTTGTAATGTATGAAACATAAGCTTTCGATAGACATATTACATAAAAAAAAATGAGAAACGCCCCCCCCCAGCCCCCCCTCCCAAAAAATGGTCCTATAGGGAAAAACCGGAAAATTGAAATAACAAAAAGAATGGCGAGTAAAAGTTAACTATGCTAGAATTTTTTTCTCTGCTTTAGCTCCCATAGAAGCAAAGTTATAGCCTTTTAAAGATTGAAATGAAATGAAGAAATGAGCAAAATTAGGTGAGTCACCGAAAGGGGGGGGGGTGTCATGTTAAAAATGGTAGAGAACTAAATAAGCGAAATTTGAAGGTGTATGTTTGGGGGGTGACCCCCCCCCCCAGAGGAGCCCTTTAGAAATCAAATCCACATATCTCAAATTCAGTCTTTCTGATATTTAATAAAAAAGAGACGAAATCATTTTTTATTTATCCTCTTTCTTCAACAACCGCGAATGAAAACCAAACAGGAAACGAAACTTTAAATCAAAAGTCGTTAACGATAACAACATTATCCTCAGACAAAACGTTTGAAAATAAACAACAGTTACGAAGCGATAAAATGTTCTTTTGTAATGTAAAAAACTACATTTATTCAAAAACGGGTGGAAAATCTAACAGAAAAGAACTACATAACTGAACTGAATTGAAAAACTGGTGAAAAATCTAACAGTTATTGAATTAGCCAATATTAAGGAGTTATTTCTTCTGTGGTTGCATAGGCGTAACCAGCTTTTTGAACGGGTGGGTGCCCAGAATTTTTAACCTGAACTTGCTGGATACAAACAATATCTTATTTTATATAGTAAAACCTTCTAAAACGGAAGCCTATAAAACAGTTTTAAATTCCGTTTTAGACAGTTTTTTGTCTTAGAGTGTATAATTGTGAGATTTTTTTTAATAAGGGTTTTTAAGGGTGTTTAATAAGGGGGGGGACGCAAATTTTTTAAAAAATTGTGAATGGGTCTGCGCAAGCAGGGGGGGCTATCCGGGCTGTACTTGCTGGATACAAACAATATCTTATTTTATATAGCAAAACCTTCTAAAACGGAAGCCTATAAAACAGTTTAAAATTCCGTTTTAGACAGTTTTTTTTATCTTAGAGTGTATAATAGTGAGATTTTTTTTAATAAGGGTGTTTTAATAAGGGGGGGGACGCAAATTTTTTAAATAATTGTGAATGGGTCTGCGCAAGCAGGGGGGGGGCTGTCCAGGCTGTACTTGCTGGATACAAACAATATCTTATGTTATATAGTAAAACCTTCTAAAACGGAAGCCTATAAAACAGTTTTAAATTCCGTTTTAGACAGTTTCTTATTTTAGAGTGTATAATTGTGAGATTTTTTTAATAAGGGTTTTTAAGGGTGTTTTAATAAGGGGGGGGGGGAAGCAAATTTTTTAAATAATTGTGAATGGGTCTGCGCAAGCAGGGGGGGCTGTCCGGCTGTACTTGCTGGATACAAACAATATCTTATTTTATATAGTAAAACCTTCTAAAACAGTTTTAAATTCCGTTTTAGACAGGTTTTTATCTTAGAGTGTATAATTGTGAGATTTTTTTTAATAAGGGTTTTTAAGGGTGTTTTAATAAGGGGGGGACGCAAGTTTTTTAAATAATTGTGAATGGGTCTGCGCAAGCAGGGGGGGGGCTGTCCGGGCTGTACTTGCTGGATACAAACAATATCTTATTTTATATAGTAAAACCTTCTAAAACGGAAGCCTATAAAACAGTTTAAAATTCCGTTTTAGACAGTTTTTTTGTATCTTAGAGTGTATAATAGTGAGATTTTTTTTTAATAAGGGTGTTTTATTAAGGGGGGGGGACGCAAATTTTTTAAATAATTGTGAATGGGTCTGCGCAAGCAGGGGGGGAACTGTCCAGGCTGTACTTGCTGGATACAAACAATATCTTATGTTATATAGTAAAACCTTCTAAAACGGAAGCCTATAAAACAGTTTTAAACTCCGTTTTAGACAGTTTCTTATCTTAGAGTGTATAATTGTGAGATTTTTTTAATAAGGGTTTTTAAGGGTGTTTTAATAAGGGGGGGGGAAGCAAATTTTTTAAATAATTGTGAATGGGTCTGCGCAAGCAGGGGGGGCTGTCCGGCTGTACTTGCTGGATACAAACAATATCTTATTTTATATAGTAAAACCTTCTAAAACAGTTTTAAATTCCGTTTTAGACAGGTTTTTACTTAGAGTGTATAATTGTGAGATTTTTTTTAATAAGGGTTTTTAAGGGTGTTTTAATAAGGGGGGGACTCAAGTTTTTTAAATAATTGTGAATGGGTCTGCGCAAGCAGGGGGGGGGGGGCTGTCCGGGCTGTACTTGCTGGATACAAACAATATCTTATTTTATATAGTAAAACCTTCTAAAACGGAAGCCTATAAAACAGTTTAAAATTCCGTTTTAGACAGTTTTTTTGTATCTTAGAGTGTATAATAGTGAGATTTTTTTTTAATAAGGGTGTTTTATTAAGGGGGGGGGACGCAAATTTTTTAAATAATTGTGAATGGGTCTGCGCAAGCAGGGGGGGAACTGTCCAGGCTGTACTTGCTGGATACAAACAATATCTTATGTTATATAGTAAAACCTTCTAAAACGGAAGCCTATAAAACAGTTTTAAACTCCGTTTTAGACAGTTTCTTATCTTAGAGTGTATAATTGTGAGATTTTTTTAATAAGGGTTTTTAAGGGTGTTTTAATAAGAGGGGGGACGCAAATTTTTTAAATAATTGTGAATGGGTCTGCGCAAGCAGGGGGGGCTGTCCGGCTGTACTTGCTGGATACAAACAATATCTTATTTTATATAGTAAAACCTTCTAAAACAGTTTTAAATTCCGTTTTAGACAGGTTTTTATCTTAGAGTGTATAATTGTGAGATTTTTTTAATAAGGGTTTTTAAGGGTGTTTTAATAAGGGGGGGACGCAAGTTTTTTAAATAATTGTGAATGGGTCTGCGCAAGCAGGGGGGGGGGGGGGCTGTCCGGGCTGTACTTGCTGGATACATACAATATCTTATTTTATATAGTAAAACCTTCTAAAACAGTTTTAAATTCCGTTTTAGACAGGTTTTTCTATCTTAGAGTGTATAATTGTGAGTTTTTTTTAATAAGGGTTTTTAAGGATGTTTCAATAAGGGGGGGGGGCGCAAATTTTTTAAATAATTGTGAATGGGTCTGCGCAAGCAGGAAGGGGGGGGCGCTGTCCGGGCACCCAGCCCGGACATTCAACATTGTTCGGCAAACGTCTCAAAAGAAACGATTAAGGACGTTTTTAATGAATATTATTATTATTTTAGAGGTACAAAAAATGAAATCTTGATTAAAACAAGTGAAGGAAGATGCTGTCATTAAGAACCATGTGTTATTTATTTAAAAGGGACTTTTCAGTAACATATTAATGCAATATTAGGTTCTAGCGTAGTAACACTGTTATTTATCCTAATACGATAAATAATGCCCATTCCTAATCACTAATAATATTTTATTTTTTGTTGTTCAAATGAAAACTCTTCGAAATCTACCTCCGCCTATAGGCCAAGCCGACAAGGATTTTTTTACTAATAAATAGATTAACGCTCTATAAAATTCATTTAATAGATCGATTAATAACAATGCATTTTAAAATGAGTTATAGAGACTCAATCTTATTAAAAAAGCATTGTGGGTTTAGAAAAAAAAGAAAGGATGAATTTTTTTATTTGCATCTCTTCAACTTTTTTGATGTTGAAAGATTTTGGAGGAAAATTTCCTACATTTCTATTGTAATAGCATTATATTTATATAATTCCTAGTTCTATAAAAAAAAAATTAAAAAAAAAATCAAATAAACGTTTGAGTGAAGATATAAATGTGCACAAAATCCCTGTAAAATAAAATTTAAATAATTAATTTTAATTGGCAAAATTTATTACATGATTGTGTGAATTTTCGTTTCAAAAATTCAGGAAAAATGCTCTAGGAGAGAAAAAGTTAATTGGAAGTCATAGCTTCATCTCTTTTTTCTTTCCGAAAACTTCTGAATGACTTTTGAGTTTTAAGTGCTAAGGTTTTTAGAATTTTGTAAATGATGTAACACTCCTGATACATCCTACAGGATACACATGTTTACAATTTTTTCCACGCCTATAAATAATATTACAAAGAAAAAAAATGGTGTGAATGGAGCTTAATAAATAATAGAACTAAACAAAATCGTAACTTGTTTCTGATAGCGAATTTAAGCGAGCTACGTGTTATATAAAAATGGATTGCAGCATAAATATACGAAATGTAAAAAAAATGAAAACTTAAATAATTTCACCGCGTGTTAAGATACCATTAGGAGAGTCTATAAGTAATAAAAAATTATTAAATACACATTTATTTTATGTTTTTCAATGTTTGAGCCATGCAAAAATAGAAAAATCCTAAAAAAAACGTCAAAAAATTTTGTTTTTGAGTCTCAATGTATCATCAAATTTTATGAAAAACAAAATAATAAAATTTATTTTTATTTCGCGGTTTAATCTTTCTTAGTTATCTGTTTGTTAACATAACTCCATAACTGAAATTTTAAAAAATATATAAATAAACCCTGGAGTCTGAAGAGGTTAAGCTTGTTAGATTTTACATTCTACATATTATTGTGTGTTAAAATATATTTCAGGAGCTTTTTTAGTTTCGTTTTCGTAATTTTAACAAACCTACTAATTTTATTTTAAAGTGCATTTCAGTTTTATTCCTGTTTAAATTACTTTTAAACAGAAATAAATCTAAAAAAAGTTAATTATACTTTGACGATTCAAGTTCAACAAAGTGGGTCATACCCTTTATGTATTCTGATTTTAACTAATAAATCGATAATTGGAAGTCAAGGCTTCATCTATCTGTTCCTGATAGCTTCTGAATGTCTTTTGAATGTTAAGGTTAATAGAATTCGGTAGTTGAGAATAAGTGCTATAGATTTTTAACTCTATCTACTATTCTGTATTAAAATTTATTTGCAAAACGATTTTTTAATTATTTTCGATGTTTTAGCAAACAGACTATTATTAATTTAAACTTCACTTCAGCTTTATCAGAAATAAAACCTAAAGAAAAATATTTTGATGTGACAAAATTTTATAAAGTTGGCCCTTATCAATGGGTACAGGCCAGGCCCGGGCCCGTGCAGACCTCTAAGTTTAACATATATAACATACATAACTTTGAACACAACAAAATTTCATCTTAATAATTTCCATAACAAAAGTAATATACAGTTGACGTATCTCAGATAGATATTTCTCGATCTCTTTAATACTATTTTTATTACGATTTTGTTCATACCTATTTCTACCAAAAGGTGTCTTTTAGCACCTTTGCATTTGAAAGCAAATAATTACTAAAACTGTTGGGATTTCAAATTATTAGTTGAATATAGATATTTGAACAATATATTTATTAACACTTTGACGCTCACTTCTAGAATTGTAGTGAAAACGGTATTCAATTTTTTTAGAACTAGTCACCGCACAAGGATCTTACACTAAAGGACAACATGGCTTAAAACTAGAAATGTATCATTTGTTGAGGAACGATTCCAAAGAAACGATTCCGGCAGTGGAACCGAAGGAACAATTTCTGTCTGTAATAAGGATTCGGTCCTTTTCGGAACGATTCCAAAAAGGAACGACTCCGCGAAATCGGTCCTTTTTGGAACAGTTCCACAAAGAACCGATTCCTCGGTCTCGTTCCGAAATGAAACGACTCCGAAAAGGACCGATTCCTCGGACTCGTTCCGAAATGAAACGACTCCTAAAAGCACCGAATCCTCGGACTCGTTCCAAAATGAAACGACTCCGAAAAGGACCGAATCCTCGGACTCGTTCCGAAATGAACCGACTCCGAAAAGGACCGAATTCTCGGACTCGTTTCGAAATGAAACGACTCCGAAAAGGACTGATTCCTTGGACTCGTTCTGAAATGAAACGACTCCAAAAAGGACCGATTCTTCGGAATCGTTCCGAAATGTACCGACTCCGAGGAATCGGTCCTTTTTAGAACAATTCCGAAAAGGACCGAATCCTTGGAATCGGTCCAAAATGCACCAACTCCGAAAAGGACCGATTCCTCGTAGTCGGTTCGAAATGCACTGATTCAGAAAAAATCGGTTCTTGTTCTTGTAGATTGACTAGTTTTAACAAATAAAAATACTCTATTTTATTTTAAAATAACATATTTTGATTTTATTAAAGTAGAGTGCATTGCCCAAATACCCTTCGAATGTATATGGAAAAAAAATGTTGTGGGAGGAGGAGGTCATTTAATAAACAATTGCGCATTACATCTTCTTAAATTTTATGTTTAGAAGAATAGACGTATATTATTTTACTTCAATTAAGACACAGCCTGTTACAAATTATTTACTGTCATCTGTGACTTACCATCCGTGACTTAATTGCTTTACTATTTGACTTTTTTGTGCTAAATTAATATAAAAGAAATAATTAGAAAAATATTTTATACGAATTGGATTTTTTTCCACCTGAGTGAAAAAATACATCAGCTAAGATTCGATCCGAGAAACTTGGCGTACTTTATCGATTGCATTCCCGGATCCGAAGGTAATGGGACACCATATAGATTTAGATACACTAATACTTTCTACTACGTAATAGGTACACTAGTAATATGGTAAATATATCATACGAAATTATTTTTTTTCCAAAAGAATTAATTCTTAAGAAAAACAAAGTAAAACAAAGTTAAAAAGAATATCTTATTCGAAACGGTTTTGAATAATATAAGAAATATATGATTATGTCATAAAAATTGCATTTTAATCGGATAATAATAACTGATTTTTGATTGTTTTAATAATTATAGAAATGCACACTTTCATGTACATTTCAGTTTCATGTCCCCCCCCCCCCCCCCCTGAAGCATAATTTGAATTTGCGAAACCTCTTTGTCAAAAGAAAAATAAGACCAGCGACAAGAGCTTAAGTTTCTCTTTTGATTTGAAGAAGATGATTAAAAAAAATCTGGAAACTCTCGAAGACTGTTTTAATCAACTTACAGTGAGGTTTATTACAAAAAAGAAAATCTGTTTGAAATATAGTCCAGGTAATAGAGACCGTATTGCGGCTCTACATAGCAAAATTCATGATAGTTCTAAAAAAAGGCTTACATTATGATTTCTGGGTCGCTGAATCCGAAGTTTTAACTTTCCACCAAAATTTCTCTCGAAAATCCCCCTTCCCTCCCGCACACACAAATTTTGGTAAAAGCGGAATCGCATAACTTAGTGCTCGCAGCGCCGCGGAGCATTTTGAGAGGCAGGCTCCACCCACCCCATTCATCCTAAATCATAATGTCATGTATAGCATTTTTGCACTTTTTTCTACTTTCTGAGTTTTTAAACAACTTTTCCCTAAAAAAATTAAAAAAATAATATAGGAGATCATTTTATTAAAATTTTTCGAGTTGGGAAGGGGTAGTTTGGTGAGAACTTGCAAATTCGGATTCAGTGCCCCAAAAACATAAAGTAAGAATTGTTGAAAGTTCAGATGGGTAAAGGGAGAAAAACACAAGCGATGCGAATGGTTAAGTGGAATTGCATAACTTAGAGCGCCCAGCGCCGGGATATTTGTTGAGAGGCAAGCTGCGCCCCTTCCCGTTTAAATTGTTGTGCATCTTATTTGTTGCAAATTTTCTATTCTTTATAAATTTCTAGATACTTTTTCACTAAAATAACAAAAAAATAAATTTTTAAAAATTTCTTTTGATGTGCATTTTACCCAAATTTGGGAGGGGGGGAGATTGAGATGCCCTTCAGAGGACGGGGAGAGGAGCGAAAGTTTGATGAGAAATTACAAATTCTTATTCATCGGCCCAAAAAATTCACACTTGAGCTTATTCCATTCACATTACTGTTTCTATTCACACTTGATCTTATTCCTAAATAGACAGAGTCCTAGAAATTTTTAGGTAGATTTCGTATGAAATATTACCTATTGCAGTTGCTCCTATCTTCGAATTTCTCAAAAATTTTTGCGCATCTACACCGATCATGACCTCTAGATTCCAAAACTACCATTAGTAAAAAACTTTATCTATCTATCTATCTATGTCTCTCTCTCTATATATATATGTATATATCACTTTCTTCTGGACACGACAACTTCTATAATTATGTTCCATTCTTTTCCAAACGATGCATAAAATCAAGGGTTATAAAATCTCGGTCGAGTTCGTTAATGAGCAAAATCAGAGTAAGGGGGTGGAAATAGGAAGGGTTTTTGTGAAAACCGAAAAAACGCAATAACTTGTAAATTAAAATAGATGTCGAATCGGTTTAATGTTTATATTACTTCTAAAAAATGGGCCAAAAGTTTATGCATGACAGATTTTTGATGATGTTAAAAATCTGCTCAAGGGGCGAAAAAAACTGGGTTTTGGGAGAAAAAAAATTCATAACTTCGTCAATTCTCAAGATATCAAATCCAACTAAACTTTTTATAAATGCTCTCAAAATTATCTAAAACTTTTGTATTTACAAGTTTTTGATAGGACCAACTTTTACCGATGAAAAAATGAAAATCGGAAAAAAAAGAAAAAAATTCATAACTTAGTCAATTCTTAAGCTATCAAATCCAATTAAATTTATTTTACATTTTCTTAATGATATCTACAACTTTTATACGAACACGTTTTTCGTAGGACCAAATCTTATAGCAAAAATAATTTAAACAAAAATAGGAGTTGGAGAAAAAAAACCTCAAATTCAAACTGCATTTATTCTGACTCATTTTTAAGTTCATTTTTGATTTTAAACGCATTTAAATGGCAGTCCTCTTATTTAGAAACTATATAATGTGATGTATTGGCCAGTTTCTTGATAAAGACAGAATTTATTTTTAAAGAGGCTGCTAAAATGAGTATTTTGAACAGAATTTCCCTAAGTGATCGTGATTGAAAATTGAGTAAGTATTCAAATAACAAATTGCGTTTTTTCTGACTCATTTTTTAATCCATTTTTACTCTCAAACGCATTCAATTTACAGATCCTCTTATTTAGGAATTATATAATGTGACGAATTGGCCAGTTTTTTTTTTTTTTTTTTTTTTTTTTTTTTTTTTTTTTTATAAAGGCAGAATATATATTTAAATAAAGACTGCCAAAATGGGTATTTTGAACAGAATATCCTGAAGCGATCGTGATTGAAAAAATGAGGTATTCAAAAAACAAAATTGCGTTTTTCTGACTCATTTTTAAATTCAGTTTTGCTCTCAAACGCATCCAATTGACAGGCTCTCTTATTTAGGAACTATATAATGGGCCTTATTGGTCAGTTTTTTTGATAGAAGCTAAATATATATTTTTTAAAAAGCTGTCAAAATGGGCACTTCGCACAAAATTTCCCTAAGCGATCATGATTAAAGAATTGAGGATGTATTCAAATAACAAATGGACTATTTTATGGCTTATTTTTAAAATTAATTTTGCTTTCAAACGCATTCAATTGACAGTTTTTTGTTATTCAGGAACTGTATAGTAGAGATGGGAAATATGGTTATTTTTGGTTAACAGGTTACATCATCCCACAGTAGCGCTGGTAACAGGTTCCAACATCCTGTTATTTTTGTAACAGGATACAATAAACAATTTATAAACAATTGCTAAATAATGCTCCCAAACGGACAACACATGGGATATGGGCCCCCAAGGTGGTGCCCTCCGTTGAGGGAGGGGGGGGGGTCTTTCTAAGGGAACCCAACCCGTATTTACGCAAGGAAATCCAAAGTTCGAAGAAAACCACGGAAAACTCCGTATGATTGGGCTGACGACCGCGATTGGGTTTTGTTCTAATCCAGCGCCTGCCGTCTATCAGTTTTGAGGGCAGAATCTCTCAGCCACTGGTGGGGCAACAACATTTAAGAAAATATCTATAGGCACATATATTTTTGAATATAAAATAATGTATCCAATAGGAAATACGAAAAGCAGGAAAATTAGAAAGTACAAGAAAACATATTAAAAAAACTTTCTTTAACATACAGAGAAAAACGAATTTTTTCAAAAATCCATTTTCCGTATACCGCGTTTTCTCAATCAGCACTGTTGATGTTTTAAAATCTGAGATGAAATGCATTACTGAATTTTCGTACAGCAAGTCAATGCGTGCTGCCACTACTAGAGCGGCTGCAAAACATAAAACAAATATTAACTCATAGGACAAAGAAACTTGTGAGATAGGACAGATGGTAGAGAATGAAATTTTTTCCAGACTCAGTTTTTTTTACTAGTTTCTTAATAGCAGATATGTATAAGTATGCAAGATCGATTGTACGCTATTATGAAAGCAAAAGAGGGTGCTACAAAAAATTAATTACCATTTACTTCATATAAATAAGGTAATATTGTTGCGCAAAATAAAATATTCTAATACTTTGAACTCATCTAAATTTTATCCTACTATTTTTATGTCTTTCAGAAAGCTGTAAACCTAATATATTGTACTGTATTTTATATTTTGTAAATATTAAAATCTTATCTAAACATTCCAGATTCAATTTATAAGAAATTTAATTGTATTTACTTAGTATAAAAATGATTAAATTGAAAATAATTTTTTAATAATTTTTCTCAGTTATTTTAATATTTGGAATATGAGTTGTATTAAAATGGTTCCAAAGATCACTAGCTCATACTTTTTTATATGGATCCATACATAAATAAAAAATAAGACTTATTTCTACAAAATTTTCACCCCCCCCCCCCCCTAAAAAAAAAGTGACATTTTTGGAGTGCTGACAGAAGTGAAAACTTGGACAATTACGTTTTTATTTTTTGAATTGTCAGGACATTTTTTTTGTAATCGTCAGGAAACATTTTATTGTGCAGGAAATACTTTTAAATAATGTGTTTTTTTTATTCATTATTATAAAGTACTACTACAAAAATTGCATTACAATTTTCATTTAATGCGCAATTGTGCATGAAAAATAATGCATATTGTTTTACATAAAAGAATTGCAATAAAAAAAAAGACTGAATAGTATTTATATGGCGCAGATGTCATACACACATCACGTTGGCACAATTTTTTTTTTTATACCGATTTGGCAAAAAACCTCGAAGAAGTTTAAGAAATTTAAATTTCAATCCATTATGGGTCCGTAACGTGACCCAGAATAACGGGAGAAACTTTTTTATGCTAGATTTGTAATGTATGAAGCATAAGCTTTCGATAGACATATTACATCAAAAAATGAGAAACGCCCCCCCCCCCAGCCCCCCCTCCCAAAAAATGGTCCTATAGGGGAAAACCGGAAAATTGAAATAGCAAAAAGAATGGCGAGTAAAATTTAGCTATGCTAGAATTTTTTTCTTCTCTTTAGCTCCCATAGAAGCAAAGTTATAGACTTTTAAAGATTGAAATGAAGTGAAGAAATGAGCAAAATTAGGTGAGTCACCGAAAGGGGGGGGGGTGTCATGTTAAAAATGGTAGAGAACTAAATAAGCGAAATTTGAAGGTGTATGTTTGGGGGGTGACCCCCCCCCAGAAGAGCCCTTTAGAAATCAAATCCACATATCTCAAATTCAGTCTTTCTGATATTTAATAAAAAAGAGACGAAATCATTTTTTATTTATCCTCTTTCTTCAACAACCGCGAATGAAAACCAAACAGGAAACGAAACTTTAAATCAAAAGTCGTTAACGATAACAACATTATCCTCAGACAAAAAGTTTGAAAATAAACAACAGTTACGAAGCGATAAAATGTTCTTTTGTAATGTAAAAAACTACATTTTTTCAAAAACGGGTGGAAAATCTAACAGAAAAGAACTACATAACTGAACTGAATTGAAAAACTGGTGAAAAATCTAACAGTTATTGAATTAGCGAATATTAAGGAGTTATTTCTTCTGTGGTTGCATAGGCGTAACCAGCTTTTTGAACGGGTGGGTGCCCAGAATTTTTAACCTGAACTTGCTGGATACAAACAATATCTTATTTTATATAGTATAACCTTCTAAAACGGAAGCCTATAAAACAGTTTTAAATTCCGTTTTAGATAGTTTTTATTATCTTAGAGTGTATAATTGTGAGATTTTTTTTAATAAGGGTTTTTAAGGGTGTTTTAATAAGGATGGGGGGGGGACGCAAATTTTTTAAATAATTGTGAATGGGTCTGCTCAAGCAGGGGGGGGGGGTTGTCCGGGCTGTACTTGCTGGATACAAACAATATCTTATTTTATATAGTAAAACCTTCTAAAACGGTAGCCTATAAAAGAGTTTTAAATTCCGTTTTAGACAGTTTTTTTATCTTAGAGTGTATAATTGTGAGATTTTTTTAATAAGGGTTTTTAAGGGTGTTTTAATAAGGGGGGGGGATGCAAATTTTTTAAATAATTGTGAATGGGTCTGCGCAAGCAGGGGGGGGGGCTGTCCGGGCTGTACTTGCTGGATAGAAACAAAATATTATTTTATATAGTAAAACCTTCTAAAACGGACGCCTATAAAACAATTTTAAATTCCGTTTTAGACAGTTTTTATCTTAGAGTGTATGATTGTGAGATTTTTTTAATAAGGGTTTTTAATGGTGTTTTAATAAAGGGGGGGGGACGTAAATTTTTTAAATAATTGTGAATGGGTCTGCGCAAGCAGGGGGGGGGGCTGTCCGGGCTGTACTTGCTGGATACAAACAATATCTTATTTTATATAGTAAAACCTTCTAAAACGGAAGCCTATAAAACAGTTTTAAATTCCGTTTTAGACAGTTTTTTATCTTAGAGTGTATAATTGTGATATTTTTTTAATAAGGGTTTTTAAGGGTGTTTTAATAAGGGGGGGGGGGACGCAAATTTTTTAAATAATTGTGAATGGGTCTGCGCAAGCAGGGGGGGGGGCTGTCCGGGCTGTACTTGCTGGATACATACAATATCTTATTTTATATAGTAAAACCTTCTAAAACGGAAGCTTTTAAAACAATTTTAAATTCCGTCTTAGACAGGTTTTTTTTTATCTTAGAGTGTATAATTGTGAGATTTTTTAATAAGGGTTTTTAAGGATGTTTTAATAAGGGGGGGGACGCAAATTTTTAAATAATTGTGAATGGGTCTGCGCAAGCAGGAAGGGGGGGGGGCGCTGTCCGGGCACCCAGCCCGGACATTCAACATTGTTCGGCAAACGTCTCAAAAGAAACGATTAAGGACGTTTTTAATGAATATTATTATTATTTTAGAGGTACAAAAAATGAAATCTTGATTAAAACAAGTGAAGGAAGATGCTGTCAATAAGAACCATGTGTTACTTATTTAACAGGGCCTTTTCAGTAACATATTAATGCAATATTAGGTTCTAGCGTAGTAACACTGTTATTTATCCTAATGCGATAAATAATGCCCATCCCTACTGTATAGTGTTCGTATGGTCAATTTTTTAAAGTCAGAATATATTTCAAAATATGGTGTCAAAATGGACATTTGGGCCGAATTTCGCTTAAGATGATTCTGATAAAACAAGTTCTTACAGAAAAATGAAATTAAAAAATTCTCAAAAGCGGCCAAATAAAGTTGTTAAACTAAGTTTATCTCTAATCATTTTTTTTCTTTTTTTTTTTTTTTTTTACTTACCCATCATACGTAGTATAGGGTAAGTCTTGTAATCGTTTTGAAAATCGAAAAAAATTTTTTGGCGGATTTACACGTTTTAGATAGTGGAGATTCCGAAAAACATATTTTTAGAAAAAAAAAATTACCGTCCGTCTGTCTGTCTGTCTGTCTGTCTGTCAGGCTGTCGGTCTGTAAACGCTCTATCTCCCGAACAAATTGAGATAGAGACTTGAAATTTTGTATGTAGTTAGTATGTAAGAATGGGACGAACCCTATTTAATATCAGCAACCTCGATTATCCGGAACTATTTTTTTCGGACTCTCGAAAAATTCGTTCTGATGAAAGGTACATAAAAATTTTCGAATTTTTTTTGTTCTAAAGAATGGACGTAAAAGGCAATAAAATAACACATATTTCGCATATAGAACAAAGTCGATCGGATTATTAGTTGCCGAGATATTTGTAATCTTGTTTTCCACATTCTTCGATTTTTCATGACCCTGTATTTCATTCAAATTTCAATTCAGAAGTATATTTTAATTGGAAATGAGACGCTTAATCCGACGCAGTTAAATGTTAGTTAATAGAATAATTATTTTTGGAGTTATAAGGATGTTTCTTTTACGGAGTTCGGTACTACTTGAGTGTTTGGCGTTTTATATAATTTGTTGAAATTAGTACATCAGCAGTTCTTTAATATAGCATTAATATGTATATTAACAATATTTAAATTTTGTTTATGAATTGCAATGCATTGTATAAATAGTTTCACATGTTTTATTTTTATATGCATATCCATGATGGGTAAGTATTACGGTGGCCCCCAACGACTAGTTTTTGTTATTGAAATGAGCAATCTACGAAATCTACGACCGTCTATAGACCAAGCCGACAGGGATTTTTTCGAAATGCGCAGATTGCAAAATTACCGATTTCTGAGGAATCATACCGAAATGAACCAACTGGGAAAATAGCCGGCTGACAGAACCGATATATAAGCTGAAGATTATGTAAGGTTGAAGGGAAGTTGAAAAAAAATCGTAGCCCTGATGTCAAATATCAGATAAGTAATGAAATTGCCTACATAAAATAATAACATAAACAGAGGGTCATTTGACGATGTTTTCGAGAGGAAAACAATGATTACGTTGAAAATCTAATAGACTGCCGCAACAAGCCAGATGACCAAAACCAAAGCTACAGTAGAATTTCATGGATAAATTATAGCGATAAATGAAAGCTCAACAGAATGTTTAAGAGGAATTATGCTTAATGTCATAAAACATAAAGTCAGGAAATACTTATATTATGGTGATTAGAAATATCTATGATAATTAATAGCACACATAGATCAATAAAATTAAATCTCAAAAGAAAAGTCATTTGTCCAAAATTTAAAAAAATTAAGGTGAACGGTAAGAAATTGTATGAAAAAGATGGATACGTAAGAAAATAAATTAGTGATAAATATTAAGGATTGTATGTCGCTCCATGACCTTTCATCCCTGCCTCCGGATTCATTCCCTTTTTAACCAACTTCCAAAAAGGAAGGGTGGTTATCAATTCAACGCTTATGTACTTTTTTCTTTTATGTATGTTCACCGATTACTCCGAAACTATGCAACCGATTTCTGTTATTTTTGTTTTAAATGAAAGAGAATGCTCTCGAATTGGTACCACTTCCATTTCATCGAAATTAGTTCAGTACTTTTTTAGTAATTAGGCAAAAACTAATAAAATTAGAGATTTTTCGCTAATTAAAAGTACTGAATAAGTTCTCGAATCGGAGTGCAGACAGAAAGGCCGAGAGGTCTAAGGCGCCAGATTTAAGCTCTATTTCTCGAAAGACAGCATGGGTTCGAACCCTACTCCTGATGTATTTTACATCCATGTATAATTTGCAATATTTTTTTTCCGTATTACAATTTTTATTATTAACCGGCTTCAGAAAAGGAAGAGGAAGTTATCAATTCGACGCGTATGTATTTTTTAACCGACTTCAAAAAAGGAGGGGAGGTTATCAGTTCAACGCGTATGTATTTTTTTTTTAATGTATGTTCACCGATTACTCCGAAACTATGCAACCGATTTCTGTTATTTTTGTTTTAAATGAAAGAGGAGGCTTTCGAATTGGTACCACTTCTGTTTCATCGAAATTGGTTCAGTACTTTTTTAGTAATTAGGCAAAAACTAATAAAATTAGTGATTTTTCGCTACTTAAAAGTGTTGATTAAGTTCGCTGAATGGAGAACAGACAGAATGGCAGAGCGGTCTAAGGCGCTAGATTCAAGCTTTGGTTCTCGAAAGAGAGCGAGTGTTCTAACTCCACGCCTGACATATACGTGTATAATTTACAACGCTTGTGTATAATTTACAACGCTTTTTTCCGTGTTATAATTTTTATTAACCGACTCAGGTCAACCGAAAGAGGAAGAGGTTATCAATTCGACGCGTATGTATTTTTTTTTTTTTTTTTTTTTTTTTTTTTTTTTTTTTTTTAATCCATGTTTACCGATTACTCCGAAACTATCCAACCGATGAATTTGATTTTTGTATTAAATGGAAGAGGTTACTCTCGAATTGGCTCCACTTCCATTTCATCGAAATTGGTTCAGTACTTTTTAGTAATTAGGCAAAAGCTAATAAAATTAGTGATTTTTCGCTAATTAAAAATGTTAAATAAATTCGCTGACTGGAGTGTAGTCAGGATGGCCGAGCGGTCTAAGGCGCCAGATTTAAGCTCTGGTCTTCGAAAGAGAGCGTGGGTTCGAGCCCCACTTCTGACATACGTGTATAATTTACAATACTTTTTCTATATTATACTTTTTTTTAACCGACTCTAAAAAGGGAGGAAGAAATTATCAATTCGACGCGTATGTATTTTTTCTTTTCTTTCCTTTTCTTTTTTTTTTCTTTTTTATAATGCATGTTCACTGATTACTTCGAAACTATCCAACCGATTAATTTGGTTTTTGTGTTAAATGAAAGAGGTTACTCTCGAATTGGTTCCACTTCCATTTCATCGAAATTGGTCCTGCAATTTTTTAGTAATTAGGCAAAAACTAATAAAATTAATGATTTCTCGCAAATTAAAAGTAACATGGACATTGAATAATCTTGTCGAAAGGAGAACAGTCAGGAAGGCCGAGCGGTCTAAGGCATCAGATTTACGCTGTGGTTCTCGAATGAGAGCTTGGGTTCGACCCCCTCCTGAGATACGTGTATAATTTACAATAATTCTTTCTGTATTATAGTTTTTACTAACCGATTTCAAAAAATCGGTAATTTTTAACTAAAAAGAGAAAAATAAACTTTTCTACCAAAAATTGAGCCGACTTCAAGAACTACTGCAAAGTGAAAAATATTTTTTTTTACATAATAGTAATAAAAAATTAAATTAAGAGCGTAGTATTTACCATGCTTGTTATTATATTTATGTACATTAATTTGATTTTTTGGTGTCGGTGTCAGCCAAGCGAAATTCAAAATTAAAATTAATTATCCAATGCAAATCTTAAAAGAATAAAGTTAAATTTTTTGACTAAATATTAAATCGTAAAAAAACTCGCAGATATTTGAATGTATGTCTATTGTAAAATTACATGTAACTTGGCTTGGCTGGCACCGACTCCAAAAAATCAAATCAATGTACATAAATATAATAACACGCATGGTAAATACTACGCTCTTAATTTAATTTTTTATTACTATTATGTAAAAAAATTATTTTTCATTTTGCAGTAGTTCTTGAAGTCGTTTCAATTTTTGGTAGAAAAGATTATTCTTAAAATGATTCTCGGACGTGTTTTTTTCCCCTTGAAATCCTTTTTTTTTTTTTTTTTATTTATTCTTTTTTATCGGATTCATTCCGTTTTTTCTCGGATTTGTTCCTTTTTTTCTTGGCTCGTTCCTTTTTGCTCAGATTCGTTCCATTTTTCTCAGAATAATTCCTTTTTTTTCTTGGACTCGTTCTTTTTTTTTTTTTTTTTTTTTTGTTTGTTTGTTTTATTCCTTTTTTTTGAATTTGTTCTTTTTTTTCGGAACGATTCCAATCGGAACGACTTCGAAGAACGATTCCAGTTGGAACGATTCCTTAAAACGATGTTGCTCATCTCTACTGAAAACAAGTGAATATCAAAGTTATGCAGCAACTCCTTTATTTTTCGTTACAATTATAATCGAGATTCTCTAATTTGATAGCCCCACCAGTGGCCGAGAGGTTCGGACCTCTCAACTGGTAGACGGCAAGTGCTGGGTTCGAACCCAATCGCGGCTGTCGGCCTAACCGTTCGGAGTTTTCCGTGGTTTTCTTCGAACCTTGCGTAAATACGGGTTAGGTTCCCTTAGAAAGACCCCCACGGAGGGCACTCCCCCTGGTCCTATATCCCTAGCGTAGATAATCGGACGACAAAAATCAACCAACCAACCAACCTCTAATTTGATAATAATTGATATGATGCTGTAAAAAGGTGTTGATATTTATATGTGAAATGGTTTAAAATAAAAAATTATAAAACTTTTAGAAACCAAAACTGATGAAATGCCTCATGGTAGAAATAGATATACCATATATACACATTCTTAGATCCAGGGTGTGTTGAAAAAGAACGATATCACTGAATTAATTTAATAATTATCGTATGAAAAGCTATGAAATTAAATGTAGAGACATTTTTAAACTTAGAGAATAATTTTAAGTTAAAATCTGAAAGGTGTCTTTTGAAACCTCTTGTTAGAAATAGTGTTTACCGCTTCCCTGTTCTGCCCGTACGCGTACAGGCAACGTGTTTTTGCCAATAATGATTTGCCCGTACCATGTACGGGCATCTATTGTGCAATCACAAATTATTGTTCTCACCGGTAAATTTTTATCGTAAATTTTGTATTATTTAATCCGAGAATTTTTCCGATTCAATTAGGCAAAAATTTCTGTTAATAAAAGATTAAAAATTCTGTAAAAGATATGAAAAAATAGACATTATTTGAAAGTTTTTTCAAAAATATTGCTCAAATCTAACAAACTATCAAAATTCAAGAAGAGAATGAGTTTTCCAAAATCCAGGGTTCGTACAGTTCTACCACTAAATTTTAAGAATATTTTCGATGTGTTTCACTGCAGAAAAATATCGTAGAATCTGTCAATAAAGGTGGGGATTACGAATGTTGCGATTTAAAAATTAAATGTAAATTTTCTTATTTTTAATAGTGGTGCCAGAGTCCTTGGAAATTCCAAGGAGTGTGCGAACCTTGAAAATCTCTTCTTCGACAATTTTAAAATATTTACTTTACTTGATAAGTTTTTTTTTATCAATTACGACCTAAAAAGTCAAAGAAAAAAACAAGACAAATTCTTAATCTTTAGAAAGTATAATGTGACCATGAACGAAAATATACAATAGCTCCCTCCTGAGTTATTCTGGTTCTGAAAAAAAAGTTCTTTTATTTCAAAATCCCCAGAAACAATATCCTTTTCAGCCGGGTTTATTTACGTGCTTTTTTTTTAATTTCAGTTCTAGATTTATATTAAAAAACTGATAATTAAAAAAGATTAAACCGCAAAAATAATTAAAAATTATTTTTTGTACATGAAATTTTATGATACATGGGGACTTAAAAAATACATTTTTTACAATTCTTAGGATTTTTTAAAATATTTTCTTTTACTTATTTGCATTGCATAAACGTTGCAAAACATAAAATAAATATATATTTAAAAAGTTTTTATGTGCTTTTTTAAATTTCAGTTATGGAATTATATTAACAAACTGATAGTAAGAAAGATTAAACGATGAAAATAATAATAATAATAATTATTATTATTATTTGTACATAAAAATTTATGATACATGGGGACTCAAAAAGTACATTTTTTGACTAATCTTGGGATTTCTTTAAATATATATATGTATTTTTTTTACTTTTTTGCATTAATAAACATTGCAAAACACAAAACAAATACATATTTAAAAAGTTTTTATTGCTAATGGACTCTACGCATGGTATCTGAACGCACAGTAAAATTATTTGCATTTTCATTTTTGTACATTTCGTGCATTTTTGTTGCAAGCTATTTTTATATAACATGTAGCTCGTAATGTAACTCGTAACATGTAATGTTACGTAAGCAAGGGGGGGGGGTTCTAGCATTTCCTTACAAGGAGGAGGGAGGTGTACAAAATGACTAACAATATGCTTATGTAAAACTTGAATGACCCCGAATTGTGGGTAACTAGGAAGAAATTTTTGTATAGTTTCATTCTTAAATTATATTATATTTTTATATATTGGTAACAATTTGTCTTTTATTATAATATGAATGCAAAATTCATTAGAATTAAATAATATCAATGAGCAATATATAGAAACCTTCTTTTCAAAAATTATTGCAAGTTTGTCGCTACACTGATGCAATTTCTTCCGTTTACTGTAGTTTCGTTTTATTTTTAAAGGGTGTCATATAGCATAGTGAAAATAAACCATTCTCAGGGTGTGCTTTAAATTATGTCGTTTTCTCCATCCCAATTGTTGCAGGCTCATTTGAAATATGAAACTCCCTGGGGCTGAATATTTTGCCGATGCACGTCTTGCGGTCGATTTACACATCAGATCGGATTTTAAGGAAGTTATTCATCATTCAATTGTTCTGTGCCTGTAAACGATGTTGGCACGTTTCATTTTCCTGTAAAATTTCATCTTGTAATAAAAAAAGATGGCGAGATGATACCGCCCGGTAACTGATGTTATTTATTGTTGGCGATATCACAAAAGATATCACATTAGAACGGATTTTTTCCCCCGGACATTTCAGAAAATAATAGCGGTAGTAGAAATTATTCAGTAGATATTAAGAAAAAAATGAGAATAAGCCAGGCCCAATTTTCTGACGGCAACTTTCTCTTCGGCTAATATATTTTTTAAATTGAATATATCATAGAATAATTTATAATGTAGAGCATAAAATGTTAAAAATAAAACTACAAATTCTTTCATTGCAAATTCTGTGTAACTATGTTTGCTTTCTAAAAATATTCTATCCTATTTTATTTCTTTTCTAATGTTTTATTTCCTGTTTAATATTTTCATTCTTTTTCTTTTCTTTAACTGTTACTTTCAGGATCAGAATCGTCATATCTATACATTTCCCGACAATTATATCAATTTTGGCTTTAAGAAATAAAATTGGAATAATAACTTTTTTACGAAAAAACATTTAAAAGTTTCCTTACCGACCCTCCCCCCTCCCCCCCCCAAAAAAAAATCGTTACTTTTTTTTGCAATTACACCAGTGCATTTCATCATTTCCATTTCCTATCCCAAAACTTGGAAAATGCTAAATCAACTATTACATGTCATGTATAATTTTATTAATTATTTTTTCAATTAATTATTAGCAGTGAAATTACACTTGAAATATTTAATAAGTGATTATAGAGATACTTAGGGTCCTTAACAAGATTTCAAGTGGAGTGGTGACTTGTGCAACCGACTCGTTGGCCCGATGGTTGCTCCGGTCCTGATGTTAAGTTCCTTTTTTAATAGAAGCGAAACAAACTTCAATGAGAAGCAAGGCCCGACAAAGGCTATGGGGGGCCCGGGGCATTCTGGGGTGAGGACCCTTCTGTCTGCCAATAGAAATTTTTTTATTTGTGAATAAAGTGAAAAAAAGTGATTTGTGAATAAAATGGCTAGTACTAAACTTCATACGTGCTGTAATTATAAATTTTGTACTTGTCGCAGTTCACATCTGTATACAAAGTATCACAAAAAGATATTAATAGATTATTAATTTTCTTATGTTGTTTGTTTTTTGCACAGATGAATGGGCTACTGGAAGCAAAGAGAGGAAGGAGGACCACTCTTACCTTCCTAAAAGTTTGTACCCTTTTGGCTAATTTTAATCATTTGGCATTTTTTAGTGTCAATCCTAATTACTCTCAGGGGACCCTAAAGAGGGAGGCCCCGGGACAATTTCCCCGCACACCCCTGCGTAAGTCGAGGCCTGGTGAGAAGCAAACCTCGAAAACTATCTGGCTGGGCTTTGAGTGGAAATTCAAAATAACATATTTAATATAAATTAATAATATAATAGCGTCTAAAATTAAAATATCCTATGTAACTTTTTATGCCTCCCTTCCAATCCCCTAGAAAACTTTGTTATCTATCTGTGCTTCTATTTTCACCATATGTAAAAATTCTGTAATGGTAAAAAAACAGGAGGATAATGAACTCATTCATAACTCCGTTCTTATTAATATTCCTTTCACTAGATGGCGCAAAATTTTTCTTCGGATGAATATCGATGCAGATCTTTGTACCTTCGGGTTCTTGTATGTTCAACCTTTTCTTGTGTAAATCTGAATTTTGTTGACGCAGTTTAGGAACTGTATATTCAAATCTTAAATTACTCAGATTAAAACGAATCGAATGTCGCTTTCCTTCAATGAATATAATCTTCAATCTTATCTTGAGAGAGAGAGAAATAAAGAAAGAAAAAGAATTAAGAATGTTGGAAAAGAAGAAACAAAACAAAATATGGCAATCAATATGCATTTTTTCTTTTCAAATTCTTTTATTTCATGCATTTTTTTCCTCGATAAAATGTAATTTTAAAATCTCTTTGTTTTAGTCACGATTTACAAAATTTGTTTCCTAATGCTGTTAAACTCACCAAATCAGTTAATAAAAAATAGCAATGTTTCAAATTAATAAGATTTAAAAAAAAATCTAAAATTTTTAATCATTCAAACATTAAGTTCAGTGGTGAATTCAGGGGGTAACCCATAAGGAACATTTCCCCTCGGAATAATAAAATCCCCCCCCCCCGGAAAATTTGAGATTTTGTACTTTCAGTGGTCAAAATACGCAGTTTCCACCTCGGAACTGTAAAATGTTCACTCGGAACCACAGGCGTTTCTCCCAGAGAAAAGTGTCAGAATTCCACACTGATAAGTTATTAATAACATTATATAAGCATTATGATTATTGTAATAACACTGGTAATATAATAAAATAATACTAAGCATTATTACTAATATAGTTATAAACTAGTTATATTGTATGTAAAAAGTTGAATATACGATATACAGGGTGATTCAAAAAAGATGGGGAAATTTTTAAGAGGTGATAGTACACACCGAAACAAACATTTTATATCAAAGAATGCATGGTCGGAAACTAAACGTAAAAAAGTTAGAGGGCGCCAAAAGTTATGTTCTTATACGAGGGAAAAACACACAATGAATGATTAAGTTAAGTTACGACAACAAATTTAATGGCATTTGATTACAATAAGCCTCAAGATATTGACCGGCAGCTGTTATGCACGCAGTACAACGGCGAAGATTGGCAAATTTTCTGAAACACACCAGGCATATCGCGAACTTCCCCTACAGCAGCAGAAAGCTTGGCGACAAGTTCTTCTGCGGATTTAATGGGAGTCTCATACACAAGAGCCTTTAGTTTTCCCCACAAAAAAAAATCGAGACATGAAAGATCTGGCTAGCGCGGTGGCCAAGCTACAGGACCACCACGCCCAATCAGTGTTCTCGCTGTCGCTCGCCATTTCGGCGACTAAATTCTTCATTTGGCGAGTAAACAAGCGATTAGATTCGCCAAATTGCTAGTGTTCTATTATCTTTCTCTCTTTTTTTTTCTTTTTTGTTCTTCATACATATGCATATATACATATTTTTATTGTATTTGTAGCAGATAGTTGAAATTAGATTAATAACAATCTTTGTCGCAGTTATATAAACTTAGGTTATTTTAGAAATATTGAAAAAAAAAGGGGGGGTACATTAAAGGATTAAAGATAATTTTTTTGTGTGTGCTACACGGCGAATCTATTTTGCTAATACTTTTTTCAGTTGGCGAATGTTTTTTAATTTTAATTAGCCAAATTACTAATGTTGGTCAGATGTCAGCGAGAATACTGCGCCCAATCCATTTGTTTGGAAAGGTTACGTCCAGATAGTTTCGCACTGCTCGTGCGTTATGAGCTGGCGCTCCATCTTGTTGAAACTACATTACCTGCCGGATGTGTAAACGAACTTCGTTCAACATGTCTGGTAGAACCTGTTGCAGAAACACGAGATACTCATTCCCATCAAGGTGTTTTGGCAGAAGATAAGGGCCGAGTAAGTGGTCGCCGATTATTCCTGCCCAAACATTGATAGAAAAACGTTGCTGATGCGAATGTGGATAAGTAGCATGCGGATTTACTTCTGCCCATACATGCTGATTGTGGGTGTTAAATGCACCATCACGCGTGAAGGTACATTCATCCGTGAAAAGAACTGTTGAAATAAAATTTGTATTTACAGCATTCTGCTGCAGAAACCACACCAGCGGGCAAACTCCACACGACGAGGATAATCGCTTTGCCTCAGTGCCTGGACTCGTTGAACATGATAAGGGTGCAAACGTTCATCATGGAGTATTCGCCATGTTCTGGAATGCGATATCTGTAATCCTTTACTCACTGCTCGTGTACTTGTACTTGGCTCATCAGCCACCATATCCAAAATGGCTTCTTCCACTATAACATCCCTCTTTGGGCGACCTGCATCCAACCGGGATGCAAGAAAGGAACCCGTCTCACATAACTGTCGATGCAAGCGTTCAAATGTTTTCGAATTGGGCAACCGCCTGTTGGGAAATCGCTCGCCGTACAACCGTTGAGCTTCTACGCTACTTCCATTTGCAGCTCCGTAAACAAAATGTATATCGGCTTTTTCCTTATTAGAGAAGAGCAACATCGTCAGATGCGTTACTACAGAGATTGACAATTGCACTCTCGTGTCAGGGGCTTTTATCTATGAAATGTAACGAAAATTTGAATACCAGCTTTTTTTTCTTCCCATAACATGCAATTATTACTCGCAGCGCGGTAACTCGCAACAGGAATGCAGCTTTCTGTTTTGAGCACTTATTTTAATCAAATACCATTAAATTTGTTTTCGTAACTTAACTTAATCGTTCATTGTGTGTTTTTGCCTCGTATAAGAACATAACTTTTGGCGCCCTCTAACTTTTTTACGTTTAGTTTTCGACCATGCATTCTTTGACACAAAATATTTGTTTGGGTGTGTACTATCACCTCTTGAAATTTTTCCCATCTTTTTTGAATCACCCTGTATATTGCGCCTAATCCTGTCAAATAAATAAAATAATTAATTAAATAAAAGTAAGAAGACGAAAGAAAGGAAAAGAAAATGCTGTTTCACAGTAAAGAAGAGGGTGAAATTTAGGGTTCTAAAACCTAAGAAAAAAGAAACGGATAAAATGCATACATAATTCATTGTCTTAGCACTAAAGGTGAATATCGAATAAAAAAACAAGAAATAAATGTCATGCGTCAAGCATAAATTATGTAACACTTTCCAATGCACTAAGAATACTGTAAACAAATTTCACCGTTAAGGATTATGTCTTTGTAAACAACTTGGAAAAATCATAAAACATTTTAAAACTCAATTTCAGCAATTATCATGATTAGTCAGAAAAGAATTAAAATACTTTTGTGTCTCTTATCAAATGATGTGAAATTATCTGATTTACGATTTGTATCAAATAAGATGTCCTGGGATAATAACACCAAATTATGAAGGTATCTGGGAGATGGAATCTACGAGTTCTGCACAGAAGGGCTCCAAGTCATTTAAATCACAAACAACCGCTAAAAGTTAATTAGCTCTATTTATAAATCTTATCGCTATAAAGGCGCATAAGAATCAACGCCCAATCTAAAATCAGCGAGGTAAATCCTATGATCTGAAGACTATATATTCATTGGGAAATACTTTGCTTATTACATAAATTTGTAGTGCATTTCATGTACTTTCAAAATATTGTGGAAGATTTTGGATGTGTTTGTGAGGTAGCTTTAATTTATACTGCGCAATGAATATACCGGTGTAATAACCCCATTCGCTGGCGTTAATATTCTGGTTGATTCTTTTCAGTGCTGGAACTACATCCGAAGAGAATTTATTTTTTATTTTATGAATGAGAAAGCGTTATTGTCATTGTTGAAAACCAAAAAAGAATAAGAGAAATTATTATGTCCTAAGCACTGGTAACTTTTTAATGTCAAAAGAACAAAATATAAAATCATTATTACTACATCCTGATATCACCATTAATGATGAGAAAGAGAAATTTGTCAACTTTTAGGACTGCAAAGTTTGTATCTTTAAAATTGGACAATTTAAATACAATTATTCCGTCTTATTTTAAAGTTTTGTTTGCATGGTGTGATTATCCAATGAGGTGGGAAATAAATCAAAAATTGATCTATATATAGTTAATACACAATAATATGAAAAATGTTTTGTAAGTACTTATAACACTATCTTAGTGTTAACATAGAAATACCTTATTTGGTCAATTTTCAACTGACTTTAAGCCATGTTAAACTTGAGAGAATAAAAGATATTCCACGAGCGATTGCGCTACAACTCTAATGCGAAAGCTAGGTTCCCAGGGTGGTCATGTCTGTACATCTCTCTCAGTACACCTACCACTATGGAAAACGCACCTCCAGTAATTATCGCTCATAGACAGTATTGTACCCGAATAATTTCGTATGTCGCTTAATATGAATGATAAATTCTATGCACACAATATTCATTAAAAAGCATTTTGTTGTACACCTCAATGATGCACGTCAATTTCAATTGATTGTAACATTACTAAAAGACATTGCATGCAAATTTTCCCCACTGACTTTTTTTTTAACCATTATGTAGTAATAGGATAATTTTCAGTGTATTTTTGTTCCTTCCTAAAAATATATTTTGGCTCCACCTAGCGAATAATCTGACATACGTGTCATTAAGCTGTTGATCACTAAAGCATCAACACATTTTCAACACTTCGCCTAATTCACGTGGGGGATTTTAATCAAACCCAAAATTTATCATGTTCAAGATTTATGTTTGTGGATATAGCGTGTTTAACTGTGTGTGCTTCAACTTTTAGAAATATTTAAAGCACTATACAATCCTTTAATATCGACACTTGTAAAGGGACTATGATAATGCAACCAACTTCATTTTCAATAACAAATATGCCATAGTAACCTGAACGACATATATCAATTAAATGGAAATCCGAATACATTTATGCGAGTTAGAATCCGGGCACATAGACGGACCGAAAAACTGAATTCATAATCATTTTTCAGCTATGTTGGAAATCGTTAGGAAGTATAAATATCCAAAAACATTGTAATATACAGCTTTTCCAATATTTTGTTATAGGAGGCCCTTTCCCAGTGTAAAATGAAAAGAAAGATAGAATGAAAACCAATAGGTGCAAAGCCACGTACGCTTATTATTAGTATCTGCTGTTTCTTGCTTCATTTATTTTATTATGATATAAGAACTAAAACAGTGGGGTTTTTCCCCCGAAACTTTCAAACATCTTAATGCTACATTATTTTTTGCATTAGTTTATGACAAGTCTAAATATCTTTGTATAAGTTAATTGTAACAGTCGGCTCTCATTAATTCGAACTCGTCGGGATCACAAGAAATGTTCGAATTATCCGAAGTTCGAATTATGGAAAATATGACATAAAAACATGCTTAATGTGGTACTATTACAAAGGAATTAATGCTATGGTGTTTTATAAATTTATTTTGTCTGTTATCATTAGAATATGACTTAATATTAAATTAGAATATATAAATACATGAACTAATTAAAAGATTAGAAACAAGCACAATGGAAGAAAAATTTAAAGCGTGAGTGATGGACAGACGGGGCACTAAGAAAGTGGATATCAGATGCATTGGATTATATGTACACTCGTTCGGAACAAATTTCACAAAAATGAAAGAAACTTATTCAAATGATCTGAAATCCGTGAGAAAGAAAAGAAAAATGAAAAACCGGAATTCTCGGGTAGTTCGAATTAAACGAAGTCAAGAGAAAATGAGTTCGAATTAATGGAAATTTTTAACGTTATTCTGCCATTGAAAATTTTGGGACTTCATGTTTAGTTCGAATTAAGCGAAGATTCGAATTATTCGATTTCGAATTTACGAGAGTCGACTGTACTTTCAATTTTGAGCGTCAAGAAATCACAACTTAAGTAAGAGTATAATCATTTTCGCTCTTTACTCTTTATACAAACTGTATATTCTATGCTTAATTGTACTGGATAACTGTAATAACTGGAATTAACAATTCTTTTTTCCTGTGTTATTCTGACCCCAAGTTATTCAAACGAAATGCAGTATAATTTGTGTAAATATTTTTCATAAATAAAAATATATGACTGATATTGAGCATAAAAAAATTACAATTTTATGAATTAACGCAAATTGTATATTCTATGTTTAACTACTCTATTCTATGTTTAACTCTACTGAATAACTCTAATAATTTAAATTAACAATTCTTTCTTTATGTGTTACTATGACCGAAAGTTGTTAAAGCTAAATTCACTATAATTAGTAAGTGTAAGTATTTTACAAAAATTAATGGTATATCTCTGATTTTCAGCTTCAAGAAATCACAATTTTATGAAGATAATTTATTTTGCTTTTTACTCGTTAAACAAATTGTATAATCTGTGCTTAACTCTAGTACTAACTGAATCACTGTAATAGCTAAAACTAACATATTTTCTTTCTGTGTTATTATGGCCCAAACTTATTTAAGCGAAATGCACTATAATAAGTGTGAATATTTTTAATAAATAATAATATACCTCTGATTTTGAGCATAAAGAAATCAAAACTTTATGAATAAAATCATTTTTGCTTATTATGCAAATTGTATATTCTCTGCCTAACTCTACTGAATAACTCTAATAACTGAAATTAACAGTTATTACTTTCTGTGTTATTATGGCCAAAAAATATTCAAGAGAAATGCAGATAATAAGTGCAAATATTTTTGCGTAATTTAATAATATAGCTCCGATTTTGAAATCATAGCTTTATGAAGATAATCATTATTGCTCTTCACTCGTTTTTACAAATCGTATATTCTGCTCTTAACTTTAGTACTAATTGAATAACATTATAATAATTGAAATAAGCAATGCTTTCTTTCTGCGTTTTTATGGTCCAAAGTTATATAAGCGAAATGCACTATAATAAATGTAAATATTTTTCTTAAATAATAATATATCTCTGATTTTGAGCATGAAGAAATCAAAACTTTATGAATAAAATCATTTTTGCTCTTTACGCAAATTGTACATTAACTCTACTAAATAACTCTACTAACTGAAATTAACAGTTATTTTCTTTCTATGTTATTATGTCCCCAAGTTTTTCAATCGAAATTCACTATATTAAGTGTAAATATTTTTACATAAATTAATAATGTAGCTTTCGATTTTGAGCATTAACAAATCATAACTTTACAATTAACATTAATTTTTCCAGTGAATATATAATAAAACCTGCAAAGGTAGAATCGCATAAATTCAATCATTGAAATAATCTCTTTAGTTGCATTTTCCATTTAAACTTGCAGTTATTGAAACTGTCATTGAAAGCATTTTTAAAAAATCTTGTAAGTTCCATTTAATATCCCTAAGATTTGAAAGCAAATTTTAACAAAATTGTCTATCCAATTTATATGGTAAGTTTTCTTTTTAACTATGTAAGTTGATGTTTGATAAAACAAATTATTGTAATTCTATCGTTATTAGGAACATTATTAGCATTCAATCTTATCTTTAAACCATTTTATTCAATCAACCGTCAAATATTATTCAAATAATGTTTCTGGGGATTGCTATCTGATTACTATACAGGATATTACCCGTACACCATTACTAAAATAATGAGTTTTGCAAATGACGTTCTAATTTGAAAAGTCTATAATACTATATATTGAATTTTTACCTTACCATTTCTGCTAATTGTTATTATTGGTATAGTTTTGGACATAAATTCACTGTTAAAAATTTAAAACTTTTGCGGCATCATCATTCCACGCTTTTATAGAAAATGATTACTTCACTGTATTATGGAGCATTCTCATTCGCCAAAATACAGATAATCTATAAAAGCGGTGGAGTGACGATGCAACAAAAGTTTAAAATTTTTAACAGTGCGGTATTTCTCGTCATAGAAGTAGCATTCATTTATTTTATAGGTTATATTTATCTCCAAGTTAAGGCTGCTGTCCCGTGAGGCGAAGACATCCGTGTGAACTAATGCTAAATCTATGGGAAGGTTATTTGCTAATATCCCGTTTGCACTTAAACATTTTTAATTTTTTTAATTTTTTTTTAATTTTTAAATTTTAAATTTATTTATTATTATTATTATTATTATTATTATTATTATTATTTGAATTGGATAGCTGAGGTTTATCTCTACATTGCCCCTTTTTTACTTTTACAATTTTGGGTACAGATATTTTTTATAAAATTTCTTTCACTTTCGAAACTAGTTCCAAAAAACTAAAATATCATTATAAAAAAGTGCCCGCAATGGAAATCGAAAAAGAAAAAAAAATAAGGAAGGATCTAGCAATGAGTCTCAGCTATCCCATGCAAATAGATAAATAAAATAAAAATATCGAAATGCAAATGAGATTAGCAAATAATCGCCCAATAGGTTTAACATTAATTCGCCTGACGCGGCCAGGAGCTATACTTTCATGCTTGTTTGGAAGAATGTTGTCATGCAAATCATGCATACAAAGCACATTGAGAAAGTTGCATTTAACTTGATTCTTCGATATCATCGATTTTGATAAAATTTCAGCAAAATTTACTTAAAATCGTTAATAATAAATTAATCTCTAAAATTCCATGTTTTCTTCCACTATAATCTATAAAAAGACGAAAAAAAATAAAAAAAGGATGAAAATTAATGCATACGGCATAGATTATAAAACACTTTCCAACACATTTTGAATACAACAATTAAACTTCATCGTTTAATAAGGATAAAGTTGAACCAGTGTCTAGCTGAAACATTATGTAAAACGCATAACGCATTTGATATGACAATTTCAGAATTATCATTTATTGACAGGAATATATCAAAATTCTTTTGTGCACCTCTGTATATGACTTATAGATTTGTATGTATTTTACATAATATATCAGAATTTAAATATGCAGGTTAAAAACTATAAACAACGTTATAAGCACAAATTACGTACAAACAAAGACCCCCAAAAAATCACACACGGCCGTTTCAAGGATACGCTGATTCCCTTCCTCAGTGTGAAAGGATAAAAAAGAGTGAAAGAACCCCTCGGTTATAGTTCCGAGTACTGGCTTAGTGAATGATTGAAAATATGAAACCAAAGAATGTAACTATCTTAAGGAAATGACGTAATTGACCGAAAATAGGGAGAAAAAAGGTTGATTGTACTTTTTAATTTGAATATTAAAATTTGCACAAAATGTTTGATTTATGCTTATGCCAAAATTTAGTTTAGTTAGAAAGCGCATTATACATTTGAAAATTCCCCTTCAGCAAATTCCGTCAATAAACAGAGAGTGTGCATCCCTATTTTTATCTATAGAAATTTTATGCTGCAACGCTTTCAAAATTTATCGTTCATATACACTATACAGTATTACAAACGAATTCCTTTATGTGTCCCTGTAAATTAACTATAAATGTTATGCATGCCATATATTGCAGTCAGCATCTTGTTGTAGTGCACCCAAGAATGGCCTCAAGACCTGAGAGCATTTGAAATTGTTCAACATTGTTAAAATACATCGCAAATGATTTTTCTCCCATAGACCATAATGTACAGAGAATTTTTTTGATTGCTCATTGTAAATAACAACACATTTCATTTTGAATATCGAAAATGTCATGGTAAACTTCAGTGTACTACATCAATTACATTTCAATCCCAATAATTTACGCATGTTAGAGCGTGGACATAGACATTCGACCAGACAAACCAAAATCATAAATACCTTTCTGCCCAAAATCATAAATACCTTTCTACAGGGCTGCCACATTTGTCTATTTTTATATTCAGTTAGTACTAGTATTTTCCTTATATAAATTTTGAAGTAAATTTTTCTTGCAAATGTTGTCCAAGTGTGTAGTAAGGCTTTCTGTTTTAAGAAAGTGGTGCCAGTTGGAATTAAAAAATAATCACCTGTGGCAGCTCTGTTTCAACAATGTTGAAAAACATTAAAAAAAAAACTATTTAAAAAACTTCCGAACACAGTTAGTCATCTTAACCACCTGTTCAAGTTCAGCGACTGATTTTATTTTAGCTAACTATCAGACAAAATCATCCATCTTTTATGACCTCGGATATTCAAACCCTTTTATCTGATCTTCATTTCAATTTTGTTTTCAACATTCTGATACACTTTCTAAGTCAATGTCTGGAATGAATTTAGGTATTTCAGTCTCAAATTCCAAAGTTCAAAATGAATTTTCCAGTGGCTGATTGATCTACTAAATTTGTTTCGCTTGCTTATTTATTTTTTTTTCCTTGCTTTGGTTTTTTTTTTCTTTTTTTGTCTTCTTCTTTTTACTTTTTCCTATCATTTTGATAGTTATCAATTACATGAGAGATATTTAGATCAAATGAAAAGAGTTAAACACGGGAAGAGAAAAAATAGAAACAAACATTGGATGTTTTCATTGTCTTATGGCTGAGATCATTTGTCTTTAGACTTCGAATCAACGATTGCAGTTTAATAACGCGAGAAGTGTATATTTTCTTGTTGTGTGTTCCCCCTTACAGGACCGTAAAGATCTCAGTAGTAAATATTAGTATGTAACCGTTTATTTTAGTTTGTTTAGAGTAAAAAAATAAAAATCATTAGAAAAATACATAACAGTGTGTAGCTTTGTTTTAAAATTTTATGGGAAATATTTTCCTCAATGGACTAAAAAGAAAACATAGGGATGACAGTGTTCCGCGTTTTTACATACCAGTATAATATTAGAGAAAATATTGTTCTCTTAAATTGCAGCATTTTTCGATTGAGTAAAATAACATTTTCTCTAAGATTATACTGGTGGGAAAAAACGCGGAAAACCGCGGAAAATTCTCATCCCTAATAACACGAATTAAAATTATACTTATTATGCAGTGTCATTTATTTATTAGTTTATTATAACAAAATGTTAACTATAATAAAACAAAATGATGAAATGAAATTACTATACAAAATATATGCTAATTGTAATATTATGTTAATCTATTTTGATTGTAAAGCATAGATGAGCATTGCACATAGTACACATATTATAAGTCCTATTTTCTATGTGGCATTTAGCACAATTCGCCCATCTTTTACATAATTGCGTTCGATATGCGTTTCTTTTTGATATTCTGTATAAAAAATGTCGAAAAGATTATAGTTAAATTCTCCTGTCACCAATTTTCAAAATGTGAAAAATGTTTCCCTTAGTCGTGAAAGGGTTACGTTTTGGAATCTTTATGTGACATCCCGCTGTGGGACATGAATTGACTTCTAATGAGATAATATAAGCGGTACGTTTACAAAAAACAAATCTATCAATATGTCACTTCTATTATGATATTTATCACGGAGTAATTGCCTTTGAATTTTGTATTTAAAAAAAAAAAAAGTGAAAGTGTTATTTAATACAAATTATGTCTTTCACTATGCAAAGAAATTTTCTAAGTCAATGTCTGGAATGAATTTAGGTATTTCAGTTTCAGATTCCAAAGTTCAAAATAAATTTTCCAGTGGCTAATTGATATACTAAGTTTGTTTCGGTTTGTTATTTATTATTTTTTTTCCTTACTTGGTTACAGGATTTTTTTTTTCTTTTTCACTTTCTTTTTTTCATTTTTAGGTGCGTTCGTAATTATGTAAATACGTAGCACCTATAGTTGTCGTTCAGTCCGTCCGTCCATCCGCATATAACAACGCAAAAACTACCCAACCGAATCGTTTGAAATTTAAAATATATAATTATTACATAATTTTGTCAAGTCATTTCAAATTTTATGAAAGTCAGATGCGTAGATCAATTTCAGGGACAATCAAAAGTATTCCGTTACATTACGGTCAATGGGGGAAAATGTTTCAAATGCATTTTAATGGTGTTACACTCATTCGAACATAATAAAATTGATATGCATGTATAAAGTAATATTATAATGTACATTTTGTATAATCTGTAGTGCAAAGAACATTTGTTATTGATTGACAAGGCCACTCAAAAGTATTCCATTACACAATGGTATAGGGAGAACATTGTTTGGTGCACGTTGTAATTGTAATTAACTATTTACAGTTTTATGAGACTGATATATGAGAGTGATATTTTTAAGACTTCGTTATCGTACGAATGCACCTCATTTGCTATGCTTCCCGTGCAAATTCCATCTTGTTTTTCCTATCATTTTGTTCGTTATCACTTACATGAGAAATATTTAGATCAAATGAAAAGGGTTAAACATAAAAAGAGAAAATATAGAATAGTAGTTCCTGGGAGAAATGAGTATCTTGAGGAAAAACAAACATGGATGTTTTCATTGTCGTGTTCGGTCGAGATCATTTGTCTTCAGAACGTTTGTCGCTTATAAACGCGATAAATATATATTTCCTTGTTTAGGTTTTAAGATCTCTATGTGACATCCCGCTTTGGGACATGAATTGACTTTTAATGATATTATGTATGCAGCACGTTTCCGTAAATAAAATTTATTAATATGTTGCTTCTGTCATGCGATTTATCACAGAGTAATTGTCTTTGAATTTTGTAAAAATAAAACTTTTATACTGAACGCGTGTTATTTAATGTTTTTCATTACGTAAAGAAAATTACTAATAACATTTATTTTCGTGCTTATTTAGGTTGTTTTTGTTGGTTTTACTAATTATTTTTATTTATTAACCCTCATAGAATGAATGGTCACAGTGACGTCACAATGACGTCACTGTGAGTCACTTTGGTCACATCACATCTGTGACGAAAATGCCACCACTCAGTGACGTCACATTGTGACTAAGATGTGACTTTCTAAAAAAATTTTCGCAGTTTGTCACAATGTTAATGTTAAAGTAGTCAAAAATGACACAGTTTTTACAAATTGGTCACATTGTGACGTCACAAAGTGGTCACAATGTGACGTCACAAAAAAGCTCTAAAACGGCCATAACGACTTCACATTTTAGTCACTGTGACTTCACATCGACGTCACGTGACGTCACATCGACAATCGATGGTCACAAAGTCACAATGTGACTTCACAACGGCGTTGCAGTGACGTCACCATGTCTTACGGGTAAGTAACTGCCTTTTAATTTTGTAAAAAAAAAAAAATTTATAAATAGAAAGTGTTATTTAAACCAATATTTACATTTTCAATTAATGAAAAAACATTAAAATCAATATTTATTGTTCAGGTGGAATTTTTTCTCCTTCTTTTCAGTTTTTCCTATTATCTTGCTCGTTATCATTCGTACTCGTATGAGAAATATTTAGATGAAATTAAAAGGATTAAACACGAAAAGGAAAAGTAGAATAGTGGTTCCTGAGCAAAATGAGTACCTAGAGATGATTTCATTGTCTTTGGTTGAGATCGTTGAGATCGACTTCGAGTCAATATTTGCCGTTTATTGACGTAAAAATTATATATTTCCTTATTGAAGCTTGCATGTGACATCACGTTTTGGGACATGAACTGACTTCTAATGAGATAATATGTGCAGCATATTTCCGAAAAACAAATCTATTAATATGTGTCTTCTGTCATGCTATTTATCACGGAATAATTGTTTTTGATTTTTTTTTTTTTTTTTTTTTTTTTTTTTTTTTTTTGACAGAAAGTGTTTTTTAATAGAAATTTTATGTTTTTCACTATGTAAAGAAATTTTCTAAGTCAATGTCTGGAATGGATTTAGGTATTTCAGTTTCAGATTCCAAAGTTCAAAAAAAAAAAAAAAAAAAAAAAAATTCCAGTGGCTGATTGATGTACTAGATTTTATGCTCATTATCATTTACATGGGAAATATTTAGATCAAATGAAATGTGCTAAACACGAAAGGGAAAAATACAGTAGTGATTTCTGGGAGAAACACGTGTCTTGAGGGGGAGAAAAAGATGTTTTTGTCTTACGGTTCAAATCATTTGTTTTTATCAAATTTCACGAATGAACTTTTGCAACTTATTAACATGAGAAGTGTATATTTCCTTGTTTAATTTTTGATATCTCTATGTGACGTTTCGCTGTGGGACATGATTTAACTTTTAATAAGATTACTTATGCAGCACGTTTCCGTAAATCAAATCTATTAATATATGACTTCTGTCATGCGATTTACCGCAGAGTAATTAGCTTTGAATTTCGTAAAATAAATTTTTATAGAGAATAATTGTTTTGAACAGCATCAGGTTTTTCGCTACATAAAGAAAATTATTATCAACATTTATTTTCGAAATTACCCCTTGTTATTTAGGTTGTTTCTGCTGGTTTTACAGGGCGTACAAGTGTTACATAAGCAGTAGGGGGGAAGGGGGGGGTCCATTGTCAGCTCATTTTTGCTGAAAAGGGGGGAGGGTGAGGAGTCCCGAGAATTTTTAAGTAAACATTAGACAATCAAGAAATTATAATTTAACTACAAAAAGCAAAATTTCATTATTTGGATGAGCGTTCTGCGAATGTTGAACGACATGAAAAAAAATATTGAGTAAACAAGGATTGAAAAGGACGAACATTCTAGTCGGGCCCTATATTTAAAGCGTAATAATAGACAATGAACAAACATGGATACAAAGAACTTGGACGCCAGAGTAGAAACGTGAGTGCCAAACACATAATATTCCTATGATTAAAATTTTTAGTTATGTGCCTAAATAATTTAGAGTCTATTTCTCAAAGCTTTTTTTAATTATTATAGTTTTCTTCAAGTACCAAAAATAGTGTAGTAGAAACTATTTTGTATTCTATGAATTGCTTAATGCAATAAGTTACACACATTATACCGCTTTTGTTTTCCTTCGATATCACAATCCCTATATATCTATTTGTGTAAATTTGTTAGATTAGTAATATAAATTTATCAACTGTAGTTTTTTATGCTAAACAATTTTGATGTTAGAGCGTCATAAAATCTTAGGTAAGAAAAAGGGGGAGGAAAGACACAAAATGACATAAAATATGCTTAAGTAATACTTGAACGGCCCTTATCAATTATTTTCATTAAGTAATTACTTTTAAAATAATAAAACTTTGTGAAAAATCACCATAAAATCAAAACGAAACATAAGACGCGTTTCCAGCTGAGAATTTTAACAGCCCGTCATCAGCCGAAGTAAACACGTGATCGCGGAGACACAAGGTCTCAAACGAACCATTCATCTTGCCCTAAGTTTTCTGCTGAACTTCTCTTGAAAATTATGTCTTTAACCTCTTCAGGCCGGATGTGTCCCATAGGATACGCATCTTTACAAATTTTTTTCGCATATACAAATGTTAACAAAAAGAGTGAATGGTGTGAATAACAGATAGATGAACTAAACAAAATAGCAATTTGTTTCTAACAACGCTTTTTTTTTTAGCGTGGTACGTGTTATAAAACAAGTGAGTGAATGTTATCGCAGATCACACAGAGAGTTTCGTTAAATATTTCTTTCAAAACAACTTATCCTTTTATTATTAAATCCAGATTGTTATTTTATAATTATTAAATTCTTACATAGATGGTAGCACCGATGAATTTAATTTTAAAATAATTATAAAAGGAAGTTATTTCTTTTAAATTAAACAAAAAATGTTAAAATGAAATTATTTAAATAAAATTTAAAATTCCAAATTTTTTTAAACCGAAAATTCAATAAAAAATCAAGCGGAGATATAAATAAAATTTTGAATTAAAAAAAAATTTAAATGAAATTTAAAATCCTGAATAATTAACAAATCGCTGTAGTTTACTAGCGAAACGCTTTACCTCCAAGTTATGATGTGTTCACGCAAAACGTTCAGAATGGTTCTCTTTTAAAAGATAAATCGCAAAAATGAACGAAAGACATTGATAAAATTAATTTAATTAAAATATTGGATTTTTTTCAAAATTTTATTATTTATCATGTGACAGGAGGTGTTCAACTGCAAGTACACAAAATTCAAAGTCTCTGTCTTATGCAGTTTCTGTACGGACTCTGTGACAGACGGACAGACAGATGTCAGAGACGAAAAAGATTACGTAGATGAACGAAACCCTAAAACTGGCTTGCTACAGAAATGCACGAAATGTACAAAAATGAAATCGCAAATAATTTTACTCTGTGTTAAGATACCATATGTAGATTCCATTAGTAATAAAAAATTATTAAATATATATTTATTTTATATTTTGTAATATTTTTGCAATGCAAAAAATTAATTAATTAATTAATTATATTAATTAAAAAAAACCAAATAAATTGTAAAAAATAGTACTTTTTCAGTCCCAGTATTAGTATTTAGCTCAGTAATGCCAATTTTGGATAATTATGTTTTAATGCCAAAAGGACGATGAAAGGTTCGATATAATATTCGATAATATTCTAATAATATTCGATGGCTGTACGAGTGGTAACCCTCCTGGGCTCACGATTCGTTTTGTTTATGTTTCGGAGAGAATACGAGATACGTGTTGACAGAAGAAATGTTCTGAGAACATGTCGAATCTTTCATGTAAATAATGTACAATATTTGTATATAAGATCTAAATATGTTCTTCCAATTAAAATAAGAAGAAAAATGCCCGTTTCGACTTTATTGAGAACATGTCTGTCACTTTAAATTGAATTTATGCTAGTCATAGAATAATTCTACTGAGCCGAATACGATGCCGACACTAATATTCAGCTCCAGTAATCAGAAAATATTTACTTGAGACCTCATAGCAACGGAAAAATAGGTTTTCCTGATAGAGAAAATTGTTTAGTTGCACTCTAAATGGTACTCGGAAATGTTTTCGAAGACTACGGGCAGAATATATCTATACACTGGTGTGCAAAATTTAAGGACGAGTCCCAAAATGCCAATTTTCAAAGAATTTTCAAGTGATAATTTTCATGCGAATATTCAAAAGGAAGTAATATAATTCGAATAAATACTATTGCTGCATAACTGCTAGTCTATATAAAATCTCATTCAGGTCACACATGGTCACAAGAGTCACAGTCACTACGGTGAAACAAAAAATAGGAAATTCTATACGTCTATTTTATGACTCTCAAATGACTACTATACGTGACACCACTGACAGGTCACTGAGACTGCTGCTTTGTGTCGAGTCACCAGGTGGCTTTACAATGTCGTTTTATTGTGACTCTCATGTGACTGTCATTTGAAGACTCAATTTCAAAGTCATTGTAAATGTTGCATTATGATAAATCACCAAATAATGTCACATTAAAGTCGCATGGTGACTTTCTGTCACAAGACTTTGTCAAATAGTGACAGAGACCCTACTGTAAAGTAACCATTGTAAAAAGTGGTGAAAAGTCACCATGTGACTTTAATGGGACATTATTTGGTAATTTATCATAATGCAACGTTCACGATGACTGAAATTGAGTCTTCAAATGACAGTCACATGAGAGTCACAATAAAACGACATTGTAAAGTCACCTGGTGACTCGCCACAAAGCAGCAGTCACAATGACCTGTCAGTGGAGTCACACATAATAGTCATTTGAGACTCATGAAACAGAAGTATGGAATTCCCTATTTTTTGTTTCGCCTTAGTGACTGTGACTCTTGTGACCATGCGTGACCTTAATGAGGTGTTATATGGACTAGCTGTTATGCAGGGATAGTAATTATTCGAATTATATTACTTCCTTTTGAATATTCGCGTGAAAAATATCGCTTGAAAATTGGCGTCCTCGTCCTTAATTTTTGCACACAAGTGTATATATACATATATATATATATATATATATTTAATGTAAATTCTTCTTTAAATTTCAAAGAAAAACTCTTATCTCAGGTTTCTAAAGATAAAAGGACGCTCTTTTCCGAATATTGTGTGACTTGAAAGCGGTTATTATATATTTTCGATCGTGATTGTACGACATTTTCCTAAATTAATAAATATCTGTCTTTCTTTACCGTACTTAATACATATTTGTGATGAAGCATACGAACCTCAAGTAATAACTTCATCGTGATTATATAAAACTGATTGCGTATAAAGTTTCATTTTTCAATAATTTTAACAGTTGCTGTTTATAAAAATTGTATTTTGGTAACTTAAAATAATATTTGGTTTAATGAATTTCCTTAACCAGCGGCGTAAGATAGATTTTTTATCATAATTAATTTTGTAGGTTTATTATAAATTTAGTAAAATAGTTCTTTTTCAAACACTTCTTTTCGTTAAAATTTGACAGGTTCTGTCCCGTTAACTTTTATATTTCAATCCGAACAAAAATTTAATTTTGAAAAAAAAAAAAAAATAAATAAATAAAATATTGGTTTTTTCGCGAAATATTCGTAATTTTTACTTTCGCATTTGCATAGAAGAAACGAATTAGTTAAATCAATAACTATGATTTTATTTTCCTTCGAAACGTACGAATACACATGCTTTAGTCTGGCAGTGAATCTCCATATTGTTTTTTTTTTTCTTTTTGTAGTTAATACAGAAAAACGTTACAGCAATATCTTTTTTTTTCTTTTTAGGTGCGTTCGTAATTATGTAAATACGTAGCACCTATTGTTGTCGCTCAGTCCGTCCGTATGTCTGTCTGTCCGTCTGTCTGTCTGTCCGTCTGTCTGTCTGTCTGTCCGTCTGTCTGTCTGTCTGTCCGTCCGCATATAACAGCGCAAAAACTACCCAACCGAATCGTTTGAAATTTAAAATACATAATTATTACATAATTTTGTCGAGTCATTTCAAATTTTATGAAAATCGGATGCATAGATCAATTACAGGGGCAATCAAAAGTATTCCGTTACATTACGGTCAATGGGGAAAAAAGTTTCAAATGCATTTTAATCGTTTGAATTTAAAATACATAGTTATTACATAATTTTGTCGAGTTATTTCAAATTTTTTGATAATCGGGTGCATAGATCAATTACAGGGGCAATCAAAAGTATTCAATTACATTATAGTCAATGGGGAAAAAGTTTCAAATGTATTTTATACGTTTGAAATTTAAAATACATAGTTATTACATAATTTTGTCGAGTTACTTCAAATTTTATGAAAATCGGATGCATAGATCAATTACAGGGACAATCAAAAGTATTCCGTTACATTACGGTCAATGGGGGAAAATGTTTCAAATGCATTTTAATCGTTTGAAATTTAAAATACATAGTTATTACATAATTTTGTCGAGTTATTTCAAATTTTTTGATAATCGGGTGCATAGATCAATTACAGGGGCAATCAAAAGTATTCAATTACATTATAGTCAATGGGGAAAAAGTTTCAAATGTATTTTATACGTTTGAAATTTAAAATACATAGTTATTAAATAATTTTGTCGAGTTATTTCAAATTTTATGAAAATCGGATGCATAGATCAATTACAGGGACAATCAAAAGTATTCCGTTACATTACGGTCAATGGGGGAAAATGTTTCAAATGCATTTTAATGGTGTTGCACTCATTCGAACTTAATAAAATTTATATGCAACTATAAAGTACATATTATAATATACATTTTACATAATCTGTGATGCAAAGAACATTTGTTATTGATTTACAAGGCCACACAAAAGTATTCCATTACATAATGGTATAGAGAGAACATTGCTTGATGAGCGTTTTAATTGTAATTCACTATTTACAATTTTATGAGATTGAGATATAAGAGTAATATTTTTAAAACTTCGTTATCGTACGAACGCACCTCGTTTGCTACGCTTCACGTGCAATTTCCAACTTGTTTTTATTGTGGTCGTATTCTATACTGTGGTCGTTATGGTTACCTGCGAAAAACATTAAAAAGTAAATTTTAATCCGTTTCTACCTTGAAAAGTTATATTATGAACTGCATTAAATATATTCAGTAAAAATAGTTGGTTCGAAATCGCAGTAAATGAAAATTTAACTAAATATGAACCCACATATACAGGATGTTCCTTACTTACAGTGGCTGTCAAAAGTTTCCGGCCAGCAAAAATTTTTCAGTTAATTTGTAAATATATCCATATGAAGAGGAATCTCAAAGCGATACTTATACATTTTATTGACATATTAGTTAGGAACTTACTTATAGAAGAACGTGTAAATATCAATAAATTTAATTGACAAAATTAAATATAAAAGAAAACGCATGTTCTCAAAAGTTTCCGGCCACTTATCGTTCTTAGTCTTTTTCTATCCGTTAAGTGTTTTTTGGTTGTGTTTATAAATGAATCAACGTGTATAGAATAGTTTGAATTCAAATTTGAAAAGTTCAACAATAGTTGTTCATAAATGAGTGATTAGTTTGTCGCTAAAAGGCCAATCTTCCCGAGATATTGCGGCTAAGTTATCGATCGGTAAAATCGACTCTAAACGATATTTAAAAATTATATAAAGATGATCATGGTTTTCAGGACTTTCAGAGGTCCGGGAGACTCCGGAAAATTACTATTCCTGTGGACAGAATTATCAGGAGAAAAACCAATGGTAATCCGCATGAAAATTCCGTTGCAATATACTGCGATTTACGGAATGAAAATATTGCTGAAATAAGTTAGGCTACCGTGTTATGATGCTGACGTGATACAGAACTTTATGGAAGAGTCGATGTTAAAAAATTTTCAGAGGTAAAAAAAAATACCGACGTACCCTATTTTCATTTTCCTAGGAACACAAAGTCTGGTCAAGTGAAAACTGGACAAAAGTTCTATTTTTCCATTAATTGAATTTGAAATTTTTTTGGTAGTGATTGCAGACACTACATACGATGACCTAACAACAAAAGGTATGATTCGACCTATGTTATTCCTACAATGAAGCATGGCGGAGGACACGTTACGCCGTGGGGAGTATTTTCTTAAAAAAGTGTCGATCCGTTATTTGAAATCCACAGCCAGATGAATGATACAATGTATAAGGATATCTTGCAAGACCATTTTTTGCCTTATTAGAGAAAAAGATTTGGTCGCAACTATTTTTCGTAACATGATAACGACATAAATAATATATGCAAGCCTCGATAAGCAATAGTTTTCGCACAAAAAATTTCGTTTTTGAAATGGTCAGCCCAAACGCCCAACATAAATCCAATAGAGAATCTTTGGAAAGAAGTTGGCAAAAGTCTGCGGAACTATAAATATTGCAACTCAGCCGAAATTTCGCCAAAATTGCAAGAAATGTGGAAAAAATGTACCAAAGACGATCTTTAACCGTTGACTGTGTGAATGTCACGTTGCTGCGCCGCAGTACTTATTACTAAAGCTAATAAAATAGTAATACGATAAAATAGTATTTGTAAATGTTGTTGATCACTGTAATTTTCTATTATAATACCACTTTTTTACGAACTTGTGAAGGTGGCCGGGAACTTTTGAGAACATGCGTTTTCTTTTATACTTAATTTTGTCAATTAAATTTATTGATATTTACACGTTCTTCTATAAGTAAGTTCCTAACTAATAAGTCAATAAAATGTATAAGTATCGCTTTGACATTCCTCTTCATATGGGTACATTTACAAATTAACTGAAAAATTTTTGCTGGCCGGAAACTTTTGACCACCACTGTACGTTCAGTTACATACTTTTTTTTTTTAATTATTTGATCTTTATGTGAATGCATAACCATACTGGTCAATGTATAAAACTTTTAGGCGGAAATTTTGCATTAAAATTCAGGAAATCATAAAGGAAAACTTTATGAATACTCTACGTTATTATAACAATAAATGTTACGTTTTAAAAAATGAAATCTATTTGAAATGCTTTCTTCTCATTTTCAATTGAAATATTTTTACCAATGAATCAAGCAAAATTACAAAAGAGTCTTTTTAATGACATTTTGTACATTTTACCTTTTATGGCTGAAACATAATTTCTACTTTGAAAAAAGAAGAAAAGAAAGCCATCTTACAATTAACTTACATTCTTAAAAAAATTAATTAAGGAAATTTATTTTTAAATGATTTTTAATTTGGTATTCCTAATTTGAAAACCTAGCTTATAAAAAGTTTACACACACTGTTAAAAAAATTCTGAAATTCACGAACATTTTTTTCCTGAATTTCACAGAAAAGCTCCCTTTTAACAACAAAAGGGTATTTTCCGTTACAAATCACAAAATTCCATCATATTTCCTGAAAATAACGAAACGGGTGAAAATAAAAACAAAAAACGGAAACACTCCGTTGTGCGGAGAGCTCCATGACCGAGTGGTCAAGGCACCACACCTCTAATCGCCTGTGAGCGCAGATTGTGGGTTCGAGTCCCATTGGCGCCATGGAATAGTGAAACATAAAAAATTCCTTTTAAATTACATTTTTTCTGTTTATTTTTCTCTTTTTTTCTTATTAAAAATCTTTTAATTTATTAGCCGAAAAATAAATAAATAAAGAAAGAAATAGTGTACGACAATTTCGAAAAAATGTCTATTGTAAAAAAAAATTTAATAAAAAATTTTTTAATAATAATAAAAAAAAAAAAAAAAAACAGTGGTTTTAAACAGTGATTTTTTTTAATTTAAACTATTTAAAAAATAATAAGTATTATGCATCAGTCTAAAATAATCCGTTTACAAACATTCTAAGGAATATATTTGAAAGGAAATCTTTAAAAAGCACAACAAATTTTCCCACTAACTCATAAAAGACATACTTTGTACTGTTTCGCATCATCAACTTTGGCTCAGTTCGTAAGAATTTGTTCCGCAATCTGAAGGTCCCGAGTTCGATCCTGAGGTCGGCGTGAACTAAATTATCCAAAATAACAATTAAGTAAAATAACATAGCAGCTTAAAGTCCCTCGGTGGTTTGGAATTCTTTGATGATTAATCGGTAAATCATTTTTAAAAATTATATTAAATTATTACTATTATAAATCAAACTTTGTAACGGAAAGTTACTGATTCTTACACCGGAGTTTTCCCTTCTTGTATTTCCCACAACGGAAAATCTACTAACGGAACGGTAAAAGTTCGGCTACTTTGCTGCCGGTAGTTTCACCTGGAATTCACAGATTTATTTTTAACAGTGCAGATATTGATGGAACCGGTCTGCAGATTTTACACTCCCTAAAAGTATCAAATGTTGTTCAACTTTATAAAAATTAATGACTGAATAATTTAATTAACATAATCCCGTACCTTATTTTTAATAAAAAATTAATTGCATTCTTATCGTCAGAAGTTTGGGTATTGAAGTGAACTTTATTTATTTATTTTAGGCTTAGTATATACTCATTTTTTCCGGCAGAATGTATTTCCCAAGTTTGCGAATTCAGTTCATTTGATTGCCTCATTTTAGAATCTATACTAATCAAATCCGTGCGCCTCTGTCTGTCTGTCTGCTTGAAGCCGATTACAGTTCGCAACGCGGGCGAGTTGGAAGTCGCGAGAGGTGTCTTTCGATTCGAAAAATTCCGGGAAAGTCATTTCGGGCATTTTCAAGACCGTAGGACCAAAATTAAAAAAGTTATGAATTAAAAACCGGTCGGGAATCGGAACGGAAAACGTCTAATTTCCCAAACGGAGCTCAAACGGAGCTCTGAGGCAGAACACTGCGCCACCTTGCGGTGAACGACCGGAACTTTTCCCCTTTGCCTAAAAGAAGAAGCAGCCGAAAACCTCTTTTTTCTCCCGGGAAAACGACTTTTTCTTTCGTTTCGGTGCTTTGAAAAAGAACTAATTTGTAAAAAATGTTAAACACGGTTTATTTTCATACTTTTTTTTTGGTAGCATACACGAATATTGTGTAACCTAAGATTTACGCGATTAATACTAATTTTTGTTAGTACAAACGGAAAACGAGCTGCCAAAATTATTTGTTAGTTATGTTGTTTATGATATTAATGAAATTACTTATTTTTTTTTAATAGCAGTCTTTTGCAGTTTTTAATACCGAAACTTTTTTGCGCGTTTTTTCTTAAACATCATACAGACAGTTTTTAAAGTAGATAAAACTGATTACATATTCAGAATCTGCGTAAAAGTCTGCTTCTGATGAACCAAAAAATACGAGAAAATGTCTTATGGGGGGCGCGCAGCGCCAACCGTGCAAAACCAAATATTTTTAACGGGACGATGGCGACCATGGCGCGTAGCGCTGGTGGGTGGTAGGCCGGTGGGACGCCTTTGAACGGTGGGCACGTAGGGCCCACTGTGCGAAATCACATATTTTTAACGGGATAATGGGCGCATAACAACCATAGCTCTTTAATTTACTTTTTTTGTGCTTGAGGATTCGAACTCCAAGACTTGCTTATTAAATGAATTTTTTTGCTTATTATATACTGCTTAATATCGAGGTTCGTTTGGAAAAAGTGGCCCAGCTAGCGGGCGTAGCTCGCTAGTAATATAGGATTCTGCGTCAGGTTGGATTGAAGCTAAGTTGTTTAGTTGCGAGTCTGTTCCTTTCGGATTAACTTTAATTGTTTCGAGTTCGTCGATTTTGCTCTTGCATATCGTGTTAGAGTTGCCCCAATTTTTTTTAAAAATCGTTGAAAGTATTATTTATGAAAAACATAACTTTTTAACATTATTCAGTATGGCCATCTTTCAACATAAAGGATGAAAATTATATTAGAAACATGATTGAAGACTATTTTTCTGCAATTGCATTAAGATATGGATTCATATTCTGCTATACAGGGTGATTCAGCTCGTCGGTGACAAACTTTAAGGATCGATAGAGCACACCTAGACGAACATTTTTGAATAGGGAATGTAGGGTCCCTGACGCGATGGTAAGGCGCTAGGCGCTTTCGAAAATTTGGGTGCCGAAATTCGAAACGTCATAAAAACTAGGGAAATGGTTAGATTTTCTTGCTTGTTGCGTCGAAATGATTCTGTTTGTTTAGACTTTCTTCAGTACCAATTTGATAAGCGTATCTCTTAAAACATGGATAGGGGGCGCTGCAGACTTTGGAGAGCTAGACAACAACTTTAAGCCCGTTATTTTGATAATTTAACACATGCTCGCCAAAGTTTATACTCTAACTTAAAGTTTGAACCCAAAAGTAGAGCCCTGCAAAAAGCGTAAGAGCCGGAATAAAATGTCAAAGTACAGGGTGGTCGAAACTCGAAGGCTCCTAAGAGATAAACAAACAGATTTCTTGACTTATGGCATGCATTTTCATGATTCTGTTTGCTGGGGCTCTCTGAAACTCAGTTGAACGGTACAAAAAGAAACATCGATAGGGGGCGCTTTGGGCAAAAAACATAATTCGTTGACATTTCGGACGCTAACTGGAAACGGGGCGCTACGATCAGTTAGTAATAATGAAAACACATTTTCTACCTCTGCTCAACACTTCTGAATAAATTTAGACCAAAAACATCAATGATACTGGAAATTTATTTACAAAAAATAACACTACAGAAGATGCTCGAAATTTCGACCTTGGGCCATGATGCAGGCTTCGCACCTCCGTCGCATTGAGGAGTGTGTGTTTCCAAAAATGCCAGGAGTATCTCTGATCTGCCCTGCAGCTGCCACAATGCGCGCCACAAGTTCTTCAGCACTGCTGACAGGTGTATGGTATACCTCGGCCTTCAGGTAACCCCAAAGGAAGAAATCCAAGCAGGTGAGGTCTGGTGATCGGGCAGGCCAGTGAACTGGACCCCCACGCCCGATCCACCGCTGGCCATACCTTGCGTTTAGATGGAGACGCACGTCGTTCGTGTAATGGGCCGGAGCTCCATCGTGCTGGAACCACATCTGGCGACGCGAACCTTCGGGTACGTGCGCCTCCTCCAGAAGCTGCGGCAGCACTTGATCCAGGAAAATCAGGTAATTTCCACCTGTCAGCCGTTCAGGTAACAAATAAGGGCCAATGAGGCAATCCCCCAGAATGCCGGCCCACACATTTACTGAGAAACGCTCCTGGGCTGCTCGGCTTCTGGTTTCATGTGGAATTTCATCACACCACACATGACTGTTGTGGGCGTTCCACATTCCCTCCCGGCTGAAGGTGGACTCGTCCGTAAACAAAATGCTGTTTACAAAACGGGGATCCCTGGATCTCATCGCCAAGTACCATCTTGAGAATTCCACTCGAGGGCCAAAATGCTGCTCTCTGAGCAACTGCACCCGCTGGATGTGGTAGGGGTGCAGATTCCGGGAACGTAAGATGCGCCACGCAGTTGCTTGCGAAATGCCAACATGTCTGGCGATATCTCTCGTGCTAAGACCTGGGTTGTCCTCAACCAGGTTAAGCACAGCCTCTTCGTTGTCGGGGGTGCTCACTGATCGCTCCCGTTCAGGCCTGCCTCCGTCGAAAGATCCCGTTGTGGACAACTTCTGGTGTACTCGAGCGAAGAAGGCATGGCAGGGGATTTGCCTGTTGGGGTAACGCTCGGCGTACAACCGCTGAGCGGCTCGTCCATTACAACCAGCAGCGCCATACGCCAAATGCATGTCAGCCGATTCAGAGTTTGTGTACCGTTCCATCCTACTACCGATCTGCAGACAAGTAACCCGAAGCTTAAGTAGGTACCGCACGTTCAAAAGACGTGTCTGCGCATACAACTACGTCATCTCGCGTTGTCGTCTACGCATTACGTATCTTTTGCATATCGATATGGTACGATATCTTTTGCATAAATCAGCAAAAAGCACCTTATGTAAATTTTATTGCGCGCATTGTGCATGATTGAAACCAGCTATGTTTGTTAAAAAAAACAAACAAACTGCAGTTTTAATAGCTTCTTATGATAAGTAAATTACTCTCTTGTTTTGTTTCTAACTGATCGTAGCGCCCCGTTTCCAGTTAGCGTCCGAAATGTCAACGAATTATGTTTTTTGCCCAAAGCGCCCCCTATCGATGTTTCTTTTTGTACCGTTCAACTGAGTTTCAGAGAGCCCCAGCAAACAGAATCATGAAAATGCATGCCATAAGTCAAGAAATCTGTTTGTTTATCTCTTAGGAGCCTTCGAGTTTCGACCACCCTGTACTTTGACATTTTATTCCGGCTCTTACGCTTTTTGCAGGGCTCTACTTTTGGGTTCAAACTTTAAGTTAGAGTATAAACTTTGGCGAGCATGTGTTAAATTATCAAAATAACGGGCTTAAAGTTGTTGTCTAGCTCTCCAAAGTCTGCAGCGCCCCCTATCCATGTTTTAAGAGATACGCTTATCAAATTGGTACTGAAGAAAGTCTAAACAAACAGAATCATTTCGACGCAACAAGCAAGAAAATCTAACCATTTCCCTAGTTTTTATGACGTTTCGAATTTCGGCACCCAAATTTTCGAAAGCGCCTAGCGCCTTACCATCGCGTCAGGGACCCTACATTCCCTATTCAAAAATGTTCGTCTAGGTGTGCTCTATCGATCCTTAAAGTTTGTCACCGACGAGCTGAATCACCCTGTATATCGGGTTGGCAAATTTATTTTGCCCTATTCGATTCGGCTATTGGATTTACTTTATACAGAATTTTCTGGTTCAGGTCTGATATTCCACAAACTACAAAAGACTCTACTATGGTCATATTTCTTGTCTCTTAGAGAAATACTGTATCAAAATATGATACAAATATTTTAGTATTTTAATTTTATCAAAAGGATATACAGGATGCATCATAAGTTCGTGCAAACTTTAAAAAGAAATCTTAAAACAATTAGTAATGCTCAGAAAAAATGTCGATTTGCGCAAATATTATCAGAGGCACATAAGATTTTTTTTTCCCTGTATTAAAAAATGATTCCAAAAGTAACATAAAGACGGCATTCACACATCATACTGAGATGTTTTATCCAAATAAGAAAATACAAGATGACAATGAAACAAATTACAATAGCATGGCCACTGTGCATCTTTTTTTAAAGTAAAGTTATTAAACAAGTAAGGCGCGCCAATATGCCTATTATACCTGAGTGTAGCATGTCAACATCCATGAGGCTGACGGTCTGTCGAATGGAATCCATTAGTTCCACCAAACTAACGGAAGATCCTCTGTACACACGCGACTTTATGTATTCCCACAACCAATAATCTGCTGGGGTCAAGTCTGGAGCTTATGGGGGCCACTCAAACTTACAGCCTCTATTTATCACTTGGTCTTCTCTGAAAGTCTTCAACAGAAACATCTTGAATTCAGGTGCAAAGTAGGGCGGGCACGACACTGCATGGAAGTGAAAACAAGTAACGCACGTCTTTCCTTCAATGAAGGCATAGCACGGTCACGCAAAAGTTTAACATACCGTTCTCTAGTGACTGCATACTAGGTTTTACAGCGGGAATCAGAAAAAGGCTCTTGAAAAAAGAAAGGTCCCAGAATAAAACACTTGCTGAAAACACACCAAACAGTCACATAAGGAGAATGCAGTAGCGCCCTCTTTCGGTTACTTTTGAAATAATGTTTTTAATACATGGAAAAAAATCAGTGTACTTATTACATTCGTGCAAACCATTTTTTTCCGAGCATTATTTTTTACTATGATTTTTTTTTTTTTTTATGTTTCCACGAATATATGACGTACAATTTAAATATTAGCTACGTATAATCGATCAGAAAACATTTACATAGTTGCCAACATCTCTTAATTATTTCGGAGTACGACCCAAGATTTGCATGTTCAAACCAGAAAAAAATATATAAGAAAATGTGTCTTCTTTCGATAAGATGCATGTTCGTCTTCATTTTGAAATTTTTAGTTAAATAAAATTTCCGGTTGAAAATATGTCCATCTTTGATCAGATTCCGGAATAATTAAGAAATGTTGGCATCTATACATTTAAAGAAAAAATAGCTCTCATTTAACTTAAAAAATAAGAAGGAAAAAGAAATAAGTAAATGAAATATGTGAAAATATAATATAAAAAAGGGAAACGAGAAGAAAAAGAATAAAATAATTCGAAAACTCCAACTACAATTACAGCATTCCACAGTCAGTGCTTGTGTAATCTTATCACATTAAACAGCGCCTCTAAATAATCTGGGCATATAAAATTTAATATGAAAAGAGAAAAACTGACATTAAATCCGAAATATATCCTGCTCTTTATAGAAAGCAAAAATTCCACCCACATTGTTAAAAACATATTCTTTTTCTTTTTATTCTTTCTACATACCAGTTATGAGTCACATAACGAACTCCCCAAAGAATTCGGCTAATGACAGCTCGTACCTGCAGTTGGAAGTTCGTTTAAAAAAAAAATAAATTGGATAAATATTAAAAAGACACAGGGGCAGGGATGTGGAGAAAGGTGGCTCATCTGTAAAACATATGTTCGAGATAATTTAGAAGCGAGTGACAAATATTCGCAACTGCAAGAGCTTTTTATTTATTTATTTTTTCTCATTCCAGGAATTTTTTACTTTTGCCAAGCGAGGTTCATTAAAAACAATCCTGCATGTCAATATTTTGCATAGCTGAGATTTTTTTTACTATGCGACAGAGTTGCTTATTGTTTTCAATTGCTGGCAAACGTCGTAGCATCTGTGATAAAAACGCTCCAAACATAGAAAGAGACTATTGTTGTAGCAATTATTGTGTTCTGGATCAGAATCATTATTAGAACATTATAACTTTTACCTGCCGTACTAAGGCCGAAATTGTATTTCAAACGCAGCAAATGAGGTGCGTTCATATTATAACTAGTTTTACGAATATTCAGATCTTAGTGCAATAACTGTAGCGCTCTAAATGCTTTATACTCGTTTATCAAATAAAAAATTTGATACGTTAAAAAATCTAAAGTTAAAGGGGAGGAACACAACATCACAAGGATTCAGATTTGCATGGCAACCCATGGTCGGAAACACTTTTTTGACAAGGTAGTGATGACACAAACACAAGAAAAAAAGGAAACGAACAGGGAGAGAAAACATGTTTATTGTATTTAGTACTGCAAAAATGCCAGGACAATGCCGGGAAGGGCTGAGGATCTTGTTGCACGCACCGTGGCAGCTGCTGGGGGAAGTTCGCGACAGTGCCGGTATTTGCGAGAACATTAGATCTTCCATGCACCGGAAATGCTCTTCTATACATTACGGCTATCTAAATCATATCGTTACCATACGGAGTCGTAATTTCAAATACCTACTTTGATGACGATCATTGTCTCTTTAATGTTCTTTTCTTCTTAGTTTTTTGCTGTACTAAGAATAATAAAGCTGTTTTCTCCTCTTATTCGTGTCCGGTCGTTCTTGTAATTTTCGTCACTACCGTACCAAAAAAACGTTTCCGACCGTGGGTTGATACGCAAATCTGAATCGTAGTGATATCTCCAACGTCCCCTTAAAGTTTGTCCCAATACTTTTGGGACAACCTGTATAGTTTTTTTACAGAGACACTGAAAAGAATTCCATTGCATTATGGTCTGTAATAAAAAAAAAATTACTCCCAATGTATTTCATTCAACGATGTTGCACTATTTTAAACATTTCAGAGATATACAACCCTGAGGTGCTCCATACGATGTTTACTCTAAAATAAGGTGTACAATGCATTTATTGTTCATTTACAGAGGCGCATAAGAGAATTTCGGTTTTAATACTGTGTGCGTAATTTAATATTTGCATTAACTTACTATTTGCAAAAAGTACAGCTAATTACATAAAATAAGAAAAGAAAATGTACTTAACACAGAGTATTTCCTTTCATCGTTCGTATTTGAATATATCCATGAGTTCAAAAATGACTAAATAACACTTTATATTTGAATTTCGTCATCACAATGAGATGGCCCAACCGGAATTGTGCGGGGCAAACAGGGACTTCGACTTTATATAATTAGGTACACCCACAAGATCAAAAGTGAATGCATAATTGTTCCTATTTGAACATGATGGATGACTGGATTGATGAAATTGATAAAGAACGTGATTTAAATCATGGAATCCAAAATGATTACAATTCATTCTCAATTTCAAGTACATTTGGATCGGAGCTATTTTGAATGTGTGACATCTTTAAAATTTATTATATTTTACTCAATTTTGAGAGCCCATTTCTTTTCAGTGATTACTAACGGAAATGTCTGCCGAAGAATTAATTTTCATATGCGTTATGCGTTTCATAACAGAACTAAAGTTCAACATACGATGCAGTATATGCACTATACACTGTTAAAAATAAAGATGACAAACCAGTTACATTTGGAGCCCAGGGGTGAAAATGTGATACCATTCGACACCCGCGGGCTTGAAAATGTGTTTGGGGTGCCGTTTGATCCCCCACTGGGTGATTGACGCTAATTACGGTGCCGCACAATGCATACCGTTGAAAGATTTTCACCCCTTAGTCATTTGCCCATGCTGCTTGACGTGTGTCCTTCCCCTTCAACTCGCCATCAATGGTGAATCAAAACAGCAATTTCTCCCTCCGAAGACTATCATCGCGTGGGCATTATTCCGATTTCGTTTAAAAATTTGGATGGCTAATTTTTGGTGATCTTTTTATATAAAGCAATCTTTGAATTTCAGAACATTTGAACATTTCAGGGAGACTTTGAAGGTGAGCTCGATGGTGGAGCGGTTAGAGTGTTGAGCTTGCAATCAGACGGTTTGGGTTCGAATCATTTGCGGGCCAAAAGTCGTTTTATAATTTCTTTTTATTATTTGGCACTCTGGATCAGGGGCCCCATCTTTTCACCCAAATTAAGGGTATCCTTCTGGCTCCCGTAGAAATGTCACCAGTGAGACAAGCCTTTCACCCCTAAAAGGTGCAATGTGTCACCTGTACATTTAACAGTGTATGGCCAAAGGTGACCGGCCACTTGCGATTTTTGACTTTTTTTTTAATATCTAAATATCTAAAAAAATACATGAGGAATTAAATTGAAACTCTAAGTGTGTAAACGTAATAGTAGTGGTTATACATTTCCGTGAAGATTTTTTCACAACACCCGTTAGAGACCGTCAACAAATTTAAAAAAAACGAATATCTTTTGGATAACCCTGTCGAAACTCATGTAGAAAAAGCATTCAAACTACAGATTATGATTAACTTTAATTTGATTAATTTGGCTTATTGTAATGAACTGTGTTCATTTTTATGCGGATAGCTTGTATACTGGTTAAAAAATTAAGGTTTTTATATATAAAAAAAAAAAAAGTTTATTGCTTGTAATTTGTGGAGTTCTTAATACAAAATAACGGTATTTTTAAAAATATAACAAACAATAGTATACAATATACTCATTAAATTTAAAGTGTCCCGCTCAGTGATTTCAGAGGACGGGGTTTTGTAAAGTGTGAACATCGAGAGTTAACGCGTAAATAACAGAGATAGAGTATTAAGTTACTAAGGCAGTTCCAGCTCCAGTTAAGGAAAAACTTACAATATGAGTACAATTTAATTTAAAATTATATACATTAATTTTAAGGTATCCCGATGAACAATTTTACAGAGTGGGTCTTGGAACCTTTTAACACCGAGTTATCCTGAGTAAATACATATACCATAATTTTAAAGTTCTTGACAATTCCAATTCCAGACCAGGAAAAAAATTCATATATGAGTATAATTTAATTTAAAATTATACACATTATTTTTAAAGTTCCCGATGAATAATTTTACAAGATAGGTCTTGAAAGGGTTTCAAAACTGAATTAGATTTTGAACAGAATTTCATTTTGATTTTCAAAACATAAATTCATTTAACGACCTTGGAATATTTTCCAGGGGAGGCTCAAAATGTTTTAGGGGGAGGGGGAGGCCCCTCTAGCACCCCTTTTAGCCCTGACTTTAACTTTTGATTATTCTATTTTGAAATTAATAAATCGATTAGATAAGATACTCATCTGTAGCACAGATATATAAAACTATTTACAATACATACGTTCACATATAAAGGTATTAAACACAATCATTCACACCACAAACACATTCACTACACTGCCATTCACACAATGAAAACATTTGTTACACAGACATTCACACAACAAAAACATTCACTGCACCAGTCATTCACTTGATTGTTTAAAAGCACATAAAGTTTAGTTTAGAAACTTTATAAAAAAAATTTTTTGAATACATCAAAGGTAATCCATAAAGTGTAAACCACAAATACGCTTTTTAATAAAAGTTGAGCTGATTAAAGAAATTTAACAAGAGCATCGTTTGGAACGAGAATATTATGATGTGAAACGAATTGCAAAATGAATTTTAAGAGACCAGAGATATATATTTTTCACTAAAACTCAAGCCTTTGCTTTCAAGTGTCAGGTTGAAAACACGGTGATGTACCTTTTGGCAAGGTTTCAAGTTTTACCGTTATTTACTGGATTGTCTTTGTAACTACAGCACAACGCTTCGTTTTATTTCTCTGTCAATCATTTTCGGAAGAACTAACTAATTAACGTCATAATTGCATTCGTGATACAAATTGCAAAACATGGACTCCATTACGAAAAAGGTTGCAGATATAATTTACCATTTAAAAAGGTGTTTATGAAAGGTTTGAGGTTGTATTACATAAAATGTAAAATAAAACATTCACTATACACAGCCATTCACACAAAAAACATCCATTAACACATTTGTATTCACACAACAAAAGCATTCACTGCACACTAGATTTCTAAAAACATATAACATTCAATTTAGAAAATGTATTGTTATCTTCCGTTAAACAACACACTAAATATAATCAATAAAGTGAAATTCACAAGTACGCCTTTTAATAAAAATTAAACCTGTTAAAATATTTAATAACTAGCTGACCCGCCCGGCGTTGCCCGGGTCCGTAATAATAATCTTAAACGAACTTGAAATTTTTATGATTTTATCTTTAACTCGAAATATGTGTAAATACACTATTAAAAACTTGACCCTTTTGCTGCATCGTCACTTCACCGCTTTTATAGAAAATGATTACTTCAGCCTATTATGGCGCATTCTCATAGATTAAAAGAGAGATATTCTATAAAATTTTTGTTCCGTTTAGATTCGGTTCAGTTCAGGTTTCGTGGGGTTTTGTTTCCTTCAAATGAGATTTTTAAGTTCGGTTCGGGTGTACTTCCATGGAAATTATTTTACCTAGTTCCAATGAGATTATACTTCTCTGAAATATTTTTGTTAGGTTCAGATTAGGTTTGGTTCAAATTTCGGGATTTATTTTTTTTACAAATTTTCTGGTTCGGATTGGGGTATGCCCATGGAAATTATATTGTCTTGTTTGTATCTGGTTATAGTTATTTGGAATATTTTCGTCGGATTCAGATTTGGTTCGATTCAGATTTCAGGTACTTTTTCAAATTGATTTTTAAGGTTCTGGTCGGATTCATATCCAGAGAAATTATTTTGTTTTGCTCGGAGCCGGTTTTGGGTCTTTGGAATATTTTTTTGGGTTCAGATGTCATTCAATTCAGATTTCGTTTTTTTAATGGAATTTTTAGGTTCAGGTTAGGTTGCGCATCAACGGAAATTATTCTACATTGTTTGAATAAGGATATGCTTCTCTGAAATATTTTTGTCAGATTCAGATTTAGTTCAGTTTTTTAGGTTCGGATTGGGTTCATGTTCATGGACATTTTTTGTCTTGTTCAGATTCGGGTATGGTTCTGTGGAATTTTTTTGTCAGGTTCATATTTGGTTCGATTCTAATTTCAGGTATTTTTTCCAAATGGAATTTTAGGTTCGGATCGGGTTCATGTCCACGGAAATTATTTTCTCTTATTCGAATCCGGTTATGGTTCTTTCGAATATTTTTATCGGATTCAGATGTAGTTTGCATAGAATTTCAGGGTTTTTTTCAAATGGAATTTTTTAGGTTCGAATCAGGTTTATGTTCACGGAAATTATTTTGTCTTACTCTTATCGGGTTATAGTTCTTTGGAATATTTTTATCGATTTCAGGTTTTGTTCTGGTCATTTTCGGGTTTTTTCAAAGAAAATTTTTAGGTTCGGGTCGGGTTGCATATACACGAACATTATTTTTCCTTGATCGGATTGGGGTATGCTTCATTTGAATATTTTTGTGGGATTCAGATTTGATTCGGGTTAGATATCAAATCCATAGTTTTTTTTTCAAATGGAATTTTTAGGTTCGGGTCAGGTTTATGCTCATGGAATTTTTGTCTTGCTTGGATCGGAGTATATTCTGTTTTTTTTCTGGTTGGGATCGGGTTATGTGTTAATACGCCTAAACATTATGTTTTGCTATTATTCTTTTAGTGACTATTTTTTGATTATAATTTATTTTGCTATTTGATAATTTATTACTGTGTATGAATCGTCTGCCGATTCGAACAATTGTACGTCAAACAGCCATTTCATTTTTGTTTTAAACACAAATTAAAGTCTTAATAAAATTTTAACTTAGATAAAATGCATTCAAATTTAATCAGTGATTTAAAAAAACTGCTAAAAAAGCCTCATATATACATGTACATATATTTACTGCATTATAGCTAACCACACATACATTCTATTTACGAAGTACCAACGATTTGACGTAACAGCTGTGTTCAAAAATTCTAAGTTAAGCTGACATTTTGCCAGTCTTTAAATTTTAAAGGTCTTTGGGGGGGGGGGGGGGAGTCACTTTTGAAATGTCAAAATCTCAAATTGGTTTCTTTCATAGAGTAAAAAGAAATTAATAGAGTGGAAGTATTATCTCTGAAGGTGATGCTAAAAATGTAACCCTACATTAAGTCCAATTAAGTACCAACAAAAGTACGTGCTTTGACACGCCTATCAATTGAAACAGGTTTAAACTCGTATTTTTTTGCTCTTGTTTCTTAAAAAGAACTAATCTATCGCTTCACCGGTAAAAATTTATTAATTATTTTGTCATATGTGTTTTAAATGTCAATATAGAAAATTATTTTAACGTTTTGCATTACATTCTTTTGTTAATACATTAAAATCGTCTGAAGTCAGAAATCTATATTTTAGATTAATATTTATTACTTAAGTTTTCATACATGATTTTAAAAGAATCAATTTGATATTTAATTATTGCTAATTTTCCAATTTCCTAAGTTTTCATACATGATTTTAAAAGAATTAATTTGATATTTAATTATTGCTAATTTTCCAATTTCCTTCATTTTAAAAGCGAACATTTATTTTAATAAATAATAATAGAACAAAGACCATTTTAAAAATTTGCTATTACCTCTTAAAATGTGTTTCAATTGTAATTCATTTCTTTCAATTCGTCTTATAATACAAAATCCCTTCCACGTCCTTTTGTTTGGCAAATTAAAATTTGAGCGATAAATGGTTTCATATTGCAAAACTTTTTTGAGGCTTACTTCACCTCCACTTATCTCATTCCTCTATGGGTTTCTTTAATTCTGTCTCAGCTTTCTTATAACTTCTGCGAAAATTTTTACACAACCAACCAACCGTAAACAAACGAAAGAGAAAAAAATTGGAAAAAGATTATTTTTTATGAGAGTGACCTTGCGATTTTAATTAATTACTCAGTTAATAATTGGAATTTCGAAATTCTGAAGCTCAGGTGCATCAGGAGAGATTTATGGCTACTCTCAAAAAAATTTGAGCTTCGTACATGCTGTAGATTTTGCTAGCCATCGCAGACACACACACAGACACACAGACCGAGCGTTTTGTTCTTTTATTATTATAGATAGCATAGTTTTAATTATACTATTTTGAAATTAATAAATAGATTGGATATGTTGCTTATCTGTAGCACAGGTATATAAAAGTATTTACAATACATACATTCATATATAAAGGCATTCAATATACAGTCATCCCCACAGCAAAAACATTCACTGCACAGCCATTCACACCAAAAACATTCATTACACCGTCATTCACTTGATTGTTTAAAAACATTTAAAATTCAATTTAGAAATTATATCATTATATTTCCTTGAATACATCAAAGATAATCCGTAAATTGTAAATCACAAGTAGGCTTTTTAATAAAAGTTAAGATGATTAAAGAAATTTAATAACAGCATCGTTTGGAACGAGAGTGTTATGATGTGACTCGAAATGGAATATGAATTTCTAAGAGACCAGAGATATATATTTTCCACTAAAACGTCAACTCTTTGCTCTCAAGTGTCAGGTTGAAAACGTTCTGATGTACCTTTTGGCAAGGTTTCAAGCTTTACCGTTATTTACCGGATTGTCTTTCTAGCTACCGCACACACTTGATTTTATTTCTCTGTCAATCATTTTCGGAAAAACTGACTAATCAACGTGATAATTGCAAAACATGGACTCTATTACGAAATGGGCTGCAGATATAATTTACCATTTAAAAAGGTGTATATGAAAGGTTTTAGATAGGATTACATGAAATGTAAAATAAACAATAAAAAAAAGGTTATCTGAGTTATAGCAGTTTTACGTTCTTTTTTTTTCAGACACCCTTTTCTTTTCATTTTCTTTTCTTCTGCTTTGTTTATAGATTCGGTTTGTCTGTCCGTCTGTCCACGCTTGTTTTACGAAACATACTCGGATTTTCATACAATTGAAGTATATTAATGTTATTTACAATGGTATGTTTAGCTTTGTATGTGTTGTGCGTGCCATCAATAGTTCATTGGCAGAGACACTAAAAAGTGTTAATGTATTATGCTATACGTGGAAAAATCTTTTTGCAGAGCATTTTAATGCCATTGGGCTATTACAAATCTATTGTAACTGATAAATGATAAATTCGTCCAAAGACAATTTGTAAAATGTAGTTATAAGTAAATCTTTTAATAAAAATCAAACCGATTAAGGAAATTTAATAAGAGTATAGTTTCGTTTATGATATTTTGAAATTAATAAATCAATTGGATATGTTACTCATCTGTAGCACAGGTGTATAAAAACATTTACAAGATATACGTTCCCATATAAAGGTATTCACTGCACAATCATATTAACACAACAAAAGTATTCACTGCACAGTCATTTGCACGACAAAAGTTTTAGTACGCAGCCATTCACATAACAAAAACATTCACTGCACAGTCATTCACGCAACAGAAATATTTTCTACACAGCATTTCAATTGATTGTTTAAAAACATATAAAACTCAATTTAGAAAATGTATTACTTTTTTCTTGAATATATCAATGATAATCCAAAAAATATAAACCACAAGTAAGTCTTTTAATAAAAGTTCAGTAGATTAAAGTAATTAAAGTAGATTAAAGAGCATCTTTTGGAACGAGAATTTTATGATGTGTCTCGAATTGCAATATGAATTTCTAAGAGGCCCAAGAAATTTTTTCTACTAAAACGTCAACCCTTTGCACCCAAGTGCCAGGTTGAAAACATTCTGATGTACCTTTTAGAAAGGTTTCAAGTTTTACCGTTATTTACCGTATTGTCTTTCTAGCTACCGCACACGCTTGATTTTATTTCTCTGTCAGTCATTTTCGGAAGAACTAACTAATTAACGTGATAATTGCATTCGTGCTACAAATTGCAAAACATGGACTCCATTGCGAAATGGGTTGTAGATAGAATTTACCATTTAAAGAGGTGTCTACGAAAGGTTTCAGGTAGGATTACATGAAATGTAAAATAAACATAAGAAAACTTTCATAAGATATAGCAGTTTTGCTTTCCTTCTTTCTTCCATCTCTTTTCTTTTCATTTTCTTTTCTTTCTTTTACTTTGTTTATAGATTCGGTTTGTCTGTCCGACTTTCCACGCTCTAATGTACATAAACATACTCGGATTTTCATGCAATTAAAATATGTTAATGATGCTTACAATGGCATGTTCAGTTTTGTATGTGTAATGTGTGCCATTAATATTTCATTTACAGAGACACTGAAAAATATTATTATATTAAGCTATGCGTGGAAAATTCTTTTCACAAAGTATTTTAATGACATTGGGCTATTTGAAATCTATTGAAACTGATCTATGATAAATTCGTCAAAAGACAATTCGTAAAGTGTAATTCACAAGTAAATATTTTACTTAAACCGATTAAAGAACTTTAATAAGAGCATAGTTTTAATCATACTGTATTGAAACTAATAAATCGATTGGATATGTTGCTCATCTATAGCACAGGTGTATAAAAATATTTACAATACATGCGTTCACTTATAAAGGTATTTATTACACAATCATGCACACTACGAAAATATTCACTGCACAGTCATTCACGCAACAAAAACATCCACTACAGAACCATTCATATAACAAAAACATTCACAACCACAGTCATTTCCTTGATTGTTTTAAGACACATAAAATTCAATTTAGACATTGTATTACTATCTTCCCTTGAATACATCAAAGATAATACGTAAAGTGTAAATTCATAAATAAGCATTTTAACCTCTTCAGTCCCTGAGTACCCAAATGGGTACATCAGTTTTGTCCCATTATATTAATGATACTCAAATATAAATGAAATTTGGATATAAGAATAATATGTTTCGAATTCTAAGATTCGAGCTAATGAAAATAAAACAAAAATCTCGCTCTGAAGTCAAACGAGGGAAGAAATAATTCAGTAATAATTAAAAATACTGTAATAATCGCCAGTAGTGAAGAGGTTAATAAAAGCTAAGCCGATTAAAGAAATTTAATAAGAGCATCATTTGGAACTAGAATATTGTTATGTGACACGAATTGCAAAATGAATTTCTAACAGATCAGAGATATGATATGTTTTCTACTAAAACGTCAACCCTTTGCTCTCAAGTGTCATGTTGAAAACATTCTGATGTACCTTTTGGCAAGGTTTCAAGTTTTACCGTTATTTACCATATTGTCTTTCTAGCTACCGCACACGCTTCGTTTTATTTCTCTGTCAATCATTTTCGGAAGAATTAACTAATTAACATCATAATTGCATTCGTACTACAAATTGCAAAACATGGACTCCATTACGAAATGGGTTGCAGATAGAATTTACCATTTAAAAAGGTGTCTACGAAAGGTTTCAGGTAAGATTACATGAAATGTAAAATAAACATTTTAAAAAAGCCTATCTGAGATACAGCAGTTTTACGTTCTTTCTTTTTTCAGACACCCTTTTCTTTTCAATTTTTTTTCTTTCTTCTGCTTTGTTTATAGATTCGGTTTGTCTGTCCGTCTGTCTACACTCTAATTTACGCAAACATTTTTGGATTTTGATGCAATTGAAGTATGATAATGGTGCTTACAATGGCATGTTCGGTTTTGTATGTGTAGTGTGTGCCATCAATAGTTCATTTACAGGGAGACTGAAAAGTATTAATATATTATGCTATACGTGGAAAAATCTTTTTGCAGAGTATTTTAATGACATTGAGATATTGCAAATCTATAGAAACTGATGTATGACAAATTCGTCCAAAGAAAATCCGTAAAGTGCAATTCAAAAGTAAATCTTTTACTAAAAATTAAACTGATTAAAGAACTTTAATAAGAACATAGTTTTAATTATACTATATTTAAACTAATAAATCGATTGGATATGTTGCTCATCTGTAGCACAGGTGTACAAAAATATTTACAATATATGTGTTCATTTATAAAGGTATTTATTACACAATCCTTCACACAAGAAAAACATTCACTGCACAGCCATTTGCACGACAAAAGTTTCACGTACCTTTTGGCAAGGTTTCAAGTTTTACCGCTATTTACCCGATTGTCTCTTTAGCTACCGCATACACTTCGTTTTATTTGTCTGTCAGTCATTTTCGGAAGAACTAATTAATTAACGTCGTAATTGCGTTCTTGCTACAAATTCCAAAACATGAATTCAATTACCAATTATTATTATCTTTCCTCATGAAAGACAATCAGTAAATTGTAATTCACAAGTAAGTCTTAATAAAAAACTAAGCCGATTAAAGAAATTTTAAAAGAACGTCGTTTTGATTATAGCTATTTTTTGAAATTCATAAATGGATTGGATATGTTTTCTTATTTGTATGTATTCACTACACAGTCATTCACACAACAAAAATATTGACTACACTGTCATTCACACAACAAAATCATTCCCTACACTGCCATTCACACAACAAAATCATTCACTACACAATCATTTACTTGGCTGTTTAAAAGGAAATAAAACTCAATTTAGAAGTTTTAATATTTTCTTCCCTTGAATACATCAAAGATAATCCGTAAAGTATAAATCAGAATAGTGAGCTTTTAATAAAAGTTAAGCCGATTAAAGATATTTAATAACAGCATCGTTTAGAACGAGAGTGTTATGATGTGACTCGAATTGCAATATGAATTTCTGATTTACCAGAGATATATATTTTCCACTAAAACGTCAACCCTTTGCTCTCAAGTGTCAGGTTGAAAACATTCTAATGTACCTTCTGGCAAGGTTTCAAGTTTTACCGTTATTTACTGGATTGTCTTTGTAGCTTCGGAAGAACTAACTAATTAATGTCATAATTGCATTCGTGCTACAAATTGCAAAACATGGACTCCATTACGAAATGAGTTGCAGATATTATTTACCATTTAAAAAGGTGTCTATGAAAGGTTTCGAATAAAATTGCGTAAAATGTAAAATAAACATAAAAAGCAAGCTTTTTTGAGATATAGCAGTATTACTTGCTTTGTTTTCTTCCCACCTCCTTTTATTTTCGTTTTCGTTTTCTTTCTTTTTCTTGCCACTTTCCAACAAAGATGAAATGTGTTTATGGATTCGGTTTGTCTGTGTGTTTACCCGCAATCTAACTCACGTAAATATACTCGGATTTCCATGCATTTGAAAAATGTCAATGATGCTTACAATGTTATGTTTGGTTTTATACAGGGTGTCCACTCTCAACGGTAGCCAGTGGCTAATTTCTAAACCGTTTTGTCATATAGACATATAGTTCCAATTGCAAAAATGCTTTAAATAAGGTAAAGAATTATTTCTTAAGCGATTTAGGTCAGAAATTTTTTTATGAAAAATTTACGAAAATAAACTTTTTATGTGGTCCTCCGGTCCTATGAGTGATATTTAGTAAAAATTTTCCGTCACTCTAAAAAGAAGTACAAAAAAAGTCCCATTCATCTAACATTAAAATTGACCGAATTATAAAACTTTAAAATTCATGACTTAAACCACTTTTCTGTAACTGAAAACGGACCGTATAAAAATTTAAGTATCGTAACTTTATAATAAAAGATTTTCTTGACCTAAATCACTTAAAAAATACTTCTTTACCTTTTTTATAGCATTTTTGCAACTGGAACTAAATGCTTAGGACTAACGGTTTAGAAATTAGCCCTTGGCCATCGTTGAGACTGGACACCCTGTATATGGGGAATATATTTTCTTACTAAACTAAACTTTTAAAAGTTATGTAATTTATGGATAAAAATCAATGTGTCATATACAGGGCTACTCAAAAAATTCAGGTAAATTTCCGACTGTAGATGGGAGTTTCTGAAATTGGATTTTCAAATGTGTTCCGAAATGTTTTTCCAAGTGGTTTAATTTCAACTAATTAATTCAATTTATTCCTAATTTCAACTTAGTAAATGATGAAATGTGGTTGCATTATTTTGAATGAATTGAAAAATGTTTCATAATCTGTACTTGGTACATGATTTTTTCTTTCTTTCTTTATTTTTTTTTTTTTTTTTTTTTTTTACTATTTACTATTAAGGCAAATTTTATTAATAAGGTCCGGAAAACATTTTAAAGTAGCTTTTATTTATTGAGTTAAAATCATAAAAACAAAGAAATTTTTAATGAAATAATTTTTTTAGAAAATTTGAAGATTTTTGTGTTCCGGACGCCCTTAAGTACTTGAAACGATAAAGCTCATTAAATGAGTAATTTCGAGCAAGTTGTATAGATAACGACTATTAAAACAACTAATTCGGATTTTACATATAGAGGAGGAATAGAAGAACAATTCTCATAAAACTTATTTTTTTTGTTTTATAGAAGAAGCTGAATGTAAGTTTGTAAAAATTTAAATGAAAAGCAAATCGATAGAGAGATAACAACAGAGAGACAGAGAAAGAATTGTATAAGCGTATATCACTTTTTAATGGACAGCATTAGAAACCACGCTCATTAATGATAGTACTACGCCTAACCTCATTCTGTCATAAGCCATACTCTCAAAGGATGCGTGTTGAGGATGTTGTTTGGTGACAGATGAAAGGATAATATATCATTATTTGTCACTCTCTGGTCTGACCGTCTCTTCCTTTCAAATGACACCCAGATATCCTGATAGATTTCTTTCTTTCTTTCACTCATTACTTCTTCCTTCTGTTTTGAAATTCAATGATTGTCATGCAGTATTCCTAATCAAAAATAAAGGTGAAGAAATGATCACTACCTTATTTTGTATATTTGATAAAGTACATAAAATAAAAAGAAGAAAAAAAGGACAAGAAAAACTCATTTCAAGGAGCTGTATCCATCTTCTTCAACGCAATTACTACAAGAGGATGAGCAGAAGTTATCCAATTTTTATTTAAATTATTTTTCTGATCATTAAATTAATCATTATATTAAAACCTTTAAAATTTGATTTTTTTTTAAATAAAGATGTATAAAATTTTACATTTTTAAACGCATTCTGAAAAAAAAAGAGGGAGAGGAATAAGCTGTATTGAAATATGTATTGTAGATAAATCTGACGTCGCTCATGTTTGTCTAGAACAGAGACTTGGAAGAGAGGGAGTGCTTTAAGATAAAAATGCAAAAAAAAATGGGACAACCTAACAAAAAATGATAATGATGATACTTGATCGATTTGAAATCGAATTTCGGAATAAAGTAATTTTAATATTTAGTCGCTGTTCAAGTATTACGTAAGCATATATTTTTTGCCATTTTATATACTCCCCCTCCCTCCTTCTTTAAGGAAAAATAAGCAAATGCTAAACACTCCCCTGCCCTTTCTTATGTAAAATTTTTATCACATTCTAACATCAACACTGTTTGCCATAAAAAAAAATATTAGCGAAAAATTACATTATTAATCGAGCAAATTTACATAAATAAACATATAGGGGTTGTGGTACCGAATAAAAATGAAACCAGTTTAATATACTGTTAGTTATTGCATTAAACAGGTCATAGAATACGAAATAGTTTTTAATGCATTATTATTTATCGCATAAAACAAAACAAAACAAAAAAAAATAAATAAATAAAAATAAAAACTTTGAAAAATACAGCAAGCTTTTTGCTGAAATACATTTTGCTTCTTTATAGCTGAAAACTCCCGATCACACGACAACTAAATTTTGAAAAACTCTTATATTATTTTAAATTTATCTTTAAAATAGTCTTCTTTATTTTTTAAAATGTGGTTCAAATGGTAAGTTCGCAGCATTTTAATGTTCAAATAAAAATTGAGCGGTGAATTTTGAGAGAAAAAAATAAACTGCAGATTTAATTAAAAATTTTAAAAACTTTTTTAAAAATTGTATTTTTTCTATAATAAAATTTAGTTCCATATAATAAATGAGAACAAAATGTTAGGGTAAAATACTGTGAGTGAGCATGGTATCACAATCGTGTCTTTTCTTAAGGGATTTTTTATTATTATTATTATTATTATTATTTAGAAAAAGATTGGTGTTCTCAATCTGGAGATAGCTGACTCATATTTGAATACTTGTGATGTCCGGATTTTATTTGTTTTCTCATTGCTCCATGTTTTATGTCCAGAAATGGAATACTTCTGTTGCCAAAATGACAAAAATGTATTAAAAACTACAAAAAAATTAATAGCTTAGAAAGAAATTGCATTTTTTAAAAAAAACTATGCATTTTTTTCCTTATACGACAGTGTGAAAATTGAAAATGCACGATATTATGAAATTTAAAAATTTGCAGTACCGAAAAATGTAAAGCTGAAATTTCATTAAAATTTGTTTATGTTTGGTCCAGGACTATTAATTTTTAATCCATGGCGTACGTAATATGTGACTCTTATTACATAAGCCACGCTTTGATACTCATACAAATGACGTTAATTATTATTTTTTTAAATATAGAATTTATTTATAAGTCTAAAATTTTGGTCTCTGAAATTATCATTTTCCATATGGTTGTTTTAATTTGTTAAATTACATTTTTTAAACTTATTTTTTATTTTTTTTAATAGCTAAAATTAAATCAAGTTAAATTTAATTAAAATATCCGCAGGATATTCAAACATTTGCTGTTGCATTTGTCTGAAAAACAGTTAGTGAGAGTTTTTCATTTGGTTTAAAAAGTATTTTGCAGTTGTAATAATTTTGAAATTAATTTACTGGTGCTTCCATCTAAGCTCTTTCTGGAAAAGTTAAAGTTTAAATAATTATAAATGATAGATTTTTGCTTATTAATTAAAGGATAAAGTGTTTTGAAAAGAATGTTACACGAAACCCTCTATGAGATGCTTGACCACAATTCCAACTTGTTTGTCATTATCTAAAGAAATTAATTTGTTTATGTTCTATCGTCCAACATAGAACGAGCTTTGCCTGTCTGTCCCAACTGGCATTAACCCTTTATCTACCTCATTGTGAATACATGAAAATTTTACATTCTAAAGCATTTATGTAAATTGTTTTAACTAAATTAAAAGATTTACATATTCATTTGATAAATTTTTGAAGGATTTTAGAAGGATTGTAGGATTTAGAAGGATTAATTAAATTTAAATTTAGCGGGATTTTGTGCAATATTTATAACCCCACTCAAATCTTTTATTTTAATTATTTTCTTAGCATTTTGTAGAATTATAAAATGTACAAATATGATGTTCTTACAATGTAAATACAGAAATATTTTCGAATTGAAAAATCCCTATTCCCCTCCCTTAGCGCCAAGAAAGCTTAAAAGATACAAAGGCAAAAGAAATTATCCTTTTAAAAATAATTTGTTTTCTGTAACGAATAATGCTTTTGGAACAAGGTAAAGTAATGTATCTGTAACTCATTCTAAACAGTATTACAACTAATTGACGTATTAAAAGAATTTTATAAAAAGTAATTTTAATGGTATTTATAAGTATCGTCGGTAGATAAAGGTTTAAAGTACAATCTGTCCATAAGGAGAAATCTGCATGAAATTAAAATAACTATTCTAATAACCAAAATTCGAGCATTTATCCAAACTGTGTTTTCATATAAAATTTTATGATAGACTGGTGAAGTTCTGTTATTTGTTGCCAAGGTCAGTGGGATTCCTTAAGGGGTACTTCAGTCAAATGAAAAGACCCGTTCGCTAATACTAATCCTATGGAAGACATTTATAAAGCTATCTTGGTTGCATTTCAATATTTTTAAATGATATTTTTTACATTGGATAACTGAGATTGATCTGAATGCAGAACGTTTTTTACTTTTTCGATTTTAGTTGCAAATATTTTTTATGAGGATGCTTTTGCTTTCGAAACGGTTCCGAAAATGAAAACGGCCTCATAAAAAATATCAGTAAACAAAATAAAAAATAAAAAAACGCCCAGCATACAAATCAATCTCAGCTATCCAATGAAAAAAATATCATTTAAAAGTATTAATATGTAACCGAGATATCTCTATAAATTTTTTCCATATGATTAGCATTAGTGAGTGGGTTTTTCATTTGAATGAAATAGTCTCTTAACCGATCCTCTAGTGTCTAGTCTGACGGCCCTGGCTAGCTACATCTATAGTTATATTATTCATAATTTTAAAAAGCTTTAATCATGCTAGTTTTTTGTGCTTTTACATTGTTTTTGAAACGTTTTGAAGTTTATGCAAATATAAATCCATTTGGCACAGTATTTTATGAATTTGGACGTTTGATTTTATGTTTTTTACATTGTAATAAAAATGTACATTTATATGCAATAAACGCTGAGTGTCACGCAATAAAGCTGCAAATACAGCTGAAGAAAAGATGAAATTACTTAATTCTCCTTTAAAGTATGTTATAACAAGTTGAGTGTGTCGTAAGAGAAAGCTCTTGGTTCTGCAATTCTGGTGTTTTCTCCAAATTTAATCAGATATCCCGCTGATACAAGAAAAACTTTGAAAGAATTTCATTCATTGCTTTGAGATTCTCTAAAAGTCTTTTATTGTGACATAAAGTATGGGTGGAGTGCCTCGTAAAAATCGCAATAGGTAAACTTATGAATGGCTCTTGGAAAAGTCCATTCTGCTGTATGATAAATATTTGTACTCTCAACCTGCTTTTTTATGTAAAGACAAAAATTTGTAATCGTTTTTTCACTCGCTTCTTGATTTGCTACACTGAGAAAAAAATATACCGCCTTCACCTAGAATGAATAGTTAGTCACTTTCTGAATGCCTAAACTAGAATTATAGATGACCGAAATATGCGAATAGGTTGAACTACTAAGCTGAATAGCCGAAATGACCTAACATTTCTAGTCTCTTGTTTTCAAGGTGACGAAACGATATATTGACTCGTCTCAGTAACGAGAAATTATAGCTTGATTTCGGAAATAGTTTCAAAAACTAGAATTATAGTTACTAAATCAAACCTCTTGTGTTCGCATCTATTTGCTGAGATTTTTAAATAATTATTACAACGAGAATAAAGGAAAGCTCTCTTGAATTCCTGTAGTAGATTCTAGAACTCTCATATAATGGCAACTAGAATTTATAAGGATGACATGGAACTATTTTTTCTAGAGCCACAATTTAGATTCAAGATTCCAGAACTGTATTTTTTTCTCAGTGTAGAATTGTAAAAATTACGTTCACATGTATGCTTCTGATGACAATGTAACTTTTTAATTAATAGATTCATTCATTTTAAGGTTTTACTATGGTAATTTTATAATTTCCATCAGTTTGATATGCACAGCAGAATGAATATTATACAGCTATCATGCAATAGAAATGTATTCTATTAATGAACATTTTGTACTATATCTACGTCTATGTTATATCATATTATATAGTATACGTATATAAGTACTCCTGAAATTGCCTTTAATATATGTCAGCTACACTGTAAAAAAAAATCTGTAAAGGTACTAAACATTTTCTAGGAAACTGGGATTCCAAGAACTTTTCATGTAACGATAACAGGAAAAATCCATGTAACCGATTCTAAAACTTGAGTTTTTGTTGTTACCGTTACAGGAAAAGTTCTTGGAATCCCAGTTTCCTTGATAAAGTGTAGTACCTTTACAGATTTTTTTTTACAGTGTATTACTATAATAATATTAGCTATGCACGCACAATTAAGATGGCAAAAATAAATAAATAAAAGATTGCGGTAGTTAATATTTCTGGCTCCCATAGTTAGAATGAATGCAGTGAATATGATCTACCCAGGTAATACGTAAGTACGGTATAATTCAATATTTTTACTTTTCATGATATTAATAGGCTTTGCTGTATCATCATGGGAGGTTTGATCGTTTTATCAGTAAATCTAAAAATTGTTTTACACTGGCATATGAGTAATAAATACATTTTTTTTTTTTTTTTTTTTTTTTTGTTTAAATTCTACAACTGGATAAGTTCAAAATCTGGTGACTAGAGATTAAGAAGAGGCTAATAATAAAGGAATCAATGAAAAAAAAAAGAGAAGTAATAAAGGAATTATTTTAATACGAGTTTTTTGTTCTTTTTTTTTTCCTAAAAGTTTGATCGTTGGTTCAACGATTATACTACAACTTGCATTATTTTAATGAGCTCCACAGATTTATAGTTTATGTGGATACAGAGATGGCATTATTGCTTTCAATATTGGAGATAAATAAATTCCTGATTTTATGTAAAGTTGATTTTTGCATTTCATTTACTGCATATTTCGGCGTATAATACGTATCTATATTATTTAAAGTATATTTTTATATTTTCCTATATATTTTAAATATATTTTCTCTATTATGTGCACCAAATTTTTTTATACAAAAAATAGACTATAAGGAAGTGAGGATAAATGCTTAGCTGTCAGCTTCTGGAATTTCTACAAAGCGTTTGAAATCGTAATCGCGTCTGTATTCAAATAACCTCACCACACTGAAAGAAAAATCTGTAAAATTACTAAATTTTTCCTTGGAACCTGGAATTCATAGAACTATTTACATAACGGCAACAACAAAAATCCATGTAACAGATACACATTTGCAACATAAATTGAAAAATCTGTAAAGTTACTAAAAATTTTTTAGAAATTTAGGATGTCTAGAACTTTTTATGTAACTGCAGCCCGGGTTGCAGGTGAAATTTTAGCAAAATTACTGTAATTTTAATTTTAATTTTTTTTTTTTTTTTTTTTTTTTTTTTTGTAAAGCTGCATATTTTTGTAGTTTTGCAAAAACTAGTTTTGTAAATTTACATCTTTTTAATACAGTGTACAGATAAAACTTTAGCAAGCATACAGATTTCCGTAACTTTACATCCGTAGAATTACAATTTTTTTTTTTCATTTTTTTCTCTTTCGTTGTTCTTCTTTTCTTAATTTATATAAAAATCTCAACTCTTATTTATGCTCAGTTTTTAGAGTTTTTATTTTTGTACGCGGTGTATAATGTGTTTATAAATTTTGATCCATTCTCGTCTTTCAAAAGTTCTAGTTATAGTTACACTTGAAAAAAAAAAAAAAAAAAAAAAAAAAAAAAAAAAACAGTACAATTCACGTTTTCTAATGGAAAAATTCCCGTAAGTTCTATAAATTTTTCCATTTTTTTCCGAACAAAAACAGAACATTTTCTGGAATTTACAAATTTATTTCTTCTTCTTCTTTTTCCTTCTTTTTTTTTTTTTTTTTTTTTTTTCAGTGCAGAATGTACAGTATTTTTACACATTTTTTATTACACTCATCTTCGTATTTGTATGCAAAGGTAAAATTTTGTAATCGATTTTTAATCTACTTCCTGATATCTTAGAATTATAAAAGCTATGTTCGCAGATGTGTTAATTTTCGATGATAATACAATATTTCAGTATTTTTAGAAATGAATTATAAATTAATACGTTAATTTTAAGGGATTTTCCCGTTAGGCCGCCACAAGTGATAATTAGCCAAATATCCTCTGTAACTTGTAGAATTGTATAACAGTTCAAACAACGGTGGATTTAATAATGAACCAATATACGCTCGCCAAAAATTATCAAATCTGTAACAGTGAAATAGTTTAAAATAGAGAATAAACTATAAATGAAAAATAAGCATGTAATAATTTAAAAAATAGGTTTTTATCAATTAATAGTTTTAAGTTCAGGATTAATTAATGTACATTTATGTGTTGAGAAATCAAGTTGAAATCCTAAATGAAGAAAAAAGGAAAGGAAAAGAAACTGAAAAAGAAAAACAGAAAGTTGGTAACTACGGTTTCAGATTTTTTTTCTTTTCCTTTTCCTTTTTTCCCCTCTCTCTCTTTCAGGCTTTCAAAGCAGCATAAAATGGTAAATTTAGTCTGTTTTTCTATAATATTTATTTCATTTAACTAAAAAAAAAAAAAGGAGAGAGGCTGGGAGATTTTTAATTCACAAAATACTCTTATTATTATGGTATTTGATTTCCACATCCTGCTCTGTTTGCTGTTCAACTCCAATACCTGCTCGCCCATCATGTCTTTGAAATAATTAAGCACGGCATTACTATCAAAATGCTTTTTGATAGCATGATAACCCCATTTGCATGATAATATCTGGGAGTTCCAACTATTCCAGACGAAAGAGAAAACTTCTTTTGTTTTTGCGGAGTATTATACTTCATGGTCACTGTCTTTTTGTTAGTTGAGGTCAACAGTCTTCTATGATTATGCTGAATTAGATAGGAATAGTTTTCCAAAAATCATAATCATTCACCTTTATTTGCATTTAAATACATAAATTTTTGGGAGTGTTTTTTGCTTACAATATGAACAAAATATTTAAAAAATAACATTAAACAAATACGCAATCCACAAAAATATTTTAAACTACTCACTCTGGAATAGCGGTTTGTAGTGATTTTGAATTACTGTAAGAAGTCTTCTGATTATACTGGATTCTTTAGAAATAACTTTCAGCAAAACCATCTCCACCCACTTTTATTTAAAATTGAAAATATAATTTTTGGGAATGTTTTTGCCTATAATATGAAAAAAATTAATTATTTAATAAATATCATTCTACAAAGTACAATCCATAAAACAAACTACTCAATTCTGGAATAGCGGTTTGTAATACTTTAATTTTTCATTAGTGTAATATATATATATATATATATATATATATATATATATATATATATATATATATATATATATAGTCTTCTGATTATATAGAAATCCTTAGAAATAGTTTTCGGGCCTATTCACCCACGATTATTTTAAGTTGAAAATTTAAATTTTTAAATATGTTTGTGTCAATAATTTAAGGAAAATATTAATTAATTCTTTAATAATTAATTTTAAATTTTAAATATTAATTAACTTGTGCCATCTTGCAAATATATAATTCATACAAAATATTTTAAACTATACTCGCGCTGAATAACAGTGCAGAATAGCAGTTTGAAATATTTTATAGCGCTTCTTTTAATTTTTCATACATTGTAAAATAAAGTTTTCTGATTATACTGTAGTTTTCCAGCAAATCATATTTATCCTCTTTGTCTGTAGTTTAAAATGTAAATTTCTGGATGCGTCATTTAATTTTTCATGAATGATAAAAGCAAGAGTCTTCTGATTATTATGAATTGTTTAGGAAAAGTATTAGACAAATCATATTCATCAACTTTTGTTTGTAGTTTAAAATGTAAATTTCTTGATAGATTGTTTAATTTTTCATATATTGTAATATATATATATGTGTGTGTGTGTGTGTGTGTGTTCTTATTATAATAAATTGTTTAACAAATTCGAATCCGATTTTTTTTTATCAATTTTTTAAAAATATTACTTTGTAGTGAAAGTAATTTTCATTGCAAAGTGAAAATGTAAAATTTTTTATATGTTTTTAGACTTATAATTAGAGAAAAAAATAATCAACGTTTTTAATATATAAGTACCATTCTACAAATATAAAATTCATTTAAAATATTTTAAGTTATGTAAATTAGTAGGTGAAAAAAAGTTTGCATTTTCTCCGTTTAGTGTAATTAATTGAACGGTAGGAGAAAATGTAAAATTTTCGATATGTTTTTAGACCTATAATTTGAGAAGAAAAAAATCAATGCTTTTAATATATATAAGTATCATCCTACAAATATAAAATTCTTTTAAAATATTTTAAGTTACTCTTTACTCTCTCAGAATTATAGCGCATAATAGCAGTCTGAAATAATCTGCAGTGATTTTTTTTTAAAATTTTTCATATACTATTTACAAAAAAAAAAAAAAAAAAAAAATGTAAAATTTAATACAGTCAAAGAAATTATATTATAATCTCATCGTAAAAGCGTTATTTTATCTTTCGAAATCGGAGAAACTGATAGATTTCCGAAATTTAAATAAGTATTTTTGATAAAAAAGTTTCTTTTGCTGTCGATAACTAAATATTTCCCAGTAGTTTTTAGAGACTACTAATTAGTTTTCACAGCCCAAAATAGCTTTTTGTATGCTATGAACTCTCAAAAAGAGCTTTTAGATGCAAGAATAATAACAAAAAATGTTGATGGTGATATACTGTTAACGTTGTAACTTCAGCACGTTGATCTGATGAACAAGCTCGATAACCATGAAACAGTTTATTTGACATTTGATAGGAACTAGAAAACAAAACTTCGTATATAGAGAACTCGTTAATTCACTTTATAATCTACTGAGAAAAATTTCTGAAACTCGTGGGTTTCAAAAGAAACTTTTGTTTCAGAAACGCTCCTTTAAATCTCGGACACCTATTAATTTCTGAGGTTTGAGAAAGTATAAGAGCATTTTTCAAATGCATGGGTAACTTCAATGAGAAAAATGACACTTTCAAATCTGTTTAAGCAGGTAAATCAATATTTGGTTTTTCTAATGATTTTTTTTTTTTTTTTTTTTTAATATGACGACCAAATGCTTTCAATTGTAAATACCGAAAATGCTTATTTTCAAACAAAATTACATTTTGTTCATTAGATGTAGTAAATTTCACCATGATATTTGATTTTATTCATATTATTTCATTTGATATGATTTTGAAAGAAATGCTCCTTTCAGTAATATGATCAGTAACATGAAATATGGCGAGATACATGTTTATCTTGTTCGTGAAAAAGAGCTTAAAAGCCATCCTAATATAATCGCAGAAGCGTAAAATTTGCTCTTCAGCCATCGTAACCGGAGAATCAGTGAATTCATAAAAGAAAGTTTTCGCAGTTGGGATTTGGCAACCATCAAAATACATAAATACAAAGATCATATACACTACCTGGCCATTGATTATCGTTCACTTGCGATTTTAGACATTTTGTTAAATATCTAGAAAAATACATGAGAAATCATTTCGAAACTCTTAGTGTATAAATATAATAGTATACGTCATACATCTCTGTGAAGATTCTTTCCAGAAACTTCGTAGGGGAAAATCAACAAATTTAAAAAAATGAATATCTTTTGAATAACTCTGTCAAAACTAATGTAGAAAAGCGCTCAAACTCTAGATTATGATTGAGTGCCTTATTGTAATACACTGTGTTCATTTTTATGCAAATAGCATTGCATACTCGCAGAGTAATTAAGGTTTTTATAAAAAATAGTCCCAAAATTTTCCAAGTTTTTTCCTTATAATTTTCAGAATTCTTAATATAAAATAATATTTTTTTCTGAAAATATGACAAACAACATTGCACACAATACCCTGTAATCAGATATAAAAAATAATAAAAATTGTATGAAAAATGAGTAGATTTACTAAATAATTTTTTACTGCGCATGCGTCAATGATATCAAAATTTCATTTGCATATTATGTTAGTTAAATATATAGAGCAACTTTTGTGAAAGTCTCAAAATCATAGCTTGAAAATTCTGAAAGTAATCGTCTATAGAAAAAGGACAAAATCCGTTGTTTCCAAAATGAAGCAAAAAAATGAGGGATTTTATCCAAATGCAGTAGTACATCCCGTATTGTGTATTCTATATTGACACTAATCAATGAATATATGGATACAACCCCTCTTGTTTTTGTTTCATTTTGAGAATAACGGATTTTCAACTTATTCAATTGACGTCTATTTTGATAATTTTCAAGTTATGATTTTGCGACTTTCACAAAAGTTGCTCTATACATTTAGCTAACATAACATGCAGACGAAATTTTCATATCGTTGACGCATGCGCAGTGAAAAATTATTTAGTAAACCTACTCATTTTTCATACAATTTTTATTTTTTTTAATTCTGATTACAGGGTATTGTGTGCAATGTTGTGTGTCATATTTTCAGAAAAAAATATTATTTTATATTAAGAAGTCAGAAAATTATAACTTGAAAAAATTTGGGGCCATTTTTATAAAAACCTTAATTACTCTGCGAGTATGCATGCTATTTGCATAAAAATGAACACAGTGTATTACAATAAGGCACTCAATCATAATCTAGAGTTTGAGCGCTTTTGCTACATTAGTTTTGACAGGGTTATTCAAAAGATCTTCATTCTTTTTTAATTCATTGACGGTCCCCTATGGAGTTTCGGGAAAAAATCTTCACGGAGATGTATGACGTTTACTGTTATATTTATACACTAAGAGTTTCGAGATGATTCTTCATGTATTTTTCTAGATACTTAACAAAATGTCTAAAATCGCAAGTGAACGATAATCAATGGCCAGGTAGTGTATAACCATGAATAAAGTGTCATGTGCTCATATTTGAATATATCTATGTTTTCAGAAACTAATATATGCCTGTGTTTCAAACTTGAGTAATTTTGATTCGGAGCTATTTTAACTAGATGATATACTCACAGACTGGGAAGTGGCAACACAGACAATCAACTCATCGATGTTCACGGATGAAAATCTAGGATTAGTTAAATCTTGATTCATACATTAAATCGCAATCGGTCTGCCGTCATATCTTGGCCGAAAATACCTAAAAATCCGATTTTAGCGATTGACTCATAGGTTTACCATTATGTTTTCCTGCAGCCAATCCTGCATGTTTTGATGCTTTTGGATGCAGGAAAGCACAATGACAAACTTACGAGTCAACCGCTAAAATCGGGTTTATAGGCGTTTTTCACAAAGATATGACTTGGCAGATCAATTGCGTTTTAATATGTGAATCGAGATTTAATTAATCCTAGATTTTCATCTGTGAACTTGATGAAGTTATTGTCTGCACTGCCACCCCCTGGTCTATCAGTTTTGAGTATTTTTGCACAGTTTTTAAAATGTCGTTTTTAGAGGTTATATTTTATTTCCATAAAACGTATTAAATTTCTTAATATTTTCGGTAACATTTATCTTTTTAAACTGAATTGGCAATTTTTTGTCTCCAAACAATTAATTTTTATACTAAGCACGAAATAAATTTTACAGATGCATATTTACTTCTAATTACCGCAATCATACTTGCTTAGCAATACTGATATCGGAAACAGAATAATTACAAAACTTCTATTATCTTGAAAATTACTCTTAAGAATTTGAAAATGTAAATACTCTTTTCTCAGTGAAATAAACCAATGAACCATTTTTTTTTTTATTAAAAAACTTAAAATTGCAAGGATTTTTAAATAATGAAACAAAACTTTTAGAAGTAGCATAATAAAGAAAAATCATATAATAATTAAAACAATAACAGTAATAGTAAAAACAGTTGCAAAAATAAAAAGCAATTTTTTCTTGTTAAAACAAACAGATTTGAAGTAGGAAAAAAATATATTACATATATTAAGAAGGTGATTTTTACAATTTTTTGTACTTTTTTGTCAATTATTTAAGATTAGAATTTCAAACAAACTTTTGATGTAGTAAATTTACTTTTTCTTTTAAAATTTTCTAGAGCTTTTACTTTATATTTTCATTGCATTTTTATTAAAAGGAGAACACCCTGCACAAAATAAACCTTATGCGATGATATATATGCTTTTTATATCCTGTTTTGTTTGTTTCTCAACTTTGATACCGACTCACCCATCATGTCTTTGAAATAATTAAGTAAGGCATTATTATCAAAATGCTTTTAATAGCATGATTATGGTAATATCTTTGAGTTCTAACCATTTCAGACAAAAGGAAAACTTCTTTTGTTTTTGTGGAGGGGTAATTCATGATAACTGCCTTTTGTTATAGTTAAGGTCAAGAGTCTTCCAATTATGCCGAATTACCCGTGACTAGTTTTCGACAAATCATGCACATTGGCATTTATTATGATTTTAAAATGCTAATTTTTTTACGCATATCTCAGTCATATATTTTACAAAGAAAAAATAAGTATTTACCACACAATATTCTGTCTCAATTTTTTTACTAATCCTGTAATAAAATGACAACTATGTCTTAATCTAATCTTTTCAAAAGCTTTACGAAAACATATATTTTTTAATCATTTATGCCAGCAATTATCAGAAATTATTTCAAATTAAAAAAATCATCATCCACGAATATACGATTTGCATAGCAACATTTTTAAAACTTTACGTCTATTGATTTTAAATATAGTATGCTTTAATATATATTTTTTTATAAAGGTTGATCTGCATGCCTTATAGATTACAATTAATATAATATATACAATATTGTATGATAATTAGAGATTGACCGAAAATTAGGTTTCGTTTTCGTTTTCCGCCTAAAACCTGAGTTTCGATAAATATTTGTTTTCTACGAAAAAACTGCGAAACTTTTGGCTTGACCGCAACTATCTGTATTTCAAAAACCTTGTATCTTCCTTCGGATTTTTTCAACATAGCTCATTGATATGAGCTGGACAGTTTTCATAGAGACACTCTTTATTTACTGCTATGAACGTCACTGTTGGTAGTTATGATTCATAAGGGACTCAATACGTGAGTGCAAATTATAAAACAAGCAGTACCTATAGAACTAAGCTTCAAAGATGCTGTTCACGTACTCATTAAAAGCTGCAGGTTTAATAATAGTCGAAAGTTTTTAGTTTGAACTATAGCAGTGTTACGAATAGCTTTAAGAAAATTCTAGTATAACAGGTGATCATTTGCAAAAATCTGTATAAAAGATAAGTACATAAGTAAGTATGTACATCTAAAGCATTTTAAAATTAGTCGAAATTCGCATAGCTAAAAAATCATTTTCTATCATAGATGAATTAATTATATTTTAGTTTTGTTAATTGGGTTAGTTTAGTTTTGTTAAAAAAAATTGGGTCAGAGGCTGAAGGACCAACTTGCGCCTCACCTATAATTAATTAATAATTCCGTACACTTAAATAGTTCGTATGGATACCGTTTAAATCTGCGCTTTTTACCGCGAACTTTTCACGAAATTCGCATTTCTTACTATGATACTTTCATGAATTTTGCATCTTTTACCGTGATTTCTTTATGAAATTCAGATTTTCTTTCCACGATCTTTCGATGAAATTTGCTTTTTCTTTCCGCGATATTTTGATGAAATTACGTGTTTTTTACCATGCCTACTTTGACAAAATTTAGTCTTTTTTTACGCAGTCATTTGTAGAAATTCACGATAGTTTACCTCGACAGATCAGCAAATTTCGCAGCAGTTTTGAGACATCTTTTGACGAAATTCGCAATTATTTTCTTAACTCTTAATGAAATTAGCAATTTTATTCAGCAACCAACTCAAGATAAGCACTTTTTGTTTCTGAGGTCTTTGACGAAATACCAGATATTTTTTCACTGTTTGTTTAAGAAATTCTCAATTTTTTTCGCTGCCGATTCACAAATGATTAAGGTAAATTTCAAAAAAGAAAAAATACGTGACCTTCCAATAATCTTTTAAATATACTTGAACAAGAATCCGTTTTGTGGAAGAATATACTGAGGAAATACTGCACAGCCTATTTTTCATTATACAGGACTTTCCATTTCTGTGTGCAAACCGCGCGATTCCTCACAGCATTTCAAATCCGGTCCCTCAAAAAACTCCCTACACTCTCAAGAAACTCTTAAAATGGCGTCTGTGTTTCTAAGGAAATCAAATCCCTTAAAAATATTTAGACGCACGAGTCACTCACAGTTACTGTCCATTAAAAGAAAATTATATGTAGATATTTTTTTTTTTCAGTTCGGATTTTGTTTTTCTTGACCGCTAAGTACTCAAATTTTTGGACTAATGACTAATTTATTTAAACTTTCGAAACCGAATAGTTTAAAATTTAGGAAATTTCAGAACAGAATCACTCTTGAAAAATATGCTGCATCGTTAAAAATCGTGACTGGAAAAAGAAATGCGTGTGTAATATTTGTAAAAATATCTTATTCAAGATTGATTTTCACAGCATCGTTATTTTACTTCCAAATCGTAGCAATTACGATTTTTTCGTAGCCATTGGCAGGTTTATTGAGATTAAAACATTTATACTTTAATTATGGCAACAATGCATATGCATATGAGTCCCTGGAACCCAATCACAGATATTACCAGTTGAAATGAATACCAAATATACCAAAATTAAGACAAACTGTTATTACATTTTAAAAAAATTAGGAAATTTATTTTTCAGAAAACATTATGCGTGAAGCATTTGAAAATAACCGCTGGTGATTAAATGCAATGCATCTTGCAATTTATTCAGTTTACACAAGATAAATAGCCAGTACCCAACGCATCAAATTAAATTAACCTTGGTTTACTCAAACATTATGATGCTTATTAAAGTTGTCTTGGTTTTAGGCGTTGATTCACTGCTGCGTCAAAGGAATTATTTAGAAAAGTTAAGAAAGTGTAAAATAAGGCCATAATAGTCATATCCATGTCCCATTACTCACTGTTTTCGTATTTTTTTTTTTATTAACATGTGTTCATGAAAATTTATCTTTTGTAGTTGTAGCAGAAAAAAACAGTGTTCTATGATGATTTTCTAATCTTACTGATATACCTATTGCAACATATAATTTTTACCTTCATTTTGCAGCATTAAAAAAAATACATACCCAACTATCAGGAAAATTACTTCCTTAAGGTTCTACCAATTTTTATGGCTCAGTTTTAGTTTGTATTTTTCAAACAAATATATGAATTGATACAGCAACTCATTGACTATCTATGTAACAAAAATAATTTAACAAATATGTATTCATAAAATGTAATGGCGTGATTTCTTGACCAATGCTATTTGGCGTTATTACCCACATATATGGATAATAACGCCATGCAAACAAAACTATGAAATAAGATGGAATAATTGCATGTAGATTGTTCAATTCTAAAAATACATACTCTTCAAACTTAGAAATTGACAAATTGTATTCTAAGCTATTGAAAATGTTCAATTTTTGGTGAAAGTGTAAGAAAAGTAAAGGAGTGGTGTGTGTGTGTGTGGGGGGGGGGGGGCGATGAGGCAAAAGAATATCAGACCGTGAGCTTCTTTTTTGCTTAAAAAGGACCGCTTAAGTTGAATTATTAAAAACATTGCACAGTTTTAACTGTGTTTATTTGAATCAGTATTTTGGATGTAGCCCGGCCACTGTAGAGAATCAACCGGGGTATTAATGCCAAGGATTGGCGTTATTACCCCATTATAGTTATTGCGCTGTACATTTTAAATTACAAATTATCTCGAGAAGATATCCAAAATCTTCAACAACATTTTGAAAGTCCATTAAATGTACTACAAATTTATGAAATTAACAAAGTATTTCCTGATAAAAAAAAATAGTCTTCACATCACAAAACGTATATCGCAATTTTTAGACCAAGCGTTAATTTTAGTTGCTTGTAAAAACAATAAGACCTAAAAATGAAACAAATTAACTTGAAGCTGTTTTTTGCGATGTATATGACTCAAAACCCTTCTGCGCAGAGCACATGGGTGTCATTTACCAGATTATTTCATAATTATGCAAAATATCAGCACTTGGCGTTATTACCCCGCCTGGCGTTATTACACTAAACCACCTTACAAAGAAAAGATTTTTTTTTCTTCATATAAATTAATTAGCCTCCCTATCCCCTCCTAAATACATTTGTAATTGATGTTAATAATCTGTAAATATATGGGTCAATAGTCTTTATTACTTCTCCCAATTTCAGCTTTCCATGTTTCATAGTCTATGAGTAAAATTGCTGTGACAGACGGATAGACAGACAAGGAAGTGATCTTATAACGATTCCGTTTTCACTTTATATATACGGAATCATAAAAAACAGAGAAATCTTTAATGCAATAAACCTTTTTGAGAAATTTGAAGCTTTTTGTGTCCCGCATCCACTTAAATGATTTACTTTTCTTATTTTCTTATTATTATTTATTATTATTTTACCCTTGAAAGTAATTTGAAGCTAAAACAATTTTAATAAAATTTTATAGATTATTAAATTAAGTAGGTTTTTTGAATTGATACTTACGAACATCATCATACTAGCATAGAGCTTTTTATTTTTATTTTCTTACTGATATTTGATAAAATAAATAATGAAAGAAAATAATTTTAATAATATTAAATTTATAACATTATAGGGTGATGTTTTTAAAATTAGTAATAGTTGTTTAATACGATTTTCGAATTGATTCCTACAGACATCATAACATTATTATGGAACCTTTTTTTCCCAATTGATCTTTGATAAAATAAACAAAAAGGAAAATATTAATAATATTACATTTACAAAACTATGTAAATATTTTAAAGATTAATAGTAATTGTTTAATAGAACTTTCGAATTGATTCCTACGAACATTATCACACAAATACTGAGTTTTTTTTTTTTTTTTTTTTTTTTTTTTTTTTTTTTGAACTTTGGTAAAATAAATAATAAACGAAAACACTACTTATTACTACCAAACACTATTTATCACTATTTAAACACTACTTACACAAAATATTACATTTGCAACATTATATAAATTGTTTTAAGATAAATAACATTTATTTAATCGGATTTTCCCATTATCACACTGCTACAAAAAATTTTCTTTTTTCTTACTTATTGAACTTTGACAAAATAAACAATGAAAGAAAATACTATTAATAATATTTTATTTAGTAAATTATGCAGATGTTTTTAAGATTCGTAATATTTATTTAATAGGATATTTGAATTAATTCCTACAAACATCATAATTTTGGCATGTAAATTATTTTTCAATTGATCTTTGAAAAAATAAATAATGAAAGCAAATACACTAATAGTAATGAATTTAAATCATTATGTATGTAGACTTTTTAAAATGAATAATATTTATCAATATTTTCCTAACATTCTGTAAATGCACAAAATTTGAATAAAAATAATTTGTTACTTTTTTCCTGTATGATTACAGAGAATCAATGGGTAATCCATTACCTTAAGTCTTATGTAAAATAATATAGATTAGAAATACGAGATGTTAAATAACAGAGACGTTATTCGGTAATTTTACAAGAGAGTCTTTAAATTAACATCGTTAAAAATACACAAGACTCTGTAAATTTATTTCTAAACCATAATAATTTAACTTAGTTTTCAAAATTAGAGAATAAATCATTCATTTCATTAATACCTCAAGTAATTTTGATTTTTCGAGTAAATTTGAATTGGTGAATCATATAATTTTTACACAATCTATACCACGCCGGGGTTTGAACCAGATACCAATTAATAATGGGATAACACCTTGCAGACTGAACTATAGAAGCTGTTTTTTATTGAGAATAAAGTATATCTTTTCTCATAATTATGTGCTTGTTGATAAAAATCTCCACTAACTCCGAGAAGATGTTTTTCCCGTTTCTGAATTAGTTAAAAAAAAAAAAAAAAAAAAAAAAAAAAAAAAAAAAACGATTTTTTTTAATATGTTTAATAAAACTGCAAAGGAATTTCAAACGTGTGTCTTTTGAATTACAAGTTTTAGCATAGACAAAAATATTTTTAATTAAAGACATGCGGAAAGGCATGCAACCTTATATTTAAAAGGAATTAAATATAAGATAATTGAAATGTATGTAAAAAGATGACCGAGAAACTCAATCAAATACATTTAACCTAAAACAAGTTAAATTTATAGAGAGTCTCGCTTTTTTTCTGCGTTTTTACAGAAATTTTTAGCAGTGTAAAGATCTTTTTCGTGTCCGTTTAAGAGACGATAATAACTATGCTTCGAATTTTTGAATTTTAAAACTTTGCTTTCTACATACCTGCAAATAAATTAAACTAAAAAGTTTTCTTTTCTTTTTGCTACTTATTACTCTATTTAAGAGCTCAACAATAAAAATTTATAACTGGAATTGGGGAAATCTATTTTCACGCTTTTACTTCAAAAACAGTTGTAATAGTAAACGTTTTAAGTTCTCTTTCTTATATATTTTCCCTCTAAGCAGCCGGATCAACATATTTGCCTAGATAAACAATTGGCTTGTGCTCATGGGCGTCGATCATTAAGGGATAAAACAAATGAAGTATGACGAAGATGAATGGGATCGCGTAATGGATATTTTAACGCATGATTCCTCGGCAAACCTCTAATTTTCAACGATCTTTCTAAATACTTCCTCAATGAGTTAACATGGTATACACAGCGGCCATGGGAGATCGTTTGAGGAAGTACTATACTACTTCAAAATATATACGAGATGAGTCTTTGTAATTTAAACAATGGGAGGTGTTATCTTCAGACGTGACCGTCATCTTCATATAGTATCATAACTAAAAGTCTAATATTGCCACTTGGTGTAAATAACAATTATACAAAATAATGGTATTTGGACAATGCAATAAAACCCAGATAATACTCGCCAGGTGAAATAAAAGTATTGGATAAATTAAAGCTGTTCAAATTCCTCAAAAATTTGTTTCCTCTTATTTTTTTTTAAATTTGAATTGAAAATCTAAATGTAGAAAATAATGATGCATTGTATAAAAAAAATATGTAAAAACAAAAAAAATTTCTTTGAAATGTTATGTAGAATAAGTTAAGCACTGTTAACCCAAGAGTGATTTATAATTCCGATTTTGAAATAGCCAATGTGGTACTAAATCTATACTAATAAATGAAAGTTTTTCTCTGTGCGTGTGTCTGCGATGGCTAGTGAAATCTTTAGCCCATAGAAATCTGAAAACTTATATAAAGATTAGTCCATTGCAGATCCAAAATCACCTGAGACTGAGAGCTTTAATTTTTTTTTTATAACTAGACAATCTATAACTTTTTATTTCATTAAACAAAAGCCATACTTTTATAAGAAATAAGAAAGGTATTCGGTATTTAATTATGTCACAAATTATTTAAATCATAGCGTTCTCTGCTCTAAATATCATAATTTTAAGTCAGATTTTCCTTTTATGGAGTCCTTGGATACACATTTTTTATAACATATAAAAAATTGAAAAAGGGAGGGACTACGAGATGTTCAGATACAAGGAAATGCAAAATTTGGAAGTTTGATTAAATGCTTTTAGTCGGCTTATTATCTGAGCCCTTTATATAGCCCCTTCTCGGCACTGGCGAACGCACAGTTTCTGTCTTCGGCTTGCCCCATTCTCGATCATTAAAATGCTTGGTTTTGGTTGCTCACCAAGGAGTTAGTAATTTTTTCTGACGTCTTCATGTGATTTATCAATAGATCACACTTTTATATTACGAGCAGGAGTCGGAAAATAAGTTTCCCCTGTTCACTGTGATCAGAGATGTGCATGAAAGTCAAAAAATAGAATGAGACATCAAGGATAAGACACATCTTCTTTTTTTTTCACATAATTACAAAGTACATCGAAACATTTGTCATACGACTTGATAAGCTTCAAAAAGACCTCCAGGAGATACTCGGAGCTCTGCCTACGAAAGAAGCTTTTAACGGCTTGTCGGTATGCAAAGCCCTGGTGTTTTTCCCTGGAGGGCTTTTTGCAGATTATCAAGCGGTATGACAAATGTGCAAACATTCTGGGGTATTTATGTTGATAAAGTTTTGCCGTACTTTCCATGTCTCAATATATTATTTGACTTTCATACACAACTCTGTCCACAGACTCAAAGGGGAAACTTATTTTCCGACTACCCCTCGTATATATCCCCATTCCTCCTGTTATAATCATAACAGCTCCTCAACTAGTATATCTCCAAATAGGTTAAATAATTGAATTTCGTTCAGCCCCTGGAACTCTATTATGCGCCCCCCCCCCCCCCCGTCGGAGCTACAAAAATCCCTCTAGGAAGAAAGTGTTTGAATTCAACACTGTTTACAACAATTATATATTTTAAATTTCAGATGGTTCGGTTGGGTAGTTTTTTTCTCTATTATATGCGGACAGACTGAATGACGACTATAGGTGCTACGTATTCACAAAATTACGAATGCACCTAAAGGGGATAATCAACCTAACTATGATCATGGTAGAATTTCTTTTCATAAGCTAAACCATTTAAAGTAATTTAGCAAAATTTCATGACACTGCATGCATAATGTTATAATGTTTTAGGTTAAACACAAATGTTAAACACTTAATCTTGACCTTTTTAAGATTAATATAATTCAACACAGTTTTCTGCATTTTAAGTTACTGATATTTAAAACTCTGTAACTTAAATTCTAAACAATTTGGAAACAAAAATCAAACTCACATAGAAAGCAAAAAAGAAAAAAGAAAAAAAATATATTTTTATATTATATTAAAACTTTTAGGTGGACAGTGGATATTTATTTGAGCAAAATCGTCTATAGCAAAATCGTCACAAAAAAGGTCTATTTCTGGGTATAATAGTACCAAAACAGTTTTTTCTTATTAAAATATTCTTTATCAAGATTTTAAGACGTAAATAATAAAGGTAAGTGTATTTATATACTTTAAATCTGTTTTTCTCAAAACTAATTTTTCAGCGTTTTTAGATTTTTGAAATGCTTCTTGCGACTTAATTTTTTATCAATATTTATGAAATCGATAAGGAAGTATCCCAATATTGTTTAGAAAGAAATTGAGTAAGCTTTGTAAAATTTGTCTTCATTAAGATAGTCAAGTTTGATTTTATATTTATTAAAAGGCAAAATTTTGATGAAAATCGATATGGAATTTAGAAAAAAAAAATATTAATTACTCAAGAGATTTTTAAAATCTTACACATATTTGTTTAAAATAGAGTTTTAAGTGATAAAAATGCAAAAGCAAGAAAATATCTCAAAAATTAAAACGCGTGGAGCATTTTAAAATTTCGTTTAAAAATTTATTTATTTTTTTATTTAAAAATTTTAATAAGATTGGAAATTTTTTTGAAGGTGTTCTGTATGCTTTTGGTGAAATGTTATATATGCACAAAATTCCCTATTGCTATGATAAAAAATATTTAAAAAAAATTAACGTCTACCATCCCCTTAAAAATGAAAAAACAGTTTTTTCTTAGAAAATTGCATCCTAAAGGCATACAGATACCGTTAAAAATGAATTCTTATCTAGTAAAAAAAAATATTGTTAAATTATTGTAAAATTATTATCGCAACACAGACCGACAGACAAACCAAATTTGTTAATTCTTTTGAAATTTGTTCGAAAATGTTAAAAAGGGTAGCGATGTTTTGGCGATATCGTCGATTGTTAATCCCAGGCACGAGGTCAATACCAATGTATCGCTTAAAGAAAATTTCAAAATTTTATTTGAATATAAAATTATTTTTCATGTAAAAATTATTGTCGGTATTGTTCGTGAAAAGTCTAAAAAATATATATTAAATGCAAAAATCTGTTAGGGTATCCAATGTATGCATATACATACATGATATTGCCCTGTTTTTCTATAAACCCGGGTAAACCGGTTTTGATTTCCTTGTAATAATAATAATAATTATAAAATCTGCGCCCAAAATAAAAAACGCATAGTTTTCTAAAATTCAAATCCTGCCCCAGAGACAAAAAAAATTGGCAAAAGAAAACATAATATAAGATAATAATCAAGTGTTCTTAGTTCCTATTATTTTATTTTTGTAGTTATCCTTGTTTATCTATTCCTAACGTTTAGTGATACAGTAGTCGGAATCAATTTTGATACCTCATATCAGATAATTTTTTTGTTGTAATAAGAGAGTTGAAAAGCGGAAACGTTATGGTCGTATTCAAATGATGTAAAAAGAAAATCAATGGGTAAAATATCCGTAACTTCGCATCCATTGATACGATTGATAATGACATTCAGTGATAAATAGAGCGTGAACATTTTTGTCTGAGTTTTTTCTTTCTCTTTCTGGTGAAGGATTTGTTGTGTCAGTGTTTCTTTTTTCCCACAATTTTAGAACACTAGATGATTGCGCTTGTATCTCCGAAAGTATCCCAAGCCATCGTTTCTTTGTTTTATACAGGGTGATTCAAAAAAAGTGGACAAATTGATATGACAAATCAGGCATACGACAAGGATAAAAAATCACATAGGAACATAGGGCCCCAAACCGCTTATTAAGTTACAAATACAGGGTGTTTCATCCTAACTCAATTTCGGTTGACGGTTATAAATTTCAGAAAACTGAAGTATATTATAATAAAACATTTAACAGACATTCTCACCATTGTTTTAAATGTGATAACACCAAACAAAAGTGATAGAAGTTTGCATTATGCGCACCAGCAATATTCACTATAGGCACTACCCTTTTCGGACTGTGATAATCAATATATAGGGTATCAGCGATTGCTTGAGCAATATGTTTTTCCAGATTTTTTTTTTTCGTTATCACATTTCACACGAAATAAGGTACATATCGTTGCATTTTTATTACAATATTTTAATTTTCCTCGAAATTATTACTTTCAAACCGGGTGTAGCTAGAATGAAACACCCTGTATTTGTGATTTCATAAGTAGTTTGCGACCCTGTTCCTATGTGATTTTTTATCCTTGTTGTATGCTTGATTTGTCATATAATTTTGTCCATTTTTTTTTTTTTAATCACCCTGTATATTCATAGTTCCTCATACGTGCATTTTTGCAATTTATTGGGTTTAATTTTTGAGTTACATCTCTTTTTCTTCGATTTCTAAATCATTTTGTTTACCATATATATATATATATATTGGTTTTCTTGTTTTACACCACAGGGTAATTTATTTATTAAATATCTGCTTTTCTTGTTTAATAACATACATCATGCTCCTTAATTTATACAATCCACTTATATTTTTTCATCCTCTCCATTTGTAAATCAAATTTCTATTAGGTACTTTAGATTTTTATTTATCATTGAAGTTTTATTATCAATACCTTCTCTTCATTTATTTGTCTTTTAATATCTTGTGTGTAATTTTTGGTTTGTTTTGATATGTTTATAAGGTGCTAAATTTTGTCGTCTTATGCCTAATAGTAACAAAATTGGATTGAATAAACATATCTTCACTTTGAATTAAACCTGGAAATTCCTCTGATGACTCTGTAGGTTATTCTTTATAGTTATTCTTCAGTATTCTTGTAGTAGGTTGTTCTTCATAGTTTCTTATAATACATCTCTGGTTTCCGCTGTATTATTTTTGTACCTTTAGAATTCTACTAACTTGTTCATACATTTTGTGATTTCATTTTAGTTATACATATAATATAAAAATAAATTTCCGCATTTCATTAAAAATATCCCATAATATTATTTTATTTAACATTATTCTACAATCCTTATTTATTTAATTACTTCCTATCGTAAAAAATATTCCAGATGCTTATTTCGCTGAAATTCAATTCTGTTTAAAATGCATGCATTAATATAGTTTATTTCTCTTTCAGAATTTATTAAAAAAACTTTTAATATATAATTATTTGTTTCAAGATCTTTATATTTTGTATTTCAATCATCAATCGCAATATGAATTGTATAAAAATTATCTGTTCTCTAATTTTCATTGTTTACCATTTCTTTATTTTACTTGTTCTAAAATCCGTATTCGCGTAAATTGGGAGGAAAGCCGATTCACTCCATTTTCCTTTCGCGCTTAAAAATATAGTTTCAGATTTGTACGTCTTTGGGTAATCAACATATCTGCATTGCCGATCGCCATACAAAACACTCCGCTAGCAGCTATTTATTGCAAATATGAGTCAGGATCGTTGGTTTTTTATGTCTGGAGTTGTTACCAAAAGCCACGGCTGTCGCTCGGAAATTATACTTTCAGAATAATAGAAGTGGTAATATTTAACATCGTATAAATATAGTTTGAGATAACTACTAAGGTTCAAGTAGTGAAATGCCGTAATATTCTTGATCGCTGTGGCGAATGTTTTCACTCTGTATCTACTGATTTTAAAAAAGGTGTTTTCTATAACAGATAGCTTTTTCTCTTTGCTTTGGGAAAACACCATGCATTGTAGAAACAATTCTAAGATTTGACATCAAAAGGCACCGCAGTAATAGACCGTCTTCGAAATAGTGTCTGAAAGTGCGCTTTTTGAACAAAGATCAAAACACATTACAATGATTTCATTATGGTCACATTTCTAAGCCATAACGTGACGCAACCGAATGATAACGTAAGAAGTTACTTGGTGCAATGTCTCTAATGAAACGGATGCATATGCCTCACAGATGAATCATTCGAGCTATTCCAATGTTTGGGTATACTTAGAGTAAATAGTGTGTTTCAAGTTACCTCACGAGGAAAAGTCACATATATTGAGATCTGGGAAATATGGAGTTCAAAATACACACCAATGCCTGTCACTCGCAAATAATTAAGAGCAATGACTTGGTCACTGAAGTATTCCTCAAGAAAGGCAAACACTGCGGCAATCCGATATGGTCGAACCCCATCTTGCATGTACCATGAATTCTGTGGCGCATTCTATAGAGCTTGAAATCTGGCAACAAATTAATGTAAAATTTCAATATATCGAAATGAGTTAATCGTTTCCCTCGTGAAAAGGGCCCGATGATTCTTTTACTGGATGGTCCAGCCCAAACTACAACTTTTGCAGAGTACGGTGGTTTTGCAAAACACACAAATGAATTTTCAGCGCCCCGCATTCGCCAGTTTTGTTTATTCACAAATCCCTCTAAGAGAAAATAGACCTCATGTGAACAATGCGCATACGCAGCCAACTTCAATTTTACTTTCATCAATCATGAGGCATTTGCGATGTCTTCTCTTTGTCGCAGAGATGGACAAGGATTACCGAGGACTAATGTTGAACAAATTAGACGACTGCTAGCATATTTTGAACTGCCATGACTGATCAGCTGCATCCCATATTTCAGGCTGAAGCATGGGCCACACTTCCTGTTCGTCACACTTGTTCAGTAAATTATGAATTGTTTTCTGTTGTGATTTTTTTTTTTTTACATTAATTTTTTTTATGAAAGCTTTGTTTTATTTTGGCTGTATTTCGACTTAATCGGTGATATTCCAGTGCAGTAATGACGTGTTGCTTCAAAGAATATGAGATAATGTTTTTCAATTTACGGATAATAACTAATTCGATACAACCCTCTTAAACGTATCAGAAATGAAACAGACTCACGAATGAACTTTTTCTACTTTTGAGTACTATTTACTTCATATGCTTCTACTATCGCCAATTAGCCAATATTGGAACTATTTCTGGAAGCTGGAGTTGGAGTACAACAAATTTCAGACCATTGGTTTTACTTTTCTATCTCTCACTGTTTTTGCAGTTATGTCATTTCAAAGCTGGGGAGTCCTTATTATATATATATTATATATATGTACACATACATTACACACACACACACACACACACACATATATATATATATATTAAAATATAGAACCGTATACATTAATAATAATATTAGTATAGGTTATAACATTAGTATATATACATTTATATTAGCATTTACAACTTTTGTTGCTAATATCAGTTTATTCAGTAAGAAAATAAGACAGTTTTTAATATTTTAAATGCATTGATAATATACATAATGCTGTCAATCTATACACAAACTCACTTCTTTTTGTAGATTTTGTTTCATTTTCATCAAGTATACGCCCAATAAAAGTTAGAACTCTGACACGTAACATTATAATAATTACTGTGCATTCGCAAGTTTTCCTCTTGCAAAACCCACATCGAGAATTAGTATTCATTGTCTCTGAAATGACAATGTTTGTTGTTTGAAAATTGAATTTTCGTCAAATCCAGCATTTAAATTTCATTAATAATAAAGGATAAGCTATAATTATTATTAAAAGAATACTAATAATTACCAGCGACAACCCTGAGAAAGCAATCAATCTTCAATGTAAAATAAATCAGTAATTATAGTTTTTAGATGTGACACATTTGTAAATTTGAAAAGAAATTTAACTGTTAATTTTATGTGTATACATTACATATGCAATATAACATCGAAATATTTCAAATTAACATCTATTGTGTTAACAAATAACCTTGAATAACTTTTAAAATATTTCTTGAAGCAAATGACTTGTATGCTTTATTTTACCGCAATTAGAACTACTTATATGAAAGTTGCTTGAAGGCCTTTGCTCAAAAAACGTCATGGGAAAGGCAGTTAGTGCGAAAGCTAAACTTATGTCATTCGAATTCAAACATGCTACAAAAGTATTAAAGTTGATTTTTTTTTTTTAATAATTATACTTGACATTAATATACCTACTATAAGAGACTAAAAGTTTTTAATAAATAAATAAATGTTTTAAAAAAGTGACGGGAATGTTCAAGGAGTTTTATACGATGAATGGGAATTTATAATGAAAAGCAGAAAACATGTTTGTGACTAACGTTGTTGATGGCAAAATGACTTTTCAACACTTGTCAAAAAAATCGGTCTTGTACTGCACTTTTTTTTAAACTTTTAAACATTGCACATTTTAATTTTTTTTCCCGATTGAATAGAGGGTGGGAAAATGGTTTTTGAGATGCAATTTGTTTGAAAATTGTTTCACAATGTATTGAGTTTTTATGATTGTTAAAATAATTATCAAATGTTAATTTCTTTTGACACTTTGACTGCCATGGCTATCATATGTGATAGCCAGTGATGTTTCCGTTTGGACACTGGTTATCAGATATGATAGCCATGGTGTTTCAACACTTAGGCCTTGACCATTAAAAACGGTACGAGTTACATGAAAATGGTATTGGAGTTTGATTGTTGTGCTCCTTAAAATGTATTAGATACACATGGTTTCTGCAAATTGATATATGTGCCGATTGAATGAGCTCACAGCAGCAGCTCCAATTTCTTCCAAAATTAATTTTCTCTTGCTCTTCGCAATAAAAATTCAAAAAATTCTAACCTAAAATAAAGGAAAAAATAACTAGTTGGATGTGTCAATCCCAAAATTTTTTTATCTCATAAGTACATTTTAATATTAAAAAAAAAAAAAAAAAAAAAAAAAAAAAAAAACCATGGTGACCCCAAAGTTACCCACTATCGAATTTCCTCGAACATTTGACCTAGCCTAATGAGATTCTGGTATCCGAAAAGCCTAAAACGCAAAATTTAATTAATATTCTGAGAAAATGAGCTTAGTAGTGCCTCATGTTGGGTAATTTATACTAAAACCTAATAAACACATATTTATGTCAAGACCTAACAGAATCTGAAATTTGATGGAATTTTGTCCATTAGTTCTTGAGATATAGTTATAACAAAAAATTTGCAAAACGTAGCACAGCAACACCATATCTTGGACAATTTATGCCAAAACGTAAAAAAGCATCTAATTATGTTGTGGTGTAAAAGAATCTGAAGTTTGATGAAATTCTGTGCATTAGTTCTTGAGATATAGCTAGTTTAAAAAAAACCGTGTAAAATATAGCACATCAGCACCATCAGTTGAACGATTTATAACAAAACGTAATCATCGTATAATTATTTTATATGTCATTTTGTAACAAAATCTGAAGTTTGTTGAAATTCTGTGCGTTGGTTGTTGAGATATAGCTATCGGAAAAATCGTGCGAAATGCAGCATAGCTGTACCACCTGTTGCAAGGTTAATACCAAAATGTAATCAGCGTCTAATTATGTTATATATTCTAGTGTTACAGAATCTACAATTTGATGAAGTTCTCTGCATTAGATCTTGAGATATAACTATCGCAAAAATCGTGCAAAATGTAGCATAGCAGCGCCACCTATAAGGCAGTTCACACCAAAATCTTATCAACGGCTATGTATCTCAAGGTATCGCGAAATCTGAAGTTTGGTGAAATTCTGTGCATTAGTTCTTGAGATATAGTATCATGAAAATCATGAAAAACGTGGCATAGCAGTGCCACCTGCTGGCCAATTTACACCAAAATTTAATCAGCGTCCATGTATATCAAGGGGTCACGGAATCTGAAGTTTGGTGAAATTCTGTCCATTAGTTCTTGAGATATAGCAATCTTGAAAATCATGAAAAACGTAGTATAGCAGCGCCACCTGCAGGCCAATTTTCACCAAAAACCAATAGGCACTAATTCATATCAAGGTCTAACTGAATATAAAATTTTATTAAATTTCGAGCATTAGTTCTTGAGATAGAGCGCCCACAAATTTTTTGTCACATACAGATAGACAGACTCACAGACAGACATTTTCTAAAAATAATCAAAACGTGTTCAGGACCTTCTAAAACGTATAAATCCGTCGAAAACCGGAAGTCGAAAATTTTCATGAATCCAATACTTTCTTCTTGTAAAGATAGAAGAAAGTAAAAATGTAGAAAAGAAAATAATAGAAACGAAAATATAAATCAATAATCTCCTTTACTTTACTCCTTTCCTAACCTCTCATATCTTTAATTTTTTTTCCAATTTAAGAGATTACACTGTAGAAACATCTTAATAAAAGATTTTAGTGATAAATGATAAATTTTGCTGGCTATCAAATAAGATAGTATTGACCACTCATGGAAGAATTTACACAAACTTTCCTGGGATGCTTTGGCTATCATTGTTAATTAGCCTGGATGAAAATCTCCCTATTTGTTGCAAAATGAGTCAGATAGAAAAATATTGATTTTTCATATAGTTTTAGCCCGGGCCTAGAAATTCTGGCCCGTGCAGACCTCAACCAGTTCCTCAGTTTTAAAACCATAAAATATTTAATTAAGCATAAGTTTTAGAAATAATTTGACAACTATGAAAAAAGGTGACCTACTTTAAAAAGAGAACATTAAAAATATTAATTTCAGTTGAGATCTGTTTGATATAAGTATGAATTAAACTCCCATACACTTAACATTATCGAGTGGAAATCAGAAGCTGATTGACAAGCAGCTTTAAATGCAATTTTTACAAACCATCGGATTAATTAATTTTGTAATTTGTTGCAGACGATGCAACACTGTAAAAAATAACGGACGATTTTACGGAAGTATTACTGGTAATCTAGACACCAGTACTATTTAATGTTTTTTAACGGAAAAATTTCCGTAAATTCCGATAAAAACTCGCAAAAAACGGAATATTTACGGAAATTTTTCCGTTAAAAAACAGTAAATAGTACTGGCGTCCAGATTACCAGTAATACTTCCGTAAAATCGTCCGTTTTTTTTTTTTTTTTTTTTTTTTTTTTTTTTTTTTTTTACGGTGAACCTTTACTAACGGAAAACTTACCTACTTCTGTTTATCAACTAATAATTGTGTTTTGAAAGAAACAACCACCATTTCTTGTAGATAGTCAGGTCAATGTCAGGTACACCACGCCACTACAGTGGCTTGTGAAGAGCTAATTGTTAAACTGATCACAAACTTACTTTAAAATAGATTAAGGGATGGCATGATAAAGATTCTTTCATTGTGTTTTATGGGAAGGCTCCAGCAATAAATTCCATCTAGCAGTTTTTTGATTTAGAAAGTTGATTAATGGCTATTTCGTTTGACAAGAAGATTTATATAAAAATAGAGATACCAATTTCATTCAATTCCAAAATGACCTTCGAAACAATTATAAATGTTCTATTGTGTTTAAACTTAACTCGTGTTACCCAATTTTCCAAGTCTATGAATAATAGTGATTTCTTCATATTTTAAGCTTTGATATATAAAATTGAAAATTATTAAGCATTCATAATTATGTTTTGCCTAGACGAAAATTACAGATTTTCAACAGCAATGATTAGCAACACGTTCGCAATGCAATATATGAGTTTGGTAATGAATTCCAAAATAAATCTATTTACTTGCATACTAAAAATGTAATTTGGTTATAGTTTATTTAATTACGAACATTATAGGAAATTATTATAACTTTGTAGAGTATTTAATGTTTATCATCATTAATATATCATATTTTAATAGATTAGTTCATAATAAAACAATACCTTTAATAATCAGTACTAAAATAACATATTCCGTAATGAATATATTATAATTTTTTATTCATTTTTTTTATTGATTATTTGATGAAATGCGCACATTAATGTAACTATACAGTTCTATTAATTATGTCATAGTTCAAAGGGGAGGTGCGGATTCCAGTTTTATTTACGAAATTTAAAATTGATTTTTTTTTAACTTAATGATAATTTTACTTGACAAAAATATTTATATAAAAATTAATACATATTTTATACACTATCTAAATAGATTTGGACTAATTAAAATGCTTTATTGTGTTTAATATTTGAGCACTTGTCTATATTTCCGTTGGCAACTTTCTGCAAAAATTAGCGGCTTCCAAGCAATGGGCAATGCATAAAAAAGATGTCACATTTTAAATGAGTTTTGAGATGACTTAATATCTAACTGAAACTAAAGTTGGATGAATAACCATGCATTAGTTCTTGAGATAGACTTAGTGCGGAAATCGTGGAAAATACAGCCTATCAGCGCCATCTGTGTCGCGATTTACACTAAAATGTAAAAAACATCATGTCATATTAAGGATTTACGAAGTTTTATGAAAAACCATGCATTAATTGCATGGATGAAATAATTGCGAAAATCGTGACAAATGCTGCATAGAAATGCCATCTATTGAACGATTTGCAAAAAAAATGTAGATAACATCTCAATGACTAACAGAATCGAAATTTGATGGAAATTCTTTTATTATTCCTTGAGATAGAGCTATTGGAAAATTCGTGAAAAATGCTGCATAGCAGCGCCAACGGTTGAGAGACTTACACCAAAATCTAATCAGCACCACTTTATATCAGGGACTAACTGAAAAGATAAATTTTCATTAAATTCAATGCATTAATTCTTGATATAGATCGCCCAAAAAATTTCTGTCACATACAGACAGACAGACATTTTGTAAAAACATGTTTTTTGGAATCGCTGAACCCAAAACATGCAAATCCGTCGAAAACCATATTTCAAAAAATTTCACGAATCCAATACTTTCTTCTTGTATAAGATAGGAGAAAGTAATATGTAAATCGGGTGCTATCTAGGAATTAGAAAGCAGACGTGACATCAGGTTTTTGTATTATTAACAACATTTATTAGTTTATTAATGTTATAGTTACTTTTTATAGTTTGGAATAAAGCATAACCTGTTGTAATACTTAAATAAAACATCCTATTCTGAAATGAATAGACTATTTTTTAACACTTTCCAACCAAGTTGAAAATTGTTTATGAATTGAATTAATCTGTGCGTCTGTCTGTGCTTTAACTCGCGTAAATATAGTACGACTGCTATCAGGTTGATATAGGTTTGATATTGAAATTGAAGTGTTTAACACTTATGGTTCATTTACAGGGACAACCAAAAGATTTCCATTACTTTACAATCTATGAAGAAAACTCGTTTGCGGTGTTTTTCAATAGCATATTGAAAATTATGTATATCACTGAGGTGCACTACAGTAGCTTACTGTATAATCTGGTATGCATATATAATTTACAGGAGCACGCAAAAATATTTTTTTACTTTATTTAATGTAAAGTATATTTGCTTGCAGTGCATCTTCAGTTGTGATGCGTGTTTTAAAAGTTAGCCAATTTTTTGCATATATTTTTCAAAATTCACAGATAATTTGCAAATTTGCACATCATATACAGGGATTCACAAAGGATATAGAGTACATTTCCGTTTGTTGGCGAAAATAATTGATTAAAAATTTAAAAAATTGCTATGCATTTAATTTAAATAACTTTTAGTATACGAGATGATATAAATACCGATCTATACATCATACATAAGGATAAATAAAAAATTTCTTATATTTTCTAACATTTGATACTTAGTATTCTGAATGTGTTGATTTTTTTTCTTTTTAATATGTCTTAGACAGTACTACTTAGGAGTGCACAAAGTGTGGCACAGTGTGATAGGGAGAAAGTTAATTAAAACATTCTGACATCCCACCAAATTTACGATAATAACTTGGTAGACATTATTCACATAATAAAGCTCAAAATAAGATATGTTTTTATTCATGCCATATTATATATGTTTATCAGTTATTCATTCAGCCTTCAGTTTTAAAACTTCCTTCGGTCTTTAAAAGGGAAAATTAAGAATCAACATGGAATGTTTTTATTTAAATGAGATTACCTATTTGTTTATTTTTATTTTATTATTATTATTATTATTTTTTTTTTTACAGATACAAATTTCCAATAAAATACAGGATTCGCGGTATATTCTTTTCAATGCATACAAATTTAAGCAAATTCAAATATGCATAAAAATTTTATTTGACTTCTATACACATTAAACGAAAATATGATAAATATGTAGAGGTTTTAATCTTCATGTAAAATTATAATTTTTGTGTCATATTTTAATGCATGGATTTTAAATAAAACACAACCTAATTTAATTATTAGTAAAACATCGTATTCGGAAGAGAATACATTATCACTGGGGCACTTCAGATTCGTTCATCTGAAAAACCTTATTCGTCTCTTTCATCTGTCTGTACGTTTGTCACAGAGTTCGCACACAAAAACTGTATAAATTAGAGACTTCAAATTTTATGTTCTTACAGCTGAATGCTTCGTGTCACACGACGAATCATAAAATTTTGAAAAAGTCTTTTATTTTAATAAAATTAATTTTTTCAATGTCATCCATTTATTTTTGAGATTTACATTTTAAAAGATAACTTAATTTGAACGTTTTGATTGTGGAGGGATCATAGCTTGGAGGTAAAGCATCTCGCTAGTAAACAGGAAATTGTTAGTTTGATTTCCGGTGATGCAAATTGAAAATTTCATATTAAGATGAACTGCGTAACTTGAACTACGTAAAAGAAATTTCTTTTTTTTGGGGGGGGGCAATTTAAGGGGTTTTTTTTATCTGCGACATTCTTAATATTTTTTTTTTTTTTTTTTTTCGAATTCAAATATCTTTCTATTTTAAAAACTATTGCGATTTATTAATGATTCGGCATTTTAAATTTCGTTTAAACAATTTTTGTTTTCGCTTTTAGAAATTTAAAACTTTATTCTCCGCTAATTTTTTTTTTTTTTTTTTTCTTTTTGGATTTTAGAAATATTTGGAATTTTGGATTTCTTTTAAATAATTTCATTTGAACATTTTTAATTTGATTAAAATAAATAATTTCCTTTTATAATTACTTTAAAATTAAATTTATTGGTGCTACTAACTATGTAAGGCTTTATTAATTATAAATTAACAATTTGGATTTATTAATTAATGTATAAGTTGTTTTGAAAGAAACATGAAATGAAACTTTCTGTGTGATCTGCAATCACAATTACCCACTTGTTTTTTTTTTAATGATTATGAATTTTTTTTTTATTAATTTCGTATATTAATCCACTACTTACATTAGTTAACTAAAGTTTATTCATTAAATATGCCATACCTCAACGTGGTAGGGCACTAGTTGTTCCATAAAATTTGACACAATGTGGCAGGGGAAAAGGAATCGGTTAACATGTTGTAACGCCATGTTTAAGTTATGAAAATAATTTTATAAGCATTGCTTACATAGTAAAATTCATTAAAAAAATATTTTTATTCATGTAGTATTAGATATATTTTTCAGTTATTCATCCAACTTTCATTTTTATAAAGATAAAAACGAACCTTAATAATATTAATATTTAAATAGAAATTAGCTATTTATTTATTCTCTATAGCCGCACCACATTTCAAATTAAATAAAAGATTCGTAGTACGTACTTTTAAATTCATATTAAAACAAATTCAATTATGTACATAAACACATATTTGATTTCAGAGCACGTTGAAGGAAAACATCATGAATATGTATAGGTTTCGATCTTTTTGTAAAATTATAATTTGCGTGTCATATTTTAATGCATTAGCTTTCAATGAAACATGGTTTGTATAGAATCAACAAAAAAATATCATACTCTGAATGGAATAAATTGTAATTTTTTTAAATGTATTTGATTAATCTTAGACATTAATTCACTAATCAGTTTGACTTAGGAGTTTATCCATTGATTATACCATACTTCATGGAGGTAGTGGATCCAAAAAATGTGACACAGTGTGACAGGATGAAATGGATGAGTTATTTACGTTCTAATATCCAGAGGTGTAGTCGTAAAAACAGCAGATGACATACGCTCTTGGCAGACGGCATACTCTCAAAGCAGAGAGTATACCCTAGAGTGTGTATACTATAGCTTTCTTAAGAAATAGAGGGTATACGGTGTTTCTTTAAAAAATCCAGAAGGTATATGGCGTATACCCCCGTATACCCTCCACTACTTCCCTGCTAATACCATACCTAAAATAAGAAAACAATTTGTCCCCGATTGTTTGCATGTTAAAGTTAAAAAAAAAAAAATTTAAAAAAAAAATAAAAAAACGGATTTTTATTAATGCGAAATTAGTTATGTATTCAGTAATTTATTCAACCTTCGGTTTTAAAATTCTTACAATGAGCTGTAGAATGTTTCTATTTAAATAAAAATCACCTATTCATTTATTCTTTATGTGCACATATTTCGAATTACAGAACCGTTTAGCTGTACATGTTTTTCAGTGCATGCTAAGTTAATTAAATTCATATGTGTATTAAACAGTTATTTGACTTCTACGCACGTTAAACGGAAATATTACAAATGTTAGAGATAATCAGCTTTAGTAAAATTATAATTTATGTCTTAGATTTCAATGCATTAGTTTGAAATTAATCGCAGTATTACTTTTTTTTATAGAAAAACATCATAATCTAAAACAAATATTATCATTTTTATTAAAATTTGAATTTCATCAAAAGCTCAAAGTATGCGTTCCACATTAATGGCTTTGTTTTATCGAGGTTCTTTTAAATTATTTATTTTATCTGGAGTTGGATTGTTAAGATGCATAAATCATTTATATACGTATTTTTAGATGCTTTCGTAATTATATTAATACACTGTAAAAAAAACTGTAAAGTTACTAAACTTTTTCTAGGTAACTGTGATTCCTAAAACTTTTAATGTAAAAGTAAAAGCAAAAATTCGTGCAACTGATTCTGTAACATGAAATTTTGCTGGTATCATTACATAAAAAATTCTAGGGATCCTAGTTTCCTAGAAAAAGTTTAGTAACTTTCAGATTATTTTTACAGTGTACGTAACACTTAGAGTCATCGCCTGATCCGTCCGTCTGTATGCCTGTCTGTTCTCTCATATAATAGAGCAAAAACTTCCGAACTGAATATGGTTTGTAATTTTAAATATAATCGTTTCAGAATTTTGTCAAATCGTTTCAAATTTCAAGAAAATCGAATTGAAATTTAAAAATATATAACAGTAAAGCATCGTTTATACGACGATCACTTATACGACGTTTTAATGTGGTCCCGATTCATTCCTATTCATTTTAATGTAAAAATATATCTTTTATACGACGCTCAAAATCGATTATACGTCGATTTTTCGATTTTGTATAGGTTTATTTTTGTTTATTTTTCTTGTGTATTTTACGAACGAGAGGAAGTTGGCAGCTATGAATGACACCAAAGAGCGCGTTTAAATGCACTCCACATTATAAAAATGTGGACTGGTGTTCGATTAGTCTGGAAAATCAGCTTACGTGTAACAGATTACACTGGGAAGGGTCATTCTTTTTTCGGGGATGGTCAGCTTTCCCGACCTGTTTAAAGTTGCAAATAGACTATCCTTCTAACTGTTATCAGTATTGGCGAATTTCAGTTGGCCACGCGGGTTTTTGATCTTTAACTTTAAATGGAAAGAAAATGATGTACTGCAAATGAGGAACCTTTCGGTGAAACATGAATAAAGGTACGCATATTTAAATTTCTTTCTAATCCCTCCCCCTTGTTTTTAAGATTATTTGTTTATTTTGGTTTGTTTAATTTAAAAATTCATACATACCATCACGTTAAACATTAAAATTAATCGAAACACAAAACAAAAGTAAAAGCAAAATTAATTCTAGTTTTGGAAGTGAAAATCGATTATACGTCGTTATCGTTTATACGACGTTTTTCCGTAGTCCCTTCGGCGTCGTATAAACGATGCTCCACTGTAATTAAAGTTTCTTCATTCTATTAAATCTTACTATACATAATTAATTCAATGATATCCCATAATAGATAAGGATTCTAGGTTGTTCTGGTGATAAGTTCTATTTAAGATGGAATTCTATTATTTACATATTACTGAATTTAATATATATAACTGTAATAAATTTTGTATTCTTGCAATTTCATGTGTGGAACAATATGCATCAAGATCTGAATATTTGTATAACTAGTTAAAGTTCGAACACACTTCATTTGCATTTCGTTTTAGTTGGTTTTGCTAAAAATAGTTTTAAAAACACATAAACAATTAGAAAGGTTTAGAAAATTATAAATAGTCGTTTTATAAAAGTTCATTTTATAAGTAATTTCCTGTGATAAATTCTAGTTGGGAATTTTTCAATTTAGAAAGTTGATTGATAAATAAATTTTATTTGGGAAGAATATTTATATGAAAATAGGGATATTGATTTCATTTAAATCTTAAAGGACTATGGCACGATTATAAATGTTCTGTTGATCTAAAAGTTGTTATAAGTGATACATGTTGTAAAATTAACCAAATCTTATATTGGTAATAACTATTTTACATTCAAATTGATTCTTCAGCCCATAAAACTAAATATTTATTCAGAAAGCATGAAGTAAGGTTTTATTTAGATGGAAATTGGTTCGCTGTTTATTCCTTTCATAGATACATATTTACAATAATAGAAAACGTTCGCATTATATTTTTTTATTCTAAATAAATAAACTTGGATACATATATTACACTTTAATCACTTAACTGATTAATATTTTTAAAAAAAATCTGTCAAATAATGTCGATTTTTTTTTCATGTCTTTTACAAAATATTTAATCTTTCATTTCTAAATTTTTTAAAACAGAAATATTATATATATGTACTTCGCACCTGGTATCTCGAACAGCTCGAACACATTTATATGCATACACATATAACAGAAGAAAAGTAGTGCCGAACGTTGGAGTATTCTATTCTTTGGAATTAAATAATTTTATAATCATAACTATTAATGACTATTAATGACTTTAATAATAACTTTGTATTTTCATAAAGATAAAAAAAGACTAAAAAAGAAAAAAAAATAACAAATTATTTTGATGTAAAGAATAGCTTACAAATAACAGGAGAAAAGTTCAGTTCAAATATGATAACGATATCAAAAGACAAATATCCCCTTCTCCTAGAGATATCTTGCGATATCATGGGTTTGACCCTCCCCCCTCCCAACTAAAATAAAAACGTTACATATGCACTGTCCCTTATTCAAGCGTAGTCTCTAAGAACAACTTACATTCTTGTTACTCATAGTTTTATATTATATTATTATATATACTAATTTCCAAGGGCATATCGTAGAGCTGATGCTCATTTTCGATTAAAGTATTTCAGAGAAAATAATTATTTATTAATGATAAAAGTATTGATATGTAAATGAGAATTCTACTATAAACTTTAACAAATAGCGATATATTTATAAATACCCATATTTATATATAGGGGGAACTGGGCACATTGATACAGTTTTTTTCTAAAAAAATTTTTGGTGTGAAGAAAGTAGAAAATTCAAGATTTTTTTCATGTGGTGACAGAAAAACTTGTGTAGTATGTTATAAAAATGTACAACCATTGTTTTATATAGTATTTTTGCATGTAATTAAAAAAAAAAAAGAGTTTTGTATCAATGTGCCCCATCCCCGGGGCAGTTTGATACGTTTGAGAAAAATGGCGATAAAATAACACCAATGCATATTTTTCATAGAAAATGAGTTAGCAAACCATTTTATATTTTTTTTATAGAAATTCAAATCACCCACAATTTATTTTTAAGCAATATTAAAGCAATCAAAATTAAATGTATAATGACCTGATGTTCTGGCTGTTCCTTGTCTGATTGTTGGCTGTGGTAACTTTGCCATATCTAGCACTTCAACCCCAGCATTATCTTCTTTCTTAGGAAAGATGAAAAAATTACCAGGTTTCTGTTTAAAAATAGGTTTATAAACAGAAAATAAAGGATAGTCAGAGTAAAAATTCTGTTTATAATATAATTATCCTTTTCTGTTGTACAGTTTGTTTCTCTTACTTAACATTTCTCATGTCGAAAATACTTTTTTCTCTGGAGAATCGATGTAAATTCGAGATTTGCCAGGCTGCCATCCTTTTCTTTTATTAGTTCTCCTGGTACTAGCTTTGGGCAAGTTCGTACGTTTTCTGTTTGCAAAAATACTATAAAATGTTTTAATATAAAGAAATTAGAGCTATTTCATTTCAATAAAAATTAATATTAGAAATTTTTGGTGAAAAATGGTTTGATTAAGGAGTGTATGGTAAAAAAAATAATAAATTTTAATGAAAAAGTGAACTAAAAAAGGATTTAGGTTGTATCAATGTGCCCCATACAGCCATTTTGAATAAAATGAGTCTCAAATCCAAATCTTCATAATTTACCTAACAATAAAGAATGAGGAACAGATAAAGAGTTGTTTTTCTTGCCAGGGAGAGTATTATTTTCGGTTAAAAATACTGGAACAGTTGTATAATATCACTGCAATTGTACAGCTCAAATTTACTTTTGACCTACAAAAACAATAAATCACCTGTCCCATTTCATCAAACTACTGAATCATGCCAAGACATTCTGTATGTAGTTGTGTACATTAGTATCACCTTTTGGAGCTGTTTTGAAACTTCATGTAATGACCCTGTGAGCTGTAGAGGGGGTGTATCAATGTGCTCCATGTATCATTGTGCCCCAGTTCCCACTACACGTAAAAAAAAGTAATAGATATATTTAATGTATAAATATTTTAATGATTTTCTAACTCTTCTCTTCATCCGGGTTAAAATAAAATCTGCAGAACAATTGACATGTAAATCAAAAGCTGAGTATATGCATATCTCTATGCATCTTCGTGTCGGAATTTCAGCAGAAAAAATATCCAATGGGACACAAGCTGTGAAAAATTTATTGATTAAAAGTAAATTTCATTCTCATCAGTTTACAATATTAATCAAAGTAAATGTATTCAGTTTAATGTTTGTGACTGTGTTGTTCATAAGTACTCCGTATAGGTCATGTAAATCCCTTGATGATGGCTCGTTGGAATGAATTTGAACGTTGGATGTCTGTAGATTTTATGTGTGATTAATGTAGTTTTTATTCATAATGTATGCTGATGAACACCAAATTAATTTCTAAAAAAATATTCAAAATGCAGAATAAAAAAATACGCACAGATTTTTTTTTTTTTTTTTTTTTTTTTTTTTTTTTTTGCTGACATTAAAAATTATCATCATCTACATATTTCAATGTAGTCTTATTCAGTGAACTTAGAAAAGTTATAATAGTAATATCTCTGTTCAATTTGTCGGTATATTCTTAATTTGATTTTAATATTAATTAACAATATCCTTGTTTGGGAAATACGAGTATTCACAAAAATGAATGCACATACATTAGTGATCACGTTCAAAAGTAAGAAAATTTTCAAGGGGAAGATGATTGTTTACAACGGCCTTCAGTGTCAATTGCTGAATGATTAATTAATTTACTGGCTAAGTTATAACACCATTGTGTAATACTAATGAGTGCCATGATATACAAGAAAGCAAAATCGTTTGAATTTTTACTCTTGGTCATTTATTTCGAGGGGAGCCGATGATTTTTAGAGACAATTGTTTTCTGAATATCTGACATTCATAGAAACAGGGGTAGAGGTAACGCAAAAAATTAGGCTATTAATATCACATTTTGGAATTCTGGTAATCATAAGCAAATTTTATGTTAGAAAATTAAATAAATTATTAACAAAATATATTCTTGTCAATAGTTCTATGCTTTTATGATAAAGTAAAAGGATTTTGCAAACTGAAAGCAAATACAATTTTTAATATGTAGTTGTAGTTTATTCCCAAAACATAATCTATGCATAGCATTTTATACTAGACCTCTTTTTTTTCAATTTAAAGAAATAGAAATATTTTTTGCTTACAAATTTGAATGTAATGGTCTTTTCATGCCTCTGGCGATACATTCCATTCATGATAAGTGATACGCGGTGTGAATAAAGTATGCGAAATTTTATATCGCAGAAATGCCAGTTAAAGATTATGAAGATTCCCAATAAAAGCTATTCTTTTCTGTTGCACCTTTTTCTTTTTCTTTATTTTATGAATATCAGGGAAATCAAAAAAGAATTTTTGCAGCTTATCTCCGATGATCACTGCGTCAATTTTAAAACCATTTTTCCTCTTTTTAGGGTTTCATTCATCTGACGAAATCTTATTCGTCTCTGTCCTCTTTCTATTTGTTCTGTTGTCAAAGTGTCCGTACTCAAAAACTGTATAAGTCAGAGATTTCAAATTTTGTGTACTTACAGATAAATACCTCGTGTCACACGAAAAATTACAATTAAAAAAAAAAAATGTATTATTTTAATTAAATAAATTTTTTCAATGTCATCCGTTCGTTTTTGAAATTTAATTTTTTAAAGAGAATCTTAATTTCAATGTTTTTCGTATAGACATAGTAGCTTGGAGGTAAAGCGTCTCGGTTGTAAACAGAAATTTCTTACTTCGAACTCCGATGCTGGAACTTGAAATTTTCATATTAAGATAGATTTAATTAAAATAAATTTCGTATTTTTTGCCATTTGCCATTGAAGTTTCGTTCATCTGTCTTTCATAATATTTTTTTAATTCAATTTTCTTTATATTTTAAGAACTATTGAGTTTTATTAAGGATTCAACTTTTTAAATTTTGTTTAAACATTTTTTTTTCGTGTTTAGAAATTTAAAATTTTATTTATATCTATTTTTTATTTATTTATTTATGTATTTATTTATTTTTAATTTCGGATTTTCAAGAAATTGGATTTTTGGATTTTATTTAAATAATTTGATTTGAACATTTTAACATTTTTTTTCATGTTTAGAAATTTAAAATTTTATTTATATCTCGGCTATTTTTTATTTATTTATTTATGTATTTATTTATTTTTAATTTCGGATTTTCAAGAAATTGGACTTTTGGATTTTATCTAAATAATTTGATTTAGACATTTTTAATTTGATTAAAAGAAATAACTTCCTTTTATAATTATTTAAAAATTAAATTTATTGATGCTAGCGTCTATATAAAAAATTTATAGTTATAAATTAACAATTTGGATTTAATTATAAAAAAATAAATTGTTTAAAAAAAAACTCTGTGCATTTTGCGATTACATTTATACACTTGTTTCTTCTTGCTACATGTAGCATATATCCCTATCTTTATAGATTAAACTATTTTTCATATTTTGACATTCTCGTAAACATTCAATCTCCTAATAGAAGAAATGCTATTAGAAGATTAAATAAATTATTAACAAAAGATATTCTTATTAACGGTATTATTCTTTTACAACATGTAAAAGGATTTTGCAAATTGGAAAATCAATGTAATTTTTAATATGCAGTTGTAGATTATACCCAAAGCATATTCTGCGAATAGCATTTAATATTAGACTGTTTTTTCATATTTTTTTAGTTCAAAAAATATAAATACTTTTTACATAATTTTTTTAATATCATGGAATTTTCATTCCTGTGTCATAAATAAAATGTATACTTTTAACTTGTACCGTAATTTCCTGCGTATAATCCGCGGATCAAACAATCATTTTTCGACCCAGAAAATTTTTAAAATAAAATGTTATGTCTTAGATCGCCGTAAATATTTCCTTTCAATTACTAAATAAAATTTCTGGGTCAAAAAAGAATTGTTTGATCGGCGGATTATACACAGGAAATTACGGTAACTCTGTTTTATTATTTTAGTCGCTTTTTAACCCTTTCGTGTCTGGTACACTATTAATAGTACATGTCTTTTTTAATTGATTATTATTTTGTTCTGTCTATGCATTTACTATAACACTTCATTAACGTCTAGGTATTTAGTAATAATAATAATAATAATAATAAATTATTGCTTAATTCTACTTGCATCGTTTGCGATTCTTTTATTTTAAACATGTATTTCCATTTTTAAATTAAAAATATGGGTTATTTTTCTGGAGGAATAAATGGGATATAACGTGTGATAAAATATTAGAAAGTTATAATACCTGTTAAATTTTGTTGTAATTTGATATTTTCCAAACATCTCCAAAAGCTCTTCCTTAATCTATTTTCATATAAAAATTAATTGAATAGTACACATATAATAGATTTCAGGCAGTGACATAATTGTTAAACTTCAGTAAATCTATTTTGATTCTAGTATTAAGATTATTAATATAAAAGTCATTTTTCTCTCAAAATTGAAAAAAAAAATCGGAGCCGAAAGGGTTAAGTAAAACAGTGAGCGTTTTAAAGTTTATACTATGTATTTTATTTTTCATATTTTGGAATTCTCGCAATCATACAATCTCCCAATAGAAAAAATGATATTCCGAGATTAAATAAATTATTAACAAAAGATATTCTTGTCAGCAGTTCTATATTTTTATGATAAAGTAATAAGGATTTTTCAAACTGAAAGTGGATACAATTTTTAATATGTTGTTGTAGTTTATTTCCGAAGCATATTCTATGCACAACATTTAATACTAGACTCTTTTTTCATATTTTTTTATTAAAAAAACTGAAAAAACAGTCTAACTTTTTACGTACAATTTTTAATATCATGGAATTTTGATTCCTGTGGCTTAAAAAAATGTTTATTTTTAACTTGTAACTTCTATTTTATTATAGTCGCTTTTTAAGCAATATAGTGAGCTTTTTAAAGTTTATATTATGTATATTATTTTTTATATTTTGAAATTTTCGTAAACATTTAATCGCTAAAAGAAAAAAACCCTATTAGAAGGTTAAATAAATTATCAGCAAAATATATTTTGCGAATTGAAAATCCATCCAATTTTTAATATGTATTTGTAGATTATTCCCAAAGCATATTCTACGCATAGCATTTTATACTAGACCTTTTTTCATATTTTTTAAATTAAAAAAAAAATGGAAATACTTTTTGCTAATTTTAAATGTCAAGGTCTTTCCATGTCTGTGGCGATAAATTCCATTGATGTTAAGTGATACACGGTATGAATAAAGTATGCGAAAACTTATATCGCAGAAATGCTACTTTAAGATTACAAAGATTCCCAAATAACAGCTATTCTTTTCTGTTACACTTTTTTTTCTGAATAGTACGGAAATTAGAAAGGAATTTTAGTATCTTAAGACTCAATTCGAATAACTCAAAAAGAAGCGCGGGTGATATTGTAAAGTCTATGGGGGCGCTATTTCCAAATGTTTCATTCAAATTTTAATATTTTTAAAGGATTTTTTTTCTTTTTTCTTTCTTTTTTTTTCCCACGGGATAGTTGAGGACGATCTACGACCGGGCTAGTTTTTACTTTTTCGATTTTGGTTATATATATATTATATTAGGATAGTTTCAATTTCAGAACTGTTTTCAACCTGTTTTGAATGTTATTTTTTTTTTTTTTTTTTAGAAAAATCCGAAACTAAAATCGAAAAAGTAAAAACAAGCCCGGTTGCCGTCAGCTATCCTATGAAAAAAAAAAAAAAATCCTGTAAAAGTAATAAAATTTGAAGAAGATATTATTATTTGTTCGTCACAGAGTTCGTACACAAAAACTATATAAGTCAGGAACTTCAAATTTTGTGTACTTACAGCTAAATACCTCGTGCCACACGTCAAATCATAAAATTTTGAAAAAATCTATTATTTTAATTAAGTTGATTTTTTTCAATTTTTTCAATTTAAATTTTAAAAGATAATCTTAATTTCAACGTTCTTCGTGTAGACATAGTAACTTGGAGGTAAAGTGTCTGGCTAGTAAACAGAGAGTTCTTTGTTCGATCCTCGATGCCGAACTTGAAATTTTCATATTGTGATTTATTTAATTTGAAAAAATTTCATATTTTGTGCCAATTTAAAAGTTTATTTTATTACTGTTCGTTCATCTGTTATTCATAATGTTTTCTGGTTTTCAAATTTCGTTCTATTTTTAAAACTATTGTGATTTATTAATGCTTCAGCATTTTAAATTTCGTTTAATTTTTTTTTTTCGTTTTTAAAAATTTAAAATTTTTTTTATATCTCCTCTATTTTTTTCCTAATTCCGAATTAAAAAAAAAAAAAAAAAAAAAAAAAAATTGGAATTTTAGATTTTATTTAAATGACTTGATTTGGATATTTTCAATTTGATTAAAATAAATAGCTCCCTTTTATAATTATTTTAAAATTAAATTTATTAATGCTAGCGTCTATGTAAGAATTTAATAATTATAAATAAACAATTTGGATTGATTAATTAAACAATAAGTTGTTTTGAAAGAAATATTTAACGAAACCCTCAGTGCGATCTGCGATTGCACTCACCCACTTTTTTCTTCTTGCTGCATATATTCAAATCGTTATAGTTTAAAAACAATTTTTCAAATTTGGAAATTCTCGTAAACATATCTCTCCTAGTATCAAAAAACTATTAGAAGATCAAATAAATTTCCAACAAAAGGTATTCATTTCCGTTTAATTTATTATGTTTCTTTCTCTCTCTCGCACACACACTTTTTTTTTTTTTTTTTGGTTAAATATGAGCGGACTCCCGAATAAATTTTGCAATTTTTCCTTCTCCAATAATTGTGCCAATTTTAAAACCGCCTACAAACTTCAATGCATCCGAAACCGGTCCCGATACAGCATTGATAATGAGAAACAAGTTCAACTTTCCCTTTTCACGGTTTGGCAACATGAACGTATCACCGTCTTTCCCATTTCCTTTCTACCTGATTCATTTTTCAAGAGTCCGTCAGTTCATAACAAATTGTGATCACCTTTTTTATAATCCGTCAGTTATTTTTTAACGGGCATGACTGCACTTTGCCTTGACCGTGTGTTTTTAAAACACGGGGCGTTGTGAGAAATGCAACATTTTTTTCCGAAACTTTCGATAATGTATTCGAGGCACGTTCCGATTCTATGCTCTATTTCCTTTTTCTTTTCTTAGTGTGATTCTTTTTTCTTTTTTCATACCGTTTTTGATATTTGGGTGCTTATGCATGAGTAGTTCTTGAGGGTTTTATTGATATTTTTATTTACGGATTTAGTTGGATTTTGTCTAATTTTTTCATCCTCAGTTCTTCATTAAATGTTACTGAAATAATTATGAAAGTAACTTTCTTCGGGTTCTTGATGGAAATACAGACAAACCTCGAGGGGAATCAAAATTTTGTTCATGTAAACAATAATTCATGTTATCAATATCAATTCTTTGTATTCGTTTTTATAGAGGACCGTGAAAACAATTCATGTTAAGCGTGTTCATGTTAACGAGGTTTGACTGTATAGGGAAGACTAGGGAGGATTGACTATAGGGAAAACCCTCCCTTCAGTTTTCGTATTTAAAAGAATTTAAGAGTTTTGCCAATGGTTGTCAAGCAAAACAACTTAAATGGTCAAGCGTTAGTATTTGTTTTGAAACAGGTATAAAAAATCAATTATAAGGAGATTTCAGCTTAAGAACTGTATTTTTTAGAAATATTTTCATTTTCTCCGATTTTTTCAGATAAAATATAATTATAGAAATTTATGTAAGTAGATTTTAAGTATTGCAGAAATATCGAGCTTCCATTCCAGGCATAAAGATTGTACGGTAAATTAGGCTAAACATTATCACGTGCCTTTAAAAAGTGACTATGTAGGGAGGCTTGACCCAATGAATATGAGGATGGGTTGACCATGATCAAAGCTCCCTAAATTAAATGCTATTGGAAATCTTTATATTATACACCGTGCATAATAAAAGTTTAATGCTTACATTTTTTTTTTTTAAATAATAGAAATTTATTCTGTAAAGCTACAGAAAAATGGACTAATAGAAAAAAAAAAAAAAAAAATTAAGTGATTTTAAAAAAATGTGAAAATTTCCTATTGTAGCAAGGAAAAATTACATGAATTACAGATAGAAAAGTTGATAGCAACTTTTATTTCATATGAATAGTACCCATCGTAAGTAAATAGAAAGAATAGAAAAGATAAAAAGGGATGAAAGTAGCAATAAACAACTGTAATAAAACAATTTAAAGGAAACCGCAAAAGCACGCCATTTCTTCAATGAAACTTGATCGTATCCTTGAATTAGAGGTCTGCACGGGCCGGAATTTCCAGGCCCGGCCCGGCCCGGCCCGGCCCGGCCCGTAGGAAAAAAATTTCGGCCCGGCCCGGCCCGTTGAAAAACTCAAAAGTTCGGCCCGAGCCCGGCCCGGCCCGTTCAAAATTTTATATTTTAAGCCCGGCCCGGCCCGTAGAGAAATCAGGGAAAACAGGCCCGGCCCGGCCCGTTTCGGCCCGTTACAATTTCTACGACTTCAAAAAAAATTCAGATTTTTATCATATAATTAAGATTTTTTTAAAGAGTACTGCATACATATCTATGGAATGATTTTACAGGAAATACACATTAGTAACATTAATGATTACTAAAATTCTTAGGCTTTCGACATTCAAATAAAGATTCATTAAAAAATTAATATGGCTTAGAATAAAAGAAAAAAAAAAGAAATTTAAAAACATCGTAACTTTTGAAGCTGTTTAATAAAAGATTTATAAAAATATTTCTATATCATTTTATTAAAGACTTTAAATCCAAATTCATACGTTAATTCAAAGAAGCTCCTTTTTGATACATTTCTAAATTCATTTTTTTCTGAGAAATGCATATGATTAGCAGGTGTCTTTATTCAGAAACTATATAATCAAATGGCGTTATCCATTTTTTTATACAAGCAATTTAAGAACACTGCAAGCAAATAAAATATTGTCATAGTTAGCGTTTTGAATAGAATTTCCGGAAGCGATAGCATGGGAAAGGAGAAAAACCTGCAACCCTGCTTTATTTACCAAAAATGAAAAACGCTATTCGATTCAAAATCCTTTTAATAGTCAGGCTTATCACTTTTATATTTTTACAATTAAAAATTAATATAAAAATGTGTCAAACTTTCGCGTTATTGAAAAATTAATTTAAAAACCATCAAAAAGTATATATATATAGATAGATTAAGCTAAAATAAGTTCTTTATCGCTGTTCATAATTTTACAAATTATGTTGTCTGCCCTACAGACCTTGAGAACAATTAAGTCTTCTTTCGGTCCGGCAAGTCTATATGCAGAAACATAATGCCTTTATCTCCAATTTTGATCTTGGCCCTGCACGAGTCAGTTTAAAAAATATTAAAACGGGTTACACACAATGTAATTGTCCGATGCCGATCTCTACACTGCACAAGATACATTTTTATATTGATGCTGTCAAACTAGTATGGCTTGTGACGCACTTTTATATTTATTCTCGTTAAAACCATTTTCGTTGAAAATAGGTTTATATTTTATCGTTTATGTCTAAATATTCAAAACGGGCCGGTAGGCCCGAAAATTTTTATATCGGTCCGGCCCGGCCCGTACGGCCCGTTCAATTTTTTTGCCGGCCCGGCCCGGCCCGTTGATTTTGTTTGTCGGCCCGGTCCGGCCCGGCCCGTTGAAAAAATCATTCTAATTCTGCCGGCCCGGCCCGGCCCGTTAGCAAATTCGAAACGATTCCGCCGGCCCGGCCCGGCCCGCGGGCCGGGCCCGTGCAGACCTCTACCTTGAATCTCAGTGAGTTAATGCACGTATTTGAAAATAATCTTGAACTACAGGCCCTGATTACCGAATAGGCACGAGAAGCACGTGCTCCCCTTAGAAAATTTTGAAAGAGCCCAAAATTAAAAATACAAAAACCCCAAATATTATATTAATTTCCATTCCAAAAGTCTAATTTGTTTTCAAATTAACCTATATATACATATTAAAATGTTTCATAAAACTACCTTCCATTACAAATTTATTTTGCATTTTTTATTTAAAACACGTGATCACAATCCTTCACTTTGTCCATTGTTTTAGATGTATGTTTATTTTACATATCGAATTTGAATATTATTGGATTTGGATTACATGCATAACATATAATTTAAATAATTTCCAGAGTTGAAAGAACTATTTCAACATATTGATATTTTGTGTTGGTGTTTACATGCTGAATTCAAACATTTTATCCAACTTATATTTTTATAATAATACTTTATATATTTTTCTTGGGTCACAATGTGAATTAAATTGAGCCACTGATTGGTTATATATTTGTAGCATTGGTGAGTTTTCAGGTACGTCGAATTTAGAAAACTCTTTTCGACAGAAATAACATTGTGGTTCCCATACCTTCAAAGCTTAATCAGGCCCTGCTTGAACTTATAAATAAAGGGCTGAGATGCTCGTAGGGATATATTCTGCGTTCTTAAGAGTGATTCAAAATCAATACCATGTTGTAAAAATTGTTGATTTGATTTAAAGTTAATAAATTATTATTTATTGCTAAACTTAACAGTCACATGAATATTATTTATGAGGGTTCATTTGTATGTCTGGAAATTATTTTTTCATATCTTCTTATTAAATTACAATTTAATTTTCACTCCAAAATTATGTTCGAATGTTGCTACGTTAAAAATCGAAATTTTAGCTGAATTGACATAATTAATATCTGTAGTACATGAAGTTATACATTCCTTACACTTTAATTACATTTTTTAAGAAACATAAAAAATATTCACAATACAATCAAATTTCAAGTTGACGTAAATTAATATCTTTAAGGGACTATTGCATAAATTGAAGAATGGTTAAAAAAAGTATTCGCATCGCTTGTATTTGTAGAACACATGTTATTGTAAAACGTTCTTTTTTACGATACAAAACCATCAATAATAACAGTCTCGTTTGTATGAACTCTTATGTATATTAAACGCAGATCAACATTCCGTCATTTATTATGGGGTTATATACTAGTTTAAAACTAATTATGCACAAGTAAATGTATAAAGATTTGCAAATTTTTCACCATAATTGTTGAAAAAACATCTATACTGTCGTAATTCACAATTTAAAAAAAAAAATGAAAAAAATGAATAAATTCTATTTTTTTCTATCTATTCAAAAATGTTGAAATTTTGTATACCTTTTTTCATCGCTTAAGTATCGAAACGAAATAACAAATATACTGCTATGATGAGCTTAAGAAAAAAATCTTTTAAATAGCATGACACATTCAAACAATTTAAAATGTTTTTGTTTATTTTAAATAAATGTTAGCTTCAAGCATTGTAGTATTTTTACGCATTTTAGAAATGCGTTATTTTCCATGTAATGATGCTTTTAAATTATGATAAAAAATAATATAGAATAAATAAATTATGTTTGTTTATATTTCTATAATTATTTCATTTTTAAATTTCGCGAACATCTTTTTGTCTCTCAAAATATATTATAATGCACAGTTAATAGATCCCTTTAAAATAATGAAATTTTAAACATTAATACACATAAAATTTGGCAACATGAAACTTATAATTCCTTTCTATAACAATCCACCATGTTTGATTATCATGACATGCTTTTTAAATACACAAAATAACCTATTTTAGTTTTACAAATTATCTGTATCAGTGTCAGAGATTTTTTTATATATATTTGCTAAGCAAAAATAATAATTTATGTCGAGTGAACAAGCACATTAGACATGTGGGCCAAGCCGACAGAGATTTTTAAACATTAATAAATATAAAATGTTGGCAACGTGTAACTTATTGTTCCTTTCAGTAGCGTTCCCACATATTTGATTACCATGATAAACTTCGTACATACTCATCATAACCTATTTTAGTTTTACAAATAATCTTTATCACAGGCTGAGATTTTTTTAAACATTTGCTAAGCAAAAATAGTAGTTTACGCTGAGTGAACTAATGTTTAGTAAACAAACAGATTAGACAGGCGAATATTTAATAAATATCAAGATCCAAATTCAAAACGCTCAATTAAGAAAAAAAAAATGTTTTTAAATTATTGCAGTGAGATGATATTGACCAAATAAACAAATATCTTCAATATCTTGAAACATCTAGGCAATAAATAGCATACCAGAGATGAAAGTTAATCAAGAGCTAGCACATTATGTAAATGACACAGAATCAAGGTCTGCGACAAAGAGGTCAAAGCGTGAAATGTATTTCACTTGACAACAATCCTATCAACTGGAAACATGCCTAGACGCCGCTAAGGCAGATAAGCTAAATCTGAAAATAATTGCCCGACAAACATATTAAGTTAAGAAACATTGTTTAAATATAGCTATATCAAGCTCATCAGAGTTTAAATCAGGGATGGCGATACATTTCGCATACGCATGTCAAATTGAATAAATAAAAACTTTTTACGTATCCAATAACCATGACGTGCAAGAAAACAAAATATTTAGTGGGTCAAATAAATAACAAATCAGTTTTATGCGAAATTTTATTAGTGATATAAAGATGGGTAAGATACAGTATTTCACTTAAAAACATGATTAAAGCTGCTGTAATTTCTGCGCTTCACATATTGGGTGTCTAAATTTTAGACTCGTTATAGGTATCTAAATTTGATATTAAAATATAACTATATCAAACTTAACCGAGTTTAGTCAAATATATAGAGGTCCTTTTTCACATCTACGAGTTGAATTGAATAAAAAAAACTTTTTATGTAACCATAGTGTACTAAAAAAATAATATTTAGTGGATCAAATAATAACGAATCAATTTTATTGATGTAAAAAAAGTGTAATATATGGTACTACATTTTAAAAATTAATTAGAGCAATAGTGTGATTTCTGCTCTTCACGTTAATGTCTAAAATACTAGAGACTATACACACAGACTGAATACTATACACATTAAAAATGTCTAAATACTAGAGACATAGGTGTCTAAATTTGACATTCAAGTATAGCTATATCAAACTTACCAGAGTTTGTTTAAGCCCACATATATAGTCTTCTTGCATTTGTCCTCTTCCCAAAGTAGTTATCAAAAAAAAAAAAAAAAAAAAAAAAAAACTAGACAACATTTTTTGTTTTTCTGTATTGATAACACAAATATATCCTACATATTTTATAAATAGGATTTCTTAAATAGTAAATTATTTATGCATATGGATGAACAACGGGAACGGGAATGCCAAATGTTGGGGTATTCCAAATTTTGCAATGAAATAATTTTATGAACATTTAATAGCTTTAATAATGGCTTTGTATTTTCATAAAAACATATAAGAATAATAATTAAACATTGGTGACAGACGATTTGAATGTAAAGAAAAAAATATTGAAAAAAAAAAAAAAATAAAAGTTTGGTTGAACCAAAAATAATAAAATTATTTAAAAAAAAAAAAAAATTCCTTTTCCAAGAGATATCAAGTGCTAGACCTCCCTTCCCCCTTAAATTGATAAAGTTACATATGCACAGACTCTAAAGATCAAAGAATTTAGACAAACATGGGTGAGAGTCGTTCAATTATAACTTGCCATAAGTTTCTTATAATGGACATTCATTACACAAGAATATCATATTCTTGTGTAATGTCCAATGATTAAATGTTTTTCATATTCTGAATATGAAAAACATTTAATCTTTATTAACAACATATCAGATAATAGAAAGTTCCCACTTTAATGCTAAATCGGAGGTTTTTCTGTGACAAATCATAGTAGATATTATAAGAAATTTCAAATAAAGAAAGCTGACGTCATACAGGAACTTCTAGGCAGGCAGGTAAAATCGCACAAATGCTGAGTTTTCACCGAATGCTTCTTCCTACTTCTTCATCAGTGTCGCAAGGATTTAAATCATGATAGATATCACGCGCTTCTGATTGGTAAGATACAAGAACTTCACACGAAACGGTCCAATGAGAATAATTTTGCAATGCGCTCTGTCAAAATGCGTAATGAGCTAAAAATGTGAGGAAACATATATCCCTGAGTGAAAAAAATCTTGAAATAAACATAAGTAAAAAAAAAAAAAAGAAAAAAAGAAAGAAAGAAAAGAAATGGCTTAATTAAAAACATTCGAATTGACACTAAATAATAGAAATTGGTTAAAAATGATGAGGCAACTTAGGAATAAATTAAAAGCTCTATATTTAAGGACCCTGTCCTCGCTCGAGGAAACGCTCGCGAGCTAATGCTATTCCTATGGGGAAGCATTTTTCTAATAACTCTTTCGCATTTTAACATTTTAATTTTTTTTTTTTTTTTTTTTTTTTTTTTTTTTTGCATTGGATAGCTGAGGTGCATGCCGACAGCGCACCTTTTTTTACTTTTTAGATTTTGGTTGCAGATATTTTTTTAAAAAGCACTTTCTGCTTTGAAACCGGTTTTGAAAGTGAAACAAACTTTGTAAAAAAATATCTGCAACCAAAATCGAAAAAGTAAAAAAGGTGCGCTGTCGGCATGCACCTCAACTATCCAATGCAAAAAAAAATATTCAAAAATGTCAAAATGCGAAAGAGTTATTAGAAAAATACTTTCCCATAGGAATAGCATTAGCTCGCGAGCGTTTCCTTGAGCGAGGACAGGAGCCTTAAGTAAACTGACTAAGATAATAATGAATTTAAGGAGAATTTAGTAGAATTAATGACAGATATTATTAAAAAATTGAAAATTAGTGAATATGCCTGTAATTTAGCGTAATAAAAAGCAAATAAAAGGAGATATAGAAGGAAATATTAATAATATAACATATATATATGTACATTCATACGAGAAATTAAAACACTGGAGAATTTTTCAAAACCATTTCAGAAGGGAAAATTTAATGAAAAAATAACACTTGTTACCTATTAATTCCATTTTTTTTTTTTTAAGCATATTGTTTTCCGTTCAGAAAGTAATTTTTAAATATTTTACATGGGCTTATTAAGTAGGGAAAAATTATTTTTGTCAGGTTTGCACTAGTTTCTCGTTGACTGTGACATTCGATATAACATTCTAAGATTCTTCAAGAACCTGAAACATACGCAATATTAACATTTATATACAGATATTTCATATTTCGACTAATATGCTGGAAATAATTTCACCTTAAAATTATTCTCTGCATTATTTTGAAGTTGAAAAAATACTCACTTGAATGCTATGTAGTACATGTTTTATTTCCCTTAATATTATTGTTTTTATTATTATTAACTTAGAAACTATGGTGTTAAAATTATAATTTATTATTTTCTGTCTAAATTTATTTTTTTTTTCAAGTTCTAAAGAAATTTTTAAAACTTTTAAATACTTTTCTTTTCTTTCTTTCTAATACAATTCAATGCATACGTATTGTACGGTGCAAAATATCGCCTTTAGATTTTTTTTATCAATTTAAACCTTTAAAATTCACTTTTTTTAATTTCTCCAATTTTTTACGCGATTAAATAATGAAACCTTTTACATATCAACAAATATGTTTATAGTAATAAATTTATGTACAAGCACCTGAATTTTTTTAAATTTAAATAATAATAATGTTCATCAATCTTTTCATTGATAGACCGGGAGGCGGCAACATAGATAATCACCTCATTGAGCTCACGGATGAAAATCTAGGATTAGTTAAATCTCTATTCGCATAATAAAGCGCAATCATTCTGTCAAGCCTTCTCGGTGAATAACACCCAAAAACCCGATTTTAGCAGTTGACTCGCAGCTATACCATGTACTCATTCTTTCCTCTACCCAAAAATATAAAAATATGGAGGATTGGGAGTATGAAAACATAATGGTAAATTTATCAATCAACCACCAAAATCATGCTTTAGGGTGATTTATTCCCACCAAGATATGATTTGGCAGACCGATCGCGTTTTTTTTTTATGCGAATCGAGATTTAACTAATCCTAGATTTTTTATTTGCGAACACGATGAGGTGATTGTTTATGCTGCCGCTTCCCGATCTATGACTTACTACATACTATGACTAAATACACTTTTTGAAACTTATTTTTTCAAACTTATTTTTTAATAAACAAAAAACTATAAGAATTATTTCTAAAATATGCTTCATTCGACACGACATTTGAACATTTCGTTCCATGTCTCCAGAATCAATGCCATACAATTTTTAAAAATGAATAATACACGTATCCATTCTAACGTTCATTTTACAAGGTAAGATTACTAGAATTCTTTTAGCCTAAAGGTGTAATATAAAACGAAAGCTGATCTGCAGTAGTCCTTATAAAGGTCGACAATGTATTTCAAGAACAGCAGCACAAATTAAAGTCACAATGAATGCTGAAACAGACAAGCTTGAAACAACATTCGGAAGTTCGGAATTACTTCGGACATGCCTGCAAAAGAAAAAGTCAGATTTGTTACTGTAAATGCGTGGGAGTAAACACAGATATATATATATATATCACTGACAAGAAGAGTAATTAAAAATACGCGTGCTCAAAAACAAATGAGAAGTTTAGTTCCCAAGCTAAAGGTCATACTTCTATTTATTTTTTTTACAAATCACATGCAATCGTCTTTTTTTTCCCCCTTGTAGGTACATACTGTTAAAACAAGATTATAAATAAATTTTATGGCTTAAACTGTGGGTAATTTACTTTTCTTTCTTATTAATTATCGTGATAGTTTCTTAATTATACATGGTTGCTTTGCTGAAAAGTATTTAACTATATGAATGTCATGTTTCAAATTTGTTTTATTCTGAAAATATTGTTTTAAAGGAAGGTAGTTGTTACAAGGAGGCTATTTCGTTATCAGGCATAATAATGTCTAGTAAGTGTTACATAATATATATGTTTCGATTATATTTAAAATGAAGTATTTAAAAGTTTACTGAGATTAATTTGAAAGGAGAAATTAAAAGCTTCTCATTAAAATCAGCCTTTTTAAAAAAAATCACGAAAGCAAGTTATTAGAGCAATGCTGTTGCTCGAATTTAAAATTATTGGATAATATAAAGTTATAACATAATTTTATAATAAATTTATTAGAGCAATGCTCTTAAAAGTACTTACTGTGAAACTATTTAAATAAAAAAAAATAAATAAATAAATAAATAAATAAATAAATAAATAAATAAATAAATAAAAATAACTAAATAAATAAATAATAATTAGTAGGATACAAGAAAGTTTTAATTGTGCAACAAAAATGTTTGACAGAAGCTTTTTTTCTTCTTTCTGAAAATAGCTGATTTTCAATACATGTCAGGGACACTGTGTGTTAACGCTAAGTGTAAGGGGTTGTGCATAAATAACGTCATCATTTTAGAGAGTCGAGGGGGTCTCGTATATCATATCGTAAGGTATCTCTAGGGGATGGGACGGTTGACTTTAGACGTGGTTATCATTTTTGATCCAACTAAAATTTTCTCTTTTTTTAAAATTAAAATAGTAGGGTTTTTTTTTTTTTTTTTTTTTTTTTTTCTTGTCTGTTATTTATTAATTTCCTCAGTCCTGAGACAAATATTACGATACACTACAAAAACCGGTTTAAAATTGCAATACAAATATCCAATGTTGTATCAATCTATATATCGATTCCTGTGATATTCACGGTCTAGAAATAGTTATAATAATTCCAGAAGCATTAAAACTTATTTAAAGGCTATTACTTGGTGTCTCCTCAGGCCGTAACTAGAAGTGAATAATAGGGGGAAAAGAGGCGGCACAAGAAAATGTAGGGGGGTCATATTTTCTCTCTCTATGATGCAGAAAGATAAATTTGTGCATATTCACACTGTAAGTGATATGTATCTTATTAAACTGTTGTAATAACTTCATTTTATACTAAGAAAATGATATGAGGATGAAAAATCCTAGTGTATAATTTGTGCAGCATTAAACATGTCAATTTCATATGTGCAAATAGAATAAGCGAGTGTTGAAACATTTATTTTAGTTAGAATTTAGTATTTCTGCAAAACTGCGAAAGGGCCTCAAAACTAAATTAGATTTTTGAGCAGAATTTTATTTGGATTTTCAGAACATAATATTTATTTAGTGAACTTGGAACCTTTTCCTGCAAAGACTTCAAATATTTAAGGGGGGGGGGGGTTAAGCCGTCCCCAGCACTCCCTTAGCTGTGATGTTAATGCTCTCGCTTTCTGTTCATGAGGCCCTTTTTTTGAATTCCCAATTGCCGATCCACTCACTCTTCAAGGTTCTTGATTTAGAAATTTGATTTCCTAGCTTTGGAGTCCTTATAAATTCAACAGAATAATAATTTTAAAAAAAGCAAAAGCAACCGAACCAATTTGTTGAACGTTTGTTTTCGTGGGCATGAATAGCACATACATGAGATATAGTAACAACAGCGAGTACACTGAGCCCACGCTACTCAGTGAAAAAGACCGGAATGATAATGTTAAATCTATGGGGGCGTTTTTTTTTAATATCTCGCTCAAATTTAAAGATTTTTATAGGATTTTTTTTTTTTTTTTTTTTTTTGCATAGGTTGAGGGCGATCCACAACCGGGTTAGTTTTTACTATTTCAATTTTGGTTTCAAATTAAAAAAAAAAAAAAATACTCTAACTTTCGAAACCGGTTCTGAAATTGAAACTATCATAATATAAAATATATAAAACCAAAATGGAAAAAACAAAAACTAGCCCGGTTGTGGATCGTCCTCCGCTATCCTATGCAAAAAAAAAAAAAAAAATCTGTAAAAATATTAAAATTTGAGCGAAATATTTGAAAAGAACGCCCCCATAGACTTAACATTATCATTTGGGTCTTTTTCAATGTTTAGTGTAGGTTCTTAAGGAAATTTCTGTGTCTTGAGAACAAACCTCTTTCCTTTTATTCCTCCTCAATCTTATTTCCTTCAAAAATTCATTGATAAAAATATGGGTGCGGTTTTCGTTAAATGATACATTAAAATATTATAAGATTGATCTTGACACCTATAATGTTAGAGTACTGCATTATCATTATTTAATTGTACTGTATTGTACAGTATATTGTCTGAAAAAATAAATATGAGAAATAACTAGGAACGTTGGAACCAAGTGTGAATGTGCAAGTTTATAAAAATTATTTAGAATATCATAAATATGAATTAATTCAATCTTAAAATCATATGGTGGTATACCTTTCCATAAATGAGTATTATTAAAAATGTGAATATAGATATTAAAATTATCATTGTTAACTGAAAACTACAAAACAGATAAGCAGAAAAGTATCTCGCAATCACAACAATAATTTTAAACAATTACAAATAAAAATTTAATTTTTACTTTCTTCTATCTTCAATAGAAGAAAGTATTGTAATCGAAATTTTTTTTCGACTTCCGATTTTCGACGAATTTACACGTTTTAGGGGTCAGAGATTCCAAAAAACATGTTTTTACAAAATGTCTGTCTGTCCGTGTGTCCGTGTATATGTGTGTCCGTGTGTCTGTGTGTCCGTGTGTCTGTGTCCGTATATCGTCATTCTACCATCAAAAAGCATATGAAGATATGCATAGAATTGAACCAATTTTTTTGTGAATGATTTTGGCTGTGGCAAGCAGGTCCTCCTTCAATTTTGAAATATTCCGTCGGAAGGGAGCGCTGCAGTAGCAATTTTTGAGCCATTTTGAATATTTTACCGTCTTAAAGTGTATGAAGTTATGAATAGAATTGAACCAAAATGTTTTATATGTGTTTGGCTATGGCTAGTTGGTCCTCCCTGAATTTGTAAAAAAATCGCCGGAAGGGGGCACTGCAGTAGCAATTTTTATGTCATTTTCAATATATCACCACCTAAAAGTGTATGGAATTATGCCTAGAACTGAACTAAAATTTTTGTGTATGATTATTTTTTGGTGTGACAAGTAGGTCCTCCCTGAATTTGAAAAAAAAAAAAAAAAAAAAAAAAAAAAATCAGCGTATCATTCCATTGTCTATCGGCTCGTGCAGAGATGGAAACTCGTTTTTACTCCGATTAATTGACTGAAGCAGGAATTTAAGATAAAAATCACAGTTGTTACAGTATTGAATTAAAATTATTAAAGCATTAACATGAGTAACTATTAAAAAAATGGTTTAAACATCTAGAATCTAAATTGTGACTCTAGAAAAAATAATTCTATGTCATCCCTATACTATCTAGTTCCCTTTACAAGAAAGTTCTAGAATCTCGTACTAGAATTCAAAAACATTTTCCTATATTCTCGCGGCCAAACTTAATTAAAAATCTGTGCAAATCGAACACAAAAGGTTAGTTTTAGTAAGTATAATTCTAGTTTATGAAATCATTCCAGAAATCGAGAGACAATTTCTCGCTATTGAAACAATTAAATATCGTTTCTTATCCTAAAAAACTAGAGGCTAGAAATTCTAGATCATTTCATAGATTCGGCTTAGTTGTTTAACTTATTCGCATAGTTCGGAAATGTATACTTGTAATTTAGGGATCTAAAAAATGATTAACTATTCATTTTATCTGAAGGAGATATATTATTTTTTCTTAGTGTAAAGATAAACGGCAATTCTTTTAAATTGGCGGGAAAAAATGACTTGTTGTCACAGGCAGATAGTGCCAACAATAATCATTTCCGAAAATTCGATTATATAAACTTGATTGGTAATAAGGAGAACAATTTTGAACAAGTAAAAGTGACAGAAATATATGATCAAGTCAATCTGTCGTACAGCGTGAAATAGTTAACCCTTTGAGCTCTGATGGTTGAAATTTCTACCACTTAGTTATAATTCCGAAATGTCACAATGGCACGCGAATATTCGACCGAATTTATTTGAAAAAAGTGTAGAGCATTTTTTCGCGTATATCCTAAACCGAATATTTTCTTTTCCCAATACTGGTGCCAATGTGACATTTGGAATTTTTAAGAAATTTACCCACCAGTGCTCAAAGGTTTAAAAACAGCTATTTGTCACCAAAAGAAGAAATTGTTGAAGAATCAAAAATTGATAGAGTAAAGAATTTGTTCGAAGAAAAAATTTCAAAAGCTACAAACCCTTCTTATTGTTGCCGCTAGTACAACAGTTTTTTATATCATCGAACACAGATAAGTTGGCATGCTTCTTAGAAAATGCGTCACTGTAAGCAATGAAAAAGAGTAATATGCATTATATGAAGAAAAACCTCAAAGAAAGAATGACCATATGGTTCACAAAGTAATTAAAAAAATAAAAAAGGGTAACATTTTGCCTCATGTTTTTTTTTTTTTTTTTTTTTTTTTTTTCATTTTACCTATTCGTTTTATCTGCTTCTTGCTATTATTTTCATTTTACTGGTTTTAATACATATTGTACCGGGACGGAAAGCGCGGCAGCACAGACAATCACCTCATCAAGTTCACGAATGAAAATCTAGGAAATCTCGATTCGAATTTTAAAGCGCAATCGGTCTGCCAAGTCATATCTTGATGGGAAAACACGTAAAAACTCAATTCTAGCAGTTTACTGATAGGTTTACCATTATGTTTTCATGCTCTCAATCCTCTATGTTTTCGAAATTTTGGGTGCAGGAAAGCACAATGGTAAATCTACGAGTTCATCTTTAAAATCGAGTTTTTAAATGTTCATCACCAAGATATGACTTGGCAGACCGCGCTTTAAAATGGAATAAAGATTTGACGAATTTTAGATTTTTATCCGTGAATTTCATGACGTGATTATTTGTGTTGCCATCTTTCAGTCTATAAAATCGCAATAAATTTTGTATTGATGCATTTTTTGCAAAAGAGTGCAACAGCTATTGCAACAATATCTGAATATTTATAAAAACTACTTGTAGTACAAACAAATCTCATTTACCACGTTTGACCTATAATTTTCGACTTTCCGGTAAATGAAGACAAATAAAAACTACATTATTCAGTGTTGATTAACCGACGCTAAATGCATTTAAGAACACATGACTTGTCTGTCTTCAGTTATATTTACAATTTCACAAAGACAAACCGAAACTGTGTAGCGAATTTTTTTTTTCTCTCTATTCCCAGCTGAGGAACGCGTGTGACCCCTCGGCTGAGTGATGCCTTTTTTGGATGCCTCTATTTTAAGAATGCTTAAGGTGGGAGGGTGTATGAGGGGGTAAGAAAAAAAAAATAAAAAAGGATTTGAAAAGACACATTTTTCTTTCTTGTTTCTTGTAGGTAAAGCACTCTGTGCCGGCTGTTCCGGAACAATTTGTAAGTCTTGTGTCAGCATGTGGTTCCCGTGTGGGCCACAAATGTCGCTTCTGTTCCGTTATGTGAGCAAATACTGAGCACTCTTCACGTGGGCAAGAAGGCTTTTTGACCTTATTAGGATTCGAGTACGATTCTACAGAAAACGAATTAGCCACTTACATGAAGAGAGTTTTGACTAATAGGTTTTGTAAAGGTTGTGTTTTGGAGTTCTTCCTTTCTTTTAAAAAAAAAGAAAACGGTAAAAAAAAAGAAGTCTCTTATTGTTCAAATTTTGCAAAAAAAAGTTAGTTTATTTTAGAGTATAAGTTTAACTTGTGCTAAAATTACACTGATCATCTTTATTTATTTATTTTATTGTTATTATTATTTTCATAAAAATATGAAACACACTTTTTTTCATGTAAGAAAAAAAAGAGAAAAGGTCAACATACTTTCTCAGTGTTGATTTCAGAGAGTAGCTGGATGGGGGAGGGGGGGGGGATTACCATCCAGAGCAATGAAAGGTCTCCCCCCCGAAAATTTTTTAATTTTATGTTTCGGCTACCGTACTGTATCCGAAGTACTGTATTCTATTGCACTAAGATCTGAATGTTTTTAAAACTTAATATAGTTACCAACGCACCTCATTTACTGTTTGACATGAATTTTCCGACTTGTTTTACAGTATACTGCACGTGTGTATTGCACTTTATCAATAAATTTAGAATATTTATACTATCGCAACTCTTTTTTTTTAAATATTTTTTTTTTTATTTAGATAAGAATTCGGATATTAGATTTTATTTTCAAGCATCAATTGTTATTACTTGTTATTTATATGCCATATTTTTTTTTTCATCAATCGCTGTATTTAATTATTTTTTGATGGTTTTAAATTCCATGCTCAGAGCAACATCGATGACCCTCTTGAAATTGAGACAAATATTATTAATATTCAGAATGCTTATCTTAGAAACTATGAAGGCAACAAAACGTCCAAAATCGCAAGTGGACGATCACATTTGGCCATACAGTACATAATAATATAGCATAGCTGTTAAATCAATAATAAATAATTATTACCAATTTAGCTTAAAAGTATAATAAGTACGGCCTAGACGAAATTGTCATATTGCAGAAAAAGGTTCTATAGTATATGATACATATTTTAATGATATAGACTACCGTCGTGAGTGAACTGTCTCATTAGTCATTACCCTCTTCACATCTGCCTAAAATCGTCGTATTCCTTTAACGAATAAATTTGCATATCAAATATGGAAAGTCTACAACAGACATCTGAGTTTATTCAGTATTAAACTATGCTGTCTTTAATATTCTATAGTTTTGATAAAGAAAATGGGCGTAAACATTTTTATTAGTGTTGACTTTAAATAATATCTCAACCAAAATTAAATAATAAGATATTTGCTGACTGCATATAATTTTGAAATAATTTGGCGTGAAGCTGTTGCGGAAACATTAGACCCGTCTAACTTACACGATAGGCAACTTGAAAGTTCATTTCATAACAAAACAAGTAGGAAATTGCACGTCAAGCGTAGCAAATGTGATGTGTTCGTAGTATAACAAAGTCTTAAAAATATTTAGATCCTGGTGTAATAGTATGCAGTACATCGGAAATAGTATAGTAGCCGAAATTTTATGTGCTTCCCTGTAAATACTATCTGTTTTCTGTTATACAGAATTTAACTTGAAGTAAACTTCAACAACTTATATCAATTTCGATTTCGAAAATGAGAAATAGTTTAATATAATTAAAACGTATCCCAAACAATGTGTCCCCGTATACCATTATGCAATGATATACTTTTGTGTGGCCCTGTAAACTAATAACAAATATTTTTTCTACCACAAACTTACAGGATGTATATTTTAGTACAGACTTCATAGATGCATATCAATTTTATTATGTTCAAAGCAGTGCAACTTCATTAAAATGTACTTGAAACTATTTTTTCCCTTGGCTGTAATGAAACGGAATACTTTTGATTGTCCTTGTAATTAAACTATAAATCCGATTTTCAAAAAGTACTAGACAAAGTTATGCAACAATTGTGTATTTTAAATTTCAAATGATTCGGTTGGGTAGTTTTTGCTCTGTTATATGCAGACAGATGGGCAGACGGACAGACGGGCTAAATGATGAGTAGTTGCTTTGTATTTACATAATTACGAACGCACCTGAAAATAAAAAGAAATTCGACCGAAATATACTTTTATTTTGAACTGATAAAATTTAAAGAAATTACCAATATCGTAACTATTATGAAACTATTGAATTAATCGGAAATAGTAAAAAGGGACAGATTAAAATCTTAGGAAATCGATTATTTATCGATTGAGAACCGATCGATATTATTTGGTATTACCGACAATCGGCTTTTCCCAGTGACCCGAAACTGTCAATAACGTGTTCTCTTCCTACCCATCTAAAAACTTTTTCTTTCAAATCGTAAATATTTTATTTTATAAATAAAAGTATTATCATAGATAGACATCTTCGTAAACATAAAACCTGAATTTCTATATATATGATCAAAGGTGACTGGCCACTTTCGATTTTAGACATTTTGTTAAATACCTAGAAAAATACATGAAGAATTTTCCTGTGTGTAAACATATTAGTACAGATTATATATTTCAGCGAAGTTTTTTTTTGTTCCGATACCTCATAGGGGACCGCCAATAAATTGAAAAATAACGAAAATCTTTTGGATAACCCTGACAAAACTAATACAAAACAAGTTGGAAATTGCACGTGAACGTAGCAAATGAGGTGCGTTCGTACGATAACGAAATTTTAAAAATATTCAGCTTTTGCTGGTATAGTAGAGCGTACTTCGGATACAGTATAGTAGTCGAAATCTTTGTGTTTCTGCAAATATGCAGGAAGTAATTTTTATTACACCTCAGCAACGTATATCTTATTCATAAAATGTGAAATAGTTGAATATAATTAAAACACGTACCAAACCATGTTTCCCCGTATAGCATTATATAGTGGAATACTTTTGTGTGGCCCTGTAATTTAATAATAAAAATTCTTTGCATCACAGATTGTACAGAATACATATTTTAGTGTATATTTCATAGATTCATGCCAATTCTATTATGTTCGAATGAGTGTAACATCATTAAAATGCATTTGAAACTTTTTTCCCATTGACCGTAATGTAATGGAATACTTTTGATTGTCCCTGTAAATGATCTATGCATCCGACTTTCATAACATTTGAAATGACTCGACAAAATTACGTAATAATTATATGTTTTAAATTTCAAACGATTAAAATGCATTTGAAACTTTTTTCCCCATTGACAGTAATGTAAAGGAATCCTTTTGATTGTCCCTGTAATTGATCTATGCATCCGAATTTATAACATTTGAAATGACTCGACAAAATTATGCAATAATTATATGTTTTAAATTTCAAACGATTAAAATGCATCTGAAACTTTTTTCCCCATTGACCGTAATGTTACGGAATCCTTTTGATTGTCCCTTAATTGATCTATCCATCCGATTTTCATAAAATTTGAAATGACTCGACAAAATTATGTTATAATTTTGTATTTTAAATTTCAAACGATTCGGTTGGGTAGTTTTTGCGTTGTTATATGCGGACAGACAGACAGACGGACGGACAGACAGACGGACAGACGGACGGACTGAACGACAACAATAGGTGCTACGTATTTACATAATTACGAACGCACCTAAAAAGCGTTCAAATTGTAGTGGTTTAATGTAATGAACTTTATTCATTTTTATGAGGACAGCATGTACACACACAGAGAAATTAAGGTTTTTATAAAAAAAAGTCTCAAATTTTGTCAAGTTTTTTACTTATAACTTGCAGAGTTCTTAATGTAAAAAGAAATAATTTTAGACGGTAAATTTAGAATTATATAAATCGACGCCTTTGAAATAAATTTTTAAAAGGATGTTAAACAGTGAAGTGATTAGGGCTTTATGTAAATTTATATTCGAATTTTGATTGATCAAAATCTTAATGAGTATTATCATTTAACCAAAACAATGGAAAATATCAATTTTCAACTATACAATCTGATTATCAATTTAAAAGAGAAAAGTTAAACATAATTTAAATTTTGATTGATCAACACCTTAATTAGTATTATTAATTAAACAAAACAATGAAAAATATCAAGTTTTATATAAAAAAAAAAAGACTGATTTTTTAGAATTTTTCAATTATAATATCAGTATATCAACTCAAGAAAGGGAAACTTAAACATACATTCTAGATTTTTGAACAGTTACCACATTAATGAGTATTTATTAATTAAAAATAATAATGAAAAATATCAATTTTTAGTTGATTTCCTTATATTTTTTCAACTACAATATCGGAATATCAATGTAAGAAAAGGAAACTTAAATATACATTCTAGATTTTTTTAACAGCTATCACCTTAATTATTATTATTGATTAAACAAAACAATGGAAAATATCAATTTTTAGTTGATTTCTTTAGATTTTTTTTAAATATAATACCAGAATATCAACTTAAAGAAAAGAAACTTAAAAATGCATTGTAAAATGTTTAGTGCATATCAACTTAATGAGTATTATTAATCAAGCAAAGCAGTAAAAAATATAAATTTTAAAGGAAAGAGACAGATTTTTTAATTTATTTCATCTATAAGTTCAGAATATCAACTAAAAAAAAAAAAAAGAAACTTAAACATGTATTTTAGTTTTTTGAACAACCATTACCTTAAGGATTTTTTATAATTAAACAAATAATAAAGAAAAACATCGAATTTTTAAAGAAAAAAGATAAATTTTACTAATTAGGTGCGTTCGTAATTATCTAAATACGTAGCACCTATAGTTGACGTTCAGTCCGTCCGTCTGTCCGTCTGTCTGTCTGTCCGCATATAACAACGCAAAAACTACCCAACCGGATCGTTTGAAATTTAAAATACATAATTGTTACATAATTTTGTCGAGTCATTTCAAATTTTATGATAATCGGATGCATAGATCAAATACAGGGGAAATCAAAGTATTCCGTTAAATTACGGTCAATGGGGAAAAATGTTTCAAATGCATTTTAATGGTATTACACTCATTCGAACATGATAAAATTGATATGCATCTATAAAGTACATTTTATAATATACATTTTGCATAATCTGTGGTGCAAAGAACATTTGTTATTGATTTACAAAGCCACACAAAAATACTCCTTTATATAATGGTATAGAGAGAACATTGTTTGGTGCGCATTTTAATTGTAATTAACTATTTATAATTTTATGAGATTGATATATGAGAGTGATATTTTTAAAATTTCGTTATCGTACGAGCGCACCTTATTTGCTACGCTTCACGTGCAATTTCTAACTTGTTTTTATACTAGTTTGAGATTTTAGCATACTCTTAAGCACTAGTTAACTAAGATTTAAAACCTTATGTGGCTAAATCTCAAGATATATATGTCGCATTTTCACAAAATGACAGACTTCAAGGGATTTGCATTAATTCTGAGATTTATTTTAATATTCTAAAACATGGGAAAATCCTTTCACAGGTGCTTACAGCATAACTTCTCGAGAGCAAGTGCGTAGATGTACATTTGAAATTTCTCATCTCCCTAGGGTTACCAGTTAAAAAGGGCCATGTGTTATAGTTAAATTAACACGATAAACTTAAGTTCCTAGCTACCCTACCAAAACCCGTGATTATTAGTCATGGGGCCCGTATCCACATTGAAGGGCGATTTATTAAAAAACTAATTAATAGGTCTGATTTTTATAATTTCTCACATATATTCATAATTAAACAAAATAAAACCGTTTTTAATTTTATCTATAACTAAAAATTTCACATTTTATAAAATATTTTACGAAAATACATATAAATAGCAATTTTTAAACTAATTCCCTTGATTTTATCAATTCAACAGGATTTTTATCGATGTGAGCAGTATTAGTGAATATAATTCCAAATAAAGAACTTCCATTCACTATCCTCTGTGCGAAATACCTTAAAAACTGAGAGAGCATACAAAAGATTTTTGACGTCCAAGCCACAAAGGCATACCTGAAATGTTTCAATTCAAGAAAAAATATCATTTTTTAAGAAAAAAAAAAGGACTTACATTATAAGATGGGGTTAAATAGGGAAGATTATTGCGAACATTAGGAAGAACATTGAATTTATTTTTGAAGTATCAATACTTTTGTAAGTATTAATAATTAAACAAAACAATTAAAAATATCAATTTTCAAAGAAAAGGATTGATTTTTGTTTTTTTATTTCAACTATAAAATAAGATAATCAACTTAAAAGAGGGAATTTAAACATACATTCTAGTTTTGAACAACCATCATCTTAATGAGTATAATTAATTAGGCAAAACAATAGAAAATATTAATTTGAAGGGGGGAAAAGCGAATTTAAACGAATTTAATTAATAAACGAACGAAATTAATTAATAATTATGCATGTTTAATATGTATAATTAATTAAAAATTATGTACATTTATGCATGTATTCATTACTTTAATACATACAATTTAATTAATTAATTTTTTTTTTACATTTTCGTATTTTTGTTCTCATTTTCGTTTTCAGCCGAAAATAGGAAAGTCAACAAAAATCGGTTTCGGTTTCGGCCTTAAAAACTTGTTTCAGTCAATCTACTGCATAAAACTGATATATGCGTAAAATTCATAGTAGAAATAATTGTAGATTACTTTTCATGATTGCATTAAAACATGATTGCTTTCTTTAGATTTCGGGTTCGGTTTCGAGTTGTAAGTTTTAGGTTCGGGTTCAAATATTTAATATTCGGATCAGGATGCGGATTGACTTCAGGTGGAATTTTTGGATTCGGGTCGGGACTCTAGTCCGGATTGTGTGTAACCCGAACTCACATAGAATTCTACGCGACTGATAATAACTGTGTAACTCATTCTTGTATTGCTACTTTAATGCTTACAGTCCCCTTTTTTTCATTATTCTAAAAGCCTACTTCACTATCCATTAAAACTCTCCGAGCACTCTCGGCTATTTTTACTACCTTCGCATCTTCCGATACGTATTTTGTGTTTACACTGGGCGAACACCCGGTGAGTCAGAGAGGCTGATTGCGTTGCCATAATTTCGAGAGCACCATGCCTCTGGAAAACTTTGGCTGGCAAGATCAGCTAACAGCTGGTTCGTCAAAAGAGGGCGATTTTATGGCTGGGCAAGATTATAAGCGCGCTGCCTATCTGTCACACAAATTACCACCCCGATTATCGGTGCAATGTGTGCGTAGGTGTGAACCGAAAGCTGAAAGAGAGAAATAAAAGAAAATCACATATGATGGATGGATATGAATTCTATATGGAATTTCGCCGAGAATAAGAAAGGAAAGCTGCGTTTTTATTTTATTTTATTTTTTATATCTATTATTATTTTTTATTTGATAATTGTTTTTTAGTACTCAAAAATTGTTTACAATTTGATGGGAGATATTGAATAAAGTATTCGCTAAAGCTAGGAAAAATTCTTGTAAGTATAGGGGGCAGGGCCTTAGCTAGAAGTGATCTATAGGGGAGGGATCAAGAGATTGTAGGGGGGCTCATAATTTTTTTTTCTCTTTCTCTTACACAGAAAGATAAATTAGTGCATATTTACTCTGTAGGTATTATGTTTCTTATTAAACTGTTGTAATAACTTCATTTTATACTAAGAATATGATAATGAAAATTTTGAGTGTATAACTGGTGCAAAATAAAACATAATGCTAGCTTTATATGTACAAATAGGATGAGGGAGTGTTGAATTAGTTATTTTAGATACAATTTGGTAATTCTGCAAAACTGTAAAAGGATCTCAAAACTAAATTAGATTTTTGAACAGAATTTAATTCGAATTTTCGGAACAGAAATTCATTTAGTGACCTTGGAATTTTTTCCAGGGGGGGGGGGTCTCAAAATATTTTTTTTGGGGGGGGGGCTGAGCCGCCCATTGCGCCCCTTTAGCTACGGCCCTGATAGGGGGTATCCTTTGTGGATGTTAACAAATAGCTAACTCTTAAACAGAAATACAGAAATAATTAAATATATCGTTTTGATGCTTTGTGATTACATCATCTAATTGCATTACATTAAATCCCAGTATTTTTATTCTGCTATGAACATTTATGACTCTTTGAAAATTAGCCTAGACACCGTTTAAGGGTCCAGAAAACTTTTCTGTACCACAAAATGTCTGTGATTAGCTGTCCCCTTTTATATTTTATTCCTTTCATTGGATGTCTAGAGGTCAGAGGTCACCTGTGGACATCGTTGACATGACATGTCCATCTCTGCCTCTTTCTTTTGTAGAGACTTTCCTTACTTTTGTTGATACCACAGAACAGTTGAAAAAGAAAATGCTATTTGATATATTTATGGTTTTTCGTCGTATAAAGTAAATAAACAATCCTTGGCTTGTTTGCTGTGGCGACACGGTAATATAAAACAAGCGTATACGGTATAAAAGAAGCATGTGTCTAGGAATAGGTGTTGTATGTTTTTTTTTTTTTTTTTTTTTTTTTTTTTTCTTGTATAAAACCTAATTGCGGTTTCTTCATAATAAGACGAGCAGGAATGAACAAACTGTCCAAAGATAAGGAGATTAATCCTACTTGACATAAAGATTCCTGTTTTGCCGGACAACCGTCTCCTTCCTGCAAAAATCATTAAAGATCAAAAACACGATGTCGCCACAAAAAAACACGCCGACGTGTGAGTGCAAGTAGTGGTTAGGTCTGTTTGGACCTTAACACTAGAACCTCTGGAAAATTCATTTAAGTTGTATAAAAATATTTCTCACCGGAATTTTCATTTAAAACTGTTTAAGTTATTTATTGAAAATGTTTCTGCTCAGCATGTATTTAGCTTATTTTATTAAGAGTTTTCTGGTTCCAATCGACATCTCTCCATATGATACGGGACAAAATGACCCGTCACCGAGGTTCTAGTGTTAAGAGACAGTTTACAAAAACAGCAACTTTCTCTGGCAATCCTCTGAATGACTAATTGCAGCGAAATTTACGATCTGTGCAAACTAGAACCCTACTTATTTATGGCACGATCACTTGTTATTATTAACTATACACTGTTTAAAATTTTCCATTCGAACCACCGAGACGTTTTTATAGAAAATGATTATATACTCATAATTTAACTCTAATTTGACAAATGAGGCAATAATATGGTCCAATTATGGTTAAATTAATATTATGTAAACCTTTTCTTATAAAAACAGTCGTACGACTGAACAGGTTGTTTCGAATTTTTGTGTAGGTAATACAAAAATGGAGCGAATCGACGGTGATATCGCCAAGATGATTTATGGTTTGTGTTAATTTGTGATAAACTTATATTAATTAATCAGTGATATAGCGGGTGATTCAAAAGTCAGGACGAACTTTAAAAATGAATGATTCGAAAACAAATTAAGATACAAAGATACGGTTTACACCAAACCGGTGTAAAAAAAAACGAGTTTTGTGTGGCAACGAAAAAAAATAGTTCTGTTGACGACCAACAGATGGCACTATAATGAGTTATTGAATCAAAAGAAAATTTACAAATGAAAAAAATGTTAACAACTTACAAGTCAGGTTAATTAAAGTTACTTTGTACTACAGTAAATGTTCAATGTGCTGTCCATTATTTAGAAGCACAGCTGTGAGACGGGGCACCGTTCACAGCATAGAGTAGCATTTCTTGCGTTATGGCAGACACATTTTGGCGGATGGTATTTTTCAGTGCTGTTAGTGCTGCCAATTGGTATCCAGATTTGGACCCGTAGGTGCAATGCACCTTCTTCCTCAACAGATGTTGCTGCTATATTTGTTGGAGACGATGGTGAACCTCCAGTTAACCCTTTTCGGCACACTGTGCCCGGTCTGCGATACCTAATTTTAATTCCAAACTTGCAAACGGCACCAATAATATTTTAATAAAATTTTTCCTTTACAATAAAAGCTTAAATTAAGGTATTAAAAAAATCTAAAAAATTCGTTTGTAAAATCCGGTGTCAGTCAATAATTTCTCATTTTACTAACTGATTTTGCCCGTGCCGGAAAGGGTTAATCGAGATATCTACATCTATCCAAAGGATGATTGTTTGAAAAATGTATCTCCAATGAATCAGTGTTGTGGTCCCATGACATACCCGTATTTTTTCTTCACAGGGGAACGAGGATGGCATTCTGGAATGGAGCATGTAGAAGAGAGGCGCTCAGCAAAACGAGTGTGAGTTACACAGTTGCAATACAATACATATAAGCTTTCGGTTACGTAGGGTTTTTTTTTTTTTTTTTTTTTTTTTTTTTTTTTTTTTTTTTAATATTTTGCACAGCAGTGGAAATCTGTTTCAACAATATTTTGCTGATTCATACGTTAAAAATTTTATTCGAAACAATCAAAATAGCTTAAGAGTTGATCTTTATGTGAACTTTTAGATCCCTTACGTCCAAATTCGGAAAATAACAATGTAATAACAGGTAATAATCCTGCCGTCTACATTTCAGGGAAGTGCTAGATGCATGCAATGAAATTATCAAGATGACATCGCAAAAAATTCGAAAATTTGGGTTAATAGTTCGAAAATTTGGGAGACTTGATTTATTTATTACGTTTAAGTGCAATCCAACTTGGCTTGAAATATTGGATGCCACAGAGTGCCCTCAGAGACCGGAAAATAGCCCAGATATTGCAGTTCTAGTCTTTAAAAGGAAGTTATTAGAATTATTAGATGATATTTTAAAACGTAATATACTTGGTGTTGTAATTGCTTATCTTTATGTCATTCAATTCCAAAAAAGAGGCTTACCTCATGCTCATATTTTATTAACGTTAGGCTCTAACTTTAAAATATAAACAAAAGATGATATTGATAAATATGTCAGTGCTGAACTACAAAATATTCATATTAATCCAAGATTATTTGGTATTGTGACAAAATGCATGATGCGTGGTCCCTGCGGGACAATAAATCCTAATTCTCCATGTATGAAGGAAGCAACTGAATGCAGCAAGCTATTTCCAAAAGAAATGAGACAAATGACAGAAGAAAATACCAACGGTTATCCTGAATACAGAAGGCGATACATCGACCCAGTGAAAATATGTTCATATGATATTAATAATCGATGGGTTGTACCGTATAATCCTTGGTTATTAAAAAATTTAATGCTTATATTAATGTTGAGGTAAGCGCATCAGTACCTAAGGAACATGATGCATCTTGCATTAAACTTCAGAATGTTGATCTTCTCAATCATGATGAAATGTTAACTTTTTTAGATGGTGGATATGTAAGTGCTCCTGAGACTTTTTAACGCTTGAATGAGTTCAGCATGTCTGAAAAATCCCATACTGTTTTCAGATTAGCTGTATACTTAGCAGAACAGCAGCAGATTTTTTTTCAAGAAGGTCGTGAGGAACAAGCTGTTACAGAGCATCAACAAAATATAAAAGTCTAACTGCATGGTTTCACTGAAATAGTGTTGTCGAAGAACCGCGAAAATATGTTTAACCCGATATTCCAAATTACTGTGTCTTTGATAAAAAACAACAACAATGTGGTCGAAAAGGTAGCGAGGCGGAGATAAAGTAATTGGTAGATTACAGCTGTTTCAATTCAAGATAATGAACGATATTACCTTCGAATGTTACTGCTACACAGACCTGGCGCGACGAATTTTAATATTTTAAAACTGTTAATGGGATTGAATATGAAACATTTCACGTAGCATGCAAACATCTCGGTTTTCTTTGAGGGAGATGAACATTGGCATGAGACTTTGTCAGATGCTGCAAAAATTCGAATTCCAAGTTATTTAAGAGTCTTATTTTGCATCATTTGTGGCTTTGGGGAGGTCCAAAATATTTTTTACCTTTGGAAGCAGCATAGAATTGCTTTGTGTGAACATTTTGTACATAGATACTCTGAAGAAACAGCTGTTCAATATGTCTTAGCAGATATCAATGATCTTCTTAAAGCATATAGTTTAAAATTTGACAAACTTCTTCAAATAACCTTTACCAACAAATCATTTATTTCATTCAAAAATAGTGTTGTTAATTTTGTTGAAAATTTTTGTTGCAAACAGTGTTGCTGAAAATATTTTCTTACAATAGTGGTGTGGTGCACAACACTTTGTCACGAAATTAACGACGCATTGTGAACACCATGCAATTTAGAGCATTATAAAACAACACATGTAAAAACTTTCAAAACACTTTTTACATGATGTCCTTAAAATCGCACAATTTTAAAAAGAAAATAAAAGAGTTAGCTTTATCAAGAAAAAAATTGATTAATTGTACCTATAAATATCAATAATTGCATTTCTGGAGAAAATATATACTCTCTCTGTCAAAAACTAGTTGCGACATTTGAATACTTTTGCACTGATTATTGATATTTATGACTTTATGATTTTGTTTGAATATTTTCAAAGAGCTAATTATCAATCAACAAGATTTACTTTCCTAACATTCCCTTCGTCAATTCATAAATTAGTATTAAATTAGTTTAAAAAATTCCGGTTCACACGTTTTTAAGCCACGCCTCATTTTGTAAAGATGTTTTCAGGGGTCGCAGCTTCGCTAAAATTTTCACACTTTCCTACTAGAATTTTAAAACGATAATATTTATTCTAGAATTTCATTGTAGGTGTTAGAGGAATCTGACACGAAAATTTTTGAATTAAAATACTGGTAGAAAAGTGCGAAAATTTTAGGGATGCTGCGACCCCTGTTTTTTTAACAGTAATCACATAATAGCTAATTAATCAAGCTAATTAATCTTGAAATCATTTCCGAACATTTCATTTCAACATATTTAAAAAGTATCTTTTTGCTTGAACACGCAGCAAACAAAATCGAATTCTGTCGAGTTTATTTTTTTTCTATCAGACTTTGTTTAACCCGGGAGAACTCGCTAGTGAGAATTTCTCTCACGATGCCCAATTGCTTTTGTTTTACTTTACATTCACTTAATATCAAGTTTTTTGTATGGCTTAGTACTTTTATTCACAAAAGAGATAAAGTAATCGAAATCACATTTTGAAATTTTATTAAAATGAAAAATGTTTTAAATAAGAGTCTTAAAAAAGGTACAACAGAGAAAGAAAATCTCATGCAACGAGTTCTCCCGGGTTAATGTTAGATGAAATACGCTCCAACATTTTATCAGCCTTGATAATCCTGTGTAATATTAATATACAAATTATAAAAGCATTTGATAATCGTCCCAATGATTATATTCATTTTATTGGGACATCTTTGATTTTGCTCAGCGGCTGAGAAAAATCATTTCTTTTTTCGTCAAAAATTACATTTTTTTTTTTTTTTTTTTTTTTTTTGTAAACTTACATTCTAAATTCCCTCATATTTTATTTTTGACGTCTTTGCCTGCTTCTATAAATGAGATATGACAATGAACATTAAATTTAGTAGCTACAGCATTTATGGCAGTATGGTTTAATTTACCATTTTTGAAACATTGCTGTAAACATTCCAGTAAAGCACTGCGCTCTATATTATCCATTTCCTTCTTCGGGATATTTTCCAGAGTATTATTTCTAATTTCTATTACTTCGCATTCGAGTTAACATTGCTTCTGGCACCTAGTATGCACCATTATATTCATTCTAGTGTAATTTTACTGGTGTCGATCCACAAAACTGCATCAGAAGTTATTTATGACTCCACCTACTTGAAATGAGCAACTAATTTGGGATAAAAATTTCAACTTAAATGTAGCAACTAATTTGGGACGGAGAGAGTAGTTTCTAACAACACTTTTTGAGCAATTTTTCCTGTGACAATAAATTTGCAAGACAATCGAAAACGATTTAAGTTAGAAGTGTTAATTATTATGTTCAGTTAGTGTTGTAAATGTGTTTCACCAATTTGCAGAGTAGGCAGTTAGTTGGAATTTGCCAGCTGAGCAGGAGATATATGCATTTTATCATAATTTACTTCTCATGATCGAAAGTTTTGTTTAAGCAAATGAAACAGTTTGATTTCAAAATTTTCTTATGGATGGCGATAAGATATACCTTTAAAACAGTTAAAAAAGAAAAAAGCTTCAGACACTCGAAATAATCAGATAGATACAAATAATTTCTTTTGTAGCATCTATTACTATATTTTAACAATTTCGTCTTTGTAGCTGGAACCACATCCAAATTGTGCTCGATTTCATAGCATACATTGAAATATGGTAGTAGATTATACAAAATAAACGGTTTATTGACTGCTTATCTTTTGTTTTAGATGCCCCTTTTGGAATTTTAAAGATGTAGCGCCATCTATAGGTAAAGTTTGAGATAATTATTTTTAATTTAGTTAACCAAAACTTTAGGTACAGAATACCATTTTCGTCATAACCTCACTTTTCTATATCAATTATTTGATTTTGCACTGAATATAACTAGTGTTCAGGATATCTGACCCAACTTATAAAATAAAAATAATAACCCTTTATTAAACTAGTCGGATGTGGCAATCCTAAAATTTTATTTTTTCTCATAGTAGTTTAACCCTTTGAGCTCTGGTGTATAAATTTCCTCAAAATTCCAAATGTCACATTGGCACCAGTACTTTAAAAAAAAAAAGTTCGTTTTATGATATATACGAAAAAATGCAATGGACAATTTTCAAATAAATTTGGTCGTATATTCCGGTGCCATTGTGACATTTCGGAATTAAAATTAAGTGGTAGAAAATTCAACCATCAGAGCTCAAAGGGTTAATACTTCCAGAAAAAGGAAACATTTATGTTACACATGTTACACATGTTATGTGTATAACATACTGGTTATGTAACTTACACCAAAATCTAATCCGCAACAACTTATTTAAAGCTCTAACTGAATCTGAAATTTCATGAAAATCGGTGTATTAGTATTTGAGATATAATTTATCGCTGAAATCGTGAAAAAAATCTGGATATAAATGACACTTGTAGAGCTATTTACTCTAAAAACTAAATAATATTAATTTATATCAAGGATTAAATGAATTTGAAGTTTAATGAAAATCCGTGAAATAGCTCCTGAGATAGAGCTATTGCGATAAACATGAATAATGCCCCATATGAGCGCCACCTATTGTGCGATTTACACCAAAACGTAATCAGAACCATATTATATAATGGACTAACGGAATCTGAAGTTTTATGAAAATCCATTCAGTAATTCCAATCATGTGTAGAAACCGTGAAAAAGGCAGCATAACAGCGTCACCTGTTGGGCGATGAATACCAAAAGCTAATCAAATCCAGTTTATATCAAGGTCTAACAGAATCTAAAGTTTTGTGAAATTCCGCGCATTAGTTCTTGAGATAGAGCGCCCATAAAATTTATGTCACATAGAGACAGACAGATGACAGATTGGCAGACTCACAGATAGAAATTTTGTAAAAACATATTTTTTAGAATCTCTGACCCCTAAAACGTGAGAATCTGCCGAGAACCGGAATTGGTCAATTTTTACGAATCCAATACTTTCTTCTTGTAAAAATAGAAGAAAATAAAAAGGAAATTGGTTAACCTACTAATCTCTACCTTCACTGCAAGAACTTATCAAATGTTATCTAATTTTTGTTATTACATTTATTAAATTTTAACAGTATATCATTACGTGACAAACGCGATACAAAAAATTGTCCATCTACAATTTATTTTTAAGGGTGTTCTTAACTGCTCCACTCAACAAGCCAAAACGTTTTGACACATTTACAAATTCATTTTTTAACAGAAAGATATAAAATCGGAATGCCTGACTATGGAAGCGATTTCAAATAGAACCTATTTTTCCATTTCATGGTAATTAAATCACCTATCCAGTTCTAAGCTATTTCGATCACTTGATTACCCGTTTTTCTCATGCTTTTCGACCGGTTTTTCTGCTTTCGTCGGGAAATAGGCTCAAAAGTGTCAATTTTGAAGACTTGTTATGAAAAATCTATTGTGTTTTAAAAAAAACAAAAAATTGAGTGCAAATAGACAGTTTCTGAATAATAACACCTGCTAGTTTCATGCATTTCCCAACAAAAATAAATTAAAGCATGTGTCACAAAGTTGCCCTTTTTGATTTCAGAACATCCTTAAGTTTATTTTCTGCTCCTCTCCCCTCTCTCTCTATTCAAGATTAACAAACTATAGTTCCTGAAAGTCAGCTGACATAAAGCGTGGATCGTAAAGTTGGTAAGGTGGATCGTAAATTCGTATCAAGCGCGTGTGAATCAACTGCATGAGGGAGGTTTTTACTATCGTGGTGCTACTGTGGGATTTGACCTTGTGCTCCCCTGCGTGGGGGGGATGTCATTTCATCTTCATATGGGTCCACCGTAACGACCCATAAATTTATGTCTTTATGCATTCTTTGCAGCATAATCATCAATCCTGATTTTTAATACAATGCTTTAGATTTCTACATTGTTATTATTATGATACATTCACTACTTTCATTGGTGTCAATCAATGGTTTTGAAACTCGTACGTATGCCTAAGTCTTTTTTCTAGTTTCATCACTTACGTGAAAACGCCCACTTCGTAATATAAACCAATGGGCACTTTGTTTTCGAATTTCTCGATAAAATTTGAATGTTTTATTTTCACTTAAAATGCGACAAAGATAATAATAACATAGATGTTACAAAATAAAAATATACGTTTTATTTTCTAACTTTCTGGTATATTCGGCCTGCACATCTCACTGCCATCATTAGGGATTGTTTCTTTTAATTATCCTAATAACTACTAGTTCTCCAATTTCAAACGAAGTGACGCATTTGTATGAATGAACAGCAATTAATTATAAAAAATAATTTCTGATGATGGCCGTGAGAAATGCAAGCCTAAAGCACAGAGTAACCCCATTAAACCGAACCCCACTAATCCGAAATAACGGTTAATTTGATCCGATTTCATTTTCGAAAATTAGTGCAATTTCAAAAATTGAAGCATGCCAGATTACGAAATTTTCTTGATTACAGGATGAATGTCGGTAAAAATCTGTAGAACATCAAATTACTACTACTAATGAACAAATGGTTATAGAGCTATTCATATTATTCGCGATTTTTAACCGTTTGTAATGACTTTTTACGGAATTCTTCATTCTGAATTTCCTCTGGAATTTTATGAACATCAGGACTAATTAAATAAAGAACACTATTTTGTTTCCATAAGTCATGCCGGATTATCCAGCTTGCCGGATTGGAGGATGTTTACTGTATTTCTGAGTACTTATGACCAGGGATATAGTGGAGGGTATACGGGGGATAAACGCTGTATACCTTCTGAATTTTGTAAATCAACCCCGCATCCCTCTGTTTCTCTTGAAAGCTTACAGTACACACACTCTAGGAAATGGTTGACGAACCTTTTCGAGTATGCGTGCCAAAAATTTCAAGTTTATTGCGTGCCAACATTCTAACGTGCCAGAACATTTTAAGTAGATAAAATCCAATAATTAATATTTCTAGGATTTTTACTTAAATATTTTTTACAGTTATACTGAATTCGATTCCTTACTTATTTATTATGCTGTACACGGAAAGAACTGTTTTGTTGAAACAACTAAATTTTGATTACTATTGCCCCCACAAAATTTTTTTGTTGAAATGACCATGATTTTTGTTAATTCAACAAAATTTTGTTGAATTAACAAAATTATTTTTTTAATCTAACCATAATTTGGTCATTACAACCAAAATATTTTGTAGGGACAATAGTAACAAAAATTTAGTTGTTTCAACAAAACACTTCTTTCCGTGTATTTACTCAATAATATAGCATAAAATTAGCATTGATAATCTATTTGATAATCTATAAATGGGTTTTTTTCTTTTATTGTATACTCATCATATTGTATATACATCAGATCATTTTTAGTTCTTGAGATAGGAGCAGTTTCAATAGATACATAGTTAACCAAAACTAACAACTAGACCAAACACTAACAGTGAAAGTTGAATTTTCAAAATTAAAACCTATAAATACAATAAACCTAAAATAACTTAAAATACTAAATCCAAATAAAAGAAACCCAATGTGAAATATAAAGCGCGCCAGTTAGATATTGTATATTAATATGCAAAATATCACTGAAAATTCAATTTTCTGAAGTAAGACCTTTAAAATTTGATAAAAAATCAAAATTATTTGGAAAATCGCAATATATTGAATGGTTTTGCAAGAAAATAACACTTCAAGATTCTTTAATTGAAATATATAATACCTTAATTCTTTCAAAAGTAACATATTTTAAAGTAAATTATATACCTGTACATAAAACTATACCTTTTATCAGAAAAAAAAATTAAAATACATAGAAGTTTTTTATAAACTGAATATAATCTATAAGTTTTTTCGCGTGCCAGAGAAGTTTTCTTACGTGACAAGTTCGGCATTCGTGTCATAGGTTCGCCGACCCTGCTCTAGGATATACCCTCTGCCTTGAGCGTATACTCTCGACTTAGAGCGTATATCCTCTGTTATTTAAACGACTACACTCACTCTCTTATTTTTAGGGTTTCGTTCATCTCACGAAATCCCATTCGTCTCTGCTCTTTATCTGTCTGTCTGTCACGGAGTCTGTACACAAAATCTGTATAAGTCAGAGACTTCAAATTTTGTGCACTTACAGCTGAATACCACGTGTCACATGACAAATCCTAAAAAGTTGAAAAAGTTTATTATTTTAATTGGGTTATTTTTTTTCCTTGTCATCCGTTCATTTTTGTGATTTAAATTTTAAAAGAGAACCTGTATTTCAGCGTCTTTCGTGTAGACATCGTAGCTTGGAGCTAAAGCACTAATATACAGAAAGGTCTTAGTTCGACCCACGGTGCTGGAACTTGGAATTTTCATACTAAGATGGATTTAATTAAAAGAAATTTCGTATTTTTTTGCCAATTTAAGGATTTATATTGTATTTTTTATCACTGACATTCGAAATATTTTTTGAAATTCAATTTTCTTTCAATTTTAAAAACTATTGCAATTTAGTAATAATTCAGCGTTTTAAATTTTGCTTAAACATTTTTTTTCCTTTTTAGAAATTTAATATTTTATTTATATCTACACTCTTGTTCTTTATTTTTCCAGATTTTCAGAAATTTTTGTATTTTGAATTTTATTCAAATAATTTGATTAAAATAAATAAGTTCTTTTATGATTATTTTAAAAATAAATTTGATGGTGTTACCATCTATGTAAGAATTTAATAATTATAAATTAAGAGTTTGGATCTATTAATTAAAGGATAAGTCTAAAAATAAATAAATAAATAAAATAAAATAAACGAAACCCTCTGTGAGATCTGCGATCACACTTATCCACTTGTTCTATTTAATCGGAATCTGAGTTCTTTATAAATAAGTATATGTGTATGTTGCATAGTTCTTTGTGTTATTATTACTTTTATTCTTATGCCATTAGAACATATTTTCTAACGTTTAGCATTTTTCGACCCAACAGTGCTTATTTTTGGTTAAAATTCAGGAAATCAGGTTAAAATTTCTATTCTTCAAATATTCTTACGGAAATCACATTTTAGAATAAAAAAATATTCATAGATCGTAAAAGGTCAAATCGTACCATGATTTTTCAAAACAAATTAACTCGTATTTATTTTCTTTTTTTATCATGTTATTTCCGCATCATATTTTTTTAACGACCCATCTCACATACGTGTAATAAATCTTAACGACTCTATTTGCGTCGTTTTGTATGCGAGTTTTCTCGCGCATAAACTCTCAGTTTAACTGATTAATTACGTCACCCAGCGTGACGTCAGACGGATGGATGTCTTTGTGATTTATGTTTCATCAAAGTCGATCCAGAGACGGTCGCAGTTTAGGCTTGACCTGTTTTTCTCGGAGAAAAGCGGTAAAAAGTGGAAGGAAAAAAAAAGAAAGAAAGAATAACTTTCCAACTTTTTCTTGAGAGCGCGCGCTAACGTTGTTTGCAAACGAACGAACTAATGGTTGGGTAATGTTTGTTTATTATGTTTGTTGTTTTGCAGCAAAGACAGGAATTCGGCAAGATAAGATGCTTTTCGAAAACAAGCTGATGTATTTAGTAACTACATGCCTAACTAAAAAGCGATACTGTTTAGAAAAAGCTGGTTTTCCCTTAGTAGAGTTTGGGTAGATAATCGACAATAATAAACAACACCAACACTTTACGGACATTGCTATGTGAGTCTCGAGTTCTTAGAAAAGAAAGAAGATTTACAAAATATACTTCCAGTTGCGTAATTTCTGCTGAAAATAACATCACCACTTTATGTAATTATGCTAATTTGATGTTCACTATTCTTCCCGCTGTTTATTTCCTTGTTTAAACTATCTTTAGATGAATTAAACGAATAATTGTAATTAGCAATGCGATTGTTAGTCAGCAAAATAGTTAATTCATGGTTTCGAAACTGGTATCGAGCATCAAGTTAGCTGGAGTTAATTGTGGAAGTTAATTTCTTAGCTGAAGTTAATTTTTATTTATTTTCGGTTAATTTAATATTGTCATATAAAAACAGCCGAGGCTAACACAAAAGACAGGCATCCGTTGTGCATCTTACGTATCTTTTTTTACATACCGCTAGAATGACATGATGCTCTTTTCGTTCACAAGTGCATTTGAGGATCACGTGATTCCAGCGGTATGTAAAAGTATAATAATAATAAGTGGACTGCACCGCGGCAGCCTGTCTGTTTCGTTAGCCTAGAAGACACCCGTGTCAAAAGCATTTTTCAAAATAAAATATTCGAAATGAGACACATGGAAGCCTTTATAATGACATCATATTTTTCTTTTCAGGGGTGATTTTGAAATCAATGAAAAATTATTGAAAAATCGATATTTTGACATCTTTGATTTCTCAAACGGATATCATAGTTATTAATAAAAAATAAATCTAAAACAAAAATTCAAAGCAAGTTAAAGGCACAATTTTTTCTTCACGGCTTGCTTGCAACTGTCCGGAAACACATATTTTAGTAACTTATTTATTTAATGCGTACCAGTTAGCATATTTTAACGTATTTAGTAATTTAATCTCGATCCATACTAGTAAAATGGCTTTAAAAATAAGCGTGATAAAATATGCTCATTAGAGAGGAGACGGGATCAAAACAAACCATGGATCCGAAATGGGCTCTGGCTCTGGCTTCCATTTGTATATACAATTCGGGTTCGTTCGTAAAAGAAAATTTTATTTATTCAGCAATTGAAAAAAAAAAGAAAGAAAATATAAATTAACTTGCTATTTGAGAAACAAGTATGTATTTTTCTTAAAATATTTTTCAATCTTTTAAAAATCAGTTTGAAAGGGAATTGAACTTTTTACTCATGAGATATATTGTACTTGAGGTGAAAAACTTGAGGATTGAATAAGGAGAAATATTCTACATGTCTAATGCATTTGTACGGCCATGTGTTTGAAACCGTTTTTGAGAACAGGAAGAAAATGTTTACTAGTAAACAGAAGTCTGCTATATTTGTTAATTTAAATGGATATGAATTGTAACTTTTGCAGATACCTTTCAGCAGCGGTTGGGTATAAATATGAAATTTCGAATAGTAATTTCAACAAATATGTTAAATACTTTCTTAAATCCTCCAAGAATACAGTTCTCTTCCTGGTGGTGGAATGCAAAACTAAAGATTCAAAATTATTATTATTATTATTATTTTCTGTAAGATTTTGCAATGCATGCGCAGCACGCCTGCTAAAGACTGTTATAAGACTTATAAGCACCGGGAACCCGGAGGTTCGCTCTTTTCGAGATTGTTTTTATTTCACCTTAAATTGTAGTGTATGCGCAAACGCGCCTGCTAAACAGTACTATAGGCAGTGATACCTGGTTCGAGATTCGATCTCTTTATGAGATTTTTCAATACAGATTTCAAGCTCATTTGTCATTTAAGCATATTATTACGGACCTGAGGAACACTTGGCGTTTGAACTAGTATTTATAATAATTTCAAGGACTATCTATGTTTATTTAACTTCCTAAAGAACTTTTTGGAAACTACAAAGTTTCATCAATTCAATGTGATAAAATAAAATGCTGTTAAACTTTTATGTTCCGACCGAGAAGTAGCTGTCCCACTTTTCTTATTATATATGTCCTTATATATGCCACAACTCGAAAAATAACTGAAAAAAAAAGAAAAAAATACAAGATTGTTTACAAGAAGGAAACAATTCCAAGTGAAAGAAAGTTCAAGCATTGGTCGCAATGTTTATGTTTTATAAAACTAATACAGAGTAATTTTAATAAAATAAAATGTCTCAGTGCCATTTTTTTTTTTTTCAAATTAGTCAGAATATTTGAACGATAAATAATTTTGTATGCATTTTTTACGTCCATCTAAATATCTCTTTAAAAAAAGTCAGTATTTTTTATGTATTTCCATGCATGAGTTTGTTTTAGATATAGAGGAAAAAAGTTTTAATTAAGGCTCATTTGACGTAAAAAAAAAAAAAAAAAAAAAAAAAAAAAAAAAAAAAATACCGTAATATTTCCAAAAATTACATGTTTAACTTACTTCCTACTTAAACCTGTGGCGATGGATACATTAAGTAAATTTAAGGGAAAAAAATGTTTTACATTTTACTGTGCGATGAAAAAAAAAAAAATAAATAAAACAATAGAAAATAAAGCTTAATGATAAAACTCTTGGTTTTAAAGGCGATACTTATCACTAGAACCGCGGAAAGTTTTTCTGGTGATTTCTAAAAATATTTCACACTAGAATTTTCATTTTAAACTAAATCACTTATTTATTTAATTTACTTTTCCTTCATCATATATATATACATATCTTATTTTATAAAGAATTTTCTGGTTCAAATCGACATCTATTCATTTGCTGCGGGTCAAAATGACCGGTTCCACGGTTCTAGTATTAATAAGTTGTCTCATATTGCTAAGAATACTTTACATTACAATTATCCAGTTTACACAGCTTTGATTTTAAAAAATCGTAGGAATGTTTAAGTTAAAAAAGAGAACAATTCGCAAATTAACTTCAAACGTTACAAATGATTTCCTTCGTGCTACATATAACGAAGTTTTAAAAATATTGAAATCTTAGTGTAATAGTATACACTACTTCGGTTGTAGTATATTATTATAATTGTGCCATAAATATTTTGTGTCTCCCTGTGGATACTATCTGCTTTTTATTTCGCAGGAAGTAACCTTTAGTAAACTTCAGCAACGTAATATCAATTTCATAAAAGATGAAAGATTTTAATATAATTAAAACGCGCCCCAAACAATGTTTCCCGCTTTATAGCGGGAAACATTCCATCATATTATGTGATGGAATATTTTTGCGTGGCCCTGTAAATTAATAAAAAATATTCGTTGCACCACATATTGTATAGAATGTATATTTCAGTATATACTTTTTTGATGCATATCAATTTTATAATGTTCGAGTGTAAATGTAAAAAGAGTGTAATATCATTAAAAGGCACTTAAAACTATTTTTTCCCATTGGGCATAATGTAACGGAATACTTTTGGTTATTCTTGTAATTAAAATTTACATCCGATTTTCATAAAATTTTAAATGATTCGACGCAATTATGTAGCAATTATACATTTTAAATTTCAAACGATTCGGTTGGGTAGTTTTTGCTCTGTTATGCGGGCAGCTGGACGGACTGTCTGAACAACGACTATATAGGTGCTACGTATTTACATAATTACAAACGCACTTAAACAGGAATTTTTTTTAAAGAATTTTTTAAGGAATTTTAAAAAAAATAGCATACGTGGAAATAATTATGCTACAAAAATGAATACTTTAAAATAATGAAGTTTAGACAGCGTTCTCCGATATGTTATCATTCGCTTTTTATTTATTGTGATTTTCATTTAAATTCTTCTTATAAAGAGGAATTACTTAAATAAGCACATTTAATCTGCTATTATTATTACAAGGTGGAACCCATCGAATTTCGACGAAAGTAAATGTTTAAGAGGAACTGTTTCTTGATTTATAATAAACCTGCAAAATTAGCTACAGTAAAAAATGCACCTTACAATGGTCAGTCTAACTCTCAAACAAATGTTTTTTAAAGCTAAAATTAAGAAAAAAAATACCATCTCGATACAACTCAGTTGTCCAAATTATTAAAATTAAACTTTAATGGCATATGTAAAAATATAATAATAAAGCAAAATATAATAAAGATCAGTTATTAAGATGAAGTTATCAATTGAGGCTCTTATGTTTGGTATAAATGAGTATGAAACAAAAATCAAATTGACGCGATTTTAGAATTTCACGTGAAGTCTAAACCCGTCATAATTTTCATCTTCTAAAAATTTGCTTGCGCATATTGCAAATTTTATCAATTTTAAGAGAAAATGGCGTATCTCTGTTGCCACAATTACAAAATTCGTACAAAAAACTATAAAAAAAATTAATATGTCAAGAATAAATTGAGATACAGCTTTCTAACAAATTGCATTTAAAAGTACATATTTTTCTCTATACAATGATGGAAAAGTTGAAAATGTGCAATGGTTAGAAGTATAAAATTTTCAGTTCCGAAAATTGCAAAACCGAATTGCATGTGAAAGTGTTGCCATTCGCAAAATGACGTATGCGTTACGCACAGATACGTTTGGCCTTTATAAAATAGATATTATTTTCGTTGCTGTTGCCTAAGATTGTTTTATTTAACAAAGCAACATAAGTATTTTTTATTTTATTAGCAAGATTTCATTGACAATTTAATAAAGTATGACAACCATAAAATCAGCAATTAAATGCGTAAAAAGAATTTCATGAATTCTTCTACTATAAGCACATATAATTCGCTGATAGAAGAACTAGGGATTCGAAATGGTATGTTTTATGTTTACGAGTAAAAATTGGGAAAGAATTGTGACCACTTGGCTTGTTTATAAGATGGTTTGCTTATCTGCGTGCAATGGATAAATGCAAGAATGCAATATTATTGCTGAATGCATTATGTAACAAAAAAACTGTTATTAAACACATTTAAATAGAAAATATTTATTTAAAGTGTTTTTTTCTATGATGTTATTTCATATGTAGAAACACTACTTTATTAACTTCTTCCTTTCATTTAAATCAGTTAAGTATGCGTATAATAAATGCATAGCCATACCTGCATATCATTGCAAACATATAGAAAATAAATAAAAAATAAAAAGAATTTTTACACGCTGATAACGATATCATTAGGATGAAGGATAACGTACATTCGCGAAATAATAATGTATGCTATCATAAAAGAGAGAGGGGGTCGAAAATTCCCCAAAAGTTGATAACTTTATATATGTATAGCCCCTTTTATTTAAACCATTGGAAATCAGTTTTATTATTATTTACTTATAAATTAGCTTATCCTTAAAGCAAAATGTTGCTTGATAATAATAAAATCGGGTAATAAAGATCAAGTAAAGAGAACTTAATTTAACAATAAATGTCACCAGTAGCTATAGTATTTTTTTTAAACAGTGCAAAAAAGGCAATTCAATTAACTTAACAGTTTGTGACTTCCTACACCCACACACTTTTGTAATGAAACACGAAATGGCATACATTTTTAAATTATGAAGGGCGTGTCTGATGCATTTCACATTTGACACCCCCAGTCGTATTTTTTAGTGTTCCACTTAGGAACGTATAAACATTGTAATAATAAATTACAAAAGCTACTTTTCCAGTATATCTCTGCAAAAATTTTAACCTAATTGAAACTTTCTCTTAAACACCGAAACTTTATATGGAGAGATAAATGAAAAGCGATAAGGACTGTCATCCTGTTACCATAACCACATAATTTTCTATTATTGTAGTCCACGTTTCTTCGAGAGGTCTTTCTTTAGAGGTAGCCTCTGATGCATACGTAATTAGTTGCGTTCTATTCCCACTATTCACATATTTTTGATTTGCGTGTGGAATTGAGATTACCCTACTTTAACGAAGTGAAGATAAAAGTAAATATTTGAAATCTTTCTTCTCATGTTGCATGTGGTGTGCTAGGTGACATATAATGTGATAGGTGTTAATAAAGCAAGTATTGAATTCATTTTAACTGTAAAAGCTATTACTGGGAATTCAAACATCCATACGACTTGAAGGGTTTTTCTAACGGAACCTAACCCGCATTTACCCAAGGAAATCCAAGATTATAAGTAAGTTTCGGAAAACTTCAAACGAGAAACGATTAGGCCAACAGGCGCGATTGGGATCGAACCCAGCACCTCCCGTATACCAGCTTCGAGAGCAGAACCTTTCAACCTCTGGAAAGGCTTACCGGAATTGAAAAAATCCTTAATTTTTATTAAACAAAAATTGGAATTGAACAGAAAACAATATTATTTTTCCCATCACGAAAAACGAAACAGAGACGAAATATCTGATTTTGTTTAAACCACTACAATAACAGTATGGTCTGAAATCCTGGTTTATTTTTCAGCTTTCTTCATATACCTATTAAGTGCCAAAAATCAATCACTCGATAGTCGGATTGCACCTGCTAATGCTTTTTTTCAGTAATATGAGTATCAATTAGCTGAAACCAATTTCAAACGTCTTAAAATGCAGCTTTTATTAACATGTTAAAATCGATAAAAATTCAGCCATTTAATAAAATACTAAAATACCATACAAATACAATAAAACTAGTTTGTTCGTTTTAGTTCGTCAGCTTTATATATCGGCCGAATCGGCTATGAATGAAACAGTCCCAACTTCATCCGAATATACTGTTTTAATTTTATTATAACTTATAATTGATTACTGTTTTTGTGCGTGTATTTGTTTATAGTCTGCAGTCTTGTAATGCCGATCGGAGATTCAGAATTGAATGCGAAACTTCTAATTTTTATTGTCTTTATACATGCTATTTCAGTATTTTATTAAATGTCTGAAGTTTTATGAAATTTAATGTGATTAATTAAGTATCCAAGCGTAACATATTTCTGTTTAAGAATGTTTTTATTGTAAATACTTTATACACTCTAAATAAAAAGGAGTGACTATTCACTCCGGAAGAGTGAATACTCACTCTATCGCAAACTCAAAATATGCCCAACCTCTTTAGAGTGACTATTCAGTCTGAGCAAAAGTGGAATCGTTGACTCTTTGATAGAGTGAATACTCACTCCTGGGAAGTGAATATGCACTCTAAACAGGGGTCAATAATCGCTCTTTCTGAGGAGTGACTGTTCATTTTTGCTAAAGAAGAGAGTTTTTTCACTCCTAGTTGGACTGAGTAGTCACTTTTTCATAGGAGTGAATGCTTTTTTTTTTTTTTTTTTTTTTTTTTTTTGGTATTATGGGCAGTTTTTTATCTTTTAGAACATACAATGAAAATAAATACAAGTGTGGAAAAATTCGGAATAAAATACTTTTATTGACAATATTTATTTAATTCATAGTATGTAACGTTAACTATACTTTTTAAGGGAAAACTTAATTAAAGTTACATATGAATTAAATTAGATTATTGACAGAAATATACTATTTTATTCCTACCTTTCCGCTTGTGTTTGCTTTCATTGGTAGCCCCATAAATATATGATAGTTTTAAAATGCCTATAAACGCAGGTTATTAAACAGTTTTAAAATCTTAAACAATCAATATTTTTTTTTTCAGATACCCATTAAGTTTTACATATTATTTAAATAAATCCATAATGCGCGTTATCTATTTTTTTTATGTGTAATTAAAATTTTATTGCTGAAAAACATATATTAATACAACCCATATTTATAAAACGACATGGTAAGTCATATTTAATTTAATTTTTTTCCCGTATATAGAGTAGATGTGCATGTAATGGACACCCTTAAGGCATCTGTCTCTGCCGGTGAAGACACTCACGAACTAATGCTAATCCTATGGGGAGGGATTTTTCTAATATCTCATTTACATTTCGACGTTTTATTTATTTATTTATTTATTTTGCATTGAATAGCTCAAGTTCGTCTCTACATTGCATCTTTTTTACTTTTTCGATTTTGGTCGCAGTTGTTTTTTTTTATAAAGTTTCTTTCACTTTCAAAACCGGTACCAAAAATAAAAGTATTATTCTAAAAAATATCTGCAGCCAAAATTAAAAAAGTAAAAATAAACAAATATTTAAGAGAGAAAATATGTTTTTAACGACTTCTGTAGCTTAACCTCCTCAGTCCTGATGTTGCCTGGAGGCGACACTAAAAATCACCCTTTAAATTAATTTAATTTCTTTTAGAATTGTTAAAATTACATACAGACTTTTTTAATAGATGTGTGCATGTTAGAAGAATCAATATACAAACTAAGGTATGTTTGGATATGTTTTATAATAATTTTAAACTGGTTTTTGTAGTGCCACGTAAAATTTGTCTCAGGACTGAGGAGGTTAAGTGTTTTTATTTAAATGGTGAACGATTAATCCTTATAAGCTCTTCTTTGACTGTGTCCTTAAACAATATTTTCGGCTTCATGAGTGGTATTGCCAGATTATAAAATAGCAAAACATAGTTAGATTCATTTTTTTTAAATGATAATAAAATGAATAAGATATTGAAATATTATTAATCTTATTAATATAACTTAAAAGCAATTATTTATAAAAAATTTGGTGTCATTACATTTTGGTAAGTGCAATTTAAAAATTAAAGTTGATTATTTAAATTTGTAATTAAGTCAAAATATTTTATGCACCATAAACATAACCGAAATTGCATTTTTAACAATCCCTATATGAGGTGTACACTACTGGAAAATGACTACTTTTAAGTATTTCAGTAATGGACACTTCTCTCAAAACCTTAAAAGGTAATGAAGTTTTATAAATGACATTAAGTACCGGGTGATCCAGAAGTTTCGGGAGTTTTGAAAAGTTAATAATTAGGAAACTATGTATAATACAAAGGTTCTGTTTTCAGATATATGCTCAGAAACATGTGGGATTTTTGTTTAGAATGAATTTTTTTAAATATATATAGTTACCATTTTTAGCAACAGGTGGCGCTGTTGTATAAGACTAAATGTACCTATACCATGCGTTATATAGACACATGAGTTCATTGCATTCAACTTCTTTTCTATGATATTGATGACATTTCGTTTTAAGGGTGGTTTATGTTCAAACATTTTTTGCAAGGTAAATGAAATTGCATTGTTAGGGAAATTTGATACAAAATTTCATGAGCAATTGCAGTGTCTAGACATTGTCTAGACTATGTTTAGACACATCTTTGCATGTCGCGTTGTTTTCATATCGTACAATACGTCAAGTTAAAACTGCAAAAGAATCGATGGCCATTGCAAATGTGAAAAGCTATGGTAAGCAAGGTTTGAGAAAAAGGCTCATTGGAAGATCATAATAGAAACAAGAGATCCCAAATGTCTGTTACAATCGTAAATTAGGTAGGATTCTATGCCAATACTCTGTAGAAATCACCAGTTCATGGTGAGTGCAGTAAACTTGTGATATCACGATGAACTGAAATTTCTTCTGGAATTTCTTTCTGCTCTGAGGATACTGTGAACGCTGTTTTGCATCGGCTCACGGCGGTACTTATAAGCCATGAGCGTCATGATTAAACTTTGTAACCATTGGACACTAATTCGTTCTTTTAAATGAGCTGTATCATACTATAAAAACAATACTATCAATTTTAGCGCCACCTGCTGTCAAAAAATGCAACTAACATAATATGTTTTTTTTTCATCGAAAAAACAAATCCCACAAGTTTCTCAGCATTTCTGTGAAAACCGCATACTTCTATTCTTTATGGTTTTCTAATTATTAGCATTTCAAAAGTCCCGGGACTTCTGGATCACCCGGTATATAAAATTCAAAGTTTTCTTCAACTACAAAAACAAAAAATTGCAATTTTTTCAAGAAAATAAGGAATACATAAATTTATTAAATGAAGCCAGCTCTTAGTATGTTTATCAAAATTTTCAATGAAAAACAGTGGAACTTAAAAACATTATTTTCTGCTTCCTGATTGGTTTAATTAAGAGTGCACCAATAGTGCTAAATTATAAAATATGCAAGATCGAGTTACGAAAAAAAATAATAAAAGCTAATTTTTTATTAAAACCAGAAAATTAATCAGGGAATCGTCTTATCAGAATCAACCTATATCCGAAATTTGAAGCAAATCGAATATTTATATTAAGAGTTATCCCATCAAGTGCATACATATATACGTACGTACACATAGAAACGGCTAGTACATTAGTTGTCCAGACTTTGATATCGTGTAAACTAAGAAAAAAAAATTGTTAGTATGTCATGCTATGACTTGGTCCTCTTGATTTTATTGAATAACGAGAATACTCTACGAACAAAAGCTTTTTCAACGCCTGGGGTAAAATTTAAATCGTTTCTATGGATGAAAATATATATAATAGGAATAACAACCCTTTTGAAAATAAAGATTATTTCGATGCTCAGTATCATTCGAAGAGAAATAGGAAGAGATTGATATTTACTATGCAGATTACTGGGTTTCTGGAAACTCCCATAAAAATACACATCTGCCGCACAGATTTATAAGTTCCGAATGCGAATGAGATACACTCGAAAAGTATGTCACGTTTCAGTAGAGGTCGGGAAAAATACTCATTTCTCGAGAAAAGCGCAGATCACGAGCTACGAATAAATGTATGCATACAGCTGCAGTTCAGCAACATGTTTTTTACTTCGACATTTATGATAACAGAATATAAATACAACTTTTAAACTTCTAAAAGTAAAATTTTTTTGAGGTATCCGGTACGAATCGTGCTGCTATGAGGTGTTTTATCTATTTTTTAAATACCAACAATTACTAATAATTGAGCATCTAAAATTTTCAAGAAAGAGAAATCTTGGAAAAGTAACTGAAATCACTGTTGGTATCCTCAAATCATCAATATATTTTTAAAATTTTTATTTAAATTTCAGTTGCAAATTTGTAGTAATAAGCACCTATGTTGCTGCAGCTTCCTACCCATCGCCCACTCTTTTAGGTGCTTTCGTAAATACGTAAATACGTAGCACCTATATTCATAGGCGAAATTAGCACGGAGGGGGGGGGGGGGTCACCCTAGACAATCACATGATCTTTCTCCGAATTTTAAACTCATGTGGCCTTATTAAGATACAAAAATTTTAATTTTTCGAAAGATTGCACAATACATAAAGATATGCTTATGTCAACTATAACTCAATTCAAAACTTTTTAACTTTTCAAAATTTATAACTCAATTCAAAATTTACCCGTCTGCTTGAGTCGTCCGTTCCCTTGGTACCTACTGATCTCCCCAGTGTCAATCAGAATGCTGTAATCAACCTTTCTGGCTCTGATATTTCCGAAACGCAATATTCAGTTCTCAAACTTAATTCCAATTTTGCAATATCTAAAAAAGCTTCTTTCCCCCAATTAATTGCTCCTATTGAAAAAGCATTCAAAAACAGTCGTCTTACTGAAGTTCAGAAAGCTAGTTTACGTCATGTCATTATGGCTAATGTTGATTACAATTCCAGTATAAAATCTAATCTCACTCCTGTCGAAAAAACTGCTTTGAAAGACCTTAAATCAAATAACAATATTGTAATTACGAAAGCTGATAAGGGGGGCCAGATTGTCGTTCTAGATAAAAAACATTATATTGATGGAGTAACTAACCTTATTAAAGATGGCCCATATAAACTTCTATCTCGGGACGGATAATTCTGATCATGAATTATCAGTAATTAAGTCCATAGTTAAATCCTGTCCTCTCTTGCCTAAGTCTTCTCATCCCTACATTTCTCCCTCTGCTGCACACTGTGCAAGATTTTATGCTCTTCCTAAAGTCCACAAATCCAATATCCCTTTTCGCCCGATTGTTTCAAATATTGGCACAGCCTCTTACAATCTAGCAAAATATTTAACAACAATATTTTCTCCCCTTCTATCAGCTAATTTATACACTGTGAAGAATTCCATCACCTTTGCCAAAATGATACAAAATTTGTCTCCGACTATTTTCACTATGGTGTCCTTTGACGTTAAATCCCTTTTCACAAATGTCCCGATAAATGGCGTCCTCTCTTGTCTTGAACAAAGACTCCGTGAATTTCATTTTTCAAGCTTCGAAATTCAAGAACTTATTTCCCTTACACGTACTTGTCTTTCTCAAACCACCTTTTCATTTCAAGGCAATTTTTACAGACAAACTGATGGTTTAGCTATGGGCTCGCCCCTGTCTCCCATCCTTGCAGATTTCTACATGCACTATTTTGAATACTCTCTTTTTGATAAATTCTCTTTCCCTTTCTGGATTCGGTACGTTGATGACACATTCACCTTACTTGACACTTCTCTTCACAATATTGAGGATATTCTTAGCATCATGAACTCTATTGATAACAATATCCAATTTACGTATGAAACAGAAAATAATGGTTCACTCCCCTTCCTGGACACCCTTGTCACTCGCAGTGAAACTGGCTTCTCTACATCTGTCTATCGAAAAAGCTTCGCTGTTTCTCTACCTCCCCATGCTGCCCCCATGCTCGTTCATGTCATCCTCCAAGTCAAAAAATGGCTGCCTTCTACACATTCATAAATCGTGCTCTTCATGTTTGCTCTAATTCTCAGTCTCTCAATAATGAAATTCAATACATTAAAGCAATTGCATTTGATAGAGGTTACAACCCTTCTATTATTGATACTGCCCTTTCTAAATTGCAAAACTCTCACTCCTCAAACTCATCTCAGTCTTCCACTCGTTCCAATATTAGCATTGTCTTACCTTTTTTTCCAAAATCAAGTTTTTCCATTGCTAAAATTCTTAGTCGGTTCGATTTCAAAATAATTTTTACTCTTACTAATAAACTCACCCTTTCCAACCTTAAAGATCCTGTTGAATTATCAAATTCATGGGGCATTTACAATATTAATTGTCAGTGTGGTCTTTCTTACATTGGTCAAACCAAACGCAGTCTAAAATTTCGTATTAAAGAACATAAGCAATATATTGAAAAACAAGAAATCAGGAAATCCTCAATCGCAAAACATTGCTGGGAGACGAGTCATGCTTTTGACTTCAATTCGGTTAAGATACTAACTAAACCTACTTCTATACAAGAACTTAACTTCCTTGAAGCTTTCCATATCCATAAAAATCTTGCTAATCTTGTTAATTGTGATTTTGCTATTCCACCATTATCAGACTGTTGGAAATATTACATTAAAACTAATTTTTCTTAATCTTTTAGTGCAGTTCTCGCAATATCTTTTCCATTTTCCACCCATTTGTCCTATTAGCTGTTCCCTGTTTTCCTATTGGCTGTTGCCTAGGATCCTCTGTTTTCCTATTGGCTGTTACCTAAGATCCTCTGTTTTCCTATTGGTCAAGTAACTTATCACTTGAATCCTCATCCTCCCTATATATATATGAGCAAATCTCCACTATCTTTAGCACTGAGGAAGGTATGCTATATGCTACCGAAACCGGTATGCTTGGAATTCGAATTTTCTGGTGTTCTAACGTTGAAAATAATTTTAACTTTATCATATTGCACCAGGCAACAACCTATTATATGCTTATGTTATTGAATTAAGAACTCAGAGCCGATTCTCATGCACGTGAATATATGTGGTGTGGGTATAGTTTATTATAAAATAGTTTACAATAAAACAACATTGACACACTAATATTTAATATGTGAATTATCACTTCCTGTCTAAGAGTAGAACCAACATTGTGAAAAATGTCCAAGCCGGGGATCGAACCCGGAACTCTTAGAATAGCGCTCCAAGTGGCTCTACCATTTAAGCTACGAGGATGATGCTCAGCTTGGCAGCCTTACCAACATACGGAAGTGAGAAATGCCAAGCTGGGCATCGTCCTCGTAGCTTAAATGGTAGAGCCACTTGGAGCGCTATTTTAAGGGCTCCGGGTTCGATACCCGGCTTGGACATTTTTCACAATGTTGGTTATACGATTAGACAGCAAGTGGATAATTCACAAATTAAATATTCAATAATTTGAAGCGTAATTTCACTGCTAATAATTAATTGTCGCACTATTATTGTTTTTCAAACAAGATTAGTTTTTACTATTATTGTCTGGAAATTGTCAAATGGATGGGACCGTGCCCCCCCCCCTAATAAAATTCTCTAGTTATGGCCATGCCTTTAGTCGTCGTCTGGCCCGACCTTCTCTCTGTCCGTCCGTCTGATATTACAACGCAAAAACTCCCAACCGAGTGATTTAAATTTAATACATATAATCGTTGCAGAACTTTGTTATTTGTTATTTTGAATTTTATGAAAATCGAGTCAAATTTAAAAAAAAATATTTTAAAAAGTTTTCTTTATTTTATTAAATTATACCATATGTTGTTAATTCAATGATATCCTATGATAGTTAATTATTCTAGATTGCCATGGTGATTGAGTTCTATTTAAGATGGAGTCCTATCATTTCCGTATTATTGAATTTAACACATCTAATAAATTTTGAATTCATGCATTTTTGTATAAGAATACAACAACTATTGCGCCAAGATCTGAATATTTATAAAAACAAGTCATCGTACGAACGCACTTCATTTGCCACGTTTGGCATACACTTTCCAACTTGCTTTTCATTTGCATTCATTGTGAAGAGAAAGAAAAAAAATCAATATTATTATTTAAAAATACTGTTATTCGAAAAGTATTCCACATTCCAACATTTTGTTCGTTATTTAAAACTTTAAGATCGTCCGAATGTATTAAAGGTCTGGTAAGTTTGCTTTATCTTTTAATTTTTTATTTATTAATCTCAAATACCCCTCAACAGTTTAAGCTAAAAATAATGCCTAATCGTAACACATTTTTTCTCTTATATTCTTGATTATTAAACACTGAGACATGTCTTTATGCTAAAAGAGATGTCTTTATGCTAAAAGTGGCTTCTTATTGTATTTTTGAGGGATTTTCTCCGCTACGTTTGTGCTGCCATTATATTTTTAAAAATATTACATTGTAGTATTCAATATGTAGTTTGTGTGAAATAGTCTGTTACTTATACCATATAAAAAAGCTGATTACCAATAAAAAAAAAAAAAAAAAAATATGTCCAAAATTCTTTGCTTTTGACTCATCACTGGTGTTGGTTTGAGAATTCGGAAATTAAAAGTATTTAATTTAGACCCAAAAAATAAACTATTAAATAGAGCATTTTATCACTTGGGATCATCTAGCTCCCTCGAATTTACCTGCCTGAAGACTAATACGGGAAGTTACAGTATTGAAAAGAAAAAAAAATCATGATTAAAATTAATTTAAATTTTTATTTAACCGGTAATGTTTTACCTATGGGTTACGGTATCCCAGTTCATATCGAATCTGAGAATTGTGGTTTGAGGTTCAACACAGCCAAATTATCGCCATGTACGCAAATACTATCTGTTGCATTGTAGTGGGTGCGTAGCAAAGGAATAGAAACTTGAATTGACAGTCACTAAGTGTATCTAAGCAGTCGAGGGTCCAAATTTCTACGCCTTTAATGTCCAAACTCTATTCACAGAAAGAGTCATTACCCTTTGCTGAGCTCAACAAAATATCTTTACCGTGCAATTTACTGTATCGGTGCTTTCATAAAGATTTACTGTATTATTCAATTGCTCCCCTGAATAATCACAATTGCGTCTTAGTTATTGGACTTATATGGATTAGGACGTTAGATTTAAAACATCAGACAATATAAAATAAAGTTCTGTTTGCATTTGTAAAGCTCTTTTACTATCACGCTTAAATAAGCAATAGACAAACTGGAACGCCCATAATAATACTTTCGAACAAAAAATAACACACATAAAAGAATTTAATGAAAACATTAAAGCGGGTAATTAAGATCCTTTTCTCGGAGCTTTCTCAAAACGTGATGTAGATAATGGGAAACTCCCCAATCTCATCGCTTTAATGCGGGATGCTTGCGTATCACAACGCCTTCTTTTTTAGGATGATTCTACCCTTGATGCGTTCGTTCATGAGCATCTGGTATATGATGGTAAAGGGGTGTATGTACTAAACATCAAAATAATTCGGTAGAATGTAAATCCGTCTGCCCACAGTAACAAGGCTCGCATGATCACGAAAACCGCCTGTATATTGCCCATTTGCTGTGGAGGTCAATTTTTTGGTCAGATTGACGTCGGCATGTGCTCCGTGTGATCGTTCGTGACAGCGTATTGTAATTCTCCATTAAAGAAATACCATACCTCATAACCCACTGTTCGTGCATGATTGGATATTGAAACTTAAACCATCAGACGGTGTTAGTGTTTTCCTAGTAATTCTTTTATTATTATTCAAGGGGAAAAAGGGGTTATTGAGCACGTGTTTTGTTTTCTTCTGTAGTAATTGTGCATTTCTTAAATTATGGACATTTCATTTTGCAGACTTCCATAATAGTTTTTTCTTTTTAACTATTATATATGTAGGGGGAACTGGGGGACATTGATACAGCTTTTTTCAAAAAAAAAATTTGGTGTCTAGAAAGCAGAAATTTCAAGTTATTTTTCTATGTGATGTCAGCAAAACCTGTGTTGTGTGTTACAAAAATGTACAATCGTTATTTTATATATTATTTCTGCATGTAATTTAAAAAAAAATCAAAAAAAGTAATTTGTATCAAAGTGTCCCATCCCCGGGACAGATTGATACACTTTGAAACGTCTGGGAAAAATGGAGACAAAATAATACCAATACATATTTTTCACAGAAAAATAGTTAGCAAACCATTTTATATATATTTATAGACATTAAAATCGCACACAATTTATTTGTAAGCGATATTAAAGCAATCAAAATGAAATGTATAATGAACTTATGGTCTGGCTGTTCCTTGTCTGTTTGTTGACTGTGGTAACTTTGTCATATCTGGCACTTTAACCCCAGAATTCTCTTCTTTCTTAGGAAAGGTGAAAGAATTACCAGGTTTTCTGTTTATAAATCGGTTTACAAACAGAAAATAAAGGATAATTATATTAAAAATTATGTTTATAATATAATTATCATGTACTGTTCTGCAGCTTGTTTCTCTTACTTAACATTTCTCATGTCGATAATACTTTTTTCTCTGAAGAATCGATATAAATTTGAGATTTGCTAGGCTGCCGTCCATTTCTTCTGTTAATTTTACTAGCACTAGATATTGTATAAGTTTGTACGTCTTCTATTAGCAAAAATACTATAAAATGTTCTAATATAAAGAAATTAGAGCTATTTCGCTTCAATAAAAACTAATAGTAGAACTTTTTGACGAAAAATGGTTGAATTAAGGAGTGTATGGTAAAAATAAAAATAAAAGGTAATGAAAAAATGAACTAGAAAAGGATTTAGGTTGTATCAATGTGCCCCGACAAAGACTGTATCATTGTGCCCCATGCAGCCATTTTAAATAAAATGAGATAAGATGATAAATCCAACACATCACAATTTATCTAACAATAAAGAATGAGGAACTGATAAAGATTAGCGTTACTTGCCAGGGAGGGTATTCTTTTCGGTTGAAAATACTGGAACAATTGTATAATACCATTTCAATTGTCAAACTCAAATTTACTTTTGACCTACAAAAACAATTAATCCCCCATCCCATTTCATCAAACTATTGAATCATTCCAAAACTTTCTGTATGTTGTTAATTTCACTAATATCACCTTTTAGAGCTGTTGTGAAACTTCCTGTAATGACCCTGTGTGCTGTACAGGGGGTGTATCAATGTGCCCCAAGTATCAATGTACCCCAGTTCCCCCTATATATATACATATGTACTTACTCTCTATATATTCATTGATTGTTTTTGTATAAAAATTTGAAGTATATATTTGACAAAATTGTGAGAACTTTCAGGAGGAGCTTTCTCAAAACGAAACACTGAAAAAAAATGGGTTCTCAAATTGAGTAAAAAATACCCATTTTTAAGTACTTCACATACTCAAAATCGCTCCAATCCAAATGTACTCAAATCTGAGAAACACATGTATTCAGTTTTGATTCCGTGGTTGTGTGTTCAAATATGAATTCCTATATATTGCCCCCTGAACTCACAAATTAAAGTAAAAATATACTGGCATTTATTTCTTGCACAAAATTATTAACAATAAACGTTTAATTGATTTTCGAAGCAGTTTGAATCAAAAAAAAAAAAAAATTGAAACAGTTATAATAAGTTAATAATAATTTTCTACTGCGACTTTTGGGATCGAGTTCGGGCACCTGATGACAAAAAATTTATCACTAGAAGTTTTAATCGTCGGGTGTATGGCCCCGAGCTCCAAAAGAACTGCTCAAACTCATCTACATTACTCTCTTTAGACCTGAAGTACACAAATGTGTACCTCCATTATTTTCTTCACAAAAAGTAAACTGTTCGAATTTTGTGCATTTTTACTTTACTTCTATACAACTGAATGTTTTTTTGCTTTAAAACAAAACCAATAAATGTCAGCACTGATGAATATTGCATCATAAAATAAATATTATTTTCATCATAGTTTCGAAAATACCTTCAAGACATTGATGCCAAGAAAGTAAGAAATATTCATGATTATTTAACTTAAATGCTGTACAATAAAAATCTTTGAGGATTTGATGATCATTTACTTGTTTAAAGACCTTAATTTTGTTATTGCGTAAATTTATATTACTGATAGTTAAACTGATGTTTTAAGAGGATTAATATTTTTATATCCATATTTGTAAACCTGAATTATCAGTCCCCTAAAGTATTGATTTCATAAAAATGACTCTTTCTGTCATCTATAGTGTCATTTCGATTATGCAAAAGCAATAAATATACATTTGTAGAACTATTTTATGCTTGAACTCATCTTCACTACGCATGTTTTGGTACTTTCCCAGTGAACTTTTATTCAAGGGTAAGGAAAACGGGTTGTTGAGTACGTGTGTTTTGTTTTGTTGCGCAGTAATTGTACTTTAACTGAATTATGTATATTTAATTAAGGTTCCTTAAGTGATTTTAAAACAGTCGAAAACTGTTTAAAGACTGTGGCATTGAGGATTTCCTCTTTTAAAGAAAATGACAATGCCGCTACTGATAATTGATATTTTTTTGCTGCAAATTAGGGGTCAGTCACAAATTTACTGGAAATAAAAATAAACGCAGGATATAAAATTTAACATTAAACATTGAGAGTAAAATAACTTTTACAATATTATTTTTAAATTTACATTGATGATTACATATTAAAGCAAAATTTTTACTAAAATATAAGTAAAAAAATAACAGAAAGTTTGATAATTCTAATTATGAAAAGCAACAGTCACAACTCGTTACAAAATGACGTATATTTAACTTAAATTCTATTAGATTAATTACGAAAAATGACGTAAATTCTATTAGATTAATTACGATAAATGACGTAAATTCTATTAGATTAATTAACCTAACAGAATTCGGTGTAGTCCTAGAAAATAAATAAATTGTAAGCACCTAAAATTGTATTAATATTACATTGTAATTGGATATAAATAAGTGTGCAAATTGAACCTCGATCGGATATTTGGAAATGAGTTAAAATTTGGATTGAAATTTTTGAACTAGGGAAACATACGTACGAACGTTTTAAGCAAAATAAAAGCTTATAAAAATAACACACCTTTTTAAAATAAAATCGCGATTTCCCAAAATTTGATTTTCTCGATAAAGAGAGTTTAAAACTCACGTCTTCAACTATTTTAACCAATCTAGAAGTTGATTAATAAAAATTAACACTACCGTAAATCTTATACCGTGGTAGCACCTTCAATTAAATTGCTTTAAAAATATTTCTTTATCTCATTTAAAACATTTTTGTAATTGTAATTATATGCCTGTGGCAAATGGTTTAGAAATTAGCTATAAGACAGCGTGGAAATGGACGTTCTTTATAATAATTTAAGCACTTAGTATACTTTCCCTGAAAACTTAGTAAAACTCATTCGTTTTCAGCGAAAGAAAAGTGCTTTAAGTCATGAAATTTAAAGTTTCATAACTCGGTCAATTTTAATGATAGATGAATGGAACTTTTTTTGTATTACTTGATAGGGTGATGGAAAATTTTTACTAAACATCACTAATAGGACTGAGGGACCGTATAAAAATTTAATTTTCGTAATTTTTTAATACAATTTTATTTTGACCCAAATCGCTTGAAAAACAATTCTTTACCTTTTTAAAAGCATATTTGCAACTGGAACTATATGTCTATGACTAACTGTTAGAAATTGGCCATTGGCCACCGTTGAGAGTGGACACCCTGTATTATCTTATATTTATGCTATAGCACAAAAGAAATATCAAAATCACTCAAGTACTTGATGAGATAACAGGATTTTTACCTGAAAAGTACGATTTTTCAGGAGAGACAAAAAGTTTAGACACAAATAGCTTATGTGAAATTCTTGCACAATTTGATCAAATATATGAATTAAAGTACATATAGAAATACTCGGTTAAAATTTAGTTTCATATAATAAATGAGAGGATATTTTAACCTTTATCAGTTCTATGTTACTTCCCACGTGACTTCCAAACCAGCATTTCTTACACGAATTTTATTCGTTTCGCACCACTTTTTTTATAAGAAAGACTTTTACTTCTACTTTGATAACATGTGCAGACTACAAAATTTATTTTTAAAATGTAGTACTATGAGTAGAATTCAATAATAGAAATACCATATATTTCCGTGTATTACCTGATCCGTATTATAAGCTGAGTGCAGAGAAAAATCGTCCAAAATTTGAAACTCATAATCAAAGTATCAAATTAGGCCGATGTTAAAAAATGGTGAAGAAAAATTCAGCGAAAGAAAACAGCATTTTTTTGTACATAGATATAGAAAGAAATTCCACTCTCTGAAATTATTTATCTTTCCTATTTTGTTGTGGATACGCTGCCATATCAGTTTAATTAGTTCTCGCTCATTGTGTTATGACTTGCTCGTTCATAATAACCAAATACAGTAGACTTCTTCAAATCTGCAACCCTTAAATCAACAATTCTGTAAAATCCGCATATGATTTACGGATGTAAAAAATGAAACATTTAGTTCAGATATAGGGACCAAATTTGACGTTTTTGGGTAATGTCAATTCCATATGTATTTTAATTTGTAATTTTTGTTAACATTACAAAATTCATATTTTTTTTCATGCAGGAAGAATAAATTTATCTCTGAAAAAATTCAAGATATTGCTGATTTCACTGGTAATCACAGTCTTTTCATCAAGCTTTTTTGGTTATTAAGTCTAGCTAAACCTGAAATAAAACTTCTTTATTTTATGATTTTGATGGGGATTAGTAATGTAACCTTTATGAGGCAACTTTCATTGAATAATTTAGGAAAAATACATTTCATCTTCATGAATAATACTTAATCATACATTAATGATTATTAACTTGACCTTTTCTTTTAATATTTTAATAATTTTAAAAATTATCTAAATTTTTATTATTTTTGTTTATTACTTACTTTAATATTTTATTATAGTATAAGCATTCATTATAGTTTCAATTGCATTATTAATCGTATTCAAATTACTGTTTAAAAATTGTAAACAAAGCAACGACCAGAAATCCGCAAAATTCTAAAATCCGCACAACCTCTGGTCCCAAGCTGAGCGGATTTGAGGGAGTCTATTGTACACCACTTTTGATTTGAATTATCCCAATAAATGAATAGTTCATCTTTCAAAATAAGTTGAAGAAAAAGTTCGATGGATGGAACTAGAGATACTGCCGTTTTTGAAAAAGACGGCGATTGTGATGACGTAGAATTAGATACTGTCGATATTCACATTGATGTACCATTAGAGAAAGCGATTTTAAGGAGTTGGTTTGAAAATTCTGATAATGATTTGGATGATTGAAGAGGATTGGTAAGTTTTTTCAATGTAAAAGTTGAAATATACAAGGTGATTCAAAAAACGTGGACAAACTCGTATGACAAATCAGGCATACGACAAGGATAAAAAATCACATAGGAACATAGGGATTCAAACCACTTATTAAGTCACAAATACAGAGTGTTTCATCCTAACTCAATTCGGGTTGACAGTAATAAATTTCAGAAAACTGAAGTATATTATAATAAAACATTTAACAGGCATTCTCACCTTTATTTTAAATGTGATAACACCAAACAAAAGTACTATTATTGTATTATGCGTACCAGCAATATACACCTGGCACCACACATTTTCACTGTGATAATCAGTTTATACGGTATCATCGATTGCTCGAGCAATATGTTTTTTCAAATCTTTTCGTAACGTTATAACATTTCACACAAAATAAGGTACATATAGTTGCATTTTCATTGCAATATTTTTATTTTCCTCGAAATTATTACTTTCAAACCGGGGGTAGCTAGAAGGAAACACTCTGTATTTGTGACTCAATAAGTAGTTTGCGACCCTATGTTCCTATGTGATTTTTTTTTCCTTGTCGTATGCTTTATTTGTCATATCATTTTGTCCACGTTTTTTTTAATCACCCTGTATAGAAATTTGTAAATATTTGTGAATACTTTCATATTTACAATCTTTTATTTTTTATTTTTTTTCATTTTAGGATATTACTTTTTGAAATTTTCTTGTACTGGTGTATAAGCCGACCACCTCCACCGCCCCTCTTAAATGATGCCTTTTTTTTTCTTAGTATACTTCTAAATTTCTAAAATATTTCTTAAATATATTTCTAAAATATTCCTTAAGTATAGTTCTTAAATACATTTCTAAAATATTTCTAAAATATATATACTTAATTTTATTGTGTGTTAAAATCTTATTCACAGCTCGTAAAAATTTTCCGCATAAAATATTAAATTAAGCATGCACTATTTTAGAAATATTTTGACAACAATAATAAGAGAAAATTCTTTAAAAAACGTTGGAAAAAAAAAGTTAAAAAATTAATTTCCAGAGGATTTATTTTAAATTGACTTTGAATATTCTATACTTATAGTTTTAATGTTAACGTGGGGGGTTGGGTAGTTCCCTCTCAATAAGCTTTAAGGTAATATTTATCTGTCTGTTCACGGTCTCTGTAGAAAATTTAATTTAGCATGTAAAAGGATAAATAAAGAAATTTGTTTCAAATAATCTTATCGTGCGATTTTTAGAATGAGAATTTAGTAGTACCAGTCTCTCCCCCCTTTTTTCTTCATACTAGTATACATTGAAAGTTACGGGTAACAACTGTGTTTTGTTCATAGGAATTTAACGAATTCACTTTTCGGCAATTTATTTTTAGCTAATTAGAACTAAATATTTTCACTTATTCCCCTTTTCTTTCTATTTTAGGTAGCTTTCATTACAAAAAGTAAAAAGCTACCTATTGCAGCCGTCCGGAGAAAAACACTCCCAGAAAATTTTGGTATATTTTCACCGATCATGACCCCAAGACCCCAAAACCACCCTCCGTTCAAATGTTGACATATATATATAAATATATAACCATATATATATATATACACTATATTGCCATTGATTATTGGACACTTGCGATTTTAGACATTTTGTTAAATATCTATAAAAATACATGAGGAATCATCTCGAAACTCTTAGTGTATAAATATAATAGTATAAGTTATACATCTCCGTGAAGATTTTTTCCCGAAACTCCATAGGGGACCGTCAACAAATTAAAAAAAATGAATATCTTTTGAATAACCCTGTCAAAACTAATGTAGCAAAAGCGCTCAAACTCTAGATTATGATTGAATGACTTATTGTAATACACTGTGTTTATTTTTATGCAAATAGCATGCATACTCGCAGAGTAATTAAGGTTTTTATAAAAATGGTCCCAAATTTTTCCAAGTTTTTCCCTTATAATTTTCAGAGTTCTTAATATAAAACAATATTTTTTTCAGAAAACATGACAAACAACATTCCACACAGTACTCTGTAATCAGAATTAAAAAATAATGAAAATTGTATACAAAATGAGTTGGTTTACTAAATAATTTTTTACTGCGCATGCGTCAGTGATATCAAAATTTCATTTGCATATTATGTTAGCTAAATGTATAGAGCAACTTTTGTGAAAGTCACAAAATCATAACTTGAAAATTCTGAAAATAATCGTCAATTGAATAAGTTGAAAATCCGTTATTCTCAAAATGAAGCAAAAACAAGAGGGGATGTATCCATATATTCATTGATTAGTGTCAATATAGAATACACAATACGGGATGTACTACTACATTTGGATAAAATCCCCCATTTTTTGTTTCATTTTGGAAACAACGGATTTTGTCCTTTTTCTATAGACGATTACTTTCAGAATTTTCAAGCTATGATTTTGAGACTTTTACAAAAGTTGCTCTATACATTTAGCTAACATAATATGCAAATGAAATTTTGATATCTTTGACGCATGCGCAGTAAAAAATTATTTAGTAAACCTACTTATTTTTCATACAATTTTTATTATTTTTTAATTCTGATTATAGGGTACTATGTGCAATGTTGTTTGTCATATTTTCTGAAAAAAAATATTGTTTTATATTAAGAACTCTGAAAATTATAAGGGAAAAACTTGGAAAAATTTGGGACCATTTTTATAAAAACCTTAATTACTCTGCGAGTATGCATGCTATTTCCATAAAAATGAACACAGTGTATTACAATAAGGCATTCAATCATAATCTAGAGTTTGAGCGCTTTTGCTACATTAGTTTTAACAGGGTTATTCAAAAGATATTCATTCTTTTTTAATTTGTTGACGGTCCCCAATGGAGTTTTGGTAAAAAATCTTCACAGAGATGTATGACGTATACTATTATATTTATACACTAAGAGTTTCGAGATGATTCCTCATGTATTTTTCTAGATATTTAGTAAAATGTCTAAAATCGCAAGTGTCCAATAATCAATGGCCATATAGTGTATATACCACTGGTTTCCAAAAATTAAGGAAAAATCACAAAAATAGCGATAACTCGTTCAAAAAGAAAGCAATCCATATGAAATTTCGATATATTGTTAAATAAAAGATGCTGAATAAAAATACCAAATGCAAATTAGTGGCGCTGCAATCGCATTGCGTCATCCGTGAGACACATAAAAATCCACGTTAGAGAGTAAGGCTGCGGTTGTCGCTGTGACAGTGATATTATAAATCTAGGATAGCCAATTCATTACAATGACCTTGAGGCATCATTTGCCAGCAGAACTGAGATTTAGAGTTATTGGGAGAATGGAGGCAGGACAAAGTTAGGCAGAGGTGACTAGATGGCTAAATGTGAGTCTTTAGGTGTTTCATAAGCTTTGGTAACAATTTCAAACCAGTGGTTCGTGTTCAAGAAGGTTCAGCCAAGGACGGCCAAGGGTTTGGACAAGCGCCGATGACCGATATTTGCGGTTATGTGTACGAAGGAATAGAACTGCAACCCCATCTCACCTTAGATCCTGCCTTGTTGCAGCCACTGGAAGGTTGGTGTCAATGTCTACTGTGCGTAGAAGGCTTCACGAAGGTGGATTTTACCATAGGTGACCAGCAATTTGTGTGCCGCTCGCCTTACTTCACCGGAGGGAACGTTTGATGTGGGCACGTCAACATGTCCACTGGAAGGTTGATCAACGGAGGCGTGTTCTCTTCACGAATGAGTCCCGGTTTATCCTCCGAAGCGATAGTAGGCGCTATTTGATTTGGAGAGAACGGGGAAAACGCTATCATCCATCAAACATTCGTGAAAGAGATTCGTACGGAGGAGGCAGTGACTGCGTTTGGGGTGGTATCTCTTTGGGTGGACGCACACACCTCCATGTCCTTCCACATGGAACCGTGAATGCTCACGCCTATAGAGATGACATCCTTGATGCTTATGTACGACCTTATGCCGGTGCAATAGGTAATGATTTCCTGTTACAGTACGACAACTCTAGACCGCACAGGGCCTGCATCGTGGAAGATTATCTTCAGCACCAGACAATTCAGTACATGGAGTGGCCAGCTCGATCACCGGACTTGAATGCCATCGAGAATGTTTGGGATGCTTTAGGGAGACATATCGCTGCTCTCAATCCCCCTCCTTTGACCCTTGCCACGCTTACAACTGCTTTGGAAGAGCAATGGCTCTTACTTTCCAGTGAACTCATCGACCGCATAATTGACAGTATGACACATCGCTGTATGTGCTGTATTGCTATTAGGGGTGATCATATGGCATATTAAAGGTACTTTTCCTATATATCAGACTGGCAAATTGATTTTGTTAATTTTATAATTATGCTGTTTTTTGAAACTACATAACTGTCTGGTAATTTCTTTTCATGTTGTTTTATACCTTACTATGCGTTGTATAATGTGGCTGAGTTTCATTAAAATCTATATGTAATATTTTGAATTATCGCTATTTTTGTGACTTTTCCTTAATTTTTGGAAACCAGTGTATATATATATATGTATATATATGTATCTGATTTTTGTCATGCTATAACTAACGATTTTATGAACCGATTTGAATGAAACTTCGTATGTACATAGTACATACAAATATCTCGACCGAGTTCGTTGTCCAGCATCATCCGCCATCTTGTTTCAAAATGGCGGTCATTTAAAAAAAAATTAATTTAAAATTAAATGTGAAAAAATTAAAAGTTGAAAAATATTTTTATTTTATGTATTAGATCTTAAAACACCGATTCCAGAACACTTTTTATTTTGTATATATCTTAAAAAATGATTGAGTTATAGCACTTTGAATTTTTCTTATGGCTGAAACTTGAAACGATCTGATTTTTGTCACGTGATAACACGCGTATTTATAAATCGATTTGGATGTAACTTGGTGTGTACATAGTACATAATGAAGCCTGGATCGAATTCGTTAGCCAGTTCCATCCGCCATCTTGTTTCAAAATGGCGGCCATTTAATTTTTTTTAATTAAAATTTAAAATTAGGTACAAAAAAGTGAGAAATTGAAAAGATTTTTCTTTTATGCATTTGACCTTGATACAAAAATTCCAAAGCATTTTTTGTTTCGTCTGTATCTTAAAAAATGGCTGAGTTATAGCACTTTTAATTTTTAGAATTGCTCACATTTTGAAATGATCTGGTTTTCGTCATGTGATAACCCGTGTATTTATATACCGATTTGGATGAAACTTGGTGCTTAGATAGTACATACCAATGCCTGGACCGAGTTCGTTGGCCAGTTGCAACCGCCCTCATGTTTCAAAATGGCGGAATATTAATTTTTTTATTTAACTTTTAAAATTATGCGCAAAAAAGTAAGAAATTGAAAAAGATTTTTCTTTTGTGTTTTGACCTTGATACAAATATTCCAGAGAATTTTTGTTTCATCTATATTTTGAAAAATAGCTGAATTTTAGCAGTTTCAATTTCCAGTGTAATTGACATTTTGAAACGGTCTGAAATTTGTCACGCGATAATGCGCATATTTATAAACTGATTTCGATATAACTCCATGTGTACATGGTACATACCAATGTCTTGACCGAGTTAACTTTATCCGCCATCTTGTTTCGAAATTGCGGCCATTTAAATTTGTCAAAAAACTTTTAAATGTATAATGATGTACAAACAAAAAATTGGAAATTGAAAAAAGGTTCTTTCTAAACTATTTATCTTAATAATAAATAAAAGATGACTAATTTCTAAAAATTCCCATTAATATTCAGTATTGACAAAAATTAGTATTCAATCTTATATAATCATGTTCCACTAATTTCAGCTTCATATATTTGAATAATGTAACTTAATTTAAAATAAATAAATAAGTATATGAAAGCTACCTCTTCTTCCCGCCACTGCCGGAAGGACTTTTTTTTTATATCTTTTACCTTTCTTCATTTTTCTTTTCGCACACTGTACATTTATAATAAATGGTTAACGACTGAATGTTTTCTATAGCAATTTCGCGATTTTTATTTTCGTTAATTTGTTTTTAAGTAAATCGAGCCAAATAATTTTTTTTTTCTATTTCCCCCTTTTCCTTTCTTTTTTTCTTCTTCTTATCCTTATTTATGGTTACAATTATTCTCAACTTAGACAGGATATTTGCAAGAATGCATTTATTGTATTTCACGTGAAATCAGATCTGAATGTCTCAGCTGTTTTGAAATGTTTTCAAATCCATTAAGATATTTTAATTCGATTAGTATAATTAAATCTAGCTAGTTTTTTAATTGGATAAGCAAATGAAACAAAAAGAATTTTCGATGTTTCGCAACTCTTTTTTGCAAATTAATACTATCAAATTACCAAAAATGCGAAGTCTTTTAATAGGTCGAGAACCTAATCTGACAATATAATTAAGATTTAGTTTCTCGCTCAACGTTAATGCGACTACTTAATTTATTACGTTATTTCGGCAGTCTTTTCAGAAAACAGATACTATCTGACCGGTTGTTGTAAAAGCTTACCGTGAAATGTTTATACGGAAGTAAAGATCGGTGTTTCTCAACGATTTTTAATTTATAGCACACTATTTCAGTGATCGCGAGGTGTCCACTATTCAAAGATCTTAATATACGTATTTGAACATTAGTATATGCAGGTTTATCCATTTTTTCTATCTAAACATAAAATCGTATTAGGCACAACATGAACCAACTCTATTCAAGGATGTCTAGGTGTCAAAATATTAATTTCTGTTTAGTTTTCGTTAATTTGTTTTTAAGTAAATCGAACCAAATTGTTTTTATTTTCCATTTCTTTTTAATTTCTATTTTCCTTTTTTCTTTTCTTTCTTTCTTTTTTTTCTTTTTCTTATTTTTGGCTACAATTATTCTTAACTAGGAAAGGATATTTTCAAGAATGCATTTATTGCATTTCACGTGAAATCAGATCTGAATAAAATTGTTCTGAAATATTTTCAAATCTATTAGGATATTTTAATTCGATGAGTGTAATTAAATCTAGCTAGTTTTTTAATTGGATAAGTAAATAAAAGTAAAATAATTTTCGATATTTCGCAACACATTTTGCTAAATAATGCTATCAAATTACCAAAAAGTGTGAAGTCTTTTAATAGTTCGAGAATCTAATTTGTCAATATAATTAAGATTTGGTTTCTCGCTGAACGCTAATGCTTGTATTTAATTCATTACGTTATTTCAGCAATCTTTTAGAAAACAAATGCTAGCTGACCGGTTGTTGTAAAAGCTTACCGTGAAATATTTATACGTTAGTAAAGACCATAATTTCTCAATCTTTTTACACACTCGTTCAATGATTAGCTAGTTATTCATAAGTTTTAATATATAGTACCTGTACCCTATATGGACACCTTAAGGAAAATGTATTTTTTTCACCCCCATGTACAAGTCAGAGGACTCCAAAAATGTGTGTCCACTATAATTGGACTATTGACTATCATTATTAAAATTAGCGACCTTGTAATTATTCTGGTTTAATTTATATGATAAAAACAAAAAATGTTTACAAGTGTCCATATAAGGAACTACCTGTCCCTATTATGGACAGGTGTTTCCTTGTTGACTTTCTACACAGTTTGTATGGAAGAGCCACTTTTCCAAGGAATTTTAAAAAAGAGGGAATAAAAAAAATGTATCTTAAAGTATTCGAAGGAGGAGGGGAACAGTAAATATCTTCAGAACATGCATTTTCGAGAGGGGAGGATCATTCTCAGTTTTTACCCTTCGAAGAGCCATGCAAAGTCCCTTAGTTACTAATATTATGAAATAATATTGTTGGTTTTGCTTAGCTTTATAGCATCTGTCTGCGAATTTACATCTGTTATTACTCAGTCCTCACAGCATGGACAAATAGAAACTTTTTCACCATGGGCAGTAAGTCCCACATAATCCCCATGAACATATCTGCCACATGTGATGCATGGCCGCATGTTTGAAAAATCATCAATACTGCAAAAGAAGCAGTACCAGCTCTCCTTTGTTGAGGAAGTCATACCATTGGTGCCTACGATTTCGCCAACAGATATCCTACTGGCGGGGGGGGGGGGGGCTTCTTTTTATTTTTCTGCAAGGGTTTTTTGGAGTAAGGTTTTGGGGGGATTGTTCAAATGGCATCTTGTTGAACAAAGATTTTACCACTTTGATGCCTTTTCAATCTATTGCTTGGCAACGTTGAATTTTCTTCTTTCTTACAGTTGTAGTCGAAGGGGACATAAGCTGTCCATACTGGGAACCGGGCGTAGTTTTACTAAATCTAGTAACAAATGAATAAGGAAAATATTTTTAAGCAAAATATGCAATAGCAATCGAAAATATGTTTTATTAGCTTTCTAAAGTACTCCACTTTTCAACATTTAATGTAATTTTACCATATCTAATAAGAATTTAAGCTTACGAGTAATTAAGATCAGCACATCTCGAAACAACAGGTTTCCTCCTAAATGGCGAACGGGCCCCACCAGTGGCCGAGAGGTTCGGACCTCTCAACTGGTAGACGGCAGGTGCTGGGTTCGAACCCAATCGCGGCTGTCGGCCTAACCGTTCGGAGTTTTCGTGGTTTTCTTCGAACCTTGCGTAAATACGGGTTAGGTTCCCTTAGAAAGACCCCCACGAAGGGCATTCCCCCCTGGTCCTATATCCCTAGCGCAGATAATCGGACGTCAAAAATCAATCAATCAATCAACCTAAATGGCGAACAGCACGCTTTTTTACACTTTCCAGCCTTAATTATCTTTTCAACTGCTTTTCTTCGCGAAAATGTTGAGCCATCTCTCGATTAAAATGATTACCTTTAAAAATATTAGGGGTGTCCATATTGAGAGCCCTGTCCATATAGGGTACAAATACCTTATTTGAGAATTACAGATTTTTGTTAGAAGTTAATTTTTAATTGTGATATGAGTTTTTAAGTTTAACTACATTTTTGCATATTATGTTGTGTGTATAAATGTTGTATATCGGATACAGCCCAGGGTAACATAACAGAATCTGCAAGAGTTACAGACTATGAATGAAAATAGCTCAAAACCTGGTTTTCGAATAAGTTACGTATTTTTACGATATTCCATGATAGATAATGATTTTAGGTTTCCATGTTTATTACGCCTTATTTAAGAATTAAGTCAATGTTGATTACGTCTTATTTTAAGTCCTATTATTTTCGTATCACTGAATTAAAGATATATAATCGTATAAAATTTTGTATTGATGTATTTTTGCATAAGACTTTAACAGCTAATGCATCAAGCTCTGAATATTTATAAAATTAGCTATAGTACGAACGCACCTCTTTTTTTCCCACACTGTACATTTATAATAAATTATTAACGACTGAATGTTTTCTATAGCAATTTAACGACTTTTCCCTTCTTTAATTTGTTTTTAAGTAAATCAAAATAAAAAATTTTGTTTCTCTTTTTCCTTTTTTTTTTCATTTCTATTTTCCCTTTCTTATTTTCTACTTGTTGTTCACAATTGGTTACAATTATTTTTGGTTACAATTATTCTGAACTATGATAGGGTATTTGCAAGAATGCATTTATTGTATTTCACGTGAAATCAAATCTGAATAAAGCTGTTTTGAAATGTTTTCAAATCCATTAAGATATTTTAATTCGATTAGTATAATTACATCTAGCTAGTTTTTAATTGGATAAAAAAGCTAAACAAGAAGAATTTTCTATGTTTTGCAACACTTTTTGAGAATTAATACTATCAAATTACTAAAAATGAGAAGTTTTTTTAATAGGTCGAGAACCTAATCTGACAATATAATTAAGATTTAGTTTCTCGCTGAACGCTTGCTTCTATTTAATTCATTGCGTTATTTCGGCAGTCTTTTTAGAAAACAAATACTATCTGACCGGTTGTTGTGAAAGCTTACCGTGAAATATTTATACGGAAGTAAAGATCGGTGTTTCTCAACCATTTTTAACTCGCGACACACTCATACAGTAACAAAAAAAAAAAAAAAAAAAAAAAAAAAAATCTGTTAAATTTATGGCAAAAAACGCTGGCAGCAATGTTGCCAACAGTTTTTGTCTTAAAAATTGCAGTAAAATTAGATGTGAATTTTTTTTATTACATGTAATTTTTCTGAAATTTTTACGGCAAAAAATGCTGTCAACATTGCTGCCAGCAGTTTTTGCTGTAAATTTAACGGATTTTTTTATAGTGCATTCAACGATCCCGAAGTGTCTGCTATTTAAAGGTTTTAATATATTTGAGTATTAAAGTATGTAAATTTGTCAATTTTTCTATATTAACATAAAATCGTATTAGGGACAATCTGGACCTGCTCTATTTAAGCGATGTCTAGGTGTCCGCTAGTCATATGTTTTAATATATTTGAATATTAATGTATAAAGATTTGCGAATCAATACTATCAAATTACCAAAAAAAATGTGAAGTCTTTTAATAGGTCGAGAAACCTAATCTGACAATATAATTAAGATTTATATTCTCGCTCAACGCTAATGCTTCTATTTAATTCATTGCGTTATTTCCGCATTGCGTTATTATCAACAGATATCAATCTCCTCTGTTAGTGAAAAAGAGTATAGTAGAAAGGTGATTATGAAATCTGCTTGTCTGTCTGCCATAAGTTTGACTTTCTATCAGATATCAACACATTTTCTAATCGCTTAAATGTACTTCGATTACGATACAGTATTTGTGTGTCTCCAGGATTACTATGGCGTGTTTGGTATTTAAAATGAAGTAAATAGTGTTTATAATTTGTTTAGAGAAACATTTAAAATTCGGTAATAATTAACATCGGTACATTACGGTAAATGAAGCAAAATCGCTGCGGTGTATTTAAATAATGTTACGCTATTTCAAACGTATTGAAATTTTTAAATAGCACTTAGATGCATTTCAAGATGCTAATGGCGTGCATAGTATTAATTTTCAATTTCAGGGACACACAAAATAATTCAGCTACAGCACTGTCTATGAACAATGATTATAAATATATTATAATAATATTTGGGGTACACATTAATATTTATTTATAATAATATTTGGGATATATTTATATTTGCGGTATATATTAATATTTATTTATAATAATATTTAGGATTACCCTGTACATTTCAATGCACGAAATAATCTACTGCTGCAGAATATAAATGTGTAGATACCGTAAACATGCTCACAGATTTTTGTAAGAGTAGCCCGTATGTTAATCGAGAAATGTCTATTTTTTCGTAATGTTCAAAAAATGTTCAGCATATATCATGCAGTGATATCAACCAAATTTAATTCCAGTTTCGGAATAATAGCGAAAATATAGTAGAAATAATATAGTGCTATTGGAATATAAATATATTAAATGTTTTATGAAATATGAGTAGTTGGAAAAAATAATTTTTATTTGCACATGCACGAGCAATGACAACTATATTTTTAGATAATTTAATAGGTAACTTTATAGAGCAACTCATAAAAAGAATCCATTTAAATATCGTGAAAATTCAGAAAGATATTGACCATAAAATGAGCTGTTTTTTAGTTGCTCTCTAATAGCAGCTGGATAATAAGGGATTTTCCACAAATTGTCATTTTTCATTAACTGAACTTTAGAAAAAAGTTAGTATTTAGTACACTGTATGCCACGTCATCCACCGATGACAGACACCGAGCTTTTCTTTTAGGCCGCGTCTTATACGGTCATTTTATACTGTCAGTTATCGGTGACTGATATTGAACTTTCCGTTTAGGCCGCGTCTTTATACTGTCACTTTATACTGTCAGTCGCCAGTGACTGACAGTATAAAGGCGCGACCTAAACGAAAGCTCAGTGTCAGTTACCGGTGACTGATTTGGCACTCAACGTTTCAATGAGAAGGTTTGAAACAAATGATTCGATTTTGATGCTTCTTTTTTATCATGGAATAGGTTCGTTCTGAGAGCTATCTAAGAAGAACTAAAACATCAATAAAAAATTAAAATGAGGAAAAATATTGGCCAATTTTTCTTAAACTGACATCAAATGTTGTTGAAAACCCTGCATGATATAGGGGGAACTGGGGCACATTGATACACCCCCTGTACAGTACACAGGGTGATTACAGGAAGTTTCACAACAGCTCCAAAAGGTGATACTAGTGAAATTAACTACATACAGAAAGTTTTGGAATGATTCAATAGTTTGATGAAATGGAATGGGTGATTAATTGTTTTTGTAGGTCAAAAGTAAATTTGAGTTGTACAATTGAAATGGTATTATACAACTGTTCCAGTATTTTCAACCGAAAAGAATACCCTCCCTGGCAAGTAAAGCTACTCTTTATCAGTTCCTCATTCTTTATTGTTAGATAAATTATGAAGTGTTGGATTTGCGACTCATTTTATTAAAAATGGCTGTATGGGGCACATTGATACAGTCTTTGTCGGGGCAAATTGATGCAACCTAAATCCTTTTCTAGTTCATTTTTTCATTACCTTTTATTTTTATTTTTTTTAACATACACTCCTTAATTCAACCTTTTTTCGTCAAAAATTTCTACTATTAGTTTTTATTGAAGGGAAATAGCTCTAATTTCTTTATATTGGAACATTTTATAGAATTTTTGCAAACAGAAGACGTACAAACTTATACAATATCTAGTGCTAGTAGAATTAACAAAAGAAATGGACGGCAGCCTGGCAAATCTCAAATTTATATCGATTCTCCAGAGAAAAAAGTATTATCGACATGAGAAATGTTAAGTAAGAGAAACAAGCTGCAGAACAGTACAGTATAATTATATTATACACATAATTTTTAACATAATTATCCTTTATTTTCTGTTGGTAAACCGATTTATAAACAGAAAACCTGGTAATTCTTTCACCTTTCCTAAGAAAGAAGATAATTCTGGGGTTAAAGTGCCAGGTACCACAGCCAACAAACAGACAAGGAACAGCCAGAACATCAGGTCATTATACATTTCATTTTGATTGCTTTAATATCGCTTACAAATAAATTGCGTGCGATTTTAATGTCTATAAATATATATAAAATGGTTTGCTAACTATTTTTCTATGAAAAACATGAATAGGTGTTATTTTGCCTCCATTTTTCCCAGACGTGTCAAAGTGTATCAATCTGTCCCGGGGATGGGGCATATTGATACAAATTACTTTTTTTGATTTTTTAAAAATTACATGCAAAAATAATATATAAAACAACGATTGTACATTTTTATAACACACTACACAGGTTTTGTTAACATCACATAGAAAAATAACTTGAAATTTCTGCTTTCTAGACATCAAAATTTTTTTTTGAAAAAAGCTGTATCAATGTCCCCCAGTTCCCCCTAAGCTAAAAATATGTCAGTATTTTTTTAAATTTGCAAAAAAAAATCACTATATCTTATGAATATACGCGCTATTCTTACAAAAATCGGTGGAGATATGGTATAGTATCCACATATTTGTATTCTGCAGCGATAGAACATTTAGTGTAGTTAAACCCTTACGAAAATGGCTTTTAGAATTCTATAGAAAAAGTTTTATAGAATCCTATAGAATTATGACCCGTTTCTCTGTAAGCTACTTTAAAAGCTATAGAAATATCAGTAGAAGTTCAATAGAAATATCTGTAGAGCAGAATTGTCTATCAAACTTCGATTAAGCACTTCCTCTCTACAGATATTTCTATTAAATTTCTACAGGTATTTCTGTAGCTTTTAAACTATCTTATAGAAAAACGGGTCATAATTCTATAGGATTCTATAAAACCTTTTCTATAGAATTTTAAATAAGCTTTTTCGTATGGGAATGTACAGGGTGAACCCAAAAATTGTTACTTTTTCTTTAACTTTTTATCGGGCACCTTATTGTTTTACTTATAAAATGAACATTGATAAATATGATATCGAACATAATCTTTATAATCCTGAAGCTCCAGAAAAATCCGGCAAGTATATTTCTAAATATTCAACAAAATGATTAAAATTGAAAGTGCCCGGTCATGAATGACGCTATAACGTTGCATATACATTGTGTTTCAAAAATGACCGGTATATTTGAAAAATCAATAAAAACTAAACGGGCAGCGATAGAAATAGACCGTTTCTTGCAATATGCTTGGGACAACAGTAAATTTTCAGGCAGACAAGGTTACGAAATTAGCTAAAATTTTCAACATCAGATGGCGCTGCAGTCTGAAAAAGTCTAAAATACGATATTTTCCACATAGCCACCATGCGCAGAAAAAAATATAACAGCAATAAAATCGCCTGCAGCGCCATCTGTTGTTGGAAATTGTAACTAATTTCGAAAGTTTATCTGCCTCAAAATTTACTGTTGTACCAAGCATATTGCAACAAACGTTGTATTTCTATCGCTGCCCGTTTAATTTTTATTGATGTTTCAAATATACCGGTCATTTTTGAAACACCCTGTATATAACTACTCTGTATTTTTATGTGCGGGTTTAGAAGCCACTCTCCCGCCTTTTGTGATAGTCCTGGTAAAACTATAATTCACATACCCAACAGTCTGGATAAAACCTTTCTTTTACAATACTCCAGATAATAAAAAAAGGCGGAAGTATCGATTTCTCACAATTTATTATGAAAGATCAAAAACTTGCAATCAATCTTCTAAATGTCTGCTACTTTTAAAAGAACATAACTGAAAGAAATCTTGAGATGTTGATAACTACAATCAATTTTCTCGTTAAAAAGCTGACGGTAAATTGATGTGGATTGATTGCTTTTGCATCAACACCAAAAAAACATCTCTGCCAAAAGCATAGCTCTTAATAATTACATATTTTATCATAGCGACTGAAGTCCGATGTATTTACCTCAACAATACTCTGGAGAAAACAGCTACGCCTTTCATTATCCCCTGTTTGAATAATAAGAGTTGATTGGCTTTAAAATATACCTTCGGTTATTATAAATGTTTGTCAGTAGTTGCTTTATTTGAGTTGAGTGATTTAGCTATAATAAAATAATAATAAATACCACTATTGCCACCAAATTTTAATTAATGATAAAGAATAGTAATTTGTCATCAAGTTTATTAGGATTGAGGAACTATAAAAAAGAATAATAAAACCAAAGTAGTGATTTTTTGTGTATGTTTCTCTTATTTCGATGTATTTCATGAAGGACATTATTCACAAATTCGTTTCAAATTTCATTGCGCCAGTTTCTGTATCTTTTATTGTTTAGTTTGTTGGTGTTAGTCATATTCAAATCTAATTAATTTTTTGCCTTCATCTTTTCGGCCTATTTATTTCAATAGTTTATACAAATTAGGGGGTTCTGCCCTAGAAGCTAGGCTAGGCAACCCCCGATCAGACATCGGAAGGTCTGAAAACACGCTAATTTGATCTGTTTTAAAAATATTATGAAAGATTGAATTATGATTAAAAGACCAGTGACAATCTTCCTAATTGGGTTAAGATTCATTTCCCTTTAAGCGGGGATTGTAAAACCGAATAAACTGCTGCTGCGATGCGGCAGAGAACGTCTGTCAATTTATGATACATATTCTTAATTTGAACAATAACTTTTATACTGAAAAGGACCTACCGGCCCGATATAAAGATTTAAGCTGAAACGATAAAAAATGAACTGTTTTCAATAAATATGGCTTTAATGAGAATCAGTATAAATATGCGTCAGCAACTGATCTAGTTTGACAGCATCAACACAGAAATGAAACTTATCCAGTGCAGAGATCGGCATCGGAGAGTTACATTGTGTCTGGCTTAATATTTTTTTAGCAGATTCGTGCCGGGCCAATATCAGGCTTGCACTTTTTTCTACATAGTCGAACCAGGCCGGAACTGTTCTTAAAATGTGTAGGGCAGACAACATGTTTTGTAAATGTATTACTAACGATAATGAACTTCTGTTACAATAATCTTTGGCAATATTGCTTGGCTTGGTAGTTTTTATATTCACTTCTCAACAACGCAAACTTTAAAAAAATTTCTCGCTATATGAACTTGTATACAAACAAAATTAATTATGCATCATAATTTAGATGTTTCGAACTCCTTCTGTGGTCTCTTCAGGATAAATATGATGTTGAAAGTTTTAAAAGTCTAGCGATATCCGGCATTTAAATATGAATGTTCCAGACAAAGGTATATGGAACGCAAAAGGATGTAGAATAATTTTATATTCACTTCTCAACAACGCAAAACATTAAAAAATTTTCTAGCTAATCTTTAACTATAAAATTTAAGATGAAAATCAAAGTTGATACAGTATTAAACTAATAATATGGAAGTAATAATATGTGTAACAACTTTCTGAAATATTACGATATATGAGACAGTAGAAATTTTTGGGATAGGCACATCCAACTAGTTTATAAGTTGGTCAAAAGGAATAACATTTAAGAGACAATATGTGCTAAAGCGTTTCTCAAAAATATTTTTTTTTCTGTTCAACAACCTGAAACTTTCACACATTTACTGATTCATCTTTAAACATAAAACCCTGATATTTTCAAGCATGATTATTGAAATGATTTGTAATCAAACAGTTATTTTTTTATATAAAATAATTTACATTTTGAGCTATAATCGATTATTATCTCATGGGGGCAGTTTATCTCTTGTCCTGTGTTGTCATGTTTAGACATACAGTTCGTAACGTCGAATGTGACTGCATTTTCTGAGAAATCGTCTGCCTTTAAGAAAAAAAAAATCTTGTTCGATTAGTTTCTTAGTAAAAGTACCTGCCAATTTAATGCGTTCATCAGAAAAAAAAAAAGAGTTTTAAAATATGGCAGAAAGTTGTTAGTTTGGATTTGAAAACATGTTTATTTATTAAAATATGTAGGACAATTACACAATAAAAAATAAGATATATTACGATAAAAACACGTAAACTTGATCAATGATACACAATAAACTAGAACTTTTATATGAACTTGTATACAAACAAAATCATAATACATCATAATTTATATGTTTCGAACTGCTTCTGTAATCTCTTCAGGATAAATATGATGTTGAAAGTTTTAAAAGTCTAGCGATATCCGGCATTTAAATATGAATGTTTCAGACAAAGATATATGAGGCTACAAAAATACAATACGAACGCAAAAGGGTGTAGCATGAAATGCTAAATTCCATTAGGTTTTTAAAAGTACCACATATTTTACACAATAATTGAAAATCCTTCAGCAGTATTTGGGATCATCTGAAAATCCGGGATTCTGGGTCTGTGCCTCGAATGCTCTGCCGTAAATAAGGTATGCTCACCACTGATTTACGGAATTTTATTGTTTATGCACTGTTAAAATTTTTTCTGTGAAATGCCAGAGAATCTACGGGTCATCCATTATCTTAACTCTTATGTAAAATTACAGAAATTACAAAAGCAGATATTCTCTTAAATAACAAAGAAAATATTCGGTAAATTTAGAATAGAATCTGAATGTAAATTAGCATCGTTAAAAATACAAAAGTCCCTGTAAATTTATTTTTAATGATAATAATTTAATTTTGTTTTCAAAATAAGTGAATCACTCAATTTTCAGTGAGCCTCAAAGAGATTGAATATTTTCAGTGTTTTTGAATTGTTGCATCATTTAATTTTTACACAATTTGTTTCTAGCTGTCCCGGAGTTTGAACCCGTGACCTCTTGACAGTGGAAGAACACTATAATGACTAAGCTATACTCTATAGGAGCTGCCGTTATTTTTTACAAAATATGTCTTTTATGATTCAGAGAGGTAAAATCTACTGTGATTTTCAAAATTTTAATTTCTAATATATTCATTGAAAAATTCATACCCATTATGTTTTTAATTAATTTTAATTTCTTAAATAGTTTATGAATAAATAAAAAAAATCAATGGATTTTTTTTCAATGAATAAAATTTAATCTTATTCCTTTTTTACAACAACAATGCTAAAAAGAATTTTTGAATTGTCACACACTGTTTATTTTTAGTGCTCTATTTTTTAAATATTACCAAGCTTCTAGCATATATAGAAGGAAAAATTGCAAATTGATTGTCGATAAAAATCCTCACTATCTCCGAGGATATTATTTTTCCCTTCCTAAGTTATTCTACTTTAAATAATACAATTTATTTTAAAACTAAAGTCACTTCTTTAATAATCATAATAAAATTGCAAAAAAAATTAAAAGTACATATTTTGAATTACAAGTTTTAACAAATAGAAAAATATCTTTAAATAAAGATATGAAAATCCCTAAAGGGAATCAGATGTAATGTAAGGGAATTGTCTGTAAAATAATGACCGAAGAGCTCGGTCGAATGCATTTAACCGAGAACTTGTGTAAATTTATAGAAAGTCGCGCTTTTTTTCTGTGTTTTTACAGAAGTTTTTATCAGTGTGACGTATACATTTTATTTATTATGCTTATTTATGTTTCCATATGTAAAACTAGAAAAGTTGTAAACACCACCTGTACATTTTAAAATTCAAATGTGATATAGAGATTTACCTATAATTTTTCTATCTAGTAACTTAATAATACCTAGCTTTTTAAGAATGGAAAACTTATTCAAAGTACAGTGCATAGGTTTAAAAAGAATCTTAAAAGCTCCCACGTGTTTATAAAAACAGAATTCGGTGTTACCAGAAGATCATATCAGATATAGTCCGACAGGTGCATTTCGGTATAATCGTGACCAAATACTTTTTTCTAATCTTATAACTCCTTGAGATATTCTTATTAAATTCAAGATCATGAGCATCATATACCGCATTTTTCGGCCGCAGCTAAACGTGAATTACCATCTTTGTTTTTTGATGATGTCATTTACTGGTTTTCTTGTTATTGTTTTGAAATTTAGCTACAAAGTATTAATGTCTTAGTATTTGTTTGGCTGAATATAATCAGCCCTACATCTATTGAAATTCATGGTGCAATGCAAATTTTAATGTCGTTAACAATATTGTGTTTTATTGTCTGAGTAATAAATCTATGCTTGCTCAATTTTTTTTAAATAGATCAAGAAAGCCGACAAATATGTCGCAAAGTGATTTTTGTTTTATCACGAATCTTTTAGATTAAAATTTATTATGTTTGTAAATGGTTTAAATAAAATTCTACTAAAAACACAATTTTTTTTACAAAAATATTCTTATTTTAACAATTAGTTTTAAAATATGCATAAAAATTTTGATGATAAAAAAATCAGGATATTGCGCAATATCTATCTTTTTTATATGTCAAAAAAGATTAACCCATAATTACTGTTAGCGGTCTCACAGACCGCTGAGTTTTTCAAGTTTCACAGTTTAACTCGTAATTTTTAGTTTAACCATACATACTGGTCAAATTTTGTTTCGTTTGGAGCCTTATTACTACTTCTAGAGACTTTTGAATAGCTGAATTTTATTTATTATAATCTGGTATATGAAGTTTAATGCTTAAATAGCATTCTGAGAGTTAATGTAACATTTTATTCATCTTCAGATTAAGCGGTCTGACAGACCGTTCACAGTAGTTATGTGACAATTTTTGTCGCAGCAATTAAGGGTTAAAATGCATTCTTTAAAAGTTCTAATACATGTAAAATTTTCAAGGGACAAAAATCGCCTACAACTCACCAGTTTTATTCTTCAATTTTTGTACCACATTTTTCATTTTCTAAGCATTTTATTGGCTGTTCTGGAAAAAGCTTTTCCATCGTCAGATTTTCGAAAGCTTGATTAGCTGTTACTGGAGACTCGCTTCGTTTCAAGCGTCAAAATCACTTTGATATAAAATGTTTGCTTGCTTTCCAAACGACTCTCTTGAAACTATTGGTTAACACTGAATCGCACGATTGTTGGAACGAGATGTCATTATCTTATCGTTGCAGCTACTGCAGTGCAAAAAGTTGGTTCAGTCTAGCGATAAAATTTTAACAGTGTATGTTAAAATTTTTAGATTTGTGTTTCCCACGAAAAACATATTTTAAAAACCTTGAAATAGCTAGTACCAAGAATGAAATCTTTCATTTTTTCTTGAATTTATTAGATAAGATTATTCGTACACCACTGTACAAATTCTTTTTAAAAAACTGATTTGGCTTGAATCATCAATCGCTTCAGCTAGTTTTCAACTTATTTACATATCCGAATATCGGTCAAGATCGTTTGCTTTTATAAGTTCAAACATATTTAATTTCATAATATCCAAAACTTTAGACTTGTGCTTGCTTAATATGAAAAGAAACATTAAAAATTTCAAAAAATATAGTTTAGTATATGAATGAAATATTTTATTCATACCAGATATTTATTACACGTGAATATTAATACAATATATATATTAAAAGTTTAAGTCATGTCACTGTCATGAACAGTTCCAGACTGATCGCTTCACTTTTATTTGTCAGGTGACCATTTTGGTACTTTAATGTTAGCCAGGAACGGGTGATAAGTTGCCAAATCGTTCTATCGTCATTATTTCATCTATATTATAATATTTCAAGTCATGTGATTGCCATAAATAAATACGAACTGATTCCATCACTTTTCATTTGCAAGGTTTCTATTTCAAAATTAAAAATTAAAAATTATTTTTTCGAATAAAACTACATAAATGTTGTCATGATCGCAAAGAATGTTGATATTTTTATGTTACCCGGGTACAGATCTAGTGAATAACATTTTCCACTCGCCACTTTGCAATTTTCTTTTGTTGCATGTAAATTAAAACAATACTTTAAAATACAAATTAAATAGCATGGTTTATTATGGCACTATCTTAACTTTTTTCTTTTTACTTAAAAAAGAAAAAAAAAGATGTGATAGCCGTGAATTTTAAATGTTTCAATTTTAAATGAAAGTTAATGAAAGTTTTGTATTTTTAAACTAAATGTGTAAATAATAATATTTTTAATGAAATAAGTAAGAAAGGAAAAAAAGGAACAGTGTTTGACGGTTTATTATGTGCAACCCCCCCCCCCCCAAAAAAAAAAAAAAAAAAAAAAAAAAAGAAGAAGAAGAAGAAGAAAAGTGCTTGATTTGTTTATCAGAATCTTCCTATTTGGCAATTGAGCAAGTATTGAAAAACACCGTAATCACTGGTGATAAATTGATAAATAAGCTAAAAAATTTTGTAAAATCTCCATAAAAAGAAAATTAATCAGGATGCGTTTCGAGATACATCAGTACAGCTCGTCTGACGAGCTGTATGTTGTAGCTCGAAGCGCGTCCTGATTAATTTTTTTTTACGGTGATTTTACAAAGTTTTTTAGCTTATTTCTCAATTGAGCAAGTAAATTGAATTATGAATAAAATTAACATGATACATTTCTTATCATACATTTTAGGTAGGTCAAACTGGTCATCAAAGGCGGCTAGTACTGTATAGAAGTGTTTTAAAAGCCCGTCGGGTTGAATAATTTATCATTTGAACTGGTTTTCAACCTTACTTAGATATCCGAAAAATTAGTTAGGCAGCTTTTCCTTCAATATTTAAAAATTTATATTTGTACTTCAAACAAACAACGACAGAAAAAAAACTTAAAAGTTGTGAAATTATAATTTAGTATTGTGAATGACATTTTTCATTCATTCCTGTTTTAATACCTCAAAAAAAAAAAGAAAAAAAATCATACAAAATTGTATAAGTCTATTTTAAAAATCCCGTTCGCTGAATCATTAGTCCCTTCAACTAACAGTCAACCTTTTTTACCTTTCAGAAAATTTGGCTAGACAGATTTCTTTTGTAATGCTCAAAATTTTAAATTTGCGAATCACAGGAAAAACATCTTAAAAATTATGAAAACTGTAATCTAGTAGCATTCTATATTGCCATTAATGACCGGACACTTGCGATTTTAGATGTTTTGTTAAACATCTAGTAAAATACATGAGGAATTAGTCTGAAAATATTCACGGAAACATAACATGACTTGTACTATCCTGTTTACACAAATAGAGTTTCAGAATAATTCCTCGTGTATTTTTCTAAATATTTAACAAAACGTCTAAAATCGCAAGTGTCCGGTCATTAAAGGCCATATAGTGTATAAATGAAATATTCCATTCATTCCTGTGATGATTACACAAGAACACTTGCTCCACTATATTAGCTTCTTTAAAAATTCAGTTGGCTTGAACCCTTAAGTAATTTTACTGGTGTTCAACTGTTTTTACACATTTTAAAAAAACTGGCTAGATACCTTTTTTTTTTTTACAATGCTTAAAACTTTAAATTTGTGTTTTACACGAAAAATCCTAAAAGATTTCGAAAAATGCAGTCTCTTGCTATGAATAAAAGCTTCCATTCATTCCTGCGTTTATTGCACAGCATGTGTGATATTACACAAGATTATGGAGCAATAAACACAGCCACTCACTCATACACCACTGTATGTCTATTTAAAGCATTCCATTAGCTTGAATCATTAATCACCTCAAGTAACTGGTACCCCAAAGTAGTGTCTTTATCTCTTTTATCTTGTCATTCGAAACAACACTTGAAACACTAACGTTTCTTCATTCTTCATCTTGATTTGCCTGTCTCTCCTAACAATATTTTTCATTCACATCTATTAATATTCGCGTTTTTAATCATTTTATCATTCTCATATTTTTGGGCTGCAATGCGTCGTCAAAGTGTTTCTGGGCTCTTTCCCTTGTTGCAGGAAGCTCATTAGCCTGGCCACCGAACCGTGAGGCACTTTATTGGCCCGTCCAGTCTTTTTTGATATGCACTCAGCGACTTGCATTTATCGATAGCACATGAATCTTATGCTTATCGCACTTCCCTTTTGTCTAACTGTCTCGAAGAAAACTCTTATTTAGCTTTTTTGGCGAGAGGGGAATGCTTGTTGAATGTACAAGTCTGTACTTCTATGAACCCTTATTGGAAATTGCTGTTAATGTATGTAATAAACTGATTGTTAAAAAGATGCATTTAGCATCTAAAGCTCTTTGCTGTGTGTTCAGTGTTATGGTAGTTCAGAAGTATTATCAGATAGCTTCTGTTTAGTTTCAGCCATTAAGTTGGGTTATAATTTGTTTTAAATGGATTCAATTTATTCTGTGTAAAGTAAGGATCATAAACCACCCGCACGCGAACACACCTGCATCTATTGATGGTTTTTTCTGGCGCCTGTCAAGTCTTGATAAATTCATGTGAATTAAAGTATATTTTACAACCAAGGAAAAACTCAGAAGCACTCATTTTCAGGGAAAGGAGGACATAGTTTCTTGGTTTTATTTTATTATAGTGCAGAAGCATTGTCAGACAGCTTCTGTTAAAAAAAACGGACGATTAAAAAAAAAAAAAAAACGGAGATTGTATAAGTAATTGGAACGCCAGTACACTTCATTGTTTTTTAACAGAAGTATTCCCGTAAATTATAGAAATTTTTCTGTTTTTTCCTGAAAATTAAGAGAATTTTTCAGTTAAAAACAGTAAACTGTACTGGCATCCCAACTACCAGTTACAATCTCCGTAAAATCGTCCGTTTTTTTTAGTGTATAATTTCTCTTATTAAATTCGGTTATAATTTGTTTTAAATGGGACCAATTTCTTCTTGCGAAGATAGGCTTGTCAACCAAAAGCACGCAAGCACATTTGCTTTCACTGAAAACAGTTTCTTGCGTCCGCAAGGCTTTTATAAGTACATATTAATATAAGTATATAGGGGGAGACTGGGGCACATGTAAACAGTTCACATAAATATACCTTTTTTTTTTTTTTTTTTTTTTTTTTTTTTTTTGTTATTGGATTAATTTTTGTGAATATAATCTACCGAATATAGTAAAGAAAACTTATTTTTACACATGGTATTTTTTTTAATCACCTAGTTCTTACTTTTTAAAAATAGTTTTAAAAATTCAAAAAATTGTTTAAATGTGCCTCACCAACGGGATAGTTGTGAACACAGGGAAAAAATATCCTTTGATATGCTTTTTATTCTGTTATTTATTTGTCGTCATGCTCATTACTTATATTATGTATTAAATTCACTATAAAGAGAAAAGTATCTATAAATTTCTCCAGTTCCTGAGTAATATGTTTAAGAATAAGATTATAAAAGGAAAATAAGTAGATTTGGGGGGAGGGGGCAGAAGATTAGAAGATTGATTAAATATTTTTGCAATAAAATAAGAAATAAAGAAGTAAATTTGAAAAAAAAAATAAAGCTTTTAAATTTTACTTAAGGATTTTTGCTCTGGAAGATTTTTGGAATGGGGTATTTAGATAATATTTATCAAACATCTACTGAAATTCGAAAGATTCCCACATCTCTATTTGCTTTATTTACTTCTAAATTAAAGATAAAGAAGGAATTTTTAATGAATTAAAAAAAAAATCTCGGGTCCACCCTCATATTTTACTTTTTTTACTTTTGAAAGATGGGAGGGAGAGCTTACAATTTTGAATTTTGTGATAGTTATCAGTTTAAAAATTTGAATTTCTTAAGATATTATTGAAATCTATCATCATTCAAAGCATTATATACTTAGCTATTTTAGAGAGGAAAGTAAGCCATCATTGCAAGTTTGAAAGAAAGAAATAGAAAAATCTGCAAAGTTAGTTAATATAACACAGATTAACAATACATAAAAAATATTGTTGTAAACCGTTTAGTAAAATATTGTATAATAATACTGCATTTTAGAAAACTTTATTTTTTTTTTTAATTACATCTGAACTTAAATGAGCTTGTTGCTCTTTATGTACTTGTTGACAGATGTTTTTGTGGGAATTTCAAAACAAAGTCAAATGTTATATTACGCAAATCTTCTATTTCAATAAAATTATACATATTGGAGGTGACATTATTTTTCATGAAGTTGACTGAAAGAAATTGGATCGAGAATGATTATTGGAGCACTTAAATGAACTGTTCATATCTGCCCCAACTAATTTATTCACAAGTGCCCCACATGACCACTATAGTTAAATTGACAAATCATTAACATTTCTCAATTTCAGAAGGAATTTCTTTTAATCAAAAATATTTATTACTATTCATAGTATATTTTAAAATACTAAAACTCAAATAAATGGATAAATAAATGAAGTTATTCGCTCAGCAGATTGGAATTGAGATTTTACTTTCGAGATTTATAAAAATCGTTTTGGCTACTGAAGACAAACAAAATGTCAAAGAACTTCAAAAAATTTTTACGATATGTCTACAGGTTCTGTCATGGTTGACAATTTTTTTCAAATAAAAAGTCATATAATAAGTAATGAAAAATTTGCGATGTTTATATCTGCCTCATGCTTACATGTGCTCTAGTCTCCCCTATTGTTTTGTCGAATTTCATTGATGTAGATTGAGGTTTGAAATTAAATTATGCATTTGTATTTCAAAATTAATACTCCAAGTACTACTCTAAAATGAGTTTCCATATGTCTTTATAAAAGTTTCAATCTAGATTTAGTAGTTTTTTTAATAATTATAATCCTCGTGCTATTAACCCATAATAGAGAAATCCATAATCCGAGACGCATTGTGACGACTAAACTTTGAGGGATTTTTTAAAGAAGAAAATTTAAAAATTCTTCCTAATCTGACTATGGTTTAAGAAAAAAACTCACTTTTATTCCCTTTTTTATCACAATTTGAATGTTTAAATTGTGTACATGAACCTCTAGGGGTCTCTTTTTATGTTTTGTTGTGTTGTATTCCTCTTATTGGTTAAAATCACTTTCTAAAGATTATAAAGTCCTGAACTACAAAGAGTTTAAATCTATATAATTATTGGAAGAAAACAATTTGAAATGACGTACAAGGAATTTATCATCAAAATTAAGAATTTTTCAAAATCGGGATCTTTTTCAAGTCTGCGCATTTTTAAATGCGCATTGACGCAAAATTAATTTATAACCAGCGGCGGATCTTTGAGGCAAACATTCAGTCTTTTCTTATTTGCGATTTTGATTACATTGTTTTTACGCACTTTTTTTTTTTTTTTTTTGCTTAATTTTTATAATGTATATGCAAAAATGCTATCTATAAAACAGCTTTCACTTTAACCCTCCCCAATATCATTTATATTTGTCGCCACTGTCTGGCGTGGGTGGGCACGATTACATAAAATTAACTCAAAATTTAATAAAGAAATGTATTTTACATTTAAATATTTCCTTTTTAAATAATTTTTTTTTTTTTTTTTTGCTATTTTCATTACATATATCCATTATATTTATATATTGTATTCCAAGATTTTTCAATTAATATTATTACAGAGAATTTCGAATTTAACTCATTGAATAAAAAAAAAAGTATCATATATATCACATATATAATATATAAAATAATTATCATAAAAAATATATCAAAAATAATTTGCATAATTTTTTTTAACTATTTGGAAAAAATAGATGTTGTTCTCGATAGAAAATTAGGAAATTTAAAGTATATCTGAATCTTTTTATTGGTTGAATTCCTCAATTTATTTTATTTTATTCTTTTCCTGATTGGTCGAAGTTTAATGTCAAAAATGGATTACTTTTGTTTTTTATTTTATTCGTTTTCTGATTGGTCCAAGTTTCATGTTCAAAAACGAAATACTTCTGTTGCCATGATGACAAAAAGAGTAATAAAAAATTTTAATAAAATTAATAATTTAAAAACAAATTGTGATAGAGATTTCAAACAAATTTCATTAAAAAGTGCAATTTTTTTTTTTCGATATTTTTTAACGTTCTTTCTTGACTAGGTTTCACCTAGTCTAAAAGTAAAGGTCTATTTTTCCTTTTAATTTTCTGCATAAAAGTTTATGTTATAAAAGTCCAAGCATTCAACCCTGTCCTTGAGACAAAAACCTTCTTGAACTTTTCATGACATTTTATTCTTTCTTCTATGGTTGGGTTTTTTAGAGTCATACAGATAAGATTTAGAATCAAATGACCGATAACAGTAATTATTTTCCAATCTATTGTCTAAGAGCTATTACGTGAATCATGAATAAGTAAATATCTCCTGTTATATGATAAAGCAATTTTAAACTATTGCGTGCTATGAGAGTTATTATTAGATTTGCTAATCTAACCGAATTTAAACAAGCAAAATTCAATTCCGAATCCGTAAAATTAATTATTAAATAATTATTGAAGCTTTGTAAAATTTAAAATAAACTTAAAATGTTAATTTTTTTATCATAAAAAATTAGAACGAAAGATAATTTGGTATACCAGAAACCAGTATCTAAAATCAACGAAACAAATTAAATAATACAATTTTCCTAAACCAATTATTGTACGAATTCTCCTCCTGCAGAATTCAATGTGCATTTTAAAATAAAACAGTAATGTTGGCAGTAGTAAATGACATTGAAAACTAGTCTGATGTGATAATCTCAAATCTTTCTTCTATCTCATGCACATTAATACTTCCAGAAAAAATAAAGCATACACTGTAAAGAAAAACGGATGATTTTACGGAAATTGTACTGGTAATCGAGACGCCAGTACAATTTCCTGTTTTTTAACGAAAAAATTTCCGCAAATTAAAAAAAAAAAAAAAAAAAAAAAAAAAAAAACTTTTTTTTTTTTTTTCTCTGGAATTTACGGAAATTTTTCCGAAACTGTAAAGTGTACTGACGTCCCAATTACCAATACAATTTCCGTAAAGTCATCCGTTTTTTTTTTTTTTTTTTTTTTTTCTGTAGCGGCGTCATGGGCGCGGTAATTTACATCGAAATCTAATTTGCAACAACTTACTTCAAGTTCTATCTGAATCTGAAAATTGATGAAAATCTGTTCATTAGAATTTAGATAGAATCATCTCAGAAATCGCAAAATAAATTGAATAGAAGCGACAGCTGTTGAGTGATTTACTCTAAAAACTAAAGAATACTAATTTATATCAGGGACTAACTGAATTTGAAGGTTGATGAAAATTCGTTCTTTAGTTCCTGCGGTAGAGCTATTGCGATAATCATGAATAATGCCACATAGCAGCGCTGCCTATTGAGTGATTTAATCCAAAAAGTAAAGAATACTCATTTATATCAGGGACTAACTAAATCTAAAGTTTTACAAAAATCCATTCATTATTTCGTGAGTTATAGCTATTGCAAAAATCGGGAAAAAGGAAACACAGCAGTGCCACCTGCTAGGCGATACGCACCAAAAACAAATCATATCCAGTTTATATCAAGGTCTAATTGAATTTAAAGTTTTATGAAATTCCGTGCATTAGTCTAGAGATAGAACGCCCGCAAATTTTATCTAACATACAAACAGACAGATTCTCAGACAGACAATTTGTAAAAATGTGTTTTTTGGAATCTCTCAACCTAAAACATGTAAATCCGTCGAAAACTGGGAAATTTTCACGAATCCAATACTTTTTTTCTTGTAAAGGTAAGAAGAAAGTAAAATTATATAATGTTACAAATTACTGAAGATTACCTAAAAATGACACTTTCGGGTTAGATTTTTTTTTTTTTTTTTTCAATGTTTAGAAAAAATTACTCTTATATTAATAACATTAACACTAGTTATTCGAATAGATTAATTAATGTTTAACGAATATTTCATTGTCTGACAGATAATGAAGGTTGTTGTTTTGCATACTATTCAATTAATATTCATATGACAATAGGCTAAGAAAGATTATTTTAGAGAGGTTTAGAATGTATTGTATTACAATAAGATTTAACTATTATTATAACTTTCTGATACTTTTTGCACTTTATTACACATGCATCTTTCAGGAAAGTAACTTTTATTTTAAAGAGGAAAAAATCTGTTTAAAATAAAAGAATCTCAAACGACGCAAAGAGTATTAAGCAAATAATAGTGATTATTATTACTAACTAAATGCCTAGACATAAATGAAGTCATATAGCAAAAGCATAGAAATATATTAACATCACTTATACGAGAATCCCAAGTTGAATCCCTTCGTTATTTTCGTAGGCTAAATCGGTTTAAAATTTATTTAATCGTTGCTCAGATCTTCTAGAGTATTTTTAAAACATCAGGGAAATTGCTTTGAAAATTGAAATTTTCACAAATTGATAACTTGTTGCAATAAGGGTGACAATATAAAATATACACTGTAAAAAAAAAAAAAAAAAAAAAAAAAAAAAACTGTAATCCTACAGATGTAAAGTTACCCGAAATATGTATGGTTACTAACACTTTATCTATACACCGTACAAGAACAGATGTAAATCTACAAAACTAATTTTTGTAAAGTTACAAAAATCTGTAACTTAGCAAACAAGTCTACTAAAGTGACAGTTATCTTACTGAAATTTTATCTGTAACCTGGGTTGCAGTCACATGAAAAATTCTTGGAATCCCAGTTTCCTAAAATATTCTTAGTAACCTTACAGATTTTTTGATTTTCAGTGCAAATCAAAATCATTGAATCAGTGAAAAAAAAAATCTGTAATCCTACAGATATAAAGTTGCCCGAAATATGTATGGTTATACTAACACTTTATCTGTACACCGTACAAGAAAAGATGTAAATCTACAAAATTAATTCTTGTAAGGTTACAGAAATCTGTAACTTTACAAACAAGCCTACTAAAGTTACAGTTATCTTACTGAAATTTTATCTGTAACCTGGGTTGCAGTCACATGAAAAATTCTTGGAATCCCAGTTTCCTAAAATATTCTTAGTAACTTTACAGATTTTTTGATTTTCAGTGCAAATCTGTATCTGTTACATGAAGTTTTGCTGTTGCCGTTACATAAAAAGCTCTAAGAATTCCAGTTTCCTAGAAACATTTTAGTAACTTTACAGATTTTGTTTTACAGTATATTATATTTTTTGAACTTAAAAACTACCCACAAAAATTTATAAGATCTTCAGAATTGGAATAGAATTTCTGCTGAGTAAATTGTTTAAGCAACCAACAAAAAACATCCTCTTCCATATTCGAGAACTGCACGGATAGGATAAAACCCAGCCTCAGCCCAAAACATACAAGCCTACACCCGACCCGAACAGAGTTTGAAAGGAAATACAATCCATATTTCAATACAATTACAGTACGTCCCATCGAAATAAAGCCACCATGATTTTGTATCTTAAAAGATTATGCAAATTATTATTAGATTATACAAATACATATTTACAAGGAGGAACTCACTCCTTGTCCCATATGAGCAAAAAAACAAATGAATGTATAAAAAAGGAAGAGGGAGGAAAGTGTCCCGCCGATATAAAGCCACTACTGTCAGTAGTAGCTAATATATCCGCCATGTTTATATATGACATAGAATATATGATGTGGCATACCATTTACCAATCTCTGAAAGACATCAAAGTAGCATCAATATTGTCCCAGGCTTCAATGATGGCGGCCTTTAGTTCTGCCATAGACTTAAACTCTGTCTGCCATTGGAATATACAGGTCTACTGAGGATACCCGAAACGTTTTCTTGATGGTTGAGAGGATCATACAGGACAGGCCATTCCATGGCATGCACCCAATTATTCCAAAACCATTCCAAGAAGGATTTTGAAAGATTATGAAGACGTTGTTCTGTTGGAAAATCCAACTTAGGACACTAATTCACTCTGTACATGACATTAAATGGGTTTCTAGCATTTCTCGGTAACAGGGAGCCTGCATGCGTTCTGAGTGAAAAGCCAGATTAAGTTTACCACCATAGTCGAATCCTCCGTACACCATTAATTAGCCTCTGCCTGTCAGCTTATGTTGAAAGTCATCCAACATCAATGAGGTTTCGATGGGGCCAAATATAAACAAACCTGGAAGAACCACAGGAAGAAGATATCCTGTTATGTTTTCAAATGAAAAAAAAATAATCTGGGTGGCTCAAACAGCCTTGCTTTCCATTGGCATGACATAAGGAAAGGTAAGGAAATTTTCTCCAAAATACAGCATGATGGAGGCTTATTAATAATGTTGGGAAGCTTCGGCTATGGTGGTAGATTTAACCTAGCTTTCCCCTCAGATCCCATGTAGGCCACTGATTACCAAGAACTGCTAGAGACCCATTTATTGCCAATTGCAGAAAGAATTGGGGGGGGGGGGGCTAAGTTGGATTTCCCAGCCCGAAACGCCTTAAAAATCTTTGCAAAATTCTCCTAGGAATAGATTTTGGATAATTGAGGATATGTAATGGAAGGCCTGCCCTGTAACTCCATTTCAATTCCCAAGAAAATATGTGGAGTATCCTCAGTAGAACTTTAAATTCCAACGTCAGACAGTTCAAGTCTGTGGCAGAACTGAAGGCCTTCATTATTGAGCACAGAGATATTATTGATGCTACTGTCTACCAGGGATTGGTACATGATATGCCACATCGTATATTCCGAGTCATATTTAAGCATCGCGGATATATTGGCTATTAACAGTAGTGGCTTTATTTCGGCGGTATATTTTTTAAACCCCTCTTTTTTTATTCATTCATTTTTTTTTCCTAACCAAGTAGGGGCAGAGAGTATGTTAATCTTTCTAAATATGCATTTTTATTCTTCTGTTTTCTTAATATAATTTTTTCGTTCTCGTGGATTTGCTTCGTGTCCAATACAAAATCACTGTCGCTTTTTTAGATGGGACACACTGTATTATTCTTTGTGTAAAAATGAACACATGTATATTAATATTAAAATAATCATTTTTTCAATTAGACAATATTAAGAATTTTCTTTTGAAAATTATGGTCATCCCGAACTTAACCAAAAGAATCAAAACCTAACTCTACCGGATCCTAACTCGAAACATTTAATGTCATCCAATCCGAACACGACAAAAAAAAAAAAAAAAAAAAAAAAAAAAAAAAAAAAAAATTATCGGCATCACGACCTAACCCGAACCATGAGTCAGATCGGGTTCCGTTAAATCGAATTAAACAACCCGATGTAGGACTCTAACCCACATGACGTAACATGCATACGAATTTCGTATTTCTTCCCCATTCACAACCCTGCAAAATATAAAAACAATCGACGACTTATCGGATAACCACAAAATCATGGAATTTTAAAAACATACAATCTAAACTACAATCATTATAAACGATTTGATTTTTTTTATCTCTCAGAATACTAAGTAGTAGAAACGCATAAGAACACCTCCAAAGATACTATTTCCGATAATATCAAATTTCTCGTGAAAATCTCTCCGTATTATTATCTAAGTTTTAAAGCTAGGTTTCTGGCACCGTGATCTTATCTCTGTAAGGATTTACCGAGAAACATATTATCGTTCCTTCCCAAACGTTATAAAAACGTGAAATAAAAAGATTTGTTTAACATGCACAAAATTTTATCTTTGTTTTGTGTTTGCTGCAGCTACATATGTGTTGTTTTACAACTGCTGTATTTCTTGTTCTCTTTCTCGCTATGTAAATTTTCTCTAAATTTGTATATTTCTGAGTGCGTGGGAATTTTGCATTCTGGCATGTTATGGTGTGACCTTTTAGAGATATTATGCAGTAACTATCAAAATTGTATGTGCACTTGGAAATATTATTACTGTGAATTTTATTATTATTTTTATTATATTTTATTTTCTACTGCTTCTCCAACGTGCTTTTTATTTTTGTTTTTGTTTCCTCTCACAGCATACAAAACTGGCAAGATGTTAGTTATGACAAAATAATATTACTTTAAAAAGCTATGATTTTAAAAATATCTTACGATAAAATACAACCCATTTTTAGAATTTTATCTATTTACCTGTCACTTCAATAAATGTTTCTCAGTTTCCTTATTATCACAGAGCATGTCTGTGATAATGGGAAACGACATGCTTTTCTTCGTCGGTTATGCCCATAATGCACCTATCAAAAATATTTTACTTGTCTAATGAAGTTTTTTCGATTATATATTTTACTATGATTCACACATTTTTTTTTTCTAATTTGTTTCTTTTAAGACTTTCTTTGTATTGAAACTGCAATAACAAATAATTAAATATATTTTAAATAAAAACGCACGTTTCCAAGCGATACTACTAAATTTATATCATTTCGTTAAACCTTCACCAAATGAAATATCTTGGGTCTAAAACAAAAAACTCTAAAATCTCATCAATATTTATTAGCAAAAGCAATTAATACATACAGTACCTCTTTGTGCGACCACCTCCCTAAACGATCATTTTTTTTTTCATGGAACAAAATTTATTCCCATAGGCTCAATACTAATTTTTACTTCATTCGGAGAACATCCCGTTAAACGTCTATGAGCAATCTATTTCTTTGAAGAAAATGAAACAAATTTTGTTTTCTGCTGGTCGCTTGAAGAAGGTTTTATTAGAAAATAATTCCGGAGAGCACATTATTCATCAAACAAAGTTCAGATTTTTATAATACTATTATTAGTTCAGTAACTTTTAAGTATTTAAACCTCTTTGAGCCTTTTTCGGCAATGAATTTAACTCTGGTGACGAATTAAGAACGACGATCAATAAACTGCCTGTCCTATTCTGTCAGGAGACTCTCAAAGAAATAGATAAAATAATTAAATCGTCATTATTCGCTCCAATAATAATAATAATAATAAAATGCATTTATTTACTGAACTTCGAAAAGAATTAAAAACAAAAGATAAAACCGTAAAATCTAAGCAAACTGCAATGCATTCATTTTTTAAGTTCTGCAGAGATTAATTTATGTAATTAACCTTGGTTTGATACTTAAGTTTTTATATTTTTTCTAAATGGGGAAAATAAATTTTAGTAACATTAATTGTTACCTTTTAACAACAATTACAATCTAGATTTAAACATGACATCCATCGAAAGACCAACTTTCAAAGCCGAGCAATTTTTATCGGACTGGAACGTGGTCGTTTTAAGGACGTTTTACTGTATCTGTAATTTTTTTTTTTAAGTAACTTGTTGATACTTTCAACAGTGATAAGAAGAATATGAAATGTTTCAATTACTTGTATGATTTATTCTTTGTTTGAAACTATTCTGCAGTAAGCTTCCATTATACAAGTTTGAACAGGTCCTGGCCTGGAAAACAGAAGAGAAAATTTCCAACGGGCTGGCTTATTAAAGAGAATTTTGTTAATAGTCCGGTTCGAGCCGATGAATAAAACAGGTGAACTGAGACGAGCCAATAAAAAAATTCGATCCGATATAAAATTTAAAAAAGTCAGACTAATTCAATAAAATGTTTGAAATTTCCAATGGATGTGACTGAGATAAAGATAAGTATAAATATTCTGTTCGAATCGATGCTTGATCGATCGTCGTCAGTACAGAAATGTAGCATGTTCAGCATAGAGCAGCATTTCCATCGAGCCTGAATACAAGGTTTCTTTCGGCAGACTCAGGCCACAGGATCATGTTTACTTTTCTTTTCTGTATACTTGGCCTACATTGCGGGCCGAGCAGATTCTATTCTGCATCCTATGTCTTTCGATCCTATAGTAATCTAAAACATATAGTAATCGATAGAGTTAAATTTTTCTACAAATATATATGCAGTATTCTTGAAAAAAAAAAAACTTAATTGTTATTAAGAAAAATCGATATTATCCCGATAAATTGAGTCGATTTTTTTTTCGTTAAAATTTGCATGTATCGGGACTGAAATGGCCTGCTTTCACAACATGGGCCGGGCCGTGAACCGCCAAAATAGAAACAAGGCCGAGTCAAGATAACTTTCGTTTGGAGGGAGCTGGATCTGGGCCTGGAAATTCGGCCCATGCAGAAATCTATTTCTATAACATAATAATTATTATTGTACACATTTCATACAACAATAATTCTTTGTTCTAAAATCTACACTGTGAAAAAAGTCAAGTGATTCTTAATCTACCAAAATATAGTATAATCACAAACGAAAATATACAATAGCATTTTCCGAGTTACCCAAATTTTCAATAAGCGTTTTCTATCTGTTGAAACCTTAGAAATCAATATAATGTCGAGATTTAAAGAAGAACTTAGAAAAACAGTTACTTTTGCTGCCCTTGATTTTCGGAAAGTTTTTCGGGTAGTTTTTATAACCATCTTTCTCAAATCGGAATATCCGATTTTCTAATGTTGTAAGTTCTCAGTTAAAAAATTCAAACAGAGTAATTAAATAAATATATGCAAGAATAACAAGATAATATTAATTTTAATGTTAATGTTAATACTGTTAATTTATAATTTTTGTCTGTAAAACATGTTTGTTGAACACAAAAATGTTTTTAGGGTTCCTCATCAGACGAAATCCTGTTTGTCTTTATACTCTGTCTTCGTTTTGACTAATTTCGTCGCAGAATTCGTACATAAAAACTGGGTAAGTCAAAAACTTCAAATTCTGTGTACATACTGCTGAATAACTCATGTTACACTACATATTATAAAATTCTGAAATAGTCTATTATTTTAATCATATTTATTTTTTCAATGTTATCCGTTCATTTTTGCGATTTAAATTTTAGAAGAGAACCTTAATTTTAAAGCTTTTACCTGTAGAGACCATAGTTTGGAGTTAATGTATTTCGCTAGTAAACAGAAGCTTCATAGATCGAGTCCCAGTGCTGCAAGTGTGTGCCCAGTGTTGAAATTATCATGTTAAAATGGATTTAAATAAAATAAATCTCGTATCTATCTATCTATCTATCTATCTATCTATATATATATATATATATATATATTACCAAATTAAGAGCACATATTATTAGGGTTTCGTTCATTTGATTTTCATAATATTTTTGGGAATTCAATTTTTTTTTTAATATTTTGATTTATTAATGATTCAGCATTTTAAATTTCATTTAAACATTTTTTTCGCTTTTAGAAATTTTATTTATACCTCAGCTATTTTTTTTTTCAAACGATTTTGGATTTTATTTAAATAATTTTATTTAAACATTTTTAATTTGATTCAAATAAATATTAATAAGTAATTAATTTAATTTGATTCAAATAAATAATAAATTTTATAATTATTATTAAATTTAATTATTGGTGTGACCATCTATGTAAAAATTTACTAATTGTAAATATATACAGGGTGTCCGAAAAGTCTGGAAACAGTCGAATAACTCGAGAAATATACAAGAGATTGAAAAACGAAAATATACGTGTTAAATATTTTTAAATAAGCTACTCAGTGAAACCAAATTTGACCTTCGCAATCGACCCCCTGGGGGTCAGAGAGGGCTCCAACTTTGAAATCTTAAATTATAACCCCCATTTTTTATGGCAGATTCGGATTCTAGGGACAAAAATACGTAACTTTTGTAATTTATGTTTATTTTGAATCCTCGTTTATCACGGTGTAATTGAGCATATTAAATCGATACATATTTCGCTTTTCCCAACCAGGTTTTGCCTGATTTGCTGGAATTTCGACGTCAAATTCCTCGTCTTTTGCAGGAATAGTGGTTTCTTGAAAATCACCCGTGTCGATTATTTCGATAATGCTACACTGTTAAAAATTTGACCCATTTGCTGTAGCGTCACTCCACAGCGTTTATAGAATATCTCCTTTATGACCAATGAGAATGCTCCATAACACAGTAAAGTAACCGTTTTCTATAAAAGCGGTGAAGTGAAGCTGTAGCAAATGAGTTAAATTTTTTACAGTGTATACGTTTTTTTTTTATGTTTTTCTCTACAAAAATTCATTGAAGTATATTAATTTAGTTTTCTATTTGGATTTTTATTTTATCCAGTAAATAGTTTCTAAATACGGTTGATGGGGGTGTATTTTTTTTTTTTTTTTTTTTTTTTTTATTTTATTTTATTTTATTTTTTTTTTTTTGCTGTAGCGTCACTAAACCGCTTTTATAGAAAACGGTTACTTTACTGTGTTATGGAGCATTCTCATTGGTCATAAAAGAGATATTCTATAAAAGCAGTGGAGTGACGCTACAGCAAATGGATCAAATTTTTAACTGCGATTATCGAAATAATCATCACGGGTGATTTTCAAGAAACGGTATTCCTGAAAAAGACTAGGAATTTGATGTCAAAATTATGGCCAATCAGGCAAAACCTGCTTGGGAAAAG